>OX393553.1:34102352-35383404 GCA_947650365.1 Chamaelirium japonicum | reverse complement strand
CACTAGATCGCGTGTTCTCCTTCAACCTTGCTATCAATTTGATCTACAACGCTTATCCTTGAATTCTTGATCAAATTATACACCGAGCTTGAATCGGATGACTGATTTGGGAGGAACCGTATAAAAGAAAAGGTGATCTCCACAGGAAGTGCCCCCCCTCCTCCCTCTCGTTTAGAACCACCAAGATTTCTTTTGGAGCCAACGAATCGCTATGATTTTACGTGTTTTAAAATGGAAAGAGTTTGCATCGAAACAAGGGGCATGTCGGTGGACGGAGGTGATAAGCAGAGATGGATCTGGGGGGGGGGAGGGCATGTTGGGACGACCGCCCCCCCCCCCCCCCCCCCCCCCCGATTCAAAAGAGAACATTTTATTGTAGTTGTATTAGTTAGAATTATTTTCAAATTATATAAGTTTGTCCCCCTCTGAATTATTTAACAAAATTTAAGTCCCCGCCCCCTCCAAAGATTTTTCTAACATTCGCCCCCCCCCCCCCCCCCCCCCCCCCCCCCCCCCCCCCAGGTTCGATTCCTAGATAGGGCTGGCAATTTCGGACCTGACACGAAGTTAGCGGGTCTGGGTCAGGGCTAAACGGGTTCGAGTCGTAAACGGGTCAACACGATAGACCCCTTTAATAAACGGGTTGGGTCCAGGTTTAGGGTCAGGACAAGGTAGACCCGAGAAGACCCGTTTAAAATTCATCGGGTCGGGTCTACTCGCAATCCGATGCTATAATATATAGTATCAACGGGTCTACGGGTTAGGTCGGGTCGAGTCGGATTGGGTCGGATCGGGTCAACTGAATAAACCCATGTGGTAAATGGGTCTAACGGGTCTTATTAGGTCTACCCGTTTATAAACGGGTCGGGTACAGGTTTAGGATCTAGAAACGATTAGTTAAACGGGTCGGGTCCGAGTCTAGGGGTTTTGGACACGACCCGAAACTAGACACGACACGAACCCGACCCGACATGATCCATTGCCACCCCTATTCCTGGATCCATCCCTGGACTGATAAGGAAGTCATTCGACGCCATCGATGTGGAGTTATTACACATGGTGAAGCACTCATGGCTATTTATTGTGTTGACTTTTTCTAGTTTATGTATATACTTTATGTATAAATTTTTTATATTAATAATTTTTTTTTTGTACCGTCGATGTTCCCTTTAAAAATTTTGATTAATTTTTCTTTGCTGTATAGAGTAAAAGTTTCATTTAAAAAAAAAATAGTTTAGCAGTTTTAGCTTTAGCCCTGCCAAAATTAAATTCCTAGCTACGCCCTGCCATGGAGCGAATTTTTTATCAAGGCCGTTGTGCCTTGCTTGTGCATGCGAATCCTGATCGTTGGTGTCATATTCACGGGATTATGAAAATAATAAATAACAGTTGTTGGTTGCCTCCCTCCGTTTCGATCTTCAGACCTCATTAAGCCATGCTTTAGCGCCCAGCCCTCTGATCGCCTGGCCGGTCCAGCAAAAAAAAAAAATATTTACGAAATTCAACATTCTAGAAACATGATTTTTCTTATGAGATCCTTATAAAGAAGTGATGGGAACTTAACTCTTGAGTCGGGTTTTGTGATTACAAAGAAATTCCACAGCTCGGACTACAACCCATCAACCAAGTTGTCTAGTGCTGAGCGTTTTGAAACATGCAACAACTATTGAAGCCCTCAAATCCCGTTGAGGGTTTGTTTGGTTGAGGGAGTTTTAGTTCGGACTACAACCCATTCACTTTTGGACTCGGATTCTAAGACAGTTTGGAGTTTGGCTAACCGGCTGGTCTGACCTGATGTGATCCGAGCGGCTCTAACATTGACCAGACCTCATTGGACCATTACCGAGTTCGAACCAGATTTAGCCCCACGTAAACCGATGGGTCCGACGTTTGGCACCGCTCTTATGGGTCCGAAGAAAGGACCGTCCATGACAATCATCCTGAACCAACACCTTAAGAATCTGTGGTAGAGCACCAATGTAGAAAACGTCTCGACCAGAACATCAAGTATCGTTAGCCAACCAATCAGCAACCTGATTCTTCTCCCGGAACACGTGTCCAATACTGATAGGAGGCAGCGCACAAATAAGACGACGACAATCCTTCGACAATCAGCTCCTATGGCCATCGAGTGCTCAACGTTGCAAATCCCAAGATTGTTACTATTTGCACCCACAAAACTACTAACACGCCACAAATCATGCACACACACCCATTCCATTTTTTAATTTTTACTATTACCCACCTACAGATGGATTTGCCTCCCCCTCCGTCTCCTCCCCTACCGATCTGCTTGCCGTCAACATTATCGCTCCTCCTCCTCCCCTTTATCCTCCCCCCTCAGATTATCGCACCAGAGCTGCCGGTTCCACGCACCTCATCGTCGCCGCCATCATCACCTCCTCTTCTTCCTCTTCCCCCTCCCCAGTCCGATTAATCCATTAGAACTGATGGTTCCTCCCTCCTTTCGCCTCATTTCTACATGTTAGTCGATTGCTCTCGATCTATATAATTGTTGGTTGCTCCTGACTGACATGGTGTGGCATATATCAGTCGATTCCAATCGAGTAGATGTTATCATGTTGGACATGAGCAACCAACAACATATCGATCGGGAGCGACCGACACTGCACATCAATAAACATAGGGTGCCGTGGGAACTGGGAACACATCTTGTATTTCTTTTTATTTATTAAGCTGAGTGTGCTAATAATTTGTGGGGGTGCAAATAGCAACACCCATCCCAAAGGGTCACGGCTCATGAGTGCGGCCTGAGGCGTTTTGGAGTTTTGGACTCGGGTCTAAAAGTGAGAGCGAGCCACTCATTGCACCCACCTTCCCCACCCTACATGGTATGATTACCCACCCACCACATCCTCTCCCCTTCTTGTCCCCAACCCCATCATTAAGCGTGTTTCCTACCTCCACTAACGTAGTCCACAATCGATTCAAACACCATCATCTACAGTGATTTAGGTCTTACGATGGGATCCCACACCATAATGCTTATTTTCACCACCTCAAAGCTTGAGCTATTGCTTCACCTTCCCTTTAGGTAGGGGTGTTCATCGGTTTGGGTAGACCCGCCAAACCGAACCGAATTAATCGGTCTATTTGGTTCGGTTTGTACTAAGTATTTTTGACCGTTTGGTTCGGTTCTGAAAAAAAATAAACCTGTTAAGATCCGCTCGGTTCTGGATTGTGAGTTTTTTAACCCGAACCAACTCAACCCGAACCGTTGGTAGTATACCCTTAGTAGTTACTACTGTGTAATCTCACTAATATTGTACATTATGGTAGTGACCCTAACCATCACCATTCGGTGCATTCAAGACTTTTAAGTGTTCAACCGTGTGATAAAATTGAAAAGTGAATAGTTTTGCTATTTGCACCCACATAATTACTAACACCCCCAAGTCTCAACTTATGAAATATCTCAAAGTGAAAAGTTAAGGGTGTTGCTAGTAATTCTAGGAAAAAATAGCAGCACCCAAAGTTAAAAGTTTAAAAGTTAAATCTGAACCAACTCAGTGGCTCCGCCATTCACGTCTCATTGCCAATTCAAGAACATTTTGCTGGATGTTCACTGCCAATTCAAAAACATTTGGTTGGATGTTCATTGTCAATTCAATCTCATTATTTTTGTCTATCAAATATTTGGAAAGAGTCGAGGAGACGATCTTTGAGGCTATCGAGCGGTTTGAAAGACCCACAGAACCGAACCGAACCAAACCGAACTTTTTCGGTTTGGTTTGGTTTGGTTCGGTTTTTACCAAGCAATGATTTGATTTGGTTCGGTTCTATTTTCTAGAGAACTGAACAACTCCGATTTGGCTCCGAATTTATCAAAAAAACCGAACCAATATGAACCATGAACACCCTACTTCTACGTGATGAGAGAAAATATCCATGGCAGGGCGAGAGGCTCACCGGACGGTGATAGGACACCGCACCCACCCAAACAGGTTCGGCAACCTTGAAGTTATAGAGTAACGAGGGGTTTTAGAGGAGTCTTTACGAAGGCATAATGGACCTAATGGTAATTATGTCGGTAATGATCGCCGGTTGGACGCAATGATCGCCGGCATCGTGGATCCGGGCCGTGTGAAAGCGACGTGGAAACGCGAACCGCATCCCAGCCGTTGGTTTTGGTGAGATGGGATCCGTGGTCGGAAGGGGAAGGTCCTGTATTCGGTTGCACCCAATTCCACGTGTGAAATATGACAGGGGGGAGAATCGGGGGCCAAAATGTATGTTCAGGCACTTAAGGGGTTTTTTCTTCAAAATATTATTAAAAATATATATATTTAACTAAATAGTGATTGATCAAAACTATTTACCAACCTAGCACTCTGACAGCCATGTGGCATGTCAGCGCCGTAAAGCGAGCATGATATTTTTTTTATTTTTATTTTCGTTTCAAGTAGAACCCGGTATTTGGATTATCGGGTTTAAATCCAGTATTCTGGATACCGAGTTTAACCCAGATTTAGCCGTTTTCTGGAGACCGAGTTTCTATATTTAACCGTTTTCCTCGTTGGATTTCGGGTAAACCCAGTATCCAGAATACCACGTTTAAATCCGGTAATCCAAATACCGGGTTCTACTTAAACCGAAAAAAAAAAAAAAAATCTCGCGCTCGCTTTGCGGCACTGACATGCCACGTGGCTGTTAGAGCGCTAGGTTGGTAAATAGTTTTGGTCAACCGCTATTTAGTTAAATATTTATCTTTTTAATAATATTTTGAAAAAAGCCTAGCTCTTAATGTACTTAGAAATGCTATTTAGCCCGAAGGTTTACTCGATTCCCGCTTACCCCGATTGACGTTGCCGCGTGCTAGTGATGCAACGCCAGATTCAAATGTTACAAATGAGATTCAACCACCACTCGCACACGTTCACATCAATCAGGTTGAGCAGAATCAGAAAAACCTTCGGACTAAATTGCACTTCTCGTATGTACCATAAGGCAGTGGCAGATCCAGAATTTTTTCTTGGGAGGGGCATAAACATTAAAAAGTAATTGGCATTGATGTCTCGAATCGGAAGCTATGTTTGGCGGCATGACAACGCCCCTTCCCTTCCATCGAGTTTTCGGAGTCCTTAAAAAATTTGGGGCTATAATTGGCCGGGTCGCACGGGTTGAGAATAACAAGCCGGGTCCTTTTTTTTTTCTTGAAAATAACATAAAGCTTTTTGGTTAAAGTAGGTTGAAGTTAATGACATGAAGCTTGGTTAATAACCGGAATGAGCCTGAAGCATAGCCGAACTTCACTTTGATGGCAGTAAGAAAATAACACACTTAGACGACTCCTCCACCAACAAAAACTAAGCCAACTACTATTCTCCCTCAACCTCCAAAGATCTTCAACAATAGACTCTCCTCTTTTCTTCCTTCACACGAAAAAAAAATATCAAGGTCAAGTAGGGAAACATCTAACTGTGCTTCTATGTCTCTGCTCTGTAGCCCCTTCTATCTTACTTATCTTTTCCGTCCAAACCAAAACCCACTCTAAAATGCTTGGTATTAACACTTGGAGAGCCGATGGCCGTTGGATTAAGACCTCGATCCAACGGCTCACAAAAGTTCACTTAATAAAGTGGCAGACACAAGGATAGTTTTTACTACGATGCTACATGGGGCATCTTGACCATTGCCTAATATGCAGGAGAAAAAGATGCAGTCTGATTGTATGTAAAAAGGTCGGGTAATAGTGCGGTCCACGAATCGTGACTATGTGTAAAGTATAATCGGACAGCTCTCTATTCTTCCATGAAAGGTCTAGATGGCTCACTTAGTATCTAGAGCAAAAACACTTCGCAGCAAGACAAATTGATGGTATGTCTTTATAACATATTGTCTTTAGCGATAAGGATGACAAAGAGATGCTTTACCAGTTGTAAAAAAAGTAAAATTTCGATAATAAAGAGTAGCATTTTCTACAGTGCAGATTGTTACTCTTTGTTGTAGTGAAGGGTAAAATTTGTGATTTTAGTAGTAGGGGCAGTTTTGTCAGTTAAATAATAGAAAAAGACAATGGAGGGACTTGCTATAAATGAATCTTTTTGAGAGGGACCTAGTGCAAAACCATCTTATTGATCATCCTTTTCACCAAATCCATCTATTGCTAGGGACTTAACACTAAGTCCCATGAAATTCCGTGTACACAGTGAATAAGATGAGAAGATATAAGAACCGGAGCCGAAATCGACACTTTGTATCTTCTTCATTTTTTATCGGAATTCAGTGATTCCAAAGACATTGCGATCCTCATGTAATCCTCTACGAAATCATTCAGAGTCAAGCGAAAAAATTGAAGCCAACACCAACTTACAGACTTGCGAAAAAAATTGAAGCCAACACCCACACCAACCTCTAACTATGTATAAAGTTCTAAAATTTAAGTTATTGATTTAGAAATTATCAAAAAATCAGTTTTTAGCAAAATCAGTTTTAGCTTAACCATAATCAATTTTGGAATTATGTACGTTTGGTTAATTCAATACAAAACTGATTTTGATAATAATTAGAAATTGAGATTAAAATATTAAAATATCATGATATTTCATGATGTACCCCCCCTCTCTCTCTCTTTATCTATATATATATATATATATATATATATATATATATATATATAGAGAGAGAGAGAGAGAGAGAGAGAGAGAGAGAGAGGTGTTAGGTTGCGCTGTGCGCTGCGGCGGAGAAAATGACCTGCGAAACCGTGTCCGTCCGATCGAAATGGATCAAACGGCACACAAAAATCCTGCTCCGGATTGAACCCGTTGCAACATTTGATGGTTTGTTCGATTCCATTCGTTGGATCGATGGGATCGAACGGACCAAAAAAAAGTTTGCTGTTATTGTAGCGGCTACAGTAACAACGAATTTAGTTTGGGCCGTTCGATTCCAATCGATCCAACGGATGGGACGATTGTTTGTGTCCATTCGATTTCCATCCGTTGGATCGATGGGAATCGAACGGCCCAAACAAAATTCGTTGTTACTGTAGCCGCTACAGTAACAGCGAAATTTTTTTGGTCCGTTCGATCCCATCGATCCAACTGATGGAATCGAACGAACCATCAAATGCGGCAGAGGTTTGATTCGAAGCGGGATTTTAATGTGCCGTTTGATCCATTCCGATCGGACTGGCACAGTTTCGCAGCTCATTTTCTCCTCCACAGTGCACAGCGCAACCTAACACACCTCATATATATATATATATATATATATATATATATATATATATATATATATATATATATATATATATATATATATATATATATATATATATATAGTTTTGATCACCTGCGGGACGTCCCGCACGGAAGAAATGCGGGACAGATTGTGGGTCATCCGATTCACTTCGATCGGACAGCTGGAATTCATTCCGACCAAAAAACCGGGCTGTTACTGTGGCGGCCACAGTAACAGCGAATTTTTGGTCAGGGTGAATCCCATCAGTTCGATCGATTGATCGAACGACCCAAACCAATTTTTGTTGTTACTGAAGCGGCTACAGTAACAGCGAAAATTAATCCGAATGAATCTCATCCGTCCGATCGATGGATCGAACGGTTCATACCAATTTTCGCTGTTACTGTAGCCGCTACGGTAACAACGAAAATTGGTTTGGGTCGTTAGATCAATCAATCGAACGGATGGGATTCACCCCGACCAAAAATTCACTGTTACTATGGCCGCTATAGTAACAGCCCGGTTTTTTGGTCGGAATGAATTCCAGTCGTCCGATCGAAGTGAATCGGACTGCCCACAATCTGTCCCGCATTTCTTCCGTGCGGGACGTCCCGCAGGTGATCAAAACTATATATATATATATATATATATATATATATATATATATATATATATATATATATATATATATATATATATATATATATATATATATATATATATATATATATATATATATATATATATATATATATATACAGAGAGAGAGAGAGAGAGAGAGAGAGAGAGAGAGGAATGTTACAGTGAGCTGTGAGCTACGGGTGGAGAAAATGAGCTGCCCTCATTTTGATCCCCCTAGGAGTTTTGGAATTTGATGAAATTTGGTGAGGGTGTTATCTAGGATAAGATGATCATCCTCACCAATTTTTATCAAATTCCAAAACGTCTAAGGTCATCAAATGGTAGAAGCAAAATTAACGGTGACTGCGGACGGTAGATAATGCTTCTACCATTTGATGACCCTAGAAGTTTTGGAATTTGATGAAAATTGGTGAGGATGATCATCTTATACTAGATAACACCCTCACCAAATTTTATCAAATTCCAAAACTCCTAGGGGGATCAAAATGAGGGCATCTCATTTTCTCCACCCGTAGCTCACAGCTCAACGTAACAGCCCCCTCTCTCTCTCTCTCTCTCTCTCTCTCTCTATATATATATATATATATATATATATATATATATATATAGAGAGAGAGAGAGAGAGAGAGAGAGAGAGAGAGAGAAAAGGTTTGGTAAACTTGAGTTCACAAATGAATGGTAAAACATAGGTTATTTTGCTCCAGGTGCCCACCGAAAAGTCATAAAGTAAGTAAGAAGGGATAGACATTTAATAGGGTTGAACACTGAAAAGACATAAAGCAAAAAGTCATACAAAATCCATTGAGCAAAACCAAGATCCTAATTACATATAGCATAATAAAAGAAGATGACTAGGGTTTCATTGAAACCCTAGACAAGAGTTTTAACCTAGCATGGAGATGGTGATGATGGGTGTGTTGATGAAGATGATCGATGAAGACTCCATGGCGGCTTTCTCTTCTCCTCTCCTCTCCGAGCCGTCGTTGATGAAAAACTAATTAGGGATCCTTCATTTGCTATAGAAGCCTCCTTTTATAATTAGGGTTTTCACCCTAATGATTCTCGTCTTCAACCCTAGCCGTCAGATTAGAAAATCAGATTTTAGACGTAAACCTGTCAAATTTTCGCCCTGGGCGCCAGTGTAATTTTTGCAGCACGTTGTCGTCTTGTTTCGCCCATAGCTTTTGACTCGGGTGTCGGAATTAGATGTTCTTGGTCTCGTTTTGAAGCTATCGACGAGCTCTACCATATTTTGTTATCATCTTAGCTTCTTTTCTATGAAATTAGTATTTTTCTATAATACAAGATAAAGCATGTAAATACACAGATAAGGCTATAAAATGAATGTTACGAGTGTAGGTTTAGGGGCGCTAATGTGAGACATTTAAGCGCCGATCATCAGACGCAAATCTAATCGTATTCATTCTTTGCTCGATGACGATAGCTCTCTGATTTCAGATCGCCCAGATATCAAACGGTAGTTGACTACTTATTTTGCCACCAAATGGTCTTCTACCCTTATAACCCATCGTGAATCCATGCTTGCCCATATCCCGCATTTGGTCACCCCCCGGGATAACCTTTGGATTACTAGGTCAGTCTTCACTGATGAGGTACAGGAAGCTCTAATCTCTATGCCCCTCAACAAGCCTCCTGAGCTAGATGGGTTTACGGTTGAATTCTTCCGCGCCAATTGGCACAGGGTTGGAGCTGAGGTTACAAAGGGCGTCCTTCATTTTTCCCTACTGCTTATATGCCCCCACACTAGAAGGCTTCCTACATTGTTCTGATACCTAAGCGGCCAGGCCCAACCCACTCGGCACACTACTGCCCCATTAGTTTATGTTCTATAGTCTACTAACTCATCTCTCGCATTCTGGTTAACCGTCTTAAGGTTGTTCTGCCCATGCTTATTTCCCCAGAGCAAATGGCTTTCCTAAGGGGGCGGAACATTGCAGATTCTATCTTGTTGGCTAAGAGGCCCTGCATTCCATGAGGTCAGACTCTTGGAACTTGGACACTATTGCACTGAAACTAGACATGACCCAAGCTTATGACCGCATGGAATGGGACTTCCTCTATAGGGTTATGACCCGTTTTGGTTTCTCCACGTTGTGGACGCAATGGATCTATACTTGTTTCGAGAATCCTTCTTTTACTATTCTTTTAAATGGTTCATCCACTTCTTGGTTTTCGGCTACCCGGGGTCTAAAACAAGGGGACCCCCTGTCCCTGTATCTCTTCATCCTTGGTTCCGAAGTTCTTAATCACAATTTGACTGCTTTCAGGGATCAGGGGCTTTTGAACGGTGTGTCTCCTATTCCTCATGGTCCCTCTACTACTCTGTTGGCGTATCCAGATGACACTATGATGTTTATCCAGAATTCGTACACTCAAATAACTCGGGTGATGAACCTCATCCATTCTTACGGCGAATTCTTGGGCCAAAGTCTGAACATGGCGAAATCTTCTATTATCTCTGGCCCTAATGTCAACCGGGACGCGAAATGCTTCTTCACTAAGTATTTAGGTTTTTCAGAGCTTCGGGAACCTTTCACTTATTTAGGTGTGCCAATTTTGGGCAAACGACTTAAATCTATGGATCTCGGATGCCTATTATCCAACATCCTGTCCAAATTAGCTAGATGGAAAGTTTCTCTGCTGTCCTTCCTAGGCTGTTTAACGCTTCTGAAGTCAGTGCTATCCTCTATGCTGATTTACATTCTCGCTCACAGGTGGGTTCCGAAGAGCATCCTAGATCAATTAGATAAGGAAATGAGGAGATTCCTATGGGGATCTACTCAATACACTAATGGTATTCATCTTTTAAATTGGTCTAGAGTGTGCACCCCCATGTGTGAGGGCGGCTTGGGCATCCGTCCGCTGCGGCACATCCGGGTAGCTCTAATGGTGAAGAGGGGTTTTCAACTTCTCGCCTCGGGTACTTCACCTTGGAGAACTTTTTGCACCCTTAAGTATGGTCAGATATTCACACCGTGTCACTGGCCTTCTCCCACTAAGCTTTCCTGGGCTTGGAGGGCTATCTAATTAGGTCTTCCGATCCTGCGAGAGAATATTAGGGTGGCTGTTTGGATGACAGATGATTTTAACCATTGGGATTTCCCCTGGGCGGCTACTACCCTATTCAACAGATTACCTATCTGTATTGACTCCTCATTTTGTGTGTCCATCACCTCCATTTCCCAATTATTTCAAACCTCCCCGTTGGGCATGGTTTGGAATCAGAACCTTATATCCACCATCTTCTCTCCGTTCTGGTGTGATCGTATAGATTTAATCCTGATTCTCAACCACCCACTAGATAATTTTATCTTATGGGGAGATTCGGTTTGGACGATGATGACAACCTCTGATGCCTATCAGGCAATTTCTCCTAAGTTACATGGGATGGCATTTGCTTGCAACCTGTGGCAGCTTATGTGGAAGCTCCTCATTTTCACCCAGGGGCCAACATTTTGGCTGGAAGATGCTCCATGGTATTCTCTCATTCAATCATTTCTTAGCTCAAAGATGTCTGAGTCATCTTTCGGGTTGCGATCGGTGCTTTCAGCCAATGGAGGATATTAACCATGCTCTTTACCTATGTCCTCACTCTTCAGCTATTTGGGATGAGGTTTTGGCAAGAGCTAACATTCCTCAGGATTCTCGTGTCCTGTCCATCGGAGATTTCAGGTTAGTTCTCATGGGGAAGGAAATTTGCCCGGCTCGGCTTTGTCCTTTTCCCCCGACCTTTTTGCTTCAAATTTTTTTGGCAAATTTGGAAGTCTCGCAACTGTGCCATTTTTCAGGGTAGATATGAAAGTACTCCAACAGTGGTAATACGGATACTCTCCCTTCATCGGGAGCTTCTGTTGGCGGGCTTTCACACGGCTTCCCCTCGCCGCATGTTCATCATCACGGTCCGGTGGATTGCACCTAATCCGGGTGAGCTGAAACTTAACTTTGATGACTCTGTCGATCGTGCCAATGAATCGGCGGGCAGTGGGTTTTTGTTACGCGATAGTTGTGACCGCATTATTTGGGCGGCCGCTTACCCGGTCCTATGCATTAATGTGGATTATGCAGAAAAATTGGGTCTATTTTTTGGCCTTCGTTTGGTTTGTTCTTTATATCCACAGGTCCCGCTATGAATTGAAGGGGATTCTCCACACACCATACAACAACTCGGAGCCCATACACCTTTTGACTCCATCCTTGCAGAATGCCGACGAATGACACTATCTTTGCCTTCTGCGCTCCGGGTAGCTAATGGATCTGCTGATACCCTTGCTAACTTGGATAGGACTATTGGGAAGGCGCATATATTTCAGGAGGATTACCCTACAAAAGTTCGGGTTGCGGCCCGGCGGGAGATGGACTTCTAGTGTTATTCTCGTCTTGTACATAACCCCGGTTAGGCTGGGTGGGTTTTGCCAAGCCTTCGGTTTTTTTTAAGCCTCTCTTTATATAAATGTTGTTACCAAAAAAAAAAAAAGCGAGTCATCTATCACAGCTGTGTGATGTGGTTCCTGTGGAAAGCTCGCAACAATCTAGTTTTTAATCAAACCCCTACATGCCCGGGTAGAGTTATAGTCCAAGCTAAGTGTATGAAAGCTTCAATGCATAATGGCGGACATATTGAAATGGCAAGTCAACATTTGTTGGGAAAAAAAAATGGTGGAGACCACGTATGGGTTTCCTAAAAGTGAATGTTGATGCGGCTGTGGGTTATAACATGACTGCGTGTGGGATGGTGGTTAGAGATGAAAAGGGGATTTCACTACATTGCAAGGGCAAGGTTATGGGTCCTTTTTCCGCTCTTGAGGCCGAGGTTTTGGCTATAAAGGAAGGGATTCTCCTTCTGTTCAACATTAATGAGAACAAAGTAGTCCTTGAGAGAGATAATCTCTCAGTGACGAAACTACTGTTGGATAGGGACGCTACCCCTTCATGGAATATCTATAATGATATTATGGAGTGCAGGAGGTACCTGAAATTATTCCCGTGTTTGCAGATTCAACATGTTTTCAGAGATGATAACCAGGTTGCTCACCAGATTGCGGCTCTTACATTGGAGCCGAGACAAGATTATAATCCTATTGTCTTACCGGATATCATCACTGATTTGGTTTCTTCGGATTGTTATCAGTCTTTAATCGAGGAAGAGTCTTCCTCTATGGGTTTTAACCAAGATGATCAGGCCTGTATTGATTTTATTTCTGGGTCTGAGGCGTCATGAATAGAACCCCCTTGGTTAATTGCAAAAAAAAAAACATATGAAGGTTATGAGCCACACAACACAAACAATTGGCGATGTTCAAATCCATTAGACGAATGAGACAAAAAAAAGAATCCAAGAGAGAACATTCACACCATTACTTTACAAGTCATTGTGGCAGGTAGGGGTGGCAATGGGCCCTGTCGGGTCGGGTCGGGTTGTGTCGTGTCCAAAACCCCTAGACCACAAACCCAACCCGTTTAACTAATCATGTTTAGACCCTAAACCTGTACCCGACCCGCTTATAAACGGATAGACCCAATAAGACTCGTTTACCACACGGTTCTATTCAGTTGACCCGATCCAACCCAATTCGACTCGACCCGACCTGACCCGATAAGACCCGCTGATACTACATACTACCGTATTGGATTGCGGGTAGACTCGACTCGACCCGACCCGACACGACCCGTTGAATTTTAAACGGGTCTTCCCGGGTCTACATGTCCAGACCCTAAACCCGCTTATTAAACGGGTCTACCGTGTCGACCCGTTTACGACCTGAACCCGTTTAACCCAGACTCACTAATTTCGTGTCGAGTCGTACGTCGGGTCTGTCGTGTCGGGTCCAGAATTGCCAGCCTAGTGGCAGGAGCATCTAAATCCACCCATCATTTAATATAGGTGCCCATGAGACCCATTTAGGGGGTCTGGAATGACACCTCTAATAATTCCAAAATACCTCGTCTCTAACCTCCAACCAACTCTTCCCGCTCCGCCCTCGTCGCACCTGAATTGCCTCTCCATCGCATCCAACACCACCACCACCACCTCCTCCTCCACTTCTTCCTCTTCCCCCTCTGAACCCTAAACTTCGCCGCCCTCTTCCTTCCTCCTAGTCTTCCTGCTCCTCCACCTTCATCTTCCTCCTTCTTTCTCCTCATTCTCTTCTTTCCTCTTTGAATCCTTACCCATCCCGAAGATGTTGGTGGTCGCATATCAACATTGCAATGACAACGTTGGTTACTTACACTGTTAGTTGGAATCCATCGACATTGACGTAAGGGAAGGATATATGTTAGTGTCGATGAGGAAGAGGAAGTTTAGAGATTAACAAAAACTTACATTTTTTGGATGCCACCAATAAAATCCCACTTGTGATTTATAAGTTTGGCGCCCAACAATCCCTTTTTTTTTTTCGCTTCTTTTCTTTTGATATTGTTTTCTTTCGTTGGTAACCGAAGAAGATGAAGTACGGTTAGAGTAACTCCAAAGGGCTCCCTACTCCACTCCCTTTAATTGGAGTATAAGGAATTTCTTACACGGAAGCATGTATATGTCTCTATTATCGAGAACCATTAACTTTGAAAACAATGAACAAAGAGACCATAAGTTAAAGCAGTGCATCAAAACGTACCTCCGACCATAATTCACCGGGTGATGATGATCCACAATAGAATTGATGTAGGAAAATCTTCCTCTTGCGAGATCGTAATTGCGATGGAGGAAGAGATAGCGAGCAATGTGATCCGATGATCCCGGGTGGAAGCCTTCAACTTCAGTTCTTCTTGGCGACTAAAAAACCCTGTAAGATCGATGAGACGAGAGAGGGATTGCAAATCCAGAGGATCCTCTCTCTCTAATACGATCTAACAGAATGAAAACCCCGAGGGAAGAGGAGAAGGGGCAGCTCTCTCTCTCTCTCTCTCTCTCTCTCTCTCTCTCCATGGATTGTGTGGCAAATCCAGAGAGAGAGAGAGAGAGCTCCCCTTCTCCTCTTGGCCTCTAGGGTTTTGGAAAGAAGAAGAAGAAAAAGAAGAAGAAGAAGAAGAAGAAGAAGAAGAAGAGAGAGAGAGAGAGAGAGAGAGAGAGAGAGAGAGAGAGAGAGAGAGAGAGAGAGAGAGAGAGAGAGAGAGAGAGAGAGAGAGAGAGGATCGGTCCCCTTTAATACCCCTGCATACCGCCGCCTCCCTATACCGTTTCCTATTTTGGGTCTCCCACGAGATCCAGGTCTACTAATGGGGTGCGCAAGGTGTGGCGCATCCTTGTTGCATCGGAGTTAGGACCCGCATCCTTTCAAACCCTTGATCTAATCCTGACACCTTAGGATTATGATTGATTCAAGACTAATAAACTATATATCTCTGAGCCCGACTAATTTACCCACTAGTCTAACTAAATCGAAATCCGGAAACCCAATATAGAGTAGAGAGTAGGATCCCAAGAAATGGCCTCCAACAATGTTGCCGAACCATGAGATAAAGTAGCTGAGCGCTACTCCGGCCCCCAGATACTATGAAACCGTTGAGGGGACTGCAAGTGGCAACGATTGACTGTGCGGCAACCCATATGAACGGGGAAATAATCGGCTGTGACTCTCTCTCGCCTTTCTCCAGATTTTTATTTTTATTTTTTGTTTTTTAACCTCAGCATGTGATGACTCGGCAACCCACATGGCTCTCTCGAGTAGGGAGTCCCTTGGAGTTGGTTCCAAATAGGAGCTCCTAAATTTGTTGAAAAGTATGTATAGCTCTCTTGAGTAGGAAAAGAATTATGAGTACATTGGAGATCGTCCGACTATGAAACAAAGTTAGCGGGCCCCAGCACATGGGGGCAATGGCCCCCAGTAGGGGTGCAAGTCGGTTCGGTTCGGTTCGGTTTAGACTCAAACCAAAACCAACCCAACCTAGGGTCGGTTTCAACTTTTCCAATCCGGAACCAAACCATTGACCTATTGAACCAACCCAACCCAACCCATAAAAAGTTCGGGTCGGTTCGGGTTTAAGACTTTTTTTGGGGCAATCCGAAATCAAACGAAGCAAAACAAAAATAATATACCCAGCCTCTAAAAAGTGGAAATGGTTCAGACAAAGGCATCGTGAAAAATGGGACATTCAGACACTTGCATCAAGAAAAAAACAAGAAAGCATACTAGTGACTCCAACAAACGTATTGCAAAGCTTTTCAACAAGACCATTCATTTGCTTATCCTAAAGATGGATTAGAAACGAAGTGTTTGAGTGATCAGTATAACATGTATTTGAATCAACACCATTGGTAAGCTGAATGCATATCTTAGCAAAGTATTAAGTAATACAAAGTCGGGTCGGATCGGGTCATACAAACATATATCCATAACCGAACCGATTTAGATCGGTCTACTAATAACGAAACAGGATCCGACCCATTATAAACTAGAAAACCGACCCAAACCAACCCAATGCGGTCGGGTCGGGTCGGTTCTCGGTTTGACCCGGACCAAGTTGCACCCCTAGGCCCCAGCACTCAAGAGTGGGCTAAGAGGCTCTGGGGACAATGGGCCCCATGGTTGTTTGGTGCGCAGGATGTGCGAAAGTCTGAGTCGTATTCACACCCAACGGACTCATCTCCCACCCTTCCATCAAACAATGCACGAGTCGAATACATAGGGCAATTTTATTCAAACCCCCCCCCCCCCCCCCCCCCCCCCCTTTTTCCAAATTATGAGTTTACCCAATTTCTTTATATATCCAACCCCTTCTTTACTCTAACCGTCTGTGCTTCCACCACCCCCACTGTTGGAGATTTTCAAAATTGTTTGATATTTAACTATTTTAGTTGGGATTCTTTCAACAAAGTTACTGAGACTTCTTGGTTAGTGAGTGACTAACAAGAAGAGAGATCATGGGTTCAAACCGAATGATATGTCAATTTTGGACAAATAATAAAACTAGTGCCTACGCGACGAGGTGTTGTGCCGATTGGACGTTTAGAGGCACACTTACCAGGACGCATCGGTGCGAGTCGCTTGAGGAGCCTTTCTTTTAGAATTGGTTTTGTCCAGTTGGCCTAACTCGGATCCGAGCCGAGTTGGTGTGACGGCTATAATCTGGAGCGGTTGGATCAAAAGGGTGTCGGTTGGACGGTTAAATCAAAAGGGGTGCCATATGGTCGGTTGGGTCCGAAAAGGTGCCAGAAACACTTATTCAGGTTGGCGGTTGAGAACCGTCCGCCCGAATGGATGCGAAGATCCGAGCGGACGGGGCACCCGCTCGAGCGGTTGCAACCATCCACCCGAGCGGATTAGCATCCGTTGGCCCGCGAACCGATGCATCCATTGTCTACCTAGGGGTGCCTCCAGTCCTATATAATCAGGGCCATTTCAGCCCTATTGAGACGTGTGAACTCCGAATCCACTTCTTCTTTTTTCTTCTTTGTTCTCTAACAGAGAAACCTGTGTCACAGATTCTTGATTATGAGTTCTTCACCATTTGCTGGATGCAGTCTCACAAAGGATGATGTATCCTGGGAGCGATTGGTAAGAGACCCGACAGCAACAATTGGGCGCGAATAACGCTTTAAGGAAAGCGGATTTACGTGCTTCAACCTTTGATTCATATTGATTTCTCTGTCTCCATGATCCCGGTCCACAAGTTGTCCAACACCCACCGCCACTAGTGCTTCTACCACCCCCATCGTCATTTCCCTTTTCTCCTCTGCTACCTCATCCGTTCCCTTGCCACTGATGGTGCCCCGTGGCAAACTAGCACCTCCAATTTACACTAGGTATTAACGTCAACCAGCGAGGTCACCCACAATAGGGATAGGAGAAGGAAGGAAGGGAACACACACAATAGGGTTGTAAATGAACCAAACTTTGGCCTATTTGAACGTAGCTCTTTATTAAACGAGCCTAACCTTTTAGGCTTGGGTTTGGCTTGCTTAATAATCGATCCCAGTCGAGTCGAGGTTTGGCCTGCCTGAGCTTGGCTGGTTTACTAAACAAGAGTAAACGAATAAACTCGAACGCTCCTTATCAAGTTTATTCCCAAACTCAAGAATTAGTCAAAAGCATAGACTATAAACGTTAGGTCTATTCAAGCCTTTCTGAGCCTATTTAGGGGCCTACTCATGAGCTTGCTCACGCCCCCTAAACATGCATGTTTGTGAGCCCAATCAAGCCGAGCTTTGGACTGCTTAAACTTGGCTCATTTATTAAATGAGCCCAGGCTTAGGCCTTGTTCGATTAGTAATCGAATGAACTCGAACAAGCTTTTATCGATCTTGTATACGAGCTGAGCCGCACATAAACAACTTGGTTAGTTTGCAATCCTAACTCACACCAAGGAGAAAACATGCTCATCAATTTTGGGGTGTGATCGTCACTTGAATAAAATTAGGATGACTTAGTGAACTGTCACTGACAAGAGACATAACTCATGTCCCTCACATCACTTCAAATTTTCATTTTGTGCCACTCCTTCGTAAACTAAACCAAACTCTAAATCCGAACCCTAGATCTAACCCTAACCCTAACCCTAAAACCTAAGATCTACAATCATAGGATGAACCCTGAACCTATAAATCCTAAACCTAACCCTAAAACCTAAGATATATAGGCCATGGGATGAATCATAGACCCAGGAATTCTAAACCGAACCCTAACCATCATCTCTGCTGCTTGCTGTCGTTAAGGCGATGACACCGAGTAGCTGTGACTTAAGGTGCTGTCGTCGCCGTCAGGGCGACAACACCGAGCAGCTAGGACTTAAGGTGCTGCTCATGCCCGCCTCCGTCATCTGCTCGCGCTCGTTCTCAGAAGAAACAGATGAGAGGATAGACTCGGACATTTTGGGATTAGGTGAAGTTATTTTTGGGTTTCGAAAGGGGTTTTCGCTGAACCGATTTATTGTCGAGGGACCTTAGGTGAAAGGTCGATATTGGAAGTCCTTTTCACCCCTACGATCTGTTGTCAGGGACCTTACATGAAACAAATTACTAGGTGACTAGTTTGACTACGTGACTACATCAATCCGGTCTTAAAAGGTCCATCAATACCGTGGCATACATGTAATTTCATGGGACATCCTGTCCGTTTGTTTGGGGCACCCCCCCACGGAAGGGACAAGAAAGCTGCCGGCCCCACCCCGAGCCGCGGGACGACAGCATCATTCGTTGCGATCCGATCCCTACCCAGGTACCCCTACCTCCGCATCCAAGTGCCGCGGGGGCGAAGCAACGACGTGACGGTGCACCGCGCAGAACCAAAAGAAAGATCGGGTACGCCCGAATGTGTATAAATTTCTATGCGGATGTACGAGAGCGGTGAGATCTGTGTGCAGGATCGTGGATCGGGATGGAAGACCGGTCGTTCGCATGGAGCCCTTTCTATGCGGGCAGGCGCAACGGGAGAGCAGCACCCACCCGCGAGGATGGGAATCTCAGTGGCGGTCGAGGTAAATAACCCCCCTCCCTACATAGAGCTCTAACCGTGTGATCTGCCGACGTGGGAAAAGGGTGGCCTAAAGAGAGCTATAGAGGAGGGAGGTGGTGGGAGGGTGGAGAGAGGGGGAGGGGGGACGGAAGGCGCGGTGGCGACGGCGGCGCCGGCGGCGCATGGAAGGGGTGGCCGTGCTCCGGCAGCTCGTCGGCCAGATCCAGGCACTCTGGGAACTCTTCGGCCCGTCCACTCTCGACCAGAGGCAAGCCCCTCGCCTCTCTCTCTCTCTCTCTCTCTCTCTCTCTCTCTCTCTCTCTCTCTCTGTTTGGCTCGCTTTTGAGTTCCTGATGCGCTCTAAGTGGATGATTTCTTGAGCTTTTCGGAAATCAAGAATTAGTTTCCGTTGCCATCTTGTTATGGAGGTGGGGTTTCGATTTTTTTTTTTTTAAAGAAATTGGATAATTGGATTAAATTTGTCAAAATCCCCATCCGATATACGAAATTTCTTGCATATTTCCCAAATTTCTGGAGGCATTTCGTTCTTAGCTCTCGGGTTGTAGGCCAACTCAGAGTTAGGTCGCTGGAGCAGTAATTCGTTAGATAAATTATTTCGGGCAAGTATATTTTGAAGGTATATTAATATTTATACTTAATCACTGCTGAGATGCTAGTTCACACTCTTGAAGTTCGCATATATATGGTTTTTAAATTTAATTTACCTGCTGTAGAGTCCTGAAATTCTGCTAACTTGCTACACTTTCTTTGATCTTCTGGCTTGTTACTCTCAGTCAGATTTTACGCTTCGATTCCTTAGTATGGCTTCATTTATTTTCATTCGCGGCTGAATTTCACTTCATACGAGTACTCTGATTTGGTTACCTTTGTGGGATTTATCCATCCGGTGTGCCGTTATGTATTCTTTACATATAGTTTTTTGGATAGGTTACCATTTGCTTAGATGATTGCTAGCAGACCTTTGTCTTTTCTTAGTAGATTTTGGTATTGGAAGATATCTTGAGAGTTTAAATGATATTATTCGCAATTTCTTTGGAGGTTCAATGAGTGTCGTCCTGGGAGCCATCCCTAGAACCAAGAAAGTAGAGATCGTTGATGCCATAGGTTTCCAAATCATGCATGTCTATTAAGTTGCACTCCAATTTATTCATTTTGCTATTTTAGTTTTAGATCTTTACAACTTGACTTTATATGGTTTCATACTAATGCGCACAACCACCATGATTTCATTTAAAGAATGCACCAAGGGCTTCCATTAGAATATTAGCATGTAAAGTGTGGGTGAATAAAAATACACCGTACACCGTCCACGTGCAGTCTTGTTTTGTCCGGTGTGATCTATGTTTTTCAAATAGTTTTAAAATTTTTTTTGATAAAAATATTTTCAAAATAAAGATTAGTTGATTATTAAAATAATGCTTCAAATGATTTTGAAAATGGACTTAAAATAAGAAAGTTAGGAAAGTTTGAAATCGTGCAAAAATTATGCTGAAATGTTAAACACTTTTTTTTAACTAAGTCTGGAAAAAAAAAAATTATATAAGAAGGCTTTTATTCATTCAAAATTTCATTTGACAGATAATGGTTTTCCTGATATCCTTATAGTTCTACGTCTTGTGGAATTTTTTGAGCTAAAAAGGAGTTGGTTTAAAGTGATCCATCCAACCTTCCATTAAAACCTAATGGTGGTGCTGACTTCATTTCTTCCTCGCCTCTAGATGACCTCGTAGAGGATCACACGAGTATCGTAATGTCTTTGGAATTGCTGAATTTCGATAAAAAACTAAGAATATATGCCGCGTCGAACTTGCCTATGGCTCTCATTTCCATCTCCCTCTTTGCATGATCTCTACAACAACAATGGGTGGAGGAGGTGAGCAACACCCCCTCCCTATCTCTTCAAGGTGACAAAAATATGAGTGGAGAAGGAAATCAAGCCCTCCTCTCCCCATCTCCTACCTACTACAGCAATGGAGGAGGAGATTCCTCCTCCCTCTTTCTTCCTCGCAGCAAACACGACGGCAAAGGAGGCAATTGCCCCTCCAACCTTGAGACAGCCATAGGAGGGAAAAATGAGTCCTTCCTCCCGTTCCAAATCCGACAGATACGGCGTCTATCCTTTAACTCACAAAAAATGATCACTCCCTGGCGGAAGATCATATCCTTTGCAGGGGGGTCGTGAGATTCGATCGAGTCTTTGCGAAAAGATCACAGAAAATTGTCACTCCCCAACAGAAGATCACATCCCTTGCAGGTGATCACGAGATTCGACCGAGTCTTCTCGGAAAGATCATAAACAATTATCACTCACCGGTAGAAGATCACATCCATTGCAGAGGGGTTGCGGGATTCGACTGAGTCTTCGCGGGAAGATCACAAAAAATGATCACTCCCCGGTGGAAGATCACATCCTTTGCAAGGGAATCACGGAATTCGACCAAGTCTTCGTGGAAAGATTACAATAATGATCACTTCCTGACGGAAGATCACATCCCTTGCAGGGGATTGTGGGATTCCACTGTCTTTGCAGAAAGATCACAAAAAATGATCACGCTCTGCCGGAATGTCATCCTTTGCAGCTAGATCGGGCTTGAGACCATGTCTCACCCTCCGACCTCCACCTATCTCTCTCTCTCACTCTCTTCCAGACTTTGTACAAGCCTCCCGCTGCCTGTCTAAGGTTAGGTCATCGTATTAAAGAGATAATGGATTCAAGGTTACGTCAAAAATGGGGAATGAAGAATGTAGATGGGGATCCCAAAAGTGGAATGAGTTAAGGAATAAATGTGAGGGTGGGAGAGTTACTCTTGTTGAGTAGGTTACCCTTGATGGTGGAAGGAGGAAAGGAGGGGCAGATGAGAGGTTGAAAGTGCTGATCGTCAATATGGAGTAATTGATGCATGATGTAGACGATGAAGTGGATGCAAAAGATGGTAGGAGGTGGGAGATGAGAACATGAGGTAGAAGATAGTATAAATGGAGACAAATTTGAGGGGAGGATTAACATGAGCAAGGTTTGAAATCTCGACCGATACTGGTACATATCGCTTTTGCCCGATTTGGGACTGGTACTGCCCCCGATCCTGATACCTGGCCCGTACCAACCAGTACGGTTTTTTTTTTTTTTTTTGAGTTTTTTGCCTCAACTGGTACCAATCCGTACCGGCCGATATGTACTGGTTCGGGGCCGACCGATACCACAACTGATATCGTGATTTTGAATCTCGAACGTGAGTGAGTTACATGGTTTGAGAGAGAGAGAGAGGGAGGCTAACCTTGGCTTCAGAGAGAGAGAGAGAGAGACTAACCCTGGCTTCGGTTTTGATTTTATGTTATTATGTGTCATACGACTACATATGTTGATCTCATTTGCGATTACATTTCTTTTGTGTGTTTTTTAAGATAGACAAAATCGACAAAAAACTCAAACTTTAGAAAAGGGAGAGAGAGAGAGAGAGAGAGAGAGAGAGAGAGAGAGAGAGAGAGAGAGAGAGAGAGAGTTATAGTAATAGAGTAGGAGTGGGGAGTTGCATAGGTTAAAAGAGAATAGCTGTTGGAGTCATACGTTGAGTTGTGTGACAACACACCTCCAACTGCATAAACTAGGGATGTGCTGTTGAACATTCTCATGTGTGGTCATAGGACATAGGTTTGTGTGACCACATATGATCATCCTATACGAATATGAGGTATTCACGAAATTGTTTTCATGGTTGTGCATCACATATGCGACCACATATGCACATATGTGGTCACACTTGACAACATTGGTTTTGATTAAATGCCATGCTTTATTGTGGACAAGATCACAAGAACATTATTTGCACTTGATAGTTTGCATACACCATTGTATGATTTGCATTTCTACCATATTCTCCTCAGTTAAACCTTACCGAACCAGGGATTAAAATTGTTTCAAAGCATATTTCAGTCTATCGGGATCATTCATTTAATCTACATTAAAACTCCAAAATTGTAATATCAATTATGCTGTGTTTGGGGTTGCCGAGAAAGATTTGCATTATAGAAATTCATTGGAAAGGAAATGAAAAGAAAGGATAGAAAAGGAAAAAGTAAATTTTTTTGCTAATATTTGGTTTCCGGAAAAGAAAGCAAGATTTTTAGTTTTCTTTTCCTCCCTTGTGTTTTTCCATGCTTATGGCAGGAAAAGTTATGTGGTCTTTTGAGGGAAAACTAGTTTCTACGGGAAAAGTAATTTCTTGTGGGGATCACACTTTTTCGTCAACCAAACACTCATTTTCGTAGGAAAAAACTCGGACTTTCTTTTCCTTATATTTTGCCGGCAACCAAACGCAGCCATAAAAATAGTAGCATATTGAGGGAAATGTTAAAATATATAGATGTTTAGCCATTTAGGAATTGAGTTTGTCTACATGTTTAATATCACCACAAAACACTTGGAGTAAGACAAGGTAGAAATATCTCATTGGCATCACTGGTTTTCGCAAATGCCTTGACGGCTATAGAGTAGGTGCTGATAAAAGTGCATTGCAATCCTTGGTACTGTAGCTGCTACAGTAAAACATTCCCTGACATATATTATATATAGATATCCTTCATTCTCGCCAGCAACTTGTTAGGGGTTATAGATGATGCTGGAAAATTACTTTTTTGTAGACACGGCTATTGTTATAGTATGCCTTCGGGTTTTTTTAACTGGTTTTGGTTGAGCAGAAAATTATTCTAGATTTCATTCGGTTATTTGTTATGATGAAACTATTTGTTCAGGGGTTTGTTTCTCGTCATGAAGTTTTTATTTCAAATGCTGTGTTAAGGGGTTTGTTTCTCGTCGTGAAGTTTTTTATTTGAAATGCTGAAGCACCCTTATTAGGTATCATACCTTTTTAGCAGTATATTTCTTTGTGGCCTTTAAGTAATATATACAGCTATTTCTTGTTGAAGTGGTGACTGCTTTTATGTTGGCACAACTGACCATTGGGTTCAAGTTCTCTCGAGCAAGTGGCATCAAGGTTTAGATCGTCTTACGACAGATTGTGATAATCTAATGCATTACTTCTTTCTTGGAAAGTGAAACTGGCAGAAATATCAACACTTCAGTAACCTTTGCTGTAGCTAACTAGCGTTTCGCTCTTTCCTCATCGTAAGTTGCCCTTTAAGACCATAACTTAAGAATAATGAACCCTTAGACCTCTTGCTTCTATGGTTTGATTGAGGAACACGAAATTGAAGTTACAAAATCCATCTAGATACAAATAAATAACATCTGACAATTAAGAAAGTGAACTTTTGGTAATGGCTTTGTGATTTGCAAACATAAAGCATATCATTGTAACTCACTATAAGGGTGGCATAGTGTTCGGAAATTAATTGCATTTCCAGATGATCTCTCAAGTAAAAATCTCTCCAGTCTCTGCATCTTTATGTGACATTTGTCCCCAACGTTATCTTCATCGTTGTCACCTCGAGATGCGTAGACTTTGCCTCAAGAAGGCCTTTTGGCATGAAAACCGAAGGATCCGGTGTCCCCGATTATCCGTCCTTACTCCGCGAAGGATTTCCTGAAGTTTCCTTTCAAACTGTGGCGGTTTGATCTGGTATTCCTTTTCCTTTTTTTAATTAATAATCTTGGGTGTAGAAATTACTCCCACCTAGGTACTCATCTTTTACTTCAACAGGGCAACTCGGTAAAAGTTCAGTCTGGACAAGAATACAAAGCTTCTAGTCTTCCTCTTCTCGATGATTGTTGAATGAACACATGATTCAATCTTTTGATACCTTTCCTTGGAGTCCATAGCATATAAGAAGTAGCTAACGATGTCACAATGTTGAGAGCCATAGAATTGAGAGTTTTGGAAATGTGTATGCATATTCATCATCCAATGTTTGCAATCCTAAGAAAACTGGTCTTCAAATGGAGAAGTCAGAATCTCCTATATGTTTCAATTGAGAGAAAAAAAAACTTGTGGTTTGATTTCATGTATTGTTTTATAATTATCCATTATCATTTAAATGATTTTCTACGACTATCTTCAGAACTAAGTTACTGATTTGAGTTTATGCTGATCAATATATATATATATATATATATATATATATATATATATATATATATATATATATATATATAGGGGTATGCTAAAATGCGGCATGCGGTGCGTGCGGCATCGCACCGCAGCCGTCTGATGCACGCGCTGCGTGCATGCGATGCACGCAGCAGTGCATCAGACAGCTGCGGTGTGATGCCGCACGCACCGCATGCCGCATTCTAGCACTTCCCTATATATATATATATATATATATATATATATATATATATATATATATATATATATATATATAGGGTTGCTACGGTGCGACACCGCACGTCGCATTTTATCATCTTTCTCTCTCTTTATATATATATATATAAAGGGGGCATGCTATGCTGCGGCATGCGGTACGTGCGGCACCGCACCGCAGCCATCTGATTCACGCGCTGCGTGCATCGCATGCACGCAGCGGTGCATCAGACGGCATACGGTAGGTGCCGCATGCCGCATTATAGCATTTCTCTCTCTCTCTCTCTCTCTCTCTATATATATATATATATATATATATATATATATATATATATATATATATATATATATATATATATATATATATATATATACGAAACAGGGTATAGGCTGTCTGTCTATTTCACCGAAATGGGTAGCCACCCATTTGAAGTCCTTAGGAGTTTTAGAATGTACTAATTTTTTGTGAGCATAAGCACCGTACCTTAGATTGAACACCCATAAAAAATCAGCACATACTAAAACTCCTAGGGGCATCAAATGTTAGAAGTTTTATCGAACGTCCGTTGTAACCGTTAATCTGAAATATAACATTTGATGCCTCTAAAAGTTTTAGAATGTGCTGATTTTTTGTGGGTGTTCTATCTAAGGTAGTGTACTTATGCTCACAAAAAATCAGCACATTCTAAAACTTCCAAGAGCTTCAAATGGGTGGCTGCCTATTTCGCCGAAATAGACCGCCAACCTATACCCCGTACCATATATATATATATATATATATATATATATATATATATATATATATATATATATATATATATATATATATATAGAGAGAGAGAGAGAGAGAGAGAGAGTAGTGATACATTGCTGCCGGGTAACGTGCAGCCACCCCCTTCGGGGGTATTTTTGGAATTTTTTTTTTTTGGGATTGATCACCCACCCTTGGATTGGACACACAAAAAATTTCAGCCCGATCCAAGACTTGTAGGCCGTCCAAATGTGTTGATCTTTTATCGGTCGTTCATTTTTTTTGCCATTTTGATCAACACATTTGGATGGCCTACAGGTCTTGGATCGGGCTGAAATTTTTTGTGTGTCCAATCCATGGGTAGGTGATCAATCCCCCAAAAAAAAAAATTCCGAAAATACCCCCGAAGGGGGTGCCGCAAGTTAAGGCCGCACGTTACCGGCCGCAATGTATCACTACTCTCTCTCTCTCTCTCTCTCTCTATATATATATATATATATATATATATATGAGGAATGGGATGCTGCCTATCAAAGCAGCATTTTTTGCTGCTTTGAGACATTGTTTGACCATCCTAGAAGTTTTAGAATTTGATAAAATTTGGTGAGGGTGTTGTCTACGGTAAGATGATCATCCTCACAAATTTTCATCAAATTCTAAAACTTCTAGGGGGTTCAAATGGTCGAAGCAAAATCAGTCGTCTGCAGTCGCCGTTAAAATCTGCAGCATTTTGCTTCGACTATTTGACCCTCTTAGAAGTTTTGGAATTTGATGAAAATTTGTGAGGATGATCATCTTACCCTAGACAACACCCTCACCAAATTTCATCAAATTCCAAAACTTCTAGGATGGTCAAACAATGTCTCAAAGCAGCAAAAACGCTGCTTTGATAGGCAGCATCCCATTCCTCTATATATATATATATATATATATATATATATATATATATATATATAGAGAGAGAGAGAGAGAGAGAGAGAGAGAGAGAGAGGCATGCTAGGGTGCGGCGTGCGGTGTGTGCGGCGGCACACCGCAGCCGTATGATGCACCGCTGCGTGCATCGCACCGCCGCACGCACCGCATGCTGCATTTTAGCATTCCTCTCTCTCTCTCTCTCTCTCTCTCTCTCTATATATATATATATATATATATATATATATAGGGCAGGGATACTCTTACTAATGAAATCTTACTAATGAAAGTTATAAATCGTCTTTTACCTAACCTAGATATTTCAGAATTTGATGAAATTTGGTGGGGATGCTCTCTATGGCAAGTTGATCATCCTCACCAAAAATCATCAAATTCTATAACCTCTAGGGGCATCAAATGTTAGAAGCTTTATCGACCGTTCATTTTAACCGTTAATTTGAATAACATCTTTGATGCCTCTAGAGGTTATAGAATTTGATGATTTTATGTGAGGATGATCAACTTGCCATAGAGAGCATCCCTATCAAGTTTCATCAAATTCTGAAACCTCTAGGTAGGTAAAAGGCGATTTGTAACTTTCATTAGTAAGAGTATCCCTCCCCGTATATATATATATATATATATATATATATATATATATATATATATATATATATATATATAGATATATATACTCCTTCCACTGCACAGATGGGATTTACTTGATATTGCTAACAGCTCAATGGACGATGATTACTGTGGTCTTATCATGGGAGGGAAGCATGAGTTTGTGAAGATGGAAGGTAGCAAGTCTCCACCAAGCAAGAAATCTCGGAGAGAGAGGGGTCGTGAGAAGGCAGTCACTGCTTCGAGTTCAACTGAGGTAATGGAACAGCAAATCTGGAAAGAACTCCCCGAAGATCTCTTCGAAGCTGTGGTTGCGAGACTGCCTGTGGCTGCGTTCTTCCGCTTCCGCTCTGTGTGCCACAAGTGGAATTCCTTGCTCACCTCTAAAAGCTTCTCCCAGCACTCTGCAGAGGCTGTTTGCGTGGAGCCTTGGTTCTACACGATAACCCATGAGGACGTGAACACTGGAGCGATGTATGACCCTTCCCTGAAGAAATGGTACCACCCGTCCGTCCCATTTCTGTCTGCGAATACGATCATCCTTCCGGTGGCCTCAGCCGGTGGTCTTGTCTGTTTCCTTGATATCGGCCACCGGAACTTCTACGTCTGCAACCCCCTCACCCGCTCATTCAGAGAGCTCCCCCCGAGGTCTGTCCGGGTCTGGTCACGCGTGGCGGTTGGGATGATCCTGAATGGGGAAAACACCGACAGTGGCTACAAGATTGTGTGGCTTGGATCGAACGGGGATCACGAGATCTACGATTCGACGAGGGATGCCTGGACACGCCCCGGGGCCGTAGTACCCCCGAGCATCAGGCTCCCGCTCTCCTTGAACTTCAGGTCGCAGACCGTGTGTATCGGCGGCACACTCTACTTCATGCGCACCGAGCCGGACGGGATCGTGTCGTACGACGTGGCCACCGGTGCGTGGAGGCAGCTCACGATCCCTTCGCCGTTGCATCTGACGGATCACACGCTTGCGGAGTGCAGGGGGCGGGTGATGCTCGTGGGACTGCTGTCCAAGAACGCTGCGACGTGCGTCTGCGTGTGGGAGCTGCAGAGGATGACTCTGCTGTGGAAGGAGGTAGACAGAATGCCAAACATCTGGTGCTTAGAGTTCTACGGTAAGCACGTGAGGATGACGAGCCTGGGTAACCGGGGGTTGCTCATGCTCTCGCTGAGGTCGAGGCGGATGAACCGGCTGGTTATGTACGATGTGGCGAGCAGGGAGTGGCGCAAGGTGCCCGACTGCGTGCTCCCTCACAGCCGGAAGAGGCAGTGGATCGCTTGCGGCACAGCGTTTCACCCGTGCCCCACTGCTGTTGCCTGACTGACTCATTTATGGTGATGCTGATATGGGAGTTTTAGGTGGATTTTTGTGTCAACTCATTTCACTATATCAGGACTCTTGATCCCTGTTTCCGTCGGGCGTGGTGATGTCTGTCTCCGCCGGTATGCGGTTGTAGTCTTACGGGTGGCGCTGGTGGTGGTGCCTTTATCTCTGCTGGTTGGCGGTCTTGTGTATGAGGCGTTGTGCCTCCTGTCCTCTTTGCTTGGGTGGCGATGATATGCACCTCCCGCTGGGTAGCGGGCTTCTCTGGCATACGGCGCCTCCTGGAGGTCTGGTTGAGACCTCCCCTTTCAATGTACCGAAAAAGAAAAAAAAACTCACCTAGCTATGATGCTGTAAACTGTGAAGATGACAATGGTGTTGCTGCCGCCGCCGCCGCATGGTTGTAAGGGGACTTAAAATATCTTCTTCGTAGTATATTCTGCAGGATAAGATTTCACTGAGATGTCTATTTTGGCATAAACTGATCATTTTGCTTGCAGAAATGAGAGTGCATCTGTGTGCGTCTGGATGACAATCCCAGCGGTAGTGGCATTTATGATTCTTTTCACAGAAAGACAATAAGATTGGGCTGCAACATGGACAAGTTGGGTCGGGTTGGAGGTCAACCCAAGTACTTGAATGCTGAATCCGTAGCCCAAACCAATCTAACCACAAATCCGTGGACCTCAGTCTAAGCCTAAGACCAACCTTGTATGTTTACTAGTGAGTGCCTGTGCCGATTGGCACGGGTACCTTCTGTGCGACCCCCCTCCCCCCCCCCATGGGTGGAGAGAGAGAGAGAGAGAGAGAGAGAGAGAGAGAGAGAGAGAGAGAGAGAGAGAGAGAGAGAGGTGCAATCAGTTTAGAAATAGAGAAATCATGGGGACTGAACGGTTATTATTGTGGACTTTTTTGAGAGATTTGAGGGGTGTTTTTGATCCGTTCGATTTGATCAAACGGTTTGAAAACGGCTTAAGGATATGAGGATTGGGATGTGATTGATACGTACAATCAGATTGGATGGATAACTTGTCTCATGACTTTGAGGATGGCAGGGTTGTAAATAACCCGAACTACCGTAACATGTTATATAGATTTTCAACCTTTATTTAAAATTTTGACCTTTAAATATCAAAATTTTTAAAAAAACTTATCCTTTATAGTGTAACTATACAGTTTTTGTTGAATTTTTATCCATTCAATTAACTATATCGCCATACAATATTTTTATTTTAGAAGCAAGAAGTAAATAAATAATAAAGCATTCAAATAATAACACGAGTTTATATTACAGAACTTTCAAGTGACATGCCAAGATTTTTTTTTTTTTGAACATCGACGGATATCCCAAAACCTTTTAGGCAATGGCCTACTTTAGGTTCCGACTAATCCCTCAATTTGAGAGTGGAGCCCGACCCACTCGGTAATCGACAGGAGGAGGCGTTGAACCAACAAACTTCTCACCAACGCATCAGTTGCTTTGCTATCTCTCCTATCCCCTAGTGGGTTATACCATGATACTTAAGCATATACATGTAAGAATACTCCGAGTTTGGGTTGGGTCTAGGGTTGCAACTCGAGCAGGTTGGGTCGGGTTGGGAGTCAACCCATGCCCAACCCAAGTGCTAAAACCCCCAACCCTAACCCAACCTCCAATTTGAGATGCCTAGCCCAAGCCCAACCCAAGTAAAAATTTCTAAGCTCGGGTTAGCCGAAGTTAGTAGGACAGATCAGATTCTACAAGTTCGGGCATACTTGTTTTTTAAAATTTTATCCTTTGAAAATCAAAATCTAAAAAGAACTCTATCATACAACTTTTTTTTGCATTTCTATTTATACAATTTACTAGACCATTAGGAAATGTCTTTATTTGATAAGCAAGCAAACAAATAATATGGGACTTAGTGAAACGGATGACTGTGATTGTGACCCCTCAACATATGCATACTCGGTATGGTTGTGATTGTCATCTATGTATCACAGAGTCATAGATATACATGGATACTCGGGTTCGGGTTGGGTCGGGTTGCCCAATCCCACAACCCGAGCCAGACCCAAATTTAACTCGGGTTGTATTTTTTAAACCCTAACCCAACTCAATCTTCAAATACATCAATCCAAACCCATCCAAAATTCGGGTTGGGCTCGGATTGGGTCTGGTCCAACCCGCCCAAGTTGCAGCCCTAGTTGGTTCAGCCAACCCCTAAACCCGAATTCAACTCGGGTCCAATCTATTCTTCGAATAAATTATCCCAAACCCGCCCAAAACTAGAGAGGCAGAGGAGAGAGGAGAGAGGAGAGAGAGAGAGATGAGCAGCGGCGGTGGCGGTGAGAAGGGAGGGGGAGGGTCGGTGAAAACGCCGGCGGATTTCCTGAAATCGATCAGGGGACGTCCTGTCGTCGTCAAGCTCAATTCGGGAGTCGACTACAGAGGTGCGCTACCTCTCTTTCTCTTTTAGGGATTCATACTTCTCCCACCTCACCCACCCTGTTTGCTCTAATTCTTACTCCTTGAGCTGAGACGAAGCATGATTTAGGATGATATTCCGCACTCCCTTCCATCTTGCAAATCTAGAATTCTGAGACCAATGCTATTGAACGGAAAACCCTAGACAGTTTAAACCCTAATGTCCACCTTTTCCTTGGTAATTTTCCAAAATTTCACTGATTGCAGCTATGATATGTTAAGCGCCCTCTTTTATTTTCTGAATCTATATCCGAGCCCTGTAAAGAACATGCTAGAATTCTGAGATCAATTCTAGTGAAAGGAAAACCCTAGACAGTTAAAACCCTAATCCCGACTTTTTTTCTTTGTATATTTACAAAATTTCACTGATTGCAGCTATTATATGTTAAAAGTCCCCCTTTTATTTTCTGATATGTTAGGGTTTCTTTTATTTTTCTGTTTTGGTAAAAGTGCTGATATGTTAGTAGCTAAGCATCTTATGAAACCTAAGGAAGAGGGCTACGCTCTACAGTGTCTTACTCGAAGATGGTATGTCTCGTGGTAGTAGGACTAGGCAAATTAGGTCAAACCGTCGTCAAAGTTAGTAAGGAAATTAAATATCATAAAAATCTTCCACATCAATCAAGAACCTGGCTCAGTTTTCATCCTAGGTAAAGAGTAACTGTATATATTGTATCCAGGAACAACATTCGGACAAATTCAATGCACACAGAATTTATAATGATTAATGGCTTAAGGGTCTAAGTCATAACCATAACCATCGAGCCATGTACCATCTATTTGGGATTGGCTTTATGAAACCTTCTTAGCCATTCATTTATTATTAGGGTTATATTTGTCGTCAATGAAAGTTTTCCCATGTCTTTTTTTAACTACTTCCATCAATGTTATTTTAGGTCTTTTTCTCCTCCTTGGACCTTCCACAATAATCTGAGAGGCTCCCCTTGACGAGACCGACTCTGCTCTGGTTTGTAAACTCTCAGTGTTCGTGGTTAGAACTTCCACTAGTTTGTAACCCTCGTCACCAAGTTTAGGTTCAGCAATACGTTGACAAGGGTGAAACTCGGAAAAGTTCGGCGAAAATTAGAAAGTTCGGAAAAAAAAAAGGTAAAAGTCGGAGGAAAAAAAACGAGTTTAGGTTTTATTCGGTGAGGGTGAAATTTGGAAAAAATCGACAAGTTCAGGGCATTCGAAAGTCAAACTTTTAACATAAATTAAGCAACTAAGACATTCTAAACGCGACTTACATAAAGATGATAAGACAACAAGAACAAATCAACAAAGTTAATCATGCAACTATGCAAATACAAGTAAGCAATAAATGAACTACCCGACAAAGTAACATACTAAGTTACTAACATCATGCCAGAAGAAAATATTACAAAATTTTCAATAGTCACTAATCAAAATAGAATATAAAATACCACTAAGTTAATCTCGTGTCACCAAAACGCCCCGTTTTAATCCCGATTTATTGAAGAAAATAAGCGCAAAAAAAACACCGTTTTTTTGGAGAGTGTAATTCAAGAATCTTCTCCAGTAGAGTATCTTCCATTGAGGCGGTTTGGAACAACATTATTGTTTTAGCTAGAAGCTGGTCAGCAGAATTCTCCCACAGATATTCCAATTTATATGGAGATTAGCCATTTTCTATGTAATCAGTAATTTTATCTCCTACTTTAATAATATAGCTTGGGGTATAGCTTAACTCCATCCTCTCCCACTCGGAGAGGAATTGCTCAAAAAAAATAAAAAAAAATTATAGATAGTAATTTTAACCATATGATTGGAAACAATAACTATGCATATAGTAATTATGTTCGGTATTGCAATTTAAATAGATTAAGAATGATGTCAACATCACCATATATACCTACAACAATCCTTACATTAGGAGTTTAATACTTCAATGCAACAAAAAAAAAAGAGAAATAAAACACTTGAATGCATTGATTCATCAATTGAATAAAAAATGCCTTAAAAGGCATAATCAAAGAGAGGACATATATACAAGGTATTTGATCTAAAAAGTCAGCAAATCTTTCTCTATCGTCAGTATCACCCGATTTTTTGAATCGGCTCCTTTAGAGTCAATACCTTATCTGGGTCTTTTGAGTCATGCTTCAGATATGCAGCCCTCATGCTTGCATTGTGCGGATTGGTCTCTTTATTTTTAGGGTAATTTTGACTTACCCCCCCTAAACAACTTGGTATTTGGACTTGCTCCCCTCAAATTAATCGTAATTAGACATACCCTCCTAAAAATATGGTATAGAATTTGACTTACACTCCATAACTATATGATATTTAGGCATACCCCTCAATTCTGACTAAATATCATATAGTAATTTGGGGTGGGGGGGGGGGGGGGGGGAATTGGGTTATGTCTAAGTACGATTATTTTGTGTGGGAATACCACACACTCACACACACACACACACATATAGATATATTTGGGTTGGGGGGGGGGGGGGGGGGGAAGGGGGTAAGTCAAAATTACCCTTATTTTTATAATTGGAATCCATACCATTGTTCATGGATGATCGCCGCCCCTCGAATGAACGGTGGACATCGCTCACAACCACCGCCTCACCAATGGACGTCTCCTCTCCTTTAACTGCTGTTACTGGTTGTCGCACATCCCAGGATCGCTGATGGCCACTGTTCCTCGCTAGGGTTGCGCACGCGCGCGCGCACACACACACACAGAGATTAATGTTTATCTACATCCTTCGACTAACGAACTGGGTATGACTCTCAATTACAGGTTGCCGTTGTGTGGCACCCACCTGGTATATTAGGAAGCGGAGAAACCATAAACCCTTTCTTGCGATCACAGTTGTTCGTGGCGGCATGATATGTGAAGGTCATTGTTCTTCAATCCGCCGCTCCGCATCTCATGTCACACCAAATCAGCCCCAATTGTGCCTCCATCGGACAAATGTTATTGCTGCCGGTGTGAGTCCCGGCATACGACTGCTGCAAACCACGTAACACCTTGTTTGGGGAGGGGATGGATGTGGCACAATGACGCTCTCCTAGGCTCCGTTTTAGTATGTTAGTATAGATATGGTGAAAACATATATGCTTTTTAAACATAAACGAGGATACCCAGTGCAAATCGGAAAGTATCATGAAAAATAGAAACCTTTAATTGATATGAGTTGTGGGAGGTATTTTGACTTTTGACTTGACAAAAAGAGGTACTAATATGGGTTGTGGGAGGTATTCTTATAGTAGCTTGTTGATGTGTTCCACGTGCTGGTGAATCACACTTGATCCTCCAGTGCAGGTGCTTTGACACGTAAACTGCATTTGGTCACGACCATGCACGGCATCAAATGGCTTTAATCCCTACCGTGGAATAATGGAGGGAGCTTCAAAATCACTAAGATGGGGGACCCTAAATGCATCTTTTACAGCTGCAATGATGACACCCTTATTTTATGCTTTACTTACTATATTGCAAATTGCCCCGGAGCCGTTGAAGAAGTTTTCTTTTGGCAATTAAGTTTGATGGCCAATATGGGTATGAACAATAAGGTCAGCATATCATAGATTATCTTTGACACATCTGATTTTTTCTTGGGGTCATGATTATAAATAAATTAAAGGATAGCACAAAGTCATTTGTGCTGCTGATATGACGAAGATATAGCAGAGGCCTCTTGAGTTAGTTGCTGGATAGTTTTTTCTCCCCTGTTTTATTATTTTGATTTTGATTTTTTTGGTCGAGTGATCGCTCCCGACGTTTTATTTCTTTCTATTACGAGTGCAGTTGCCTTTTTCTTGTTTTATCTGACTTCCACCACCTCGATACTTTCCTCCGAAATTCAATTTGTGCACATTTCTCGTGCTCATTTGAGCATTTGCATTTGAGGTTAAACTGACTCGCGCACCTGTTTAATTTCTTCATGCTGATCGAGTGAAAATCACTTGATATACAGGAATTCTAGCCTGTTTGGATGGATACATGAACATCGCGATGGAGCAAACAGAAGAATACGTTAACGGGCAGCTAAAGAACAAATATGGGGATGCTTTTATTAGAGGAAATAACGGTATAATCTCCACTTTAATCATCATCTGATAATTTGCAGTGTTCCTATTCGGTGTACAATTATTTGATGCTTTCTTACCTTCCCCTCGTGGGTGCAGTTCTCTACATCAGTACTTCAAAAAGGACTCTCGCGGATGGCGCTTAGCTGTGTGATGCTCTGCGGTCAAGACTCGATCAAGTCTTTTTTTTTTTTGTTCTTGACTGAAAAATGGTAACTTAATTGGAGCCTAAGTGACCAACGGTTCATTACTGTTTAATTTGTCTTAGCCCTTCCAAGGTATGGATGGCTGAAGAACCCATCAGATATTACGGAAATAGCTACCATGCTGTTTTTGATGAAGTCAGCTCATTCTGTGTCTATGCTCGAAACTTAGATGAGAACGTATTCCACTCTGTGTTCAGTGTTTGCTGTTGCGTAGAGCTCCCAAATACTTAATCCCCTATTTTAGCCGAAAATTAAAGGTCGAGGGCTTTTATTATTTAAACTTGTGAGGAATTGAGGGTGATGCAATTATTTTATGCATTTTTTGGTATTGAATGAATTATTTCTGTGTGTTTTCCATACATTAACATGGGTGCAATAATTTGGTATGTGATGCCTAAGATCTACAGGACGCATCTTTTGTCCCGGCTCATCACTCATACTCAGCCTGGTAAATGTCCGTAGGGGTGGGACTTCAGCAGGTCTGGCCCGAACTCAACCCGCCCAACCCGAACAATGGACAAACATAGAAAAGTTGGTTAAAAACTTGGACGGGTTTGGACAAAAAAAGATCAACCTGATTTCAATTTGGATGGGTTTGGGCATCATCTTTCCTAACCCAAGTAGACGAGTAAAGTGGTATAAATGCTTATAGGGCTGCTGTTGTTGATCCATCAGCACAACCATCAAAGAATGTTTTAGAGAATTAGAAAGAGAGAGTGGCGTTGGCTGATTTTTTTTTTTGTAGTGGTGGCAATTGTTGATTAATAGAATAATTTATTTTATTTTTCTTGTTTTGGTTTTATTAGATTAAATTTTTTTATTTATTGTGATCAAATTAACCAGTCCAAACCGCCCATTATTTAGCAAATTGGGCAACCCGAGCAACCTAACATTGTCAAGCACGGGTTGAGTTTCCACGGGTTTTCCAGATTCCACTGATAAAACAGGTTGAGGTGTGTGTAGATTGGGTTGGCCATGGCTCGCCCAAGTCCCACTGACAATATTAAGTAGCAATCCATGACTATAAAAATAAATTATGAGAATTTAATGATCAAATCATTGATTAGTCTTATTGCCTGATTAGTCTTATTGACTGATTAGTAGTGAGTGCATAGTGTAACTCAGGGTAAGAGGCATTTCTACTACAGTTCTTCATTTAAAAATAAATGTGCATTATTTAAAGCGTTAAGGGCATCCATCTTCAACCAAACACTGCATGATCTGAAGCTCTCGGCTTGCACTATGAACTTCTTGAAGGACAGATGGTAGACCGGCTGACGAGGACTAAAATGCAAGTTTCCCCTCCAATCTTAGTGAACTGCAGCTGTATAAAATTACAAAAAAGTACAAGGGTTGGAAATTCAGGGACGGATCCAGGGATCAAACCATGGGGGGGGGCCAATGTCAAAAAAATCTTGGGGGATGAGGGCGGGGCCTTAAATTTTGTTAAAAATTCATGGGGAGCGAATTTATATAATTTAAAAATAATCATAACTAATATTACTATAATCAGATCGGATTCTTTCAAATCTACACGCCGGGGGGGGCTTGGCCTGTCAATGGATCGGATCATGATCTGAATCCGATCTGATTATCCGGATTTGGTATTAGTTTTTTGGTTCGAGATCCGATTAAAAACAATCTGATCCGATTTGATTAATAATCGCATCGAATTTGAATCTACCATGATCCAATCCGATTAAGATCCGACCCAGCTCAAATTCTTAATATACCCTTGTGGGTTTTCATTATCATGACTTTGCAATTCATATCAAAGGCATATTAACTACGACTCACATTATATACAAAATCAGATTCGAATAATCTGACGGGTTTGGATTCGGATCAGATATTATAGTATCCAGCGGTTATCGGATCGGATCCGGATCGGTCGGATATGTAAACGGGTCGGATCTAGATATATCCTGATCCGGCCCTAATCCGACCCGTTGATAGGCCTACCCCGATCCATCCTTGTCTGGAATGTGAAACAACATTGACAGAATCATACAAACTTCGAAACTACTCGGTGCCTTTCACCAAAATTTACGAATCGAAACAGTGTACCTACTGGTTTGGACCCATCGAGTTGGTTTTTTTACAACCGGCTTTCAACCTAACATCGGCCCTCAAGGTTTTTCATCCGGGTTTTGGACCAGCATGTGGCGATTGTAATAGCTGGATAAACGACAATTATACCCGTGTAAATCAGATATACGGTAATGATAAAAGATGCAAACAATAGAAAATGGGTGGAGTCGATCCCGAGCGTAGAACACTGATGTTGTCAAAATCTCACGACATCGAGGCTTTTATAACAATCTGTGAACTGTTTATTCGACCTACTTTTGATACTTAGAATTGGCTTAAAATTAGCCGTACAACTAACGATCCATAATTCTGATGGATTCGATTCTTTCTTCTTGACCCTATGTCAACAAAAAAAGCCCCCCTCGCTGCTCGCTGTGCTCAAGCCTTCTCATTGTAAACACCCATTCCATACATTCTAATTCGATTCACCCCATTGTTCTCTATTGATGCAAATCCAATGCGTATGCGAATGTACTAATTTCTACCTTTTCCGTCTTATTCTTGTAAAAACTCACCTTCGTGAACTTCACGAGCGCAAGAGGCGTGGTGCAACCCCCGCGCCTTGTAGCGCAAAGCCTTGATCATCATAACGAAGATGAAATTCCAATAATTTATAAAAAATAACTTAATAATCATCATATTTTTACATTGTTTTGTTTAACATAGCTTATGTATGAACTGAAATATTTTTTAGAGGACGAATAATTGACTTAGTTTTTATGATATATGTTTAGATGCTTTGAAAAATCTTACTCATATTCATGCAAAATCCAATCTAGTAAGAGACAAGTGAGGATGGATCTCTTGGTAAGGTTGTAATGCTCAGACAAACTATGTGCAGACGACAAATCGAAATTTCATTGAACTCTCGTACGCTCACCCAACAGTTTAAAGCACCGAGTTGAACTCTTTAATCGCATCATAAGATGGATGTCTATCAACAGATACAAACAAATATATGGAAAGTAAAGAAAACTCCAATGCCGCAATGTGGTATTGTGGTTATTATAATCAGAACACGAAGTTTGTCAGATATCGACAGTAAGATGCGACTTCTTTACAGAAAAATCGATCGAAAAACAACAAGAGAGTGGTGATATAAGTAGTGTACCATCAGCAGCTTCTGCATTGCTTACCTACAACCAATAATTAATGCACTCACTCGTCGGATAAAATGCTCTGACTTCCAGAGGACACCTAGCCTTAATGAGTTCTACCATGAAAATGTTTGATAGATACCCATGACCTTGAAATTCCAATCTATCTTTGTATTTCAGACAAAATTCAGGTTAGAGAAGTACAATGACAACTATCACCGAGGATTGCAAACATTGTCCCAGTCATCAGTGGAAATTTCGAAGATTCTATACGGATAGAGAGACCCGATCGAATAAAAAACTAACTGATTTCAGTGTTCTCCATCCCCACCTCATCATCCTTAGTTTCTGTGATGACCTCAAGAAGTTCCAAAGACATTGCTGCAGGGTCCAGCTCATAGCAACCCTTTGGAGAATTATGGGCTTCTTCACCTGTAAGCACAACAGAAGGAACCTGATGGGAAAAACAAAGCATCTCTCCTCGCGGGATCTTCTTGACCTCCTTTCGGTCCAGGTTCTGCAGCTGGAACACCGTTTTAAATCCAGGAACCTTCACCAAGGGAGCGACAGACACGCCTTGCTCCTCGTCATAATCTTCAAGTACTTCCACCATGTCGTACTCGTAGATCACATCATCTGGCGTCCGCTCGTTCCAATCCGGAGACCAATTCCTGTACAGGGCCCAAATATCACCTTTTCTGGGTATAATTCTAATAACTTCTTCATCTGGGCCTTTCTCCCATCTAATCCTATGTGAGAAATTATTGATCGGAATCATGCACTCGTATCTTCCGACCCCGAAATCCCCGTATGTGATGGCGAAACCAGAGGCAACCCAATTCAATGGCCCCAGTTCACCATTAGACTTCGAGGTGAGATAACTCGTCCGGTTCTCAAAACTCAAAAGGCTTCAGAGAGAGAACTTTGTGAATAAGAGCATACAAACGAGGCATACCATCTTCAGCATCATAAGTGGCCCATATCTGATCATCTTCGAAGGATCTTTCAGAGCGATCTCCATCGAAATCGTGAAAATCTGATCAACAACCTCCATTGCCACGATTTCAATGTCTGATCTGGCACTATGGCCACTGGAGGAACCCTTCTTACGCCGAGCTTTCTTACTGTCACTCCCGGAACTTTGTACTGTTTCTTGATCACTAGCATCCCCATGAGCTTCATCCTTTACCTTATCTTTACCATCTTCTTTTTTCTTTTGTTTCTTCTTTGCAATTTTTTCCTTTGCAGTAGGATATATAGAACTGCCAGAGTTCCTCTTCACCACGGATGGCTCTTCCTCGCTTCTTCTTTCCTCGACCGCATCCCCAGCCGTTCGAGAGGATGACCCCCCCGGGGAATCAAAACCTGTGGAGGTACTGTTTTGATTCAGATTCAGCTGAGTGTCGGATCCCTTAAGAGCGGGATTGGGCTGCTTAGTTCGAACCTCCAACTTTGCGGCCAAAGCTGCGGCAGTACACTTGAGGCATAGACGCTTGCGCCCTCTGAAGATGGAAGGGGAGTCGAAGGGACCCTTGCACTGATGGCATCTAAGCGAAGAATCAGGTTGCAATGGAGCCACACCGGCGGTGCTCTTCTCAGCTCTTGCCATGGGTTCAGCATTGTTGGCGGAGCTGTAAGAGTCACTGGCGGTTCGTCTTCGATTGAGAACTCCTCTTCTGGAGTCCTTTCCCTTCTATCTTCAGATCATACACCAGTTTCTTATTCTTATCAGACAACACGCTCAGTGCCTCGGAGATTAGGTGAATAGCACCTCCAGCAGTTGAAGATCTGTTCTTGTCGGGGTGGACCTGGAGGGCTAGCTTCTTGTACTGCCTCTTCACTGTGGCTTCGTCCGCCGAGGCATCCACAGAGAGAATCGCGTAATAATCCTTCTCCCCATTAACTCTCAGTTCCGATGCCACATGATCATCCAGCGCTGCTATCAATTGGTCGAGACCCTCGATCCTTGGGAAGAGGCTTTGGGCCTTGCGGGCGAATTTCTTGGCACCCGCCAAGTCTTTCTCCTCAAACTTCCTCTCGGCCGTCTCTTTCGCCCGAAGGGCCTCATCCCTATTGCATTCCATTGTCCTACTTGTCTTGCTACTATGATGGCCAACAAGAATTCAGTCTATACCTATGGCTACTGCAAGAACAATACTTCGGACCGATCGGTCTCAAGGGATTTATTCAATAACCTAATTTCAAACTGTTAGGAGATGACGGCTAGGGTTTGGAGAGGAATGCAATGCTCTCTATTGAGGGACTCAAGCCCAATATATATGTACATGTATGACTATACAACCCGACCCAACTGTACATGTAACCCGACCCATCTATATACATTAACACTCCCCCTCAAACTCACGGTGGATCATGAACCGAGAGTTTGCCGATAAAGTGCCGGAAGCGAGCAATCGTAAGGGGCTTCGTCAGAAAATCAACAGTCTGCTTCGATGATGAAATGAATGGCAAGGAGATGGTGTGGTCGAGAAACTCCTGGCGAACATAATGACAATCAACCTCAATATGTTTTGTTCGCTCATGAAAGACCGGGTTGCTAGCAATTTGAATAGCACTCCGGTTGTCACAGAAGAGAGGCGTGGGCCCGGATATCACAACTCCCAAGTCGAGCAGAAGGTGGCGAAGCCAGACAACCTCTGCAGTGGTGGAAGCTATAGCCCTGTATTCGGCTTCAGTGCTGGAGCGAGCAACAGACTCCTGTTTCTTGCTGCGCCACGAAATAAGCAAATCACCCAGAAACACGCAGTATCCTGTAGTAGAGCGGTGAGTGGCTGCATCTCCTGCCCAATATGCATCAGAGTAGGCACGCAGCACCAACGGGGAGGTGGAGGGAAACAGTAATGAACGGGTGATGGTGCCCCGAAGGTAGCGGATAATCCAAAAGACCGCTGCATAGTGAACTGAACGTGGAGCCTGAACAAACTGACTGACAATGCCAACAGCATGGGCAATGTCTGGCCGGGTCATAGTGAGATAGACGAGCATCCCAACCAGCCTCTGGTAACGGGAGATATCCTGGAGCGGCTCACCATCTGTAGCTAGAAGCTTCAAATTAAGCTCCATGGGTGTATCAGCTGTAATAGAGTCAGTAAGAGCAGCATCAGCAAAGATGTCGGAGATGTACTTTTGCTGGGAGACCAACAGACCATGAGCGGACCGGGCAATCTCAAGGCCCAAAAAGTAGGGAAGAGAGCCCAGATCTTTCATCTCAAACTGACTCTGGAGGTGCCGCTGAAGGGATGCTATGGTGGCACTGTCATCCCTAGTGATGATCATATCATCCACATAGAGAAGCAGAACTGCAATACCCTGACTGGAGGAGCGAGTGAACAGGGCATAGTCGGAGTGACGCTCAACAAACCCGGCGGCCAGGACTGCGCTGCGGAATCGCTCAAACCAGGCACGAGGGGCCTGCTTGAGCCCATAGATGGCTCGGCGCAAACGACACACGTGCCCTAGAGGAACTGAAACGCCCGGAGGAGGAGCCATGTAGACTTCCTCGGAGAGATCACCGTGGAAGAACGCATTGGTGACATCCATCTGATGGAGAGGCCACCCTCGAGCAGCTGCCACAGCTAAGAGGGTGCGCATAGTAGTCATCCGAGCAACTGGAGCAAACGTCTCCTTGTAATCAATCCCATACTCCTGGGAAAAGCCACGAGCAACAAGGCGAGCCTTGTGCCGCTCAATAGATCCGTCAGGTCGAGTCTTGACCTTGAATATCCACTTGCAGCTAACAGGCACCACACCTGAGGGACAAGGCACCAAATCCCATGTCTGGGTCCGCTAAAAAGCCTCAAGCTCAACTGACATGGCCTGCCGCCACTCTAGATGTAAAGCTGCCTCACGGTACGATTGGGGCTCTCGATGGGTGTGTATAGCAGTAAGAAAAGCCTAAAAAGATGGTGAATAGGAGGCACTGACAGAGTAGCCAGAGGAGTCAGGAGAGTCAGAGGGAAAGGCAGAGTATCTAAACCTGTCAGGAGAGTAGTCATATCTGTCAGGAGGGTGATGTTCGCGCGCTGGGTAGTGCCGAACAGGAGCAGGATCCACAACCAGGGAGGAGGGGGCAGCAGCATCAGGCGAGGGAGTACCAATGTGAACCGACTCTGGAGGAGGAGCAGCAGATCGACGAACATAGACACGAGTAACAGGTGGTGGTGGAGGTGTCGAGGAAGACGGAGGAGGTGGTGGTGGTGGTGATGGTGGTGGTGGAGGAGGTAGGGAAAATGGAGAAGGAGTAGGCGTGGATGGGACAACAGAGAATGGGGGTAAAACAGGGATGTGGAGATATGAGGAAGGCGAGGAGGGTGACGCAGGAGGTAAGGAAAGATACCGAGACTCAGGTGAGAAGTACGGGACATCCTTAACAAAGGAAACGTGACGGGAGACACGGATTCGGCGAGCCAAGGGATCATAGCACCGATACCCCTTGTGCTCCCGACTGAGCCCCAAGTGAACACACCTAACAGACCTCGCGAAGAGTTTGGTGCGTTCATAGGGAGAAAGAAGAACGAAGCACGTGCAGCCAAACGTGCGAAGAAGAGAGTAGTCAGGTGGGCTGGAGTGGAGGTGCTCATATGGGGTGGCACCAGACAGAGCAGACGACGGAGTGATATTGATGAGGTGGACAGCCGTCATGACAGCTTCAGCCCAGTAGGAGTGAGGAACAGACGCAGAGATAAGCAAGGCTCGTGCAGTCTCAAGGACATGACGATGCTTGCGTTCGACAACGCCGTTCTGCTCATGGGTGTGGGGACAGGACTGTTGATGAAGGGTGCCGTGAGGCTGAAGAATCTCACGCATCTCAGAGGAGAGATACTCCTTAGCACAATAAGACCGAAAGGTCTTGATGCGCCGACCAAACTGAGTGTGTATCATAGTGGTGAATCTCCTAAAGATGTGAGGTACTTCAGATCGATGACGCATAAGATAAACCCAGGTGCACCTAGAATAGTCATCGATAAAGTACACATAATACATGTAACCCGAAATAGATGCAACAGGAGCAGGACCCCAAATGTCTGAATGGACTAAATCAAATAAAGCATCAGACTGGGAAGCACTAGCAGAGAATGGAAGAGCTAGATGCTTTGCCAGTCTACAACCCGTACAAACAGAGAGGGGGGAGAAAGACGCTCGACCCAAAGCGCCCGAACAGAATACGCTTTTGAGTCGATCACTCGATATATGACCTAACCTTCTATGCCACAGGTCGGCATCAGAGGTGACAGACATGACAGACGCAACAGGAACGGAAGACACATATAGATGGTCCAGCTGGTAAAGTCCTCCTGCTCTACGGCCCAGCCCAATCCTCTGACCCGTCCGCGAATCCTGTACAACACAAACAGAAGGGGTGATGGTGACAGTAAGGCCAGAGTCGCAAAGAGAACTGATAAAGATTAGATTAATGTTAAGACGGGGGGCATGGTGGACATGGGATAGGGTTAGGTGACCAGAAGGGTCAGAGGTGGTAGTGATGGAGCCACATTACGGAATAGGGACGAGAGTCCCATCCGCAGTGCGAACCTCCTGGTGAGTGGTAGTGGGAGAACAGTCCGTGAGGATAGTGGAGTCAAAGGTGAGGTGACAGGAGGCACCCGAATCGAAGATCCATGGAGCAGTAGTACCAGAGGTGGCAGACAAGCCGTGAGCAGTCACAGAGCCGGTGGAGGCTAGGTGGCGAAGAAGGAGCTCCTCGAGGCACTGAAGACGGTCCGGCTCAGGCTGAGAAGGTGCTGTGGTAGCAATGGAGAGCGTCGAAGCCTCTACCGTAGCCGCTGTACCACCAAGGTGACGGAAGGAGGACGAACCACATCCACGGCTCTGTCCACCTCGACCGTCGCGTCGATCATCGCGGGAAGTCGACGCCCAGCGTGTGGCTCTCTCATCCGGACCCCAGTGGGGGTTGCGTGGAGGACGTGTAGGGCATTCGCGTTACATGTGTCCAGGCTCCTTGTAGTAGTGACAGAAGGCAGCCTCATCGGAGAACCCGGCCGCCAGGACAGTGTCGGAGCTAGGAGCAAGTGGAGGAGGACGAGTGCCTTGAGTCTGAAGGTAGGTCTCCTCATCGACCAAGGCGAGTAGAGCATCCTCTAGCCGAAGGAATGGCTCACGGTGCAGGCGCTGAGCAGCGATGAGAGCAAAGTCCGGCCGAAGCGCTGCCAGAAACTAGTGCAGGTGGCCCTCATCGAGGTAGCGCTGGAAATCCAGGGAGCGGGGGCAAGCACACTGCTCTGGGATCAGTGAGTCCAACTCATGCCAATATGCACTCATCTGACTGAAGAAGTCCTGAATGGTGCACTCCCCCTGACGTGCAGACTGTGAGTCACAGATAAGCTGATGCCGGCGTGCGCCGCCGTGCAGGAGAAATCGGTCCCGGAGATACTCCCACATCGCGCGCGCTGTAGAAAGGCGGCCGATGGGAGCAAGGAGCGGACGAGCAACAGAGTCCAGGAGAAAGGCCCGGATGGCCTGATCGTGACGTCGCCACGTGAGAGCAGCAGTCGTGGCTGCGGGGAGAGTAGTCGGGACAGTAGCAGTCGCAGCAGAGGACGCGACACTACTGGTGACAGAGGAGGAGCCGGAGAGGACATCTGGAGGAGGATAATTGCCGGTGATATGACCCCACAGATCACGACTAGAGAGCGCGGCCTTGACGGTGAGTGACCAATCAGGCCAGTCGCTGGCCGATGACAACTGAAAGGCGACCGCCTTCAGCGGTGGAGAGATCGCAATGACGGACGGCACGGCAGGAAAAGCCATGGAGAAGGCTCAACAGAGGGGCCGGGTGGGCTGAGGGAAGGGGTGAGAGGGCCGGTCGAGTGGAGGAACGGGGGTCGGGGGTTGAAGGAAGGGGGGCCGGGGCTGTCGGGTGGAGGAAGGGGCGTCGGGAGGTGGAGGAGGGGGGGCCGGGGCTGTCGGACGGCGGAAGGGGATCGGGGGGTGGAGGAGGGGGGGCCGGGGCTGTCGGACGGCGGAAGGGGGTCGGGGGGTGGAGGAGGGGGGATCGGGCTGGGTGGCGGAAGGGGGGGTCGGGGCTGTCGGGCGGCGGAAAGGGGGGGCTGGGCGGGGTGGTCAGGTGGAGGAGGGGGGTCGGACGGGTGAGGAGGGGGGTCGGGACGGGTGAGGAGGGGGGCGGACGGGTGAGGAGGGGGGTCAGGAGGTGGAGGAGGGGGGGCCGGGGCTATCGGACGGCGGAAAGGGGGGAGGGGGCGGGCGGGGTGGCGGAAGGGTGGGCCGGGGCTGTCGGGCGGCGGAAAGGGGGGCCGGGCGGGGTGGTCAGGTGGAGGAGGGGGGTCGGACGGGTGAGGAGAGGCCGGAGGAAAGGTGTTGCCGGAGGGAGAAGACCGTCGTCGTCGTCGCCGCGCGTCGGAGAACCCTAGAGCTCTGATACCATCTTAGGAGATGACGGCTAGGGTTTGGAGAGGAATGCAATGCTCTCTATTGAGGGACTCAAGCCCAATATATATGTACATGTATGACCATACAACCCGACCCAACTGTACATGTAATCCGACCCATCTATATACATTAACACAAACAACAGAAGAAAAAAAAAAAAAACAAAGAATTCATCAAGTAAAAAGGGAAAAAGAAAGTATTGTTTTTTGTAGAATTGATCAAGTATTACCAAAATGAAACACAGATTCGACAAAAGCGAGATCAAAATGATAACAAAGACCTCAAAGTAGTGAAAGCCGAATTTCAGATCAAAACAAAAAAGACGAAAAAAAGATGACCCTCGATCCTTGGGAAGAGGCTTTGGGCCTTACGGGCGAATTTCTTGGCACCCGCCAAGTCTTTCTCCTCAAACTTCATCTCGGCCATCTCTTTCGCCCGAAGGGCCTCATCCCTGTTGCATTCCATTGTCCTACTTGTCTTGCTACTATAATGGCCAACAAGAAGTCAGCCTATACCTATGGCTGCTGCAAGAACATGCAATACTTCGGACCGATCGGTCTCAAGGGATTTATTCAATATCCTAATTTCAAACAACAGAAGAAAAAAAATAAAAAAACCCAAAGAATTCATCAAGTGAAAAGGGAAAAAGGAAGGATTGTTATTTGTAGAATTGATCAAGTATTACCAAAACGAAATACAGATTCTTCGACAAAAGCGAGATCAAAATGATAAGGAAGACCTCGAAGTAGTGAAAGCCGAATTTCAGATCAAAACAAAACAGACGAAAAAAAGATGACCCACGATTCCTCATCCTCTCTGATGGAAAAACCGCACCGGCTCAACCACGAAACCGACGATCTCTTCCCCGTGAGATGAACCAAAGAGAGCAAACAATAATCCAATCACAAATGCAAAATAATTCAATCACAAGCAAAGAAGATGACTCAGGAATTTACGTGGAAACCCTTGCGGGAAAAACCACGGTGAGCAAATGCTCGGAGCAAATGCTCGGGGGAGGGTTTCACTATCAAAGACGGCAAGCAAGACGAGAGTACAACCCGACTCCTTCTTCTTCCTCCTTCTAGATCTACACCTTTCCCCCTTCTAGGGCTCAACAAGTAGAGACCCTAGCAAGCCTCAAGGAACATACCTCCTTGCAAGCTTAGATCCGATCTATCCGTCGAAGATCGATCTCCAAGGAAATCTTCTCCTCTCTTGTAGAAGAAAGCTCTCCTTCTCCCTTAGAAAATCAGCCCTCAAAGCTCTCTCCAAGGTTTCTCAAAGACAACCCAAGCCACACTCCCAAAAGCCCCTTCAAAGAGCCTTAAAACATTCCAAAACGGGTCTGCAGAAAAATAGATCCGACCCGACTTCGCCCAAGCGGGTTTGCTGAATTTTCTGCTCATTTGTGGCTAAGGAACTCGCCCGGGCGAGTCGGATCTCGCGCCGGGTGACTCGGGTGCAAGTCCGATTGGGAAGGAGCTATGCTCCCCTCCCCTTTGGGTCTCCTCCATAGGGATGGAACCCCAACACTCTCCAAGATTTCAAACCCTAATTCTTGAACGATCTTGATTCTCTCGAGCGCAGAGATAGGATTCAAAGAGATGCAAAGACTAAATTCACGTAAACCCACGAGACCTAACAGATCAACAGGAGACAATTGGTGGAGGCTTGGGGAAACCAACCGTTGGCTCTTCGAGCGTTCTTGGAAGGTAAAACTCTAGCCGGCCGGTGGGATGTCGGGCCTCAGAGCACGGATGCAGGCGAAAGGAAACACAGAAGAATGCGAGGCGGAGAATGAGAGAATTTGAATTGCAGCTGCGCCACTTCATCACCATTGATTTCCCACCCAAATATGAACCCAACCCAACCCAACCCAACCCGACCCGACCTTCAACCCGCAATGCCTAACCCATGCCCAACCCGAGAAGAAGTTTCAAAGCTCGGGTTAAACCCAGATTAGCACAAGTTAATGGGTCAGGTCGGGTTGCACGGGTTCGAATAGTGACTGCTAGGGGTGGCAATGGGTCGGGTCGGGTTGAGACATATGTATAAAGGCAAAACACCCAACCCGAACCCGACCCGTTTAATAAATGGGTCAAAAACTTAAACCCAAACCCGACCCGCCTAATAAATGGGTTGACCCGACCATACCCGTTTAACCCGTTTATTAAACGGGTCGGGTTGGGTTGGGTCAACAGAACTCATGTAAACCTGTCGGGTTGGGTCAAGACAAGTCGGATTGGGCCGGGTTTGATCGGTTTGGGTCGGGTTGGCTCGAGTTGGCTCGAGTTGGATCAACAAAACCCATGTAAACCTGTCGGGTTGGGTCAAGACAAGTCGAATTGGGCCGGGTTTGATCGGGTTGGCTCAAGTTGGTTCGGGTTGGCTCGGATCAGGTCGGGTCGGGTTGACACGACCCATTTGTTAAACGGGTCAAGTCGGGTCAATCGGCTTATAAGTACAAACCCGAACCCGACCCATTAAATAAACGGGTCAATCGGGTCGACCCGTTTATGACCCAAACCGGTTTAGGCCAAACCCAAACCCGCTAACTTCGGGTCGGGTTCGGGTCGGGTTGGCGGGTCGGGTCAAGAATTGCCACCCCTAGTGACTGCTTATATTTTCAAGAGCAAAACATCAAGAAGAAAAAAAGTCTAATTATCTTTGATCCTTATTACTGACTAATAAGGTGTCTCTTACCTCCATCGTCTCATAGTTTGTGACTCTTTTAGTTGTAAATATGGTGCATGCTGTATAGGAACAAGATTCCTCGGACTTATAAGGTGATATATTATACTCAACTAAGGTTTGTGTTGCCCAGCCCCTTGGCCTAAACGCAATCCAAATTTAGTTCGGGTTGACTTTTTCTGACTCGAATTCAACCTATCCCTTAATAAAATGAGCCCAAACCCGACTCAAAGGAAGGATGGAGCCCTAACACAAAGAAGGAAGAGGGACACAATATGGTTTCTTTATTTTGGGAACATGGTGTCAAGTCCCTGAAACAATTCACTTTTAACATTAAGGCCAGCTAATGTTTGCCATTAGCATTAAGTCCCTCCCAAATGTTTGTTGCTAGCGTTGAGTTCCTATCACTTCGAAAACATTTTGCTCCCATGGGGTTGCTCCAGATGCATATGAACCATTCGTTTTGTATTTACACACGTCTGTAAGTCGTCAAATCGGTCGGACTCTTAGCACCGACCGTTTGGATGCCGAGTCATGACCTAATTCAAGTATGTTAAACTCCAAAGCTGATACGTTTTTTTTAGCACATTTATAATAATTAGTGTGTTTTTGGCAACAACTTAACTGATTGGACAATTTGAATAAAGTGTTGTAAGTATCGAGTTGTAAGTGCGTCTTGAGTTCTAATCCCTTAGTGTCAGAGAACAAGTTCAAATCAAGCTTCATCATGCCTATCAGAACATCTTTTAAGGATAAAGGTAAAGGACTAGCAATTTTTGATAGCCCTTGATGTATTTGCTCTATATAAGCATTAGGGTTAGCCGAGGCATACTGTGTGCCCTGTGTCGAAACAATGTGTGTGGGGGCGGATTCCGGCCGTCTTATGGCCCCCCTCCAATTGTCGATAGAAGGGTAGAGCTTCAGGGATGTGGCGCGCTGTAGAGTGCTGAGCTGTCACTTGCTTAGCTGTTACACAAGTACTATAGAATAGAGAGAGCGAGTGAGAGAGAGAGAGAGAGAGAGAGTTGATACATGATGTGATGACGAAGTTCAGCCGAACCCTACGTCTCCGTGCGGTAAGACGCAATCTTTGAATCCACTAACTCTAAAAGAGTAGAACCACCCTCGACAGGCCGAGGAGTGCTTATACAAATAGACAGAGGGCGGAGAAAGAATCAGAAAACTAGAAGGCTCAAAGAACTTTGGAAAACAGAAAGTAGAGTTTTGAGTCAGGAATTCCGGTGTGGAATATTTACAGGGTCTACTATTTATAGAGGTTCGGAAATATCAGGAGTTCTGGTAAATACCCGGGAGAATTTACCATACCCCAAATAGTGCATATGGGCCCCAAGCAGGGCTATGGGTCCCACCGTTGTCTCCGTGGGACTCAGACAGGGTTGCGAGTCCCATTGTTAGGCGTTAGCCATATTTTGCACCCATAGTTATCCCCTCCCTGGTATGGAGGTGCTAACCTAGCTAGTTGAGAATCCATGGTGCAAAACCGGTTTGTCGATGTCGAAGCGGTTTGACGAGCGTTGGAAGGAATCTACCGACCCCTTACCAGGGATTGACCAATGGGTCTGTCTGCCGACCCTCTGTCTAGGGCCGACCGTCACGCCCGCCAACCCCCAGCGAAGGATAGGCTGGGTGCGTGTCTATCGACCCACTGGCCAGGGCCGAACTTTGTCCATCTGCCGACCTCTTGTTTAGGCCGATCGTGGCGCCCGCCGACCCCCAGCGAAGAGCTAGCCAGGTACGTGTTTGCCGACCCATTGGCCGGGGCCAACCTTTGTCCGTCTGTCGACCCTCGGTAAAGGGCCAGCCGAGTGCATGTCTGCCGATCCACTGGCCGGGGATGATCGTTGTCCGTATGTCGACCCCTTGTCCAGGGCCGACCAGCGTGCTCGCCGACCCCCAGCGAAGGGCTGGTCGGGTGCGTGTTTGCTGACCCGCTGGTCGAGGCCGACTGTTCGTCTGCTGACTCCCTATCCGGGGATGACCGTCGCGCCCACCGATCCGTGACAAAGGGCCGACCGGGTGCACGTGACTGCCGACCGGCTGGTCAGGGCCGACCGTTGTCCGTTTGCCAACCCCCTGTTCGGGGCTGACAGTCACGCCCGACGAAGGGCCGGTCGGGTGTGTGTTTGCCGACCCGCTGGCTGGGGCTGATCGTTGTGCCTACCGACCCCCTGCCAAGGGTTGGCCGGGTGCGCGTCTGCCGACCATTTATCCGGGGCCAACCAGGGCGTATGTCTGCCGACCCCCTGTCCGGGGCCGACCGTCGCTCCCACCGACCCCCTGCCAAGGGCCGACCGTCGTGTCTGTCGACACCCGGCGAAGGGTCGGTTGGGTGCATGTCTGCCGACCCCCTACTCGGGACCGACTGTCGCACGAGCAGGCCCCTCTGGTGCTACACCCCTACCCTCTCCCACCCACAAGCCAGCCCCGGGTTGGCTGGGACTGCACGGTGCAAAACCGGTAAGCAGTTGGGTTGGTGTACAACTAGCTGCACGGGTGCAAGTGGGCTGTCTTCGCCTCCGGTAAGATCACCTCAATTCGAAGGAGAGGGGAGGGTGAAGTGTGAGGGGGGGTCGGATGAAATATAAAGGGGCAGGGGGGTCCGGTAAAATGTAAATGGGGCGGGGGGGGGGGGGGGGGGGGGGGGCGCTGGGGGGTCGGGAGAAATGTAGGTGGGGATGCGGGGGATGGTTGTTTCTATGACAACCGGAATGTTGGACCATCAAATTGCATTAGAAATAGTAATTAACGGTAATAACCGGTTCTTGAAGAAGATTAAGGGGAACAACTATTCCACATACCAAACACCCCCTTAGATTCTTGCATGGATCAAGATCTGCACCATGATGGAATCCAGAGGATCCAATCCCTGGGACGGCGGAGGCAGTTTTTTTGGGACCATCAGTGGTTACGGTTCAAATTTAGATTCTTCCTAGTAGAGGATCGTTTAGCAGAGGAACTACCACTCTTAGTTGGAACCTCAACTTTGCAGCCCAAGTTGGCACACGACACCCGTGACATAGAGGCATGCGCCTTTGGTCATGGTGATGTTAATGAACTCAAAGCAACCCTTGCACTGATCGCATGTATCCCATTCATCAGGTATCGGGGGATAAGATGAAGGTGGAGCAGGGTTAGCAGATGAAGCCTCATTGGTAGCGCTCTTCTCAGCTCTTGCCTTGGATTTAGCATTATTGGCGGAACTGTAAGAGTCACCGAAAGTGCTAGGAACAGAATGATTCATCTTCGACTGAGAACTCCTCTCTGATCATACGACAGTTTCTTAGTCTCATCAGACAACACACTCCATGCCTCGAAGATGAGGTGAAAAGCACCTTCAGCAGCTATGGATCGGTTCTTGAAGTAGTGAAGCTAGAGGGCTAGCTTCTTGTACTACTTCCTCAGTGTGTCTCCATCCGCCGACGCATCCACAGAGAGAACTGCATAATAATCCTTATCCCCATTAACTCTCAATTCTGATGCTACGTGAACATCCACCATTGCCATCAATTGACCGAGACCCTCGATCCTTGGAAAGAGGCTTTGGGCCTTGAGGGTGAATTTCTTGGCACCTGCCATGTCTTTCTCCTCAAAACTTCCTCTTTGGCGATCTCTTTCGCCCTAAGGGTCTCATGTTGGGTTTTGGCTCGACTTCATCCATACGGTCTTGGACTCGGTCGAGTTAGTGGGTTATAGTTTGGGCTCAGAGGTATGTGATTAAGTCGTCTCGAACCAACCCTAATCCTACAAGTGTCGGGATTGGTTTTTAGGGTTCGAGTCGGTGCGGGTCCCAACTCCGGTGCAACGAGGATGCGTCACACCTAGCGTACTTCATTTGTAAACGCGAACCCATAGGATACCATATTTGGAAACGGAAAACGCATAGAGGTTGCAGTGCACAATAGGGATTGGATTCTATAGGGGTTACAAGGGGGGGTGCCAGCTGTGCGTGTGCCCCTTGGCCTACCGCATGGATCCCGAGAGGAGAGAAAGGGAAGATCGTGAACTGTGCGATCTTCCTCGTACTATACGTCCTCCCTTCCGTTCAATGTATAGGAAACCAGAAAGGGAGAGGTCATGACCCCTCTCCCCTTCCCCTATTCTCTCCCTTTGGTTCTATTCTATTCAAAAATCCGAACAGAGAGAGAGATAGTACAGCTCCCCCTACCTTCTCTCCTCCGTTCTCTTCTCTCCTAAAGCCGGAAGAAAGAGAGAGAGGTCTGCTATGATCGCAGCCCTCTCCTGTTGGGTTTAGTCCCACATCGGCTATGGGCTGGGCAATGGTGTTCTTAAATACCCTCTAGTGGACCTCCCTTTTACGACCTGGGTTTTGGGCGAGAGGGTATCTACAAATGGTATCAGAGATAGGTTCTGCCCAACCAGGGTTTAGTCGGGTGTGGGCTGGTTGTACCCATGGATGTCTCGTCCCCTGGTGACGCACGAGAGGGGGGGGAGTGGCGAGAGGTTTAGCCCTAGCCTCGTGTGAGTGGGCATTGTTGGGTTTAGTCCCACATCAGCTAGGGGCTAGGCAATAGTGTGCTTAAATACCCTCTGGTGGACCTTCCCTTACGACACGAGTTTTGGGGCGAGAGGGTATCTACATCTCCCTCCCTACCTGCTCTTGGATTTTCAAGAAGGATAGAGAGAGAAAGAGAAGGCTCGGTTGCCTTTGCTCTCCCCCTTTGAAGGTTCGTTTTCAGATTAGGTCGAATTAGAGAGAGGATTCTCTAGCTTCGCAAGTCCTCTCTTGTCTCGTCGATCTTGCGGGGTCTCCACACGGGTTTTTGGTCGCCAAGAAGAACTGGAGTTGAAGACTTCCACCTGGCGATCATCGGATCGCATCACTCGCCATCTTTTCCTCTATCGCGTTCGGGTTCTTGCGAGAGGAAGATTCGTCTGCATCAATTCTATTGTGGATCGTCATCACCCGATAAAATTATGGCCGGAGATACGTTTCAATCCGTCGCTTCCACCTACAGTCTCTATGTTTATCGTTTTCAAAGCTAATGGTTCTCGATAATAGAGATGATCGCATGTTGTCCTGTACAATATTAATTACACCTCATCCTTATTGCATTCCATTGCCCTACTTATCCTGCTACTATGATGGCCAACTAGAATTCAACCTATACTTATGGCTACTGCAAGAACAATACTTCAGACCAATCGGTCTCCAGGGATTTATTCAAGATCCTAATTTCAAACAACAAAAGAAGAAAAACCAAAGAATTCATCAAGTGAAGGGAAATAAGGATTGATATTAGGGTCTGTTCTTTTGCACGGAAATGGGGTAAGGAAATTAATAAGTGAGTGGAAATGGGATTTCCTGATCGGTTTCCAGTGTTCTTTTGTGATGAAATCTTATTTTCTTCTCTTGAAATTTTTCTGCAACCAGGGAAATGAGTTTCCGCCCAAAACCTGCAGAAAATCTATTTCCCTTCCTCTGCTCCAAAACCCTAATCTCATAGGCAATTTTTGCCCGAGCTCGAGACAGACTTCGTCGACCTCACGCGAACCTCCTCGACCTCCGATGAACCTCCTCAACCATGGCAGACCTTCAAGCGGATCTCGTCGACCTTCAGCAAACCTCCTCAACCTCCGATGATCTTCCGACGGATCTCCTTGACCTCCGGCGATCATGGTCGACCACTCGATCTCAGTCGATTTCCACGATCCATTTTCCTATTCAAAAGAACGGCAAAAATTTTGTGCCATGGAAACCCTTTATTTTATTTCCGTGGAATCTAAAAGAAATTATTTTAGTATAAAATCAAAGAAGGGTGTGATAGAAATCAACCATTTATGCCTTTTTTTGCGTTCATCAAAACCCTATTACAAGAAGTACAAAGATATAGTTCTAAAACCCTGAAATTAGAAATTGTGAAGCAATCAAAGTAGTGAGAGCTGAATTTCATATCAAAGCAAAACAGACGAAAAAAATATGACCCTCGATTCCTCTCCAAGATTTCAAACCCTAATTCTTGAATGATCTTGATTCTCCCGAGCGCGCGGAGATAGGACTCAAAGAGACACAAAAACCGAATTCACATTAGCCCACAAGACTTAACAAATCAACCGGAGAAACCAACTGTCGGCTCTTCAAGATTTCCAGCATTCTTGGAAGGTAAAACACTAGCCGGTGGGATGTCGGGCCTCAGAGCAAGGCGGAGATGGCAGAGAGAAACCTCCGTACGCGCAAGAATTTGAATTGCAGCACCGCCAAACTCCAGTCCATCACCATCTCTTTTCACAGTAAAGTGGCAACGGGTCAGGTTCGGGTCGTGTCCTACCCCTACCCATAGCCAAACGGCCACCATTCGGGTATGACAGGATCCATTGCCCTACTTATCCTGCTACTATGATGGCCAACTAGAATTCAACCTATACTTATGGCTACTGCAAGAACAATACTTCAGACCAATCGGTCTCCAGGGATTTATTCAAGATCCTAATTTCAAACAACAAAAGAAGAAAAACCAAAGAATTCATCAAGTGAAGGGAAATAAGGATTGATATTAGGGTCTGTTCTTTTGCACGGAAATGGGGTAAGGAAATTAATAAGTGAGTGGAAATGGGATTTCCTGATCGGTTTCCAGTGTTCTTTTATAATGAAATCTTATTTTCCTCTCTTGAAATTTTTCTGCAACCAGGGAAATGAGTTTCCGCCCAAAACCTGCAGAAAATCTATTTCCCTTCCTCTGCTCCAAAACCCTAATCTCATAGGTAATTTTTGCCCGAGCTCGAGACAGACTTCGTCGACCTCACGCGAACCTCCTCGACCTCCGATGAACCTCCTCAACCATGGCAGACCTTCAAGCGGACCTCGTTGACCTTCAGTGAACCTCCTCGACCTCCGATGATCTTCCGACGGATCTCCTTGACCTCCGGCGACCATGGTCGACCACTCGATCTCAGTCGATTTCCACGACCCATTTTCCTATTCAAAAGAACAGCAGAAATTTTGTGTCGTGGAAACCGTTTATTTTATTTCCGTGGAATCTAAAAGAAATTATTTTAGTATAAAATCAAAGAAGGGTATGATAGAAATCAACCATTTATGCCTTTTTTTGCGTTCATTAAAACCCTATTACAAGAAGTACAAAGACATAGTTCTAAAACCCTGAAATTAGAAATTGTGAAGCGGTCAAAGTAGCGAGAGCTGAATTTAATATCAAAACAAAACAGACGAAAAAAAGATGACCCACGATTCCTCTCCAAGATTTCAAACCCTAATTCTTGAAGGATCTTGATTCTCCCGAGCGCGCGGAGATAGGACTCAAAGAGACACAAAAACCGAATTCACATTAGCCCACAAGACTTAACAGATCAACCGGAGAAACCAACTGTCGGCTCTTCAAGATTTCCAGCATTCTTGGAAGGTAAAACCCTAGCCGGTGGGATGTCGGGCCTCAGAGCACGGGATGCAACCGAAAGGAAACACAAAAGAAAGCAAGGCAGAGATGGGAGAGAGAAACCTCCGTACGCGCAAGAATTTGAATTGCAGCACCGCCAAACTCCAGTCCATCACCATCTCTTTTCACAGTAAAGTGGCAACGGGTCGGGTTCGGGTCGTGTCCTACCCCTGCCCATAGCCATACGGCCGCCATTCGGGTATGACACGGTCCATTCCCAACCCTTACCCATTCGGGTCTCAGATTTTGGATCGGGTTTCGGATATAAATTACGTAGAGTTTTCTCTCTTTTTTTCTCTACCACATGCAATTGTTTGAGAAAAAAATAAATACATTACATTAAAATTTTAAGAAGCTCTTACGGTTTGGTATTATATTGGTATTAGTAGGGAATGAGATAATGTAGAATTTTGGTACGGACATCCTGGTTAGAGTTTAAATATATAATAATAATTCAGAGTCCAACCATATGATCAAACATACAAAAGTTGGAGGATAAACCGGGTTTCGGGTATGGGTATTGGGTTACCCATACCCAAAAGTTTATCTGGTAGAGTTCCTTTGCGTTTACCCATACCTACAAGTTTATCAGGTAGAGTTTCTATGCACATTCCCTACCCAAATCTTGTTTCGGGGACAAAATCTATACCCTTACCCTAACGTTTGGGTTGGGTTCGAGTCATGGTTGGATTTTTCGGGCTCCATTACCACCCGTACACCCAAATATGAAAAATATTGATAAAGCAACCTCGGGTTTAAAGGAAATTCCCAAATGCCGAATTTACCAAGAAAAAGGGATATAATATAGTTTATTCCCTCTATTTTAAAATATTTTCCAAACCCTAAACTACCTTTTGAATCCCTACCTAAGGGTGACTTTTTTTTTGAATACTTTCCAAACCCTAAACCACCTTTTAAATATTTTCAAAACCCTAAACCACCTTTTGAATACACTACATAGATATAGAGGGAGTCATATGGCTGTTAATGGGCCGGGTTCAAGTCGGGCCACCCCATGCTCAGGCCCGGCCCAAACTTATGAGTGTGTGCCCATACCTGGACCAGGCCCAAATTAAAATTTTCGAGCTTGGTCCAAACCTGGCCCGATATTTAGCCTATATTTCTAACGCCATATATGCATAAATCGCTTTTCTTTTTCTTTATCACACAATAAAAGTAGAAAATAACATTGATTACGGTATACATCAAAAGGATATATGCGAAATAATACTCCTAATGTCCGGGGCATTGATATATGTAAGGTGGTCACTTTTAAATTATGTATTCATTATATATATAAAATAAAATATTTTGGGCTATGGTTCGGACTTCGGGTCGGGTTAGTGGTTGTCCATACCCGGCCCATAACACAATCATGCCAGAATGTTCAAGCCCAGCCCGGCCCAAATCCCAAGCTAACTCTTTCCAAACTAGACCCAAATTGGGCCCAACCCAGTGGGCTTTGGGCTGGCCCGAGCCCATTAACAGCCCTAGCGAGTAAGAGATGAAGCCCTATCTCCTCAGAAACTGGCAAGGGCTGACACCCCGGATCATAATAGCCCGAAGTGGAGCAGGGAAACCTCGGAGCCATGTACCAATGCATCCCAGACGAAGGGCCGTCCTGATGAGCCAATTCGCGACACTATTGCCCTCCTGAAAAATGTGAGTTACCTCGTGCATTCTGAAACAGTGCAAGAGGCGCTTGCGGAAGATAACCCACAGAGCAGGCGGAGACCAGCCGATTCAAAACCCCTATCGAGTCACCTTTCACATGCAGCGAATAAGTAGGCCGATGTTGAACAACATAGCGTAACCCCATCCACAATTCACGGATCTCTACCTCAACCGCCGATGATGAGCACATGAAAAACCGCACTACCAACCGCCGAAGGAGAGCCATGGTGGTCTCCAACAGCAAAACCAACGCTATCGGACCCGATGGGGCTGAGAAAAGACCCATCGAAGTTAAGCTTGATACAGCCCTGGTCGGACGGTTCCCACTTCCCTTAAAGGGGAGGTGAAGCAACCGGTGGCGAAGAGACCGCCAATCCGTGAGAACCAAGAATATCAGCAATCCTAACTTTCGAAAGTTAGGATTGCTGAGATTTACCCACGAACTCTCGAAAGTTTGGGTTTTCTCTCTCCTTGCTGCAAGGAACAAGAATCTCAGTAGTGTTAATAAATTTTGAAGAGGAACAATCCTAACTTTTCTGGTCTTTTATGTCTTTTCAAAATAACAAAGTTCTGGAAAAAAATTATATTTACCTCCCTTGAACTATGCACCTCATTTCATATTGTTCCCTCAACTTTTTCTTTGAACCATTTAAACCCTGAATTATACGCAGTCTGTCTGCATCTTATCCCGAAAATATCCTTATCAATTTCCAATAAGACTTGAATGATTTTTGGTATATTTAACTTACGCTAACTAGGATAAGGATTTTTTTGAATAAAAGTTGACAGATGGAGCTAAATGCAAACAGAGCATAATCCAGGGTTCAAATGGTCCAAAGAAAAAGCTGAGGGGCCAATATGAAATGAGGTGCATAGTTCAGGGTTCTGTACCTTCTTGGAATTCTTGACAGCTTGTCCATTCTTAAAAGAAACAAAAAAGACTAGCAACAAGATCACAACCTGAGGCTGTTCCACTGAGCATCAAGAACTTCATCCGACATATCAAAAGGGACATAATTAACATTAAATACAATCTCATGATCAATACCATCTTTCATCACAAAGTACAATCAATCCAATGACCCATAATCTATTCAGCGAACTCAGAGCAAAAAAAAAAAATCTCACATTATCAAGGCGGCAGCTTATCTCGAAGAAAAACGAGTACATCAATATGATAACACTTGATTATACAGCACAAAATGACTGTCTTTAAGGAACAACACACACACACACACACACACACTCCAACGATCTCTCACTGCAACATACCGTGTCCCCATGACAAAAACACCCAAAGAATGTACGACGATGAAGGAACATCACTTCGGTTGATAAAAACACGCTGATGTGGTAAAATCAAGATCCTGATGATCAACGCTATGTAGAAGTCACCGTATCAGGTATTCAGGTATCAGATTATGCGGTTCCTTGTAAAGGCAGCTCAGCTGCGAGCTTTGCCATAAAGGTTGGCATATACAATCTTGGTCCTATGAACAAGAATCAAGCTCAAGACAACAGCAATGATGCAGAGCCCAGACATTATCACGGATGAAAGGAAGAAGCACACGGGCCCTTCACATTTTAGTGGCTGTTCCGTATGAGCACTTGTTCCGTAGAGCAATCTCACAAGCAAGGGAGCTGGTGTATGGTGCATGTGAGCTTGTTTCTCGGCTTCATAGTCATATATAGTACTGGCAATAACACCCGAGAATATCAACGACCCTACAGGATTTGCTACTGTGAGGAAATTGTACAAGGCTCCAAAGTTTTTCAGACCGAACAGCTCAGAGGCAGCGGCTGGCACAATAGCCCAATGAGCTCCATATCCGAGCCCGATCAGCAAAGTTCCGACGTACATCGTTCCAGGCCACGCCATGGCAAAGAAGAAGTGTCCAATTGCCATTAGGACCTGAGCCACTGCCATAGCCACTGGCCTTGGATATGCGTGTTCCCTGATAAGATGGGAACAAGAAATTAGAAGGCAACAACAAAAAATAACCCTCAGTAATGCATGTTAGTAGGTTTTCTGTATGTTTAACAAACAATGACCCAAGCATTACCAAAAGCCGAAAGATGTATTTCCAAACGGATTAGTGGTTCATGTAAGAATGAAATAAACAAAGGAGAAAACTATAAGAGCGATGATATTACACAGTCTGGAAGATTGATTCATATAGACCAAAAAAAGCATATTCGAACATTGACAAGACATAGTAAATATGTTAGAATAAACAAACAAGAAAATAAATAAAAAACTAAGACTTGCCATAAGTCCTTCTAGAGAGATTGTTCTGAGAATAAGGACAAGATCTTTTTTTATTTTACATCAGGTCCCTCCAAAAAAGATGCCTTTTAGTGCAGGTCCTCAGCCGCAATTTTTTACTCTTAAAATGACAAAATTGCCCTTCCATTACCCTTCAGCCGAACTAGTCGCGGGGAACCAGTTTCACATTGTGAAACTCTGGAGCAAGATTCAAAACATTGTAGCGAAACACTGTAGCAAAAGAAGTGTTACTCTTTGCACACAATGGTTACACTTTTCAGCTACTGTAGCAATAACACTATTGCAAAAGTAATGAAGCAAAAGTAGTAGAAAAGAGTAACATTTAGGTGCAAAAGAGTAACAATTGCTATAGTACTTTGTTACAGTAGTATAAAAGAGTAACATTTAGGTGCAAGAGTTAAAATTACGTGTCAAGAGTACTTTGCTACAGTAACATTTAGGTGTGAGAGTAACAATTGCTACATTTTTTACTACAATAGCATAAAAGAGTAACATTTAGGTGTAAAAGATTAACCATTGCTATAGTACTTTTGCTACTATAGCAAGCTATGAAACACGGACACTTCATAGAGGGCCCCGTGTCCGTGTCGGACACGTGTCGGACACGGACACGGCTCGGACACGGCCCGGACACGTGTCGGACACGGCTCCGAAGTGTCCTGGTTTTTTTTTGTCCAGGACACTGCCGGACACGGCTGGGACACGGCCAGGACACGGCTGGGACACGGCCAGGACACGGCAGTGACATTGTTTGCATGGGATCAAGGATGAGTTGGATGATTTGTTTGGGGCTTGGTGTAATGGACGATTGTGATTAAGATTTGGCTTTAACTTATATCCTCTAAGGTTATAACATCATAGGATATAATTAATAGGGTTTTTCTTACAAATATTAAGATAATCTTTTAGCAATAATTCTAGAACTTTGTGGATTTTGTGAACTTTATTGGATAGTTGTCATTACCCCTATGACCTCTAGTGAGTATCCCATAGTGCCAAACCCGACCCCATAGTAAATAAACTTCGTTTTTCCCTCTTCAATTCAATTTTGATTAGACTGAATCGTTGAAATTACCAAAAGAAAAAATTTAGTAGTTGTCAAATTGGGTATTGTGCTACCATTGAAATTTCTTAAACATAACCATAAAGTAATTTCCCATCTAGTTGGAGCATGTTTTATGAATTATTCTTCGAAATTAAGCATCTCTATGTAGTATTCATGTATTATATATTATTTATATAAAATAATAAATATTAATTGCCGTGTCCTAGCCGTGTCGTGTCCTTCATTTTTGAAGAAATGTCGTGTCGCCGTGTCCGTGTCGTGTCGTGTCGCCGTACCCGTGTCTGTGCTTCATAGATAGCAAGTGTTAACACTTTTTTGCTACTGTGGCAAAGTACCATGTAGGGATAAATTAGTTGTTCTTATCCCTAACCGGAACTGTTTCCAGGGACCTAATACACATTATCCCAAAATAAAATATAGAGGTTTCCTTTTAAGTATAAATTTTAAATAAGACGGCTAGATCACACCACCACCTGAGTTGATTCAACCTATAAACGTGTTGCTCTGGTGGAACCTCATCAAAAAAGTTTTCAAAATATCCACCCATCTTTTCTTCGTTTGGTGACTTCCAATATTAAAATGTACTAACCATTAATGTGCCTATATATCCGCACATTTCTACACTCAGCTAATTGGTACATATCCTTCTAAAAACCTATATACTTACATTTCCACACTCAGGTAATTGTACATATCCTTCTCATCTTTTCTTGGCTACTTAGCTTATAAAATTTTTATATCCATGCTTCGCATTTATATATCTTCCAATGTTGTATTACTTGCTCTCTGTCATTTCTTAAGTTAGAACATTATAAAAACCTAGTTACTCATTGGACCACAACATTTTACTCTTACACAACAATACTAAAGGAAGGATATATTTGGACACCTGATAAACTTTTCAAGTTTCTTAACCATCTCATACTACATCATATCATAAATCTTGAGTTCCATTTCTCCTCCTATATCAGCTTGTCTTTAAAGGATAATTTATATTCCTCCTTAAACAAAATCTAAAAAGATGGAGAAGTGCTCAATGGCACTAAGATAGCTACTCCAAATAAATACAATCAGATATACACCAAGGTGGTGAGGTTAATATTAGCCACAAGCAAGGGCCTATATATTTCAAAATGTCGAAATATAATCCGTAGAGTTAGAAACACTCACATAGGTATTGTAGCATCCAACTTGGGATCAAGGCATAGTTGACAAAAGATCGATATCTCTCAGATTGTGGCACAACCTCGACATCTTGTACTCAAATTGATTGTCGAGCACCCGTGCACCTAAATCACAACATTGTGACCATTTGAGTTCAAAAGAAACAAAACACTAATGCAAGGATGGCCTAAAGGGAAAAATGAAAAGGGGGGAGAGAGAGAGAGGGGTGGCAAAGGAGAGGAGACAAAGCGGTGGTCAGAGTAGCAACAACGGCTAGGAGGGTGGCCCATTGGGATCCTTTTATAGACCCAAAGGGCAAACTACCCCCCTCATCCTAGTTGAATATAACTCTCTCCTACGGGCAGGGGGGTTCCCCCCTCCTAACACATGCAAAGGTGAATCCAAAACCACCTAAAGGGGGGGCCTCAACCAAGGCGGCTGCCTGCCTAGCTAGCGCTCTCCATGCACAGTGGGCCCCTACGGCACGTGGGCCTGGATATTAGGACATAGTAACACTCTATGCGTGCTCTGAAAAATCAATTTATTAAGATGATCTCATGAGGCACTAGTTTCTTTGGTATAGGCTCATATAAATTTCAGGATTCAATGAGATTGAAACAGTTCGCTTGAAATGATCTGGATTACGATCAACCCAGACCAAAAAGTTCCCCAATCTCGCATCTCAAGTTGATTCGATCGATTTAAGTTTGAAAGGACATATTAGACCTAGATCTAACATAAATGCCTTCTCTTTCATTCCTTCCTTCCTTATTTTCACTTTTAAGCTTACCTTCTTACTCTCTAACAATCTACATTTTTCCTTCTTTATCTTTTAAAACAGATCACCAAATGTTTAGATAAATGCAAAAAAAAAAAAACACAACTTTTGAAATGACCCTCTAAATCATATTAAGATCTTACAAACAAAACACAACTTTCGAAACAACCCTCTAAATATGATAAAAGCTTAATTGCATCCTTGGTATGAGTTTAGCGACTTAAGATGTCATTGGGTCCTAGTCGCGAACTTTATATTTTACATAAAATCTTATTTGATTCGTGTGAACCTGTATTAGATATTGGATTACAATTTCAGACCGATCATATAGTTCACATCTCGGTTGAGTGATCGTACAGATTTCTATATCGTCAATTATGTTGCCCTAGGACTTCACAATGTTTGCTTTAATTTCTGATATATGCACCATCTTAATCTTTTGAGGGCAATGACAAGTATTTTTGGACCACATTTTCCTACTCCATATAGCCAAATTTTGTATATTGGAATTTGAAGAGCATGTTTACGGTTTTAACTATAGAAATTAGTTTCTCTCTCAAAAAAAATGAAAAACAAAAGACAGTAATTCTTGATCACTTTTTCTAGATGGCATTCTTTTCTTTTTTACATAAACAATCCACCATTGTGAGGTTGAATCTAAGAGCTTTTGAGAATTCTTTGTTACATTTTGTAGTTAATAGCCTTGTGTTATGTCATAATTGTCATTCCATTATATAGTTTTTCCAAAAACAATATAGAAAAAGATAGTTAAGTTACCAATTTTGCGCCTTTTAAAGTTGTGATGCTTCTTTATTTTCCCCCTTCTGTTGTTTTTTCTTATTTTTCCATTCTATTTAAAAAATATATATTATGGATTATTTTTGTATTTCTGGCCTGTAAATGCCAAAACGATCGAACTTCAACCCACAACGACCGAGACAATTTGCTTTCCTCAAGGTCCAAACCCACTCAAACACGAAATTCAAACCCTATTACACAAGCATACACCGAATCAAAGCGTGTATTGTTACTACAAATGAATAGGGTATGGGATTCCGAAAGATGATTTAGTTAACACTTAATCAACCAATACTCATGGACCAAATCAATTGTCATAGTCCAACCATGAGGGACAAGGGAGTACGATAACATGGTGCACAATAGCCAGTAATAGAACTATATATAAGCTTTCAAAACTAGGAGAGAGCCCCTTTTGTACTTTGAATAAAGTTATTAGCATCTTCCACTTATCAACATCAATGCTGACCTCGGGAAAGTAATGTCACTGTCCAATGCTCTGATATAATATTTAGCCTACCAATCATAAGTTTCATAAAACTGTTAAAATAGTTTGCAGAATTACATATAATATTTAAAGGTTTTGCCATAAGTAATCTTTCCAAAATAGCATTTTGAAAAGTTATAGCTAAACTTAATGGCGGATCAAACTTCTTATCGATTCCTTGTTAAGAACCTCGTAGACCCTCATTAATGCTCAGTGCACGCTTAATTACATGAGGATGAACATACACTCGACCATGTCACATAAACTCATCAAGTGTATTGGACCACTCTAGAGTTGTATAGACCTCTCAGGTCAAAGGATATGCATTCATTATGAAGAAAAAAAATTCAATTATGTACTGACAGTGATGTTTATAGTACACGAGTTCTCATAAATATCTAGTTGATGAATAAGTAACACACCCATTGAACCAGTGCAAGGTCTCACCGGACCAAACAAGAATCACATTTGTTGTATTATAGCCACTGCATAGATACAACAACCAACCTAGATGCTCTCCTAAGCATTCTCAGATGTCACTTTAAGAAGCAAGAAAGATACTCAATTCTATTGTGAATGAGTGAAGGTGTTCTAGAATGCTTCCTATGGATCATATGTATCACCCACTGTATCAGTCATCTCATGTCTAACACAAAAAGGTAAAAATACTTTGTACTTAAAAAATAATATAGGAGATTCATTTACTAATCCTAGAAACGTATCTAACTCTATAAATTCATGGCTATGATTGGGAACCACTTTTAGCTCTTACAAACTTGACATGCCAAGACTCAGTAGGACCATCGATCAAATGTGTTGGGCAAACTACATATGAGTGGTTATTCCATTTCTAAGATAGGGTAGCAAGATAGTGGCTGCAGCTTTGTCAATGTTTGGACTTCCTGCAATGGAGGAATCTCCATAAACATTTTGCAGAGATTCTGGATAATAGCAATTGGTGGTCTCCCTCTAATAATCCTGGTGTTGGAGAACATTATTCATGGATGGTTGTCATCCTAATGTGCAACAACCAATAGAATGGTGTCATCTTCCTTCTTCTTATTTGCACCAGAGTTCTCATGAGTCATGACGAGCATCAACTAAGTGCAGAAACAACCTTCTCAGCAGCAAACATAATATCTAGTTTCTTTTTCCAGTCAACGTAGTTAGATCCTTCAAGTTTTTCTTTCTTGAGTTTTGCGTCAAAGGGGATTGAAAGAAGACATTTTCGCAACTACATGCAAAATGACAATAATAAGAAAACATTCACACACAAATGTACTAGAGCAGAGAGTTAATTTCTATTTTAACTCTAGTTCATAAACTAAGAACGAAGATCCACATTATTCCCTCTTGACTTTGGATCATAGTACCCAAGAGTCTGTCTGTACAAACGATGACGGCATGTATTCGAAGTTTCACTTGGGTTGGTAAAGTGAAATAGGGCCACCCTAGCCCATTGAATGCTCTACCTGTGTTTATGATATGAGGCTTGAAAACCAATCTTATCTGCGGGTCTCTCACCCAATACTCTATCAGCAACAAATTATTTCAACCTGCCACATGTACTCGCTTCCTTTCACGGCCTCATGGTGCGATTGTGTTTCTGCTTGGCCATTTGACACACCACACTTGTCGAGTATATATACCCACCATCCAGGACATGAACAAGTCCAATAGGAGCAAACACTTGGGGGAATTCAACTCCCACTGAATAACCCCATACCACCTGTAAGACAATGTCAGATGTCTTTTGGAGAGGGTTGGGCATTTACTTCAGCTACTTACCCAATTATTCTACAAACACCTCGACAACATACATTGGAAGGCCACCCGAGCGTCAGTCCATAACCAATCCCACTCATACTAGATATTAAGCAAGTGACAACAAGGTAGAGCAGATATCTCATATCCATAGTCACAATAAATCTCACACGTGATGCATATAGTATGTTGCATAATATAACAAATATTATCAATAGATAAACAATGTAAAGATTTATGACAACGATCATCTGAGAGAAACGAGTAAAGAAACAAACAATGGCAACTATCCATGAGGAGTATCATAAGCTTCAATGAAGCACAAATCCTAGTAGAACTGTCACAATTTCCTTCAAACCTTCCTCAGTTAGAATCAATCTCGAAATTGAAGGTTCCGATTCTCCACGCACAATCCTTCATACAATGGCGCTTTCCACACTCTGCTTAATAGGCGATGCTATAGTGATGATTGCGAGTTTGGGAAGATATGACAATGATGATTTCTCTCCCTCATATAAAGAAAAGGAATTTGGCAAATGAAAACTAGTTGATGAATATCCGGCCTTTTACAAGTGGCTCCACACTCAAAACCAATACAAAAATTCTCATAGTGTAATCATATAACCATTATTCATAACCATCACAAAACTAAAACCATTGCTACACATATACCAAGTAAAAGCTAATCACAAACCATAATTTGCCAATTACGTACACTCCACACACGTTCACATAAATATATCATAATACTAACAAATATTGCTCATGATGGACATGGAAATTTATGAAACTCATATGCATGTTGTGCAAATTTATTTGTTGTTAGCAAATGATTGATTAGATTTGGAAACCATGGATCCAAACTAGATGGATCTAATCTTACAACAAACTCTAGTTTCACTAGTGTTTCGGTTTTTACTTTTTAGTCAAACTAGGTTCTGAACCATAATCGGTTTGTCATCTCATGGTCAAGCACATTTTTTTAGATCATCTCAGTGGCTCTAATCTCATTAGAATCATGGATTTAATCTAATTAACCATAGAAAACTGTGTTAGTCAAACTAGTTTCATTAAACCAACACTATTCATTATGCAAATTGCATGCTAACCAATGAACCCTCTGATCAGATAGAGGTGTTTGGACCATCTGAGAATCATCACATGAGTCTAGAGATTTAACCCATAGTCACTGGCATCAGGTCAGGCATAAGCTAGTCAAACTAGCTACACAAGATCAACGAATCATGCATGAGTTTGTTAATTACATTGCAAGTGTGCAGCTTCTAATACTTATTTTTCCTTATACTTCATTGTAAGCGATGCTTATTTCGAATGTCTGTATCTTGGTCTTTAATTTTCTACATCTATAATATTTAGTACTCCTAGAAAATTACATACATTGCTCTCTGATTACATATATGAACCTAGTTTCACTTCCAAGCCACAAATCATCCATCCAAAGCCCAGAACTTCTGTTGCAGCCCATACTCTGTTTTGAGTTTTTCTTCCCAAAAATGCCCCCTCCCCTCTCCACCCCCCACCCCCGCGCTCAAATTGGCCCACTTTGCTTTCAGCATCACTTTAATGGCCCTCTCCTTTCCAGTAAAATATAATCATGCCTAAAATCATTCAACATAGCATGCTATCTTCTTCATTGGGCAAGCATGTTACTATTACTTTTCCTGCTATGGCCTAGAACCCCATCAACCTCTAGAAAGTTTTTTAAAATGGACACAAGCCATCTCCACCCATTATTGGCAACCCAGCAACCTTGTTGCTGAAACAAGAAGTCATCGAGAACCACGATCCTTGTCAAGCGTCGTCAGAATCCACACAAAGGCCATAAAACCTAAACCCTTCTCAAACTAGGAACAAAACACATACATACAACGCAGTTGGATTGAGGGTTCATAACGTTCGTCCGAACCCAACCGGTTCGGACTTTGGCTGATCTAGACCCCCGAACCCACATTATGCCCCCAAATCAAGTCTAATTCAGACCTATTTCATATCATTATTCTATTAGTTTGTATGATATTCATGTAGTTAGTTCTTCCATGATTCATATGCCACAAGACTTGAATATGAAACGACCGATTTGACCTTGAATGGTGAAAATTAGACCATAATCTCTTATTTCCTTTTGTAGTTTTTAAATAATTTTGATCGAAAACCGATACCCTAGCCGAACCCAAATTCGAGCCCGAACCGGTTCATTTTTTGCCCGCTCTGGACCTGAACTCAAATTCTCAAACATTAGAATGCAGGAAAGCAGGGGAACACAAGGTTGTGAGCAAACATTTTAATTGCATCATCACATGCCATGAAACCTTGCATTGGCTTTACATTCATAGTTACATAACACTAGGTCCTTGTGCTAGACCTTTGCATCTAGAAATGGGAACACAAGGCTAACCCATGGTCGTACGGTGGGGAGAGAGATTTTTCTCCAAAGCAAGGCCCTGTATTGTACCTTGCTTCATGACACGTAATAGAGAACTAGCTCATTGAGGTGCAGATCAAGGTGGAGAGGTAGTTGAGATGTAATTCCATTTATATTCAATTTTCCATTTACCAAGTCGCATTTACAATGAATGTTCAAAGAACCGAGTCTCACTTAAAGATGAATGTTTTGAGAACAAGTACCAAATCTCATTTCAAATGATTATTTTAAAAATCAAGTCTTATTAACAAACGAATGTTCCAAGAACAAAAATCCACATTAAAAAAAAAATGGTAAAAGGCAGGCATTTGTAGTCGAGTATGAAGTCTCATTTACAATGAATATTCCAAGAACAAAGTCTCATTTACAAATTAATGTTACCAGAACCCTTCGATTTAATCAAATTTTTATTATTTCTTCATTCTCCTTTAGTAACCCTCTAGTTCCTACTCAAGTAGGAGATTCTTGTCTCATCTGAGGTGATTCTCATCTCAAGTTCTCATCATGTGAGGAGAATCTCATCTCTTGTCATTTCTACTTGGGAAGAAATCTGATGAAAATCTCCTCATGTGAAATAAGAATCTCTTCATTTGAGCAGCAATTAGACTATCAAGTTACAATAATAAGGAAAAAGAAGAAATAGCAAAGTTGAGTATATCAAAGGGGTCTTCGCCATCTTCTACTTTACTTCCTCTTCATCGTATCTCCTAAATAAGAGATGAGATTCTTTTCACTTCAGGAGAAGTATGAGATGAGAATATGAGATCCCATCACTTGAGAAGGAAGTAGAGGCTCAAGCATGAAAAATTACAAAGAATGAGGCAATAATACAGAAATTGAGTAAATCGAAGGGGTTTTCTCCATCTTCTTCTTCCTCTTCTTCAGCTTGGTGAAAAAGATGAAAAGGAAGAAGAAGATGGAGAATATCCTTTTGAACGACTTAGCTACATTTTATACTTATTCTTTAATTTTCTGGTTTGAGCCTCTACTTCCTTGTCAAGTGAGGAGATTCTCATCTCATGTGAGAATATTTTCATCTCATATTTCTCCTCAAGTGAGGATAATATTAGCTCATATTTCTTCCCAAGTGACGAGAATCACATCTCTACTTTCTCATCTTCCACCCTCCAAATGGCTTCTCCTATCTTGGGTCTGTCTGGTAGTGGAAGAGGCTAAGGAGACAACGTGGTGACTCAATCTTATTCGCTTCTAGTGACAAAAAAAATCAATATAAAGAATAAAAAAATGAGAAAAAGAGGCTATCCCCCCAACGCAAGACTGACATTTGAGACTTGCTTTGAAGGGACATAATATTCCCCTAACGCAAAACTTTACGTTGGATCTTCCGTTGAGGGGGAAGACATTGTCCCCCAACGCAAGTCCTTTTCTCTCCAGCACTACTTAGACATTGTGGCATGTCGTATCACATTTCAATATCTAAACCCTCATCATATACCTTCCCATATATGTTCTCTAACTATCCTCACATTTCCATTAGGTATACCCTAGAACATATTCTAAGGATATTCAATAATTCTATCAATTAATTACATCATAGAGTGTCATAGGTCATTGCATGACTAATGAAGAAGGATACTTACAGCCAAACCCAAGATAAGTATGGTTGTAATATTCACAAGAATTACAATCTTGAGAAAAAAATGTTAACATGTTATACAAAACATATTTTATTATCGATTTGTAATAAGAACTCTTTGAGCATCAATAGATTATTTCACTAAATAATTCATCAACATCTTATTGAACAAATATTAACAAGTGTTCATGCAAGCTGTGCATTTTATTGCAAAAAAAAACTGTATTCTAAATACCAAACTTACAGCACAGGTCATGGAAATGATGATCCTACCTCACGATTGTTTCAGAAAAATAGCCTCCGGCAATACGGCCAAGAAAATTCCAAATGCTGGTCATGGATACAAAAATATGAGTCTCATCATAACCCAAGGATTGGCTCATCTGACCCAGATTATCGATGACTGTCAAACCAGAGCCTGCACCCAACAGCAGAGAAAGAAACATAAGCCAAAAGTCTGCCTTTATCAATGCCTGCATCAAGGTGAAATCCTCTCCCCTACGTGGGCCTTTCCTCCTCTTGACCCTCACAGCTCCGACAGCTGCAGCTTGAAACAGTTTTGCTTGCAACTGTGCAATCCTTTTCTGCCTCAGAGATGCAGGAAGCAAATCAACTTCCTTAGGCTTTTCATCTTCAACTTCGCTGAAAATAACCTCATTATGTTCCGTAGATTGTCCTGATTTACCTGCCTCTTCTTTCGGAGATGCAGGCAGGAGATACTCTTGAGCAGGAGACTTAGGATCAAAATAGAAGGTCAGCAGCAGAGGGATTGCAATGGGAACTAAAAGGATAATGAGCAACAGGACTGTGAACAAGATAACCACAGTTTGGCTCAAGTCAACTAGATCTTCCACAAGCATGACACCCATCAAGTAAGCAGCCAGAAGCAAGCATAAGCTATAAATGATTGTAAAACAAGAATTATCAGAAGATCGCACTTGTCTGTGGCCTCCAACAGGCCTGACAATGAACATCAAAGCGATGACTACCATTGAAGGTCCCACTGCTACCATAAAGATGAGAGGAGCATGATCGGGTGTGTGTATTATTGCATATATCTGTGTCAATATTGCACCACTCAAACCAGCAAATCCCTTCAGTATACCCACTACAGGACCCCTGTTCTTGGGGAAGTTCTGTACACATGAGACCAAAGCAACTGTGTTGAAGTAGGTCTCTCCATTAGTCCCAACAAAGATAAGAATGCACATCTGCACAACAAATAACCAGTTTAGCAACTACCAAGTATGCTAGAGCCAATCTAGGGAATCACAAGACTTGATGAAATGGAAATAACAACCTAAGCAGAGCATTAAGAACTTCTACCATAAATGTTATTGAGCGTCATCTTTGCAAACTAGCACAATGAATCAGCAAACCAAAAGGAGGCAAAAGCACAAAATTTTCTTTCACGAATCAATATCTTGGGAGTTTAAATTGCAGTCTTGAATCTAACAGTGTTGACTCAATCAGGAATTTAACATATAGACATTAGATAGGGAGGACAAGACAAGACAAGCAAAATTCTAAGGAAGTTGAAGACTACATATTCTGAAGAACATGCCTGTATTCAGTTTCAGCAATTCATTACCATATCAAGATCATGTAGGACAACTTAAAAAAGGTTTTCATCAACAAGCAACATTAACAATTTACTTGCACAACATGGGCCCATTGTACAACTTAACCATCAACTTTAGTAGCAACTGTGGGGGATTCTTTCGCAGTGTAAAGTTTACCGCCAACAATCAATGGAATTTGAGTGTGGTTGCTCTGTAGCGTAGACAATGTAGAGCATAGAGAGTAGAGAGCAGACATGGTGACGTGACGGAGTTAGACCGAAGCCTATGTCTCCGTGCAGTAAGGCGCAACCTTAAATCCACTAACTCTGATAAATGTAGAGCAACTCTCGACAAGCCGACGAGTGCTTGTATAAGTAAACAGAGGCAAAATGGGGGACAAAAAGTGAGTTCTAGAACCCTATCTTCTCTACGAGAGTAGTTTCCAGAAACCTATATGTTCTTCGTCCGAGCTCTGCAACTCCGAAAACTAAAGAATGATCTCTGGAATAGAAATTGGAATCTAGAGTCTGTGTCGGGCCTGCTATTTATAGGGCTCAAGGGGTTGCTGGGCCCCCGAGCTATCGTTGTGGGTCCCAGCAGGGCTGTCGGCCGTTACGTTGTCCCTGTGGCCCCAGGTAGGATGGTCAGGCCCCGAGGCGGCGGAGTGGGCCCCAGGTAGGACTGGTGGGCCCCTGTGCTGTCCTCGTGAGCCCCAGACAGGGCTGGCAAGTCCCACTATAGTCTGTTAGGCCATGAGCTGCTCCCATGAGCCCAACTTGAACTGTCGATATGGGCCTGTGAATGCTTTAGCCAAATTTTGCACCCACAATTATCCCCGCCAAGATAACAAGGTGGTCACCTAACTAGCTGGGATTGCTGGTGCAAAGTTGAAGCTGTCTCTTCAGACCCTTGTACGTGCTATCGAGCTGCTGTTGCTAAGTGTCCTCGAAATAAGGCAGGCCAAATGAATGCCCGGAGGAAGACGGCCGACCCCCTGCTAAGGGCTGACCGATCGGATTCTGGCGAATGATCTGTTGCGGTAGTGGTCGGAATTCGGGGGATCGGTCGCGAGACCGTGCGTTCCGCCTGATCCTTCGGTAATCTTCGCCTATCAGGGGGATCGGTTTCTGGAGGCCGATCGAGGGATCGGTTGCTCCATTGCTGGCAGTTGATCTTGATTTGAGGGATCGATCGCAGGACCGTGTGATCTGTCCTATCCTTAAGTAATCTTAGCTGATCGAGTGATCGGTTGATGGAGGCTGATCGAGGGATCGGTTTATGGAGGCCAATCGAGGGATCGATCACTGGCGATCGAGCGGAAGCTGGCAGCCGATAGAGATCCAGGGGATCAATCGTGGGAGCCTCTATTTCGGCCAACTCTTCAGTAATTGCAGCCGATCGGGGGATCGATTTCTGGAGGCCAATCAAGGGATCGGTTTATGGAGGTCGATCAAGAGCTCGGTCGCTAGTGATTGAGCGAAAGCTGGCAACTAGGTGGAGATTCGGGGGATCAGCCGTAGAAGTCTCTATTTCGGCCGATCCTTCAATAATTGAGGCCGATCGGGGGATTGGTTTTTGAAGCAAGATCAAGTGATCAGTTTCTGGTGACTGAGCGAGAGCTGGAAGCTGGTAGAGATCATGAGGATTAGTCGTGGGAGCCTCTATTTTGGCCGATCCTTCAGTAATTGTGGCCGATCGAGGGATCAATTACTAGAGGACGGTCGAGGGATTATCAGTCGCTGATTGCCAATCGATTTGAGGTATCAGCTAGAAAGTCCTGATTTTTTGCCATATTGCAAGGGATTTCAGTTCATAATTCGTCGATGGTCCTTCGGTCGATCAGCTTCTACCAGCTGATCAATTTTGAGGTATCGGCCTCTGCTAGCTGATCAATTTTGAGGTATCGGCTAGAGACCCTAATTTTCTACCACATTGCGCAAGGGATCCTGGCCGATTAGTGGGCGTTGACGTGGCCCTATGACATGGCTTGCTAACATGGCCTATTGGGAGGAGTCCATGTGGCGTGTCTCTTCGAATTTCTCCCAACTTTTCATGGGGACCCTCGAGTTTATAAAAAAGCCCCGGGGTTAGGGTTATTTTTCACTGAATCATGAATCCAAAGTTTTTGTTTTTTGAGTATTGGTTTCTACTTTCCGATCACTAGTTCAGATCTGCTTTCAGTTTCTGATCCGTCCTTGCTATCTGCTTCTTGATTCCGATCGATGGTGTCCGGAAGTCAATCAGGCTGCGAGAATGTCATGAAGGGGAAGGTGAGGGGATTCAGCTCTGGGAGGGTGGTTTCTAACAGCCTGCCGAGTGGTGAGTGTCCCAATAGTTGGGCCTGGGATCGACAAAGGCCTAAACAAGGGGAAGAGACCTGGGATCGGCACGCGCGCGCGCGAGCACACACACACACACACATATTCACATGCAACGAAAGCATCAAAAGTATATCTAGAAGTTCGAATTTCAAGTATTGCCAATAAAAAAGCCATGTTTGAACTTGCTATGTAGATGTAGGCCTCCAATCAACAAATCAATATTCCAACAACAAAAAAAAAAAAATTACCAAAAGAACAAATTTCCAATTTACTTTAAAAAAAAATCAAGAATCACTAAAAGAACTAATGGAAAATCAATAGGAGACTCTCACCTCCACTTAATGGCCACAAGGACTTCCCGGTCATTCTCATAATAACAATGAGCACCACCTTACTAGAGAAAATTCCACTTCAAACTCTAGTATTAGATAGCTCGAAAATAAATCTAAAGACTAGTAATAAATTCAGATAGATAACAAAGAGAAACGAAAATTTTACCAAATAACTATGATTCATGCAGCTCAGATAAGTAACTCCTCATAATCATCTAACCCATCAAAATTTGATGGAATCTATCAGCAATCATATAAAAGGGATTAACGACAACAATCACAAATCAAGGAATTCGACCCATGAACATATCATCTGATCCATAAGAAGGCAACCCATTTGTACTCACCGCCCACAGAGGCAAAGAAGGCACCCGCCGGCTCACGATGAGCCAGACCCAGCCATACCCGATGAGGTTCTGCAACGCCCCAATGAGCAGGGCCGCCCAGAGGGGGAGTATCTCGCAGAGGCTGCCGGCGAGGAAGCCGACGCTGTCGCCCAGGTCCTTGGCGACCCCGAGGGTGGCGATCTGCCGCTGGTTGTAACCGAGGGCGCCCTTGATCACCGGCGACAGGCTCCCGAACAGATACCCGATCCCGGCGCAGGACTGGACCCACATTGCGCCCACGAAGACGAGCCATCTGTTGCTCAGGAACGCGCCCAGCGTCCCCTGGAACCCGCTCATTGGCTCTCGGATGGGATCAAGAAGATGGGCTCTTCCCTCCTCTGCAGATCAAAATCAGCGTTGAAGGAGACCGACCCACTTCAATGCTTTCCACCCTTTCTTGATTGCTTCAGGTTTTCTTTCTTTTCGGCACGATAACCACTAATCATGGGGTGATGGACTCAAAGGAGATTCAATGAATGACAACAACAGAACAGGGGAGCTCTTCAACTTCTACGGAGATAACACCCAGAGAGTGAGAGAGAGAGAGAGAGAGGCAGAGAGAGAGAGAGAGAGAGAGAGAGAGATCCTTCTGCCCCCTTTCTTTCTGATGGTTTGTAGAGAGAGAAATTCGTATTGGGTTTTGATTGCTTGGAAGCAAGAAGCTCCTTTAAATTAAAAAAAATGCAGGAGAGAAGGAGGGGAAGGGGGTGGAGGGAACGATTCTGTTCACCTTCGTGACAGGGTGGCGAAGCATTACCTTCCAACGTAGACCGTTGGATGGACATCACTGGTGACGTATGAGACATCACTGCTGGCATTCAAACATCGGTGGTGTCGTATCATATGCATCCAGCGGTCCACACTGGGAGGTAAAGCTTCGCCACCTGTCCGGATGGCCGACAAAATCGTTCTCCGGTGCGGCTATATACGGTACAGTTTGTTGGGAGTTCTGATCTCCTCCAGTCCGTCAGCCCGGTCGGTGGGCCCGAGCGCATCATAGCCGCACGATGGCAGGAGATCACAAGTGAATCGTACTCAGCCCGGCTCTGATTCGCGCCGGGCCAACCGACCAGAGCCGACCAACTGGAGGAGATCGAAACTCGTTTGTTGGTGGGGGCAGCCCGTAATTCATGCATTAAATATATATTGAAAATAAACCTATATTTTACCTAAGACAGCTCTTCGATGGGGACTTTGATATTGATGGCTTTGAATGCCGCCATCTACTTCCGTCTTCCTCCTCCTTCGTAAGTTTCTGCATCTCATTCGATCATTTCAGGCCGAGTGATCCTACAAACCACTCAGTCGTTAGAGACCGAGTAATCGACGGTGACTGAGTGCCACTACAGTTCACTTGGTTTACTCCAGAGAAATGGATTGTGGAAGCACTTGACCTAAAACGATAGTGTAGGAGAAAGAAGTAGAAGAATTTTTCATTCAAAACTTTGGCCAAAATCATTTTGGCCAAATAAAAATGTATTTTCATCCTCTTTCCCTCCAAAGCCTTTTTTTGTTGATCAAAACTTTAGTTACACACTACGTGGACGCCGTGGAGAAAAAGAAATGAGTTGAGTATATATATGGAACGTCCGCTCGCTTATTTTTATGGAGTGATAAGAGGAGGGGGGTTGTTGTTAGGGGTGTAAATATGGTTTCGGCGGCCTACGGATCAGGCTGACCCGATAAGAAAATCAACGGCCCAATTTAGTATCTTAGTTGTTGTGTACATGAGTCACCTACGATGCAGTTTATGTATCGTGCACGTGCTGCGTGGACAATAAACTATAGGGCTTTGCACTTTATCCAATCGTGACGGTGTCTAGGCCTTTTTCTTTTTGATAGGGCTCGATCTGATTGATTGACTCGGGTAGTGCAACTCGAAGTCGAGTTGACTCGAAGGTCCAATGAGTTACACTCTTTGTGTGAGAAAAGCTTATGAAAACGAAAGGTGTGGACCATATAGTCCATGAAAAGCCCACCCCACCAGGTTGGCCACCTAATGATAATGAACCTACACATCGGAGACAAAGGGAATCCAGGGGGCTGCCATCCGAGCCCTTTTGTTGCGTGGATCATTGATATGGTCACTCGTGTCATTGCTAGCTCAACACTTATCGGACTCTATCGGTTCCGACAAAGATTGACACCGACATTCTTTCTTTTTCTTTCTTGTACCTCTCTGTCTGTTCAATTTTCTCTTTTTGGTGGTGATTTTTGTCGAGGAGCTCTACAATTTGCAGAGTTTTAAACTCCAAATCCCTCCGATCTGGCTAAGGTCTATTGACTCCCAAATATGCACGTGGCACCTTGACCCATGGAAGGGTGGCAAAACATATTATTTTGGGGTGTTGCTATTTACACCCACAAAATTATAAACCACTTAACATAGTTGCCCCGAACCACACTGTCACTATGGTTCGGGGTTCACTCCGCACTAATTCACCAAGAGAATCCAAGGGGATCATATCTTAAAGGACGAGGGATCCGAATGGGGCGGCACAGTTGTTGACGAGCGGACCTCGAACCACGATGATAGCATGGTTCGGGGTGACTATTTTAAGTTGTTAGACAAAAATATTAACACCTCCAATATCATACACACGGCTCAACCCGATACTAGTTTTTACTATGGCCCCTATTTTGATAATGCACCATACATAAGGGTTTGCCTCCCCCTTCTTAATTTCCTTCTCGCTCCGATGACGTCGAAGTCTTGTCCTCCTCCTCTTTCCTTTCCTCCTCACTCTGATCACCTTGTCGTAGCCACCAATCCCAGCACCTCGGTGCAACCTCCACCTCTCCTCTCCCCCTCCCCCTCTACTTACTCTTCCTCCTCCCCCTCCATTCTCCTCTTCCTCCTCATTCCTGCAAACGTGTTGGTCAGGAGTGACCGACATGATTTTTGGTTGCTCTTGACCAACATAATGCCTTCCCTCCACGTCAATCCCAACCGACATAGGCCACACCATGTTGGTCAGGAGCAACCAACAACCATGTCGGTCGCTCCCTGCCGACACGTCTGCACGAATGTGGAGGAAGAGGAGAAGGAGGAAAATGAAGAAGGAAATGAGGAGGCAGTGATGAGGTGCATAGGACCGATGGGGCGATCAAAGTGGGGGGAGGAGGAGGAGAGTGATATTAGGGTGGACCCGGGGGCGATGATTGGAATGGGGAGGAGGCGTTGGTGAGATACTTGGGACCGGTAGCTCCGACGGTGAACGTGGTGTGCGTATTTCCGATTAGCTAGGCTGATTCGATGACACATCCAATATTTTTTTTATTTGTTAAGTTGAAGGTAATAGTACTTTGTATGGGGGGGGGGGGGGGGGGGGGGAGGGTGCAACTAAAAACACCCTTTCTTATGTGGGACCGGGTTCAATGTTTGATTTCATGTTTGCTATGCTAGTGGATCATGTGGGGTCAGTATCTGACAAGGCTTTGACGACGATCTTTTTTGGTTTTAATGGGATTCAAGTCCCACATTTTGGAACGAGAATCGACAATTTGATACCTTTGTCACTTGCGCCAATTTGAGTTGGGTCTGGCTATACAAAGGATGGACGCATCTCTGGTCGGGTGTAGACTGCATGAGTTTGATGGGCCATGAATGGGAAGGACTCCATTGTTTATCAAATTGGGCGCAATCCATATCTATTTAACTAGTAAAGGTGTGCACCAGTTTGAAACCAACTTATTTAGGCAAAACCCAAACCTATCCAAGGTTTGTCGGTTTTGAGGATTTCCAATCCAATCCAAACCGAACTGAGATTGAATCCAATCCAATTAAAGTCGGTTTGGATTGGATTGGATGGTCGGTTTGGCCTTTGACCCATATGCATATTGGGCTTTTTTTTTTCTTCCATTAGAACATAGTTTTAACTTTAAAAATAATAATTGTTGTCAAATTATTACGTCTAAATAAGATTTGTAACTGATTTTGGGTATTTTTACATTATTGCAAAGGTTGTTGATAGTAAGGGTATATGAGGACATATGGTATATTTAATAAAGTATTATACGTATATACATATGTCGGTTTGGTTTAGGTCGGTTTTAAATTTATAAATCCGTCAACCGTTCCAATCATGTTGGTTTTTAAAAAACCCAATCCAATCCGATCCGATCCATTGAGTGTGTCGAAATCGATTAAAATTGGTTGGTTTGGTTTGGTTTGTTTAGTCGGTTTGGTTTGGATCATGCACACCCCAATTAATTAGCATTATGGGCTCTTACTGCATATATAATAGAAGCATTGCTATTTGAACAAACTATGGGATAGGGGTGTGCAGGATCCAAACCAAACCGACTAAACCGACCAAACCGATTTTAATCGGTTTCGACATACTCAATGGATCGGATTGGATTGAGTTTTTTAAAAACCGACATGATTGGATCTATTGACGGATTTGTAAATTTAAAACCGACCTAAACCGAGCCGAACCGACATATGTATATACATATAATACTTTATTAAATATATCATATGTCATAAATACCCTTGCGACCAACAACCTTTGCAATACTGTAGTATTACTCAAAATCAGTTACAAATCTTATTTAGGCCTAATAATTTGACAACAATTATTATTTTTTAAAGTTAAAACTAGGTTCTAATATAAGGGAGAAAAAAAAAAGGCCCAACATGCATATGGGTTAAAGGTCAAACCGACCATCCAATCCAATCCAAACCGACTTTAATTAGATTGGATTGGATTCCAATTTTAGTTTGGTTTGGATTGGCTTGGAAATCCTTAAAACCGATCAAGATTGGATTGGCTTGGGTTTTACCTAAATAGGTTGGTTTCGAACCAATGCACACCCCTACTATGGGACATATTGCGGAGGTGTGGGGGCATCGGTCGACACACAGTGCATCGGGGTTTACACCAAGCATTGGCTATTGCCCTCCGCCATCACAGTTGGTCAGTGTTGGGGATCCAGCCCCATGAGTTTGACATGTTAGAGTCGATGAGATGTCCCTCCATTTTTGGTTGCATGGCACAAACAAAATAACTAGTTACTTGGAGTGCAAGCCAAGCAATCTGGTTTGGTACGTCCTTATATCTAGAGAGGTCGAAGATCGCAAGGACTTGCAAGGAGATCCGAGAGACGAAGGAAACCCTAACCGCCAAAGAGTGCAAGACCGGTGAGGTGCATAGAGCGGACAGATTAACGAGTAACCAAGACCAGGTGAGGTGTAAGTGAGCATGCACCTCCCCTCAGGGAGCGACAAAGGCTAGAGAGGGGGCCCCGCATCACCAGCAACAGGAGCAATGATGACAAGCTTAGGAGGAAGCTGGATGGCCAGTCGCCCGTGTGACCGTAAGGTGGTTCCCATGTGAATTCACTCATAGCACTGGAAAGACGACTCGGTCACCCGCACGACTGTAAGGTGTCGCTCGGGCAAACTTCAGCTAGGAACCTAGGAGAGGTTGTGGCGTAGTGCCTTCCTCAAAGTGGTTAAGTCATCGGAGGAGGTCCCAAAGGGGGAGATTGTGAGATAGCACTCTACCCCTTTTTGGGCAGTTTCGAGGCTTCGGTAGGCAGGACCGAGGGGAGTCCAAGGCACCTCCTCTTTGACCAACGGAGACGGTGTGGTGATCATCAATGAAGCAGGTATTTGGGGGAGTTATCTTGGATCCGAGGAGATCGACACCAGATGGATCAAGGGGGAGTACCACGATGGCACAAACACATGCATGTGTTGGATCGAAGGGGAGCACCTTGATGATACAGAGGCACATCGGATCATGCTATGTGGAGTCACTGATGGGCAACTATTCCAGCCACCGACGAGCGGGCTGGTGGGGTTGCCGATGTGCACCGGTGCAAGTTGTTGATGGATGATTGTTGGGATGGCAGCAAGAATAGCCGCATGCACGCCTGTAGTGCGGTAGGGTATTGGGATGTCGGCGGACAACGAAGTAGTTACCGACGGATGCCGATATGGAGGTGCAGATGAGCACCAGACCGAGACGCTAACGAGTGCGCGATAGCATGACAAAATCAACCGTGGGCACGCCTGTAGGATGACTGGAGTACGGAAAGCATCGGCAGGTTCTAGAGGAGTCTAGCCACTAATGAGAATGCTGATGGGGTCACCAACATTTGACTAGGGAGTCTGCGCCAACGGGTGCAGAGGTGTCCGGCCACTAACGAGCGTGTTGATGGGGTCACCGACGTGTGACTAGAGACTCTCCATAGGAAAGACCATGGGCATAACTGCGGTCAGCAGTGGAGAGATGTCATGTCATAGCTGTGGTCATTAGTGGAAATATGTCATGTCATAACTGCGGTCAGCAACGAAGATGCCATGTGTTGAATATCGTTGACATATGGTGATTCCATGGCGATGAACGCAGGAGGCATCGGGCATATAGTACGGGCTACGATGTTGCAACGAATTATCAATGGGCAATGGATCAAAGTGTGGTATATGGTCAGACAGACCATAGCGCTGGGTGTGGTGTACGGTCACCATGAAGAAAAATTGTAATTCATGTATGTAGCCCACCTATGAGTGAATCACGTTAAAAGAAATCTACTGTCTAGTTATGTCTTTCCTTTATCGAGTTAGTTCAAGATACCCCCTTCCAATGATTAATCATTTTCTCCAAGTAAGTAATGACAAGATCATTCGAGTTTGCATTATCAATTGTTAAGAGTAAAGACCTTCTCTACACCCCACTCTAGCAAGCAAGTTTTGGGGGCGCAAAGTTTAATAAGTTAAAATATAGGGGGTAAAGTCTAATTCATAGCAAAATTTGGGGGCAAAGCCAAAATAACCCTAAGAAATAGGGAAATTTTATTCATACCCCATAAATCTGTAATTAGCCCCCATTTCCAACAAACTTGAACACACCCAATTTTTTTTTTTCATACCCCATTCCTATCCCAAAAATACCCTTCCCCCTTACACCCCACCTTCAATACACCCCAGTTAAATGGCCCACCCCAACTTGATTATACCCCAATCAAACGCATACCCCCTTAAATATACCCCAATTATATGCACTCTTGAATACACCCACTCTTAAATAAACCCCATGCAGTTGGCTGGTACTTGAAGGCACAAGTAGAGCTGCAACTTAGGCGGGCCAACCTGAACCTAACCCGAGTCCAACACGAACCCAACCCGAATTTGGGCGAGCTAATCCAAGCCCAACCCGAATTATTTCTCCTCGACCCGACACGAAGTTAGCGGGTCTGGGTCAGGGCTAAACGGGTTCGGGTTGTAAACGGGTCGACACGATAGACCCGTTTAATAAACAGGTCGGGTCCGGGTTTAGGGTCTGGACACGGTAGACCCGGGGAGACCCGTTTAGCATTCAACGAGTCGGGTCGGGTCGGGTCTACCAGCAATCCGATACTATAATATATAATACCAGTGGGTCTTTCGGGTCGAGTCGGATTGGGTCGGATCGGGTCAACTAAATAGATCCGGGTGGTAAATGGGTTTTACCGGGTCTTATCGTGTCTACCCGTTTATTAGCGAGTCGGGTACAGGTTTAGGATATAGACACAATTAGTTAAACGGGTCGGGTCCGGGTCTAGGGATTTTGGACACTGACACGAATCTAGACACGACACGACCGGGCTGCAACTTGGGCGGGCCAACCCGGACGCAACCCGACTTTGGGCGGGTTAACCCGAACCCACCCCGCACAACCCGGCCAACTTGACGGGTTGGGCTTGGGCTAAGTTTAAATAAACCTTGGGTTGGGCTGGGGGTACAAAAGACGCTGAGGAGGGGGCTTTCAGCTTTGGGGTTTGGGGTACAAAAAAAAGGGGCATTGTTGGTATTAAAGGTTTGTTGAGTAAGTTATTGAGAAACGATAGGGATACGGGGGCTAATTACAGATTTTTGGGGTATGAATAAAATTTCCCAAGAAATAATAGACATGGCCTTAAATTAGACTTTACCCCCCATAATTTCATTAATTAGACTTTATCCCCCAAAACTAACTGTTCGTCAGCTCACCCCCCAAAACTTTATTTCTTTTCCGTCAGCTCACCCTTTCTCTTTGATGGTGAGCTGACGGAACAGTTAGTTTTGGAGGGTAAAGTCTAATTAGTGAAAATAGGGCGGTAAACTCTAATTCAAGGCAAGAAATAAAGTTTTGGGGGATGAGCTGACGAAACAGTTAGTTTTGGGGGGTAAAGTCTAATTAGTGAAAAGATGGGGGGTAAACTCTAATTCAAGGCAAAATTTGGGTGGCAATTGGCAAAGTCAAAATAAACCTAAAAAATAGTAGGCATGGCCCATGCAGGTTTCGAACCTGCGACCTTCGCGTTATTAGCACGACGCTCTAACCAACTGAGCTAATAGGCCAATGAATGACAATTCAGACCACGTAAGGTATTTATCTCAGATTTCATGAAGGATATAGCTGTTGGACATCATTTCCCTTAATCATAACCGAGGTTTATTTAACTTTCGCCATCATTCAAAGCATCGTTCACTAAAGAAAGGTCCACTAGCACCTGAATTTGTATGCCCAATTGCTTTACAGTGATTAGAAGATTATCAAAGTAAGAGGGAAACTTTGAATCATAGAGGGGTCAAAAGTAAAAAAGATTGCAACGAATAAAGTGAACGACTTTCGATCTTTACTACGCCCACTGATGTTTTCTCCTTTCCCTTTCCAAAGTGGCAAGCAACTATGCAGTACACCATTCTCATCTTAGGGTCTGTTTGGTTGGAAGAGTTGGAGCCAGCGTGTTCCAACTCACGTGTGTTCCACTAAAATAGTTGTTTAGTTCCGTGCGAAGGCGTCCGACCAGATGAGTTTCAACTCCTTCGTGGGTTTCGATTGTATGGAAAACACGTGAGTTTGTACCCCACGGTTTTCAGGTGGAGTTCCAACTCATTCCGTTTGTATGTACCCCACGCATGAGTTGGAACCCGCCGGTTCTAACTCCCTCCAACCAAACAGATCCTTAAGTGATTAGTTGAAATCCTATAAGACACGATGAGATGGCAGGCAGGTATTGGTCGGTATTAATGCATCAGATGCCGCAGGTCCGCATCATTTTATTTTATCATTTTTTAAAAAAAAATTATTGTACTGGGCCCTATTCACCTTGACCAATGCCTGCTTGCCACCTCATTGCGTTTCGGCTCTACCAACTGACGGGGTAGCGAGCAAGTAATGTGCATCGTATAAATGGGCAGATGAAATGCCTACTCCTTTTTGCCATCTTGGGCATAATAACAAATTCATCGTTATTTTGAAAATATAAATCATAAAAAAATCTTATATTTATTACACTAGTTATTTTGTGTAAATAAATATCAAAACATATAGTCATGATTTATTTGAATAATTCATGAAGAATTCGGGAATTGTTCGGGCAAGTCTTACACCGAATAATTCGGAGATCAATTCGTTGATCTATAAGTTCACAAATTTTTAAAAAATACGGAGAATATTGTTACTATGATCTTTGGCCTTGTAATCTGTCTTTGGTTTAGTTTATGTACACCGCTACCTTGTATTTTAGAGTACATACCGCAACCCTACTTTGCTTTAGCGTTTGGCTTAGCGGTCTTCTTGTATTTCAGCCAGTTGCAGATACTTCCCTAATCACCTTGCTGCTACTTTTTTCGCCACGAAAAAAATGTGTTTCATCGGCCAAGGGGAACCAAAGAGCGCCACGTACGCCAAGAGCCCACTGCCTCATATTCGACCTAATTAAAGTTGACCCCAAGTAGATGGGACATGGCTTGATGGCTATGCAAATCAAACCTGATCAATAGAGACTCCAAGATGAAAATGGACTCCCAGAGTACAATGAAGCAGCAATTCAAATCCATGAGGACAAGCTCCTTAACACAAGCATACATGTTGTGAACATGGATAACATTGAGTTGATTAGATCATGGGTTTGGGGTTCTGGTGGTCAAAGAGGCTCTCAAGTCAACAATGGCAGATCCATCTTCACCCAAGATTTTCGCTCGTCTGCTCGCTCGTAAGAACCTCGAAACCGCACGGCGCACGTACTCATCAGCCTTCTTGACAGTCATTCTCGTGCCCGTCTCATTAGTGAAGCTGCTAGGTGAATGATCACCATTGAGAACAGCAGCCAACTGAACCACCTCGCTCTGAAACTCCGACAGCCCTTTGTTCTCCTTTGCCTCTGTCATCCTCAGAGGACGTACATTTGGAAGAAATTCTACAGTAAAAGATAAAAAAAAATTAATTAAGTTCCTGCTAGCATGGAATCAAATGTCAACAATTTCCTATAAATTAAATTATCGAAATGAATCATTTTTGGAAGATTAGGTATATAAATTGTCTAAAATTTTGATAATACTATATTTTGGTTCAACATTACGAAAGGTCGGCCAAAATACAAATTTGATTTTTTTTTTTTTCCCGGACAATTCCATTGAAAAATTATATCTAGTTCAGTGAAAAGTTCCAACTCTTTTGGAGAAAATTTCCTTCGTTTTTTGTTATTTTTCCATAATAAACTGATTTTGATTTTACCAAAATCAATCAAAATTTAATCGAACCCTGACAAACTTTAATCAAAATATTTCTTTTTTAAAAAAAATCACCAATATTTGATCAAAACCAGATAACTTTTCTTTTGTTGACTAACTGAAATCTACATCAAAATCAACATTCAAAACCTTGGTTGCAAGCTTATGATACTGAGATCAAACTAAAATCTTATGAAATAGGTGGACATAAATTAAGGCTTCTCCCCCTCTTCCTTTGTTACTACAGAAAACAATACTCCAAGTCGTTATCTCCTTATAACATAGTAATCACTCTTTTACTAAGGACTTAACACATAATATGTGACCATGCTGCAACAAATTCTTTGAGAGAAAACAACCCGGTTAGTCTAATGGGGCTCTTGCCCTTAATTTTTCTTTGAAAAGTCCTCTTCCAACTCAGAATAGCAATAAATTATATATTGTTCCTCAGTGTGTATTAACAGGGCGTTGGTCTCATTGCTCACTTGGCTGACGAGGGTAATTGCAATTCAATCTAAGGTTATGTAATCAAACAAAGTGTTGGGTTTAGTCCCACATCAGCTAGGGGTTGGGCGATGGTGTATTCATATACCCTCTGTGGACCTCTCCTTATGACCCGGGTTATGGGGTGAGAGGCCGGTATCTAACAATGGTATCCAAGCGAGGTTTTGGCCAGCCAAGTTTAATCATGTGTGGCCTGGCCCCATGTGTCTGGGGGGGGGGATTGTTGGGTTTAGTCCCACTTCGACTAGAGGCTGGGTGGTGGTGTCTTCATATACCCTTTGAGGAGCTCCCCTTACTGACCTAGATTCTGGGGCAAGAGGGTATCCAACACAAAGCTATTCAATTAAAGTATTAAATAGGATTATAAGAGCTAACAATTCAAGTGAAAGCCAAGTTTTAGATCATAGCATAGTCTTTTTATCATGAGAAAATGGGAATACTACATACCTGGGCAGTCTGTTCTAGGTGAGGTGAGCTCACTCACAATGTGTTCAAAAGTCCCAGCCCATGCATCTCTCTGAGTTAAGAAATCTGAGGTGAGGTTGAACATCTTCTTGATGGTTGCAGGAATCGAAGAGTGCTCATACTCTGAATTCCCTTTCGGTCCATTCGGCATGTTGACGACTACAGCAACAAAATCAACATTTTTAAGCCATAAGCATCGAATTATTACTTACAGTTTCAAAATTAACAAGACTTTTAATTTATATCTCCATTAATTTAATATTTATCAAATTTGTTGCAACCAGACACAACCAATGACCAAGATTCAAAATTTCAATTTCAACTGATATTTTGACATTGTAGGATATGGAAATATTTCGACAAAGTAAAAATATTAAAAATTCAAATGGTAGAAATATTGATAATATAATAGAGAATTTTATAATAAAACTCTAGGCCATAATTCAAATATAGATATATACTTTAGAACACTTAAATCACATTTCTATAATATCTAGGGTTGTGGGTTCCTCGTATAATGTATTTCTGTATATGCATGTTGTATAGATACATAACAATCTACTATCTACATCATATTCAAAATTAAAATTATTTGATTAATGTTATAAGGTCTGACTTTTTTGAAATACTCCAATATTTTGAAAGGTAACTATGATAAATTCAACAATTGATCCCCAAAGCCAGTGTAAGAATATTAAATGTTTAAAGAATTGAAATTTTTAGACCATCATGTTATCAACTAAACAACTAAAAATGGAATAATTAAGAAAAGTCTAAGATTTATTTTTTCTAAATTTTTTTTGACAAAGAACGCTTTGATCGGATCAAACAAGCAAATATATTTCCGTTGATTTGATCTTCTCATATTGGAGGATCAACACATGGTTGCATGATCCATTCTGCGCTACCTACCTACTTACCCGTTCCTTTCTTGATCCAAGGCGAGACCATGATCGTCGGTACTCGAACTCCCAGCCGATCGAATCCGAAGTTGGAGGGTCCAGGGCCGGCGATCCCATCAGGGCTAGGGACACCAACGTAGGGGGTGACCACATGGTCGTAGAAGCCGCCGTGCTCATCGTAGGTGATGATCAGCAGGGTCTCATTCCACTGCGGCCCGGATCTCAGCGCCTCGTACACATCCTTCACCAGCCACTGCCCGTTCGCAACATCATGCGAAGGGTGATCGTCGTTGGCCGGCGAGCCGGGGAGGTCGAAGTACCTCGGCTCGATCACGCTCAGGCTCCGGAGCCTCCCGTCCCTCGCGTGATCCTTGAAGGTCCCGAACCGGTGGAACTTGGACGTGTACTTCAGCTTCCTCAGATTCCGATAGAACAGGGTCGCCGGGGCGACCTCGAAGTAGACACCGAAGTCCAGCCCGTCGTCGTGGAGGGAGTCGAAGATGGTTTTCTGCGGGTACCCACTTGCCAGCGCCCACTTGTCATGGCTGGTGGCGCCGTGGGAGGTGGCGGAGTAGACGAACAGCCGGTTGGGCTGCGTCGGGCCGGGGATCGACGAGAACCACCGGTCGAACACCGCGAACTCCCGCACCAGCGACGCGAACGCCGGCACGCTGTCGGGGCGGAAGCCCTTCATGACGGTGTCGGAGAGGTCGGCGGAGACGGTGAGGGCCTGCTCGACGAAGCCCGACATCGAGGGAACGGCGCCGGCGCCGAAGACCTGGTCCTTGACGGCGTCGAATGAGTGGCCGGGGTCGGGATCGACGTACTGGGCGTCGTCGGAGACGCAGACGGGCGGGGAGGACCCGGGGTCGCGGGTGGACCGGGGGTTGCACTCGGCGCCGGTGAGGCCGTCGATGGAGGGGTTGATGGATTGCTTCATCCATCCGAGGATGTGGTCGAAGGAGCGGTTCTCGAGGACGAGGACGACGACGGCCTGTATGGGCTGCGGGGATGCGTCGGAGCAATGTGGGACCCGGAGGAGGGAGAGGGTGGCGATGAGGAGGAGGAGGGCGGGGAGATGGGGAGGAGAGGTTCTGGTGGTCATGGTGGTGGCCGGTGGTGGTGGCCGGAGAGAGAATGTGTCCTGTCCTAGTGAATTTATACGAGAGATACAGAGCTAGACACCTGTAACAGAATGCTAGGGTTGCTCAGCAGTGTGAACGGACCTTTGTAGCATGGCTGCGGGCAAGCCAATCCGAACCCAACATCCAATTTGGGTGGGTTTGGGTTGGGATTATCTGTATGAGTTGGGTTTGGGCAGAGGATTCAGACAACTTGACCCTACCCAAAATCTGATCATTTAGTAGGTAAATATTTAATATAATATACAAATAGGTTCTATCAGAATCCATCTATGTGATCATCCATTGAATACAAATTAAGGTGGTGAAAACTTTGATGGGTATTTATCTTGCTTCTAATTATTGTTGTTGGATGGATATTTATCTATCCAACGATGGACCATCACCCATATAAGAATGCAAAGAGCTGCTTTATGTGTTTTACAAAGTGTTATATGTTGATTACTAGTAAGGAAGCCCGAATGAACTTGGTGTACACCACTTAGCACATACGACATCACAGCCATCCGAAGAAGTATGCAATCTGGAGTGAGTGTGATTCAGATGTCGGGGTGTGATTCACTTGTTAGAGACAAAGAGATATAATACTAATGATTTTTCTAATGATCATTAAATGCCGTTGAATATATATTTATTATTTTTTATAAACTTGATACACGCCACTTAGCACAGAATACATCACAGCGTTCCGAAAAAAGTATGCAATCTTGACTGAGTGTGATTCACTCGTCGGGGGGGGGGGGGGGCGGGGGGATTCACTTGTTAAAGACAAAGAGATATAGTACTAATGATTTTCCCAATGACCATTAAATGTCGTCGACTGGACGTTTATCATTTTTATAGTAAGGCTTTAATATGATTTATGAGAGACAGCCACGTTCACACACAGGATAATGACTCTGGTTCTTCAAAAGATATCCACATATCACAACACGAGAGAGTGGGCACAATTTTACTATTATAGTAGTAAGAAACCCGGGCAATGCCTGAATGTGCTTGATGCACGCCATTTGGCAAAGACGACATCATAATTGTTTGAAGAAGTATAAAATCTGAAGTGAGTGATTCACTTGTTAGAGCAAGAGAGCCGCGTTCTGAAGTGAGTGATTCAATTGTGATGTCGTTTATGGCAGGTTTTTAAATGGAATTAAAAGAGAGCCGCGTTCACACACGGAAGAAGAATTCTAGCTCTTTAAAAGACGTCCACGTGTCACAACACGAGAGAGAGACTTCCATTTTAGAGAGAGAGATTAACATCAAATGACCATTAAATATCATTGAATGAAAATTTATCATCTTTATGGTAGGTTTTTAAATGGATTTAAAAGAGAGCCGCGTTCACACACAGAAAAAGAATTCTAACTCTTTAAAAGACGTCATAGTGTCACAACACGGGAGAAAGGCTTCCATTTTAGTATAGATATTAATTAGTAAGAAACCCGAGCAATGCCCGAATGTGCTTGATACACGCCATTTGACAAAGACGACATCACAACTATTCGAAAAAGTGTGAAATCTGAAGGAGTGTGATTCACTTGTTAGAGAGAGAGAGAGACATAGAGAGAGAGAGATTAACATCAAATGACCAATGCCATTGAATGAAAATTTATCATCTTTATGGTAGGTTTTTAGATGGACTTAAAAGAGAGCCGTATTCACACACGGAAGAATAATATAGCTCTTTAAAAGACATCCATGTGTCACAACACGGGAGAGAGGTTTCCATTTTAGTATAGATACAAGTAAGATACCCGGGCAATGCCCGAATGTGCTTGATGCATGCCATTTGGCAAAGACGACATCAACTATCCGAAGAAGTGTGAAATCTGAAGTAAGTGTGATTTACTTGTTATAGAGAGAGAGAGAGGGGGGGGGGAGAGATTAACATTAGATGACCATTAAATGCCATTGAATGAAAATTAATCATCTTTATGGTAGGTTTTAAATGGATTTAAAAGAGAACTGTGTTCACACACGGAAGAAGAATTCTAGTTCTTTAATAGATGTCCACGTGTCGCAACATGGGAGAGAGGCTTCCATTTTAGTATAGATACTAGTAAAGAAACCCGGGCAAGCCCGAATGTACTTGATGCACGTCATTTGGCAAAGACGACATCGCAACTGTTCGAAGAAGTATGAAATATGAAGTGAGTGTGATTCAGTTGTTAGAGAGAGAGAGATTAACATCAAATGACCATTAAATGCCATTGAATGAAAAATTACCATCTTTATGGTAGGTTTTTAAATGGATTTAAAAGAGAGCCGTGTTCACACACGGAAGAAGAATTCTAACTCTTTAAAAGACATCCACGTGTCACAACACGGGAGAGAGGCTTCCATTTTAGTATATAGTATAGATAGATATAAACTATTAATAGATTAAATTGCTCATTTACTATGTTGAAATTAATGGCCAATATGTCCCGCACACTTACTCAATTTATACAACTTTTACATATAAAATTGACAAATAAAGTTTCAGCTGAATACCAACAGGCTCTTAACCTAGTGGTACTTCCTCTCTCCTATGTTGCAGAGGTTCCCTATTCGACTCCTGTCCCTCGGTAGGGACATCAGAGCCATTGTGCCTTGTTTGTGTGTGCGAATCCAGGCTGTTTGTTATGTTCATGGAATTATAAAAATAATAAATAGTAGCTGCTGACTGCCTCCCCCTGTTTCGATCTCCGGATCTTATTAAGCCTTTACTTTATTGCCATGCCCTCTGAGCGCCTGGCAAATATAGAAAAAAAAATCAACTAAATACATGAAACTTTAATTACACATGTCCAAACAAATGTGCACATCATTTGCATATCAACCAAACAAACTTCTTAGATTCTTTACTTCGAGTAAACCACCACAAAGACAAGAGGAGAAAAAACTTTGATGACCAGTGGCATTGCGCCACACACCCCACATAAGGGGAAAGGTAGGGGTGTAAAATGGGTCGGGCCTAGAGATGTCAAGCCCGGGTGGGCCCGCCCGGCCGGGCCAAGGGTTTGAGCCCAGTTCCGGCTCTGGTATACATATATTTGAAATTTTGGGCCGAGCCGGGCCGGATTTGGACTAAAAAATATTTTTTATTAAAAAATTTGCACATAATCTATACTATACACTAAAACGGAAGCCTCTCTCCCGTGTTGGGACACATGGACGTCTTTTAAAGAACCATAGTCATTCTTCCATGTGTGAACACGGCTCAGTTTTAAATCCTATTAAAAACCTACCATAAATATAATAAAACACTCATTCAATGACATTTAATTATCATTTGATGTTAATCTCACTCTCTCTAATAAGTGAATCACACTCACTTTAGATTTCATACTTCTTCGAACAGTTGTCATGTCATCTCTGCCAAATACCTGTACATCAAGCTCATCTGGGCATTGCCCGGGTTTCTTACTAGTAAGGTTTGAAACCTCAACCTCTAATGAATTTAGGAATACCAAACCATTGTACCAATTTTTTTTTAATCATTAATATATCCAGTTTTTATATATATAATAAGTACATAGTGGTTATATCGGACCGGGCTTTCGGGCTAGGCTTCGGGCCCAAGGTGGCGGACCGAGCCCAGCCCATGATATGTTTAGGTGGGTCAGGCCGTTGACTAGGTTGGATAGACCGTTGACTTTCGGCGGGGCTTGGGTACCAGTTTATGGGTTTTTTTTACACCCCTAGGAAAAGAAGGAATTTTGAATTGGGATTGTGGGGTACGTGGCGCAATGTCACTGGCTTGTCGTAATTCCGGTCTTCCAAACCGGTAGACAAAATTTTTTACGACCACAGAGAAGGGAGGGAGAGCCCACGGATTTGGATCGATGGTATGATCATAGGAAAAAGGAATGGAATGTGGGGTGGATTCAGAGAGTGTTCATCAACCCATCTGCTTAGGGTATAATTTTGGGGTTAATGGTTATCGGTCCTTCTAACTAACTGATGGTATTTAGAGATAAAGTCAGTCAACATGTTTTATTGGAGATAGATCCTCTTAATTAGTAAATGACAAACTTAGCCCTACATGCAATTGTATATGTGAGCATCAGTTGAATTTGACCCCTATGTGCAGGTGAACATGTGGGCCCGATTCGAACTTAACATAAGCACTGTGACAAGAAGAGTTGTTAAAATCTTCTGAAATTGTTATTCTTTTACTATAATGAAATCATTGTAGCAAAAGAGTAACAATTTGTACAGATTGAGTAACAATCTCTGTCGAGTGACAATCTATATAAATTGTTACTCTTAGAAAAGTCTTAGAAATCTTATTAGAAAAAAAAAAATTGCTACAGTGAAATCACTATAACAAAAGAGTAACAATCAACGCACAGTTTGTTACTTTTTTGCTACAGTGAAATTACTATAGTAATTTATTTTTTCATGAAATCATGTCCCCCAAAAAATTGCTACAATGAAATCATTGTAGCAATCCGCAGGTTGAGTCCTTTAGCGACAAGGACAAAGGGACATGCACTAAGGAATAGTTTGGTCATTAAAAATGAACAAAAGTCACGTGTGGGACTTCCTCTAGCTCCATCCTTTTTCGGAAGGGAACTGGGGCAACACCCTCTTATTGGATGTCCTTCCCCTTAATCGGATATCTTATTAGGAACCGTTCACTAAGTCTATAATTTATGAGCTATCCATTAATGCTCCAAAGTTTTGATAAGTAATATATCCTAATGACCAAAGGGCTCTTATCCTGCTGGTATTTTCTCTCTCCCATGTTGGAGAGGTTCCCTGTATGATTACCGGTATGGACACTGTCGAGCAAACATTCCGTCGAGGCTACCTTGTGCCTGCGAATCTTGGCCATTGATGTCAAGCCCATGGGACTATGTAACTTAACCAATATCCATGTCCTCTGACCGCCTGGCCGGTCTAGTAAAAAAACATGCCCGTTGGGCACTTCTTTGGGCACATCCTTTACTCTATGGATGGCAGTGGTGCGGTTTAAAACCGAAAACTGCGATAAACCGTACCACATGGTGTTGTTTTTGGTTTGCCAAAATATAAAACCGTCATGGTGCCGTTTTGATTTTTGGTTTCGGTGTAGCGGTGCGGTTTTGGTTTTGACCAAAATCACATAAAAACCACACCGTTTAGACCATTATAATAATAAACCGCAGTGCACCGCACTGTATGGTGCGGTTTCAATTTTATTCAAAACTGCACCATTGTCATTCCTACTTTACTCCATTAGCACTCTATCCTGACAGGACCAAACTCAATACAAGTTGAGACCTAAAGCGAAAAGTCTAAATAAACATATATGACATTAATTAATTTACTATATAGATGAAATGTTTTGTTTTAATTGAAACTTTATGTTCTTATTATAAATGAGACTTTAGGCTATTTAACTGGATCAGACGCCTTCCTTTCATATGGAGTCTTAGGCTGTTTAAAAGGTTTTGGGCCTTGAAGCCTTCTGTTGACATGGGGCCTTAGGCGACCGCCTTAATGGCCTTGTGGTAGAAATTCTTCAGTGAAACCGTCAGCAACCGGGCGCAGTAGGATGATGCGCAAAAAAGGGCCGACTGCAATGCACATCCATCAGGAATCCTGCAAGCAATGAAAGGAAAGGGGGGGAGTACAATTACAAATCTTAGGTAAACCAAAACACCATCGGATGTAGCTGTCGACGATCGAGCAAGGCCGACCACCTCTCAACTTGAAAATCCTTTCAATCACAGAATACTAATTTCTCAACAACAATGCAAATTGAGGATATCAAACACACCCAAAAACAATCTGTCCAGAATTCAAGTATAGAACCATAAGACAACAATGCAAGTCAAATATTCCAAGGAAATCAAGAAATACAAGAAGCATAGTGGAACACAAAAGATCATATTTCGTGTGGAGTCATTTTTTTAAAAAAAAAAAACTCCAAAATGGAGGTATTTTTTACTTTAACACAAACAAGTTCACATCCAATACTACAGTATCGAAAAACAGAAGGATTGAATCTGAAGATGTTTCAACATTTCTCTCTCCGTTGACATATGGGATGATCACGCTGGACTTGTTGCGTCGAAATTTTCAGAGCCAACGTCCCGCATCTGTATTTTGTTTCGTCACCCTGCCCACAAATTAGGAAATAGCATCAGTGCGCAATCATTTAAAATGCTTCCTCTCCTTGTGGTTCTTAAAAAGAGATACGGAGACAAAAAGGAAATTCATACAAATCCATTTTCAAATAAAATAGGAGTATAGAAGACATTTCTCACTGAAACATTGAACAAAAGTGCTAATAAGAATGGTAAGGCCCGACCCGAAACTATAAATAATCCATGTCCAATTGAACCATCCAAATTCCAGACCCACTTACCAAAACCATCCAAAATGTGACTTCCAAAACTATAAACCAATGAGATCCAAGGTAAATTGTGCATCACTCATAAAGTTTTTTAGCTGCATCAACTGCTAGTAATTTGATGAAGTTTCTTTTCGGGCCCTCTAACTTTACTTGAAAAGACAACTCTTCGTCCTACTGAATGCGAGGGAGGGGGATCAGTTTTTGCTGAGTATAAGAGAGGGGGGTCCTTTCTGTTGAGTCAGAGGAGGCGTTACATTCTGCTGAGTAAGAGGGATGTAGGATAACTTCTTAGACCTACTCTCAAATGTAGGATAACTAACTCATTGACAAGCACAGACACTGATTAAAGGGTGTATGCAAATGTAGGGATAAGTTGATCTAGAAATGAGATATTTTTTTTTCTCGTCTGGTAGGCTACTTAACAAGGTGCATATATCCACTACTCATTGACAATTAAACTAACAAGGATAACCTCTTAGACCTCCTCTCAAATATAGGACAACTTATTCTTCAATGTATACCTTAAATCAAACATCAAAAAATGTTAAGGCATCCTAGGATTAGAAAATCACTTTGTGGGTCCAAAAGAAAGTCTTTTTCTCCATCTTGTCCTCATTAATCTAATCTAAGGACACTCTAAACAAAGTAAGTCATGTGTCCAGTGTTCTAAAAAGTGGTCTAGGCGCGGCCGCCTAGGCACTAGAAGGCTCCCCACCAACCAGCCTAGCCCTATGCACTGCAGAAAAGCGGCCAAGGCCACTAGGCGGGGCTAAGTGGCCGCCCAGGCGACCAAGGCGGGTCCAAGCAGCCGCCCACGCGACCAAGGCAGGTCCAAGCAGCCGCCTAGACGGGCCTAGGCGCTAAATCGTGTATAGATGCTTTTTTTTGTTGTTAATTTTGAATTTATTGTATGAAAATCATGGATATTATGATATTATCTCATAATATCATGCTTGCTTTTGTTCTTGTTAATCTTGAGTTTATAGTTATGTAAATGATATCTGCTCTTTAAAATAATTGTTGGGATATTCTTGAATTTATCGTAATTTTAAAAAATATATATATATTATAAATAATATCAAAATAATAATTAAAATAATTTTAAAAAACCAAAACGCTTAGGCACCGCCTAGGCGCTAGACGGCCGCTTACTGCTCGGCTAGCGCCTAGTGCTTTTTAGAACATTGCATGTGTCTATGAAGTGAGAATGATTGAAAGAAGCATCCGGATGATTTAACGAATCGGATGCAAAAAGATGTTTTGGCGTATGATTAAAAAAAAACATATGTCATGTATAAGCAAAATTTGTAACAGAAGTGTGAATTCTTACATTACATACTCCAGAAGTGATGAACTTAAGGGATGCTTGACATACACTAAAGTAATAAAAGTCGGTCATTAAATTAACACCGAAGTTCAAAGAATGAAGTAAATCTTTCATATAATATACAAACATCCACTTAAGGTGCAAAAGAGTGCAAAGATCACCACATATATATGGAGAATTCTAATCCACAAGAACAGGAAAACCATAAAAGAACCAAATTGGGAATGTTTTCAGCTCTTTGGGTTATAATTTGTGTGAATTCCCTATATCATATTTTACTTTCTATTCCCTTCATCCAGACTTTTCCCTAGTCAAGAGGAACCTTCGTGGGTTTCTCCCTGATTGCATGAGCTTAAATTTAATTACTCAGAACCAGTATTGTCATGCCCCTCTTGCCAAGTTGCCTTTATCAGATTGTCAACCCCAATCTTAGAAGGTTGACAGCCGGTCAGAAACTTCTTGTGAATCTACCCTATAGTCAACCCCCACCCTATAATCAACCCCATCTTGATGGGATAAGACACTGATAATGATGATGATGGAACCAGGAAAGCAGTTGGAAAGGGATCCCAAATCAGTATATGCTGGCTCTAAAACATTGTACTACTCAGACAATCAGTATTGTTGCAAAGAAACAAGACTGGTCTCAGTTTGGTTGATACCTAAGATATTGGAAAAAGTAATCTCGATGAAATCTTATATGTTTCAGATTATAAACTATATAAATTGAGGACTTCCAACACCTCCAAAAAAAACAGAGGAACCTCACTCTTCTCAATAGAAACTAACATTGAAAGAAGAATAAAGACACCAGAGCACAATCCAGTGACCTTGAAGTCTAAGGCAACTAAAGAGAACCATACTTCATGATTATACACAGATTGCAAATGTATTTTATTTTGGCTTCTAACCAAATGGACTAGCACTATGTCTCTCCCTAATTTACAATTCTTCATGGAGAGTTTTTGTTCCACTTGGCATGTAAAATGATACAAGAATAACCTCCCACTAAAGAGAGCAAATATTCCCACCTAACTTGCCAATGTTGCCCACATAGAAGCCAATCACCTTTATTTTGGAAAACAGAAATAGTTGATTATTTGTTGTGGTGGTAGGATGGAACAAACTGAAGGCCAAAAAAGTCCTAATTATCAATGAATGGTGGTGGGAGGAGCTTCAGTTGATGCGCACTTAAATTACTACTCAGAAATCAAATAAATCTGTTAAGTTACTATGATGGAAAAAACTATGGTCTATTGTGGCAGGGTGGATGCAGATTAATTTTTTTTTTATGTTACTCAATTTACTTTGAGATGGACTTACACAATAAAAATAATTAGAAGTGTGACGAGTAACCCCAGGAGAGAGAGAGAGAGAGAGAGACAGACAGAGAGAGAGAGAGAGAGAAATTAGGGTTTTGGGAGAGAAGATATGTGCACCAGTCTATACCTATGCTACCCCCCCCCCCCTCTCTCTCTCTCTCTCTCTCCAAATCCACGGTGGATCAGCTTGCTATCAAGAAATTGGAACTGAAGAGCCGAGTGTAATTTCGTAAAGAAGTCAGCGAACTGCTCTGCAGAGGAAACATAAGGGAGAGAGAGAGAGAGAGAGAGAGAGAGAGAGTTCAATCTCAAAGTGTTGTCGAGTGAAATAGCAATCGAGCTCGATGTACTTTGTACTCTCGTGAAAAACAAGATTGCTTGCAATCTGTATAGTACTTCGATTATCGCAGTGAAGAGTTGTAGGTCCTAAATCTCAACTCCTAGATCTCGAAAGAGACGCCGCAGATGAATAATCTCCTTGGTGGTGTTCATAGCTCAAAACTCTATCTCGGTACTAGAGAGAGAAACAAACTTATGCTTGCTACACCATGAGATAAGAGAACCTCCAAGAAACAGACAATAGCCAGTAGTTGGGCGACGAGTAGTCGAATCTCCAGCCCAGACAGCATCAGAGTAGGCATGGAGGACCAGAGGTGAAGTTGATGTTAGAAAGAGCGACCAAGTGATGGTGCCTCGAAGGTACCGAAAGAACCGCATGAGGGTGCCGTAGTGAGTAGAACGAGGGGCCTCGACAAACTGGCTGACAATGCTGACTGCGTGGGCAATGTCGGACCTGATGATGCAGAGGTAGACCAATTGACCAACGATCTATCTGTACCGAGTATAATCTGAAAGAGGCTCGTCGTCTGTAGTTCAAAACTTCACATGAAGCTCGAGTGGAGTGGCAACAGAACGTTCATCGGACAGAGCATCTCAACTGAGGATATTAGCGATATACTCCTGCTAGGAGAGCAAAATCCTTCGCTTGCCTAGGGGCAATCTCCACACCAAAAAAGTACCACAAAAAACCAAGATCCTTCGTCTGAAACTAACTCCAAAGATGCTGCTAAAAAGATCTTATGGCACCTAAATCGTCGCCTATAAGAATTATATCATCCAGGTAAAGGAGAAGGATGGCCCGCCTTTGTCGTGGGGACACCAATTTAACACCCACCTATTCGGGTTTACATACGCCGGCGTCATCGCATTATGGAGTTGCCTATGAAGAAAAGCCCATCAAGGGAGCCTACATGAGGAGGTCTTATTTTAGTTTAATTGCTTTAATTTCTTTCTTTTTTTAGCAAATTCGTAGCTATTAAAAGTGCAATTTCTGCACGCAAGGAAATTCCATTAGAATAGGTTTCCTCGTTATGGTAGGACTCCTATTGCCTTATATAATCATGGGGGATTCCATAAAAAGATCAAATAGGCTTTTGTTTTGATCGATGAAGAAAATTGCAGCTTGAGTTTCCATGAAATCATATGAGAGGAGAGGATGAGAAACCCATCACAGGCGTGAGGGTCGGTGGGGCGAGGCCGATCATCACCTTCTTCCTCACGTGCACCGCAACACCCGATGTCTAGGCCCTTGCATGTAGCATCCCCACTGTGCCACCCATCCTCTCTCTTCTTTCCTTCTCTTTCTCTCTCGAGAACACCATTGGGGTTGCCGCAGCTGACGAACAAGACCAGCAACAGTAGCCGCTACTGCCACTGGCCAGGCCACCCACGACCATTCTAGCTCGCAAACCAGGCAGCCCGTGACCATCTCAGGCCGCGAACCAAGCCAACCTGCAAACCAGGCCACCGGCGGCGGCAGCCAGCCCAGTCCGCGAACTAAGCAAGCCCGCAAGCCAGGCCAGCACGCAGAACGCCTGAACACAATCTCGACTCCGACTTTTGTTTGCTCCATCTCCAACTGTTGGGCATCCGTCGTCAATTTGTTTTCTTGAGGCTTGGTGCATCCGCTAGTACATAAATCCTAGATCTCGGTGACATCCTTTTAACCCTCCTTCTAGGAAGTACGAACACTTCCCCAGGCCCCCCTATCCGTGTCGGACACCGACACTCGCCGGACACGCATGTGCCATGTCTCACGTGCTTCCAGGAGCCGGACACTCGTCAGACAAGCACCGGACACAGCGGGTTGACGGACTGTTCGATATAGGGTCGGATCACAAGCTATTGTGATTCGGTTTTGGTTTCAACCTATCTGATCCTCTGATATTATAACCTCAGATGATCATATAGGTTGAAGCCAAAACCGAAACACAGCCGTTCTTTTGCATGTCATTTGAGTCTGAGTGTGATTCACTTGTCAGGCTGATTTTAAAGGACGATTACGATTCAATTTTGGCTTTAACTTATCTGATCCTCTGAGGTTTCAGATAGGTTGAAGCCAAAACTGAACCACAGTTGTTCTTTTCCATACTATTAAGAGCTGTGTACAATTCACCGATCGGGCTGGATGTAACAAACGATTGCGATTCAGTATACATTAAATTTTTATTTTAGTTGTTTTATAAGAGGTTTTCTCGGTTATTGAAACATATATGAATTGTAAACACACGTAAAATATAAATAAAAAATTTTAATTTATTTTACCGTGTCCCCGCTGTACCCGTGTCCTACTTTTTTAAGATTTGTCGTGTTAGCGAACCCGTGTCGTACCGTACCCGTGTCCCCGTACCAGTGTCAGTGCTTCTTAGCCCTCCTTTAATCATTAGCATAAGCTAATTCTTGTTCTAATTAATATTGCCGGTTTGCTATAGTACTTTGCCTACTTTACATGAACCTTCACTTTGTTTAGCCCTTTGAGCTCAGAACCTGTGATTGAAACCCTTTGTGGGTCATTTGATCTTTAGAAGTTATTTGCTAACTTGCCTTAACCTTGGAAGTCCCTTGCCTTCCAAATGGTCACTACTTTCTTTATGTTAACCCACTTAGCATTGTTCGCTTACACTTAGGACTCTGCCTAGCTAGTTTGCAATATTAAACTCGTAACAATTGAAATTGCATAATTGAATATGTATTTGCTTTGCGAGTAGCAAATTACTTTTGCCGATCGAGCGGCAGCCGCTGCAGCAGTCAAAGATCGCAAAGGAGATCAGCCACGTCAAAGATCAGTCAAAGACTCTGATACCATGTGACGAGTAACCCTAGGGGGGGGGGGGGGGGGAAGAGAGAGAGAGAGAGAGAGAGAGAGAGAGAGAATGCATGTATCTCATTAGGGCCAATGGGCCAATATATATAGTGTTCTCATGAAAGGCTCATGTACAAGGGAAAGATAAGTGCACTACTCTACACATATGACTAATATAAAGTTATACTTAAAGCTGGAGATACAAGTAGTATTAGCTCTAAGATGTGGGATTAATGATTGTTATCTTGCAATTGTTCATTCTTTGGCATGTGTATGTTAGGTGAGGCTTTAATGATATCGGAGTATGATAAGTCACTGTTAGAAAATATAATATGTTATCATCTGCCTAATAACTATAAGATCTGCAAACAATGAGCAATAATACCCAAACATGACAAATATTGGTGGACAATTAAAGTTTCTGGAAGTTCAAAAATAACTATATGTAGGCATAGTGCCCATTGTCGGCCTAGTGTTTAGAAGTATTAAAAAGGATTTGAATTTCAAAAAATGCACAGGCCCCATCAGTGGTTCAATATCCAAGTAAGGATTGCATGACGAGAAATTCTATTACAGTATGAAACACAATAGAAATATCTATGTCAAATGAGTAGCAGTGTTTACCATTGGCTTTCCAGTAGTTATGTGTACCGTCAGACAAGGGAAAAGAACTTTAAACAAGCAATAATTTATTATGATGTAAATACTTTTGCTACTTAAACATTGGTCAGCATCTTTTGAAGGTCTTGGCCATTAGAAGGATAGTTAGAATGTGCATGGTTGTGTCATGGTTTTGGGTAGGATGCTTCATCTGTTGATTAGAAGCACCAATGTAGTACGCAAACACTAACTATATGGTCTTTTTTTTTACTTTATCTTCTACTGATCTGAAACTTCTAAAATATATAAATTCAAGAGATTTCACATCCAGACAACATCATAGGAAGGAGGAATTGAAGCTCTTATTGCATTTTTAATCAGTCAGTAGATAGCCTTTTCTAACATGTTGCGCGGCTTGCACCATGCTACAACTGAACAATCAAAGCCTCGTCCACAAAGAACAGTGCATAGAATTGTTAGTCATCATCACCTCTTAATTTTGTGACTCTTTGTAAGCAAAGGTGCAATTATGACTTCTCCCTAAACACATGATTACATATAATGCTAATGTGCATGAGCATACCCAGGTGGCTGCTAGGCAAGAATCGATATTCGATTATGTGTCTGGTTTCGGATTTGGCAGAAACCGAAATTTCGTTATTTCGGTCAAAATGAATGAAAAAAATCAAAATGTAAAAAAAAAAGATTTTTTTTTAAATATTTCAATTTAAATCTTTTATAGTTGTGCATACATGTGTATATGAATTGTTTTTAGAATACAAACATCCACAATAATTATTTTTAGAAAACACACCGACACACGAAACCGAAGTCTAAAACCTTGGTCTTGTACTTCTTGCTGTCGAGGTGTGAGCCCAGCAACCGAATTGAGCCAACATGGTCCAGCTGGGTTGTGACCTTCGCATGAACTCCTCCACCTTCTCAAGTCTTCCGAACTGGTGGTCTAGGGATTGCATAATCCGCAGGTAGAGCTCATAGCATGCGGTCACAAGTGATATGCTTCTCATGGTTGACGAACTGACCAAGACGTTCGGGTGCTACCACGTTTTGAAGCATTTTATTCGGGTATTGCCACATTTTGAAGTGTATCAGTCGAGACTAGCGAGATCCAACGGGCTCCGCCGAATCGAACGGGGAATACGACGAGATCCGGCGACCTCTAGGCTCCATCAGAGCCAAAACTAGTCAAGAAGCAGTATTACAAATGCGATGAGTCGAGACCTATCACACTTGTAATACTTCCACTCTGGCATTTAGTTACTAGTCGGTTGTCCCAACAGTTACCATGGGCACCCCTTCAACTAAGTGGACCGGTGGGTCTAGAGTCTATATAAAGAGGTCATTCCTCTCCTATTTCACTCATCCACATTCCTAATTCTTCTCTCTAATTATTTCTATGAATTTTGATATGTGGAGATATCGGAAATAAGTGCGAGCAACACTTGTGCATCAGAACCGTTCTGATTGGAAAAAAGTAGTGCAAACTTATGTGCAATATAGTGCACACTGATTAGACTGTATCATGTGGACAATTTCACGTATTCCTTTGCAGCATAGAGGATGCGTCAATTGTCTTAAAGAAAGTGAACTAAGTCTGTGCTTTCTAACCAGTTAATGCACATCTTCTCATCCTAATAAAAAATCTTTCTCAACAGAATTTAATAAAGGTTATCCATTGTGTATCTCATTCTAATGAAAAGGTGATACAAACGGTGATGAACCTCTAGATAATATACACTGATTAGTTACCAGGCTTCTAGGAAAAGAGTGTCAAGTGGTTAACACTTAGAGAACTCATAAGATCCACCCAGAAGGATTGAAAAGGACATGATAACAAGGGATATAAAGATCCAACAAGTATCAATAATACAAAGGAAGATGACTACCAAGCACCCTCGGGATGAAGAAGAATGACTTGACACATTTGAATCGATTCCTAAATCATTGAAAAAAAATTCTCGTGCATATGCAAGTTTGACATTTCACATCTAACAATATTGGGGGTTCCTTTACTTGTTGGGTGAGGCCAAAAGGGCCCTCATCTGCAATAAGAAAAACCCCGAACACCATTCTGGAGAACATCTACTTAGGTCCACCTCCAATAAACATAACAATCCAAGGGGCACAATTTAAGCAAGACAATTGAATGATCTTACAATAATTCCTACACAACCAACATATATCCAACTAAAAGATTTATGGAAAAACATAATAGAATTAAACCAGATGTCGAAAAATATAGAGATGAGCTAACAAAGAGAGATCTTGCGTGAATAAAACAGATGCATTATTGAAAGAAAAAAAATCCTGCCAAGTGCTAATTTACAGAGCACCACATGTTCATACACAATCCTAACAAAAGCATAAGATGCAACCAACTACACATAAAACACCAAAAAATTGAGCTTTCTTTGTACCAATCATGAGAAAAGGGGACCATACCACACACCCCTTCATCATAATCCACTCCAGCGATAGCAGGTTTCCAATACTCTTAAAACGCGACTCTACAAATCAAGAACAGAAGATTCCTAGCATTTGAAAATGGGAAATGAAGGGCATTTGAAATCAGAACAAGTTCTTGAATCTCAGAGCCTCAACGGTAAGTTCCTTACCCCGAAATCTCCTTCGGGGACGTTGCTGCAGCGGAGGAGGCGCCGGCACCGGGGCCATGGATGGCCCTCCCCAGGCCGGAGAGATTCGAGAGGAACCCGACAAAGTAGAAGAAGAAGATGAGGCCGAGCACCCACGGCATCAGAATGAACCCGATCATGAACGTGAGCGAGCCGCAGAGGAGCAGCGCGAGCGACGCCCCGAGCAGCAGGAACGCGAGCCCCACCGGCGACATCTGCCCCCGCCTTCCACCAACCGCCCGATCCCGCCGCGGCGCCAGCAGCGGAGACGTCCCGGCGGCGGCGTGGGGAGTGCCGAGGATGGTGAGGACGAGGGCAGAGAGCTCGCAGAGGAGACGGGATAGCTGGTCCTCGCTTCTCATCTTCAGAAACCCTAACACTATACTAGAGCAAGAGAGAGAGAGACAGAGAGAGAGAGAGAGAGACAGAGAGAGAGAGAGAGAGACGAGAATCGAACGGGGGGCGGGGGGGGGGGAAGATAGTCGCCGGGCAATCCTTGCGGTGGTAGTTACTTATAAGTAAAGAGATCTCTCTCTCTCCTCTCTCCTCTCTCTCCTCTCTCCTCTCTCTCTCTCCTCTCTCCGCTTACCTGCCCCGCTGTTTCTCTCTTCTTGTTGTCTCTCATCTCTTTCTCTCTCCACCTAGGGAATTGATTGATAAAAGGGCTATTTTTTTATTCCATCTTGCTTATTTTCGTGATAGAGGAGTGACGGAGAAGTGATTGGAAATAGATTATCCTATTCAGAATAACGAAAACAGCATTTTAAAAAAATAAATTATAAATTAAAATTAGAAACGGATCCAAATTTTTTAATTTAGCAACATCAACTTATACGGTAGTTCAATTGACGTATAAGAAAAAAAAATAGACGTTTACTTCCCGCAATACTACTCATTAGCTTTTATACGAAAGTCCAACTGTTGTATAAGTCCATACTAGTTGTTGAGGTCTTTTTATAACAATCAGACTACCGTATAACAAGTCATTGGTCTTTATAACACAATCAAACTACTGTATAAGGTTATAAGGTAGTCAAACTACAGTATATAAAGTTATACGACAGTCAAACTATCGTACATCAGGGCACGTATCAGTTAAACTGTCTATACGGTAATTCAATTGACATATAAGTTCGTTACTGCTAAATTAAAAGTTTTGGATCCGTTCTTTACAAACATATTGTTTTTTAATCCATTTTAAAAAAATTACTATAATGAATGGGTCCCTGCATTCGCACCCATGGCATTAGTGAAACCGAAACCGCACCATGCGGTGCGGTGCATCGTGGTTTAACTCCAAAATGTCCCCCCCTCTCTCTAGGGATGGCAACGGTGCGGTTTCGGGTGTGCTTTTGGGCAAAACCGAAACCGCCGCGATGGTGTACCATATGTAAAACCGAAACCACACCATGCGGTGCGGTGCATCGCGGTTTAACATTATAATGGTCTAAACGGTGCGGTTTTTTACGGTTTTGGGCAAAACCGAAACTGCACCGCAACACCGAAATTGCAAACCGAAACCGCACCGCGACGGTTTTATATTTTGGCAAACCAAAACTGCACCATGCGGTGAAGTTTTCCGTGGTTCACGATTTTAAACCGCACCGTTGCCATCCCTACCTTTCTCTGGGTCCTTCACCACCATCGTTCATGCCTGACCGCCCACCCCTCCGCGGTCGTCCCCACCCCGCCCAACCGCTCTCCTCCTACCTCCCTTATTCTTCTTCCTCCATTGTTTTCGCACAGGAACCATAAGCCGCTAGCTCTCTCGGAGGAGGGCCAACGGATTAGGATTTTCGCACAGAAAAGATGGAGGAGGAGGAGAAGAGAAAAAGAAAAAAGGGAGATGAGGAAGAGGCGACAGAGGATGCCGTCGGAAAAATAGATGACAGAGGAGACTGAGGTGGCGGCCGAGACGGAGGGCAATAGGAGCGACATCAATGGCGCCCGGCTAGATGTTGGGGATGAGGATAAACATAGAAAAAAATTTGGGTGTCATCACTAATTCTGTTGGTGCAAATAGACACAGCCCTGAAAATTCTGTGTTAGTACAATTAAGTTTTTTTTCTCAATTTTTAGCTGATCTCAAGGATGGGTCCAGTTTATCCGGAGCTGTACCGAATTCCCTGCTATTGCAATACACCTTAATGGTTTCCAACTCCCTTCTTCCATTGTTGTCGGGAGTGCTCCACCCTGATGCTGCCTTGTCGCTTTAGATGTTTTAAGTGTTAAGCAGACATCTTGCAGTGCAGCAATCTTGTGGAAATTTGACTGGGATTAGGCCTAATGATAGCTCGTAGAGATCACCCTTCGTAGTTTGGACATTCTTGTTTGTATTGATGGGTGCCTGTTATTTAGTACTATTAGTCCGAATGCCCCATGATACCCGAGAAGGACATCCAACGGGCGATATCGCATCCAAAGAAACTATTGCAGCACTACAATAAACGCCAGTCTCCCCACTCTCTCTCTCTCTCTCTCTCTCTCTCTCTCTCTCTCTCTCTGTCTGTCTCTCTCTCTCTCTCTCTCTCTCTCTCTCTCTCTCTCTCTCTCTCTCTTCTAGCTGGATTCGATGTGGATGTGCGACTCGTTTGAGCATCATCGTAACCGTCCATACATTGCACAGTATCACCAGTAAATATTTATAAAATGAAGGCCTTTGGTGTCACATAGCAGCCTCCCATTCCTCTCTCTCTCTCTCTCTCTCTCTCTCTCTCTCTCTCTCTCTCTCTCTCCACAATGGGGAGCGGATTTGGTACTGGAGGTGTGATACGATCGAGCAGCATTACAATTGTCTGTGCATTGCATGGGATTTGTACTACCTTCTATTGCTATACAATGGTTTCCAACTCCCTACTTTCATTCTTGTCTCCACCATGATGCTCCCTTGTCCCCTTTAGGTTTTTTTTTTTAGATGTTAAGATTTAAGCAGATGTGATACCTCCTTTGGCCATGCGGCGGCTCCTTCCTATGTGTTGTGGGCTTTGCCCTGTGCGTTTTCTTTTGTGTTTTTGTTTATGAGAGTTTTGTGCTCTTTGTTTTCCTTAAGTTGGTGTGGCAGTTTCTTGTTGGTCGAGAGCTGTGATGTAGCTGTTTTGCGCCCTACTGTGGCGACTTCTTTGGGGTCTTGTGGTGACCCCACCCCCCTTTCATGTACCCAAAAAAAAAAAATTTAAGCAGACATCTTGCCTTGCAACAATTTTGTGATAATTTAATTAGGGTTAGGTCTAATCAAAATTCATAGAGGTCACCCTTTTGACATGCTTGTGTATACCGATGATTGCTTAATGTTTAGGATAATTAGTCCAAATACCTGAAGATCCCGAGAAGGGAATCCAACGGCTAATATTGCATCCAAAGAAATTGTTGTAACAATACAATAAAGGTACATTTTTTATATATCATAACTACTAAATGCCCGTGCCCGTTGGAACTTGGACGGCTGCCTTCGGCGGCCATAGATTCACTTGTTATTAAGGGGGAGAGAGAGAGCACTAATTAACATTCCAAAAAAAAAAGAGGTTTTTACCGAAATGGCCACCAACTCTCAACTATTGTTGAGAATGGACCCCGTCAAAAAATTTGCACGAAAATGGCCACCGGCACGTGGGAAACAGGTCGCACGGTGACACTAAACAGGTAAAAAGACATATTGACTCTTACCACTGTAAAAACCTATCGCGGCTGGGTAACTTGGTTTCTTACGAGTTTTGAGAGAAAATCGAGCCTTTCGTCTTGTTTTCGTCACGAACAACCTTCGTCGAGGCTGCGTCCGACAACCTCCAACTCAACCGGCTGCGTCGTCGTGGCTGGGTAACTTGGTTTCGCCGAGGCTGCGTCGTCGAGGGTTCGTCGTCGAGGGTTTGTCACGATCAACCGTCGTCGAGGGTTCGTCGGACCGGCGTCAACGTCAACAGTCGCTGAGGCTTCGTCGTTGAGGCTTCGTCGTTGAGGCTTCGTCTTTCAGGCTTCGTCGGATTTGCCAAGGTATGCTCTATAGACCCAAATCCTTAGCCCTATATTTTCTAATCTAGTTTTCGTCGCAAACAAAATCACAGTCTTAAACTGTGAGACGAAAATCAGACGAAATAACAACTTTCGTCTAGTTTTCGTCGCTGTAAATCACAGTCAGTTCTGGCAGAGACTGGCTATGGCCTGTGTGACGAAAACCGGACGAAATAACAAATTTCGTCTAGTTTTCGTCGCCGATAAATCACAGTCAGTTCTGGCCGAGACTGGCTATGGCCTGTGTGACGAAAATCGGACGAAATAACAAATTTCGTCTAGTTTTCGTCGCCGAAAAATCACAGTCAGTTCTGGCAGAGACTGGCTGTGGCCTGTGTGACGAAAATCGGACGAAATAACAAATTTCGTCTAGTTTTCGTCGCCGAAAAATCATAGTCAGTTCTGGCAGAGACTGGCTATGGTCTGTTTGACGAAAATCGGACGAAATAACAAATTTCGTCTAGTTTTCGTCGCCGAAAAAGCACAGTCAGTTCTGGCCGAGACTGGCTATGGCCTGTGTAACGAAAATCGGACGAAAGAACAAATTTCGTCTAGTTTTCGTCGCCGAAAAATCACAGTCAGTTCTGGCAGAGACTGGCTATGGTTTGTTTGACGAAAATCGGACGAAATAACAAATTTCATCTAGTTTTCGTCGCCGAAAAAGCACAGTCAGTTCTGGCCGAGACTGGCTATGGCCTGTGTGACGAAAATTGGACGAAATAACAAATTTCATCTAGTTTTCGTCGCCGAAAAATCACAGTCAGTTCTGGCAGTTCTGCCCGAGACTTGCATTGAGCTGTGTGACGAAAGTTGGACGAAAATTGGACGAAATTACAAATTTCGGCTATGTTTCGTTGCCGAAAAGTCACAGTCAGTTGATAAATTCTTTACCTGTATCCATGGACTAATGGAAGGATATTTTGTTCAATCTAGAAACTGAGAGATCAATTCTCTTCAAACAAAGCTTACAGTATTTTCGTATTTGGAGAATAACTAATAGTAGTTTCGTCATATATATATTTTGTTTACAGATGGTGAAGAGAAACCGTGGTCGTGGGCGTTCTCGTGGACGTGGTGATAGGGACCCTGCTTCTGCTTCTATAATTACACAACCTATTGAAGTAAAGAAAAAGAAAAGAAAGATAGAAGAGGGAGAGAATGTTGAAGAAAAGAAAGTGGCCACGGAGTTAAGTGAAAGATTAAGGTATTTTGGTAAAGCTTCTGCAAGGAACAGCATTAAATACCTTAATGAAATTGAGGAGCACTTCAAGGCAATGGATACAAAAAACAATTCTACAGATATGATGGATAGGACGAAAAGGAGTTGTTTTGGTTTCTTATTTGATTGGAGACGCGGTGCACGAGCTATGATTTCCCCAAGTGTCATTCATTATTTGTGGCAAAGACACTTAGGTGGTCTCAAGTTTAATTTGGATGGCCAGACTATTTCCTTCTCTCTGTTGGAGTTTTCTTTAGTTTCTGGACTCCGGTTTTATCTTGGGCCTCCTCCTCCGATGCTAGAGATAGGGTCAGACAACTTGAGAAGCAGATACTTTCCACGCGGGGCTACTCAGGCCTCTTTAATGGCTTCAATCATAGCAACTGCAGTTCCAGATGATGCAATAAAACTTTCTTTGGTACTTCTTTTGGAAAGTGTCATTCTTGGGAGCAACAAGAATGTCAACGTACCGGAACGATATTTGAGATTGGTGAATGATCTGGACAGTTTCAATAGCTACCCTTGGGGTAACCTCTGTTATAGCAATATGATATCTGGGCTTGAAGGTGCAGTAAATGTTACTAAGTGGCCACCAAAGTATAATATTTTTGGATGCATGTATATTTTACAGGTATTATTCTATACAGAAACAATTCATAGTATCTATTGTTTGATATTTGTATTAATTTTTCTTTAATTATTTGTTATAGGCATGGGCATTCGAACGGATTCCCCAACTGGGGAGTGTATGTGCCATGATGCTTGAGCATCGAAGGTGGCCGAGATTACTCAATTGGTATGACATAAGAGCAGCAACGTCACACCAAAGAATAAATGATATTGTAAATTCAAATAAAGTAAGTATATGAGTTTTTAATTGCTTAGATTAAAGTAATAGATGCATCGTATAATTATTAATTTTTTTGTCTGAATGTATTAATAGGCTCAGATTTTGAAAGAGCTGACTCTCACAAAAGAAGAGAAGACAAATGATCTGCTGCAAGACCTATTTCATGTTGAGGCTTCTCCCTTCGAAGGAAATGAGGGCAATCAGCTGTTTTTGACTGCACCGGAAGCTTCAGACAGATCCGATGAAGTGAAGTTTGAGGAAAGATTCTCCTCACTTGAGGAGAAATTTGGAAAAAAATTATGCTCACTTCAGGAGAAGTTTGAGGAAAGGTTCTCCTCACTTGAGGAGAATTATGCAAAATTGATCTCCTCAATAGAGGAGAAATGTCAAAGGAAGATCTACTCAATTGAGGAGAAATATGAAAAGAAGATCTCCTCAATTGAGGGGAGAGTTGGAGAACTATTATGCATCATTGCAGAGAGTCAGGTAAAACAACAACGATTCCTATGTATTCTATAATTATTTGCTTTTTGTATACGTATGCATTAACTATATGTTTATCTTTAACGGTATGTGCAGAAGGAGAAGGACAAGAAGAAGAAGGAGGAGGAGGAGGAGGAGGAGAAGAAGGAGGAGGAGGAGGAGGAGGAGGAGAAGAAGAAGAAGGAGGAGGAGGAGGAGGAGAAGAAGGAGAATGAGAAGAAGAAGGAGGATGAGGATGAGGATGAGGATGAGGAGGAGAAGAAGAAGAAGAAGGAGGAGGAGGAGGAGGAGGAGGAGGAAAAGGAGAAGGAGAAGGAGAAGGAGAAGGAGAAGGTGAAGGAGGAGAAAAAGGAGAAGGATAAAATGGAGAAGGAGAAAGAGAAGGAGAAGGAGAAGGATGATGAGGAGGGAGACGAGGTGGTGGTGGAGAGGGTTACATTCAAAGGTTTAACATCACAGCGGTTGAAGAAACCGGGTCGAAAAATAAGCTCTCCATACACCACCTACAAAAAGAAAAAAATTCTCCGTAAGGAAATACAAGAAGAGGAGGTCGTTGACGTGGAAAAATCGATAAGAAGACTTTCGTCTGAAGAGAGAGAGAGACAATGATAGCTTTTCTTGATAACAACAGAAATAATTTGTAAGTATAGTCACTATATAATCTATTTTTGAAAAATCAATAAGAAGACCTTCTGTCATTCATAACAATATCAAATAATAGAGGGTTGTCTTCAGGTTTCTCCACACTCTTGTACTCAATACGTTGACTGACATCTTGACTGACATCTAGTGTGCATGGTACAAAACTGAAATCCTCACCATAATTAATATCAGTCTTTTCATCCGTATGCAAATCTCCAACACCGAATGATGACGATATCGAACAATGAAGCTCCGATGATGTCGAGATATTTTTTAAGTCAACGGGAGGGGTAACTACACAAGGTGTTTTACGAGACACCTGTGTCGTTTCTTTCAACTTTCTCTTACTACCGAGTGGTTCGATTTCAATCGACCTGTCAATAGATCTCGGATTTTTCAGCACTCTGCTTATCAGCAATGGGACATTGCTATTATTGGCTCGGATGTTATGGGCAATAAATACTGCAACATCATTATCATCCACAATTTCGGCAGGAGGACATGCAAGTGTACTTGGATATAAAACCTTCATTGTGATTTCATACTCTTTGAGACTATCATTTGAAATCTTATAAATTTCCTGAAGAAGACAGTCAAAATCCGATTTTGTAGATAAAATGATACTTTTAGTTCTTCCACCCCTGTACTCGTATTTTTCTTTCAAATATAACAATTCTCCATCGTAACAACAAAGTATCGGTAATGTTGAATCCATATTTCAAATCCCTGTTAGCATAGAATCACAATATCAAAACTCAGCAATATAAAATTTGATATCAAAGGTTAATCATTTTATCGATTTCATCACTTTTTCATCCTACAATGTGATGTTACTATTTTAAGCATAGAACCACAATATCAAAACTCAACAATACCAAATTTGATACCAAAAATTAATCATACGTATCCAATACATACTAGACTTATCAATTTCGTTCATTTTTCGTCCATCTTTCGTCCTAAAATGTGCTGTTAATATTCAACTACTTTTTGTTGATTTCGTTCCTTTTTCTCGATTGGTTGTTGTTGTTAATGAAATCATAAAGTAATAAAAAACAATGAAGAAGTTAATCAAACATATATGAAAAAAATCGCAAAGCATGGAGGTGAAGTATAGGAGTCGTTGAAAGGGGGTGAAGTGTAGGACTCATCACGACCAATATAATATAAATTCAGCTAATTTTGTCGATTTCATCCCTTTTTCGTCCTAACCATAATGATGAATACCCAATTTTATCAATTTCGTTCATTTTTCGTCCATCTTTCGTCCTAAAATATGCTATTAATATTCAACTACTTTTTGTTGATTTCATTCCGATTTTCGTCACACAGCCAATAGCCAGAACTGACTGTGCTTTTTCGGCGACGAAAACTAGACGAACTTTGTTCTTTCGTCCGATTTTCGTCACACAGCCCATAGCCAGTCTCGGCCAGAACTGACTGTGCTTTTTCGGTGACGAAAACTAGACGAAATTTGGTATTTCGTCCGATTTTCGTCACACAGCCCATAGCCACTCTCGGGCAAAACTGACTGTGCTTTTTCGGCGACGAAAACTAGACGAAATTTGGTATTTCGTCTGATTTTCATCACACAGCCCATAGCCACTCTCGGGCAAAACTGACTGTGCTTTTTCGGCGACGAAAACTAGTCGTTGAAAGGGGGTGAAGTGTAGGAGCCGTCGAAAGGGGGTGAAGTGAAGGAAGACTCACGGGATTTGATGATCACCTTTGAAATGGGTGGCCGGTTGTCCCTTAGTTGCCGTCGAAAGAGGTGGAGGAAGCTGCCGTCCAAATGAGGGAAGTGAAGGGCGACTCAATGGAAGCTAGGGTTTTAGTAGTAAAGTAAAAGGGTAGTTTGGTCCCAAAGAGTTTCAGTGGTCATTTTGGTAAAGCCAAAAGCAACCTGGCCCATTCTCAACAATAGTTGAGAGTTGGTGGCCATTTCGGTAAAAACCTCAAAACCAATTAACATCAAATGGTCATTAAATGTCATTGAATATGTATTTATCACATTTATAATAGGTATTTATCATCTTTATAGTAGGTTCTTAATAGGATTTATGTGAGAGAGAGAGGGGCGGCTTAGCTCAGCTAGAAATTGGAAGACCCAATTTGGGTGGAAAAGAGGATTTCAATATTTATTATCTATCTTATTTTGGATAGCTATAATTAGATATTTGTGGTCATTTATTAGGTAGCCAGTAGATTTTGGTCAACAGACGGCTGTGATATTTATGTAAGTGGATTTTAATGCCGATCATCCATAAGAGATCCTACTTCTAAGAGTATAAAATCGTTACCAAAAGTGGAAGAATCCATGAATGAAGAACTTGTACGAATCACGATCTCCGATGCGTGTGTTCCGGACTTGGTTTTTACTGCTTGGGGCTAGAGGGATCTCTCTATGGTATGGACAATGGGGGTTTCGAGAAAACTCACGTAGAGATGTCGTTACCCGGGAGGGGGAACAAGTACCATTATTTATAACCTTTTATGATTTCTCCCCATCAGAGAAATCAACAGATCAAACGGATGAGATCAATCTCAAAATTAGGCCCAGTAACCCAGAATATATACACTTATAGAAAGTCCAATCAACAATCACTCAGGCAGATCATTATTGGGTTTTAGCCTTACATAGACTGTAGACCTCGCATGTGGACACGTGGGCCACATCTGGAAGCCCATAGGCTTGCAATCTCTCACTTGGACCATGTTGACCATAATTAAAAAAATACATAATATACGCTTGTATATGTAAAATAAATTTAAAACAAACTTTATGTGATCAGGTGATTGGATATTCAAAAAAACTTTAAACTATTAGCCAAAGAATTAAAAAATAATCTTTATGGCTTTTCCATAATGCTGTAGGCCCCTTAACTTTAATGAGAAAGATCAATGGTAAAGGCCAGGCTAGGCAGTCCTATTCTATACTTTTTAGAGCAACACATTTCCTTCCATAATCGCAAGTACCACTAAGACAAACCCACCAAGTGACTTTATCTGGGATAATGTATGAGTGAACTTGGTCTAGATGTTCACTCCTAAAATATACGTTTCTTTATGTCTATACTTAATCTTACTTTATAATCCCAATGGATTAGAGTATAATTTTCTTAATAATTCCAATGGATTAGAACATAATATCCTCATAGTCAATCAGAAATAATACAATTAAGAAACTGAATATCTTACACATCGAATGACTCGATCAGACCCATGGACTTTACATTCTCAATATAGATGCTAGGTGCTAGCCCTTTGGTCATCGGATCTACAAGCATATGGTCTGTACTGATGTGCTCAACTGAAATATGATGATTGTCAATCTTTTCCTTAACAACAAAAAATTTGGTGTCTAGATGCCTAGACCCACTCGAAAAATTATTATTGAAAAATACAACCATCGCTGAATTATCACAAAAAAGACTAAGTGGACGAGAAATAGAGTTAATAATCTGAAAGTCTGTGATGAAATTTGTGGGTGCAAAAATTGTACCGGACCAGATCAGAGTGGCATGGGCCCGCGCAACGGCCCAAGTGGGTAAGCCCGCCCAGGTTCATGGGCCCACTCTACGAGGCTCACAGATCAAGCCCTCCCCCTTATTGGGCCCGAACAACGGCCCAATAAGGGCCCAGCAAGGAGGCCCAGAAGCCCGAAGACGTAGGTCGTAAGACCGAACTTCGACAACAACTCCGTGTGTCATCTCTCTCCTTCTCAACTTTCTAATTTCTAACTCTACAAACAATCCAATTCAATCAAGGCTGTGGGGTGGGATTCTCGATCTAGGCGGCTCGAAAATTTCCCCCCATAATCTTTGGCGCCGTCTATGGGATATCGATAGAGGTCTTACCCACACCTCTACCGACTCCTATTCAACTTGTGGTGACGAGCCACAAGTCCTCCTCAAAATCAACCTCAACGACTTCATCACGCTGACATCAACACGCTCGATGGTGAAGGCCAGCACCAACCCACCAAAGGTGGGTGCTGAACGAACAAATAATATGCTGATCGAAGAAGAACAAAAAGTCTCGGTTGCAACCAACCGAAGAAATGTTCGGGAGCGGCTGGGGCCGCAAGGCAGCCATCCAGAAGGGCACAGCGATCGGCGAGACCCGTCATCCCCGAGGCGTCGATCTGGCAAAGAACACGCTATTCAAGGGAGCGAGCCTCAGGCTACATACAAGATCTCGGCTGCTGACTACTAGCTACTAAATCTCCTCAAGAAGAATGCGGCCCTCGAACAAGAGTGGGATTCCCTAAAGAAGGCGGCTGAAAGAGCGGGGGTTGTGACCCACAACTCTCTAGCTACTGATGAAGACCAACCAAGGACTCACCCAGCCATGAGTCATCATCTTGAAGAACCATATGTGCCGCGTATCGAGATGCGTCAGGTATCCACACAAGCACCAAGGCAAACGGTATGGGATCGCCTCGACGTCAACGGTGCGCCCAGCTATCACGGAAAAGGATCACCTAAGTCAACAGGGACCACTAGACATTCTATCCCTTTGCACACGAAAGCAACAGATGCCCGCGAGCTGCTCAACCGACTAAGGCATACTGCCGACGTGGGACGCCGCCATCAAGACCGTAGGCAACTAATCACCTCGGTGGGGCCACTGCATCCCAAGGTTCTTGCAACACCATTTCCTATGGGTTGGCGAATAACGAACCTACCAAAGTTCAACTGCATCCAGGGAGACCCTGCTCTCCATATCCTAGCCTACAAGCAGGCCCTGACGCCCTACGAATATGAGAACCATATTCTCTGCCTTATGTTTGCGGGAAGCCTCGAGGGACCTGCCCTCGACTGGTACTACACACTGCCTACCGGTAAGGTGGCCACATTCAAAGAGTTGGCTGAACGTTTCATGGACCATTATCGGCTAAACTTAAAGCCGAAAAAGAGGCTGGATACACTCTACCAGCTGAAGATGGGCTCCGATGAGTCTCTAAGGAGCTTCACGATGAGGTTTCGTAATGAGCATTCTGAGCTCACCGGTCGCTCCTATAATGAGGAGGCCATCATGCTGGCATTCCAGAATGCTATCCGGCCAGAGCTCCACGTCTACACCGACTTCATCCGACATCCTCCCAATAACTTGGAAGCGATGTTCAAGCGCGTACAGCGGGAGATAGAGGTGGAAGACAATCAGCGGGCCAGAAGACTACGCGAGCCCCGCGAGTCTCGTGACTCCCGACATAAGAAAGATGATAAAGCTCCGAATGAAGCACACTACAAGAAGTCTGCCCATGCTGCGTCCGACCAAAAGGTACAGGCCAAAATATACAATGAAGATCCGAAAGCCCCTCCAGCAGAAAAGAGGCGAACTCCAAGGGAGCAAAGGGTGTTCACTGAGCTGAACACCTCCATTGAAGACATCTTCGCCTACTTGCAGAACGAGCCCTTTTGCAAATGGCCACAGCCTCTCCCTCCAAATTCCGACCAGGTGGGAGATACGACAGCCTACTGTGAGTTCCATCGCAGCAATGGCCACCCAACCTCTACATGTCGGAAGCTAAAGCATCACATCGAAGACCTGATCCAAGAAGGGCGGCTCGATGGCTACCTCGCTAACAAGGAACCAGGTCGAGAGAAGTAAAGGCAGCAGCAGTGGAGAAAGAAAGTCAACATAACACGTAGATACATAATCATAACGTCCGTTGGGCAACCTTTGAAAAAGTGTAACTACAACTTTGTTATATCAATAAAGTGTCTTTTTTTCTCAAAATCAAATCTCTCGAAGTTCGATTCCACCATATTAAGGCATAAAAAAAAAGGCTCCTGGCAACCCAGGTCAACCAAAGACCTTCGATTCCGCCCATTCAAGTCGGAAGCTCGAAGGTAAGTCGGCTACGCCCTCTCGAGGCTAAAGTCCGATAAAAAGGCTCCTGGCAACCCAGGTCAACCAAAGACCTTCGATTCCGCCCATTCAAATCGGAAGCTCGAAGGCAATTCGGCTACGCCCTCTCGAGGCGAAAGTCCGATAAAAAAGCTCCTGGCAAGCCAGGTCAACCAAAGACCTTCGATTCTGCCCATTCAAGTCGGAAGCTCGAAGGCAATTCGGCTATGCCCCTTCAAGGCGAAAGTCCGATAAAAAGGCTCCTGGCAACCCAGGTCAATCAAAGACCTTTGATTCCGCCCATTCAAGTCGGAAGCTCGAAGGCAATTCGGCTACGCCCTCTCGAGGCTAAAGTCCGATAAAAGGCTCCTGGCAACCCAGGTCAACCAAAGACCTTCGATTCCGCCCGTTCAAGTCGGAAGGTCGAAGGCAATTCGGCTACTCCCTCTCGAGGCTAAAGTCCGATAAAAAGCTCATGGTAACCCAGGTCAACCAAAGACCTTTGATTCCACCCATTCAAGTCGAAAGCTCGAAGGGAATTCGGCTATGCCCTTTCAAGGCGAAAGTCAGATAAAAATGCTCCTGACAATTCAAGTCAAGCTAAACTATCAACTATACTTATCCGAGGTGATGAGAATAAGTCCAAGGCAGACATCGCCGCTTTGACATGCACCAAGTTCAAGGAGACATCCTTGGCACTCAAAGACAAAGTCCGAGGTGACCAATGCCTCGGCACTCTATAAGCCCAAGGCCCAGCCCTTGGCACTCGAAGACAAAGTCCGAGGTGACCAATGCCTCGGCACTCTACAAGCCCAAGGCCCAACCCTGGGCACTCGAAGACAAAGTCCGAGGTGACCAATGCCTCGGCACTCTATAAGCCCAAGGCCCAGCCCTTGGCACTCGAACACAAAGTCCGAGGTGACCAATGCCTCGGCAATCTACAAGCCCAAGGCCCTGCCCTTGGTACTCGAAGAGATAGGCCGAGGCGACCAATGCCTCGGCACTCTACAAGCCCAAGGCCCAGCCCTTGGCACTCGAAGACATAGGCCGAGCGACCAATGCCTCGGCACTCTACAAGCCCAAGGCCCAGCCCTTGGCACTCGAAGACAAAGTCTGAGATGACCAATGCCTCGGCACTCTACAAGCCCAAGGCCCAGCCCTTGGCACTCGAAGACAAAGCCTGAGACGACCAGCGCCTCGGCACTCTACAAGCCCAAGGCCCAACCCTTGGCACTTGAAGACAAAGTTCGAGGCGACCAACGCCTTGGCACTCTATAAGCCCAAGGCCTAGCCCTTGGCATTCGAAGACAAAGTCCGAGACGTCATCGCCAACGTATTGGTATTCGATCAAAAGTCCAAGCTTAGTCTTGTCACTCAGGTCCAAGCATCAGATTGTCACTGGCCATCACCTTTTTTCGATGACTAACGGTTCCAAACCGGTCAGGGGGTGGTTGGTCTGACTCTGTCAGTGCGTGTCTCCACACTGGTGCAGACGACGGTGGGTAACACGGGATAAAATGGTGCTTCCTTGATCCTGGCCAAGTCAACACCCTCACGTGACCGTAGTACCTGGTGAATACAGTAACCAGGTGCGGTAATACATTGGGTGAAGATCGGCTGGCCATCATGCGGTGTCATCCTAGATTATCTCTAAGAAACCCCCTCGAATATAGCATTGTCCCTCGCCGACATCCCCGTGCACCAGCGTTTTACCAAAAAAGTGTCGGTTTCAAATGGGGCTGAAATTCAAAAAACACACTATTTTCAATACCGACACTTTTTGGCCTCTTCTAGCAGCCCCAATAATGGGGTGTCGGCATCAACAAGCAGCCCCCCCTCGGTTTTGCATAAAAACCTAGTGGGGAGGGGGTGACGGCACACCATCAGCACACCCCTCGGTTTCGTCAGAAAACCGAGAGGGGGTGTGTGTCGGCATCAACAAGCAACCCCCCCTCGGTTTCGCATAAAAACCGAGTGGGGAGGGGGTGACAGCACATCAGCAGCACACCCTTCGGTTTCGTCAGAAAACCGAGAGGGGGTGTGTGTCAGCATCAGCAAGCAGCCCCCCCTCGGTTTCGCACAAAAACCGAGTGGGGAGGGGGTGACGGCACATCAGCAGCACACCCCTCGGTTTCGTCAGAAAACTGAGAGGGGATATGTGTCGGCATCAGCAAGTAGCCCCTTCTCAGTTTCGCATAAAAACCGAGTGGGGAGGGGGTGACGGCACATCAGCAGCACACCCCTCGGTTTCGTCAGAAAACCGAGAGGGGGAGTGTGTCGGCATCAGCAAGTAGCCCCCCCTCGATTTCGCACAAAAACCGAGTGGGGAGGGGGTGACGGCACATCAACAAGCCCTCCCTCGGTTTCGTACAAAAACTGAGTGGGGAGGGGGTGACGACACACCATCAGCAGCACACCCCTCGGTTTCGTCAGAAAACCGAGAGGGGGTGTGTGTCGGCATCAGCAAGTAGCCCCCCCTCGGTTTCGCACAACAACCGAGTGGGAAGGGGGTGACGGCACACCATCAGCACACCCCTCGGTTTTGTCAGAAAACCGAGAGGGGGTGTGTGTCGACATCAACAAGCAACCCCCCCTCGGTTTCGCATAAAAACCGAGTGGGGAGGGGGTGACGGCACACTGTCAGCAGCACACCCCTCGGTTTCATCAGAAAACCGAGAGGGGGTGTTGGCATCAGCTACACTCCACCCCTCGATTTCGACAGAAAACCGAGAGGGGAGGTGTTCGGCATCAACAGCAACCTACCCCTCGGTTTTGTCAGAAAACCGAGAGGGGGGGTGTTCGGCGGCATCATCCCCCAACGCATCCTCCTCGCGGTGACATTCAACAACCGACTACGGGAGGGGAGGTTTCATGGGTAATGAGTGGCGAGTTCGATGCAAAGACTGCCAAGATCATACCGAAGGAGATCTACAAGCCCTACCCTCATGAAACAGTGATGAAATCGTAGAAATTGATGAGTTGTTTCAATACCTCAACTGCTGTGAACAGATGTGTCGATCTCAATGTCTCAAGTTCAGTTGAAGAGATCGTCGCAATTATTGTGAAGAGATTGTGTGAATTGCTGTGAAAAAAAAAATATCAATGTATAAGACCGGCTTAATTGCTGTGAAGAGATTTGGAAAGAACGTGAACACAGAGCCCGTGAATCGCATGGACACGTGAGAAGGACAAAAATTGCGGTACTGCATCATTGATCGTGCAGACTCGATAGTCGCATGGATTACACCGGCTGCACCATGGTCCTCGTCTTCTATGATATCGTCGAAACCATACAATCCGTGAGTCACACAAACAGGATACGGGATACACGGCGAGCAGTGGGTCGCACGGATACCTACTGCAAATAGGTCAGAGAGTAGCACGGGCTTTGTCGTTGCAAGTGGTGTTGCAAGAGCCTACGAGCCGACGTATCCTCCTTCAACGGCTCAGCCCCCCCATGCGAGATTCGTCACTCGGCAGCAACCCGGATTGGATGAACTGATCTTGGCGTTCACCTTGCATTGTCCTCTTTTCATCCACCCAAAAAAAAAAAAAAGAAAGAAAAGGAAACACTTCAAACAGCCACCATCGCAGTGGGTCGAAGGGTATGTCCCTTAGTATGTTCAAATAGCATTCTCTATGTGATCGGACACCACAACAATTGGGACCAACACTCGGGACAAACACTCCAAACAGGTGCTCGTGACCCCCGATCGGCATCGTCCTCCACTCCGGTTGTCCGAGACCACAAGTCGGCGTCGATCTCTTGATCTCTGACGGCTCACGGCTCCCATTCGTTCCCCATCTTCGATCGGGTCCGGCAGCGTCGCTCCCCTCAAAACCGATCGGACGGGAGGCCGACACGGAGTGGTGCATTGGAGCCGAACCCGGAACCCAGCTCCCCTCGAGCGTGTTCTGTCACGCGACGACGATGATGAACCGGAGGGATCCGACTCCCCCCCGGATGATCTTCCACCCGGCACCGACCCAGGACGACGGAGGGGGGGTCGGACGTGTAACACCTGTGGTGTTAGATTTGAGAATAATAGAAATCCTCAATAGCTAGTTTCGTCTTTTTGTCGCCAGACTTTTTCTTTGGGCTTTTTCCCAATAAATGGATCGTAAACCTATGAGATGTTTTACGTTCACATTCTCCATAACTTCGAGCATGTCGCGATGGTGCGTTCCGTGCAACGATCATGTGTATGCGCAGCCAGTTTCGGCAGCCCGGCAGGTAAACCCTAGAAAAGCGATAATTGGTCGATAGTTGTAGCCATTTTCTTTTCCACAAGAGATTGGGTGATTGGATCGTAACGAAACAAGATACGTTAGATGAGGCTCTGAGAGAGCCTTCCAATGAGCCTAAGTTGGGGTTGATCCGACACCCGGGTGAATAGTTATTGCTATTTTAAGTTTTGGAGTCTTTCCTTCTTTTCGAGAGATCTAGAAATCAGAAAATCATGTACCAAGCGCTGACGCGTTCGCGTTGACGAGACCTTTCCAACGAATCCTCTCAGGCCCTATTCCGACTTTCGGTTTGATAGTTACGACTTATTATTCTTTTCAGCCTCGTTGATAAACGAATCGCACCCGGATTCCAACCGAGCCCGGTTCAGGGCTCGGGACCGAGCCCGATCAGGCCTAGGACCTTTCTCCCAAAACTTTAGCTGGGTTTAGACCCTCTCGACTGGCTTTCCCGGGATTTACAATCCGAAATTCAGATTAGAAGGATCGGGCAAGATTTGGACAGATAAACACATACCTTTCGTTCCTTATCCCCTCCCCCAAGCCTTAACCGACTCTATCCCCCCAACCCTTATCACAACAGCCTCCCTCTTCTTTTTCCCGTGATTATAAATAGAGAGAGAGAGAGAACGTGAGAGAACGAGTAAAGAGAGAACGGGAGGAAGAGAGAGAGAGAGAGAACGTGAGAAAACATGAGAGAGAGAGAGATAACGGGAGGAAGAGAGAGAGAGAGAACGTGAGAAAACATGAGAGAGAGAGAGAGAACGGGATGCAGAGAGAGACAGAGCGAGACGGAGACAGAGAAGGAGGAGAGATCGAGAAGATCGGAGCACCCCGACCCGCCCCTCGCCGGAGCCCCGGCGAGCACGCCAAGACCCCATGTCAGCCCCTCCTCCTCCCATCTCCTCCGCGACCCCCTTCCTCCTCTCTTGTCGCGGCCCGCACGGGCGGACACCGCCGCCGCAACCGAACCCCTCCCGACGACCCCCGGCGCACCACCACCGGTCGCAACCCCATGCGAGCCCCCCCCTCCGGCCGAGCTCTCGGGCTCCGACGGGCGCTCCGGCCGCCTCCCACCGCGCCTCCTCCGTGGGGGTGGTGCGGGAGAGGCCGGACGAGTGCTCGCCGGCGCTCCAGGCCGCCCCTCCCGCCGGCCGCCGTCGCGCAGGAACCCCCCCCGGCTGGACGTCTCGTGGAGAAGAAGAAGATGAGGGGGGGGGGGTAAAACAGTAATTTTGAGGTTATTATTTAACCCAGTACCCGACCCGACTTTGCATTGCAGCCCAGACCCGAACCGTTTAGCCCTGAACCCGACCCGACCCAGCAGACCCGACCCGACCCTGCAGACTTGACCCGAGCCACATAGTGAACCGGTCTGGTTCACCTGAACCAGACCCGTGAACCAGTCGATTTTGGTTCGACCGCCATTTCTCCGTCCGAACTCGGAATTGGACGAAACCAGCGCCATTTCGACCGGCTCGGAAATTCCTACCTATTGGTCATAGTCTAGAATAGTAATTGTACTGTTTAATACCCTGTTTTATCCTTGGACCGAATATTATCGCGGTACCATGGTTTGACCGCCGTTTCATCGTCCGAACTCGGATTCGGACGAAACTAGCGGCATTGTGCTCAGAATATTGAGTCCCACCTATTAAACCTAGAAGATAACCCTAGAACCCCTTCTACCCTAGTGAACCAACCATGCGATCGGTTTCACCGGTTCTACGTGGTTTGACCCGAAACCATTCGACCGAAGTCGGATTCCAGCGAAACTGGAACCATCGGAAAGGGTTCTTCGAGCCCGATTCGATGAGTAGGTTTAGCTTCTAATTACTTGTTTGACCTAGTATTATTTAGGTTCGAGTTCTTCAGTCGCACGGATTTGCGTACTGTCGACTCAATATTGGTCCCCTATCGAGGGTGCCCGACTATCCTTGGTATAGAACCCTCGTCGTAGATTCTTTTGTTTTAATCGATAGCATTGTGATATAGAGCTGTGGTTATTACCAGACCTTGATCGTGGTGATCCAACGGAGGCGGATCAGAAGCAACTAGCAAGCCGGAGTCGTGTGCGATCGATAACCAGGTGACATCTACTACCCTTGCGTGGTCTTTAATAGTGGAAAATGAGAATGACTAAGGGTAGGTATCCATGACACTGCATGCGGGCCCCGCCGGGCATCGTCGCATGTGGTCAAATGGACCCCGCCTTGCATGCGGAGTCGCGAGTCCGGCGACGCATGCTTAAAATATTAATAAAGTAATAATAATAATGATTGCTTTTGATTGTATGGACACCGTAATTAGGATTCCCTTAAATCAAACAATAAATTGAATAATTAGTAATTATCGGAGCCCACCCTCCTGAGAGGAGTATGGCAACCCTAGCACACGGGTCATCGGGATGAGTGTCTTACTTTATTTATTTATTACGTCGCATGGGTTGCGAGAGCAGTACGAGACCAGGGGTAAATTGTTGGAAATTGTTAAGCATTAAATAGACTTTTTGTAGCTTCATTGTATATGTTGAAAGATGTTATATGAGAATCTACCTGGTTAGAAGGTAGGGACCCCGTGCGCGCAAGGGTCGTGAACCACCCTGCGCGTACAGCCGAAGTTAAGTAGGTTAGGGGTCACGGGCAAGGGTTGTGGTAAAGCCAATAAGAGGTGCCCTCGAGTAGGGATTGGCCTAGCAGCCCTGTCCCGGGGAGTTGAAGTCCCCATAGTAAAGCAAGTTGGGCGGTAGAGCTCCACCGTGAAAGACGGGAAACCCCTTATGATCATCTGGGTGACTAGTGCATGGTGTTGGTGGATGCACGGCGAGAGAGTTGGCCCTCTACATCGAAATAAAAGGCCCTATAGTAATGCCCGACCGGGGGCAGGATGAACAAAATATCCGGGGTTCACATTTTGATAGTGTGTGTTTTATCTATATATGAATTTAGAATTGAGTGACTGTTTACATGATGACTTCGTGACTTTATCTGAGCGTCTTATTTAGTTTGTTCTTTAATGCTGTAGAACATTGAATGGACTTTAGGTTAGATAACCTAGTGACAGTAGGAATTGCATGTGAATATAGACTATTGATAGGTTTAGGTATCATTCTGCAAACTTTGATTCTACTAGAACTGATAGATCTTATCTTAATTTATTAAGATTAGTCGTCTCATATTATTATAGACTATTAGGATGTCACTAGCCATTAATTTGGCTAATCTCCCAATTTCCTATTGGGGGCTACTCTTTTCCACGAGTAGGCTCAGTTGCAGGTCCGGAGGCTCAGGAGTAGCAGTAGGAGTCCAAAGGCGGAGTTAGAGTTGCAGTGTTACCTTTCTGCTTAGTACGTTAATCTTGTCGTCTTTTCTCTTTAGATATTGTAATTGTATTGGAATAAGAGTTCTTATTAGTTAGTTAGTATTCTATGGTTGTAGTTGCAATGGTTCCAGCTGAATTCTTTTGGGTAGGCCTCTCCTCAAGGCCCCAAGCCTAGGATAGATCATGATGAAAATATAAGTGCATATAAATGACTAAATTGATTAGCCCTGTAGATAGGAATCCTAGACTGGTGCACTTGAGTGTTAGGTAGTGGGTAAAACCACTTGGCTAGCCGTAGGAGGCTTGAGCCTCGTGCTCTCTCAGATAGACTTCTGTCAGTATGTAGTGGCACTGACAGGTCACTCATACTAAGAGGATATGACTTTTGAAGGTCGAGCTTGACTAGATAATGTCTTCTCTCTATTGATATTTCTCTTTCTCTGTTTTTTTTAAATAAAAATATTTTCGAAAAATCAAATTTAAAAGATTCCCCTCTTGTTTCTCCCTCCTCCTTGTTTTTCATATTAGAGAGCGTAGAAGAAGCCCTGTGAGAACCCAAATTGGTGTAATCAATTAACCAGACCCAAAATCCCCATCCTTTTCTCATTTCACACCCCAGGGATCGGTCTTCAGATTTCTGGGGCGTGACAGGACGGGCCGAGCCCTCCCCCCCACCTGCGCTCTCTCCATGTGGTGGCAGCAGTTGGTAACGGGGGGTCGGACGAACCAAACGCTCCTCCCCCCCATCTCTACGCGACCTCCTCGTAAGCCACCCGCCGTGCGTGCCTCTCTTTGCAGCCGACTGAGATGGTGCGAGGGAGGTCAGACGAACTGATACCCGGCTGTGTGCGACCTAGCAGCGGTTCGATACAACCCGATGTGTTCCCCTCGTGCGAGATTTCCTTCAACCGACGGCGACTTGGAGCAAAGAAAGGAAAAGCCAAAGAAAGAAAGAGGGGAACGAAACTCATGCATGAATCGTGCCCCTAGTGTTGTGCCTCTTTCTTTGGTATACAGCACAAACAAAAGCAAAGAAAGGAAAAAAGGAAAGAATCCTACTTTGGTGTACAGCACAAACAAAAGCAAAGAAAGAAAAGAGAGAAAGAAAGAAAGGAAAAAGAGAAAAGCTGTTCTCTCACCAAAAGGGTCTCGGTACCCTCTCGGTATGCTCTCGGTATGCTCTCGGTACCCTCTCGGTATGCTCTCGGTATGCTCTCGGTACCCTCTCGGTATGCTCTCGGTACCCTCTCGGTATCCACTCGGTCGGAAAACACACTGCTTTTTCGGAAACACACCCTTGCAAAACCGAGACTTTTTGGCTTGCACCAAAAGGGTCTCGGTACCCTCTCGGTACCCCCTCGGTATCCTCTCGGTATCCACTCGGTCGGAAAACACACTGCTTTTTCGGAAACGCCCCCTTGCAAAACCGAGACTTTTGGCCCGCGCCAAAAACGTCTCGGCATCGGCAGAAGGAGACTCTGCTAATGCGAACCGTGGCACCGACAGCCCTTGCCAACCATGCCAGGATCCTAAGGCGTTTGCACCTCGGAATCCCAGCCGACCCAGGGGGTCCTGACCCGACAGGGAGGGGGTAACTGTGGGTGCAAAAATTGTACCGGACCGGATCAGAGCGGCATGGGCCCGCGCAACGGCCCAAGTGGGTAAGCCCGCCCGGGTTCATGGGCCCACTCTACGAGGCTCACAGATCAAGCCCTCCCCCTTATTGGGCCCGAACAACGGCCCAATAAGGGCCCAGCAAGGAGGCCCAGAACCAGTGCCACGTCATCATCGCCACGTCATCACTGCCAAATCGGGCACGTGCCTACGCTATAAAAGGACCCCCAAGGCATCCAGGAAGGGGGTTGGTCATTCGATCAGAGGAAGAGGGATTCCAGATCCAGAGCAAGTGCAAGAGCTTACTTCTCTCCTCCTAGTTTTTTTTCTTGTTGCTCCGTGCAACCCCCACTGTAAAAAGCTTCTCTCGGCCTGTCGAGGGAACGCTTCACACCTTTATATTTATTATAGTGAAAACCAGGTGGCACCTCTCGCCCGGAGACGTAGGTCGTAAGACCGAACTTCGACAACAACTCCGTGTGTCATCTCTCTCCTTCTCAACTTTCTAATCTCTAACTCTACAAACAATCCAATTCAATCAAGGCTGTGGGGTGGGATTCTCGATCTAGGCGGCTCGGAAATTTCCCCCCACAAAATTTCTTAGCCAAATCGCTAGTGATGTAGCCTCAATGTACTCTGTAGTCATCATGGAAGGTACTGTAATAGTCTATTTTTGACTCTTCCACGAAATTGCCCCTTCAGTTAGGGGTGGCAATGGGTCGGGTCGGGTTCGGGTCGGGTTGAGACATAAATATAAGGGCAAAACACCCAACCCGAACCCGACCCGTTTAATAAACGGGTCAAAAACTTAAACCCAAACCCAACCCGCCTAATAAACGGTTTGACCTGACCCAACCTAACCCGTTTGACCCGTTTATTAAACGAATCGGGTCGTGTCGGGTCGGGTTGACTCGGGTTGGGTCAACAAAACCCATGTAAACTTGCCGGGTTGGGTCAAGACAAGTCGGATTGGGCCGGGTTTGATCGGGTTGGCTCGGGTTGGTTCGGGTTGGCTCGGGTCGGGTCAATCGGGTTATAAGTACAAACCCAAACCCAACCCATTAAATAAACGGGTTAATTGGGTCGACCCGTTTATGACCCGAACCCGTTTAGGCCAAACCCAAACCCACTAAATTCGGGTCGGGTTGGCGGGTCGGGTCAAGGATTGCCACCCCTACCTTCAGCAGTAGAAATATGTATCCAGAAGTAGACTTCCTAGTATCTAGGCAGCTAGCAAAATCAGAGTCTGAGAATCCTATAACCTCTAACTCATCTGATTTCCTATATGTTATCATGAAATCCACAGTCCCTTGCAGATACCTAAATACCTTCTTGACAATATCCCAATGAGATTTGTATGTATCACTTTGAAATTTGTCAAGTAATTCAACTGCAAAGGCAATATATGGACGTGTGCATGTCTGTGCATATATAAGGCTGTCAACTGCAGATACATAAGATATATCTGTCATGTCATCCCACTCCAATTGATTTTTTGGGCTTTGTGATTTACTAAGTATATCCTCTTTATGTACAGAAGCTGTCTCGGATCTGCATTTATGAAAGTTGAATATTTTTAAAAAATTTCATAATGTAGACTTTCTGAGATAAACCTAGAATACCCTACGGTCTTTCTTTCTAAATTTCTATACAAAGGATATCGGAAGCCTCACCCATATCTTTTCATTTCAAAATTCTGGGATATGAAAGTTTTTCGTATCATACAACAGTCCAAGATCATTGCTGGCAACCAGAATATCATAAACATATAGGATTAGAATTATAATTTTGCTCCCACTGACCTTTAAGTAAATACATTGATCAACAATGTTTTCCTAAAAACCAAAGATCAGTATTATCTCGTTGAATTTGAGGTATCACTATTGGGAGAATTGTTTTAGTCCATATATTGACTTCTTTAGTCTGCATATCATTTGCTCTTGTACTTTGTGTGAGAATTCTTCGGGTTGTTTCATATAAACCTCCTTACACAAATCCTCATTTAGAAAAGCAGTTTTGACATCCATCTGGTGCAACTCAAGGTCAAAATGAGCCACCAGAGCCATGATAATTCTGAAGGAGTACGTCCTTTCTAGATACTGGAGAGAATGTCTCAGTGTAGCCAATGTCATCTTTCTGTATGAATCTTTTGGCTACCAATCGGGCATTGTAACTTTCTATATTACCTTTTAAATCATGTTTGGTCTTGAAATCCCATTTACAACCAACAGGTTTCGATCATTTAAGTAATACTACAAGGTCCCAAACTTAGTTCTTAGTCATAGATTGGAGCTCATCATTCATGGTATTAAACCACTCTTCAGAGTTGAAATTGTTCATGGCTTCAGAAAAACTAAGGGGATCATCAACAGAATGATCATTTTCATAAAGATAGACAAGATAATCATTCGATATGTCAGGTCTTTTTTGTTTAAAGGATCTTCTTAACTCCAGTTGTGCTCCCACTTGTATTGCTTGCTATGAGATAACAACTAGTTCAGGATCTTGATGAAGTGGTTCATGTTCCACATTTTGTGGTTCTTGAATTATGGGTTGTATTTCTATAACACAAGGCTGCCCAACTGAAAGTGGAATAAACCCATATGGAACAGGGTAGGAGTTTCATGTGAAGGAGTATCCTGCTCTATATGATCCTTGAACACTATGTGTCAAGGTTGCACACTCTCACTAATTGAGTTATTCTCTATGAACCTTGCAGTCCTTGTTTCTACAATCTTTATAGGAGATGATGGATAGTATAACGTATACCCTTTGGATCTTTAAGGATAACCGATAAAATAACCTGATACGGTTATTGGGTCCAATTTCTTAATATGCAGGTTGTACACCCTACTCTCAGCTTGACAACTCCACATGTGCAAATATCCTAAACTTGTTTTCCTTCTTGTCCATATTTCATAGGTGTTTTTGGAACAGCCTTCAAAGGAACTCTGTTTAAAATATGTGTGGCAGTCCTTAAGGCTTTAGCCCATAAAAATAAATAAAGGGTAACGTTACTGATCATACTCCTAACTATATCAATTAATGTGCGGTTCCTTCACTCTGCTACACCATTATGGCTAGGCGTACTAGGAGTGGTGTATTGAGAAACTATACTACACTATTCAAGGAACTTTGCAAAAGGTCCAGAAGCCTGGCCTATTGAGGTCTCCAAAGTATTCACCACCTCGATCTAATCTGACCACCTTAATTATCTTGCTAAGGTGGTTTTCTATCTCGGCCTTGAAATCTTTAAAGGCATCGAGTGTTTCGGATTTCTCGATAAGCAAATAGATATAACCAAATCTATAATAATCATCAGTAAATATAATGATATACCGTTAGCCTATGATACGCTGTGGTAACGGTCCACAAATATCAGTATGGACCAAGTCTAGTGTTTTATCACTTCTTATAGCACCTTTAAAGGAGGTCTTGGTCTGTTTGTCATTTATGCAGTCCACGTAAACTCCAAAGTCAAAGAATATGATATTCAATAATCCTTCGCTAATTAACCATTGGATTCTCTTCTTGAAGATATGTCCTAATCTCCTATGCCATAATAATAACAAGTGACTACTGGTTTTTTCATTTTATGTTGAGTTAGTTGATATTGATTTTGTAAAGTATTAAGTAGAATCTTATACAATCTATCAATCAGAATACATGAACTAACACATTGGGATTGATAGCACAATTGAATCTGGGAATTAATAAAGTTAAAAGCAAATCCTAATGAGTCAAGTATTTATACAAAAATCAAATTTCTAGAAAAAGCAGGAATATAAAAGCTATTTTCTAGATCAAGAACAAAGCTGGAATCTAAAAAAAACCTAAAAGCTTCAACGGATTGAACTTTCGAGCGCACGTCAGTCCTAGTAATCATGCTATGCTAATTCGATCTTGGCAATCTGCTAGACAGGTATCCCTGTATGGAATTTGCCATATTCACAGTGGCACCAATGTCAATCCACCAAGTATCAGATAAAATAAAAACTGAATGCAATTCCATACATACTGAAACGAATGAGTTACTTTCTTCTGGGGCCATTTAGTATAGTGAGAGCAATCCTTCTTCACGTGACCTCTTCTCTTGTAGAAGAAAGACCTAGGGCCCTGAATGCCAGCATGATTTTCATGAGTAGTTGGTGTCCGTTTAGCCTTCGTCTTTCCCGAGTCACGATTCACATGCCTGCTACTTTCTCCTTTCGTGCGCTTCTGACCCTTATGGGAGATCATATTGATACTATGAGGGCTCTCATGTCTCAACCTGATCTCCTCCTGAACACACATGGTTAGTAGTTCATTCACTGATCATTTTTTCTTCTATATGTTGTAGGAGATTTTGAAGGGTCCGAATTCAGATGACAGGCAGTTTAGTATGAATTGTACCAGAAAGAAGTCCGAGATGGTAATCTCGATAGCATTCAATTGTGATGCAATGTCCCGCATCTCCATTATATGTTCCTGAATGGAGTCTAATCCGGAGTATCTAATGGAAGAGAGCTTTCTCATTAAGGTGCTGGCCAGTGCCTTATTGGATTTAGTAAACTGTTGCTCCATGGCCTCGATGAATTTGCAGGATGTCTCACAATCAAGGATAAATCCCTTTATGTTTCTTCCGACATGCGCTTTCATCAACAACAAACTGAGTCGATTAGAGCGCTCCCACGTCTCAAAGTATGCCCTTTGATATGGTGTAGACCCCTCTACAGGAATCAGCCCTTAGCGCCAGATGAGGTCCATGCACCCTAACAATATCAACATTTTCTCCTTCTACTCCGCATAGTTGAGCCATTAAGGATTGACAAAGAATTATTCTTGGGTAGTAACATAGTAGAATTAACAGCTATAAAACAAAATAAGCATGAAAAGTAAATTAGAAGCTACATCACAGAATTTCACACTTTAATCATCTTAAGTCATCGTCTGAGCATCAAACTAAGATGGCTTGGTAAGCAACCAAATACAACATCACAACCCCTCCTTTGGGAGCAGAGCTATGACTGCTCTAGGTTCACTCAATTTGACAGTTTGTAACTGTTTGTAAGATTGGTGATTCTTAAGTTTTCAGTTTTAAAGAGTATGACACCTTTAAGCGGTCAAGATCTCTTTAAAATAAGTCACAACAGAATCCCCATTCTACTCGATCATGAGCCTACTTTCGTGCTCAGTCCTCCTTTGGGAGTAGACTGGGCACGTTAGTACTCATGTGCAAAACTGTGTGAACACGAGCTTTATATGGTAACCTCTCATATTCTTCTGTCCGAGACCGCTTTGGCTTGCACGCAGATAGTCGAAAAGGCGAGTAAGTACGACCCATAAGTGTTGCACTCAATCACTACCACAAGTAGTGAACACTAAATAGTGCCAACTCAAGAGCTTTATATGATGAAGAAAGTACTCACTCCAACTTGAGGCTTCTTTAGCTAGCATTCAGTTGGTGTAGGCACAAATCAACACCATCTAGAAAAGTTGCATCCAACAAGATGCATTAATGGCACAACTTAGTGATTTTCAAAATTTTAGGATATTTTCTGTCAATCGATATAAAACAGGGCTCGGTCAGGGATTCCACACATCATCAAAATAATAGACAGTCCAAAGTTCAATTATACATACCAATATTGATGAATAAAACAACTTGAAAGCACTATTTACAAACAGTCCCCTGTAATTTATAAAATTATATAAAAGAACTTTCTGTGTTTTCCTTCACATGACCTATTATTGAATAATCACATAGCTTTCGGGATCGTAGATAGGTCCAGCAATGTGCATAGCATAAACATTCACAGCATTGTAGAAACATTCACCTAGAATAAATTGCATATAAATCCCTGACTGACCCAACAATTTTTTTGCAAAAAATCCCTTACTTAATCAATTAACAGATGGTTCATGATGTGGTATGACTCGCTTCAGTCCAAGCCAAATCGGTTCATACCCGAATAGGTTCGATTCGAAACAATTTGGATTGGATGAATTGGGACAGGCAAGTCGGAAAAATTCAATTGGGATTAATGGGTTTTATCACATAGCACTGGTTGCATGTTAAGTGGGCCCCTCATAATGGTTACTACAAAACACATACATAATGTGCAAAAAAAAGCTTTGCAAACCAATACTCCTTGAGCCCTTATTTAATCTTGGGTCGGGTTATCAAAAGAAACTCAATCCAGACGTAAGTCACAGCACAATATGAAAGCCCACCAGCCATTATTCTGGCCCAACCCCGCTACGATCTCAAGCCCCAGGATCTTCGCGAAGGGTCGCGAGTGCAACCGACAGCCTCCACTCGCGACAACCGCCTGCAACCGACCCTCTCCGCATCCCAACCATTGCCCGATCAGCCGCCGGCGAGCAGCGAGAGGGTCCCCAACCAGGCCGGTGGATGCACCGCCCACGCACGAGCCACCAACTGCAAAGCCGTTGAACACCTCCTGACATCGGTGAGCATAGGGGTCGTCCCCGCCCCGGAGCACCTACTTGTCGTACAACCATGGGGGAAAAAATTCCCCAATTTTCATCCGATCCAAATTGGTTGAAGCACAATATTTCTTTCAACAAAAATTGCATAAATCAAAGAGATGATTCTTCGGCTATTCAATCAATCTGTCCAGACCAGAACCTCGGCTCTGATACCAATTATAAATGGATTTTAATCTTGATCATCCATAAGAGATCTTACTTCTAAGAGTATAGAATTGTTACCAAAAGCGGAAGAATCCATTGATGAAGAGCTTGTGTGAATCATGATCTCTGATGCGTGTTTTCCGGACTTGGTTTCCACTCGCTGAGGGCCCTAGAGGCTAGGGATCTCTCTTTGGTGTGGATAGAGGAAGTATCCAGAAAACTCACGTAAAGATGTCGTTATCCAGGAGGTACGTTATCCGGGAGAGGGACCAAGTACCGTTATTTATAACACTTTATGATTTCTCCCCATCAGATTAATCAACAGATCCAACAGATAGGATCGATCTCAAAATTAGGCCCAGTAGCACAGAGCATATACACTTATGGAAAGCCCAATCAACAATCTCTCAGGCCCATCATTATTGAGTTTTAGCCTTACATGGACTGTGGACCTCACATGTGGGCATGGGTCACAGCTGGAAGCTCATAGACTTACAATTTACATCAAATCGAATGGCTAAGAGGGTTTCTTTTATCCTAATCAGCACAATACCGTCGTGCCATGTTATATAGATGCAATACTTTGTTACTCTACCTAGGACAGAAGCCGCCTACGCCAGGGTTCAAACTGGACAGCGCTGGACATCACTGAATCACACATGCACCCGGCCAGGTGAAATACACTGAGTCACGACATCAGCCTTTGTTGCCATTGCTTCCTCCCCCTCCTCCTCCCTCCTCCCTCCTTCCTCCTCTGCGTATATCTTTGTCATTCTCTGTCGTCTTTCTCGGGCTACATCCTCCGCCTCCCACCGTTTCCTCGACCTATAATAATTGGTCACGATCAGGATTAAGTACGATTCACCCATCTGATTGGTCGAGATGAGTGTGATTCACGGGTAACTCGACACCGTCCAGGTTGAGCATGATTCCTCCATCAGGTGGCCCGCCCGTGTCTGGATGTGATTAACATGTTTTCATTGTTTTTTTTTTTTTTTTGGTCTATAGGGGTTGGCCACATCTTCTTGAGGCAGAAGCCTCAACCCGCAACCCATCCCAACCAGTCCTTCAACCCACACTGTCGAACCCAAGCCCAACCCGAGAAAAAAAATTTCTAGCACAAATTAGACTCGGGTTAGCGTAAGTTGGTGGGTCGGATCAGGTTGAACGGTTACATCCTCCGCCACCCTTTTTTTTGTTTGCTACATTGAAATCTCAGTAGTAAAAATTTGTAAAATATCATAGCAAATAGGATTAGGGATAATTTTGTTATTTGGATGGTTTAAAAATGTCAAAACTGTGGTTGAGGGGATTTGTTGTAAACCTGTAATAGAGTATTCCGGAGAATTTTGATGTCCACCATCTTTACAGGAGTTCAAATTGAATTTTGATGGATCAGTGGATCGAACGAGTCTAGCGGCGGTCGTGGCTTTTGCTATCCGTGATCACAAGGGGACCCTTCTCATCGCGGGTGCTGTCTCTCTAACCACGGCCTCTGTGCAGGTGGCGGAGACAAGAGGACTATGGGAAGGACTTATTGCAGCCACTACGTCGTTCCCCGGGCATGCAATGTGGATCGAAGGGAATTCTCAAAGTGTACTCTCTCAAGTGTCTTCAGATACTGTGTCGTCCCTCCTCATTGCCGACTGTAAATTTCTGCTCCAGTCTACAGCCAGAGTCCGGTTATCTCACATCTACCGCGAAGGAAACTCCGTAGCTGATTGGCTTGCTGGATATGCACGGGTCCGAATTCCCTCTAGAAGTTATGAGGCTTGCCCAGAATGATTGTAGCACATGTCGTTACACCCGTTGGGTTGGTTAAGCAATGATGTAATCTTTTGACTTATTAAAGTAAGCTGGTTACCAAAAAAAATAATAGTGTATTCCGGAGAAGGATCTGATACAAAACTGATATTTTATTTGTCCTTTAGCTCAAACCGGTTTGCTTAAAAGGACGAGTGGTAAGTCCCCCTCAAGACAAACCCAGTTATCTCTCCACTCTCAAGTCCGACAAAATCAGATGGGAGCCAGTAAGAAACAGGTATGGGGACAATGGGTCTCCTCGCCTTAGTCCACGAGGGGGTTTGATGTTGCGCGATTTTTTCCATTGATCAGCTCGGTCAAAGGCGGAGATACTGTACAAAGATCAGCTTCATGGTTCTGTCCTGTTCATGGCTCTAGTCCTTGGGGCAGTGTGGATCGAATTCAGGACGAATCTCATACACACAAGCACAAGCAATCACTGCACGAATCGCATACACAGAGCCACCAAGATATTCTCGAAGAACAGATAGCAAAGGAGAAACAAAGAGATGAGCACACACCGCAAGCACGAGACAACGATTTTACGTGGGATAAATACATTAACAAACTGACAACCAAATAAAAAAGAATAGCTTCTCATGTAAGAATCATAGTTAATTCCCCTTACCTTCAGGCCACAACTAGTAGTAGAACCACAGTGGTGGGGTACATAAACTCCCAACAACACAAGAACACAATTGAATGAACATAATCTTCATGGAGTGACATTATTACACATAAAAGATCTAAACAACCTCAAGAATCAGAGAGAAACAATAATATATAAACCCAAATTCCAAAATATATCTCAACTACTCCCAAGAAAAGGGGAGAGCTTCAGAGTTACCGTCGGAGGAGCCTTGGCAGCGGAGATCAGCATCACCAGAATGGGGAACAAAACCAGTACCCACGTGTCTATCTTCCGCACCCGAACAAGAGAACCCGGTTGGCGAAACAGTGTTTGAAGCTTGAGGGCGGGAGTACCGACCAAGCCCACCATACTGCAGACCTGAGACTAGAGGCTGTCCCATTGGAATCCTATCCCCCGGTATGATCCGGCTTAGATCGATACCTGAGGTCTGAGATGGCGTTGACAGAAGAGAGTGAGAACGATTAGAGTTGAGAACTTGGGTTATCCCATCTTTGAACATCTTGCTGCTGCTGCTTTCAAAGGGAGCGAAGGTTCTATGGTCTGCATGGTAGCTGGAAGTTCCGAGCGTCCTGCTGTTGTTGAGGGCAGCGTCGCTGTCCCACAATAAAGGGAATTGCTCCCCTTCATTGTAGCTGTCGAAGGAACTCAGGAAGCACTGTTGCCTGTCGATTAACTGCAGAGTTGGGCGACGGGTATAAAGAGTTCCGTTGTGTTCTGGTGCAGCAGCTGGACAGATTTGAGGGTATGACGAGAATATGGTCCCTGTTTACAAGACGGATACTCTTAGGAAACTAATAACAATCCGAGCTTCAAAGTAACGTCAGCAGAATCATCGGCATCGGACAAACATGAATGACTTGATATTTGAAGGGAGTAGATACCTTGCTGATTTGAGATCAAGCTTGCAGTAGTAATGTATTCTGGCTGAGGCTTCCTTCGGCGTCGGTTGTGCCCATCAAGACGTTTCCTACAACTTCTCTTTACCTTGTCAAATTCGATCAGCAAGTGAAATCTGTAACAATAAAGTTCTTGATGAAAATCAACAGAGCATTAACATGTGTTTTATGAAAGAAGAAAGTACAACAAGTATATCAAATTATCAAGTACCAAAGTTACCAAGTCGGAAGTCGGGAAAAAATAGGCTGGGTGAGAAGTTGGGAAAAACGGGAAAGAGTCAGGAAAAGAAACGGTAAAAGCTTCTACAATAGATATTTACAGATGTTCCAATAAATTTTTTAAGCACTCTATGTTGGATCATGCTTTTTTCAAATAAATCAGGAATTTTAAAAAAAATCGGAATGAGTCGTGTAGTAAACGTCACAATAATAACTTGTGTTTAAAATTTTTCTTTTTTCAAAAAACACCCAACTTGGCAAAATGATCAAGCACTATGGAAGAAAGGGCTCCATGTCCGAAAGTATGGTGTGATGGTTTAAAACAACAGATAGCACAATCTCTCTCTATCCATCTTCTTACTTTTTGTTGTTTTCTTCTCACAATAGTTAAAAAAGAGTGAAGAAAAGCTGCATGGAGCATGAACGTGTTCTATTAAATGTAATTTTTTAGTAAGTAAGAAAAATAATCATGCCTTGCAGCAAGACGGTGGAATAACATTGGAAGGGATTTAGTTAAAACACAAAATAACTTTTTTTTTAAAAGTAAAAATGCCCAGTGAAAACAAAAGGATATGGAAGCAATAGATTTACCAGATTGATACTATCAAATAGTCATGGGTATCACATATCAATTATCAGTTGTTAAGATGTATTAGTGTATATACATACACTTAGGGTATATATGACTCACATGTATTCACCTTATATTGGCAATTGGCCTAATGAGAGATTTATTCCATTCTCTCCCCAAACCCTAGCTCTCCTTCTCTCTCTCCCTTTCTCTCTTCCTCTCTTCCTCTAGGGTTTGTCACATGGTATCAGAGCGAGGTTGATCGCCGGCGTCGTCCACGGCTCCCTTGCCTTCGTAGATCCAGATCGTCGATCCAGCGATCGCAGCTTCCCGCGTCCAGCGCCTCAGCCTTCTCTGCCTCTTCTGGTAGTCCCACTGTTTGGATACTGGATTCGGGCGCCTCACACCACATGACTCCGGATGCCTCCTTGCTCACTGCCTGTCAGCCTGCGCCACACCTGCCACCGATCCACACTGCAGATGGTTCTCGCTTAGCCATCTCACAGTCTGGATCCATTACTTCAGTCTCCGCCCCTGCTTGCAATCTCTCCTTATCCTCTGTGCTTCATGCTCCCACACTCCACATGCACCTGATTTCTGTTAGTGCTTTGTGTGATTCTGGCTGCTCTGTGACATTTACCCCTTCCGCTTGTTCTGTGCAGGATCTGCGTACTGGCCGACCGATTGGAGCAGGTCGTAGGGCAGGCGGGCTCTACCAGATGGAGTTTCTTCACTCTTTGGATCCGTCATCATCTGGGTTTTGTGGAGTTGTCTCTCCTAATGCCGACCTGTGGCATAGGAGACTAGGTCATGTGTCGGAACCGCGACTTAAGAGATTACTCCATTCTGGAGCTCTAGGTCGTGGTCCTTTTTCACCTTTATCTACTTGTACTGGCTGCAAGCTCGCAAAAGCTGCTGCCCTTCCTTTTTCATCAAGTACTTCTCAGAGCTCTGCTCCTTTTGATCTTGTTCACTCTGATATCTGGGGCCCCTCTCCTCTCCCCTCTATGACTGGATATTTATATTATGTCTCGTTTGTGGATGATTACAGTCGTTACACGTGGGTCTACCTTCTTCGCCGTCGATCGGATATCCTCCAAGTCTATAAGGACTTCACCTCCATGATTCACACGCAGTTTAGTCGGTGCATCAAGATCTTTCGATCTGATTGTGCCCTTGAGTATCTATCAACCGCTATGCGCGGCCTTATTCAGTCCCATGGGACTATTTTCCAGCACTCGTGTCCTCACATCCATGAGCAGAATGGTGTTGCTGAGCACAAGCATCGCCATATTCTTGCTACTACTCGTGCTCTCCTTCTTTCTGGTTCTGTTCCTCGGCGCTTCTGGGCTGAGGCTCTCCTCACCTCAGTCCAGCTCATTAACATCACTCCTTCGTCAGTTCTTCCGGACGACTTATCTCCTCATGAGCGTCTCCTTTCTACCACTCCTGACTACAGCCCTCTTCGCACTTTTGGGTGCACCTGTTTTGTTCTTCTTCCTCTCCATGAACGCACAAAGCTGTCTGCTCAGGCAGCTAAGTGCATTCTTCTTGGGATCAGCACTGAGCACAGGGGGTACCGCTGCTACGACCCTGTTGCTCGTCGCTTGCGTATTTCTCGACACGTCTCCTTTGTCGAGGATACGCCCTACTACTCTCCTGACGCTCAGGATCTCACCTTCCTCGAGGTCTCTTCTCCTCCATCATCGACATCTATGCCTCCCTCGTCGGCCTCTCTAGTTCCCCCGACTCCGTCGGCCCCTTCCCCACCTCCAGCTCCCTCGGCACCACGGGATCCTTTACCAGTTGTTTCCCCAGCGTCTCCAGGGGACTCCTCCGAGGCTTCCTCCTCTCTGCCCGTGCCTCTCTCTCCTCCCCGGGTTGTCTCTCCATTTCCTCAGGTCTACTCTCGCCGGCCTACCCCTGTGTCTCCGTGTCCTTCCTTCTCAGCAAATGCCGGCTCTCCTGCTGTTGAGGTCACTCCTAGTCTTTCGCCTCCTGTGCCTGCTCCGTCGTTGCCAGTCGTGGATCCAGGCCAGCCTCGCTACCCTTCGCGCCAGCGTCACCCGCCTGACCGTTTTAGCCATGACACTGGCCCTCCTGATCGTTTTGACTTTGCCTCTGTATGCAGTTACTCGCCTCAGTTTACTGCCATTCTTACTGCTGTGCACGCAGATCAGGAGCCCCGATCCTACTCTGAGGCAGTTCAGTTTCCTCAGTGGCGTCAGGCTATGGATGAGGAGTTTCAGGCCTTTCAGCAGACTCATACCTGGGATGTTGTCCCTCTGCCCTCTGGCGTTAAGCCTGTCAGCTGCAAGTGGATTTATAAGGTCAAGCACCGCCCTGATGGATCCATTGAGCGTCTGTGGACGCGGAAAAAAGCGCGGGTCGTCTTTATTGCGAATCACACGAGATTACAATTGTGGCCGGGACCCGGGTTGCTCGGGTGTAGCGAGTCCGGGTTACGGCGAGTTTTGATCAGGGGATTGTGGGAAAGATCTTCTGGGGGATCCCTTTGATCCGCGTCTCCACGTGGTGTTCGTGCGAGAGCTCTGAAGGGGCTGCCCAGGACAGGGGTTTTACAGGGAGAGGGTTTTGGAGAGGCTAAGGAATGTCCACCGTTGCTTTGTCCCTTCCGTGCTTCGCGCTTTCTCGGCTAGGGGGTTTTCGGCTTCGTTCCTCGGTCTTCGCGTCTTCCTCGTTCCTTGCTTGACCTCGGTGTCCTTGATCGTCGGTTCGCGGCGTCGATCGAGCTTTTGGCGTTGACTTTGGCTTTGGCTTTTTGGCTTTGGCTTGGCTCCGGCGTGGCTCTGGCTTTTGCTTTGCTTCGGCGCTTGCACTTGGACGTAGCTGGGAGAGACTTGCGATGCTTTCGTACTTTCGGACTTCGCGTCGTATCGGCTAGAACGTGCGGTGCTTTTGCTCGTGGCCGGCGTAGTCGCTTGGCTTTGGCACTTGCGTTGCTTTGGCGCGGGCTTTACTGGGGCTTTTGCTTTGGCTTCTTGCGTTGGCTTTAGCTTCGGCGTTAACTCGATCTTCTTCTTCGAACGACGTGGGCTACTTCTCCGGTGCTTCGACGGTTTACATATCGACTGGACTTCTCTTCTTCTCCGGGCTTCTTTGGCGTGATCGGAGTCGAAGAATGCTTTCGAAGTTAGTGGGGGTAGCACCGATCTCCGTGCGACGGTTGTGGCGTCGGCTTTTGTTGATGAAGACGACGAGGGTAGCGACGCTTCAGACGATCTGCTCCAAGCTTTCTTCTTCGTGGATGGGGCAGGCGTTTATCGAAGACGCTGGGGTGATGACGCTTCGCTTCTCTCCTCCGGGCTTTGGGGCTTGATCGGGATCGAGGATTTGTTGGAGACGACGGGGTAGTGCCGCTCCTCTTCTTCTCCGGGCTTTTGGGCTTGATCGGAGTCGAAGGCTTGTTGGAGACGACGGGGTAGTGCCGCTCCTCTTCTTCTCCGGGCTTTTGGGCTTGATCGGAGTCGAAGCTTGTTGGAGACGACGGGGTAGTGCCGCTCCTCTCCTTCTCCGGGCTTTTGGGCTTGATCGGAGTCGAAGCTTGTTGGAGACGACGGGGTAGTGCCGCTCCTCTTCTTCTCCGGGCTTTTGTGCTTGATCGGAGTCGAAGCTTGTTGGAGACGACGGGGTAGTGCCGCTCCTCTTCTTCTCCGGGCTTTTGGGCTTGATCGGAGTCGAAGCTTGTTGGAGACGACGGGGTAGTGCCGCTCCTCTTCTTCTCCGGGCTTTTGGGCTTGATCGGAGTCGAAGCTTGTTGGAGACGACGGGGTAGTGCCGCTCCTCTTCTTCTCCGGGCTTTTGGGCTTGATCGGAGTCGAAGCTTGTTGGAGACGACGGGGTAGTGCCGCTCCTCTTCTTCTCCGGCCTTTGCTTCTGGCGTCTTCGGAGTCGAAGGGTTCTTCTTCTCCGAGCTTTCTTCTTCGTGCACGGAGTCGAAGGGATGATCTTCGTGTGCAAGGGTCTTCACATTGATGAGGACTTTCAGTAAGCCGATCCCTCGGGACAGGCTTGACTGTGCCTCGTGAAGCCTTGGGTCGGTGAAGAAGCGTCTCCTCTTTTGCAGAGCTCCCGCGCTTTGTCTTCAATCTTCGACCATTTTTTCCTTCCCCCACCCCCTCTATTTATAGGCAAAGAGGTGGGGAGAGAGATATGGGAACTTTTTAATTTTAAATCCCTTTTGTATCTCTCTCATAATTACCCGGATTTTATTCATCCATTGATGAAGGGAATAACATTTAGTTGTTTTCCTTTTCTGGCGGGTGCAATTATGGCTGGATTTTGCGCACGAAATCGATGGCGATCGGGCGCTTCGTCTTGTGCGTCGGATCGAGGGATCGGCGCAGATCCGCGTGTGTGCAGACGTCATACGCTACCTCCCCCCGCGCATGGCGGTATTTTTTTCCTTTTCTTTCTTTTCTTTCCTTTTCTTTTCTTTCCTTTTTCTTTTCTTTCCTTTCTTTTCTTTCCTTTTTCTTTTCTTTCTTTTCTTTTCTTTCCTTGCAAGGCCGGCCGGCCTCTCCATGGGGTTCGGTCCCCACTAGGGCCGGCCCTATAGGGTTCGGACCCTAGTAGGGGCCGGCCCCTCTTGAGGCGGGGTCCGAGTCCGTGTCGGCGCACGCGAGTCGGGTCCGCGTGTCGGGTTTGCATCCACGTCTGTGCGCGCGAGTTGGGTCCGCGTGTCGGGTATGCATCCGCGTCGGCTCACGTAAGTCGGGTTCGGGTCCGACGAAATTCGTGTGTCTACAGCGTCACAAGGCTCGGGTAGTGGCTCGTGGATTTACTCAAGAGTATGGCGTTGACTACGAGGAGACCTTTGCTCCGGTGGCTCAGATGACCACCGTTCGCACTCTTTTGGCAGTTGCAGCTGTTCATCGATGGGCCCTTCTTCAGATGGACGTGAAAAATGCCTTTCTCCACGGTGACCTGTCTGAGACTGTCTACATGGATCCTCCTTCTGGTCTCCGTGTTCCTTCTCAGCACGTGTGTCGTCTTCGTCGGGCCATTTATGGGCTCAAGCAAGCTCCTCGTGCCTGGTTTGAGCGGTTCCGCCGTGCTGTCCGGGAGCTTGGTTATTCAGAGAGCAGTCAGGACCATTCTCTGTTTGTCAGGTCGTCCCCGCAGGGCCGGGCGATTCTACTGTTATACGTGGACGACATGATCATCACTGGAGATGACTCTGCTGCGATTGCTAGTCTTCATCAGCACTTGAGGAACCAATTTCAGATGAAGGATTTGGGTACGCTTCGCTATTTTCTTGGTCTTGAGGTAGCATACAGTACAGATGGCATTCTGCTCTCTCAGCAGAAGTACCTTTCAGACATCCTTAGTCGTGCTGCCCTCACAGATGACCGCACAGTAGACACCCCTCTTGAGCTTCACTCGAAGCTATGTCCTACAGATGGAGTTCCTCTTTCAGATCCCACTCGGTACAGACAGATTGTGGGACAGCTCGTCTATCTCTGCATCACTCGGCCTGACATTGCACACGCTGTCAGCATTGTCAGTCAATTTGTTACAGCTCCACACTCAGTTCACTACGGTGCTCTTCTTCGGATCCTCCGGTACCTCAGAGGGACAGTTACTCGCTCTTTGTTTCTGTCGTCGGCCTCCTCTCTCAGACTTAGAGCCTACTCAGATGCAGACTGGGCTGGAGATCCGACTACACGCCGCTCCACCACTGGTTACTGTTTGTTTCTCGGCGACTCTCTGATATCCTGGCGCAGCAAGAAGCAGAAAGTGGTGTCTCTCTCTAGAACTGAGGCTGAGTACAGGGCCATGGCCTCCACGACTAAGGAGATAGTTCACCTTCGACGTCTCCTCAATGATCTCGGTGTTGCTTTCTCCGAGCCTACTCCACTTCACTGTGATAACCGGAGTGCTATTCAGATTGCTAGTAACCCGGTTTTTCATGAAAGGACAAAGCACATCGAGATTGACTGTCACTTCGTCCGACAGGAGTATGAGGCCATGACAATCTCACTACCTTTCATTCCCTCAGCAGAGCAGATCGCAGACTTCTTCACGAAGTCACATCCTACACCACGTTTTCGGTCTTTGATTGCCAAACTCTTGGTGCATGATCCACCCTGAGTTTGAGGGGGGGTGTTAAGATGTATTAGTGTATATACATACACTTAGGGTATATATGACTCACATGTATTCACCTTATATTGGCAATTGGCCTAATGAGAGATTTATTCCATTCTCTCCCCAAACCCTAGCCCTCCTTCTCTCTCTCCCTTTCTCTCTTCCTCTCTTCCTCTAGGGTTTGTCACATCAGTAAAGGTATGAATTAATCCATGGCTGTATTGCTCCATGTTGGATACCTCACTTTTCTGTTTTATAGCCTCTGTTACAACAATTCATTAGTAAAACACATTCTTCAGTTTTATGTGGAGTTGGACAATACAAGTTTGCAAGCCCATCCTTCTATGCTCTGGTATAATTGAATCTGTATATATGGATGCAAGTTGATGCTAGTGGACTCCACAGAATCTTTGTCCAACTATTGAGGTGATAGCTAAAAGGAGAGAGAGAGAGAGAGAGAGAGAGAGAGAGAGAGAGAGAGAGAGAGATTTTGGGGGGGGCCATGTGTAAAGATTTTGGAGGGGTCCAGTTTCCTTATCATTTTAGGCTAAAAGCCCCACTTGAAATGGCTAACAAAACTCCCCCTTTCACTTCACCAACTAGATCCCACTTGAGTCAGTGGCTTGCTAAAACAAAGCCTAGGAAACTTCGTGGCAAACACATCCCCCATCTATAAATACTCATAAATCTGAGGCCATTGTGCCACGTGCCAGCCTTCCTGTCTCTCTCTCTCCCTTTTAATCGAAACCGTCCCCCCCCCCCCTTTCTCTTCTCTCTTCTCTCTTCTCTCTTCTCTATTCTCTCAACAAAATAAGGAGCGGGATTCAATGGATCCAGCAGCATCACAACCGTCCATGCATATTGCACGGGATTAGCTCTGGTACACCTTAAATAACCACAACCCAACTTTGTCACTTCCTCCTACTGTAAGTGTCCACCTCTAGTGGTTATTTCACAGTTTTCACTGCTGATGAGGGAGGCAATAGAGAGAGATGGAGAATTCTTTTTCTCAAGTATCCTGAAGTCCAAGAGGAAGGTGCACACTAGTCATCAGAGGAAAAAAATAAGGACCTCATACAATCAACCACCACCTTAGTAGGACTCTTCACTCTTCAGATCTAGGAATTACCACTTTTCAGTTTTTTCACGTCAATATTATTGTTTCATCAAATGTTTATTCTTCTTCCTATTGATTATTAGTTGGATTGTCCACGTGCCAAATATAGGAGGAACAATAGTGAGTCTGATCAATCCATCCCCGATTTTTTCCCTTCTTATTCATTGTCTCCATATTGTGCCTCCAAACCTTGGTTTACATCGATGGTTCATGGGAATGAGGATGAATTTAATCCAAGCTATCACGCCGCTTGTTGGTTATTGCTAATGTTAATGTATAGAGATGGGTCGAGTTATATGTACATGCATAGAGATAGGTCGGGTTAATGTCTGACAATGCCCTGTTCACTCACTCCTCCAGTCAGGGTATTGCAGTTCTTCTTCTCTATGTGGATAATATAATCATCACCGGGGATGACAGTGCCACCATAGCGTCCCTTCAGCGCCACCTCCAGAGTCAGTTTGAGATGAAAGATCTGGGCCCTCTTCGCTACTTTTTGAGCCTCAAGATTGCCCGGTCAGCTCGTGGTCTGTTGGTCTCCCAGCAAAAGTACATCTCCAACATCTTTGCTGATGCTGCTCTTACTAACTCTCGCACTGCTGACACACCCATGGAGCTCAATTTGAAGCTTCTTTCTACAGATGGTGAGCTACTCCAGGATGTCTCCCGCTACCAGAGGCTGGTTAGGATGCTCATCTACCTCACTATGACCCGGCCAGACATTGCCCATGTTGTTGGCATTGTCAGTCAGTTCGTTCAGGCTTCTCATTCGGTTCACTATGCAACAGTCCTTCGGATTATCCGCTACCTCCGAGGCACCATCACCCGTTCGCTACTTTTTCCCTCCACCTCTCCGTTGGTGCTGCATGCCTATTCCGATGCAGATTGGGCAGGAGATGTAGCCACTCGCTGTTCTACTACCGGATACTATGTGTTCCTTAGTGATTCTCTCATTTCTTGGCGAAGCAAGAAACAGGAGTCTGTTGCTCGCTCCAGCACTGAAGCCGAATACAGGGCTATGGCTTCCACCACCGCAGAGATTGTCTGGCTTTGCCGCCTTCTACTCGACATGGGAGTTGTGATATCCGGGCCCACGCCTCTCTTCTGTGACAACCAGAGTGCTATTCAGATTGCTAGCAACCCCGGTCTTCCATGAGCGGACAAAACATATTGAGGTTGATTGTCACTATGTTCGCCAGGAGTTTCCCGACCACACCATCTCCTTGCCATTCATTCCATCATCGGAGCAGACTGTTGATTTTCTGACGAAGCCCCTTATGATTGCTCGCTTCCGGCATTTTATCGGCAAACTCTCGGTCCATGATCCACCGTGAGTTTGAGGGGGAGAGTTAATGTATAGAGATGGGTCGGGTTATATGTACAATCGGGTCAGGTTGTGTGTGTATACATGTACATATATATTGGGCTTTAGTCCCTCAATGAGAAGCATTCCATTCTCTCCAAACCCTAGCCGTCATCTCCTAACAGCTAACATTGGCATATCAGGTCATCTATTAATGCTCATCATCTCATCAGCTAACCTTAGCAGCATCATGTTCAATGGCTTTTAGTTATAGACCCTCCCATCCATATTTCCATCTCCCGCCTGAACCTCCTCAGCAATCCTTTTGGATTCTTTGTACAACTGATAAAAACCTTGTTGAAATAAAATTCTAGAGGCTTGACATGGCAGAAGCCACAAAACCACAACGAACTAACACCAAGTGGAAGTTAACCATTTGCACACAAAAAGTTTTAACACACAAAGCGGACAAAATATTAAATAGATAGCGGACCAATATACATGATTCGTGGACAAAATGCGATTTGGCGATCTCAGAAACTTCAATTAGGGGCTCACATCAAAAAACAATAGCAAGCTTTAGAAAATGGAAACCTGGGGAAAGAGAGATGAGCAAAGATGATCAAATGAACAAAACAGGTCCATTAGACCAAAATTAGTACATAGGTAAGCTGAAAACCTCTAATAATTGAAAAGGAACAAAAGTATATTATATTTTGATGTCAACTCATAGCTCAAATGAATAAAATAAATGAAATCAGAGAACTTTGAATGACAGTCGTGAACAATAGGATAGGTAACAACCAATTGAAGAGAGTTACCCAGATACTTTAAGCAGACACGTGATCTAAAATGAGGAAAACCTATAGGAAATATTGAAACGGGTTGTAGGATGATTCTGTGTCAAGTACAGCTAATCCAATCACAAGGAAGAATCCGGAGCTAAGCATTAAAAACATGTACAACTTGATCACAAATATGCATTCAAAAAATTGATAAATGCAGCAGAATAAAAATGGATCATCCTCGATTGCAATTGCAACATGAAAATGAAAATTTATGGCGACAACGAAATAAACCGGCCATGGCACAAGTGCACACTAAGGCCTCATCATCATGCCATAAAGATTCAACAAATTTAATTTTACATGTGTAAGCAGTCTCTAAATCACGCACATCAAAGTCAAAAGCGTTCACTACCTGATCGTGGTGAGAGAATCACAAACTCAGAGAAGAAAACGAAGCTCTCAAGAGAGCAACTAGCTCAGAAATATGACCAGAACCTCTAGACATTGATAGCCGATCCTTCCTATCTCCCTCTCCTCCTTCCACTTTCTATCTGATTTCACCACATTAAACTGCCCCTTGGAGGACTCCTATAGGGTGGGGGACTAATGGCGATGATCCTATATGAATCACCCAAGGGTCATCTAGGAAGGCCAAATTATCAAAATTTGGGCAAGACGAGAAGAATGGTAGCTAAGAGGTAATGTAGGACTTCTTCAGCCCAACATGGTTTGTAAGCAGATGCCAAGGACCAGATTCCAATCTAATTAACGTGATTCCCCACATTGGAAATTCTATATGGGTGAATTTATGTGATTTTGCAAATAGATAAAATTTACACGTGAATCTCCAAAATTTCCCTCGGGCTTCCAAATAGGACACTGTTAGATACCCTCACACCCGAGTCGTAAGGGGAGGTCCACAGAGGGTATATTAAGCAGGTGTTAGGTGCCCCCTTTACCGATGTGGGACTAACTGGTGGACTTCCTCAACACCCCCCCTCAAGCGAAGCATACGGAGCGAGGCACAATCGGAAGGGACCGCACCCGGAGGGAGACAATGAACCCAGTTCTGAAACCATGTTAGATACCCTCGCACCCCAAAATCCATGTCGTAAGGGGAGGTGCACAGAGGGTATATTACGCGGGTGTTAGGTGCCCCCTTTACCGATGTGGGACTAACCGGTGGACACAAACATTCTTATGGGATAATTTCCTCCACATGCATGATCGTGGCTAGCTTATAAACAACATACATGTATTGTTTACCCGAGACTGGTCCGATAGGCCTACTTAACACCTTATGAAAAAAACTGATCAACACAAAACTTCCATTGAAAAATATTTATTTTATAGTATAATAATTATAGTTACATATTAATAAAGAACACTCGTCAAAATTCGAAAACGTCAGATATGAAATTTCTTTTGATCATGACCTCTTGGTAAAGGACACATACTAATAAGTGAACTTCCTTGTCAAATGACTAGACCCCTAATCAGCATGGTGGTTGACCTCCTAGCTACCAAAATCCATGTTACCATGTCGAGAGGTTTTTGGAAAAAACATGTTTTAAACATGACTTATTGTTGTGATGTTCACTACACAACTCTTCCTGATTTAAAAAAAAAAGTCATGTTAAAAGCCATGATTTTTTGAAAGTCATGTTTTTTTTTGAAAAATCATGATTTTGTGTTTTAATCCCTATTTACATGTTTAAATCCCAATTAATCATGCTTTAATCTCATCGTATACTACCCAAAAAATTTGTTAGAACAACTTTATATATATTTTGAAAAAATTTACCCTTTTTTCCCAACTCTTTCCCAATTTTTCTAACTTTTCCTTAGCCGATTTTTTACCAACTCCCGACTTGGTAACTTTGACCGGAATAACTTCATTACCAAACGGTAGTATCCTCAGATATAGGGTGAACTATAATTGTGCATAACATAGTCTTATTTGGATAGACTAACTATAGATCTTTGTGGAACAAACTCATTGAGTATTCATGCATAACTTCCATTCCATGCCAAGGTTTTGTTTGACCAAGCTAACAATTGCCACCATATCATTTCCACTCACCACCTAGGATCAATCCCTGCTCTGATCCCATGAGTAGACGCCATTAACCTAGCCCTTAAGTGCTTGAGAGAAAGGTGTTAAAGTATTGAGAAGGGATTGGATCTTAGTGCACGTGACCTCGGCTTGTCCCTGGAGGTTGAATTCACCTTGAATAACTTTGACTGCAACTAATGAAATCTCATTTAATGTATCAAGTTATACACCCAGGTATTGATGCAGTTATCTCCAATCGGACTACTCACTCCCTTATCGGGACACTTAATGTCTATGGTCGTCATATAAGTGGATGCTCATTCCATCCTAGATATGAAAAGTGTAGGATATATCTAGTCCGTGATAAAATATATTATCACTTGATCATCTTACCGAATAATATAGAACACACATACGGCCTATTTCATGACATGAAGTCATAGGATAAGTATAAAAAATGCAATAATGATGTAATGAAACCGATGCAGGACAAGGGTGCAAAGAATTTCTAGGCCCAATGATGCAAGGAGATTAATATTAAAATAGCCCTCTGATGATATTTTTTTTTTGAGAAATAACCCTCTGATGATAATTTAAAACAACAATTAATAGATTCGCGATATGTCAGAGCTAGCACCGGTGATTAATAGAAATTCGATGGCCAATAAATTTCTACAAACTCGCAATGCAAACCGATCGAATCTCGGCAAGGCAGACATACGGAAGATAGAACTTCTGAATGGTGTAGGGGTTCCCAAAAAATATGTGAAGACCTAAGATGTATTTAAAGGATTCAAAATAATTTGTTATAGTCTCAACAATTTAGATTTCAAGGGCATATGTTCATGTAATATTAGGGTTCTAGCAAACCAACAGCAACAATGATTCAAACATATTTTTCAAAGGCTGACTTATTGCTAGGACAAGCTGAAAGAAATTCGTTAAAAGGAACAATTTTACCTCAGTTGCAGAAAAAAGATCTAGAGGCTAAATCAGACTTAAGAACGAATCTCCACACGAAATGGAGATAGATCATAATGTACAATCTCGTGAACGGGTTAATAGAGGTGCGAACACGAGTCAGCCGCTTGCCAGTGGTGCCGAATGGTCACCTAAGGCAATCAAAGTGGCCGTGGGAAGGCCGCGGGCAAGGTTGCCATATCACGTATTGTCTCGTGTATCATTTTCTCTTTTTTGTGTATCTGTATCATATCGTATAATATATCCCTTCATTTCCCACCAAACATAAGATTGCTCTATACAAAGAGTACGATGTGTAACGCTTATTAGAAAGAAACTATACATAAGTATATATATTTGTTTCGTCATAAACTTTCTTCTTCCCTTTATCTACCATTCAAGTAAAAAAGAATCAAGAAGGAAAGATCTCTTACCACTTTGAGGCACAAGAAAAAGAAATTATAATCTCACCTTCAATGGCTCTTCCAATTCCTCTTTCTCAAAAACTCTCTAAACCTTAAAGAAGTTGTATATATTTGGCCACCCCAAGCTTACAAAACCTTTAGAAAGAAATTACATTGAATTCCGAAAACTCTAGAGAAAGATAAAGAAGATTTGTAAACCCTTAAAAAAACACTCAAAAATCCAAATCACTCTTTACCCTAAGTTAGAAGGGGTTAAAAGGGTCTTTTTAACTCTAGAGAGCTTATACGATCCTTTCGAAACTTAAGAGAAAAAAAAAACATTTTCAAAAGGACATATAGTCCTATCAGAACTTTAGAGATCCTCCCCCCCCCCCCTAGCTATGCACCAAAAAATTGGGGCCATTAGATTTGGAGAATCTGTGCGGCCTTTAGAGTCCCCCCCCCCCCCCCCCCCTCCCAACACACACACTCACTTTCAGTGTATTTTACGATGCATATCTTATCGTGTATTCAGACTTCTACTTTAGAAAATTTGAGGATCGGATCTCGTACGCTATGGTGAAAATCAATACATACGCATGATACATATCGTTTTCCTATATGTATTGTAAGATACTAAGAACTATGGCCACAGACCCAGGGCGGCTACGGAGATCGAGGTGGCCGCGGCCTGCAAGGTATCGGGGAGGCTGTAGGGTGGTCGGCGAGCTGGTGAACACGAGCAAGAGAGAAAAATGAGAGGAGGGGGGGGGGGTGCTTGGAATCTCGCCAAGGGATAGTCCAGTCTTAAGACGAAGCATGCCAAGGGACAAAATTTTATTAATATTCATCTGTGGAAAATATGAAGTATGTGGTCCTTTAAATAGAACCACATCGGTTACAATAAAGTTCCCTTAAGCAATATGGGACTAAGTATGACATAACATGCCAAAACCACAAATGCAGAATTTAAGCCTAAAATAAGTCAAAAAATATAAAATAGTAAAAATAAAGAAATAAATTGATAGGAGATGACGGCTAGGGTTTGGAGAGGAATAGAATGCATTCCATTGAGGGACTCAAGCCCAATATATGTACATGTATCACTATACAATCCGACCCGACTATACATTAAACCCGACCCATCTATATGTACATTAACACTCCCCCTCAAACTCACGGTGGATCATGAACCGAGAGTTTGCCTAGAAAATGCTGGAAGCGAGCAATCGTCAGGGGCTTCGTCAGAAAATCAGCAGTCTGCTCCGATGAGGAAATGAAAGGCAGGGAGATGGTGTGGTCGATAAACGTCTGGCGAACATAATGACAATCAACTTCAATATGCTTTGTTCGCTCATGGAAGACCGGGTTGCTAGCAATCTGAATAGCACTACGGTTGTCACAGAAGAGATGAGTGGGCCCGGATATCACCACTCCTAAGTCGAGCAGAAGACGGCGAAGCCAGACAATCTCGGCGGTGGTGGAAGCCATAGCCCTGTATTCGGCTTCGGTGCTGGAGCGAGCAACAGACTCCTGCTTCTTGCTGCGCCACGAAATCAGTGAATCACCCAGAAACACACAGTATCCTGTAGTCGAGCGACGAGTGGCTGCATCTCCTGCCCAATCTGCATCGGAGTAGGCACGCAGCACCAACGGAGAGGTGGAGGAAAACAGTAGTGAACGGGTGATGGTGCCCCGGAGGTAGCGGATAATCCGAAGAACAGCTGCATAGTGTACTGACCGTGGAGCCTGAACAAACTGACTGACAATGCCAACTGCATGGGCAATGTCTGGCCGGGTCATGGTGAGATAGACGAGCATCCCAACCAGCCTCTGGTAGCGGGAGACATCCTGGAGCGGCTCACCGTCTGTAGCGAGAAGCTTCAAATTGAGCTCCATGGGTGTATCAGCAGTGCGCGTGTCCGTAAGAGCAGCATCAGCAAGGATGTCGGAGATGTACTTCTGCTGGGAGACCAACAGACCACGAGCTGACCGGGCAATCTCAAGGCCCAAAAAGTAGCGAAGAGATCCCAGATCTTTCATCTCAAACTGACTCTGGAGGTGCCGCTGGAGAGAGGCGATGGTGGCACTGTCATCCCCAGTGATGATCATATCATCCACATAGAGGAGAAGAACTGCAATGCCTTGACTGGAGGAGCGAGTGAACAAGGCATAGTCGGAGTGACGCTCAACAAACCCGGCGGCCAGAACTGCACTGTGAAATCGCTCAAACCAGGCACGAGGGGCCTGCTTGAGCCCATAGATGGCTCGGCGCAACCGACACACGTGCCCTGGAGGAACTGAAGTGCCCGGAGGAGGAGCCATGTAGACTTCCTCGGAGAGATCACCGTGGAGAAACGCATTGGTGACATCCATCTGATGGTGAGGCCACCCTCGAGCAGCTGCCACAGCTAAGAGGGTGCGCACAGTAGTCATCCGAGCAACTGGAGCAAACGTCTCCTCGTAGTCAATCCCATACTCCTGGGAGAAGCCGCGAGCAACGAGGCGAGCTTTGTGCCGCTCAATGGATCCGTCAGGTCGAGTCTTGACCTTGAATATCCACTTGCAGCTAACAGGCACCACCCCGGAGGGACAAGGCACCAACTCCCAGGTCTTGGTCCGCTGAAAAGCCTCAAGCTCAACTGACATGGCCTGCCGCCATTCTGGATGTAACGCTGCCTCACGGTACGACTGGGGCTCCCGATGGGTGTGTATAGCAGTAAGAAAAGCCTGAAAGGATGGTGAATAGGAGACACTGGCAGAGTAGCCAGAAGAGTCAGGAGAGTCAGAAGGAAAAGCAGAGTAGCCAAACCTGTCAGGAGAGTAGTCATATCTGTCAAGAGGGTGATGTTCGCGCGCCGGGTAGCGCCGAACAGGAGCAGGATCCACGACCGGGGAGGAGGGGGGCAGCAGCATCAGGCGAGAGAGTACCAGTATGAACCGACTCTGGAGGAGGAGCTGCAGACCGACGTACATAGACACGAGTAACGGGTGGTGGTGGAGGTGGCGAGGGAGACTGAGGAGGTGGTGGTGGTGGTGGGTGGTGGTGGTGAGGGAGACTGAGGAGGTGGTGGTGGTGGTGGTGGCGGGGAAGATGGAGGTGGAGTAGGCGTGGGTGGGGCAACAGAAAACGGGGGTAGAACGGGGATGTGGAGAGGTGATGAAGGCGAGGAGGGTGACGCAGGAGGCAAGGAAATATCCCGAGACTCAGGGGAAAAGTACGGGACATCCTCAACAAAGGAAACGTGACGGGAGACACGGATCCGGCGAGCCAAGGGATCGTAACAACGATACCCCTTGTGCTCCCGACTGAGCCCCAAGTGAACACACCGAACAGATCTCGCAGAGAGTTTGGTGCGCTCATGGGGAGGAAGAAGAACGAAGCACGTGCAGCCAAACGTGCGAAGAAGGGAGTAGTCAGGTGGGCTGGAGTAAAGGCGCTCATATGGGGTGGCACCGGACAGAGCAAATGACGGAGTGATATTGATGAGGTGGACAGCCGTCATGACAGCTTCAGCCCAGTAAGAGTGAGGAACAGACGCAGAGAGGAGCAAGGCTCGTGCGGTCTCAAGGACATGACGATGCTTGCGTTCGGCAACGCCGTTCTGCTCATGGGTGTGGGGACAGGACTGCTGGTGAAGAGTGCCGTGAGACTGAAGAATCTCACGCATCTCGGAGGAGAGGTACTCCTTGGCACAATCAGATCGAAAGGTCTTAATGCGCTGACCAAACTGAGTGTGTATCATAGTGGTGAATCTCCTAAAGATGTGAGGGACTTCAGACCGATGACGCATAAGATAAACCCAGGTGCACCTAGAGTAGTCATCAATGAAACACACATAGTACATGTAACCCGAAATGGATGCAACAGGTGCAGGACCCCAAATGTCCGAATGTACTAAATCAAATAACGTATCAGATTGGGAAGCACTAGCAGAGAATGGAAGAGCTAGATGCTTTGCTAGTCTACAACCCGTACAAACAGAGAGAGGGGAGAAGGACGCTCGACCCAAAGCGCCCGAACGGAATACGCTTTTGAGTCGATCACTCGATATGTGACCTAACCTTCTATGCCACAGGTCGGCATCGGAGGTAACAGACATGACAGACGCAACAGGAACGGAAGACACATGGAGATGGTCCAGCTGGTAAAGTTCTCCTGCTCTACGGCCCAGCCCAATCCTCTGACCCGTCCGCGAATCCTGCACAACACAAACAGAAGGGGTGAAGGTGACAGTCAGACCAGAGTCGCAAAGAGAACTGATAGAGATCAGGTTAATGTTAAGACGGGGGGCATGATGGACATGGGGGTAGGGTCAGGCGACCAGAAGGGTCAGAGGTAGTAGTGACGGATCCACATTGCGGAATAAGGACGAGAGTCCCATCCGCAGTGCGAACCTCCTGGTGGGTAGTAGTGGGAGAACAGTCAGTGAGGACAGTGAAGTCAAAGGTGAGGTGACAGGAGGCACCCGAGTCGAATATCCATGGAGCAGTAGTACCCGGAGTGGCAGAGAGACTGTGAGTTGTCGAAGAGCTGGTGGAGGCGAGGTACCGAAGCAGTAATTCCTCAAAGCGCTGGAGGCGGTCGGAGTAAGACGGAGACTGAGCAGAAGTACCCGGAGTGGCAGAGAGACCGTGATCTGTCGAAGAGCTGGTGGAGGCGAGGTATCGCAACAGTAACTCCTCAAAGCGCTGGAGGCGGTCGGAGTAAGACCGAGACGGAGCAGGAGTGGTGGCAGGCGGTGCTGGAGTAGGGAGATCAGCAGCAGCAGCAGTCTCGGCATCATGGCGGAGGAGACCCTGACGACGTCCACAGTCAACTGATGTGGTGGAGGGACGTGGCCCGAGAAGACCAGCAAAACGAGGAGACGGAGGGACCCGACGATCAGCGACGGTGTGCAGGCAATATGGGAGCCGAGAGATGCTGGAGGAAGCCATATCTCGGAAGTACGGAGGCGAACCGGCACAAGGAAGGTCTGAGGCAGTCCGTACAGAGGAGACGGGCAGTTCGGTACAAAGGAGAAGGTGGGGCGGTGGGGCAGCAGGGGGTGCAGGAGCTGGCGAGGTTGCAGGGGAGGGGGCGGGTGAGCTGTCGGGGCAGAGGAAGGGGGGGCGGGGTGTCTGGGAGGTGTCGGGTGGGCTGCTGGAGCAAAGGAGGAGGCCGGAGGGGGGCGGAGGGGGCAGCCGGGTGGTGCGGAGGGGGCAGAGGGGGCTGCAGGTGGTGCGGAGGGGGGCTGTAGGGTGTCGGGAGGGGATCGGGGGGGGCTGTAGGGTGTCGGGGGGGTGGCGGGGGGGCTGGAGGGGGGTCGGGGGGGGGGGGGGGGGGGGGGGCGGAGGTGGCTGTAGGAGGGTCGGGGGGGCTGTAGGGGGGTCGGCGGGGTGCTGTAGGGCGGAGGCGGGGCCGGGGGGGTGGGCGGGTGGAGAAGGGGGGGCCGGCGGGGTGCTGGAGGGCGGAGGAGGGGTGCCGGGGGTTGGGCGGGTGGAGAAGGGGGGGGCCGGCGGTGGCTGTAGGCCGGAAGGGGGGGCCGGCGGGGTGCTGGAGGCCGGAAGGGGGGCCGGGGGGGTGCTGGAGGCCGGAAGGGGGGGGGCCGGCGGTGGCTGTAGGCCGGAAGGGGGGACCGGCGGGGTGCTGGAGGCCGGAAGGGGGGCCGGGGGGGTGCTGGAGGCCGGAAGGGGGGGGCCGGGGGACTGCCGATCAGGTGAACGGAGGCCGGAGGAGATGACCGTCGTCGACGTCGCCGCGAGGGAGAACCCTAGTGCTCTGATACCATGATAGGAGATGACGGCTAGGGTTTGGAGAGGAATAGAATGCATTCCATTGAGGGACTCAAGCCCAATATATGTACATGTATCACTATACAATCCGACCCGACTATACATTAAACCCGACCCATCTATATGTACATTAACATAAATATCCAACTGGACCAAACAATTAGACTAACATACTAGCAAACATCTCAAAGCCATGAGGACACTAGGTGAGCTGTCCTCCGTCGTTTGCGGTTGTAGACTCGCAAGTCTGGTGGTCTTGTGTCCACCAGAAACAAGCCATATATGAAAAAGGTTTATATTATCAAATCTCAAATGATTTTTGTGACAAACCCAGACCCTTGAATACCCACATCCTCACAAAACCGGCTTGTAAGGGAAGGTCAAAGGCGGGTATATAAACAACTCATCACCCGCTCCCATTGCCAATGTGGGACTAACTGACTAACCCGTGTGAGGCATGACCATCTCAATGTTGAGATATGGCTTGACTACAGCAATCGTGTGCACGACTTGGAGAAGTTGTGCGCACCACCCAGCCTCCAATTTTGTCGACGTGTCCTTGATAAAGGGCGTGTCTGTCCCCAGGTGGTCGTGCGCATGACCTGGAGCCCGAGATTATCGACGAGTCCTTCAGCAGATGCCTATAAGCAATCGTGCGCACGACTTTGCCAGGTCGTGCGCACGACTTCGCTTGAGAGACACAGGTCTGACCAAGTCAAGCACGTTTTGGCTTTCCAAATTGAGCTATTTTGGGGGAATCTCGGAATTTGGCTCTTGTAACCTAGCCCCCTAGTATATAAAAGGGTCTAGGGTTTTAGGGATGATATAGTTTTGAAGAGAAACATTGAGGGAGGCTTGGAGAGAGTTTGGAGAAGGAGGTGCTCTTGGCGAAGAGAGTTCATCTTGTTGGAGTTGAGCATTGCTTGTAACTCCGTTTCGTTCTTCGTTATAGTGGATCGTCCGATCGTCTGCACCCGTGGTTATTCCCGCAAGAGTTTCCACGAAAATCTCTCGACTCTCTCTGTGATTACTTTGTGATTGTGTTTTTCTTTCTTTGTTATTTCTCTATTTGGGTTGGACTGCTTATTCCACATCGATTCGTCGGAGAATCGCTATTTACAAATTGATCTTTGTTGACCCACGTGGTAGGAGTGATTCGGAATCAAATTATTCATCCGGTATCGTCGAGGAGGATCCGCAACACTCAACACCCCCCCTCAAGCGGGACACACGTGGCAAGGGCACCATCAGGAGGAGCTCCCAAAGCGGATCTAACTCTGGTACCATGTAGGGGTGGCAATGGGTTGGGTCAAGTTTGGGTCAGGTTGAGACATAGGTATAAGGGCAAAATACCCAGCCCGAACCCGACCCGTTTAATAAACGGATCAAAAACTTAAACCCAAACCCGACCCATCAAATAAACGGGTTGACCTGACCCCGACCCGTTTAACCCATTTAATAAATGGGTTGGGTCGGGTCGGGTCGGCTCAATAGAACCCATATAAAACACTCGTGTTTGATAGGGTTGCGTCGAGTTTGATCGGGTTAGGTTGGATTGGGTCGGGTCGGGTCGGGTTGGGTCGAGTTGGCTCAATAGAACCCATATAAAACGCTCGTGTTTGATAGGGTTGGGTCGGGTTTGATCGAGTTAGGTCAGGTTAGATTGGGTCGGGTCGGGTTGACACGACCCATTTGGTAAACGGGTCAAGTCGGGTCAATCGGGTTATAAGTATAAACCCAAACTCGATCCTTTGCCTGCAGCTGCTCCTTCCTCTCCAGTCTCGGATTCTGACCCTACTCAGTGCTATCCAGCGCGCGAACATCACCTTCCTGACAGATATGACTACTCTCCTGACAGGTTTGGCTACTCTGCTTTTACCTCTGTTTCTCCTGACACCTCTGGCCACTCTGTTGTTGCTTCCTACTCTTCGTTCTACCAGGCCTTTATCACTTCCCTCTACACACACCGGTAGCCCCAGTTGTATCGTGAGGCAGTTTTACACCCATAATGTCGACAAGCCATGATAGAGGAGCTTGAGGCCTTTCAGAGGACCCAGACGTGGGACTTGGTTCCTTGTCCCTTAGGCGTTGTGCCTGTCAGCTGCAAATGGATTTTCATGGTCAATACTTGATCTGATGGTTCCATTGAGCGGCACAAGACTCGCCTTGTTGCTCGTGGCTTCTCCCAGGAGTATGGGATTGACTACGAGGAGACGTTTACCTCGATTGCTCGGATGACCACCGTTCACACCCTCCTTGCTATGGCAGCTGCTCGAGAGTGGCCTCTACATCAGATGGACGTGACAAACGCCTTTCTCCACGGTGACCTCTCAGAGGAGGTGTACATGACTCCTCCGCCGGACGTCTCAGACCCTTCTGGCCACGTCCATCGTCTGCACCGAGCCATTTATGGCCTTAAGCAGGCCCCTCGTGCCTAATTTGAGCAATTCCATAGTGTTGTTCTGGCAGCAGGGTTTGTAGAGAGACACTCTGACTATGCTATGTTCACCCGCTCCTCTAATCAGGGTATTGTTGTTCTGCTTCTATATATGGATGATATAATCATCACAGGGGATGACAGTGCCACCATAGTGTCACTTCCAGAGTCAGTTCGAGATGAAAGATATGGGCCCTCTTCACTACTTTCTTGGTCTTGAGATTGCTCGGTCAGTTTGTGGATTGTTGATATCCTAGTAGAAGTACATCTCTGACATCTTTGTCGAGGCTGCTCTCACTGACTCTCGTACTGCTGACACACCCATGGAGCTCAACTTGAAACTCCTTTCTACAGATGGTGAGCCTCTCCAAGGTATCTTCCAATACCAGAGGCTGGTTGGGATGATAGTTTACCTCACCATAACTAGACTAGACATTGCACATGCTGTTGGTATTGTCAGTCAGTTCGTTCAGGCTCCATGCTCTGTTCATTTTGCAGCGGTTCTTCAGATTATTCGCTATCTCCGAGGCACCGTCACTTGTTCGTTGTTCTTTTCCTCCACCTCTCCGCTAGTACTGCGTGCTTACTCTGATGTAGATTGGGCAGGAGATGTTGCTACCCGCCACTCTACCACCGGCTAATGTGCGCTTCTTGGCGACTCTCTGATTTCTTGGCGTAGTAAGAAACAGGAGTCTGTTGCTCATTCCAGTACTGAAGCCGAATACAGGGCTATGGCTACCACTACCGTAGAGATTGTCTATCTTTGTCGACTTCTCCTTGACCTGGATGTTGCGATATCTAAGCCCACGTCTCTCTTCTGTGACAACCGGAGTACTATTTAGATCGAAAGCAACCCGGTCTTCCACGAGCGGACGAAACATATAGAGGTGGACTGTCACTATGTTCGTCAGGAGTTTCTCGCTCACACCATCTCCCTGCCATTCGTTGACTCGACGGAGCAGATTGCTGACTTCCTCCCAAAACCTCTTACCATTGCTCGTTTCTGGCATTTCATCAACAAACTCTCAGTTCATGATCCACCGTGAGTTTGAGGGGGAGTGTTAATGTATATAGATACGGGCCGGTTTCATGTACAGTCGGGTCGGGTTCACTATATAATACGGTGTATATATATTGGGCTTAGTCCCTCAATGAAGATGATTCTCCATTCTCTCCAAACCCTAACCATCATCTTCTAACATCAAGAAATATCGTATTGACATATCCGTATCGTATCATCCCGTATCCCGTATCCCGTATATGTACCCCGTATATGTATCCATGTTTCATAGCTTAAAACAATATACCTTAAAACAACCACAGGTAAATAACTTGCTTAGTAAAGACTAAAACTAAAACTTAAATAGGAGATCACATTCAGACATTTGAATATTTAAGGAACATTTTCCATAAGATGTCACATTCAAAGATTTGAAGCCATCCATCCCTTCCCTCCAAATTGGTTGCTAGTGGAGAATTCCAAAGTGCAAAATGTGGAAACAAACCAATCCAGTAAGCAATAGCAAATTCCAACAACCCTAAAAGCAACAACTCTAACACAAACCATGGTTACTAGTGGAGATCAAAATAAGTATTACTAACAGGTATTAATTGCATAACAGCAAAATTAAGGTGTGATCTGAAGAAAACAGTTAACACTAATACATCCAACTGATCCAAGGACAACTCCAATTTGCAAGAGTGTATCTAATGAAAGTAAACATTCACAAAATTTCAATAAACTTAAGATAACAACTCAGAAACAACAGATGGTTGCCTGCAAAGCACAAAATCCTTTTATTGTGAATGGAAATCATTTCACAACAGCAAACAACTAACTAATCATTCGCTTAGAATTCCTTACCTGCTGCACTGCTGGCAGAACCGCTGCTCTCGTCCGCCCACCATCACTATAGCAGTCTTGGAGTGGACCTCACAGACCTTGTGGCGCCTGTGATACTCCCTGGACTTGCTAAGATCAGATGTGCACCCCTGCACCAAGCACGAGACGGTTTGGGTGCCATTGCTCGATGCTCGAGCCCTCTTCGAGGTAGCGGATGACATCACCATCGTCGTCAGGGCCCTGGGCTGCTCCTTCCACTTACCAGACAAACCAAGATCTCCCAATCCCCCGAGTTTCAGATCAACCGAGCAATCCTGTCCTCTCACAAGGTGGTCCAAACCACCACTCGATCCGGCCATGGAGCCGATGCTCAGTCTGACGTCCCGCTCCAATTCTGCCAAATCCCACGGAGGGATCTTCAAATCCCATTCCATGAAAACAACCCTCTTCAACTCCTTTTGATGCCCTCTTATTCTCTCTCAGCCTCCTCCTTGCCTTTTATATGGTTTATTCCTTTCTTTTCCCGTTCCCTCTCCTGTCACTCTCTTCTTACACCCACCCACACCTTTCTCAATCAAACAATCCCTATCTTATTGCTTTCCACAGCATTACATCACATACCACTACAACTGCACCTTCCCATCCAAATACAATCATCAAGAGGACCAAACCCAGTCAAGAAAATGTGTTGCATGGTAGCCCAGTTAAATTTGGAGGATTAAAAAAAAAAAGGAGAAGTCACAAAACAAAAGCATAAGCTCCCCAATTCAAAACCCTCTAATTGGGAGTTTCAATCGAAACCAGCTAAAGAAGGGGGAAGAGGAGGCAAATCTGAGAGTGTTAGCAAAGAATACAGCAACCCATTTGAAAAAATCTCATCTTGATAGCTTTTAGAGACACAAATTGCAGAGGAAACAACTAAAAGTGGGAAAGAAGTACCCCCAAAAAAGAACTAAAAGAGTGGGAAAAAAAAACAGAACTGGGTATCAAAGAAAACATCAAGATTCCGAGAACCCAGATTCAAAAAATCTCATCTTGATCAGCAGCAGTCAAGTTGCACCAAGAGAGCAGGGAAGTGGGCGAGAAAAACCAAGCCCAAAGGCTGGGAAGTGACGGGCAGTGAGTAGGGTTACAGCAACTGCTTGCAGTAGCTGGGGGATGGCCTTCTGTCATGTGGGGGTCTCCAACCATTGAGTTCCCGGCATGGACTCCCATTAAGAAGCAATAATAAGGGTGAACCCACATCCACTGTTCACCTTATCATATGGCTGTACATTGCTATGCACTGGTAGTCTGGTAGCCAACCATAGACTGTGGAATGCGATCTTAGGTATCGAGATGGTTGTGGCCGGAATTATTGGAAGCTATGCATGCATCATGGTGAGAAAGGGAGAGCTGGGGTGGGGGGGGAGCTAAACTTGGCAATCATGGAGTGACATGGGCTCTGTTGTGTCTTTGTAGGGGGTGCAGTGTGAAATAAAAGAACTTGAGGGTGAGAAAGATGTGGAAAAGAAAAGGGACATGGGTGTGGTTGCTTTCAACTTTCTTCTGCAGTGAGGGAAGAGTACAAAAGGGTAGGTGGAGGTTGAGGTGGACGAAGGGGGGAAGGTAAGCCTTGTGGTTGTGGGGGTGGTTAAGACCAACAACGAAATTGGGGGTTAATTATGCTTCACTTTTTTTTCCTGGGTTCATTAATTAATTATGCTTCACAATTGCTAGGATGCTTTTCTTTTCATATGCTTTCACTCCCCCTCTCACTTTGGGTTTTCTTTTCCCCACTACTTATCTTAACTCAAATCATAAACATTCACATGTGGTTATGACCATTGATCAAGGTCAACAACAATTATCTATTACGGGGACGTTTGTTTGCATGTAGGTCTACGGAAGTGGTGGAACGGACAGAACACCCAGCACTACGACAGTCAATTATGGATGGAAGTCTCAGTTTCGATGTCTGGTTCCATGGAACTGGACACATAGAACTACAGTTTTATCACTTTCAATATTTGTTTAAGTGCACGGAAGTCCAAGACGTGCATGAATATTTTAATCAAATAACTTTATATGATATAAAAGTGTTTTTTTATAAATAATATTTAATAAATAAATTTGGTTATTAATATCAGTTTTTTAGTGGATATTTTAATCTTATATTGAATATATTTTTCTAGAATTTTTTTTTTTTTTTTGAGAACTGCTCCAATGAGGGGGGAGGGTTAAGCAGCTCCTGACCAGTTATATTAATAAAAAATTAAGTTACAATCCGATTACGAAAGGCTTTCACCTCTTCCGGAAATTAGTCAGCCTGTGTGGATGATTCAAATTTTGAAGGTCAACACCGCCAATCGTTGAAGCTCCTATGCACCGGAAGACTTGCCATTGAAAATTCGTTTGTTCCTCTCAAGCCATAACACCCAAAGGATTCCTATGACCTGGATATCCCACGGAGCTGGGAACTCCTTTTTCACCTTTCTTCTCCTCCAAGTAGACCAAAGTGCCTTCAAATGTCTAGGATGGGAAGTGATTTGATATATGGACTCGAAGTGGTCCCAAAAACCTCTCGCGAAAGAACACCCGAGTAAGAGGTGCGAGGCAGTTTCCTCCTCCAAAGAACAGAAAGTGCAGGAGAACTCCGTCACGTCCGGGTTGTTCCTCCTTAGCAGATTGGCCTTCATAAGAATTTTGTTCCTCACCACTAGCATAAAGAAGAACTTAATCGTAGTTGGTACCTTGGAGCTTCATATAGCCTTGGACAGTAGAAACTTCTCCATCGACGGAAGGAGGTTCTTGTAGAAGGACCTCACCGTGAAAGCGCCTGAGGGATGCCATCGTTATTTGACTCCATCAAGTCTCAATCTGAAGGTGGCCGTCGAGATTATCTCTCTCAACTCTTCTAGCTCTTGTCGCCGTCCTAGTGAGAGTGGACAGACTAACCCAACACACCAACAGAATACTCCTTCCTATGGGTGCAAAATTTGGCCAACGTCCTTAGACGGGACCCACTAGTCCTACCTGGGGGTCCACTGAGTCAACGACGGGACCCATCGACCCAGCCTGGATCCTGTCGAAGCAACTACAGAAACCACCCCGGACCCCGGACATTTTCCAAACCTTTATAAATAACAGAGTAGCTGAATACTCCAAATCGATTATCTGATTTCTAGATCAAACTTTTGAAAACCAGAGCTATGATGTCTCTCTCTTCTTCTAAGACAAGTGATACTTAGCCTGTCGAGATTATAGCACGGAGACGTAAGATTCAACTGAACTTCGAGATCACATCTCGTGTTAATTCTCCTCAACTCTATCAACTATTTCTAAACTTAAGTCCTCAAACCTTCAACTACTTCAAAGTTCAAGACAAAGACATCAACGCTTGAATCGACATTCAATTCAACTCGATTAATGGTTAGGCGGAGTCATTGGGTCGGCACGAGGATCATCCCCCACACTCCCGATAATCAAGCTTGGGATCTTCTTGAAGATCCCATTCACTGCGCCAAGGCGAAGAGGTCCGAGAAGGGTTGTTTCAGAGTCACCTCCCTGAACCAATTGTCCTCCCAGAATCTGATAGCATGACCATCACCCAAGGTGAGTAGATACACGGGTCTATAGAGGTCCCGAACCTTGAGGATACCCTTCCATAATCAAGAAATTTTGCCCAATTTCCTACTCGTCTGCAGAGAAGATAATCTTTTGAAGTACTTCGTCATAATGATCTGTTGCCAAGATCCTCCATTATCAGTCTAAAGTGTCCACCACCACTTTCCCAGCATAGAGATGTTAATTCTTCTTAGATCTAGAACGCTCAACCCTCCTAACGCTTTCAGAAGACACATTTGATCCCACCATAGTAAGTTGTAAGAGCCTCCGGTTCCACCTGCACCTCTCCAAAGAAAAGATTTTCCAATCTTAGCAATCCTCTCGATCACCCAAGAGGGGAAGTAGAAAAAGGATTGGTAGTACGAGGGGATTCCAGCCTCCGATTTCTACGTATCTAGAATATTATTATAGTAAATATTTATAGTTTTCTACATATATTCATGTAAATTTTTATTTAATAGAATTAAGGGTGTTGAACCAAATGGGACCAAAAAATATTAATATATAGCGTTTTGGTTTGTCCCTAAAATAAGTACAAAACATGACCATAATAACTCCTTCGTAAATAAAAAACTAATTAGTTTTAGCTGAACTTGAACCCGACTCAACCCAACGTACCCAAGCTTTAGCTGAGTTGGGTTGGGTTAGGGTTTGAAAATTCCTAACCCAACCCCGGGTTGGGTTAGGTTAGGGTTAATCCCTTGGGTTCGGTCCAACCCAATCCAAACCCAAGTAGGTTGAGTATAAGATAGGGAGGCCACTAGTTTTCCATTATACTAAGTACATGTGTTCAGTTTTTTTTTGTTGGAAAGGGGCCCATGGTCCACCACCGGGCACATATACAGTGAGTCACAAAGTCAGGGTTCTTTATGTATGTTAAATGTTAATATTCCTCATACATGTCTAATAAAAATTATTGTCTCTAGATTTTTTTTTTAAAGAGAATCATATTCCTGGTAAAATAATGATAGTTTTCTTAACTTTTGAACTGTATCTCATCTAGATTTTGTAACCTTGGGTTGCCATAAATCATGGGGTTAAATCAGGAAATAGTTTAGCCGTCCAAATAGTTGTTCTGGCCGCTAGTACCTAGACGCATTGTGAATAAATACCCTCTTCCTCGAATGAGTTTGTGTAAAAAATTGAGGAGAAAAGTCTATGCTTCGGAGAACATTTTGAAAAAAATTCTCCCTTTCGTCCTCCCTGCAATCCCTACTACCAAGGGAAGATCTTACACGCTTGTAGGTTGTTTTTCACCACGTATACTTTAATTTGATATAAATTAAAGATTTATTTTTTCTTTTATCGGAATGTGTATATAGAAAAATTTACTTAGGTTAAGTGGTTTGTTTAGTTTTCTCTATCCCACTTTTGCAAATCTCATGTGTTGGGTTCTTCTGTGTGAAACGGAAGAGGGTCAAGTCTTACTCGTGCGACAGGACAAGAAGAGCCCTACTTCCCCTTAGTAGGGAGTCGGGGTATACCGACTTAATTCTTTTGAGATTCGTCCGACGGGTTACTCAGGCAAAGTAATCCCTTAAAGGATGCTACCACCCACAATGGGGTGTGATGCACTTTTGGGAACGTTCAGGTCATGCGGGAACGAGCATGGGTGTCTTTGCGTGTGTGAAGCACAAAAGTCTGAGCGGCATCTCAGGTGAGCACTAAAGCCACGATTTTGGAGCATTGTGTAGGCAGCCGAATAGGGAGCTCGTGAAAAACTGAAAGGAACATGACCGAAGGCAACAGGGAAAGGAGAGTTCTATTGGTGTAGTTCTTGAACAGGTCCCGCGTGATCTTGGTTCCAAGTCTGTAGCCGGACCTTTGAAGCTTATTGGATTGCTCTCACCATCCAGCACGAAGCTGACCAGATTTTTTTTGGGTAATGTGCATAAGGTCCCTGACTACATATCACTATAGTGATAAGGACCGACAACAAGATGCATTTGCACCAGGTCCTCCATTTTGGAAAAAGTCCATTTTACCCTTTGATTGATTGAAAAATAACCATTTTACCTCTACTCGTAATTGTACAATGAAATCACTTGAAGAGTAACATTCCGGTAATACATAGTAACATTTTCTACAGTGATTTCACTGTAGCAAAATTTTTATAAAAAAAAACGATTTTGATTTTTAAAAAAAATTGCTATAGTGAAAACATTATATTGTAGCAATTGTTACTCTTTTATCACTGAATTGTTACTCTTTGCTATCACTGTAGCAATTGTTGCTCTCTATTATCAAATTGAGTAACAATTGCTATAGTGATTTCACTATAGCAAAAAATATTTTATCGAGATTTCTCAAAAAAAAAAATGATACACTGAAATCAATGTGGCAATTGTTACTCAATTAGGTAATAAAGAGTAACAATTGCAGATTGTTACTCTTTATTACCGAATTGAGTAGCAAATGCCACAGTAATTTCATTGTAGCATTTAAAAAAAAAAAATGCTACAATAAAATCATTGTAGCAAATCCGTGGGTTAAGCTATGTAGCGACAAGAACGAAGGGGCATGCACTAAGGGGTCGTTTGGTCAATAAATGGGGATAAAAATCACGTGTGGGACTTGCTCCAGCTGCTTTCTTTTCCGGAGGGACCTGGTGCAACACCATCCTATTACGTGTCCTTCCCCTTAAACTGATCTCTTGTCAGGAACCTCTCACTAAGTCCCCCTTTTTTTTCTCCGAAAAGGGTTTTCTCGTAAAACATCTATGTGTGTTGTAGTTTAAATTCTGAATGCAAATTAACCTTGTATGCTTTTACCCAGCATTTCACAGAAACCCACTAAACTGTTAATCCTTGCAAGTGAGGGAGAAAGATAACCACCCGACTTCTAATCAACATTGCATGCAAAATGTAATATTCTGTGATGAGTTGAGAACTTAGCATAACATAATCTTTAATCTACCAGAGATCTAGTATAGTGCCTATTGATCAGGACGATCATAGGAGGTATAATTTTGTAGATACCGTCGCGCTCCGATTGTACCTCCCACTGTTCCCTCGATAAGGGATCAACCCGTGGTTAGGATAATTTCATATGCAATAGGAAAAGCAAACCAATTGCACAGGAACCAAACGTGACCTTAGAGTTGATGTTTTTCCCAATATAGCCCCCAACTCTAACATATTACCCAAAATCGGCCCACTTTTTTAGCATTGCTTTTTTGGTCACCGTCACGTGTGAATCAGCTCGCACGCTCGTACTTAGATAAGTTTTAACCATTTTGCCCTGCAAATGATAAAAAGTGAGTAAATATTTGGCTAGAAAAAGATTTACCCAAACTCACCTTCTTCATGTGTCCAATCAACATCTTTTCCCTTCTTTCTACATAGATAATCGAAAGTTTGCCATGTTCATTTAAGCTATGGTCTACGAAGACCCACCAATTTTGCTACAAAACCCTTGTCGGAGGTCATTACACCACGTAAAGGTATAAACCCTATCTCCTACCCCTATCATCATTAAATCATTGGAGGTCACCAAGAGTTTGCTCAATATAACGGAGAAGAACATAAGACCTTGCACTCACTCTTCCGAAACATGGAAAAACCCTTAATTTTTGTCATTGCCTTCTTCTTCTTTTTTATCAATTAGAAGTAACACTCTAAAAAATTACACCGAGAATTTAAAGCAAAGACTTTGTGTTCTTTTTCCTCAAGTTGACAGACTGAGAATAACATTTTTCTCAGGTCTTGCGTTCATCTAAAGAATGGAAGAGAGTTTGAATAAATAACAACAAAGAATTTGCATTCTTTCTTCTCAAAACATTACATTCTTCCTTCTCATCGCAAGGCCTTGCTAAAGAAAACATTTGAACCCTTTGAGGACCCGTGCGTTCCCCATCGCAAAACCTTTAGCATAGAGGACATAGAGATGTAGTTATTTCCCCTAGAGTTAACATTGATTGTTGAGCTCTATCCCTCCCCAATCCTAGATAATAAAAGGACATGTGCATGCCCTTTTAACGCCTCAAATATATATCTCGTAGTCGGTTCAACAAATTTGTTTATGCTCTTCAGACATCGGATGTGCTCAATTCTTAGCTGACTACTCCCTTTTTAGGTCATTATGGATTCTCATTCGCTAAGAGCATCTCCAACCCCTTACTCAAATTTTTATTCAAATCTGCGTAAATATTTGAGTAAAAACTCAATTTGATCCTGAGTACTCTAATCCTTACTTAAATTTGAGTAAAACCCAATCTGATACAAGCACTCCAGGCCTTTTACTCAGATTTTTTTACTCAAATTTGAGTAAAACTCAAAATTGGATGGCACATTTGTAAATAGAAAGGCATTGAAAAATGACCGTTAGAATTTGGTATGGTGTTAGAGTCCCTTGATTTGGTGAAAAAATTGAGTAAAACTCAGTTTGATATAAGTCTAAGTAAAGGGTTGGCGCTATTTTTTAGACAATTTTACTCAGATTCAAATCTAAGTAATGATTTGAGTAAGAACTGGAGATGCCCTAATGTTCTTGTTTATGTCAACCATACTAACAAATTTGGCATTTAGGAATAACTATAATTAGTTCAGGTGAAGTTCATAAACCGAAAACATAAAATATATTATAATACATTAGTAATTCTATATTAATAGATATAAAAATATATATTTATAACTTGGCTGCTTCGTATTATATTGCATTGGTGAATTTTTCTTGAATTTTGCATTAATTTGGAGAATATTGTTACTATGATGGCAACAATGCTGCTTTGTAATATTCTTTGTGCTACATTGACCAACCACCCTACCTGACCAACATTCGGGTATGGGTATGGGTATGGTTACTTCAATATCCATAACTGAAACCCGATACTTGATTAATTGGTCCTCTAGCTTGTATATATTGAATAGTACGGTTGGACTCCAAACCCCTAATATAATGTGCCTAAATTCTAACCAAACTCGTATCCCTACCAAAATTTTACCCGGACTGATACCCTACTAAAACCAGTATAATAGGAAACCATAAGACCTTCTTACTATTTAATTGTAATACATTTTTCCTCAAATAATTGCATGTATGGTGGAGGCAAAAAAGACCAAATTATGTTAGAGAGGTGGAGACCAAGTTCGATGAGCAACAACAAGCCCAAGCTGAACTCAAGGTGGAGCTCAACATGATCAAAAGGAGAAGGAGGAGGAAGCAAGATACAGGGCAGGTCGTGAGCACGATCTGAGAAGGTCGTGAGCACGACTTGCGTACTGCACGCACGACCTAGGTCTACAGAAGTTGTACACATGACTACCTGGGCATGACTTGCTCTCAGGCCATGCGCACGACGACGACGGGATTTTCATATCCAACCCGTTTGTCTTATTCGCTTTTGGGGGTTTCTATATAAGGGCTCCATCTGTTGTTTAAACTAACTCTAATAACTTATTGAATTGGGAGAGGCTTGGAGGCTAGAGATCGACTAGGGTTTACTTCCGAAATCGAGGAGAAAATCTTTGTTCATCGATTGGAGATTCTTATAGAAGCTTGGTTGACGTGAGATCCTTCTTTGTATTGACTGATTTGCTCTTGTTGATTAAAGGGTATTGGAATCAGTTTGGTGTAGAGAAGAGTAGGCAAGTTTTCCAAACCTCTGTAAACCATGTGTTTATTTTTGTGCTTTTGGTTTGTTTTACATCTATTGCTTGCTCTTAGTAATCTGTGGCGGCTGCCTGATTGGATGTTAAGTTTTTAGGAACGATCTCGTTGTTTGAACGCTCTTGTCTTTGGGCTCGTCACGATCATGTGACATCTGGCGATCTTGGTGTTTCCGTTGTGCTAGTTTGTTACCTGATCACCAACAGATTATACCCAATGCATACCCAAAACCCCCCAAACGGATAGGGATCGGGTAATGATATGGGATGGGTATGGGTGCGTCTGACACAAATACAACTTGTGCCACCCCTAACCATAGTAACGATATTCTTACCTTTGGGGTTGGCACTGTCAGCATTGTTGTAGGTTCTGTAGGTAGTGTTGGTGCTGGCTCTGCAACACCTACAACATTTGTTACACAACCTATGGGTGCTGCTGAGGTTGGGGCTGCTGATGTTACAGAGGTTGGTGGCGAAGGCGTTGATGTAGTTTCAGAGTATGTTGCTGGCGAAGATGCAGCCAGTGGTTCTGATAGTGTTACAGAGCTTGATGTTGTTACAGAGTCTGAAGGCGTGGGTGATGCTTGTGATGCGGATGATGGAGCACAAATACTCTGCAACATCCAAGTCGAAGTCCTTCAAGCGTGACAATGGGGATGAGCACAAATACCTTGTGGAGTCAACCGGGTGAGCGGCAATCTCATTACAGGAGATGTTCAATACTTTCAAGAAAATCAGCAGCTTCAGAGGTTCTAAAGCGGCAAAGTTACTGAAAAAGAAACCATCATACATGCACAATTCTCTCTCTCATTCAACCTATTAGTCAACTTGTCAGTCATACATGCACAATTCTCTCTCATTCAACCTATCAGTCAACTTGTCAGTCACCACTAAAAAAAAACTATCATGCATGCATATACAATTTATATGCATCAGAATTTCAAAGCAATTTATAAGCATCAGAATTTTGAAAGCATCAGAATTTTAAAAGTATTATGTATGCACCCACACATCATGTACTTAATTATCCTTTGCAATATGTTGGAGTGCTGATGAGTTATGGTTCTGTATTCAAAATTGTTCAATTGTTCTATACTTCAATACTAAAATGGAAAGAGAAAATTTTGACTGACAGGTTGAATGATAAAAATAACAGAAGAGAAGATTTTCCGAGCGAATGCATATTTAAGTGCAAAGCCTTAACGTATATTTTAAATGTCAGATTTTCATTAACCTATTATTAAACTCAGAAAAACATCAATTTTGCTCTTTTGCTACCGTGTTGATTTGCTGCATTTGCTTAGGCCCAATCGTGGCAGTCATAGCGAAGGAAAATGGATAATGGCAGTCATAGTGAAGGAAAATGGAAATCAATCAGAACAAATAGACTTTAACTCCGCCCTGATGCATCAAATTGAAAGTGAGGACAAATAATCAAAAAAATAAAAATCTCAACACTGAACTAGGTTATAGAGACCTCCTGCTCACCGGTGACGACCCCGACCCCGACCTCGACTCCGCCGGGGACAACATATGCCTGCAATAAAAAAAAAACTGATATCAGGAGATAGAGAACTGCAATCAAAAAAAAAATCTGAGATGAAGAGAGAGAGAGAGAGAGAGAAAGAGAGTGACCTGTTCACCGACGACTCTGACCCTGCCAGCGAACGCATAGGCTTACAATCAAAAACTGAGATAGAGAGAGATAAAGAGCTGCAATCAAAAACAAAATCTGAGAAAAAAAAACTTAAGATCGAGAGATAGAGAGCTGCAATCAAAAAAAAAATCTCCTAAAAAAACTAAGATCGAGAGATATAGCTGCAATAAAAAAAAACTGAGTTCGAGAGAGATAGAGAGCTGCAATAAAAAAAAACTGAAGATCGAGTGAGATAGAGAGTTGCAATAAAAAAAACTGAAGATCGAGAGGGAGAGACCTGTTCACTGACGATGACACCGACCCAGCCCGCAACAACAGGCCTGCAATAAAAAAAATTGAAATCGAGAGAGATAGAGCTGCAATAAAAAAAAAAAACAAGAAAAAAAAAACAGTAAGATCGAAAGAGAGATTGAGAGCCGCAATCAAAAAAACAAATATGAGATCGAGAGAGATCGAGTGAGAGACATGTTCACCTTTTCACCGGCGACGACCCCAACCCCGCCGGTGCAGCATAGGTCTGCAAGCCAAGAAAAAACCTGAGATGAGAGAAAAAGAAAAGGAAAAAAAGAAGGGGAAAAAATCATCACCTCCATCTCCCCCGACCCAGCTGGCAACAACAGACCTGCAATAAAAAAAAAAAAAGGAAGATCGAGAGAGATAGAGAGCTGCAATAAACAAAAAAATCTAAGATTGAGAGAGATCGAGTGAGAGACCTTCTGTTCACTTGTTCACCAACGATGACCCCGACCCTGCCGACGACAGCATAGAACTGCAATCCCAAAAAAAAAATCTGAGATGAGAGAAAAAAAAAAGAAGGGGAAAAAATCATCACCTCCATCTCCCCCGATCCAGCAAGTAATAGCAGATCTGCAATAAAAAAAAAAGTGAGATAGAGAAAGAGAGAGCTGCAATAAAAAAAAAAAAAAAACTGAGATTGAGAGAGATCGAGATCTAGATCGAGCGAGAGACCTGTTCACTGGCAGAGATTGGTCCCCTCCTTCGCTGTTGGATCCACCCGATCCAGCTCTCTCTGGCTGCGAATCTACCGGAGGAGATCAGCCCCCTCCCCTTTTTGTCGATCCACCAGAGAAGAAGAGGGGAGGGGGAGCCAATCAAACCCCTCCCCTTTTTTGTCGGGATCTACAATGGCCATAACTCCTTTCGCCTGGTCGTTGCTCCTCTCCTTCGTGTCGCGCCGGCCACCGTTTTACCGCTTCGATCGAGAGAGAGAGAGAGAGAGAGAGAGAGAGAGAGAGAGAGAGAGAGAGAGAGAGAGAGAGAGAGAGAGAGAGAGAGAAGGGGTGGGGCTGAGACTGAGATCCAGAGAAGGAGAAAACATGGGAGGGGGATCTGGATCCACCCCCTCCTTGGCTACTGGATCCACCTGATCGGAGACCCCCGGCTACGCCGCCTTCATGCTCTGCCGAGCTGGACCCGATCCAGGGGAGGGGGAGCTGGATCTAGCTCTCCCCGGCTGTGGATCTACCAGAGATGAAGAGGGGATTGGTGGAGAGTGGGAGAGTGTAAGATCTCAGATCCCCTGACCGCTTTGATAGGGGGAGAGAGAGGAAGAGAGAAAAGGGGCGGGGCTGAGAATGAGAGGGGGATCGGTGGCCCAGGCCTAGTAGAGGGGGCAGGAGCAGGGGTTCGGGGGGGCTTAGAAGGAGAGAGAGAGAGAGAGAGAAGAGAGAGAGAGAGAGAGAGAGAGAGAGAGAGAGAGAGAGTATGTGTGGTGAGGGGGCCGGGGTGGCGTAACCGACGGGAGAGAGAGAGGGGTGTGGGGTCTGGCTGGCAGGGAGAGAGGGGCGCCGGACTTATGTGAGAAAGAGAAAGGAGAGAGAGAGAGAGAGAGAGAGAGAGCACGGTATTTGGGTACAATCACAGCTGTCCATTTAATCAACACAATCGCCTTCCATTTTTGGAGGGCTAATCGAATCAATCACAACTGTTAATCTATATCTTCCAAGTGAATGACACTCACCTTAACAGCAATGAACGGCTGTGTTTATCTCTTAGGATTTGTCTCTCCACTCAATTAAATGTTTGTCCCCCCCACAAAACCTTGAAATATTATATAATATAATATAATATATATATATATATATATATATATATATATATATATATATATATTCTCTGAATTATTGAAAAATTAACGAATAATTCGCGAATTCAAGGGCAAACGAATTATTCGGCAACATAGGTTAAATCCTAGTAACTCTCGAATTATTCACGAATAATTACAAATAATTCACAATTTTTTCTGTTTTTTTTTGTGCTACCTCTTTTATTTTAGTTATAAGTATATATTTTTATATCTATTAATAAATAATTATTAATTAAAATAATATGTTTTATTTTTTGAACTTTTTCTTAATTCCGAATTCCCAATTTTGCCCCCTCGTGCCGAATTATTCCCTAATGCCGAATTTGTTATTATGCCCTAACAATAAGCCTCAATCACAGTATCCACCATCCTCACTAAAGTAGGCTAAAGCCTACCAATTTACTGCATCAATGACTGCCTTCCTTTGAAGTCATTTCCGGGCTTGCGTTCATCTTGAACTTTAGGAGTAGCTTTAAAGCTTCCTCGGTTTTTTTTTTAATTACTACTACAAAAAAAATATAAAATTATTTTGAACCCCTCAGTGTCTCATCTATGGGAGGGTTAAGATGGCCCTACGAGGTCTCGGATACCAACCCCTCCAAGACTTTATCAACTCACCTAACTGGTACTTACAGGATCACTAATTAGCCATGAAAGCATGGAGGAGGAAATAGGCTTTCAGTGCCATGCGTGATAAGCTGAACACTTGGTATTGTCACGGCGCAAGCAAATCAACCACACAATTATCATAATTGTGGCCCACCATATGCGTGCGGGGGAGGACCATCGATCGAGCGGTTTGGTGGACTTGACCAAATAAACCTTGACTTAATGATTTAATTAAGATAACATATAATTATTGTCTCAATAATATTTAACTTTGCTTGTTTGATCAACTAATAATCAAATAGTATAATACTAAAATAAAAATTTTTCAAAAAAAAATTCTAAAATGGAAGTCTCTCTCATGTGTTGTGACACATGGACCTCTTTTAAAAATCCAGAATCATTCTCCCATATGTGAACCACGACTCTTTCTCATAAATCCTATTAAAAACCAGGGGGGCACACCTTAACATCTTCCATCGAACATTCCTTATCTTCACCGGGTTATTGTAGCGCTACAATTTCGTACATTGTGGTTTTTATTATGTATTGATTGGGCCTTAATGAAACAAAGCAAACAATACCAATTACTATCCTTATCAGCTATCATAGTCAAAGATGATACATATCGAAAAAATATAGGGTAACTTAATATTTATGACCCCCTGAAGTTTAGCCAAAAATCACATAGCCCTCTTGAAGGTAATAAACTATGTTTTGCACCAACCAACTTTGTCCTATTGTCCAACTGAGCCCACTCCAAAAGTTATTACTTTTTTAGTCACCTAATTTTCTTAGAACCAAATTACGCTTAATGTTAATTCCAAATTATTTCAACATGTTATCCCTTGTGAACAACCACATAAAACATTTTAACCTGTGAATATGTTGACTCCGCTCCCATCCGCCTCAAAGTCGTGTCCCCATGGTCAATCCTCTGCCTAAGGGTTTGTTGTTGATAGGTATTCTTTAGTTGGAAGCAAAGAATATAGAAGATGAGAAGAAGAGCAAATTATTCATGGAAAACAAAGATTTCCACGAACTAAGATCCTTTCTGCAAAAAAAAAAAAAAAACTAATTGAGATCCAACAAACTCCATGGGCACTGGCCTCGAAGTGTTCATCCGGATCACAAGTTCTTGCACTCGCCGAGGTAAGACAACTACCTCATTTTCTCCCCCCTTCAATATCTCCATGGTAACCTCGGATGTATTTGGCACAAGCTGCGGCGACCGCAAACCTGTATTTTTTTTTCTTTGAACAATGGCGGCACAATTAAGTTGCGTCCGCCGCATCAAAGTTGCAACGGCCTCAAACCTGCATTTCTTTTTGGGTGATGTGGCTAAGGTCCCCAGCAAAGCAACAGATCCTTGGAAGCTAAAGGACACCCAATAGTTTCATTTAGCCTAAGTTCCCTGCCTTTCATGATAAACCCGAAACTACCCCCGCCCCCCTTTCTTCTCCCCTCTCCCAAGCAGCTCCGGCTAGGGGTGCAACTCGGGTCGGGTTGGTTCGGGTATGAGCCAACCCAGAACCGAACTGACCTAGTTCGATTCTACCATATTGAAAACCGAACCAACCCGACTTGGGTATAGACCCGAACCAACCCAACCCACACTAAAGTTGGGTTGGTTGGGGTCAGTTCTCGGGTTGGGAGTTGGTCTAAAAAAATAATGGTTATCGGCTATTTACTAGCAAACTAAAGGTCCATGTTGGGATTTAGGCTTTAGCCACCCATTGAGTTCTTTTGGTAATTGATTCAACGTTAATAAACAAATAACATTTACTCGGATGCTAGTGTGATGGAACCCAAAAGTCCAAACCCGTGACATATATATGTGGACTAATATATATGAGTTTGGTTCTCGGGTTGGATCGGGTCTACTTTATGGAAACTTTATACAAGAGGCTTCAGTTAAACTCGGTATCCAGATTACCGGTTTTAAACCCAGTAATCCAAATACCGGATTATACTTCAAATGAAAAAAAAAAAAAATTCTCACGCTTGTTTTACAGCGCTGACATGCCACGAGGCTGTCGGAGCGCTAGGTTGGTAAATAGTTTTGATCAGCCGTTGTTTCGTTAAATATTTTATTTTTTAATAATATTTTGAAAAAAAATCCCTTCGTGGAAAACGCGCAACGGCCAGAGAAAGGTCCATTGCAGTTTTTGTTGAAATCAAAATGCCTGGATGCTGATGCAAATGCCGAGTCTATTGGCAATGCCGTGAGGAGTGATCCACGCTTCAAATTTTGGTAGTCCTTCGTTGGATGTGTTTAGATCTCCTCAAGATGGTCGGCCTAGTCGGTGGGCCCGATGTGCATCACAGCCGCATGCAGTCGGTTGGAGTACGATCACTTTCAGGTCACTTGCCATCGCGCGGATGACCTACAGAACCACATGTTGCATGTGACAACTGCCACGATGAACGTTTCTTCTTGGGTGGCATTATTTTTATTAAAAAAATTAAAAATGCCTCCCAAGAAGAAGCGATCCTCGTGCAGTTGTCAAAGACACATGGTCCATCCAATGAGAGTTCAGATTTTGTTTCGACAGATGGCATCACAGGATAGATTAGCAAATTTGGGGAGATCAAGGTTTGTCACACCTACAGAGAAAGGCAATCGATCACACCTACAGAGAAAGGCAATCGGACAGCTGATTGGCTTGCCACCGAATCCCAGACTCATGGAACTTACAACGTTAGATTAATTATTCATAAATAAATGCATGTGCCCGTCGGCACTTGGACAGCCGCCTTTGGCGGCAACATGCTTGTCGGCACTCGAACGACCTTCTTCGGCGACCGCGGCTACCTTCGGGATGTGATTCACTTGTTAGAGAAAGAGAAAGTACTAATTAACCTTTCAAAAAAAAATACTAATTAACATCAAATGGTTATTAAATGCCATTGAATATGTGTTTATCATCTTTATATTATGTTTTTAATATCTTTATAGTAGGTTTTTAATAGGGTTATGAGAAATCCGTATTCACACACAGGAGATCTCTCTCTCTCTCTCTCTCTCTCTCTCTCCTCTCTCTCTCTCTCTCTCTTTTATCTTGATTGACGGATAGACCTATTTCATGCCTTTTTGTCATAATCAGCTTGTGAACAGCCGTAACATGTTACATAGATGTGTAGATTTTGTTTCGACTTATAGTGCTTCTGGTTTTATAGTATTTAAATCATAAAAGTATGATTAAAAAAAAAGTGGATGATATTTGAGTTATATATCCGCAAAGCATCTAATTATTTAAAAAATCAGAAAAATCATGTGATACCCATAAATTACTTTGCATAGTGAACTTAAGCTTATATGATATCCAGTACCAATGGGATCATCATTCTCTTCTTTTTTTAGCAGCTCATGATTTCCAGCATTGCTTCTTGGACCTCTTTGTACTGAAGACTTTCAAAAGCTTGATAGTGCAAAAGTTAACTAAAGATCTTGAGAACACCCACCCATGTCCTTTGCCTCCTGATAATAAATGGGAACATCCCCATAGGAGTCCACGTCTGCATTCGGAATCACAGCTGTCCAGTAAAGTGCGCAACCCAGCCGTGCGATTCAATCGGACGGCTGCACACCGCTCTCACCGTTGCCTGTAAACAAAGGTATCTCATATTTCAATCCTACACACATAATTTTGAGATGAAACCTTGCGAATGATTTGCAGAAGAACCCTTTTAGTAACCTGAATGTTTGCAAAATTAGGTGCTCGGCGTTTTTTCTTTAAACCGGTAATGAGAAGAATCTGAAGGCATGGATGTTTTCCATCTCATCTGGTAGCGGCGCTTCGGCTTCTTGTAAGCAGACTCATACTCGGCAGGCTCCATCCGAACCATCCCGAGCTCGACGAACTGCTAGTTGGCTCTCGGGCAGATGGGTTTCCATTCGGAACTTCGAGAGTAGCAGCCACTGGTGTACTCGGTCTCGAGTTGCTTGCCTTGATTACATTTGATATCCCTTGCAGCTCCTGCAACAATGTACCGAAGGGCCAAAGCTTAGCAACCTCCGTATAAACCGGAGCTAGGGCAGGACCGACCGCCATTTTTAGCTTATAACCGTGATGTTTGCCAGAATTGACACAAAAGGGATCAAATTTCAGAGAATTCTAATATCAGATTTTAGTATCTTTAATATTTGTCATGAATGGATGTTTAAAGAGCAAGGAGGTTGATCTAACCTTTAGGGCTGAAGTCGATAAAGCTGTTGACGGCCGTAATACCTGAAATGGTAAAGTTAGTTAGACATAACTAGAGCTTTCTGATGAGATCGTAGTTTTACCCTATGAAAAGATTCCAACCTTGGGAGTCTCAATAGAAGCTGACGGTGATGATGACTCTAGTGCTAATGGCGGCAAAGACACCGACTGATATTCACAAGAAAAGTCAAGGTAAGGACTAAGCTCAATGGAGAAGAAAATGCATAAATCTCTATAGTTTACCCTTGTGACAGGAATTGCCTGCTCAAGAGATGGCCTAGAACTTGTTGGTGATGCCTGAAAATTTCAAATGGCAGAATTAGATTAATCGATTACAGGAGAAGATCCTTCAAACAAAAGAGAAAATCACAAACATATATTTTAGGGCAAATTGCAAAAACCTCCCCTGAACTATACACCTTATTTCATATTGATCCCTCAAATTTTTCGTTACAATTTGAACACTGAACTATGCTCTGCCTGCATTTAGCCCCCTCCGTCAACTTTGATCCCAAAAATACCCTTATCAATTTCCAACAAGACTCAAACAATTTTTGAAAAATTTTAACTTCTGCTTACTAGGACAAGGGTATTTTCGGAATAAAAGTTCACGGAAAGGAACTGAATGCAAACGAAGCATAGTTAAGGGTTCAAATTGTTAAAAAAAAAAAGTTGACGGAGCATAGTTAGGGTTCAATAGTTAAGATCTTTTACAAATACTTTTTTTCTTGATATTTAGTTTCTTGGTCTTTAGTCTATGGTGTAATTCATCGGTTTGTTCTGTCGAATGATGTAATTGGTTCTTCAATTGGAATCATTCTCAATTGGGGGAAAATTTTCAACACATCATGCGTACCATACAACCACGGGGCCAACTGCCCACAAAGCCTATCAGCAAACTCTAAGTGATGGGGGCCACAAACCCGATGTGTTGGGGCCTGCTACCCATGTCTCTTGAATCGCAGTGGGCCCCGTGGTTGTATGGTACATAGGATGTGCTGAAAATTCTCTCCATCGGCTAGGTCACTAATATTTAATGTCTTTTTGTTTTGTTAATCTTGATTATGTAGGTCTTGAGTCCCCCGAGCCATTGCCGACCTTCGTGCGACCTTCTCAATGCCTTCCCAACACCCTCCGGCAACCGGTAAGATCTTGGGATCACTGATATTTAGTTTCTATTTTTTTAATGGTGAACTTGGTCTAAAGTCTATGATTTTTGATGAAAGGAATCGCCTCTTGATTTTGTAGGGTCTTGAATCCCCCAAGCCACTGTCGACCTTCACACGACCCTTCCAACTTCGTTTCGACGTCCTCCGGTAACCAGTAAAATCATGTGGAGATTAACTTTTCTTTTTTGAACTTATTGACATCGAAGGCAGTCGACTGTTTTTTACCGCTGTAGACGCCCACTACGTGCCAATCGGTACGGGCTTCCACTAGTCTATACAAAGAGACGAGTGTAGTAACCTACATGGCGAGCACACCTCAATAAGGGAAAAATATAAAAGAAGGAATATATATATATATATATATATATATATATATATATATATATATATATATAGAGAGAGAGAGAGAGAGAGAGAGAGAGGAATGTTACAGTGAGCTATGAGCTACGGAAGGAGAAAATGAGCTACGATCATTTTGACCACCCTAGAAGTTTTGGAATTTTGTGAAAATTGGTGGGTGTGTTGTCTAGGGTAACATGATCATCCTCACCAATTTTCAAGGAATTCCAAACCTTCTAGGGTCATCAAACGGTAGAAGCTTTATCCACCGTTCGTAGTAACCGTTAATTTTGCTTCTACCGTTTGATGACCCTAGAAGTTTTGGAATTCCTTGAAAATTGGTGAGGATGATCATGTTACCATAGACAACACACCCATCAATTTTCACGAAATTCCAGAACTTCTAGGGTGGTCAAAATGATCGTAGCTCATTTTCTCCTTCCGTAGCTCATAGCTCACTGTAACATTCCTATATATGAGGAATGTTACAGTGAGCTATGAGCTACGGAAGGAGAAAATGAGCTACGATCATTTTGACCACCCTAGAAGTTTTGGAATTTTGTGAAAATTGGTGGGTGTGTTGTCTAGGGTAACATGATCATCCTCACCAATTTTCAAGGAATTCCAAACCTTCTAGGGTCATCAAACGGTAGAAGCTTTATCCACCGTTCGTAGTAACCGTTAATTTTGCTTCTACCGTTTGATGACCCTAGCAGTTTTGGAATTCCTTGAAAATTGGTGAGGATGATCATGTTACCATAGACAACACACCCATCAATTTTCACGAAATTCCAAAACTTCTAGGGTGGTCAAAATGATCGTAGCTCATTTTCTCCTTCCGTAGCTCATAGCTCACTGTAACATTCCTATATATATATATATATATATATATATATATATATATATATATATATATATATATATATATATATATATATATATATATATATATATATATATATATATATATCACACTCAAAGTCAAGGTGGATCATGAAATGAGTTTTCCTGCTATATATTGAGAGTGCTAGTGTATGTGACTTGGTGAACAAGTCTGCAATCTGATCATCTGAGGACACATAAGGCATGGTGATGGTGCTAGAGAGAGAATGTTGACAAAAGCAGTGAAAGTCGATCTTATTCAGCAAATATGCATGGAATTGAGCTAGATAATGAAATCAGGAAGCTAATTAGCATCGTCAACACTAGTTAGAAGAAATAAAGCTAAAGCCAAAATTTGTTGTCAAATTCGTGAACTACAAGCTAATACAGTAGAATCAGAAGAAAAAAAAGTATTGCAACATAGAGATTATTGGTGAAATATGGTAAATGATTAGGAGTCTCGGTTGCCTGAATATTCTCTGTATTTCTGTTCTGCTCCAAACTTCGAACAAACATGCACAGGTTATATACTCCTCGGGTAGCAAGATCCTGAAGATAAAGTTCAACCATATTATCATTCAAAAAAAACTTAGAAGAGAAAAGATATCATGTCTTTAATATATACTAATTAATCAAAACCTGAGATTCTTCTATTTGATCAAGTTTTGTCTCCTGAGGCACACAAAAAACTATGAATTGGTATTTTTTATCCAGAGAGGACCTAACTTAATTTTTTTAATCAGAAGATGTTTGTGTTTAAGAGTGTAATATAATACCAGAGTTTCGACAGCACGATGAACAGATTCGACATCCACGTGGAATCCACTTAGTTCTCCGTGCAGTTTCGAAACCTATATGTTAAATCCAAATGAACCTTATCCGCAAAAATTCAAAGCCTTGTCAAAAAAATAAGTAAAGTTGTCTAGAGAAGTATCTATCTCACCTCATCTTTGGTAGAAATGGTATGTTCCAAACACTCGTTTAAATTATTATCCACACGGTCAATTCTTGAAGATAAATATCCCTTGGCAGACTGCAGGTTAGAAGAAGATTGGTCTTAGAAGAGAAAGAAATGCACAGACTACAGGGAGGGTCTAAAATTATGGAAATGCACTGGTAGGTTTGGAATAAGGTTATTTGCTATACCTCACTTCCCCACCCACCCCCATCCCCCTCTCTTCCTCCTCTCTTCTTTCCAAAGAATTTTATAATTCTCAACCATCCAATTAGCACTATGTTAAAGCAGTTAAAGTTTTTTGTCTCAGCCTTTAATAAACTTAACACACAGATGGCATCACCACCCACCTGTTGTAGGCATATTGTCAAGATAGCACACTAATGTGTGCCTTTAAACACCAGGCTTAGTATAGGCTTAAAGTTATGCAAAACATAAAGTAAAAACTTAAGAAAAGTCTAACATAGTTACATCTTATGTACTTCTTTGGGAAAGGATGCTTTCATTAATTCAAAATCATCAAAAACCACCCTTGTTCTTTTCAAATTGCTCAATTATTATATGATGATTTCTTAACTCTCCACATATAGGAACATATAGAGTATAAATGATAACTTTATGTCAAGGACACCAAATGAATATTAAATGAATGTAAATTGCTATATTACTCAATCGCAGATATTTCTGCAACCCCTCTAATAGAGGAGTAAAAGTACTTATTTTCAGCCTCTTTCAGACATGAATCTATAGAAGAACGTGTATTATTATCCCAGTTTTGATTCAAACATGAATCTGATTAACACTGCATGTTTAGAAAAATATTTACATGTTTTATGTACTTCCTTTGGGAAAGACTACGCATTCGTTAATTATCTATAGAGAAAAAAAAGGAAATCCTCTCATCATCAACCACCATGGCAGAGGAGATGGCACAAAGAGGGAAAGCAAAATATTAAAGAACTCAATTACAAACCATCTGAGATCAGTCACTAAGCAATAGTCTTGATTCCACCAATCAATTGAACTAAAGTCATTGGTTTTCCAAACAATCCTCAATGCTCAAACCTTTTGGAGGGAAAAAAACTTCTACTCCACGGTCAAAACATCCCACCACACCAAGTGGGTCAGTGTTTCATCCCTTTACATATTCTCGCTCAGACAGTAGGTTCCACTCTCGGAGCCAAGACTCCAAGTTAGTTATCGATGGATAATGAAAATAATAAAAAAGGGTTGGCATCAGATGGCCTGACCAGAATTAAAATGCAACAGAAAACGCAAAATATAGGGTACATAAAGACAACTACACAAAGAACAACTCTCCATTTATAACCATTATATGAAGGTTAAGCCAACATTATGTGATATTGCGATGCATAATCTTATATCTCCAACTACAAAGAACCGCAACGCAGTCATCAATTACAAAACAATTTTCTATAGGTACCCACATCCATTTATGTTATCCTCTCTATCCATTAACATGGACACCTTGTCTAAAAGAGAGAACAAGTCTCAAACTTCCATATTGTCCCATCTGAAGAACTTATCCAAAAGATCACCCCACCACAACAAAACTAGGTTCGAAGGAATTTGGGAAAATCATGACAGTCGTGGGTATTTTCATCTTTTCAGGATATTCAATTTTACCAATCTTGACGAAAATTGGCGGAGGTGTGGGTATTGATGCTAGGAAGGACTGGTCAAAGTTTTGGGTCTATAAGATCGATATATGGGGAGTTACGGCTAAAACAGTGTGCACATTTTAACAAAACACTAAAACCGCAAGCAGATTTTATATAAAAAAGAAACTAAATAATTATGCTAAGGGCCTTGACGATCCAATTAAATATAATGATGATTATGCATTTTAGTGGGCTTCAAATAGATGATAAAGATGAATACGGACAACGGAAAAGATGTGAAAGCAATGGAAGATGATGGGGGATGATACAGATGCAGGAGGAAATAAAGAAAAGATAAATCAAACCGTCGCGGATTTATAAGGAATCTCCCAAAGGATCCTTCGTCGAAAAATGTCATCGATCTACATCGTTGGATCCTTCGATTCACTAACCAGTACCACTCCCAAAGGCAGACGCCAATACTTCTCGAGACAGAGTCGAGGAAGATGTAAGGAACAAGTGTCAACCCTAATCTCTCATGCAGAGGAATTCTTTGTTCATCAAAATATGAAATTTTCTTCGTGTTTACCGTCTTTTATATAATTAGGGTTTAGAAATCAATGTAGGAGATCAAAAGGAATAGAAGGATGGAAGGTGGGGATGATACAAGATAAATAAGGAAAGAAGAAAGAAAAAAGAAAGAGATAAAGGGACGACTGCCTCGGTCCACGTGAAGCAAGAGGAGAAGGGGGCAAGGCCGCGGGCAATCGTACGGTGAAAGAGGGGAGGGGAGGGGGGCGCTCAATGGAAAGGAAGCCCCACGTTGGGCCTATCTTAAAAGACCAAAGGCCTTTTATTTGAAGTCCAAATAATGTCATGTCATTTAATATTTATACCCACGGACCCAAACATACCCGCACCCACCCATACCCACCTCTACACACCCGCACCCCCCCATACCCTGCCATAGCCACCCCCACATACCCCATACCGCCCATACCCAACCCCTGACCCCACACACCCACCCACAAGCCCCTATACCAAAAGACACCCCCTTACCCACCCCCGCCCACCCATACATATAAGTCGAGATGACCCGACCGTTGGATTCAAGATCTAATCTATAGACCGTCGAACGTTCTGCATAGCCTATTTATTCATATAAAAGCTGGAAACACTCCCAAAAGAACCCGAAATGATCCAAAAAGCTCACGGATGAGGTAGTGGACATCCCCGCACGACAAAGCATTGATTACAAGCGATAAATAAAGCATAGAGTGGACAAAAACAACGTAAACGGTCTAAACGGACATAAATAAATAAGAAAAACTGAATAAGAATACTTTAAAGAACCATGATACAAATAAGGCTTGCAACAATCGCTTCTGCAGCGTAAAACTCGTCCTTGAGTTTATGCTGAAAGACGTTACCTGCAGCATAAGGTTGACCACCACCGTGCGATCGTCGTTAAGTCTAGATCTGTTGATGAATCCCCATCAGATGGTGTTGCGGAATGCAGTAGGTATCCTACAGATCCGTCATGAAGGAATGACTGACATCGAGCGAGGGACAACGGCCACTAAAGAACTTGTGAGGAGCACGCGAGCCGTAGGTGGTCGGTCTGTCCCGACGAAGTCAACGTGCTCAAGCAGCTTAATTGGCTGAAACTCCACAACTAGCTTTGACTTCGACAATGGTGGAAGCTCCACTGAAGGCGGAGGCTCCACAAGTGTCTCTATCATAGGAAGAATTGTAGGAGGTGTCTCCTCTGTAAGCTCTGTTGAACGTAGAGGAAGCTCCTCTGTAGCCATTGCAGAAGGAGGTGTGATGCCGAACAATGAACTACTACTGCCTATCAGGAGATTAAGGAACAATATTCGATGACAATAGCACTTATAGAACTTAATTAATTCAAATTTCCGGGTCCGGCAAAGGGCTAAGTATTGGATCGTCTGGGAGTCAGATGATCCCAGATATTAGGAAACAGGCGTCAAGATTTATATCTAAACTTAATAACAGTTTAAAGGATTTGAAATCAAAAGGCTTTAGGCTCAAATTATTTTAAGATGATAGTGGTTAATTTAGTATGGGTATGAGTCTAAACAAAACCAGCAGCACTTAATAAAGAATGAATTCTAATTCTTACAGGGATTGCTGAGTTGAAAAGATCTAACCGGGTTAATATGGGTTTGCAGGTCGCGGGTGCGATGCGCTGAACAATCTTGTAGTACAGGGATGATGAAGCCAGCGTTCAGGCCAGGAGACACACGCGCCACAACCTTGCGATGAAAGCAACCAACTCCAAGGACCTCTTTGGAATTTGTTAAATAATGAAGGAGGTAAGTGTTTTCAGTTCTCAATACCCCAACCAATAGCCCACGTCCTCTTGTACTTGATTTGGGGCAAGCACGTGACTAACCCCTCTCACAAGCCACCGAAATAAAGCTGATCCTGTCCACTGTTCTGCAGAAAGATGAAGGGGCGTTACTGCTGTCTTCTCGGGCTGCAGGGAAGAAGACCGGACGAGGGAGCGGTGCGGCCAGCGGTGGTGCTGGATCGGGGTCGCAGGCGCCGGGCGCGGGGTCGGCAACGTCGGGTTCGGGTCGCCGCCTTCGGGGATGACGGATCGAGGAGCGGCGGCGTCGGGGTCGCGGATCGGGGCCGGGTAGCAGCCGGGGTCGCTGATCGGACCCGGGAGGCCGGCCCGATCTCGGATCGGTTTCTCCTCCCCTTTCTCTCTTTTCTTCTCTCTCCTTGGTTGATATTGTAGGCTGTACTGGAGATGGTGATGAATGTGGGGTTGGGGAAGATGGAATGGGGTGTGGGGCTCGCCGGATTCGCACCGACGAGATCCGGTTTCGCACCGGCAGGCTTCGCACCTTTTCTTTTCTTTCGCAGAAAACAATCAGAATTAATCCGAAAATATCATTCATCAACTAATTAGAATCACGTTTAATGGGCTTTAAATAGCCTTACATCAGATAGCAACTCCCCTAACAAACGAAATCAGGATCATATCCGAACTAACAGTTTTAACAACTACTAATTATCCATCCGAAATTAAATAACAAAACAGCAAAATAAACTACTGTCGATCCACGAGCCCATCTCGTGGTGGGCTAGTCCGTAACTACTCGAACCAGATCTGCAGCTGCTGGGCGGTCTTCTGTCGGCGTCGACTGTAAACACGCGTCGTCGGCGGTCTAGCACTGGTGTCCCCACCAACCCTCCTGGGGTGGGAAGAACTCGACCCTGTCGAGTGAGTCCCCTGGCGGCTCTGGTAGTGCTCTAACAGATCCGGATCGATCCGCTGAAGCTCCTCCCGAGTGATCCATGCATCGTCCGAGTCTGGTCTCCCTTTCCAGCGAACAAGGTAGCGCTGATAGCCTCCGTCCTGAGTCGACACAACCTGATCATCCAAAATACTGTCAATTTGTTCATTTCGCATTTGCAGTGGTAGCGGCGGGGGTTCAAATTGCGACATAGGATCTACTGCAATAGGGGTGTCTGTGTCCAAGGACGGCTCAAGAAAGGGGTCATCGGGAATCACTGCTGGACCTTTAAAAGCGACTAAGTCTTCGATATTAAAAGTCGCACTGATTCCGTAATCGTCTGGGAGATCAATAACATACGCATTGGACCCAATTCTCCTTAGAACTTTAAACGGACCGGCACTACGTGCTTGTAATTTTTTTAGAGTGCCCGCAGGAAACCGCTCTGGTCGTATACGGACCATCACATAGTCACCCACTTGGAACTCCTTGTAACGCCTTCTTGAATCAGCTAAGTTCTTATAATTGTTATTTGCATCATTAATACGTTTATTAATCTCCTTGTGCAAATCATGTAAATGCTGTGCAAAAGACTCTGCTGACTCCGAGATCCTATTATTAGGGGCCATAGGTATGAGATCTATAGGCTTTTTAGGTTTATACCCATGGACGACTTCAAATGGACTCATGCCAATGGACCTATTGACTGAACTATTGTAGGCGAACTCTGCGGTCGTCAAGATTAAATCCCAGTCACGCTCGTGCTCTCCGACCAGACATCGTAAAAGGTTTCCCAAACTTCTATTGACAACTTCTGTCTGACCGTCAGTTTGTGGATGGTAGGCCGTAGAAAATTTTAGTTTTGTACCCATCATATGCCAGAGAGTTTTCCAAAAGTAACTCATGAATTTAACATCTCTGTCGGACACTATTGATTTGGGTAATCCATGCAATCTGACTACCTCATTGAAATAAAGCTTCGCGATCTTTGAAGCGTCAGATGTTTTGGAACATGGGATGAAGTGGGCCATCTTTGAGAAACGGTCCACTACGACGAAAATGGAATCGTGCTTTCGAAAAGTTCGAGGAAGCCCTAGCACGAAATCCATACTGACATCTTGCCACGGGAGATCTGGTACTGGCAGTGGGGTATAGAGACCCGTGTTTTGCTTACGTTGCTTAGCTAATTGGCAAGTTCGACACTGGCTTACTAACCTTGCAACGTCTCTTTTTAAGCTTGGCCAGTAAAACTGGTCTTCGACTGCCTGTATTGTTTTATCACGCCCGAAATGACCTGCCAGTCCTCCGGCGTACAACTCCCAAATCAGAAAATCCCGGAGCGATGTTCGCGGGATACAGAGTTGTTTGGCCTTGAATAAGTATTCCTCATGAAGGAAGTAATCATCTGGCTCTCGGACAAACTTACCTCGCAATGCTTTGACTATTTCCCCAAAGTCAGGGCAATCTTCATAGTCGTCCTTGATTCGCTCAAAACCGACCACCTTTGCGCTCATAGCAAATAGTAGGACCACTCTTCGGCTTAGCGCATCAGCGGCTTTGTTGTCAACTCCCGCCTTATGTTTTAGGACAAAGGTATAGGCCTGCAGAAATTCGACCCAATGCCCATGTCTTGAGTTTAGGTTCTTCTGAGAGTTGAGGTACTTCAGAGCCTCGTGGTCTGAGTACAGGACGAACTCTTGCGGTAGCAAGTAATGACGCCAGTATCTTAATGCCTGAACTACCGCGTAAAACTCCTTATCATATGTGGAATACCTCATTTTAGCTTCATTTAACTTTTCACTAAAATAAGCTATGGGGTGTCCCTCTTGACTCAGTACTCCTCCTATGCCTACTCCGGATGCATCACATGCTACTTCAAACACTTTCATAAAGTCTGGTAAGCGCATAACAGGAGCTTCGGTCATTCTCTTCTTGATATCTTCAAACGCTTTGGCAGCAGCGTTTGCCCATTGAAAATCTCCTTTCTTCATGCAGTCGGTGATAGGGGCCATTATTGTGCTAAACCCTTTGATAAACCTTCTGTAGAATGTGGCTAGTCCATGGAAGCTGCGAACATCATGAATGTTCTTTGGTACTGGCCACTCTACAATTGCCTGAATCTTTGCAGGGTCCGCTATCACTCCTTCCGAGGACACTATGAATCCCAAAAATATGACTTGTCGTGTTAGGAACGAACACTTTTTGAGATTTGCAAATAGGCTCTCTTTCCTCAGGGTACTGCATACTTGCTTTAGATGGTCGAGATGTTGCTCCTTAGACCTACTGTAGATGAGTATGTCATCAAAGTACACGACCAAGAATTTTCCCATAAAGGGTCGTAATACCTGAGTCATTATCCTCATGAATGTGCTCGGAGCATTCGATAAGCCAAAAGGCATGACCATCCATTCAAATAGACCATCCTTTGTTTTAAAGGCGGTCTTCCACTCATCACCCGGGCGTATCCTGATCTGATGGTAGCCACTCTTCAAATCAATCTTGGAGAAGATTATAGCACCAGCCATCATGTCTAACATATCATCTAGCCTGGGGATAGGAAAACGGTATTTAACCGTAATTCTGTTGATGGCGCGGCTATCCACACACATCCTCCACGTTCCGTCCTTCTTAGGGGTCAGGAGTGCTGGGACCGCGCAAGGGCTTAAACTCTCTTTGATAAACCCTTTTCTCAGCAGTTCATCCACTTGTCGTTTTAGTTCTGCATGCTCTGTAGGATTTAGCCTGTAGTGGGGAAGATTTGGAAGTGTTGCCCCCGGTACAAGATCTATGGCATGTTGAATATCCCGCATGGGCGGTAGGTGATCAGGGAGGTCCTCCGGAAATACGTCATGGAATTCCTTTAGGATTGAGGTTACCTCCTTGGGATGTTCCTGCTGAGTCTCAACTCCGACTGCTTTAGCAACAAGGGCAAATACAATTGCCTCCTCGTTTACTACTTTTTCAAACTCCTTAGGGCTTATTATATTTAGCCCTTTCTTGTCGGCCACATCGTTCTTCTTTTTGTGAGCAGATGGCTTCGGCTCTAAAGGGTTTAACGTAATTCTTTTTCCTTCATGAATAAACGAGCATGAGTTGGTTCGCCCGTAAATGGTTGCATCTCGATCATAGAGCCAAGGTCTGCCTAAAATGATATGACCCACATCCATGGGGATGACATCACACCATATCTTGTCCTTGTAGGAAGAAAATTGTATGGGGACAAGACATTTCTCTTTGATGGTGATAGAAGAGGTATCAACCCAGGAAACCTTGTATGGATCGGGGTGCGGGACTGACTTTAGCCCGATACGGGTGACGATGGTAGAAGCCATCGCATTGATGCTACTGCCACTATCTATAATCACCTTGCAACTCTTTTCACCAAACTTAATATAGGTGTGAAAAATGGCGGTCCTTCGCCAATCATCCTCGACCTTAGGGTGTGCCAATGCACACCGAACCACTCCCAACCGGGTGGTTTGTGGTGGGGCCCTGATATCAGTAACGACTGTGAGCTTCTCGTAGTCCCCTGACACTTTTGATAGGCCCTCGTGGGGGAACAACGTTACAGAACGACCATTCAGGGCCACGGTGTAAGTGTTGGCTCTACCATCATGCATGGTGCGTCGATTGTACTGCCAGGGTCGTCCTAAAAGGACTTGATTACCCGGCACGGGCAACACATGACACCAGAGGGAGTCCTGGTAGGCTTTTCCCACTGACAAGTCAACTCGACACTTGTGAGTGACGCGAATTATTGATTCTTCCTGAACCCAAGATACTCGCACTGGATGTGTCAGCAAGATGGTTTGTAACTTCAGCTTTTGGACCATGGGTAGAGTGATGTAGTTAGCTTGACTACCACTATCTACCAAGAGAGGACAAGGATTCCCGTTAATTCGACAGATCGTGTAAAACAGAGTCGTTTGTTTCCAGAGTGCTCCTTCTGCGAGTTGCAACTTAGAAATTACTTTGCTAAGTTCATCCTCAGAGTTCGGTTCCTTTCCAGAGGAATCTAAGTCCTGAGGGGGAGTACTCTCTTCACGGGAGGTAGGGGTTCTCTGCGAGAGTTCACGTGGGGCACGAGCTTCTCTGAGGACCATTGCTCTATCCTCGCCTTCCTGGTCACTATCCTCAACATCAGAGTCAGGCTCATAGATCTCTTCCTCCAGATCTCCTTGGTCATCGATTACCAAGTTTTTCCTAGGGTCCTTAGTGGGGCATTGATGGGCAAAGTGTCCATAGCCCTGACACCTGTAACACTTTTGGCCTGACTGGGTGGGGTCTTCAACCGCTCCTTTGCCTTTATAATCTCTAGGGGGTGGTGGAGCATTGGAAAATGTTCTGGCTTGTGCCTGCCCAGTAGTCGGCTTTGCTCCCGATTGAATTGGTTTACTATACGAATCACGGGAGTCAAAACGTCTCACGAATTGCGGTTTTAAGTACCGCTCCAGCTCTTGGACCACTTGGTAGGCTTGCTCTGATACCAAATTTGATGCCGAACAATGAACTACTACTGCCTATCAGGAGATTAAGGAACAATATTCGATGACAATAGCACTTATAGAACTTAATTAATTCAAATTTCCGGGTCCGGCAAAGGGCTAAGTATTGGATCGTCTGGGAGTCAGATGATCCCAGATATTAGGAAACAGGCGTCAAGATTTATATCTAAACTTAATAACAGTTTAAAGGATTTGAAATCAAAAGGCTTTAGGCTCAAATTATTTTAAGATGATAGTGGTTAATTTAGTATGGGTATGAGTCTAAACAAAACCAGCAGCACTTAATAAAGAATGAATTCTAATTCTTACAGGGATTGCTGAGTTGAAAAGATCTAACCGGGTTAATATGGGTTTGCAGGTCGCGGGTGCGATGCGCTGAACAATCTTGTAGTACAGGGATGATGAAGCCAGCGTTCAGGCCAGGAGACACACGCGCCACAACCTTGCGATGAAAGCAACCAACTCCAAGGACCTCTTTGAAATTTGTTAAATAATGAAGGAGGTAAGTGTTTTCAGTTCTCAATACCCCAACCAATAGCCCACGTCCTCTTGTACTTGATTTGGGGCAAGCACGTGACTAACCCCTCTCACAAGCCACCGAAATAAAGCTGATCCTGTCCACTGTTCTGCAGAAAGATGAAGGGGCGTTACTGCTGTCTTCTCGGGCTGCAGGGAAGAAGACCGGACGAGGGAGCGGTGCGGCCAGCGGTGGTGCTGGATCGGGGTCGCAGGCGCCGGGCGCGGGGTCGGCAACGTCGGGTTCGGGTCGCCGCCTTCGGGGATGACGGATCGAGGAGCGGCGGCGTCGGGGTCGCGGATCGGGGCCGGGTAGCAGCCGGGATCGCTGATCGGACCCGGGAGGCCGGCCCGATCTCGGATCGGTTTCTCCTCCCCTTTCTCTCTTTTCTTCTCTCTCCTTGGTTGATATTGTAGGCTGTACTGGAGATGGTGATGAATGTGGGGTTGGGGAAGATGGAATGGGGTGTGGGGCTCGCCGGATTCGCACCGACGAGATCCGGTTTCGCACCGGCAGGCTTCGCACCTTTTCTTTTCTTTCGCAGAAAACAATCAGAATTAATCCGAAAATATCATTCATCAACTAATTAGAATCACGTTTAATGGGCTTTAAATAGCCTTACATCAGATAGCAACTCCCCTAACAAACGAAATCAGGATCATATCCGAACTAACAGTTTTAACAACTACTAATTATCCATCCGAAATTAAATAACAAAACAGCAAAATAAACTACTGTCGATCCACGAGCCCATCTCGTGGTGGGCTAGTCCGTAACTACTCGAACCAGATCTGCAGCTGCTGGGCGGTCTTCTGTCGGCGTCGACTGTAAACACGCGTCGTCGGCGGTCTAGCACTGGTGTCCCCACCAAGGTGGCTCCTCTATAGGTGCTGAAGGAGGAAGCTCCACTAGAGGTGGAATCTCCTCTGAGGGTGCTAATGGAATCGGGGGATCCACAGGAGGTGGAGGCTCTATAGGAAGTGGTGCTTTGTTGTGTCTGACAAGCCTCATGTTCTTCTACTCGCGTAATCCCAACTCATATTCAATATCGTCAAATAGGAGATATTTGGCCTTCAAAAATGATAATGGACTCTGTAAAATCCACTAAACAAAAGGTTTGCAAGGTAGATACAGGTCATGGGCTAGATCTCTAATCACAGATGAATAACGAAGTTCTTTCGAAGATCTTATGTAAAGATTATCAAGTTGTTCTCTCCTTACCACGGAATATTACATTTTGCATGCATGGTGATTAGATGTCAAGTGATTCTCTCTCTCTCTCTCTCTCAAACTCTGATCAGAATAAGGTTTCTATGAAGTATTGGGCATAAGCATACAAGGTTTGCATATAGAAGTTAAACTACAACATAGATATTTTTACGAGGAAACCCTTCGCAGGAAAAACCTCGTCGGCTTTGCGCCGGATGGTGAGAGCAATCCACTAAGCTTCAAAGATCCAGTTACATACATGGAAACAAGAACACACGGACTCTACTAGAAGTACACCCTCCACACCTCGATGTCATTTGCCTTGTTCCTTCCAGCTCTTCGCATGCTCCCTACTCGGCGGTGCTCACAAGTGGCCCTAGTTGCTCACCCGAGTCGCCACTCGGACTCCCTTAATTCGCCCAAGCGAAGACACCAACGCCCAACCTAGCAAGGTCGAACGTGCCCATCGTGAACCGCACCCCACTGTGGGTAACACCCTGTGACTGTGAGGGACTACTTCGTCGAGTTGCCCACTCGATGGACCCCAAAGGATTTTATGCAGGTAACCCCAAGTACCTACTAAGGGGAATTTGGGTTCTTGTTTGATTCGCTCAAGCAAGACCCGACCCTCTTCCATTTCACACAGAAGAACTGAAGAACCCAATACAAGGGATTTACAAGAGAAAAAAAGAGAAGACCATACTAAACCTAAAGGACCCAAAGCAAAGGGATAAATGATCAAATCCTCAAGGGAAAAACCAATGTTCTAAAAAGAGCTAGACGCTAGTCGGGAGGTGGGGGACCTTCTAGCACCTAGGCGGTGCCTAGCCGAGCATAGGCGTTTTAGCTTTTTTTAATTATTTTGATATTATATATAATTTTTTTTTTTTAACTTACTATAAATTCAAGATTATCCCAAATATTATTTTAAAGAACATGTATCATTTACATAACCATAAATTCAAGATTAACATGAACAAAATCAAGCATGATATTATCTCAGATAATATCATAATATCCATAATTTTAGTACACTCAAAATCATAAAGTTTAGTCCTAGGCGGCCACCAAGCCTCGCCTAGGACCGCCTAGGCGGCTGTCAAGCCCCTTCTAGAGGCATGGGCCGCTTTTCTGCACCGCCTAAGACTAGGCTAGGCGGTGGGGGGCCTTCTAGCACCTAGGCGCCAACTAGGGGGGCAGCCTAGGCCGCTTTTTAGAACACTGGGAAAAACAATGCATCTGATACGAAGATCTGAGCACATATGTTGGGAAACACCTTTAAGCCTTAAAGATCTTGCCATGGTGAAAGGGCTTGAAGAGAGGAGGATTTCCAATAGCTCTCCAAGAAAATCATGCTTCTCCTCTGATTTTCCACACAAACCAATGAGAGGAATGGGGTACATATAGGGTAGATCAATATCCGGCTGAAACAAGCCCTTAGATCAAGATCAAACGGCGAAAAACCAAAATCAGCTCTTCCTGGGTACTAGTCGTCCGGACAATGGTCCCAACCGACTTGATCATGGTTCGGACAATGGTCTGAACTGGAGACCCAGAAAACACTCGTTCAGGGAAAGTGATCCGACAATGGTCTGGACCATGCACCTTTTAGTCCAATTGGTCTGGACCACCATTAGGCAGTCGAACACATTGTCTAGAGGTCGAACCATTGTTCGGATCAAGAACACTACCAGTCCGGACTGCTAGTGTGGACTTCCAACACTTGGAAAATTTCTAAGTGGTGAACTCCTCTCAACCTAGATTTCGACGAAAACAAAATCCAATTCGCACAAATCATAATAAAACGTATGATCGATAAAACCGATGCATGCGCAATCGATGAAATCATCCAAGGGCACGTTGGTTCGACTAAGGGGCCAAGGCACATAGTACGCCTTGGCTAGCCCTAACATGAAAATCAATTATAATTGTGTTGAATCCTCAAAAAGTGAGGGAAGATAAGCAATGAAAATGCACGCAAAAAGATGCGATCGAGGATCTCTATTCTACCCCTGTAAGCCCACCCATCGCACGACTCTCATGTGACATCTAAAGTCGTGAGATAGACTGCCAAGTCTTCAGATGATCTTGAACCGTTTTGAATTTGTGATGTACTTGACCAATCTTTACGAGCGCAAGTACTATCACGACTCAATCCAATAGTAAAAGGGCTTACATGTAATTTCTCACATATTGGTTTGGACGCACAAATTAAGCCAACAACGATGAGACCCCGCAAGTGGTAACAGAGGTGATGTTTGACCAAGTAGACTTCTTATGCAGCTGGCACCCATACAGGGTCAGCTACCTAAGAGGGGGCTATTATGGGTGGGAAAATCTGCACCAATCTAAGTTGGACGTGTAAAATATCAAGGCGAGATAGGATAATGGATATTGACAATAGTTTTAGAAAGGACTAACTTGAGGACCAACCGACTTCAAAAGAAGATTCGGGTTGGGCAGTCCCAAGTCAAAGTTTGGCTTCCCAGAACCAGAGACAAACTTAAGGAGCAGTTGACTCCCGATGGGTTCCCTATTGCGGTCCCAAGGCGACTTGGAACCTTGACAGAATGAACCAACATAGTTGGCGTCCCATCAAAGGGGTAACATCAGGGTAAAAAGAAGAAATGATACTCATGCCCACACGGTGGGTCCTATAGACCACGCCATGATCAACCAACAATAGCAGAGAAGCGTACACTTCCTAAAAAGAGAAAAACATGTGCATGGTCAAGGGATAGTTGTACAATGAGCAAGTCATGGAGTGGCCAGGAGTGATCATTGCCAACGGGTAAAACCTTCATTCTATATATGACGCCCAAGGGTCACAAGTATGGGGAACTAACCCTATCTCCGATTGATCCAATTGATTATTCTTCTCTTTGAATCTGAATTGATTCACACATCGGAGGTTCCTTGGTCTAAACATCAAGAACCGGTTCATCGAAAGTGTTAGTTTTGCATGCAAAGGAAGGCACGAAGGAGGGAGGAGAACCCGAACCACTAAGTTAAGACATGGGCAAGGTGGTGGATAGGAAAAATCCCCCACAAACTAAAAAGGAAAATTAAATGAGAGTTCTTCGTTGCTCCACATAAAAGATCCCAATCCAAATGTTGAGGGATTTTCATCAAAACGAATAGGTGAACATGTGGGTCTTTTTCAAAGCAAAACATTTTTCAAGTCACATTCCATAAATAGCAGTGTAGTTAAGGCGCGGCCTAGATCATCGTCTAGGCGTTTTGGGGCTTTGACCGCCTAGGCAGTGGCTAGGCGGGCAGTGGAGCCTAGGCGGCCTAGGCCATCGCCTGGGAACCTAGCTATAGGCACCGCCTAGGTGCATACTTTTGTAATTATTTTTTTTTTAATTAGTCATGTTCAAATTGCGTTTTCTTGGATCCCGTTTGGTTTTATAGGTCCATGTTGCTTTATAGATGACCAACATCATGCCATCATTAATGGAAAAAAAAATTGTTATGTCCATGTTCTCAAAGTTTGAAGAGAAAAAAGTCAAAAGAGGCATATAAGAATTATTCATATAAGAGTGACGATGATGTATATGGTTAGGTGATTTAGATGAATAATTTTAATTGTTTTTTTTTTATACATGGTTGTGAAATGGTCCAAAAAATAATAGATTATCTAATATGGTTATATTTATGCTTATGATATTTACTTGAATTTATGATTATAATAGGGTTATGTTGCTCTTGCTGATATGTGATTAATATTTGCAATGTATAATCATTGTGGTTGACACGTGACTCCTATTTGATGCAATAATAATGGTCTTGTAGCTTACCATACACTCTGGATCATACCCATTATCAAATATTATTATTTTGACCATATCTATCTCTAGAAATTAAATTTTATTATACATAAAACCACAAATTACTTATGTATATATATGACTTATATTTATTTAATATATTTAATTTTTATCGCCTAGGCCTCGCCTCGCCTAGGCATCGTCTTGACGCCTTGACTACATTGGTAAATAGGATTAGTAAGGCACAATATACTTAATAGGGAATTTATTCTCATCATCCACCTAGAGTATCTCTAATCACCAACATCAAGAGATACCGCACAAAGACAGCTTTTGGGGGAAAATAAATAACGCTACAAAAAAAAGCACTTCAGTTCCCTTTATCAATATTTCACCATAGAGAACAAGACAGAGCATCCCTCTCAAATTACAAAGTGATAGATATATTTGGACAAGCAAACTCCATGTAATAACTATTGTATGACATGTTTCTCCAAAACTTCAACTTCCCTTCCTATTTTGAATAAATAACAAACTAGACAGGCTTCCAACTTCCGAATTTTTAATACTTAATTTGAGATCACCCCTATAGATTGGGAGCTCAAATGTTCCCTGCAACTATAAAATGTAGCCCCAATTATCATTCTTCTCTCCGCTGTCAAGTTATCCAATCTCTAGGAGGACTAATCATGAAAAGCTATATCCAGTCTAAGTCTCGAAAAAACTAGTCCCCCTTCCCTTCAGGCTAGACAAAGCTGGCCCCATCTGACAAGGTGATACCTTCCCTTTAACAAGATGTCTAGTTTAGATTAACAGTAACTTCGTGAGATAATAAGGTACAGCAATTACACAATCAGTGACAAGATCACTCATGCAATTTATGAAAAGAACACATTTATTGACGCTGGCCCTCTTTGTAATAGGTGAATATGTTGGCCTGCCACAGATCCAACACAACTAAATAGAACAAAATTAATGAGAAAAGGTACAGTATGGACAATACATGCATTTTGAACAATGAAAGCACTATACCACATAGCCACATACTAATTCTTGTTAGAATTATATTAGGCAAACACAATCCACCAGGCAGTACATGCTCCTTAGTTTAGCATATTCAAGTCACACGTACAACCTTTCAGATTTAGAAATTCATTTTCAATGCATAAGTAGAGACTGATCCGATGCTCTAAAGACTGTAAAATAACATTACGAACTGAAGAAGCTATGGGGATTTACATATAGAATCGGGCAAATACTTCTTGGATATGACCTACACAACAAATAGTTAAATGTTTTTAGGTAGAAGAGAAGCTTACAAGGACATATGCGAAAACTTACTGAGATAGATGATGAGACCTGATTGACTTGTTTTCCTACCATAGTGCAAGCACCAGAGAAGCTGCGTCGTGTCACAAACATCATGTCTGAAAGCTTCCAACCCTGACAAACGCTAACATTGGCCATAAAGTACAATAGAAACAATTGTAAAGCCAATAACTATGCATGCTAACTTTCCACATGATCAAAAGAAGATTTTGGCACTAGAAGCGCATCTTAAACATCTAGTACTAATACTTGAGATGCACATAAGAAAATGGCTAACATAGCTTAATATGTCAGTTGTAGACTTAATATAAGCATCATTAGTTTAGGAGTAAAAACTTCGGTAAGTTTTGATCAAGTACTTTGAAATTTCCCAAAAAATAGTTCATTTGACTTTTAAGTATATGCCATGGTGTAAAGTATTATAAATACATGTGAAAATTCTATTACCTAAAAGAGCCACCATGAAAACTAAGGTATGGCAAAATTTCAAAATAACCGGGGTTGAACAAAATACTTACGTCAAGTTTTACTTCAAACAAAAGAGGTAATACATTTATTTTTCTCAACCATAACCTCTACAAGTAAAAATTATACCTCACTTTTGACTGGAATTAGTTTTACTCCTAAGCTAACGGAGCCTCCGAAGAATCGGCTCCAGTGTAAAGCATTGATTTGAGTTTGATGTGGGACACTCTTGCAATTGTCTATCCTATTATGAGGTACGGAATTAAGCAAGATAATTCTGATTAATAATGATGAAATTATTAATTTCTACAAAAACCTTGCATACTCTGCTTAATGATGAATTAAGCAGTGTGCTCAACATTAATTTCTACACAAAACCTTGCATAGTTAATTCTAGATAGAGCAGTAGTAGCTTGATCCATGTAGAGAGGTCTACCAATAATGCTTCCCATCCTGCTCAACAAATCTTCAGACCACAAGTCTACCAGTAGATTAGGGAATCTGACCCAAATGGGAACATGGGTTAAAAGGTCCCTTTCATACTGCATCCTTACATCAAGTAATACATGAACTTATGATAAAGGCTCACACTGAAATTACACTTTTACTTCCTTTATTATTTAGAGAGGCAAGTGCATAAAATGATCTCTCTAGATATACCCTTACATCGGTCATGGAATTATGATCAATTATCATAAACATGGACCGACGGAGTATCAATCATGGAATTCGGACTTCCGATTAGAGGAGGGGAGGGGGGGTGAAGGGGAGGAAGATCACCTTCCAAATTACACTTCAAAATTGCTCTCTTGTTTCATTTACTTTGAATTACATAAGATTCCAAAGCACAATGCACTCAAAATAAACACTGCAAAAGTAGGAAAGATCACCTTCCACCATACATAGCCATATCCCACAGCACCAACAACAACAATAGCTGTCACACTGTACGTACCAGAACCTGTAAATGGTAGATATTGATTAAAGGATGTTCTGAAGCAAGTATGGCATTAACAAAATTGAAATTTGTCATATATTATGATTACCTAATAGAAACTAGGAGAAACTGTTTTTCTAGAAGAAAAAAAATTATCTTTTATTTTTTAGGGGCCTCACGGTCTGACGGTCTGTACACGCCTAGTGCTTAGAAGCTTAGAGCACAAGAAAGACCAAGGTTCGAATCTTACCTTTGCCTACATATTGCCACCCAGGAGCACAGATAAGCCCGCCATAAAGGCGAGAAATAAGACACCACAAACTTCATTTTCAGACAGTCAAAGATGGTAAAGAAACATCACCATAATTCAAGTACTATTTCAACAACATAAGGTCGGCACTGGAGCTCAATCCTGAACAAAGAAGTTTCAAACTAACCACAAGTTCATGATCCGTCAACACCCTGCCGACAAACCTTCCAAAGGTTTTGTTCTTAGATAATGCTGAAATTCCAATCAAACTGAACTACTAGCTATGGCCTGGTGACATAGTGATGTCTAACTAGTTGCTGACTGTGCATTCACTTGCATGTTCTATACATCTATATGTTTCTATACATATATAGGGGTAACATGAAAAATAAATGTTCTGAAGAGAGATTGTATTAGGTGGGAAGCAAGCGGTTGAGCTTAGGCGTTGAGCAGACATTTAGGCAACTGTCTAGATGGATAGACTAAAAACAAAAAGAAAAAATCATAAAATTAAGAAAAATCTAGAAAGTCAATAAAATTTGTGCAAGAAAAAAAAATACAAATTTTTCTGGGGACATGATATTGACTATTGAGAATTTTGTTTGCTGTATTAAAAGAAGGATACATGACTAAAAAACCATCATAACTTGGCCAAACAAGCCCTGTTTGTAGCACATTAAAAGGCTGCATCTCAAGGAGTGATGCAGACCTGATCAGCACCATCAGACCATCGCTGCATCTTCAGTTCGTTGCCAGAGAGTTTTATTTCAGTCATTTTATTTTATGCATGGAAGACATTATCCATTTGAGGACTTGTAGCCGTTTGTTTCAGTTTTTGGCCTATTTTCTATGTTTTTGACCTAATTTCTGCACTTAATATTAGTCATGTTCTTTCCCAATTCATGGGGGATGTCCATGATCTCATCCGAGGACTTTTCGGATTGAATCCGGGTCTTCTTGGGTGAGTTTCTGCATGTTATTAATAAAATCTGGGTGTGTGTGTGTTTGCGGGGTACCGACGGACGAGATTATGTCTCGAAACCGACGGTTAAATAGCAAAATAACTAAAATTTGATGATGTGGCATCAATTGGGCTTCAATTAGGGCTATGTGGACTTTAATTAGGGCTTTTCCGTCCCTTGCCCGCGCGGAAACCGAGCCAATCCGCCCCCTCTTCTGTCCCCTAACTTCTCTCTCTCTTTTCCCCTTATTTCTCTCTCTTTTCCTTTCCTTTTTTGGCCCATTGCATCCCCACCATTCCCTCTTGATTTCTCTTTGATCTTGGCCATCCAAAAAGAAACCCTAGTTCTACAAAAAGGGGAAGATTGAAGGAGATTTCAGATTTTGATCAATTGCTGAAATTTGTGCCTCTTTGTGAGTGCTTCCGGGCGAGACGCGTGTCCCCGATCCTCGCCGCTTCCACGACTTCGCCTCGTGAAGGCCTTGGTGCTGATTTTCCGAAGGTTCCGGCTTCTCCCGACGTCCGGCCTTGCTCCGTGTGCAGGATCGTCGGCGCATCCTTGCAATCGACCCACGGCGGGAAACCCCAGGCAGTATCTTTCCTTTTCCTTTATTTTCCCATCGCATCCGCTTCGTTTTCATTAGTTTCCATTGCCTCCGCTCCGCATCGCAGCCGTCATCATCCTTTTTCATCTCTAGTTGAAGCCATAATTTATGCCAGTTTAATAGATTCGCCATCTATAGTCTGTTGGTAACCCTAGCAAGCATCCGTAGCCCTTTTCTTTATGAAAATCTGATGCAAGCCTACTGTTTTATTGCAATATTTACTGCTGCGAATTAATCCTGTTATATGCTGAAATCTGTTTTGTGATAATCTTGTGTTTCTATTGTTTCAATCTTAATCCTGCTTAATGTCGACGGCATAGAATTTTAGAACTGCGTAAGATAACTTGGTTTGCTGTCCTTTTGAGGCTTACTGCGCTATATTGATAAATAAACCCTAGTAATTGACCAAGGAAAACCCTAAAAGGGTTCAGGATTGTAGTGTGCCTTATCGGCGCCTGCATCAAGTTGGTATCAGAGCAATCTGACGCCATGTCCTATCATAGCGTCCGATCCCATTATTCGCTTGATCCATTAGATACCCGCACCTATAAGGAATTTGTCAAGCTATATAAATCTTTTGGGCCATGTCCTACCCTTTTCCCTAGATCTCCGATGGAACATCGCTACTCCTCTTTGATTCGGGATCGAGCCCATGACCTAGATCTATCTTCTAAACCTTTTGTTCAATGGGTTTTACGGAGTCCTTCAGTGCCAAAGTTGAAAATCAGATATATTGAAACCCAACTCTTACTTGATGATATTGAGGATGAGTTGGCATGGAGAGAGAAGCAGAACCAGAGGTTTGCCAGATACAGCAGCCCACCACCTCCAGCAGAGCCTCCACCTCCTGTGGGGCACCCGGTTCCACCAGCGGCCCCACCTGAGGAGCATCCACCTCCTGTGGAGCTTCCTTGTCCGATGCCTACGGAGGAGCCACCTCTTCCGTCAGCAACTACAGAGGAGTTCCTCCCACCTTCTCCAGTGCCTACAGAGGTGCCACCTCCTCCTTCAGTGACTCCAGAGGAGTTCCTTCCACCTGCAGCAGTGCCTACAGAGGAGCCCCTTCCTCCAGTATTGACTATAGAGAGGTCTCTCCTACCTTTCACAGAGCTTACAGAGGAGACACCTCCACTTGCAGTTCTTCCTACAGCAGAGACACCCGTGGAGCCTCCGTCTTCCGTGGAGCTTCCATCACAGCTACAGTCAGAGCCAGTTAGGGAGTTTCAGACAGCTGAGCCACTGGTGCGCTTTGACTTTGTTGGCACTGACCGACCACCTACCGCTCGTGTGCTTCTGTTTACGTACTTCAGTAGCTTCTGGCCCTCGCTCGACGCCAGCACTCTCTTCGCGAGGGGCCCAAAGGTTGTTGACTGCCCGAGACATCACTTGTTGGGAATTCACCATCAGATCCAGGCACAGCGACGTTCCCACGGTGGTGGTCTCCCTCCGGCTACCGGCGTAAACTCGAGGACGAGTTTTTCCCAGCGGAAGCGATTGATGCAGACCTGATCAGCACCATCAGACCATCGCTGCATCTTCAGTTCGTTGCCAGAGAGTTTTATTTCAGTCATTTTATTTTATGCATGGAAGACATTATCCATTTGAGGACTTGTAGCCGTTTGTTTCAGTTTTTGGCCTATTTTCTATGTTTTTGACCTAATTTCTGCACTTAATATTAGTCATGTTCTTTCCCAATTCATGGGGGATGTCCATGATCTCATCCGAGGACTTTTCGGATTGAATCCGGGTCTTCTCGGGTGAGTTTCTGCATGTTATTAATAAAATCTGGGTGTGTGTGTGTTTGCGGGGTACCGACGGACGAGATTATGTCTCGAAACCGACGGTTAAATAGCAAAATAACTAAAATTTGATGATGTGGCATCAATTGGGCTTCAATTAGGGCTATGTGGGCTTTAATTAGGGCTTTTCCGTCCCTTGCCCGCGCGGAAACCGAGCCAATCCGCCCCCTCTTCCGTCCCCTAACTTCTCTCTCTCTTTTCCCCTTATTTCTCTCTCTTTTCCTTTCCTTTTTTGGCCCATTGCATCCCCACCATTCCCTCTTGATTTCTCTTTGATCTTGGCCATCCAAAAAGAAACCCTAGTTCTACAAAAAGGGGAAGATTGAAGGAGATTTCAGATTTTGATCAATTGCTGAAATTTGTGCCTCTTTGTGAGTGCTTCCGGGCGAGACGCGTGTCCCCGATCCTCGCCGCTTCCACGACTTCGCCTCGTGAAGGCCTTGGTGCTGATTTTCCGAAGGTTCCGGCTTCTCCCGACGTCCGGCCTTGCTCCGTGTGCAGGATCGTCGGCGCATCCTTGCAATCGACCCACGGCGGGAAACCCCAGGCAGTATCTTTCCTTTTCCTTTATTTTCCCATCGCATCCGCTTCGTTTTCATTAGTTTCCATTGCCTCCGCTCCGCATCGCAGCCGTCATCATCCTTTTTCATCTCTAGTTGAAGCCATAATTTATGCCAGTTTAATAGATTCGCCATCTATAGTCTGTTGGTAACCCTAGCAAGCATCCGTAGCCCTTTTCTTTATGAAAATCTGATGCAAGCCTACTGTTTTATTGCAATATTTACTGCTGCGAATTAATCCTGTTATATGCTGAAATCTGTTTTGTGATAATCTTGTGTTTCTATTGTTTCAATCTTAATCCTGCTTAATGTCGACGGCATAGAATTTTAGAACTGCGTAAGATAACTTGGTTTGCTGTCCTTTTGAGGCTTACTGCGCTATATTGATAAATAAACCCTAGTAATTGACCAAGGAAAACCCTAAAAGGGTTCAGGATTGTAGTGTGCCTTATCGGCGCCTGCATCAAGGAGGCTCCTCAAGAACATAAAGATTTATGGGTTTTTTACAAATCGACCACCCCTGTAAAGTCAATATTTACATATAAACCCCTTAAATCATCTAATATTTACATATTGACCACTACAATTAGTTGGCATCCAAAATGAAGGAATATTCCAAAATATTCCTTCATTCGGGTGTTATTTCATTAATCTAAAGAGAAAATAACTGATTTACCCAAGGTTTTAATTACTTAAATTGACATCTTTATTAAACATGGACTTAACCCAAAACAAACATGGCCATAACCGAATCTAACTTAGACCTAATCCGAAGAATTCTCACATTGGAGGGGTATTTACAGCGTTTAGGTAAAATATTAAAGATGAAAACAAAATTATTCTCTCGTTTTGGATGTCAACTAACTGCAGGGGTCATTGGGTCAATATATAATATTTGAATGAATTGAGGGGTTTATATGTAAATATCACTTTGATAAGGGTTTATATGTAAATATAGAAGATTGTAGGGGTGGATTTGTAAAAACCCCAAAATTATTTTTATTCATAAGTGGAGGTAGTGATTCTTTTATGCATCATTCTTATTTAAGGCTAATTCTGCCACCAAACCAAGCTTTTATAAATCACTTTCTACTACCCCAAACCATGTTACCTTGGATCTAGCACTCCTTCACGCCCCTTCTATTTGAATTAAAATTCCAAGGATATAAAGAATAATTTTTATTCAAGGTTTGTAAACGATTGGATGGCCTATATTACAAATGCAATTTTGCTTAATTACTACAACTTTCTTATTGCCTTGTCTTTGGTCGAAATCTCATTTTGACTACCAACAATAATGGAACAATGATAATGGAGGATGGAGGGAGAGGTTGAAGGCAATAAAGGGTTGATACTTGGTGGGGATAAGGTGTCAAGAGTGGCGTTAGTGTTCTATGTGAGAGAGAGTGGTACGTGGTGGCAGATGGTTGACGGGGGTAGGGAAGGGATGATGATGAAGGCTTGAAGAATATATCTTAGGGATGAAAGGTCGATGGGTGTAGAGTTATGGTAGTGACAAGGGATACATAGGTGTTGATATGGCCACAACCAAGATGAAGGAATTAAATTGGTAAACAATGTGCAACGATAGAATTTTGTTTACAATGGAGGGGTGTCGAGAAATAGTTGGGGAAAAATCATGATAAAGGCTGGTAATAGATGTTTGTCATAAGTTAGAACCACATCTAGAGAGAAGAACATCCATGGGATGATGAAGTGGTGGTAAACAATGAATAGAGTGGAAGGGAAATTACTCTAATAAAGAGGAAGATAGAGACTAAGAAATATGAGAAGGGATTGGCCAATGGTAGAAGGGCAGAAAATGAAAAGCTGAAAGTAAGAATAAGGACAAAAGAGGCGTTAAAGAAAGAATTCTTACCTTCCTTTTTTCTCCTCTTTTTTTTCTTTTTGGTTTTCTCTATTACAAAAATGAAAGGTGCAAACATAGTGGCATACCAAGGTAAATGAAGAGATGAAAAAAGTTAACGACTATGAATATCGGGGAGAACCGAGGAATGTTAGTAATGGTGGTTGAGATAAGTGAACAATGAAGGAGATTATGCTGACTGAAATTTTGAGGGACAAAGGCCAGTGGTGATAAGATCAATGATGGAGGGGATTAAGATTTATAACAACATGAATCTCAAAGATCAACTGATAGAAGGTATTGATAGATGTGATTAGTAGTATGAAGATATCAAAGAGAGACACTCAGAGACAAACAATAGATGGTTAGATATTGATGAAAGGGCAATTAGGGTAGGTTGAAACTTGGGTTTGGCTCAACCGACCCCCATTCAACCCAACTTGCTAAGTGTGTTAGGTTGGGTTGAGATTTTGAGAAGATGGGTCGGGTTCGAACTCAGAATCTCACCCGACACAATTTGGTGAGCGCAAACCCAACCACAGCAACGGATATTTTTTATGTGTGCATATTGTTTATTGTTTGTAATATCATATCTCTATTATATAGAGAGACTTGGGCTTATGCTGAAACGAACCAAAACCCTTTGCTACCCTTTCCTTGGATAAAAAACAATGTTAGATATAAATATTATCAAGGGTATTTTAGCCATCTTTAGATGTGCAATTTTGAACCGAACTGAAAGGGCCCTCCTAGTTCCCACTATCTCATCCCACTCTGATCGGCTATCCTCTATGCAACGGGTCGCATGTGCGTCTAGTATATATATAGCAACACATAGGTTATGTACTCTCTCGTCTCCCTGGAATTGGTTAGTACTATTCTCTTCCTTATTTACTAGGATTTCAACCCAAATCAATATAACCTATCTCTCAATTCTCATTATCAACGTGAACAACCTGACCCATCCAAATTTCAATGCGGCCAAATACAAATTTAGCTAGAGAAAGTAATAGGTTGGGTTGTCTTACTCTTACACAAATCCCAAAGGTCAGGTGGGTTGGGTTAACGTTGGGAGATAAAAAATCTTAGTTAGGTTAGGATTGGCCCTCAAGTTAATGGTAGTTAGGGAGGGTGTGGATGTGAAGGTACGTGATGTTGGACAATCTAAAGGACAACTAATCTAGATTTGATGATGCGGAATGAGAGCAAATATGCAACCTAGACCTATATGAAAGCAAGTAAGAATGATTGGTTTCCTAGATCTAGTCTAGGCAAATGCTTCTAATATGAATGTGCATGCAATGCTCGAGTTAACATAGTTTCAATCAGAGTAATGCAATAACGTATACGACAGAGTACATATACAGTGCATTCACTTCAAACATAATCAAATAAAGATCTTCCCATTGAGAGTCTTGCGGAAACCGATAGTAGCCAAATCCTCTCGTGTAGGCCTTTGAAAAGTAGCATCCCGGTCTTGATCCCCAACAATAAGAATGTAGCCTGGCAAAGGGAATAGAGAGGGTGACCACCATGTTGATGGCAGTGAGGCCATATTGGGATATGTAGACGTAAGTCACGTAACAAAGTGGATAAATGGTCGGAGCATGTAGTGTAGCAACGGTCATGGAGCCAGTATGAGTGGTGCGGCAGGGCGACATCTTGGAGGTCCAAGCGTGGGTAATGAAGTGATCGGACGTATAATGGAGGTGAGTGGACTCATGGAAGTTGGAAACGTGGAATTGCAAAAATAGCAATGGTGGAAGGTCGAAGCCACAATGATGGATTGTCGAAAGTGCGTAGAAAAAATAACGCAATGGTGGTATCAGTTTGTCTATAGGAGCTGGCCAGCTGGGAAAAATAATTCTAAGGCTCCTCGCAATGCATAAAAAGATCATTTTTATCAAGATTAAAGATTAGAAAACATCCATCCAGTTTATAGACATACCCTAGAAACCACAGTGCCAATCTTGCAAGAAGTTTATCCAAAATTAGAGGAAAAAAAGTGTGAATCTTTAATATTATACTCAGCATAGAAAGACAATTCACTGCTTCACTGTGTAGAACAAGTTTTTTGTTGAACTTAATCACCCATTTGATATAAGGACTGATATTATCTAAAATATTTTAAGTGTACAAGTACACAAGTAACACAACAGCCGCGTTCCACTTCTTTTTCAGAAATTAGAAGTGGAACCACAATTGCTGAACTAAATTCAGTAAGTGATGCATAGCAATAAGCATAGTAAGCAAATGCTTCATCCGATAGTATCAAGATACCGAATTACGTATGGACCAGAAAGCAAAACTATCTTTTAGCTCTTGTCAAAATTCCTGGTAACTATGCGCAAAACCTTTGTTATGTCTGAGAAAACAAAGAATTCCCCAAGAGAGAGAGCATAATGAGGCATCCTTTGATAAAACAGATCTTAAAATTTGGATGCAGATCTGTACTTATCTGTCTTAAGAGTTCAAAAACAGATACCAAAGCTTAAGAATGAAAGAGCACTATGTCAGTGTCATAATTAAGATGCTGCTTTCTCACAGTAATTGTAAACAGACAATAACCATAACCATCAAGCCATGCCCACCTACTTGGGGTCGGCTTAGTACATTGTAAACACAACTCCCAGAAATATTGTGTTTTAATTTTCTCTTCTAACAATCATGTCGTACTTCTTTCTTTCTCTCACAATCCTCTTCCCCTACTCATTTAGTATCCTTCCACCAATCCATAGGGGTGTTGGCAGTCAGTCCTAAATTTTGCTCAATTGTTTTTTGGAGCTCTCTACCTCATTCTTCTTCTTTTTTACCGAGTAACTGAGCTCCATAAAGATTTGGATGATGATGATGATGACAACTTTTCTAAAGTAACTGACTTAGTATGGGTGAAAATAAATGGTCACAAATATCTACTTCATATTCTTCAAAGCATGTTAATACAATAGTTTACACCAAACAAACTAAACAAAATCTTTTGTTTTCTTTTGTTCCTTTTTTGTGAGCTTAAATAGGATGGGGGAAATCCCTTACCTGATGCACTACCAGTCACAATTGTAACAGATCTCGATGATGCCAATAGTTGCAACTCCTGTCGAAGATTATTAACCTGTAAAAAACATTGATGCTATCAGCACGTCTGTTATTTTCCAGGAAATTCATAGTTGGTTGAAATTAACTATAAGTGAATCACGATTGCGCAATAAGGGTTTTGGGCTATAATTTAAAAAACATTGAACACATGTTATTGTTTAATGCCAGATTTAACTGGGACCAGGAAGGAGAATCTAGAATGTCAGGGCATGTTTCATTTCTTAGGTGGACAAGTTAGACTTCAAGCAAGCATTTCCAAAACTCAGAATATCTATGAAGCACTGACACTGGTACGGGGACACGGGTACGACACGACACGGGTTCGCCGACACGGCAAATCCTAAAAAAGGAGGACATGGGTACGACGGGGACACGACAAAATAAATTAATATTTTTAAATTAATATTTTATGTGTGTTTGAAATTCATATATATTTCAATAACCGAAAAAACCACATAGAAAACAACTAAAGTGAAATTTTAATGCATACTGAATCGTTATCGTTAGTTACATCCCCGATCAGGGAATCGCAGATAGCTCTAAATGGTATGGAAAATAATGGTTGTGTTTCAGTTTTGACTTCAACTTATCTGAAACCTCAGAGGATAAGATAAGTTAAAGCCAAACCTGAATCGTAACCGTCCATCGTAACCATCCTGACAAGTGAATCACACTCAGGCTCAAATGGCATGCAAAAGAACAGTTGCGATTCAGTTTTGGCTTCAACCTATCTGATTCTCTGAATAACCTCAGGGAATCAGATAGGTTGAAGCCAAAACTGAATCACCACAGCTTGTAACCCGACCCTATATCGAACAGTCCGTCAACTCGTAGTGTCCCGAGTGTCCAAGGAGTGTCCGGCTAGTGTCCGAGGAGTGTCCGACCGTGTCCGGCTCCCGGAAGCACGTAGGACACGACACATGTGTATCCGGGGCGTGTCCGACGAGTGTCGGTGTCCGACACGTGTCCGACACGGGTACGGGAGGCCTGAGGAAGTGTTCATGCTTCCTAGCAGAATATAGTTACACGGTAATGAAGTAATAGACAAATGGAGATTGTGAACTCTAGCATAACACATAATGTATTGCAAAAAAATCATATTCTTGAATAATAAAAAAACTTAAATTTAACAATTCAAAAATCATGCAAGCTTGCATGTATGCCTATTTTTGCAAAAATCAAAACCAACCCAGTAACTAAATGCAGTCAAGATATGAAAGTTTGTTTCCAATTATTATTATATCATCCCCACTCACGTGTGAAAACATATTATAGCCTTCTCCAAGTGCAGTGATGCTGCATTTGTATCATACTTGATGCTTGATACTTTTAGAACTTGACTCTCGGTTAGAATTGCAAATATGGTTGTCAAAAGAGTAGGGCTTTGCTTTACCCCGACTTTTTGTCAAAAAACTGGAAAATCATGATTCTGAATTTTAGCCAAGTCTAGAGGAAAAAATAGCTCTTGTGAAAGAATTTTTTTATAGATTCAAAATATTATACCAGTTTTTGGGTTTTTAAGTTAATCATATACTTCTCGATTTTCTGAGATTTTTCCGATCTAAAATACTTTGAGGTTGTTGTTCCATCGAACTTTCTTTTTTAGCAAATATTATAGAGTCTGGTTTTGTATTGAAACTAGAAAATTACATTTTGGTTCCTTTGGAGTTTGGATTTTGAATTTTTGATTTTTTTGATGGTTACATTAAATCCAAATGGGGGGTATTTATTTATATAAACTAACTTAAAGTAAATCAAGAACATAAAGATCATTTACTTAAAATATTTTTTATGTAAATATGGTTGTCAAGATGTCTTGCTGAAATACACCCTATCCTGAACCTAATCCTATTTTTTCTGAGTGTTGAGTTCCGAAACCCGAAATCTGGAGGGTTTCGGTACCGATTACGAACTAAACGGATCGGTTTCGGCCGAAACTCAAAACCCTACTTATTATCACACAAATATTAATCAGTTTTATAGTAAATGTGCACAAAACTATGTAACTAGCTTAAAATTTTATATTGTAGAGGTTTTGAGAATTGTTTCTTTCTTTCAACAAAATTACTATGTAAATTTTTGTTGCTTAAACCAATTCCTAACTAAAAAATGCTCTCAATAAATGTATTTTTTCATGTTAGGGAATCATGAAAGATAGTTATCAGAAGAAACCTTTAAAATCTTGATCTAATATAATTTTAGATCCTTGAATTCATTCTAGAACTATTAATCTTATGATATTATAATCGATTCAAGCACTAATAAATGGAAACAAAAATTCTTTATTCGATTTTAAACCTATGGTACAGGGATACCTTCACGAATACTTATATAACACAAAGTTTACAGGTACTTTTGACATGATCAAAAGTTTAGGATATTGAATTGAAGTACAGGTCTAGTATACACCCCATCTTGATCTAATTTATGGTACAAGTGGAAGTGTCTTAAGTATCTAGGTACAGTGTTTTGCAATTGTTGAGCATTTGTCAACTATAATATAACAACTTGGATAGTTAAAGTAAAGGGTTGCATTCTTTATAGTGGTTAGATATCTATGTTTATTGTATGTTCTAAATTTGCTTGAAGGAATGACCCCAATTGAGCATAATACAAGTATCCATGGTATACGTGTTGGTATTCCAGTGGTTCCTGACTCGAGTAAATCTAGTATGTAGAATAATATTGTAGTTTTAAACACAAAACCACCAAATTGGTAGACATGGATTATATTTATTATTTACCAATTCAAACCTTGTATTGATTGTGTGCAACATGTCGCTTCCTATTAAATCCATGTTAGTCCAGCACAATTTTGAAGATTTTATGCCTCAGCGGTTTTTTTTGTTAAGAAAGATAAAGAAGGAATGCAGTTTTGTATTACAAAAATAGAAGAAAGTGTATTATGTTGCTATACTTGCCACGGTATATGAAACAAACATGCGTGAGGCGACAACATTAAACGACATAATCAATTAACAACCTATGACTATCAATAAATAATTGAACAAATAAGTTATGATTAGTTTATGGTGTTCTAATTTATTGGGTAATTTGTGGAAATTTGTATTGTTTGGCAAGCCAACCCATGTGGACCACAGTGGTGAGGTACTGAATTACATGAGATAGCAGCACAAGTTCAAACCCTGAAAAGATAGCCATAGACACTATTTTCACAAAAAAAGGAAAAGAACAAAAATAGATGGACAACGATTCAGGAAATCATCCTGCCAATGGAAAATACGAGATTAATTCAAGAAAATCTTTAAACTCTGATAACATTGTGACTACCATTTTAGAGGGGCGCCGCATGATGATAATGAGAGCATCATAATATTCAAATGTTGACAATTATGATGAAGAGATCACTTTTCCTATTAATTTTGAGAGAATGCAGACAAGGAGTTTGAGCAGAATAGGGATGTGTAGTTGCAAGGGAAAATGAAGGTGTGTCACACCGTGTGAATTCCAGCATCCCAGAATTACGCTCATGGTTGCTCAGGGACCACTGGGAAAGATTCACAGGAGTTGATGGTCTGAATTTAAGCCATAGCAACAAGGATCGATGTGCTCATAAGGTGATGGAAGTAAAAGAAGACATCCAACACATTAGGAAAGAGAGATATACATGATGCCAAGAAATGGATATAACATTTAAAAGCAACGATAAATATATAAATGTAACCTAGCAAGGGACATATTAGGAGTAATTGTCATATGCCTGTTCTGGATGAGTCAATAACAATTCTATAATACCTCACATGTCAGCGATATTTTGATCCACAAGTAACAATTTTATTTACAAGAAATTTTGCTAAATCTTATATGTTATAATAGATTTTTGACAGCATATCTTTTTAATCCCTGTCTCGGATAAATTTGAGACATACACCATAGATTAGCCAAAACATTTGCAAGCTTTGATTTTGTAAAACAAAAGGTAATCTAATTATAGAATTACAAGAATAGCTGTCCTTATGTAGTATTGATTAAATTACCAAGATTAAGTGTTTTCAAATTAGAAAATGAAAAAACAAAGCTTTGGGGTGGGTGCTGGTTGCATATCCAACTTGTTCCTGGGCTTGAGAATTAAGATAGCTTCAAAAGTTCGAATGATACCAGACTAAATTAACTTTCCTGGATGGGGCACTCTAGACACCATCTCCTTTCCCATCATGTATCTTTTCTTCTTTGTTTTCCCTTACGCTTAGGTTAGCTATCCTTCAATCGCCTCGGTAAAGGTTGTGTCCTTTTTGCACACTTCAACTTTGATTAGTGAAGTTTATTACTGCTCCAGGAAAGTTCAAGGTTAAGCTGCAACCCAAATGAATGGGATAAAGGTTGTTGGTTATGGTTAAAGTTGAGGTATAAATGGCATAACCATCAATCTCTTTTTTTTTTTTTTTGAGCAATTCCTCTCCGAGGCAGAGAGGATGGGGTTGAGCATACCCCAAGCTTTATTAATAAATCAAATAAAAAGGGAGTTACAAGAGGCTAAGGAAAGGGCTAATCCTCCCTGAGAGCTTAACGGAGAAACCTGGAGACTAGCTAGTAATCATAGCGACAAAGTTGGACCAGACGGACCCAATCGGTAACTCCTTATTCGAGAATACTCTGAAGTTGCGTTCCCGCCAAATGCTCCAGCAGAGGCCAATCACCAAGATATCCATGCCGGTTGTAGCACCTTCTTCACCCTCCTAGTACGCCAAAGTGTCCAAAAAGAACGCATGGAGCCCGGGTGACCTCGGATACCCAGGCGGTGTTTAAGCATGGACCAAAGGTTCCTGGCGAACTGACATCTAAGAAAAAGATGGTTCACATCTTCCCTGTGCGCGCGGCATAGAGGACATGAAGTATCAGTAACATTGGGGTTGTTCCGCTTGCGAAGATTCATGTTTATACATGTTTATTCATTTAATAAACATGTTTTATACATGTTTATTCATTTAATAAAGCTTTTATGAGACAAAATGTTTTCAAAGGAAAGAAAACATAGAAACCCATAAAATAATACATCTCACAATAATCCACTAATAATCGTACCGATTCGTACGCCAGTGGAAACTACCGAGATGGTACAAAATATATGCACAAAGATTGGATCATCCACTGCCATAGAAGCAAGATATGATCCTTGAAAAATTGGAGAGTAGATTATGGGACCCATGATAGCATTCCTAGTCTAAGTGAATTCTTCATTTGTGTAATTCTTTAGATACTAGTACAACTAGTCGTATGAATGATTTGTCATGTATTGTCATACGTAGATCATAGTAAACATTAAAGATTTTTTTATTAGACAAAGATCCTCTCCCTACAAAACCTAAGAAAACCTATTCACAATTTACCTCTAAAATCTAAAGATTGGTCTCTAATTACTTAGAAGGATCGACGAACAAAATTTAAAACATGTATTACTCAATATCAATATGCAAGACTAGTTATATCTCAAAAGTGGAATTTCATCTCGTTTAGGATGATTATGCCCCTAGCCCTAGGAATGCTACTAGATTGGACACACATCTATCCATCCTCCAGGCATAAGAAAGTTGCATAATCAACATGATGATCTAATGCCCATTCCTCTCTTTATAGTTTTGTGTTGGACATTGACAAAGTCCCAAACCCGTAATCAACAAAAAAAAACATCATCATCTTTCCCACAGCCAATGCATATTAACAAGTTTGAATCTTGAAAAGTAGGACATCTCCAAATATCAAACCCCCCCCCCCCCCCCTATTAACTACATAAAGTTTGAGTCATATAGAGCTCCATAGAAAGAATCTTTGCAAAACATGTAATACATCTCTTTTCAAGCCAAGTACTTCTACTCCTAATACATACTACCAGCATAGGTCCATGCTTCGTATCATAATTCATGCAATAGTATGTTAGACAGTCATGCTACACACTTAATTCGTCACAAATGTTAGACTAAAATTAATAGTTGTTAGTTTTATGAAATAATTTTTTTCAGTTTTATTTTAATTAAAATATTCCAATAGGTACAATTTAAGTTCAATATGCAATATATGTAGTTATGCACTTGTTTATTACTTTACTATGGTCGTTATTTTTAGAAACTCGTAAAACATATATTTTTCTATACATTTATAAAAAATGGTTTAAATGGTTTTTTGATTAAAAAATTAATGTGATTAGCTATTAACTGTGGCACTAATTCGATCAGGTCAGATCCAGGCCCAAATAACTTTCAAAGGATCCATATGGATCTGCAACCATTATTGAATATTGAATCGAAACTCATTCAGTGATAATAGAAATCAGTTTGGATTTGGGTTTGTTGTCAGATGCATCAATGAAAAAAATGCACCTAAATTGTCCACTAACTCCAAGAGGCAGGTCTAATCAAATTTTGTAGGAGCAATATTACATTGCAAAACTCATTCGATTCATCCAATCTAGAGTGTGGGAATTTGTTGTTGCTCCTCCTTTGGCCTTCAGCCCAATTTGACTAACATTGGTAGTACTAGAAAGAGATTTCAAGCGACAATTAAATTATCGGTTTTGTGGGCATTGGTAGATTGTTAATATCAACATACATATGTAGACATCGAACCCTCCAAAATCATAACTTAGCTAGGAGGAAAACTAAAAGAGACAATCATGTTTAGAAGCATCTCCACTTAACCTTTCACCGCCTTGTTAATTTTCTAGAAAATAAATGACGGAATAAATTAAAAAATTAATAATAAAGACACAACGTTCTTCCCATCGTGTTGTCGTTGTTAATCGCTTCTCCAACTCATGTTGCTTCTACTCACCTTAATCACCCAAACTAAATTTTTCAACCCACTTCCACATCGTGTCCTCGTTATTGCTCCTTCGATTAACTTTAGCACAAGTTGACCAAAATTGGTAGAGTGAGATTTGCAAGCGTCATTAACATTATCGGTTTTAGACTCACCACCCTTCTTCCAATGGTTAGTGTGAAGTCGAGTTGCAAATCCCAAACTATTGAGATCATTCTTTAATAGCCTATGCAGTTCATACAATCAAGACATTTCTCATTCAAAGACAATAGTATGTTCTTCATGAACGTCAATAGGATTCCTAGTTTTGCTCGAGTTATTTCATTTTCTACTAGAGGCTAGGTTACTTCGAAGCCTTCTGTAGGTTTCAAGTGTGCCTCAATGCTGATAGAGTTTAAGTTCACATGCCATAAGGAAATCATTAATTGTGCAATCTTGGGCTTAAGGACGTATTAATTTGAAGACAACCATTCGCTTCATGATGATCCCCTTGTTGTTGCTGATCAGCAGTCTAGGAAGCACGGACACTTCCCCAGGCCTCCCATACCCGTGTCGGACACTTGTCGGGCACCGACACTCGCCGGACACTCGTCAGACACGCACCGGACACGCATGTGCCGTGTCCCACGTGCTTCCGGGAGCCGGACACGGTCGGACACTTGCCGGACACTCACCGGACACTTGTCGGACACTCGTTGGACATGCACCAGACACGGCGGGTTGATGGGTTGTTCGATATAGGGTCGGGTCACAAGCTGCCTTAGAGGATTAGATAAATTGAAGCCAAAACTGAATCGCAGCCGTTCTTTTGCATATCATTTGGACCTGAGTATAATTCACTTGTTAGGCTAGTTGTAACGGACGGTTACGATTCAATTTTGGCTTTAACCTATCTGATCCTCTGGGTTTTCAAATAGGTTGAATCCATAACTGAAGCATAGCCACTCTTTTCAATGCCATTTAGGGATATATGTGATTCACAAATCGGGCTGGGCGTAACTAATGGTTGGGATTCAGTATGCATTAAATTTTTATTTTAGTTGTTTTCTATGACATTTTTTCGGTTATTGAAATATATATGAATTATGAACACACATAAAATACAAAAAAAATATTAATTTAGTTTGTTGTGTCCCCGTCGTACCCGTGTCCTCTTTTTTTAGGATTTGCCGTGTCGACGTACCCGTGTCGTGTCGTAACCGTGTCCCCGTACCAGTCTCAATGCTTCTTAGTCAGCAGTAGGGGGATCATCATGAAGCGATAGGTTGTCTTCAAATTAACACGTCCATAAGCCCGAGATTGCACAATTAATGATTTCCTTATGGCATGTGAACTTAAACTCTATAAGAATTGAGGCACACTTGAAACGTACAATGGCCCCGAAGTAACCTAGCCTCTAGTAGAAAATGAAAGAACTCGGGAAAAACTATGAATACTATAGATGTTCACAAAGAACATATTGTTGTGTATGAATGCGAAATGTCTTGATTGTATGAAGTGCATAGGCTATTAAAGAATGATCTTAACAGTTTGGGATTTGCTACTCGACTTCACACTAACCATTGGAAGTAGGGTGGTGAGTCTAAAAATGGAACAGTGAGTCGCTAAAGCAGGCAATTTATACAAGCTGTTTATGCAGATGGTAGAGACAACCGAATAACAAAAGGCCCAATAGCAAGGTGAAAACAAGTACAAATCTCCCTAACAAATTACAAAATACTTTGAAGGACTTCATTAACGATGAATAATATATTTTTAGATATATTTCAAGCATATTCCAGGTATATGGTCCAAATAAAGGAGTATGGATTGACAAGAAGTTCTGAACAAGTTCACCAAATAAATACAGATACCCAACGACAATGATTGTGCATGTTTTAAATACAGATACCCAATGACAATGATTGTGCATGTTTCCAACATAAATCTTTCCCGTGTTTGAGATAAGAGTTCATAATGGAAAGTTACAGGGGAAGCATCCAAACCTGAGCTAACAAAGTGTCGGTTTGTGATTTTCCAGTTGATCGGGAGTTTTCTTTATCCTTCTGCAGGTGCTTCGTGGCAATCTGCAGGAGAAGTACGTCAATCGTAAAAATTGACAGCTGCTAGTTTTAAAAATGAGTGTCATATGGTGGAATTTATTACCTATGAAATCCAAACCTTACAAGTTGAATTTCAATTAAGATACCTTTAAAGCTCCAGAAAAGAAGTCTGAAAAATCTGATAATCGCCCTTCCTTTGTGAGGACAGACCCAACTATTCCTGCAAGACAACGACTAATAGATCAATCACAGTTTTGCCATTGTATCAAGGCCAAATCAATTATGTGAGAGAAACAACAATTCTCTAAGTTTCCTGTCTTATTAAGAAAAATGTCCCAACGTGATCTGATGAGAATATGAAGAAGACTCTTTTAGCAATTGACCAGCAACATTGAAATAGAAGAGTCTTATGGCACTCATTATTCCTTATATGTTGGATTTCACTTAAGCCTCTTCATCTCCCATGCCACTTACTCTTCCCCATTTTGCACTATTCCAATCTACCTCTTCTCCATTGTTGGGGCAGTTGTTGAAACCTAAAACCAATTGTAAGTGATGCTTTGCACTTGTAATATCTCTCTTGTCCTCTTGTTTCATCTTCTCCTAAATCTATTTTCATCTTAACCACCTCACGCTCCCCCCCCCCCCCACCCCTTCATCCATTGCCAAGTGTTACCCTTGCACTTGTTTCCATTTTCCTCTACATAAAAAATTCATCTTCCTTCTAAACTCATCTCTTTTTCAGCCACCATCTATCGTCTTCCACCCATCATCCTGTTTTGGGATTGCTCATGCGTCAAAACTTCATTCGACGATGATTGATGAGCGGAGCGACCATTCCCTCTAGTTCAACATTATCACATGGTAGACATTTTCTTTGTGCTTGAATCTTATTGCTGATCTTCATTTTCAGATCTAATCATATAGCACATATGCCTTTTAACCTTTTTTTTTTAAGTCCGAGAGCAATTGGTTTAATCAGCTCGGATTCACCCATTATTGTTTACAATCTTCTGAATTATTTAAATGTTGATATGTGCTCTTTCGAGTTTAATTGAGATAGTATTCTCGTGCAATCTTCCTTGGATTACTTGGATTGAAGTTGGGATTACAACAAACCAAAGTGTGTGCAATCTTCCTTGGATTACTTCTTGGCTTGTTTATGGACAGCACGCTAATCTAGGTGTTTGGCACTTAAATCTCAACCTAAAAGTTTGCATAAGTAGCAAGGCACAAGCACTCAACCTACCCAAAGTTGCGCAACTATGGGACCTGAGTTGATCATTATAAACTCTACAAGAATAAACATACTAGAACATGGGCATTAATAGCACTTACCCACTTAAAGACCCTGATTATTTCCATATTATGAGTGCGACTTGTAGATGGGAAAGGACCTAGTTTAAGATCTTGGATCACAAAGTGTAGGTTCAAGCCTTTCGCGCTTTACAAGCATTGCATAATATTAAATTGCTCAGAAATTCACTCATCTCTATAATTATATTTGTGAAGCTTTTGTGGAATAAATTCTTGGAATCAATTTAGTTTTTATCAAGTTTTATATCATTTTTTTAAGCTTCAAAACTTTAAATCCTTTGTTCACTCTTTAGTTCCACATTGCTAAGAGAGTAGAATTACACTTGTTAATATTGCTCTCAATCCCTCACTGACTTGCATAGATTGTGAGTTTTTGGCCAATATGCACATGCTAGATTGTGTCACTGAGCTGACAGGTTGACTTGCACCATGCATGTCTCCAGCTCTTGATCACCCGTCCGACGACTAGTCATATCATGCACAAACACAGTCTAAAGTGCGTCATGCATGCGAACCTACCTTTTCGCCATAAGCGCAACACGAAGAAGTGCTAACGGTTCAGATCCAATTCAATCATGGGCCAAATCGTGCATATTCGCTAGGCTGCAATCCAAGCCATGCGAACGTGTTGGTTCATGATCAAAATTCTACAAGAAACCAAGCTTTTCGTCCCCGATTTTTTTGTCGCACTGTTTCCCTCCCCCTCTTTGTTTTCGGTGAACAAAACACTACTTTCTTTTAAATTTGCTCACACATCTAGGCAACAATGAAAATTTAGATTTTCTTCAAAATATTATTAATTTTTTTACAACCACGTGTAGACCACATCAAAAAATATATAGATGATTCTCGCAAATCCCGGTATATGATTGCTGGTTTTAAACTCGGTATTTCGGATATCGGGCTTAACCGAAAACCCCATCGTGAAATTGGCTAAGTGTGGGAACTACAGCATAAGGGTTATAAGATTTTCGGTTAAACCAGGTATCTGAAATACCAAGTTTAAAACCAGCAACCCGAATATCGGGTTTCACGAGAATCAGGAAAAAGAAACTACTGGATCCGGTTTACGGCGTTGACCTGCCACATGGTTGTCAAAGCTCTATTGTGTTAAATATTGTCTGGCCAACCGTTGTTCAATTAATTTTTTTTTATAATATTTTGAGAGAGAAAAAACCATGCAAAATCGTAGCAAGTGATCATGTCTCACAAAGGAGCCGGTCTATGTTAGGGGTTGTAACTTGAGTTGTGGATAGATACCCGTGCACGAAGGGGGCGATAATCAGCGAATACACCACTGCAACCCATAAGCATAATTTTGCTTACTTTATTTTGTTGCAAGCTATAAAGTTTACCAAGTTTGTCATTTGCACTATATCTTTTCCACAAAAGTATATTTTCCTAACAAATTAAATATTGAAAGAAAAGGATTTTCAAATACAATTTTGTCATTTGCAAATATACATAATTACGACCAATGCTATACAAAAAGATGCAATTGTTCCTAAATTGAAGGCCACACAAATCCCACATCATCAGCTAACTCAACCAAACCGATAAAGTGATACTGAAGTGGGTCTATGAGCAGGGACATGGATTGAAAAGTATAGCCAGAAGAAAAGAATTACGTGCACTAGCTTTAATTCTTCGACCAGCCACTGGAATCAACCCTAGATTCTACAGAGAAACGTGCGAGAGGAGGAGGAGGAGGTGGAGGTAGAGAGAGAAGGACCTGCTCCGATGATGATGGTGAGCTTCCCCAGGGTAACCGCCATGGCCGATCAAAAGGCCTGTAAGACCACGGAGGATCCTCCGATCATCGCTCGCTCTGATGCCCGCGACAGAAAGTGAACGCCCTCTCTCTCTCTCTCTCTCTCTCTCGCTCGCTCGCTCGCTCTCGTTAGGTTTGCCTAGTAAACATGGAGTCTTTTTGACTCTTTTCCCGCACAACCGTAGCAACAATCTTCTCCGAGAACGATTTTGTTCCAACCTCCTTATAGAGGTTGGAGCATCCCGCTCTCTCTCATTGGTCCATCTGAGGGCTTTTGGTTATCTCACCATATAAACAGTATGAAATGATAAAGATACCCTCGTAATCGACCAATGAGAGAGAGCGGGATGCTCCAACCTCTTTAAGGAGGTTGGAACAAAATCGTACTCTCCGAATTTTAAATCCGTGAATAATTTGCGAACTCTGCTGCACGAATTATTCGCGCATTATTCACGAATTTGTGAATAATTCTCAAATATATGAATTACTAATGTAATCTAATACATTTTATGTTTTCGAACTACTCCTGAACGTATTTTGAATTTTCTGGATATTTTCAATTTTGCACCCTCACCGAATTATTTCAGAACGTCGAATTTGTTATTGTGCCCAAAACACCATTTATAATAAAATAATTATAGAAAATTCACTTTTTAAGACCACCTTTTGCATGGAAAACGAGGATGGAAAACAAATGTTTCGAAATATTTAATTAAAACCCACACATAAACCTATGCCTGTCAATGGATCAGATCATGATCTGAATCCGATCCGATAAACCCCAGATTTGGTATTGGTTTTTCGGTCCGATATCCGATTAAAAATGATCTGATCTGAATCATCCGATTCGATTAATAATCAGATCAAATTCGGATCTATCCTGATCCGATTCGATTAAGATACGACCTGATTAAGAATTACCCTTTTTCACCTTTAACCCTTGTATATATATCAGCACCCACTCAAGACTCAACCCAATACCCTAGTAACCCTATATCCCCAAAATAAAATCCCACGGGCTACAGCAGCAACCAGATAGAGGGAAAGGGTATGGCCGCATAAACCCTAAGTCATCTCTTGTCCTCGCGGCTCGCGGCGATCGACGGATGACCGATCTGTTCCATGACCAGGAGGCAGGAGGAGGTTGCCAACGACTAAGGCAAGAACCCCGTCGAGATCAAGGCTTTTCCGCGATGAGGTTCCAACGCCCAACCTCCTCCTCCTCCTCCTTCTCTCTCTCTCTCTCTCTCTCTCTCTCTCTCTCTCTCTCTCTCTCTCTCTCTCTCTCTCTCTCTCTCTCTCTCTCTCTCTCTCTCTCTCTCTCTCTCTCTCTCTCTCTCTCTCTCTCTCTCTCTCTCTCTCTCCATTGATCTCATTCATTTATAGGTGGGAGTACTAATCATTTAATCATTGATCAATCACAACAATTTCGCAGTACAAATTCTAAAGAAATGGATGGCTCCAGAGAAGGTGATTGTATTTTTCTTTGTTTATGTATAGTGAGGATGTGAAATTTTCTTTTCTTATTTTTTTCAAAATTTCTAATATAGTGGTTTCAGGTTCACTTGCCGCAGGTTGCGTTCCCCGTCAGTGGTAAGGTGGTATCAGAGCCACTCGGCTATCAACACTCTCTCCTGGCCCTTCGCCGCCAAGGTACTCTCATTTAATACCCTTTTAGCAAACGAGTAAATTTAGGAGAATCAAGGCTATTCTTTAATTAGTGGGCATCCTTGTGATTGGGTTTTGATTGAATAGCATACTGCATCAATTCTTGTGGTATATGATTGAGTTGGTAGTTTATTTTGATTGGGCATTTCCTCTGCAAAAAGCTTAAAAGTTCATCTTTGGTCTTTCTTTATATTTTTTGTTAATATGTGAGATATGTCATTTTTGTTAATTTGTTTAGGTTATAATGGTTGATGATTCGAGCAATGATGTTGTTCAAGACACATCTAATGCTAGAAAAGCGTAAATTGACTTCTAAATCTAAAGTGTGGGATGATTTCAATAAAGTTCGATTGCCAGATGGTTCAGAAATACATTACTGCAAGCACTATAAAAAAAGATTTGTAGGGTCAAATTCTAGTAGAACTACTCATTTGAATAATCATTTACCTAGATGCCCAAGAAAAACATATATAGATGTGGGTCAAGAAATTTCCTCAATTTCTAAAAACATTAGTGACACTTCTGAGCGCCTTCAAAGCTTTAAGTTTAATCAAGAGAGAAGTCGAATGGATTTTGTTAAAATGATTGCCAAGCATGCTTATCCATTTAACATGGTTGAACATGAGTTCTTTGAAATTTTTGTCAATAATCTTTAACATATGTTCAACCTTGTTTCAAGAAATACAGTTCATGGAGATATTTTAAAGTTGTTTAATGAAGAGGAGGAAAAATTATACAATTATTTGGACTCTCTCAATTATAAGTTTAGCCTTATGACTGATATGTTGATATCAAAGAGCCAAAATTTGGGTTATGTATGCTTAACTTGTCATCATATTAGTGATATTTTGAAAGTGAAGAGTGCTTTTTACCGCAGTTCTGTCTCCTCATGATGCCGCAACACTTGGTAAAATTATTCAAGATCTTATTTTGGTATAGAATATTGATAAAAAGTTATGTTCTATAATTGTTGCCAATAATGCTATGATTAAAGATTTCAAATGTTGACTTGTTGGTCAATGCTTGTTATTCCTTGGAGGTGATTTATTTCATATTAGATGCACTGCACATATTCTCAATATTGTAGTTCAAAAAGGATTATGAAAAATATTTCATTTAATACAGAAGATACAAGAGAGTGCCAAGTATATTGGTTCTTCACCGGTAAGGGAACAAAGATTTAAGCAAGCAGTAAGTCAAGTTAAACTTCAAAGTAAATAAAAAATAAAAAAAATTTGAGTGGTGAAAAAAAAAATGTTGGTCTTAATTGTACATCGAGGTGGAATTCTACTTGTTTTATACTTATAAATGCCTTGATGTGAAAGAAGCATTTTGTCGTTTGGACATAATAGATTGATACTACAAGGTGAATCTTTCTAACAAGGAGTGGGAAAAAGGAAAAATAATTTGTGGCCGCTTGAAAATCTTCTATGCTGACACAAAAAAAAATTTTAGAAACTCGGTATCTAACTGCAAACATATTTTTTACAGATATTTGTGATATTCACATTCAATTAGTTGATTGGGTAATTAATGGATGTGAATATATCCACACATGGCAAAAAAAATGACGGAAAAGTTCTTGAAATATTGGGATATTTGCAACATGGTTTTGACTATAGCTATAGTTTTTTATAATAGATTTAAGATGAAAGTTGTGGAGTACAACTACAATTAAATTTATGATGATAATGTGTCTTCTCACATAATGAAGGCTCGTCATGCTCTTGCTGAACTTTACATGGAGTATGCTCTTGCTGAACTTCTTAATTGGTTGGAGACGACGCATCTTGAAGCACTATTTCACCATGCAGTAGTTCTCTTGGTGGTAGCAAATTGAAAGGCTTTGATAGTTGGTACATTCGGTCTCGTTCAGGCACCTTTAGCAGTTCCAGAAAGTCAGACTTGGACACATACTTGGAAGAGTCATTATTTCCTCGCAATGATGACTTCAATATTTTAGGATGGTGGGCGATCAATAGTCCGAGGTTTCCAACTCTTGTAAAGATAGCTCATAATGTTCTAGCAATTTTCGGCATCCACCATTGCATCTGAGTGGCATTTAGCACGAGAAAGAGAGTGATTGATCCATCTCGTAGTTGTTTGCTTCCTGATATGGTAGAGGCTCTTATGTGTACTCAAAATTGGATAGAATCATCCCTAAAGAAAAGTAAGTAAACCAAAGTTCAATATAATTATTTTTATGTGTGCATATATTGCTAATAATAATTTATTTCATGCATATCAGAATCAAGTGCTCAAACCGTCTGTGGATTCCATGATCTTAAGCAACACAAACTAATTTTTTAGGTTTCACAATGATCTATTTTGTTGGAAAAAGTCTAATTAAATATTTAATTTTTCTCATTGATCTTACCTTTAACTCATTGCCTAGTATTATCATATTTTTTTGTTTTTTGTAGGTTTGGGTTCTCATGGGTTATGTGGACAGTGAATCATATCGATCGAGAAAAAATATGCAGTGAACAAGCATAGATGATCATCTTTAGTCTTTTTTGCGATGTAATATTTCCAATTTAAGTATTTTGTTATCTTATGAATTTCATATATGAATTTAATGTTGAGATAATCTACTACTTTAAATCTAATTTAGTTGTATGCATATAGACGGGAAGTAGATTTTTAGCTCAGTTTAGTAACATCTTGCAGTGGATTTTTATACTTGTGCTTTGATTTTTTATAATCTGATTTATCTGAATGATTTGTTTAGAATGTGACTCATGCTTCTTCTTTTTTCTTTTGGTAAAATGTGATTCATGCACTCGATAATGCAACAAACTTCGAGGTTTGACGAACAATGCAATTCATGATAAAATGTAATCCATCGGCTCTTTTATAGGTTTGATGAACAATGTAATGATTAAGAAAGAGCAAGTAGGCGTCCTCTGTGAATGGCAAGCTATTGAACTCTAGTGAAAGTTCAAGGGAAAAGCAAGTAGGCCTTCTGATGCAGACGAAGCCTACTACGTGCAGATTTTCACAGCTGATCGTGTATTTTCATTCCCTACGGAGATCCCAGAAGCCGATCGCCAATCTGTCTGCATCAGTGGAAAGCTCGTTCGAGGATCTAGGACTTTGGTTTTTATTTTCTGTCGATCCGACTAACGGATCTTGAGTTATTTATCTTTTTATTTCTAGTTTGGGTAGGTGCGAGCCATGTTCGCATCCGGTTCGAGCCACAGATGCCGAACTAACTCGTTTCTATGTTAGGGTTTTAGCTGTAGGATCTCAAATCGACTTAAAATCTCAATGGATGAGATTCAAAAGGGAGCCAAACCCTAACCGAAACCCCCTCTCACCCGGCCGGCCTCCCTTTCCCGCGGACACACCCGCGCGGGCACGCCTTGGGAAGCATGCCCGTGTCCTCCTCTCTCTCTATCCGCGCGGAACGTCTCTCTCTCTCTCTTTCTTTCCTTTTATTTCTTTTGTGTTCCTTGCCTATAAAGCCATCAAACCCTAATTCAAAGGGGACGATGAAATTGAATTGAAACCCTAGAACGGAGAAGTGTGTTCGCTTGTTCGAAGTATCTTCCGAAGCCTCATCCTGCATCTAATCTACTTCTTCCTTCGCAAGCTTCTACCTCGTCACCACGCCTTCGTCTACGACTTCGCGGGAGATCGACACGGAGATCCTTCATCTTCAAAAATCAACTCGTCTCGGCTTCTTCAACCTTTCTTCTGGACCACGCCTCCTCTACCGCCCCTTCATCTACAACAACGAAGTTCCTGTCAGCGGTCGGCATTGACCAAAGCACGGTTTGAATCGTCCCTCAGTATTTCATGTGATAAATCTTCTTTTCGAACCGGCCTTATTGCTGAATTTCCATTAGGGTTTCCGAAATCATTGGCTTCTAAAGAATCTCATCCATTGGGATTTTATCGCTTAGACCTACGCATGTTCTTGAGACTTTGGCTTATTTATTTGGTGTTATGTTAGTCTTTATTGCTGGAACTTGATTATCAAATCTGAAATTAATTATTATCTTGTCAGTTTTATTTACTTCGTTGAATTAAATATGTTTGGGTATAAATGAATGATGATCTGTGGCCATAAGCTTTGCTGAAATTTGATTAAGACATGCTGAAATCTGTATTTAATTGTTTAAATTCAGCACTTGGGTTTCTGTAAGCATTCGCATCCCATCAAGTTGGTATCAGAGCGCACTAGTCGTCGCGTTCTTACGCAACGGCCGGTCCTCTTGCATCATTCGCATCATCGCGTGCTTGCTGAATTTTTTTTTTTATTTTCCTTCTTTCCATTTTAGTTTGTGTCTTTGCATAAATTAGAAAACTAGCATCCCGCGTGAGCGCATCCATATTAGGATCACCCCTCTCTTTCTGAGGTGAATCAATAGCATCTTCTAGAGAATCTATAATGGCTGGACCTTTCCCACCCCGTACTTGGCAAGATGCCTTCACAAGGCAACAAGAACACATGGATAGGCTTCAGACCCAGATCGAAACCTTGACCTTAGCCTTCACTAATTCCGAAAATTAACCTCGACCCCATCGAGAGCACAGGACTAGAGCGTCTCCAGAGCGTAGTGAATTAGATCTCGAGTCAGGAGGTGACAGTGTCAGTTCCTCTGACGGGTTTGATAGGCGAAGTAGAAGGACTCATAGGAAGACGAAATCCCATTGGGGCTGGGATCAGGGTATCAAAATAGAAATTTCTGAGTTTGAGGGTAGGATGGATCCTGAAGAGTTCCTAGAGTAGGCCGAGAGAATCGACCAATATTTTGAGTGAAAAGAAATTCCCCGCGACAAACAAGTCAAGTTTGTTAGTCTCAAACTGAAAGGTCATGCACTGATCTGGTGGAAACAGTTGCAGACCACTAGGGGTAGAAAGGGAAAATACAAGATTTTTACTTGGACACATATGAGGGAAAAAATGCAACAGAAGTTCCTCCCTTCTGATTTCAAACAGAGTGTGCTCCAGAAATTCCAAAACCTGCGACAAGAGCACAAATCAGTGGATGATTACACCAATGAATTCTACAAGCTCCAAGCTCGCAATGATCTACATGAAGATGAAGAGCAGAGCGTCGCTAGGTATGTCAATGGTCTTAAACCCTCCATTCAAAAGGTGGTGTCCCTTCATGACTTGTATCAGGTCAGTGATGCACACCGTCGGGCTAAGAAAGTTGAGTTTCACTACTCTCGATCTGTGTCCCGGCGATATGACAATACTAGGGCACCATCCGGATCTGTTAGTAGGCCACTCCCTGGACCTTCTCCTGTAGCTGGTACAGTTCCTACACCCACTGAAAAGGGTAAAGGAGTCTTAGGAGCCAACCCGAACATGATGAAGTGTTTCAAGTGCAATCAGCCGGGTCACAAGTCAGCTGATTGTCCTCGACGTCAATTCAATCCACAGACAAATCTTACGGATAATGAAGAGGATAGTCAGGAGTCTGAAGGCGAACACCTCAATGAGTTAGTCTTGGAGGAAGATGACGTGACTATGCAACTATTAGTTATTCACCAGTCTCCATCACCCCAAGCACCTAAAGCGTTGCTACCCCACGAGCTCTGTGGAGGACCCCCTAAACCACATTGCAAGAACCTGAGGTTCGAGCTGTTCCGAACAGTATGCACTGTCAATGGCATGGACCTTTGTGTCTTGATAGATGGAGGTTGCACCACCAACTTAATCAATGAAAGGGTAGTTAGGAGCAAGAAGTGGAAAGTCAAACCATTGGCTCATCCTTACAAAACGTTGTGGCTAGACAACACCACAAGCAAGCTAGTGACTCATTGTTGTTTGGCAAAGTTGTCAATTGGGCTGCAATATAGAGATGAGGTTTGGTGTAATGTCCTTCTTTTAGAAGTTGCTGATATTATCCTTGGGCGTCCATGGCAGTTTGACCGAGATGCACTACATCACGGGAAAGCCAATACCTACACTTTCCTTAAGGACGGCATTAACGTCACCTTATGGCCCACATATTTTAGGAGACACCAATCCCATGCACCTCAAAGTCTTCTGAGTCAGAGCCACCCCATACCATCATTTGCAGATAATTTAGTAGGGTGTTCATCTGGTTCACTAAAAATTGAGAAGGGATTAGACAACATCTTGCATTCCATCGCATACACATCGCATTTAGAATCTGCCGGCATCAATTGCACTCACATTCATCATTTGTCAAACATCCTTACAATCACAGACCATTCATGTGTGCATCCATATTATCGTCCAAGTGTTGACTTAAACATTAAAGAAGATTTTGCCACGTTTGATCACTTTTCGATGCAGGGTACTTATGAACCATGCTTTCAGATTTCAAAAAGCCCATCATTTTTACTTTTTCGAAGTCATAAAAAGTGGCTTGATGAGTTATTTGATTTCTTATTTTATTCACTGCATCCAGGCAATGATGTCATGACATATCTTCTTAGTTTAGAATCCACTTGTTTTGCACCGTGCGCAGGCCACTTTGAGCACCACATATTGCACCCGTACCCCATGGCCTTTCGAAGACACCATAGCTTATTGCGCAAGCCGATGACCCGCAACACATTATGCTCCCGCAGCCTTTCTTTTCATATGTCATTTGAATTTCATGTGAACCTATCTCTCTATTATCACATGAAATTATCTGAGTATCTTGACGATCTTACCGTGCCGAGGACGATGTTGGTTTTGGCTTTCAGGTCTTCGCTTGGCATGGATGGGCAAAGATGCCAAATAAAGTCGCTGCGTACTTGAGGCTGATTACTTAGCCACCGGACCCGGGAGAGCAGTTCGAGCAGACGCAGAGGTTGCGGCTACTTCCAGGAGAGCCCCCACCGGATCCAGGACCCTACTCGACAGGAGTCGAGTTCTTTTGAGTCCGGGGGACTTGATGCAGACGAGGCCTACTACGTGCAGATTTTCACAGCTGATCGTGTATTTTCATTCCCTACGGAGATCCCGAAAGCCGATCGCCAATCCGTCTGCATCAGTGGAAAGCTCGTTCGAGGATCTAGGACTTTGGTTTTTATTTTCTATCGATCCGACTAACGGATCTTGAGTTATTTATCTTTTTATTTCTAGTTTGGGTAGGTGCGAGCCATGTTCGCATCCGGTTCGAGCCACAGATGCCGAACTAACTCGTTTCTATGTTAGGGTTTTAGCTGTAGGATCTCAAATCGACTTAAAATCTCAATGGATGAGATTCAAAAGGGAGCCAAACCCTAACCGAAACCCCCTCTCACCCGGCTGGCCTCCCTTTCCCGCAGACACACCCGCACGGGCATGCCTTGGGAAGCGTGCCTGTGTCCTCCTCCCTCTCTACCCGTGCGGAACGTCTCTCTCTCTTTCTTTCCTTTTATTTCTTTTGTGTTCCTTGCCTATAAAGCCATCAAACCCTAATTCGAAAGGGACGATGAAATTGAATTGAAACCCTAGAACGGAGAAACGTGTTCGCTTGTTCGAAGTATCTTCCGAAGCCTCATCCTGCATCTAATCTACTTCTTCCTTCGCAAGCTTCTACCTCGTCACCACGCCTTCGTCTACGACTTCGCGGGAGATCAACGCGGAGATCCTTCATCTTCAAAGATCAACTCGTCTCGGCTTCTTCAACCTTTCTTCTGGACCATGCTTCCTCTACCGCCCCTTCATCTGCAACAACGGAGTTCCTGTCAGCGGCCGGCATTGACCAAAGCACGGTTTGAATCGTCCCTCAGTATTTCATGTGATAAATCTTCTTTTCCAACCGGCCTTATTGCTGAATTTCCATTAGGGTTTCCGAAATCATTGGCTTCTGAAGAATCTCATCCATTAGGATTTTATCGCTTAGACCTACGCATGTTCTTGAGACTTTGGCTTATTTATTTGGTGTTATGTTAGTCTTTATTGATGGAACTTGATTATCAAACCTGAAATTAATTATTATCTTGTCAGTTTTATTTACTTCGTTGAATTAAATATGTCACGCCCCGGATCTGACTACAAGGGTAAACCAGTCAAACCCGGGGGTGATGGGGTTTTAAGGGTAAGTCAATGTTATAAGGTTGCGAGATTGATTCTATTATTTAGTTATTTATTACTAATTTATCATTAACTACTTACTAGCTGATGAGGGACGGCTTTGAGGAGAAGCCTACCAATAACTTGGCCTTGAGGAAAGGCCTACCAGGCATGAAGCTTTGAGGAGAAGCTTACCAAAGAAATATTACTGGTTCTGGCATTATTCAGAGCATCTAGAACATGGTTCTACAATTATTACATAATCAACTGAAAATAATAAAACTAGTTAACACCTCTAATATCCTTCCTCGATAGCTAATCACGCTCCTCTAGGAAGCGCCTGAGAATGATCTATGGTACCTGAAAAGAGTGTGCAACAACGGGGTGAGTTTACTAGGTAAACTCAGTGAACCGTTAACCCTAAACTAGCTAGGGTAAACCATAGTCATACCCTGCCCTTCTAGAAGTCTACGAGGGCGATAACATATACATACATATATTGCAAATAAGATAGTTCAGCTAGCTAATATGGCAGTTCTACAATGGTACTACTACAACTAGTAAATGTAAGACAAATAATCATCCAGATTAAAAGTATGCAACTAATCACCGAAGGTTAGTTCTACCTACTCCTAAAGTGAACCGGCAGTTTTCTAACTGAGTCTGCCAACAGAACCTGGGTCCAAGTGTACCTGGAGAGCCAGAAATACCCATATGGCCATAAGGGGGCTTGGTCTTTCACCACGGGGCACTCCCACCCACCTTGCTTTTAGGGGTCATTACCCAGGGGTGGACTACTAGGCCACTAGGGGCTTTACCGCCTGCCCAACCCTGTGACCCTACCTACTTGATTCGGATTATGCACAGGCGGTGGTTCACCTCCCATCCTGTGCACTCGGGTCCCCTACCCATGCCCGTGAGTAGTGAGTCTTCCCTTTGGGAAGAGAACCTCGACTGAGGAAGTACAACAACCGGTCTCTCTACTGAGACCACCGGTCTCTCCACTGAGACCACCAGTCTTTGTTGCTCAATAGCAACTGGACTGCACCACGTGACCCATGGTCACCAAACACACTCATTCAACAGAATATTAATAAATAATCAGTACATGTATCTACTTGTTTGCATGCATCCTAGTGTGAATCTAGGTTGAGTCAATCACTGTTACAGCTATCAAAATATTACATATATGATTATTCAGAGGCCAGGGATAGTATGCCCACCTCCCACATGCAGTACCGGTTCCCCGCCTGCATGCATTGAACATACTATGCCACATACGGTTTTATTTATTATTTTACAGATACAACTACAATCTACTCTAACTAGAATAGAATTAATCATGTTCACCTGGAGAATGGCTCGGTGGTCCACGCTCCTCACGCCTATCGGTCCGGTGTACCGTCGAAGGAGAAACTGACCATCATGGTTTAAAATGTATAAGTTGTCACATCTATAAATTACTCAAACCAGGGTTCTAAAACGGTTGTTTTAGGGATGAGGGACCCACGGGATCCGGTCTCGCTCGAGTCCGACTTCGGTCGGAGGTTTTAGGGTCGAACCGGTGAAAACCGGCCTACGATCGGTTCAATAGGGCAAAGGGGGCTCTAGGGTCCTAAAATAGGTTTCATACATCGGCATCGATGATCTGAGCACGATGCCACTGGTTTCGTCCAATTCCGAGATCGGACGGAGAATTGGCGATCAAACCACGGTGCGCCGACTAGATCGGGCCCATGGATAAAAAGGGATCCTAGATAGTAATATTACTGTACCAATTCTAGTTCAACAAGTGGGTCTCTTCGAGCCGGTCGAAACGCCGCTGGTTTCGTTCGATTCTGAGATCGGACGAGGAAATGGCGACTGAACCAATTTCTGGTTGGTTTAAGGGTCTGGTTCAGGTGAACCAGACCGGTTCACTGCTGGGTCGGTTCTGGGTCAACAGGTCGGGTCTACAGGTCGGGTCGGATCTGCAGTTCGGGTCGGGTCTACAGTGCAGTCGGGTCGGGTTGCTGTATTAATAATTTCTAAAAGACCCAGGATAGATCTTTAATTGCGAATCAGTCCGTTCTTCTTCTTCCCCACAAAACCAGCAAAACAGAGGGCCGGTTCTATGCGACGGCGACGGCGGGGGGGCTGGCCTGGGAGCACCGGAGAGCGCTCGGCCAATCTCCCCCGTACCACCTCCACGGAGGAGATGCGGGTGGAACCGCCGGAGCAACCGTCGAAGCCCCGTAATGGCCCGGCCATAGAAAGCCGCTAGTGGAGGTTTGGGTTTGGTTTTTCTCCGACGATCGCCGGCGGAGCTTGGAGTTTGGTCCACCCCACGGGAACCGGAGGTGGGGTCGCAGTGGCGTCCCCCGCCCAAGTGGGCCGCGGCAAAGGAGGAGGGGGTGAGGTCAGGTTCGCGGGTAAGGGAGGAGGAAGGGAGGCCACGGGGTTTGGGTCTGGTTCGGGTGAAGGAGGAGAGGAGAGAGGGAGAGCTGACCTGTGGTGGTCCGCCGGGGTTGGGGAAGGTACTCGGAGGGGCTGCGAGTGCTCCTCTCTCTTCTCCCTCGATCTCTGTCTTCTTCTCTCCCTCCTTTCTCTCTCTAGTCTTCTCTCTCTCTCTATTCCGCTCCGTCCTCTCTCTCTCTCTTCGGTTCACATAAAAAGGAAAGAAGGGAGGGAGCCGGTATGGTAAGTCGGCTGGGGAATCGGGTTTGTTAAGGCCTTCCTAACAAAGAGGGGTAGTTATGGCAGGAAGATCCGGTTGTTATCATCCCGAATCCTGCCATATCCTCCCCATCCGAAATTCAAAATTTAAATACCGGGGAGGGCGATCGAGGGGGTCTAAACCCAGCTAAAAGGTTGGGAGGAAGGTAATAGGGCTGATCGGGCTCGGTCCCGAGCCCTGAACTGTGCTCGGTTGGAACCCGGGTGCAAACCGTCGACTTAACTAGCTGAAAAGAATAATCAGCCATAAGTAACAAACCGGAGGTCAGAAATGGGCACGGAATGATCCGTTGGAAAGGTCTCATCGACACGAACACATTGACACTTGGTACAAATTTTTCTGACTTGTAGATCTCCCACAATAAAGGAAATACTCTGAACTTTAAAATAGCAATAACTTATTGTCCGGGTGTCGGATCGACCCCCGCTCAGGCTCGTTGGAAAGCTCTTTCAGAGCCTCACCCAACGTATCCAGCCTTGCTACGATCCGATCACCCAATCTCCTGTGGTAAACCAAACAATACCGACAGTGGGCTGATTATCGAAATTCTAGGGTTTTAACTACCGGGCTGCCGAAACAGGCTGCGCATACACCCGATCCTTGCACGGGACACACCAATACGACGTGGTCAAAAATATAGAAAAAGTGAACGTAAAATATCTCATGGGTTTACGACCCATTATTCTGGAAAAAGCCCAGCAAGAAAGTCTGATGGTAAAAAGACGAAAAGAGCCCTGGGAGGATTATTATTATTATTCTCAAATTTTAACACCTCAGGTGTTACAACCTACACACCTTAAAGAAATTTTCGTCCTCGAAAATTAGACAAAAATAGAATCAGGTATTGAAAAGATAAGGGTACAAGTGCAACATATCAGACTCCACCTCCCATGTGGCCTCGTCCTCGCCTCGATGACTCCAAAGGATCTTGACCATCCTGATGGTCTTAGTGCGAAGCACCCTATCCTCAGAAGCCAAAACACGGACTGGACGCTCCTCAAATGTGGCATCTGCACTGAGCTCCAAGTCCTGCCAATCCAGCACATGTGACGAGTCTGGCATGTACCTCCGAAGCATCGACACATGGAACATTGGGTGAACTGCTGAAAGGCGTGGTGGCAGGGCCAGGCGATATGCCACCTCGCCCACTCGATCCAATATCTCAAACGGTCCCGTAAACCTCGGCGCTAGCTTTCCCCTCTTTCCGAACCGGAAGACACCACGCTTAGGGGAAACCCGTAGGAAAACATGGTCTCCAACCTCGAACTCCAGAGGTCGCCTACGAACGTCTGCATAGCTCTTCTGCCTGCTCTGAGCTGTACGAAGCCTTTCCCTGATCAGTTGTATCTTCTCCGTTGTCTCCTGCACCAACTCTGGTCCCAGAAGACTACGCTCTCCAACTTCTGCCCAACAGATAGGGGAACGACAAGGCCTCCCATATAGAGCCTCGTAAGGAGCCATGCCAATGCTCGCTTGAAAGCTGTTGTTGTATGAGAACTCCACTAGTGGCAAGTGCTCATCCCAATTACCAGCAAAGTCTATAGAGCATGCCCGAAGCATGTCCTCCAAGATCTGAATGGTCCTCTCTGACTGACCGTCCGTCTGAGGATGAAAGGCTGTGCTAAAATTGTGCTGGGTCACTAATGCAGTCTGTAAGCTCAACCAGAATCCTGAGACAAACCTGGAGTCTCGATCTGAGACTATGCTCACCGGAATCCCGTGCAACCGGACTATCTCTGCTATGTAGAGTCTGCTCAGCTCAGGTAGGGAAAAAGTAATCCTGACTGGAAGAAAGTGGGCAGACTTGGTCAGTCTGTCCATAATCACCCATACTAAATCATGCCTCCTCCTGGTTAGCGGTAATCCTGAAACGAAATCCATCGTGATGTGCTCCCACTTCCACTCAGCCACCGGGAGGGGATGAAGGGGTCCTGCAGGCTTCTGGTGTTCTGCCTTAACCTGTTGACAGGTTAAACACTTCGCTACAAACTCAGCTACGTCTTTCTTCATCCCATTCCACCAGAACTGATTCTTCAAGTCCTGATACATCTTGGTACTCCAGGGTGTACCATGTATCGAGAGCGATGTGCCTCTATGAGGACTTTATCTTGAACCTCCTGGTTCTTCGGTAGACACAACCTCCTCTTGTACCTCAACCCACCTTCAGAGTCGAGCGACCAGTCCTCCACTGCCTCTCCTCCAATCAGCCGAGAGCGCATCTCTTCCAACTCCTCATCCTCAGCCTGAGACTCTATCACTTGCTTGATCAGGGCAGGCTGAGCCCGGATACTGAACAATCAGTTACCTAAGGGCTCTCCTCTCAATATCAGGTCATACCCTTCCACAGCTATAAGAAACTCATGCCTGTCAGCTATCAGCCGCAATAGTTTGCTCTTGAACTTTATGCTGAGTGCATCTGCCACCACATTAGCCTTCCCAGGATGATAGAAGAAGTTGTAGTTGAAATCGTTCAAGACCTCAATCCACCTCCACTATCGGAGATTCAGGTCCTTCTGGGTACAAATATACTTCAGACTCTTATGATCACAATACATCTCGAAGGCTTTTCCACACAGGTAGTGCCGCCAAATCTTGAGCACGAACACCACCGTTGCAAGCTCCAGGTCATGGGTCGGGTAGTTTTGCTCATGAGGCTTCAACTGTCTCGATGCATAGGCTACCACTTTGCTATCTTGCATCAACACACCTCCAAGTCCAGACTGAGACACATCTGTATAGACCACGTATCCCTTCCCACTAACTGGCACTGTAAGAACAGGGGCACTGGTGAGTCGTCGCTTCAGCTCCTGAAAGGACTGCTCGTAAGAATCCGACCACTCAAACTTCACCCCCTTCTTTGTCAACCGAGTCAAGGGCAATGCCAGTCTCGAGAATCCCTCTACAAACCTCCGGTAGTATCCTGCTAGACCCAGGAAACTCCAGATCTCAAAAATATTCCTCGATGACTCCCAACTCAGTACTGCCTCGATCTTCGCTGGGTCCATCGAGATACCTCCTTCTGAAATCACATGCCCTAAGAACTTCACTTCTCTCATCCAAAACTCACACTTGCTGAGCTTGGCGTAGAGCTGGTGATATCATAACGTCTGTAGGGTAATCCTCAGATGCTCTGCATGCTCCTCTTCGGACTTCGAGAAGATCAATACGTCATCGACGAAGACCACGATGAACCGGTCAAGATAAGGTCTGAAGACCCGGTTCATCAAGTCCATAAAGGCTGCCGGGGCATTCGTCAGACCGAACGGCATCACTAGAAACTCGTAGTGCCCGTATCGCGTCCGGAACGCCGTCTTTGAGATATCTTCATCCTTCATCCTGAGCTGGTGGTACCCGGTCCTCAGATCAATTTTTGAGAAGAACCGAGCACCCTTCAACTGGTCAAACAGATCCTCGATTCTTGGGAGAGGATACCTGCTCTTCACTATGACCGCATTCAGTTTCCTGTAGTCAATGCAGAGTCGCTTTGAGTCATCCTTCTTCTGAGTAAACAGAACAGGGGCACCCCATGGAGAGACACTGGGGCGAATGTACCCAAGGCTCCTTAACTCCTCCAACTGCGTACTCAACTCTCGTAACTCCGCCGGTGCTATCCGATATGGGGCCACATAGATTGGTGTCGTTCCTGGAAGCAACTTGATACTGAACTCCACCTCTCGCACTGGAGGAAGACCGGGGAGCTGGTCTGGAAACACGTCTAGAAAATCTTGAACTATCGGGGAGTGATCCAAGGAACTCACACCTTCGGTGTCGCTAGCAACTGAGCTAGAAGACTAAGGCAAGTCCTCCATCGAGGCATCGGATATAGGATAGCCAGTCTCGCTCCAACGAATACAATCTCTGGGCTGTCGGGTGGACGAAAGGTGATCTTCTTGGAGAAGCAATCTAGATTCGCATGGTAAGTCGCCATCCAGTCCATCCCGAGCAGGACATCCAACCCTTCTAGGTCCAGGATGATCAAGTCGGCCATGAGTTCATTGTCGCCAATAGAAAGCACACATCTCTTACATACTCGGTCCACATCGATGCTAGCCCCAAGGTAGCCACAAATCTGGGGACTACGTAAGAGTGTGTCAATCCAGTGTCGAACAAAACTCATGCAAGGGTAATGAGAAAAAGAACAATACCTAAGACAATAATGCAATAGCTATAAGGGTATGCCTATTCTACCTATGCGAACTAGAAGTACGAACTACTGAACTACGGAAGGTAAAACTACACTACGGGAAAGAGTCTAGGATAACATCTGTAACAGATCTAAAAGCTCAAACATCCTTCTATCTAACATGTAACAGAATTCTCACATAGGACCTACATTATCTACTGCTCCGGAACTACGAAATATACGAGAAATTCATACCCGTAGGACAAAGGATCCATGACAAGCACAATATCCATTACTACACCAAGGCAAGAGATACGAAACAACTTAATGAGTAAAAGCCTCTCAACGGTTAACTAATCTAATAAGATTGATCTTCTATAACTGTAATCCAAATATTATCTACTACTAAAAACTATAATCTACAAAGTTAAGCAAGGATGCCTAGTGCAAGAAGATCCTATCATGGTAAGACCATGCCTTACTACAAACAGGATTCTTATATTAGATACTAAGCCAGAAAACTTACCAAACAACAAGGAAAGAGACAGCAAGCTACACACCTTAAAGAGAAATTGTGAAGAGGATACAATAATCTAACACATCTATAGGGTTGAGGATTCAATTACTTACTTCACCAGGTTAAGAAGCGTCCCTCTTAACCATTTCTACTGAAAGGCGTCCCCTTCAGTAGGGTAGAAAGGTAATAAAATCCTCAAAACTAAAACCTAAAGGATATACCCAACTAGCTACTAGGAACCCTTACAGTAAATCATCACAATGACCAATATTCTAACGATAACCTTAGGATCATATCCCTAAGCTCTGATACCAGCTGTCACGCCCCGGATCTGACTACAAGGGTAAACCAGTCAAACCCGGGGGTGATGAGGTTTTAAGGGTAAATCAATGTTATAAGGTTGCGAGATTGATTCTATTATTTAGTTATTTATTACTAATTTATCATTAACTACTTACTAGCTGATGAGGGACGGCTTTGAGGAGAAGCCTACCAATAACTTGGCCTTGAGGAAAGGCCTACCAGGCATGAAGCTTTGAGGAGAAGCTTACCAAAGAAATATTACTGGTTCTGGCATTATTCAGAGCATCTAGAACATGGTTCTACAATTATTACATAATCAACTGAAAATAATAAAACTAGTTAACACCTCTAATATCCTCCCTCGATAGCTAATCACGCTCCTCTAGGAAGCGCCTGAGAATGATCTATGGTACCTGAAAAGAGTGTGCAACAACGGGGTGAGTTTACTAGGTAAACTCAGTGAACCGTTAACCCTAAACTAGCTAGGGTAAACCATAGTCATACCCTGCCCTTCTAGAAGTCTACGAGGGCGATAACATATACATACATATATTGCAAATAAGATAGTTCAGCTAGCTAATATGGCAGTTCTACAATGGTACTACTACAACTAGTAAATGTAAGACAAATAATCATCCAGATTAAAAGTATGCAACTAATCACCGAAGGTTAGTTCTACCTACTCCTAAAGTGAACCGGCAGTTTTCTAACTGAGTCTGCCAACAGAACCTGGGTCCAAGTGTACCTGGAGAGCCAGAAATACCCATATGGCCATAAGGGGGCTTGGTCTTTCACCACGGGGCACTCCCACCCACCTTGCTTTTAGGGGTCATTACCCATGGGTGGACTACTAGGCCACTAGGGGCTTTACCGCCTGCCCAACCCTGTGACCCTACCTACTTGATTCGGATTATGCACAGGCGGTGGTTCACCTCCCATCCTGTGCACTCGGGTCCCCTACCCATGCCCGTGAGTAGTGAGTCTTCCCTTTGGGAAGAGAACCTCGACTGAGGAAGTACAACAACCGGTCTCTCTACTGAGACCACCGGTCTCTCCACTGAGACCACCAGTCTTTGTTGCTCAATAGCAACTGGACTGCACCACGTGACCCATGGTCACCAAACACACTCATTCAACAGAATATTAATAAATAATCAGTACATGTATCTACTTGTTTGCATGCATCCTAGTGTGAATCTAGGTTGAGTCAATCACTGTTACAGCTATCAAAATATTACATATATGATTATTCAGAGGCCAGGGATAGTATGCCCACCTCCCACATGCAGTACCGGTTCCCCGCCTGCATGCATTGAACATACTATGCCACATACGGTTTTATTTATTATTTTACAGATACAACTACAATCTACTCTAACTAGAATAGAATTAATCATGTTCACCTGGAGAATGGCTCGGTGGTCCACGCTCCTCACGCCTATCGGTCCGGTGTACCGTCGAAGGAGAAACTGACCATCATGGTTTAAAATGTATAAGTTGTCACATCTATAAATTACTCAAACCAGGGTTCTAAAACGGTTGTTTTAGGGATGAGGGACCCACGGGATCCGGTCTCGCTCGAGTCCGACTTCGGTCGGAGGTTTTAGGGTCGAACCGGTGAAAACCGGCCTACGATCGGTTCAATAGGTCAAAGGGGGCTCTAGGGTCCTAAAATAGGTTTCATACATCGGCATCGATGATCTGAGCACGATGCCACTGGTTTCGTCCAATTCCGAGATCGGACGGAGAATTGGCGATCAAACCACGGTGCGCCGACTAGATCGGGCCCATGGATAAAAAGGGATCCTAGATAGTAATATTACTGTACCAATTCTAGTTCAACAAGTGGGTCTCTTCGAGCCGGTCGAAACGCCGCTGGTTTCGTTCGATTCTGAGATCGGACGAGGAAATGGCGGCTGAACCAATTTCTGGTTGGTTTAAGGGTCTGGTTCAGGTGAACCAGACCGGTTCACTGCTGGGTCGGTTCTGGGTCAACAGGTCGGGTCTACAGGTCGGGTCGGATCTGCAGTTCGGGTCGGGTCTACAGTGCAGTCGGGTCGGGTTGCTGTATTAATAATTTCTAAAAGACCCAGGATAGATCTTTAATTGCGAATCAGTCCGTTCTTCTTCTTCCCCACAAAACCAGCAAAACAGAGGGCCGGTTCTATGCGACGGCGACGGCGGGGGGGCTGGCCTGGGAGCACCGGAGAGCGCTCGGCCAATCTCCCTCGTACCACCTCCACGGAGGAGATGCGGGTGGAACCGCCGGAGCAACCGTCGAAGCCCCGTAATGGCCCGGCCATAGAAAGCCGCTAGTGGAGGTTTGGGTTTGGTTTTTCTCCGACGATCGCCGGCGGAGCTTGGAGTTTGGTCCACCCCACGGGAACCGGAGGTGGGGTCGCAGTGGCGTCCCCCGCCCAAGTGGGCCGCGGCAAAGGAGGAGGGGGTGAGGTCAGGTTCGCGGGTAAGGGAGGAGGAAGGGAGGCCGCGGGGTTTGGGTCTGGTTCGGGTGAAGGAGGAGAGGAGAGAGGGAGAGCTGACCTGTGGTGGTCCGCCGGGGTTGGGGAAGGTACTCGGAGGGGCTGCGAGTGCTCCTCGCTCTTCTCCCTCGATCTCTGTCTTCTTCTCTCCCTCCTTTCTCTCTCTAGTCTTCTCTCTCTCTCTACTCCGCTCCGTCCTCTCTCTCTCTCTTCGGTTCACGTAAAAAGGAAAGAAGGGAGGGAGCCGGTATGGTAAGTCGGCTGGGGAATCGGGTTTGTTAAGGCCTTCCTAACAAAGAGGGGTAGTTATGGCAGGAAGATCCGGTTGTTATCATCCCGAATCCTGCCATATCCTCCCCATCCGAAATTCAAAATTTAAATACCGGGGAGGGCGATCGAGGGGGTCTAAACCCAGCTAAAAGGTTGGGAGGAAGGTAATAGGGCTGATCGGGCTCGGTCCCGAGCCCTGAACTGTGCTCGGTTGGAACCCGGGTGCAAACCGTCGACTTAACTAGCTGAAAAGAATAATCAGCCATAAGTAACAAACCGGAGGTCAGAAATGGGCACGGAATGATCCGTTGGAAAGGTCTCATCGACACGAACACATTGACACTTGGTACAAATTTTTCTGACTTGTAGATCTCCCACAATAAAGGAAATACTCTGAACTTTAAAATAGCAATAACTTATTGTCCGGGTGTCGGATCGACCCCCGCTCAGGCTCGTTGGAAAGCTCTTTCAGAGCCTCACCCAACGTATCCAGCCTTGCTACGATCCGATCACCCAATCTCCTGTGGTAAACCAAACAATACCGACAGTGGGCTGATTATCGAAATTCTAGGGTTTTAACTACCGGGCTGCCGAAACAGGCTGCGCATACACCCGATCCTTGCACGGGACACACCAATACGACGTGGTCAAAAATATAGAAAAAGTGAACGTAAAATATCTCATGGGTTTACGACCCATTATTCTGGAAAAAGCCCAGCAAGAAAGTCTGACGGTAAAAAGACGAAAAGAGCCCTGGGAGGATTATTATTATTCTCAAATTTTAACACCTCAGGTGTTACAAAATACGTTTGGGTATAAATGAATGATGATCTGTGGCCATAAGCTTTGCTGAAATTTGATTAAGACATGCTGAAATCTGTATTTAATTGTTTAAATTCAGCACTTGGGTTTCTGAAAGCATTCGCATCCCATCACCTTCTATGTGAATGGGAAGCCATTGAATTCCAAACATATAGTTTCAAGTTTCAACTTGGTTAATCGAATTCGGATAATCCGATGGATTCGAATTTGGAATAAATGCTTTAGTATCTGTCGGATATCAGATCGAATCCGGATTTGTTAGATATGTAAACGGATCGGATTCAGATAAACCGTGATTCGGTCAGAATCTAACCCGTTGACAAAGCTACATAAATCTTTAGAGAAATTTTTCGAAACATTTCACATTTAATTAAAACCTACACATAAACCTTTGGAGAAAACAAATGTTTTGAAACATTTCACTTTGCATGGCTAAAGTGTCATGTAAACTACATAAGGTTTTGAGTTCAAACCCACACATAAGCCTTTGGAGAAATTTTTTTATTAAAAGATACATAGGTTTTAGTCTAAACTTGACAAGACTCGGCCCAAAATTTCCAATATATACACAAGCCAGGCCAGGTCTCAGACCCTTGTCCCAAGGCCGTGCCTAGTCCGGTGAGTCTGACGGACCAATTCGGGCTTACCATCTCTAGGCCCGACTCAGCCCAGCCCGTTTTACATCCCTACATCGAAGAAGGATGATGTGAAAAAGGTTGGTGACAGAGGTTATGAATATAGAGGAACTTGATGAGGGGTTGATCCCTAAGTGATTCAATGGAGTATATGTTATCAGACCACAAGAGAGCTGAATTGTTCCTCGCATTGTCGGAGGAGATAAAGAAGACATCGCTTTTGGTGCGCCTTCGTAATGTTTGACCCTAGTATATATTGGTTTGAAGGTTTATAACTACATTTAAACTTATATCTTTGTGTTTGAGAATTCTACTTATGCTTTAGACTTGATAAGTATTTTTAATATATATCTTTAATTTGGTTGAGTATATTTAATTATGTTAGTGGTAGGTATATTTGAAATTAGATGTGGTGGAGCATATGAATAAATAGATTTTTAGTCGAAAATGTCCAAGGTACAAAAAAATAGCGAAAAACAGTTTTCTTGAATAAAGAACAAGATTTTTCTGATGCAAAAGAACAATAAACAATGGTGCCTATACGTCTGTTTTTTCTGAAAATCTCATGTCCAAAAAAATATATTTCCTTGATCTTTAATGTCCATGCAAAAGAAGATGTTCTAAAAAAACCAAAATACCATTTTACCAAACCTAAATACAACTCTTTGACTGCCAAAAACAAAAAAATTGTACCAAATTTGGTGTTACATTGCACCCTTTGGGCGCAGGTTCACAGTTCGAATCCTGAGGGCCACGAACGATGCCGTTTGAGCAAGCGTGACCACGTTAAGAAGAAAAGACACAATTGTACCAGTAGATTATAACTTGACTACCGAAAAAATACAAAAAAACTAAATAAAACTCTACTTAGCAATAGGCTCTTGGCCTGATGGTTCCTCACGCCCATGTTGGAGAGGTTCCCTATTTGGCTCCCGGTATGGACACTGTGGAGCAAACTTTCCGTCAAGGTATTTGTGCCTTGCTTGTGCATGCGAATCCTGGCCATTGATTTCATGTCCACGGGATTATAGAAGTTAATTAAAAAAGACAATAACTATGTTGCCTTCCCCAGCTCCCCGTTTCGATTTTCGTACCTCTTTGAGCCCTCACCCCTAGAATCATGGCCTGTTACTTAGTTTTTTAGGATAAAACCGCTCTCGATCACAATGATTGGCACCTTTTTTTAAAAAAAAAATTGGACTCAAAAGGCCGCTATCATAAACTACGGCTCTATAAAAAAAAAATTGCACCTTTATCCTGCAACTGTGATTACATTCCAATAGCAAACCCGATGTTTCCTTCTCAGGAGGTTGCATGATTGAATCGAGAGTTTTGTTCTGTACCGCTACAGCGTAAAATAAACGTGGTGCTCGCGTGGCAAAATCAAGATTGGTCTTTGGCACAAATATATATTGCACTCATGTGGTTGTTGCTGGCTTTGAACAGTGATCTCTCTTGTGTAGTCTGTGTAGACACTAACAGTCATTGCTGTAACTGACAGCTATGTCCCCCATCAAAAATCTTTATCCCGAAAACCAAACGGACATGATATTTTTAATGGCAAATTAGGTATAGGTCCTTAACTATTTTGCAATATTAGCCGCAGGACACCATAATTTGCTATATTAGTGAAGGCCCCTACAAGCATACATTCGTCTCCAAGAAGAGTATATATTCGCCTTCAGAGGAACCATTTTTAATAAGCTTCAGAGGAACCATTTTTAATAATTTGCTATATTACTTATGTCAAACTTCCCCTATTTTTAATAAGTTCGGAGGAACCATATGTGGGCATCGAAATTAGCCCACGGGTCGAACCCGACTTGCACACGTAAAACGGGCTCGCACTCAACGGCCTTCGGGTCGAACCCGACCCGCACACATAAAATAAGCCCGCATGCGAAACTTGGCCCGCACACAACGGCCCGCATGCGAAACCCGGCCCACACAAAATGGGCCCGCACACAACGGCCCACATGCGCAACTCGGCCCACACACAACGACCCGCATGTGAAATTGGGCCCGCACACAAACGGCCCGCATGCGAACTCGGTCCGCGTGCAAACTCAAATCGCGCGCCGTGGCCCAACTCAAAGCAAACGGGTCCCACTGGACCCGCAACTCGAACACAAAGAGGGGGGCCCACCAGCCCCCTTTTTTGAAAATCGTGCCCCCCTCCCCATGGGGAGGTGGGGCCGGCCATAAAGGAAAAGAAAAGAAAGGGAAAAAGAAAAAGAAAAGAAAAGGAGAAGAAAAGAAAAGAAAAAAAAAATCAAAACCGCCTCGATGCGGGGGGAGGTGGCATGGACGTCTACGCAGCCGTAGATCCGCGACGATCCCTCGATCCAACGGACAAGATGACGTTGTGTCGCCATCCGATCCAAAAGTGCAAAAAAATAATAACTCAATCTTCAAAGATCGAGTCACATCTAGCCCGTAACCACCCCAACTAAAAAGGAGGGGATCGAGTTTGTTTCCCCAAATAAAGGAACAATATCTTGATGGTTATGGGGGGAGATATTGGATGAAACAAAAAGATTTCAGCCATATCTCCCCCAACCGCCCCCTTTGCCTATAAATAGAAGGGGTGGGGGAAGGCACAAGGGTCCGAAAAGCTGAAGACGAAAGGGCTCTGCAAGAGAAGCTCCAACGCTTGAAGACCGAAGGCTTGACGAGGCATGGCAAGCACGTCCTACGGGAATCCTTGGCCCTTCAAGTCCTCATCAACGTGAAGACCTTGCGCTCGAAGATCAAAGCTTCGACTCCTTGCACGAAGAAGAAAGCTTGGAGAAGAAGACCCGGAGTCGTCATCACCCTGACTTCTCCAACGATCTTCACCAACTCCGAAGACGCCACAAACAAAGGCTGGAGAAGAAGATCGAAGCCGACAACACCCGTCGTCTTCAACAAAGGCGTCGACTCCTCGCACGAAGAAGAAAGCTTGGAGAAGAAGGCCTGAAACCGGTGCTACCCCTGCCGTCTTCGTCAACAAAAGCCGACGCTACAACCGTCGTGCGGAGATCGGTGCTACCCCCGCCGTCTTCATCAACAAAAGCCGGCGCTACAACCGTCGCACGGAGATCGGTGCTACACCCACCATCTCCACAAGAAACCTTCAACTCCGATCAAGCCAAATACGTCCGGAGAAGAAGCCAGCCGACGCCACAACCGTCGAGGAAGCCGGAAGAATAAAGAAGCCCTGAAAAAGTAGCCATCACCGTTCGAGAAGAAGATCGAGTCAAAGCTAAAGCCAAAGCCAACGCAAGAAGCCAAAGCAGACGCACCGGTAAAGCCCGCGCCAAAGCAACTCACGTGCCAAAGCCAAGCAACTACGCCGGTCACGAGCAAAGCACCGCACGTTCTAGCCGATACGACGCGAAGTCCGGAAGAACTAAAGCATCGCAAGTCTCTACCCGTCTACGTTCAAGCGCAAGCGCCAAAGCAAAGCAAAAGCCAGAGCCACGCCAAAGCCGAAAGCCAAAGCCAAAGCCGACGCCAAAAGCACGATCGACGCCGCGAACCGACGATCAAGGACGCCAAGGTCTAGCAAGGATCGAGGAAGACACGAAGACCGAGGAACAAAGCCCAAAACCTCCCTAGCCGAGAAAGCGTGAAGCACAGACGGGACAAAATCAACGGCCGATATTCCTTAGCCTCTCAAGAAACCCTCACCCTGTAAAGACCTCTGTCCTGGGCAACCCCTTCAGAGCTCTCGCACGAATACCACGTGGAGACGCGGATCAAAGGGACCCTACAGAGGATCTCTCCCACAATCTCCTGATCAAACATTCGTCGCACCCGGACTCGCCACACCCGAGCCACCCGGGTCCCGGCCCACTCTGTAATCTCGTGTGATCCGCAATAAAGACGACCCGTACCTTTTTCCGCGCACACACCATAATTTTAATATTACTAGTGTGCCATTTCGCCCCCCCCCCCCCCCCCCCCTCTCTCTCTCTCTTTCAAAAAAATAAAAAAGAAAAAAGAGGGAAACACACACACACACACATGGAGAGAGAGAGAGAGAGAGAGAGAGAGAGAGAGAGAGAGAGAGAGAGAGAGAGACGGTTTCACGTGTTTGCCACATGGCGTCTAGATAGGACCAAAGATACGGGTTTTTTCAACAGGCAAGGGTGCCACGTATGAGAGCTGCTATTGGCACACCAATATTAGCTACCCAAACACCGTTTGAAAGCTTTTTTTATTACAAAATCATCCCCAAGTAAAATGACCAAAACATTCATTTTTTTTTTCTTTTGTTCGAGACATGTTCGACCAACCAGAGCCGAACAAGGTATAGTATGTTCGGCCGACCAGAGCCGAACATCGTATAGTACGTTCAGCTGACCATAGCTAAATATATTGTACAATGTTTAGGCAGCTGAACATATTGTACCATGTCTGGCTATGGTCAGCCGAATGTATTGTATAATGTTCGACTCTTATCGGTCGAACGTAAGGTTTAGATGCTGATAAACGACGATGGAGAGAAAAATCGACGGGAGGAGGAACCTACGGTGTTTGAGCGGGGGAGCTCGGGGAGAGAAGAGCTTGCCAGAGCGGTTGATGGAGAAGGTAGGGTGTTAGGCGAAGAAAAAATTAACGGGTAGAGAAACCTACGACACCTAGATGGGGGAGCTCAGGGAGAAGATGAGCTCGAGAAGGGGCAGAGAGCGAAGAGGAGCTCGTCGGAACAATTGAAGGAGGAGGTAGGGTATTAGGGTTTGGATGAGCGTGTGTGTGTGTGTGGAGTAATTTAGGAAAGAAGGTTAGTATAGGGTTTTTTAAAAATTGAAGATGTGTAGTGAGCAAATATATAACTTTTTAAAACCCGATGGTGTGTGAAGAGTATTTGGTGTGTGAAATGGAATACTTGGTGTCCCAATAGACCCGAGCCCCCGCTAACATTATTAGTTAAAAGCCCTATTTTGGTATTATGAAAGAGCCAGTTTACAATTATGAAAGAGCCAGGTGTAAACTTTCACGTGGAAGCTAACTGACATGGTCCAACGCTCCAAGTAGGGTGACAATGGACCAGAATCTAGCCCAGGCCTCATTGAGCCTGGTCGGTTTGGGACCCAAAAAAACTACTATGGGCTTGGGTTAGTTTTTTTAGGCCCAAAAATATAACCGGCCATGAACGGGCTTGTTCAGGTCCAGACCAAGCCCAGCCCACTTTTATCGTAGGGTTTACCCAACCTATCTGGCAGTATGACAATTGAAATTTTTGGCTCAAAATATCTTCTGAAAAAAAATGTCCGTTGTCGGTTTTTGGCCTAGGACCTAGCCAGGCCCAATCCATTCAGATGGGCTTGGACTTGGGCCTTGTTTTCCAAGCATATTATACAATGGGCTCTAATCTTCCCATTGGATTGTCTTGGTTACAGTAATCATGGCTAGTAACAGACGGTTCGGATTGGTTGTCGTAAACAGAGAATGTTTACCCTTGATGGCCTGCATTGACAATTGGGATCCTCTTGATGCACTATTGGAAATGAGTTCTACACCGCTCGGTTGATGTTTGCTCGGTCCCCCACGATCGGAAGAGCCATTTTCACTACCCAAGTGGTACGCTTACGGCCCAATCTAAACGAGAATAATTGGGGCAGCAAGTGTAGCATAAGCCCAGTAGCCAGCATGGTTATCAAGTCAGGTGTTTTTTTTTTTTTTGAAAAAAAAGCATATCGATCTAAAATTGTAACAAATAGAAGAAAAAAAATTATTTTAAAAAAAAAAAACATTCTTACGCTTTTTATACACGTTTAAAACGAAAAAAGCACATAAAACATATCAGGTTTGATCCGGATTTAAATTAGGTTCGGGTTTTATTTTGTTAGTACTTAATAAACGTATATGCTATATATTTTGAACTTTTAACTAGTTAATATTAAAAAATAACACACACACACACACATATATATATATATATATATATATATACTTGGTATAATTTTTAAGATTTTTTTTATTTTTTCCGATGTTTTCAGTTTTTTTTTTTCCGTTTTTTCTTTTTTCATCGTATCTTTCCGATTTTTTACCTTGCCTTTTTTTCCGTTTTCCATAAAAGCTAGTGCAGGCCTTGGCTTCTTCACCACACTGCTCAAGATATCACCATGCTTAACCTCCCTCCCTCCCTCCCTAGCCCTCTCCAACCTCATGAGATACTCGGGGCCCCTGAGCCCTAACCCTCACAGCAGATGTTAACACCTTAGCCAGCCTCGCAAAGCAGCTGAAGACCATCTTTCTAAAATTCAAGAGAGCAAAACCCTGTAGTACCAAGGTTAGGCAACATTCACAGGCACACAGACTATAAGATATTCAAACATGACAATCGTTTACAGATAGCAGGGTCCGTCCACGACGATTACAACAGAATGATTCGTATTGGACTAGCAGCTACGGACCTGTTTGGATTTGATTCTGCACCAACCAGATTCTTGCATAATCCATAACCGGAAGCTGCTCCCAAGTGCTTCTGCTGAAATCTGATTTTTCTGTACAAAACCGATTCTAGCTTCTGCGGGAATCCGCTTTTGGCACTGCATCCAAACAAACTTTTGCGGGAATCTGATTCCAACGAAATCAGAAATCAGAAGCTGGGGGGACTGAAAATCAAATCAAAAAGGGTACTAAGCACTAGACTGTTTTACTCCTATATAGTCAAAGGCTAATGTGTGTAAGGTCCCTGACCAAGAGATCGGTTTAGCCTAAGGACATACAAGATATCGTTTAGCCTAAGGACATACAAGATATCGTTTAGCCTAAGGTTCCTGCCCCCCCCCCCCCCCCCCCCCCCCCCCCTTTTCCTTTTCCATCTCCCCTCTCTCCCGAGCATCGGCAAGGGCAGCAGGCTCTGGCAGCTATGACGGGCAGCAGGAGGCGGGCGCGAGTTGCTCCGACGAGCTGACAACCTCAGCGAGCTCGATCTCCGGCGGCGGTGAGGATTTGGTTAGGGCTAGGGCTCATCCCAGGTCATATAGATTAGGTCCGGCCGGTCGGGGGCCGGGTTCGGTTAGATCCGACGGGGGGAGGGGGGTTCGGTTAGGTCCGACGGCGGAGGTGGGAGAGGGTGGCGGGGGGGTTCGGTTAGGTCCGGCGGCGGCAGGGGAGGGGGGCGGGGGGTTTCGGTTAGGTGGCAGGGACCTTAGGCTAAACCGATCTCTTCTTGTCCTTCCCGTTAAAATGATATCTTGGTCAGGAACCTCTCACTAAGTCCCCCCCCCCCCCCCCCCCCCCTCCAAAAAAAAAAAATTCAAGCACAAAAATAAGTTTGTAACCAGCTCCCGACTACCATATGTGGACCCAGTTACTTTCAACATTTATACTGACAATTGGGGGATTTACTGGATCCTCACTTTTGGGATCAATAGTAGCCCTCTCCCTCTGCTCAAATCTTAGTAGGATTTGTAACATGGTGAGTTGAAACATGCACATACCACAGCCTGTGAAGCTAATTTCCCTTGGTCAGCTTGTACTAGTGAAATCTTCAATACCGCCATCAAGCGCACCGTCATTTTCATGGGAACCTACTCGCTGCATAGGAAACAACAAAGACAAGATAATGCATAAACAATCACAAACGGCAAACTAGTGCTGGCCATGCTAATTAAAAGGGTTAGCGGGTGTCATTCGGTAAATAGAGCAATGTGATAAATAAAAAAGAAACAAATTAATTATGTGTACAAAACAGAATGTTAGAAAAATAAAAGGTGATACTGCTCCTTTCACGATCGACCCTCGGTGATACAAAACAAGAAAGGGACACACCTCCTGTAATGAATACGATAAAAAAATTGTCAAAATGGTGGCAGCACTTATTATTGAAAACCCATTGTAGCTGCTAAACAACTCTTTTCTATCTATTCAGCTTGTTTTTTCTTCCTTTCTTTTATTTTGTGTCTGTTGTTGTCGTCGTGCTCTGTTTCTGAAGAAAGTGGAAGCCCGAATCCTCTTAATCTCGTGCCAATGCTTTTTCCAATCCTGTTAAACAGCTTTTCTTACTTCCTCGAAACAAATACGAGAGTATGGCTACAGGCATTCCAAATAGAATCACCACCGTAAATGGCCATAACAGCCTAAAGAACTAATGTTGCAAGGCCCTTATATGGTTATCAGCCTTTTTTCCCTCCAACTTCGATGTCACAAACCACTTAAAAGTTAAAACACACAGCATATGGCTTCCTCCCTCTAGCACCATCAGTACCAAGAGAATGTGCACCCATCCAGAAGTTCATATTTCACATATTTGCTAGCTTTGGTGTGACTACATGGCACTTGATCAATCAGAATCCAGATCAAAGTGGCAGTCTGTATTCACATATTGCTTGGAGTATAACTACAGGGAACATAGATCATTGGTCTGAAAAAACAGTCCACCATCCAATGGGCAGTATAGCATATGTGATGGAAGTAAAAGGTCAAGAAAACCTAGTAGAAACTAGAAAGGCTGCAGACATGGGTTTTAAGAAGTCATTTAGAAATATAAAAGGGGGGATATTTGTTGGTGATATAGACAAATAAAAAGGGAGACTTATTGAACAGTCCAAAACATGAGTTTTGTTTAAGCCTAAGGACAGAGGACAAAAATGCCCCTCCATACACTTCAAATTTTCATTTGCATGCCATCACCTCTAAACTAAACCTAAAACCTAAAACCTAAGATCTACAGGCCATGGGGTGAACCCTAGACCTAACCCTAAAACCTAAACCCTAGATCTAACCATAAAACCTAATCCGATTCCTAAAACCTAAGATCTACAAGCCATGGGATAAACCCTAGAGTCCTAGATCTAATCCTAAACCTAATCCAAACCAGACCGAACTTGCTCACCGTTGTCGTCTCTCGTCTCTACTGCTCGCCGCTGCTGCTAGGCCTATCAATCGAGCTGGACTGGGTCGGTCAAAGTTTGCCCAAACCCGTCCTGAATTCTAGGTGGCCCTCCCAAGTCCGAACTTGGCCCAAAGTTTTACCATCATGTTCAGCCCATTTTTCTTCTTGGATTTCGGGCCAAGTTCGGGCCAACCCGAATAAGAGCATTATGAGAGAAAAACAAATGAAAATATGACATTCACTATGCTTCTACAATTTATAATTAGCAATACATCTCACTAAAAAGCTATAAGATTCAAAACAATAGGATCTCTCACTAAAAACCAACTTTTTTTTTGCAAATTACTAAAAACTAACTTGTGCATAACCTTATCTCATAAATAAGCAAAATATATCAAGAGGGGATGGTACAATAAACTAATACACCCGTACTATTTCGCGTTCGGGTTTAAAACGAGTCAACTTAACACAACCCGAACACAAGTCCAAGCTTGAAATCATGTCCAAGCTCAGCCCAGCCCAGCCCAAGCTGATATAAAGCTCGACCCAATTATTTTGGGCCTAACAAGCGGGTATCGGGCTAGCCTAGCCCAATTGACAGTCCTTGTTGCTGCTCGCCGCCGTCGTTGCTGTCGTCTCCCGCTGCTGCTCGCAGTCGATGTCGCTGCTAGTTACCTCTCGCCGCCGCCACTGCTATCGTCGGCTCTGATCGAGAGAGAAGGGGAGAAAAGAAAAGGGGGGGGGGGGCAAGTTCGGTATTAACTCATGATTTTGGGACCTCCATTTAATTGGATCTTATGAGTGTCATGTTTGTTAACCCCATCTATTGCATGGGACTTGACACCCATTTCCCCCAAATAAAATGGAGGATTTATGCATTTCTGGTGGCCAGTGTATCTAAAAGAATGAAACAAGCACACCAAGAATTAAACTTGCAATATATTTCAAGTCTCCAATCTCTACATCTGCATGCGTGTGTAGATTTTTGTTATGAGTAGTTATCTTTACTTTTACATGTCTTTATATTACATACATTTTCCTTATACCTTTGTGTGGTTTTCTCACCTGTAGGGGACCACACCCCTTTGTAATACTTTACATTGTTGACCTTGAGCCTGATTACAGTTGAGCATTCCCCCTTGACGGTTTCTCCTATGGTGTGCCTTTTTAGCTTCCAATGCTAACATGGTATTAGAGCTCAGCTCAGTCAATTATCCAATCTCCACCACCACCAGCCACCTCTGCCATATCCACAATAGCAACGACCGTCGGCCTCATCCATTTCAGTCTCTAACCATCGTCGGCCGATTCAAACATCGGCTCCAACCACCGATGGCTTCCTCCGTGTTTGACTCAAATTCGACCTTCGGTCACCTCCTCCGTCGACAACTTCTATCGTCGACACTGATGATCTTCGGTCTCTGCCATCCGAGGGTGCCCATCGTTGTTGTTTGCCTTAGAACCAGCTCTTACCTCAATCCGTAGTTGATCAGCTCATGATGCTGCTTGTTATTCGCCGATGTCCAGCTCTTTACTCGATCTGGAGTCATATCCGACTGCACATCATCATGGTCCACCGCTCGCGGTGCTTCTGCTCCAGCAGCTCGCAATGCTCTTGTGAGACATACTCGATCCAACATCAACATTAGCCTCGAAACGGCAGCCTGGTCGTCATATCTGACTGCCTGGTCGTCATATCTTTATGCCTCCCACAAGGCCACAACTGATTGTGGGTTTCAAGGGATATTGCTTCTTTGGTTCTTCAAGGTTGTGGGAACAATGCTACATATGGATTAAAGGACATTGCTAGGTCTCTATGTTCACAAAATGGAGTAGAGCATGCAGTAGTGTGAGCTTCTTATTCAAAGTTGTCACCAAATCTCCACCAGATTTTCAAGAGGTATCACCATGGAATCAAATGTCGACAAATTTCCTACGAAATCACCGAAATACCATTTTTCTAAGGGTCCGACATAGAAATTGATTGAATTTTTAATAGTACCAAATTTCCTTCCGACATAACGAAATGTCGACCAAAATGACCGAAGTTTGACCGAAATCTGACATTATATCCTTTTTTTTCAGACAATATCACTGAACATTTTTATCTTTTTTTAACAAAACAAAGCTCATCTTTATCAGTAAGAAATTACATTTTTCCCTAATTTCGATTTTTTTTCATAATAGACAACCTGAAGTATTGCTGAAATATTCCATCTTTTTCATATCAAACGAACAAAGTCGAAATTTGACCGAAAAACGATATATTTCCATCAAAACACCGAAATTTGATCCAAAAATAAAATATTTCCACCGAAATTTGTCTTTCCATTTTATAATTTTTCCACCGTCAAGTTACCAAAAAACGAAATTTTTTCCTTTTTTTTTGGCCAACCGACATGGACACCGAAAACGACATTTAAAACCTTAGGTATCACTATCCGTGGGTTGTCGCTAGCTCCGAGAGGCTGGAGTTCCGTTACTGCTCCACCGCATAGAAAGGGTTAGAGACGGAGGGCAGCGGCCTGCTTGGCCTCTAAAAACCCAAAAGGAAGAACAAGAGATAGGGCTCCATCTCTGCCATTGGTTGATCTGACAAATTAGATCTCTTTTGGCTTACGTTAAGGGGAGACGCTTTGAGGACCTTCATCTAAGCCCTAAAAACTAACATAAAAACAGATGGTATGATCTAGGCCGTTGAACTGAACGGACGGCTCGGATTTAACCAACTTAAGTTGCGGATCCATTTCTCAAACTTGACCCACCAAAAGCTCATGTTCATCTTCGTCTTGCCCTCAACAAAGCAGTTTGGCGTTAACACATCCCCTGCGCTCATCCCACGATTAGTTTCTTCCTCGCGATCCACTGTGAGCCATTGCTCTTCCCATCAAGGATGCTGCACACCTATCCACCCGTTGTTCGTGGATCTCCTCCGGCCGCGAGCGTTGATCTGGTCCGTGAAGCACTTATGTTGATGATCAACATATGGGGTTCTTGACTCCTACATTGGTGTTCTTCCTCGGATCCTATTGCTTGTCCGTCAACGCAACGTCGCTAAGCAGTCCACCACATCTGCTTCAAGCTATTCCTGTTATCGGCTTCTATCATTGTATCCTAGGCACGAGCAGCAGAAGTGGCAGCCCCATGGGCTCCTTTTGGATCCCGTCGGGCTAGATCTAGCATCATTATAGGGAGAGCTCGAAACCCTCTCAGAGATCCAAATCACCACCATAATCTGCGTTTAAAGTTCAATCTCATCCGACTCTGCTCGTGGATCACCATAGGCAATGCTTTGTTTTGTTAGTGTTTCTTAGCTCTGGATCGTCGCCGCACATCATATATCGCATATTGCTGTCAATTGCAGATTTGCTCGTTGTTGGCTCCTCTCCTACAACGTTCACCAAGTCCAACTCTGTCTTGTTGCTCGATGTTCGTGCGCGGACACGAGATGTTCGGGTTATGTGGCCTGCGTGTCTTCATGCTTGTGATTATGTGTTTGCGCTTCCGCTCTTATGCGTCGTGTCATCTTGTGCACCGCATCACATCACACACATCAAGTGCTCGATGTTGCTGTCATCCTTTCTCAGCAAGAGTATTTGTCGGCTCCCTACTTCTGAGCTAGGATTATTTTTTTTCTAGCTCTTTTCTCTCTTTCTTCGATTGTGACGATCAAGATCTCCCAGGAGGTGTCGAGCGCTTGATTCAGCAAGACGCTGGTCTCCTTTAGGATCAGAGGATCTCGTGCGTCCCCCCTTTCTGGTTCCAAATCACCGACGGTCTTCTAGTTTTGCTCTTTCTACAGCTGCGTTGTTGCTCTTCCTAAGCCACGCTTTGCTTCGCTAGATAGCCTATTTATTCTACAGTCCTCCATTAAGGAGGTCGTCGTTCATGGCGTTGATAGCTTTCAGTATTGTCAGTCGAGGATTCTTATCATGGTTCATTCGTGATCGTGCTTTTCCTTCAGCTCGTTCTGCTACTTCCGATTCTCTTGCTTGCAAGTCCGCCGAGTTCCCGGGACAACTTGCTTGCAAGTCGGTATGACACTTTTGCAAACTCTATGAGCCTATATGGATTCTCACCTTGAGTTTGAGTGGAGGGGTTAAGAGTAATTATATTTACCTTTACATGTCTTTCCATTACATGGATTTTTCTTTTACCTTTGTGTGGTATTCTCACCCGTAGGTGACCACTGACCACACCCCTTTATAACATAATTTTTTATATTGTTGGCCTTAAGCCCTATTACATTTGAGCATTTCCCTTGAGGGTTTCTCTCATGGTGTGTCCTTTGACCTTCTTCCCATGCTAACAGATTTAATAGATAAATTAACCCCATGCATTTCATGTGGCATGTTGATGCGGGCATCAGCACTGAACCGTGTCCGTGGCGCGTGTACCAGCGCATGAGGCGCCAACTTAGCTTGTGGATATGATCAACTGATCAGGACCGATCCCAGTGATCTTTATTATGTGTCTTTATTTTCTGCATTGTTGTTTAGTCCCGCCTCGCCTGTTGGCCATATGGGTAGTCATTGTAAGCCTTTATAAAGGCCCCAGCCCTTTCATTTGTAGGCACTGAATAATGAAATAAAATTTTGTTTCCCTCTACAATTGTTGAGAGAATCAGAGTGAGGAGTATGAAACCCCAATCCCAAATCCTAGGCGTGTGAAACCCTAGGTGTGTGCTAGGCGTGTGAAACCCTAGCCCAACCCCTAACCCGTGCAGCCCCTTCCTCACTCTCTCTCTCTCTCTCCTTATCCCACGATCACTCTCTCCCTTTCTCTTCTCCCTCTCTCGCAAGCCACCCCACCCGACCCCAGCGCCCCCTCCCCCTTTCCCTTTTTTCCTCCGGCCTTGCTGACCGCCCCAGCCCACGCCCCTCCCCTCCCCGCGCCCCCTGCCTTCCCTCCCGCGCCCCCTTGCACCCCATTCCTGCCGCCCCATCCTCCTCCCTGTGATCCTGCGCCACCGCCAGCCCCGGCGCCTCACTCCCCTGCGACTCCTCCCGACCCCCTCCCTCTCTTTTCTGCTGCATCCCAGTCCCCGACCCCCACTCCCTTCCCCTCCCCGTGACCCAGCCCTGAGCCCCCTCCCATGACCCAACCCCAGGCCCGACCCGATTCGATCCGACCCTACCCGACCCTTTGTCCTGTTCCCCTTTTCTGCAGCCCGACCCACACCCACGCCCTACCCTTCCTCTCCTTTCACCCCGGCCAGCCAAACCTTCCTCTCCCCCTCCTCCCTCTCAAACCTACCTCTTCTCCCCATCTCCCAAACCCCGGTATGTTCACATGGCAGATCCAGACGTGGATCATGGCCTGATCCAAAGACGAAGACAAATCCCTTGACATCAACTCCCCCTTCCTCGATTTCCAATTCAACGAAGGAGAGCGTGGAAGAGTACGTGGAGCACATTATCTACACCGTTGTTTGTGACGTTGAGGCCCGCTTCAGCATCAGCGAGTGGCATCGTCGCTGGCACCCAGACATACCAGTGCACCCGAACATCGTTTGCCTCCACCTGCTTGCTCGCCCCACACCGGTGACGAACGAGGCCCCTGCACCAATCTCACCATGCTCGGAGGTCCCAACACCGCCATCGCCTCACCCGAAGGTCCTCGAGGCTCCAAAAAGTATTCCCGCACCATCATCACCTTAGTAAGACCACTCCTACTCGGCAAGGTACTTCCATGTTCCATCAATTGAATCTCTAGTGTATTATCAACTGCTCACCACTGTCCACTGTCGAGAGATTGTGTGTTCATTCTTGCCCGTTATGTTATTAGTATTTGATATTGCGGGACGGACTCGTGCCCAATAATTTAAGCATTAATTATTTTAATTCTGAATACTTGAAGAGAATTGTAGCGTGCTAGTAGTAACTTGTTAAACCCATCATTTTCTGCGATTGTATGAACAAAGATTCCTGCCTGAGATTCTTAATTTACAGTGAAACCTTGCTCGCCAACAAAACTACTGATTTCATGTCTTCCCTGCATCGTATTGCATCACATGTATATGTCAAAGTGAACTAAACTTACATTCATATTGCAGGTTTTATAACGCAACGACCAACTTTTGTATGTACAATGATGTAAACTATGGTTGTTAGTATCTTACAATACACGATATAACAAGATACAGGAGAAAAACGATATAATACGGCGTATCATTTTTCACCGTATCATATGATACATGAAACGATATGATATGGCGTATCGTTTTTCACCGTATCATACGATACATGAAATGATATGTACGATACACGATACATATGATACAGCAAAGGTGAGGGCTTTAGGGTTTAATTTGTTTTGTAACTTCTAAACTGGTTTTTAATAATTTGTTTCTCTCAAGTTCCAAAATGATTATACATGTCTGTTTGAGTCAAAAAACAATTTATAACCCTTTCCAACTTTAGGTGAAGAGAGAAGGCATCCTCTGTTGTGTGAGATCTTGAATACAATTTTTTACATCCTCGTTGGAAACATTAATAATCACAGGCATTGACTCAGAAATAGAAATGTCATTTCCCTTGTAGTTTTCCCCCTTCGGGTATATCCGTTTTGAAAATGATCAGGATCTTTCTAGAAAAAACAGCGGTAGTGGTCTCAGAGGGTGTGGACCTCCGTCGTACCATTCCTGCGATCATGTTAGATCAAGCTACTAAAGAAAAAAACGGAAAGAAACAAACAAGACTGGTATGGCCAATTCCACAAAGCACTTTGGGCCTTGAGCTGGAAAATGAAAGGGAATGGCTTATCCTTCTACTCATAACTTTTCATACTAAATGTTCTAGTATTTCTTATAAATTTATATATGTATACATACATATATAGATTAAATTATATCTTACGACAAAATACACGATATGACAACCTTGATGTAAACAACAAATCACATAACAGATACTAGTAACGAGAAAAATTACTCCTAACATAAAGGTTACACAAATAAATCAGATATGCAATTGAAAGCTCGTGTGTTCAAGTAATATACAAAAGTATTTAACATTGCATATGGATGTGTAATATAAGGAATAATGAGTTTATGTTTACCATTCGTTTGCTTATATATGGTTGTATCTTGAACGATATTTCAGGCTTACTTTCATCCATGAAGAACTTCCGCTTTTCCATTTCGAACTCTTTTCTTGATTCCTTTCTGGTGCCTGTTTGCCAAACTCTACCAAAATTTGGGAGCCAATTAGCATCACAACTATCTGCAGTAATCTCTCCCCTCTTCTCCCTCTCAAGTTCAACTCTTCTCTTATCTGCCCATGCTGCACCAACTCGTTTGGGATTCAATTTGTGTTTCCTTATCAATGAAACGTCATCGCTCATATCTGACGCTTCGTTTACAAGATTTTTCTCATTTTCTTGACTTGTCTCGAGCCAGGGAGGGAGAGCACCAGTATGCACATTCGCGAGGAAACCTTCAGAAGAGAAAATAATCTGAGTGAAATTCAGCAACACTAGATATAGGAGAAGCGAACATGATCATGTCAGTGCAATTGCAGCGAGAGACTATTGGCATCGATATATTAAAAGGGGATAAGATCTTTTTGAAGTTAAACCGAGATGATTAGATATTGAGTACCCTGGGTGCAGTCCTCTCTAGAACCAGTTCTTTGATCCTGATGAGTATACATAACGAATTAGGTTTATGACAAGTAAATATGATAGGAAATAAATGGCAGCGAGTGGAAACAATGTTTTACTGTCCACAAGTGTCGCATATTCAGAACTGCTGCATTATTATTGTGTCATGGACTCATGGGAAAACAATTACGGAGTGATGAGTCTTCAGCAAATAAATATGGTGGAAGAGCAAGCGGTGGAACATTCCACAGTTCTCACAATTTAAATTTTTGACCTTAGACCATGCAGGGCTTTAGTTTGCAATCACACAGAGAATACCATATCAATCAAACGGTGTCGCTTAGTCTTCCAGTCAGAATTAAGATTTGGACAACATGCATCTATGAGCATCTGCCATATGGCCTCTCCCTAGAACCTACTCTTTTTTTGCAAACAAATTTTGGACCATTTCTCAATTTGCGTGTCATCCTTGAGCAGGGGCTGGACTTCTTTTGTGGACCAAGACCACAATAGTATAATCATGACCATCAGGCCTTCTCCCATCTATTTGGGATAGAAAATCGATAGTTGGTACTACCAATGTCACTCGTATGGTCGTACCCAATGGTACGAGTGGAGCGATGTGCAGCAAATGGAGTGGCAGCGGGGGGCCAACCCATGAATGGATGATACCCCAAATCACTCCGAGATGCCATGTCATTTGTACCTAGTATGCGGGAGTACCAAATAGCATTGCTAATTTGGGGTATGCATAAAAGGTTGCATATGACAGGATTCAAAATTGAAAAGTAGACAACTAATCAGATGGGTCTCCACTTTTTAAGTACTACCATACCATAAGCCCAGATAAATGGAAGTTGCAAATAAGCAATGCGAAAAGATAAATGTGATTCCCTATATCAAATGTTTCCTTCTATGAACTTTGTTCAGACTTTTCCCTAGCTTAGGGCAGCCTTGCATGGTTGCTCTTGCTTGCATGAGCTCAAATTGTGCAATAAATAAGGTAGGCGACCGTTCCCACCAAATGGCTTTCTAAGTTTTTGAGCACCCCGCTCTCTTGCCAAGTTATAATGGTCAAATTTCTTACACCAATCTTAGAGAGTTAACACTTGGTTGTAAAATTCGTCAATCTTTTTGTGAAGCCAACTAAATAAGAAGTGTGTCATCCTTGAGTTGTGCATCCTTCAGTAGAACCAATTAGTGTGAATCCCAATATTGGCCAAGCACTCTGATACCATTATCGGATGCCAACATCGAAGTGAGGACCTTCCTAGTTGGTTGATCACGATCAATCCTTCGAAGCACAAGTATAGTGGAGAGGCAGCGATCCCTCATGGTCATTGACAAACCGCAAACATGGACTCTAAACTATCCCAGATTGCAAACTCTACTCCTTGATGGAGGTATAAGAATTTCCTTTAGATGGCCCTACATAGACCACAGATTAGGTGTTGAAAACCATCGGATTAATGTTAAGCGGTGTCGGAAAGGCCAAATAAGACGTGATCGCATCATGTGCATGACCGGGCCTGACATTATCGGATGCCAACATCGAAGTGAGGACCTTCCTAGTTGGTTGATCACGATCAATCCTTCGAAGCACAAGTATAGTGGAGAGGCAGCGATCCCTCATGGTCATTGACAAACCGCAAACATGGACTCTAAACTATCCCAGATTGCAAACTCTACTCCTTGATGGAGGTATAAGAATTTCCTTTAGATGGGCCTACATAGACCACAGATTAGGTGTTGAAAACCATCGGATTAATGTTAAGCGGTGTCGGAAAGGCCAAATAAGACGTGATCGCATCATGTGCATGACCGGGCCTGACATATCTTGTAGTGCACTTTGGGTCATGTTGGTGCACCTATTTTAAGTTGTGTTAGACCTAATTGTGTAGAAGCGGTTAATGGGACGCAGTAGGTCTCCTAGTCGTGATGGGTGACTAGAGATTAAGATGTCCCTATAAAAAGGGATGTCGTCCCCGCTCATCCCCAACGACGACTCTCTTCTCTCACGCATTTCATCACGTAAGAGATCCGGACGGGAAACTTAGGGCATGGAGCGAAAGACAACAACTGTAGGCTTCTCCGTATTGAGAATTCCTCTCGTTCATGGCGTCGACAGGCGCACACAAACTTCTTCATTAATCTACACGAGATTCTAGGCATCGGAATTCGGATCTATGAATTATTACATGTGGTATCAGAGCGCGGTTGTGCTAGATCGATGAAGAATGAAGAATTAAAGTTCTTAAATTTGTGTTCTTAATTAAATAAGCAATATTTGACGTCTGCGTGAGTTTTTTGGTTGATCGTTATGTCTCCAATCATGGCCGAAAGACCTAAACAAACGACAATCATGGTAGCCTTCCTCGGGGACTTGCTCCGGTCGTCCTTGGTACCTCAGCGACCGCCACACCCCGAGGCATACAGATTTTAAAAAAAATTAAAAATTGTCGGTGCAACTTCGACCGATAGGAAGCAACAGCCCCGAGAAGCGTAGAACCTATGGTCCGACGGTGTTGGGTGTTGTGGACCTTGTGGTAGCCAAAGGTTGCAAGCAGTTTGGTCGGGGCGGTGGCAGACAGTTGCACGAGATGCAGTGGTTGTTGAGTCAGAGCTGCTGCAAAGGGGCCCCGAAAATCCAAAGCGGTGCAGGGCATTGGGCAGTGTCAGCGCTCTGATGTATAGTCAGGGGGTAGACGATGTCGCAATACACTGGATCCAAGCCGATAAGTGGCTGGGCGGGACAAATCGGGGCACGGGTAGTTGCAGTCGGTGTTGGGGATTCTGGTGCTTCTGATTGCGGCAGCGCCGGAACGGCATCGACGGGACGCAGTTGGTGACATCGAGTGATGTCAGATCGAGGGGGAGATGCTCCATCGGCATTGGGCTATGCGTGGTGGGTAGTGAAGTCAGGTTGTATGGGATCGGGGCGAACAAATCATGATATAGTACCCCTGGCGTTGCATAGCATCAACATAAGAGCTAGGGTTGAGTTTAAATCAAAATCCTAACCCAATTCACGTGACCAAAATACTATCGGATTATAAGAACAAGTATAGTCTTATATGTGAACCGCAAAAAACTTGAACCGAACCAGGCCAACCAAACCGAACTGGAACAGGTTGAATCCAGACCTACAAAGGCCGAACCTAGCCCAACTCGATAAGCCCAGTCATGCCAATTAACCTTTAAATGCATGTTTCAGGTTTGTTTTAAGCCCGATTTTGGCCCACAAATAGTCGTTTCAAAGCTCTTTTCGAGAGCTACGCAATGACAGCATGTGTGGGCTATTTTGGGATTAAATATACATATTTTGAGAGGTGTTTAATAGTTGACGATAATTTTGATTAGAAAAAATAAAAAAAAATTACATAATATGCTTTTGCAATCGTTTTAATATTGTTGGTTCTTGTTATATGGCTACATAAAAATGTTTACTTATTACATAAATTAAAGCTATTAGTTTAATGGGCCAATATAGGTTATCCCAACTTGGATCCTATAAGTCGGATTGAGACGTCGTCAAAGTGGCTTCTCTCACGAAGCCTCCACATTTCGATCAGATTTCGACCGAAACCTTCTAATTTCAAAGTTGTCGAATCTCTTTTAATTTTTGTTTACAGATGGCCTCCCAACCTTCCTCGCATAGGGATGGAGGGGATTCAAAAGATATAGGTTAGCTCCACAGGTTCCCCTTGGAGAGAGAAGCAGAAGTCATAATGTATATATTGAGAAAAACATATTGGAAGTGGAGGTGTTACACAGCCGAAGTAACACATTGCCAATTGTTTTCACTATGTAGCCGAGCGCTTGCAACCTCTGACAGGTGTCATAGTATCCATGTACCCTCTATTAAGGAGCGAAAAATACAAAGGAATTCATATTCGGGCCCATAGAAAACCGAAGAAGGGATAGATCCAAGATTCCAGACATACAGGCACTCAAAGTCCATCCACCAGGGTTTGTTCATAATCAGATGATAGTATCGAGTACCCACCAGACATCGAAACAAAAGAGAGAGCTCAATATCGACAGGCAGTCTTTGATTCGAGACGGGCCCAGTGAAAGCAAGCTGAGAGTGACTGGATGTCGGTGCAGTTTGTTCATGATGTCAATGGCAGTGGACCTGGTTTGTTAGCCAGAGGGTACATTGGTGCGTCAAGAGCTGATGGTGATGTGTTCAGTTGGATGAGCGAAAGAGATTAATTGGACGAGCGAAGATGAGTGATATTGTTTTCTTCGTGATGCAAGCAATGTAAGTTTATATAAATATAAAGTGATTATCAATTTTTTTTCTATTTACTCACTTTACTGGTATTTCACCTTGGTTATCATGGTCCGTGCAAGCTTACTATGTGTTTGGTATGTGTTTTCTTCAAACAATTTGTGTAAATATGTATGCAACTATAAAAGGCTTAAATTTCAAATTTAAAAAATAAAATCCAAAAAATTCCCATTTTTTACATTTCAAAAATTTTCCACCGTTTCAACAGAAATTTTGAAATTTCAGTTCAGACCGAAACCACACACGAAGCCGAAGTTTAAAACCATATTCAACACTCGCATGGACTAAAGCATATAACCATGATATATTTATTAATTTTGGTTCCTTTGGCAATTTGCGTAGTATCTGTTAAGAGTCAGTCTTTTCTTAAAGTGACTTGGCATCTTATATTTACATATTCACTCACACTTTTATCCTTGGAAAATACACACCATTATCTTCCTCTTTTATAGTTCCCAACATTGATAAAAAGAAAAAAGTATTTGGTTATTACTCCAATTTGACAATCTTAGACCTGCCTCAATTTTGGGATGCATCCCATTTTTTCAAGATATTTTAACCTACTGCTTGAAGAGGAAGAAAATTCAAGAAATGGTTTCAGAGCATGACATAATAATATTGCAGTACCTAAATGTGAGCTCATGTGCATTATAAAATCATGGTGTAATCAAGCAATTACTAAGTTTGCTTCTATCAGAAAAATGTTGCAGATATAGGAAAGCTTACCACTCCGTTACTATGGGCCGAACCAGCTAGGCCTTTCCCATTGTTGCCAGGACGCTTAGGTTGGCTACCTGAGTTAATTGTCACATTCATAAACAATTAGACAGGTATATATTATATAATTCATTGTGTAAAAATATGATCAGATAGCAGGATCTAGATAAAAATCCGAAATAAAAGCATGGCCATCAAAAATAAGGCCGATCTCACCTGTTAAACTTCCTGCAGCACAGCCCAAGGGAGTTGTGGATTGAAGACCCATATTCCCCTGCATACCCACTGGCAAAGAAGTGGCAACATATGGAGTGGGGCCAGTAAAAGTAACTCCACTAACCTCTGGATGGCATAACCAGTATCCCTCATAGGTAAGACTTTGTAAAGGCATAACAGCATTTGAAACAGACGAATTAAAAGAGCTGATAGAATTTTTTTGAAAACTATCTGGATGGCTAGTGGTAAGTTCGTTTTGGATATCTTTTGTCGGCCCCAGTTGTGGTCCAATAGGTCCTTCACTTGACAATGAACTTGCACTCTTTAATGAACTGCAACCCTCCTCCCACTGCAATTGCATATTGAAAACCACCACTTATAATGAGAGTTCAGTTCAAAAACATGAAAGAAAGTCGACAAACTTACATTATTAATAAATGATATTCTTAAGAAATATATACATATATCAACCATCAAACCCTCATCATTAGATGAAAGGAATATAAACACCTTGATACAGCAAATTTAACAAGAAATCCATCAAATATATTTTGATTCCAATAAACCAATGGGCAAGCACTCCAAAACTTCAGGTATTAAGGGTGAAAGGCATATAAACATCAAAAGTACAGACTTGCAATAAGCCTCCCTAAAAGTCCCGTATTGCATTAGGTCCCTCCCGAAATCACGCCGATCCAAAAGAAAGAAAATTACAACAATACCCAGCCGGAGTTCTTCGAATTTATATTTCATATCATCAACTGAATCCGAACGCTTTCTTGCACTCAACCGAACAAATAGTCACTCTTTTTTAATCGGATTGTTACTCTTTATGTGCAAGACAGAATCGGCTTGGTTTCACATATTTGAATGCATTTTTTGTCACATTAAAAACAAAATCGTATTGTGATCAGATGTGCAGAAACACTATTTAACAAATAGTTACTCTTCTTTACCGACTCGTTACTCTTCTATTGCGAGATAGAATCGACTTTGTTCGACACAGTTAAATAAAAATTTTGTCGCAAAATAAAAGACCATATTGTGATCAGATGTATGTAAATATTATTTATAAGAAGCTACAATCAATCTACAAATAATGCATGTTACCATATCAAATTGTTACTCTTTGGTACCAGATTGTTACTTTTTGCTATCGGATTGTTACTTTGTATAAGTAGAGGTAAAATCGCAATTTAACAAAACCCGTTATTACCTGCTACCAAAGTCCAACCACACGGACTTAAGTCACTTAACATTAACTGGAAACTTTACCCGTCCTTGACGTTAAATGGAAAACTTTTTTAAGGGCCTAACAGAGAGGTCACCTCAAAAAAATACTTCTCCTTTCAATTAAGTGTCAAAATATGAGAATCGTCATTGATGAAAACTTGAGCATTATAGTCATTGTATACCTAATATACAGAAGAGATAGATAAAAAAAAATAGGCCATGTCCAACCTCCGATGATCGAGAAAAAGATAAATTCCAAAACTAGATGATTCCAGGCATGATTTCATACACGTGTAGATAATGAAGAAAAAACATTACTTAAATCGGATAATATATTGACAGATTCTTTAGATGTTAAAAAGGGAAGGAATCACCACCTTGAGAAAATCCTCCTCAGAAACCCTAAACAAATCGACCTGGTCCATCGCTCCCCCGTGTTTCCGCAGGAAATCCTTCAGGTTCTTCAAATGCTCCGAGCTCGCGAGATGATTGATCGCATTGCTACTGCAAACAGAGGAGCAGGAGCACATAAAATCCATAGATCTATTATAGTGAGAACAGAAGAGGGAGCGAGGGGGTAAGAGGATGAGAACGGAAGAGAGAGCGCGGGGGAAGAGGAGGAGAGGGAAACACTGATACCAGGCGAAAGAGCTGTCAAGCTCGCGGAGGTCGAGGGCGCAGAAGACGCACCAGAGGCGGTTGAGGGCGGAGTCCTCGGGGCGGAGGAGGGCGGGGTTGCGGAGGAAGAAGCGGAGGTCGGCAAGCTTCGCCTGGAATCGGGATAGCAGGGCGGAGAGGGACCGGTGGTGGGACGGGAAGTACTTGTGGCGGCCGCCCTGGTCGTGGTTCAGGTTGCAGACCTCGCACAGCTCGAAGCCCGCTCCGCCTCCTCTGTCCCTTGCCGCCGGCGGTTTCTTGTTGGTCTTCTTACCCACCTTGGCTTTTTGCGGCCCCATGGTTTCTTCAGCTCTGATCGCGCTGCCAGAGCCACCGATTTGAGAGCCACTTGAGTGGGCCAGCTAATGTCCTAACAATTCGACCCGCATCATTTATATATAGGGGTTATTTTGACTTTGCCCGCCAAGTTTTACCTTGGATTAGACTTTACCCCCCAAAACTTTAATTCTTTTCCGTCAGCTCACCTTTTCTCTTGGATGGTGAGCTGACGGCAAAGTTAGTTTGGGGGGGTAAAGTCAAATTAATGAAAAGGGGGGGGGTAAAGTCTAATTCAAGGCAAAGTTTGGGGGGCAAAGTCAAAAAAACCCTTTATAAAGGGTGCGACTATTTGCACCCACAAAATTAGGAACACCCCCTATCAAACACACCCCAGCCTATTTGTTATTTTTTCTATTACCCCCTTTTTGTCGGTCCCCTCCCTCTCCTCCCTATTCCGCCCGCAGTTGCCAATCCTCCTCCTCCCCTTCTTCCTCCTCCTTTCCATTCTAATTGCCCCACCAGAGCTATCGGTTCCATGCACCTCAAACCCCTTCTTACTTCTCATTCCTGCATGTATGTCGGTCGCTTTCGGCCAACATGGTTGTTGGTTGTTTTTGACTAACATGGTGTGGTACATATCAGTCGATCCCAACCAACATAGACCACACCATGTCAAACACAAACAATCGATAATATGTCGGCTGGGAGTGACTGACATGGTGTGCATATTGATATGCATAGGATGTTGCAGGGATACATTCGACATTTCTTCATTTGTTCAGTTGGGGGTGCTAGTAATTTGTGGAGTGCAGATAGCAACACTTTTACAAATCGAGTAATATGCATACCCAATATGCATCTGTACTATGGATAGCCAATGGACATCCCCATCGGTGTGTGCATGTATAAGATAAAAAAAAAAAAAAAAGTAAAAAGATTTCTAACGGACATAAGATAGAAAAATTTTGATTTAATATTTTTACCGAATTGATCTGACTTCGTCCGATCTACACGATATTCTATCTCGTCGTCACATGCATTTTGGGTCATGAAAAACCACTTGCATCAATGCATATGCTAGAGCCCCAAACTTGTCATTTTATCCCATATTAGGGTGGGCCCAACATATGGGTCTTTTTTCCGCTGTAGATTCTTTCAAATGTGCACTTATCTTCTAACAAAAAAAAACACTAACCACCTCTATAAAAAAAATTATATCTCACATGTATAATAATCACCATTGGACAATTTACTGAACGCATGCCTTGGCCGAACATACATCTCGATGCAATACAAGACGACCAAAGACATGAACAATGGCATAAAGACAAATGACCAACTTCAGATACAGTTGCCTTTGATGTGAGGTTTTGAGTTGTGCAACATTGAGTAGGATCGATTAGCGTAAATCCCAATCATGGTCAAACACTTTGATATCAATATCGGATGGTAATGGAAGATGTGAGCATCTTCTTGATTGATGATGTTCAGTCCCCCGTAACATAAAGTATAACAGAGGGAGTTTAGTGGAGAGACAAATATCCCTTATGGTTGTTGGCAAACCGCGCGCAAACATGAACTCTAGATTATCCCACGCTCCAAATTATCTTTATTCCTTGATGGATGAACATATACACCAAGTATGATAGGTAGGAGTATAGGAGAGCATAGATATCCATATTGTGGTTTTTTGCATGAGATATACTCTTTAGTGAATAATATGAGAAATCCTCTTCGTAAGTAAGCATTTGGAAAAAAATTCGGATTGGGTCCAACTTATGTGTAAGGCAGCATCCCTGAAGTTGTAAAATTGCCAACAATAGTAAGCCCATAGTCAACAATATCAAGCCCTCCTTGAGTCAGGCTGCAGCAAACACTAGGCGATAGAAAACCTCATTGAAGTTTGTAACATTGTCAACAATAGGGATGGGATGTCTCCCTTCAATTAAGGGATAATGCCCCTTCCCCCCCCCCCCCCTTACATCTTGTATATATGAACCTCCAGTTAGAGTATGAAGGAGTGTGAAAAATTAATCTCAAGTTTCTTTTACAAGGTATCGAAGGGTCTTACGGCCTTGATCCATCACTCTCCTCTCATAAGTTGAGTTTTTCTTGCTGTTGTTGCAACCCTCTTGCCACCGTTATAGCCTTCTTGCTCCGGCCGACGTCGCGTTGATCAAACTGCGTTCGAGCCCACCCCAACAACCCTTCTCCTCTCCATCTGTGTCACCAAGGCATGGTGACTTCCTCCCTGAGTTCTTAGTATGTTCTCCAGTCCATGACTTTTTTGCTATTGTGGTGCAAGGCGCGATGTTGTCGACGCCTCGTATCCACAACGTTATCGTAATCAGGTTCTATGATGGCAACTATATGTCGTGGTGCTCTCAAATCAAATATTTTCTTACCGGCCAAAACTATTGACGTTTCATCAATGGTTATTTTCTTTATCCTCATCTGTTACTATTTCTTCCCCCTCCACTTATCACACCGTCTTCCTTTTACTACACCACAGCTGATCATCTAGATTCCTCTCAACCGTCTGAATCAAACTCAACAACCAAACGGATGCCCTCTATCAAAACATTAAGAAGAAAGTGGACCCTTCTCTCCTTGTAGACTGCTTTGTCCTTTAACCTCTCTGCCCTAAGGTGAAAGTCGATCTTAATACTTTACCAAATAAATTGATTGAAATATCATAAACAACTCTTTATTTTTTTATTTTTTTGTGCAAAGGAGACTGTTCTTAGTGTTTTTTTCAAAACAACATTTTTATAAAAAATTATTATTTCAATAGCCACCTGTCAAAATAAATTTTAAAAGTAACCTGTCACATGATCACATGTCAGCTATGTGCCAAATTTTTTATGTCCAGTAAAATCAGTATGTGAAGTACCAATTTCCAATGCCACTTTCAGCTTTAAAGTTTGCTTTTAAAAAGAGGGACCATTACATTCACACGTGGCCTGTAGTGTAAATCATTAAATAAAATATCGATTTCAAAGTCGGTATCTCACTTATCAATTTTATTGGATAAAAAATTCACTAAAGAATTGATGTGGTGGCCACGTGCCAGATAAATGACTATTTTAAAAATTAATTTTGACATGTGGCCATTAAAGTTTTTTTTTAAACTACTATTTTGAAAAAAAACACATGTTCTGTTGGGAAAAACCTGTTATATTATTCACTAAAGCCCCCTATATATAGCAATAATAGGAGGTTGGGATAGAGACGGGGTAAATCTCTAATCCCCTGAATCTCGAGGTTTTTATCCGGTGGTCATCCATATCCGATGCAACCACCGTTTCATAACACTCCCCCTTGGATGACCACCATTTATCAATGATTGCCTCATTAAAACCTTTGTTGGAAAAACCCAATGGGAAAAATTTTATAAAAGAAAAAAGAGTACAACCTTAGTTCTTCATGAACTATGGTGGGTGCGCATAATGCTGCCTCGTTAAAACCTTTGATGGGAAAACCCTGTGGGAAAAACCCTACCAAAGGAAAAAGAGTACAGCGCGTATAAATTTGCATATTCAGGATGCCCTCTCCCTAACAATTACATTACCATTATTACATCTCTCTCTCTGATTATATCTCCTGTAACGACCAGTCTTAGAAAAAAAAAAACTTAAAATTAAAATTAAAAACCTAAACCCGACCCGACTCCGACTCCCAAACCACCCAACCATCCCTACTTCTATCTCTCCTCTCATCCCCCCCAATCCCCTCCCCTCTCACTCCCTCTCCCGGATCTAACTCTCTCTCTCTCGGATCCCTCCCTCCCCCTCTCTCGAATCTCTCCTCTCCCTCTCTCGGATCCATCCCCCCCCACCCGATCCGTCAGCCGCTCCCCCGCCCCCACACCATCCCGTCACCCCCTCATCCCGATCCCGGGAAGTCCGATCGGATCCCGCCGCAGCCGCCCCGAATCCCGCCGCCGCAGCTGCCCCGGATTCTGCCCTAAATCGCACCGGCCGCCGCCTCTCCCCTCCCTTTAAAAACCCCCGGCCCTCTCCCCCTTCCCTCATTCAGCCCGACTCATTTCCCCCACCACAGTCCAAACCCCTCACCCCTATCTGATCCCCCTCTTCCTTTTCTCCGATCCCTCTCATCCCCTCCATTTCTCCTCTCTCTCTCTCTTGGTTTCTGCCGGCGCCGCCCGATGGCCGCCACTACTCAGGTGAGAGGCCCCCCTTCAGCCTCCCTCTTTTGTGTCGCCACCCGGCCCGACCACAGGCACCTCGCCCCGACTCGGTGCCCCCGTCGTCGCACGGTCCCGACGCCGTCACCGACAACCCGACGACCCGACCTCCGGCCTCCCTCTCTTGTGTCGCCACCCGACCCGACCACGGGTACCTCGCCCCGATCCGGCGCCCCCGTCGTCGCACAGCCCTGACGCCGTCACCAACAACCCGACGACCCGAACCGCCCGACGGCCTCCGCTGAAGCGAGGCCCTCGGTCTCCCACTTTTTGTGTTGCCAACCCGGCCCGACCACCGACACCTAGCAACCCCGACCCGACCCGACGGCCGCCACCCATCAACGGTGCCCCATCACCCTGCCACCTTAGCCAGCCCCTCGCCTCGACGCCGTTCATCGTCGCACGGCCCTGGTGCCGTCGCCCCGTTGCCAACGACCAAACCACCCGACGCCTATCACTGGTGCCCCGCAGCCCAAATCCGGCCCGATTCCCCTTGCCCCATCATCGGTGCAGCAACGCCATGACCCGATCCAACCCCGGAGCCCTTCTCTCTCTATCTTTCTCTTGTATACGATCGTCGACCACAACCTCGGTAGGCTGCCCAGCCAGAACTAGGAGCCCTCCTCTCTCTTGTGTGACTGTGTGTGTGTGTGTGTGTGTGGCCATCGGCCACTACCTCGGTAGGCCGCCCAGCCATGGCCCGACGTCGGAGGCCTCTCCTCTGCCTCTGTTTCTCTCTCCCTCTTTCTCTATTTATGTGTGGGTGAGCACCTCCTACGAGCCTCGCCGCCCAACGACAACGAACCCCACCGGCCACCACCCAACCCAGGGTTCACCTCGACTCCCCTCCTCTAAGTAAACGTGTGTACGAGCGTGAGCGAGCGGGTGCGAGCACCTTGATCCCGGTAATTCTTTGGACGGCCGATGCCGACAACTCCGAACGTCTCTCTCAACTTAGGACTGATAGCATGCCTGTGTGAGTACGTGTAGTAACCGTCTATGTGCATGTGTGTGCATATGCAATCAAGAGAGCATGATCGAGCGGTGCAAGCACGAGCTTCCATCCTGAATCAACATGACCCCCTTTTCCCACCGATCTCCATCTCTCTCTCTCTTCCGAACTCTCTATATGTGGGGCTACGAGCAGCCGACCGGAGCAAAGGCATCCAGCGACGGAGAAGATCAACCGACCAAAGGAGTTGCAGCTGGAGCCAACAACCCTCATCAACAGGTCAGCCGCCCCCCCTTCGTTTCCCTATTTTTATCTCTTGGTGCTGTTGAGACCAACCCGACCCCTAGCCCCTGTGGCATAATCCCTTGATACGGCCAAGGCTACCGGCACGGTGGCCGACAGATGTACAGTCGGTAAATCCCGACCAAGACCCGGCCAGGCCCCCATTTGGGCTGACGACCAACCGGCCACCCTACCACTAGTCAAATCCAGTCCCCTCTACCCTCGCTATTGTGAGCACCGATAACCTGCTGTCGGCAGTGAAGTAGCGAGTGGCTCTGACCACCCTCGGCCTAGCATCACCCCAAGCGCCTTATGATTAGTAGTTGAGGAAACCCACTTGAGACTAACTGATCTTATCGAGCGATGTTGCACCTTGTGCATGGCGGTGAACCATCGTAGGTTATGCAACCGTACATCATCAATCACACCATTTTATGTGCAAAAGAGACAGTGCCCGATGGCTCCCAGAGCATCTTCCGACCAATTTCGAGATTCGACCGGTTAAGGCAGGATAGTCACCGCCAATCCGGGTCTAGACTCGGCAGGTTTGTAGGTTTTAATTGTCAATCTAGTCCCTTGAGCTCACACTCGAGATTAGCGGGCCTGATCTCATCGGGTCGCGCATGCCTCAGAATTTATAATACTGATGTGGGTCAGACCGTCTTATATAGTCATTTGTGCATGAGACCGACCCCCCTTGGCGGCAACAATACACTAGGTGGACCACCGGTGCGATTCCCGTGTGAGTCCCTCATTTAAGATAATGAACCATCTAGATCCACATCTAGCCCGAAGTCATCTCGGGCGGATGACGAATCGACCCCCAATCTTATCTATAACTGGCCCTACTGTTGCATGTTAAGTCTCCAAATAATGCATTTTATCGCTTATTTCTTACTGCATTATCACCGCTTTCCTACGTAAAACTTTTCATATACTCGTAAAGCGTATCAGTTTCTTTACACCACTGCATAGTAGACTTTATACGGACATAACGGTATATTGGTTCGCACTCATACGATACATGCATGAAAAATACGAAGCCCGATAGTCCAAATTATTCTTTTTATCGATAATCGTATTGGATCCTTACACGCGTCATTTCATGTGTGATTTTCAGGAAATTGACCCGGTACTCGACATAGGCGGATAAAGGACATCACGATAGTATGGTGGGCATTCTCACGGCAAGCCAATGGAGCATGCACAGCTCGTTTGGAGGCCCTTATGAAGAATGATGCAGAGAATGATGATTGTGAAGAAATTGGCCGAGATAACATCACCGACAGCACACCTCTACCTTCGAACCACTGAAGAACCACGCATATGCAAAGGGGCTGATATGGAAGAGTTGACGAGTGTGGATGGCTCGATTGGTTACCAAAACATAACAAACAAATCCCAACCTTTAGTCCCAGCCAAACCCCAGCCATATGTATACCCATACCATTACCCGATTCCATCTCACCCAACTAAATCCATGCCGCCAAAGACCAGCACACTACCATCGCGACCATTCGTTTTTATCCAACCCGATCTTCCCGTCAATATTTGCATGCAGTGTTCCATCCATCAAGCTTTACATAAGATCTCCCGAGACCTTTTTATTTCTTAAACCTCCAATCCATTTACCCGACCAGCTCGAATCGCAGTCATCCGTTACAAATCAGGACCCATGCAAAGCCCATCTATCTCCTTCCTTCCCATTTTAATCACACCCGTCCGATCGTGTCCCTCTCCTAGAGGAGTCCAGCGTGTAACCGAGCACCCCGAGCATCTCTCTCTGGAGACCCATCACAGCCGTCCGGTGTAAGTGAACACCACCCGTTCTCTTTCTCTCTCTAAAAACCTGCGCCCATCTTTTCCTCCCGTTTCTCCCTCTCTTTCCATAACTGACCCAGCCGTCCCTACCCATGCATCCCGACCAGATCACGGCCGTCCCGTCCAAACGCGGCATCAACCCGATCAGAGCTGAGCTCCGATCTTTTCTCTCTCTCCTCCTTGTTTTTCTCTCTCTAAAACCTAAAACCGGACCCCGCAGCTGTACCCATGCACGTCCCCAAGCCGATCTTCTCTCCCTCTCTTTCCTTAAATCGCCCGAGCCGTGCACACCCAGCAGCTCTCCGTTTCTCTCTCTAGCCGTTCTCTTCTCCCCCGAGATCACAGCCGGCCGGACATCTCTCTCTCTCTTCCTACTTTCTCTCTCCATAAACCGAACGCCCAGCACTTCTTTATCTCTCTAAAACCGAATCTCTCTCTTTCCTTTTCTCTCTCTCGCGATCGTGTCTCTCTCCTCCTACAAACCGGGCACGCACCTCTCTCCCTTACTCCCTAAGTCCCTATATATTGCATACCCTATAGAGCATGGAGGGGGGACGAACCATTAACCAAACTACCATCCGAAATTCTTCCACCACCGAGACCATAAGCCCGAACTTCTTCCACCAAAAGCCTGACTTTCATTAGGGCTAACCATCACCACTCGACACCTTCATCATCGACCGATCCCCATCATCTTCCATTCACCATCCCGACCAAGCATCTCCGAGTCACGCCGCACACCATCGTCTCCGAGCCACGCCGTCACCGTCACCGCACGTCGTCATCATCATCGGAAGCCGTCATCCACGCTCGTCATCTTTCTTAATTTTCGTTAATGGAGTTTAACTGCATCTATGTTTTCATGTGGAATTTTATGAACATGCAAGGCTAAACCCCTAGCTAAGGTTATGGGGGATGCCTAGTAGTATGCTATGTTTTTCGTTTGATCAATAACAAGCTTTAATTTCTTATGATTGAATCTTATGTGACTGATACTGCCTGATGATGTATGTTAACGTATTTGCAAATTTGTTTGATTCCGTATCGACTCCGGGCATACGGAATACTTATGAATTCCTGTGGTATGTTAACACAAGCATAATGAGTCCCTCTTCGCATGATTTTCAGTCTGTTTAGTTAAATATGACGAATGCATACCTTTAGAAATCGATGTATGTGTACAAGTCCTTTTGATTGCACATCGACTCCGGGCATGTGCAATGCTTAAAGACCTCTGTAGCATGTGTCCGAACTTAATCTTCATGCTATCCTCGTACAAATTATTGATCAAAAGAATGCATAATATACTACTAGGTTGAACCCGGATGCCTTAGCCTCATCTCCATCGTAACCTCCTTTAATTAATTGCAATATTTAGTTCTATTTAATTTAGTAACGTAGTTTCATCATTCGTGCTCCACTCTCAGTGGAAAACCCTGAATTACACTCACGTTTACGCACTTCCATTACACTAGTTCCAATTAGTCCTTCAGTCCCTGTGGAATCGACCTCGGACTTACCGAGATTACTACTTCGCTACACACCCTATACTTGGGGTTAAATTGCACTTTTTAGTCCCTTAATTAGGACTACTTAAAGTTGTAGCAAGTTTTTGGCGCCGTTGCCGGGGATTGCAACGGACGAATAGGAACTTCGCATCCACGTTTTTCTTTTTAGTCTTTGCTTTTTCTTTGCATTCAATATACTACGTATTTTTTTTCTTTCTTTTCAGGTATTAAAAAAAAAAAAGATCTAAATATTGGAAGAGGAGTCGACCGTTGATTGCGAAGAAGGAGTACTACTCGCTTGCCTAAATAAAGAACTGTTTATCCCTGGTACACTCGTTCTTTAAATTCTCTGTATTTGCTATCTCGCATCAACTTACGCTCTCGTGGGAAAGCTCGGCACATACGTCTCGGTGTAGGCGTATGTGTGTCTAGTCTGTTATCCCCTTCAAACGAGAGCGTTCGTATAGAAGGCTCTAGGTGGTGCATACATTTGCTTGCAAACCCTTGACTTACCTTTAGCCTCTGAATCTTGTGTATGCCCTTGTGGTATCGGGATCATACACTAAAGTTAAGTAGAACTGAATCTGAACAAAACCTGTCTGAAAAACTATTCTGAAAATATGGCTGATAATGCAAGTAACCATGATGAGCAACAATTTAGAACCTTGCGTGATTATTTACAACCTAGTAGAACGACTACCCCGTCATGCTTTATTTTTCCTACCAATGCGGGAACCTTTGATATAAAACCGGGAGTGATTCAATTACTCCCTAAGTTCTATGGCTTAGACTCTGAAAGTCCTTACCTACATCTTAAAGAATTTGAAGAAGTTATTGCAACCTTGCAATATAATAATGTAACTGAAGATGTAGTTAAACTGAAGCTTTTCCCATTCTCTCTAAAAGAGAAAGCCAAATCATGGTTTCATTCTTTAAGGCCGAGAAGCATTGGGACATGGCAAGAGATGACACGAGAATTCCTAAAAAAATTCTTTCCGACTCATAAAACGAATACCTTAAGAAGGAATATCATGAATTTCTCTCAAAAAGAACATGAAACATTTTTCCAATGTTGGGAGAGATTTAAGGAACTTCTTCTCTTATGCCCACATCATGGCTTCGAAGATTGGAGGATCATCAGTTTCTTTTATGATGGATTAGCCTCCAATATGAGACAATTTGTAGAGATGATGTGTAATGGTGAATTCATGCATAAAGGCCCTGATGAAGCTTGGGAATATTTTGATCAACTAGCTGAAAATGCTCAAAGCTGGGATACAAGCGATCAAACTGACAAATCTGAACAAGTGTATAACTCTAAGGGAGGAATCTATCAATTATCTGAGAAAGATGATGTCAATGCAAAAATTGCGAACCTAACTAGAAAGCTTGAAGCCCTAGAATCACAAAAAGTTAACATAGGAAGAACCACAACTTCTGTTAATAGCATATGTGAAATCTGTGAGAGTAATGTCCACTTAACAAAGGATTGTCCTACAATCCCTGCCTTTCAAGAAGTGTTGCATGACCAAACAAATTTCACTAATGCTTACAAAAGGCCATTTAGTTCCCCATATTCTGATACCTACAATCCTAATTGGAGGAACCATCCTAATTTCAGTTGGAAGAATAATCCATCTACCGATAATCCTCCGGGACCTTCTAATCAAACTTCTTATGTGCCACCACACATGAAGTCCCTCGAGGATAAATTAGATATGATTATGGCAGGGCAATCTACAATAAACCACTTCATAGAGGGACAAACTCAAATAAACCAGAATAATGCACAGGCTATTCAAGAACTTAAAACCTCAGTCAATAGGATTGAATCACAACTTAATGCTAAGGAGAAAGGAGTTTTTCCTGCTCAACCTCAGCCTAATCCTAAGAATCAACATGAGGTTAATAAGCCTAGTTCATCTTATTCTCATGTAGAGCATGCTAAGTCTGTCACCACCCTTCGGAGTGGAAAAGTCATCAATAAAGAAATCTCTAAAATGACTGATAAGCCTGAGGAATCTTTTCTAGATGAGGGTGAGGATAGCACTGCTAAACAAAAAGATGATGAACAAATACCTGCGTATAAACCTGTTGCCCCATTCCCCCATAGATTGTTAGCAGCTAAAAAGGGAGCGTCTGATCAAGAAATCCTCGATGTATTCAAATAAGTTAAAATCAATATTCCCTTGTTGGATGCAATTAAACAAATACCGTCATATGCTAAATTTTTGAAGGACCTTTGTACAGTTAAGCGAAAGCTTTATGTACAAAAGAAGGCCTTTATGACGGAACAGGTTAGTGCTATCCTTAAGCAGAGTGCTCCCCCTAAATATAAAGATCCTGGTTGTCCTACTATTTCATGTATTATAGGGAACTTTAGAATAGAACAAGCTTTACTTGATCTAGGGGCGAGTGTGAACCTGTTACCTTACTCGGTTTATGAACAGTTGGGACTTGGTGAATTAAAACCCACCAGAGTCACTCTCCAACTCGCCGATAGATCTGTCAAAATTCCGAGAGGGATCATAGAAGATGTGCTTGTTCAGATAGATAAATTCTACTTTCCAGTAGATTTTATTGTTTTGGATACTCAACCTGTGGCATATGGTAGCACCCCTATTCCTGTCATTCTAGGTCGACCATTCCTGGCTACATCGAATGCCATTATTAATTGCCGGAATGGGGTCATGAAACTTTCATTTGGCAATATGACTATTGAGCTGAACGTTTTCAATATTTGCAAACAACTAGATGATGATAATGATGATGAACCTAAGGAAGTAAACTTGATTGAGGCTTGTATAGAGGATAAATTGGTTATGTCTACTTCTGATCCATTAGAAACTTGCTTGACTCATTTTCATTGTCATACTGATGATAAGATTTTTGAGGAAATCAATGCTTTGTTAGATTCTCCTCTATTACTTGATACCGATAGATGGAAAGCTTTCTTTGAAGATTTGCCTCGAGATACCAACAAATCAATTCCATCTAATATCGATGCACCAAAACTTGACCTAACACAATTACCATCTGAATTAAAGTATGCTTATTTGGATAAAGAAGAAATATTTTCTATTATTATATCTTCTGATTTAAATAAGAACCAGGACACAAAACTGTTTAAAATTTTGAGAAAACATGAAGAAGATATCGGGTGGAATATAAATAAAATTTATATTCTCCAGTTTGAAGAGAATATAAATTCAGCTCATAAGCAACAATGCAAGATTGTCCCTAATCAAAAGGATGTGGTGAGAGAATATAAGCATCCGCAAAATATCTCAGGATATATCTTCTTTATGCATGAATGCTCTTTATTTTTTTTGAAAATTCCAGAAAATCTTGTTTACCAGGATTAATCTCTATATTTACAGGGGATCTTTTGCTTGTATATTAGTTTCATTGTTCTTGTTATTCTATTATCTTTCTAGTACATATCATTGGAAAGCGATGAAAACATGTGCAATCATCCTTTCAGGTCATCTCTAACCCTTCAGCATGTCCTTCTTGCAAAATGATATAACCTTCATGTTTCTATATTTGAATCTCCATAAAATATCATTATGTGCATCATTTTTTAAACATTGAGGACAATGTCATATTTAGGTTGGGGGGTGGGAATCCTGACGAATTCTAATTTTGTGCATTTTTTATACTTTTCAAAATACCTATTTATTATGTTTATTCATTTAAAAAAAAAAATCTTTTCTTGCGTATGATTATAAAATTTGTTTGTTTTTAATTTCTTATCTATTCTTAAAAAAAAAAAAATTATTATTTACTTTGGAAGTTTTGAACTATAATTTTTATGTACTCTTGCTAGGACTATATGGCACTTAGTGACATAGATTATAAAAGGCTTAAGTTCTAGTCGAAAGGTGTTGACGTTGAATTCCGTTTATTAATTCTTTCTTATAGAGTATCAGGTTAATTGTACTTTGAAAACTTCACTACACTTCTGGCTTGCACCTTTGGAGTCTAGGTTCGATAGGTTGTTGTTGATCTGATAATACTTAGAGGCCTGATGAACCACGACTGTCTTGTTCACTTAGTTTGCTCTATGGAGAGATAGGGTGGGAAAAAAAAAAAAGGCAACTAGTGGATTAGACCAGGTACAGCGAAAAGGGCTACCTATTACAAGGTCTAGGGTCGAGTTATGTAAAAATCCTAACTTACATGCAACTATATTATTGAAGCATGGTGTATAGGGTTATGAGAATGATCCTATATACACATAGTGAATCTAATGTAGAAGCAACATGGGGATGGCTACCTGACTTATGAGAGCGTTGGCAGCGTGTCATGGGCACAGAGTGCAGTTACCATGGTGTAAATTAGGAAGGGATACATAATTAGATCCTTAAAAAAAGGAGACCTGAAAAAAAAGAAAAAAAAAAAGAAAAAAAAGGGAGATAGTGTGAAAGCCGTCGCTGTAAAAACACGAGTAAGCATGGAATATCACACATAAAGCCCTTGTGGTATTAAAGTGAACATCTACACCTCTCGTAAACCTGGACAGACAGCGGGGTTTTGAATCAGTGTTTAAGGTCGTTCGACTGTTCTTGGTGCTTATTAATATTGATGCATCCTTGAAAACCAAAGCTCTAGTCGTGTTAAGTCCAGATATCACCGAGCACTCGAGTACATGCAGTTTGATATTTTCTAACGGAGGGTTAATAACCGGAACTCAATCGATGACTCGGTAAACTAGAAGTTAGCTAATATTATTCTATAAGCTTTGTGCCGTAGAATATCTAGTCTTGAGTACTTTAAATTATTCATCAAAACTTTCCGTTTAATAAAAAAAAAAATATTGCTTTATGTTGTTTTACCATTTAAAAAAAAAAAAACTTTTTGGGGATAGAAATCATGCATTATTATCGAAAATCTTTGCATTGAATTCTCGCTTATTTTGCTCGAGGACTAGCAAAAAGCTGGTTGGGGGGTGTGTTAAGTCTCCAAATAATGCATTTTATCGCTTATTTCTTACTGCATTATCACCGCTTTCCTACGTAAAACTTTTCATATACTCGTAAAGCGTATCAGTTTCTTTACACCACTGTATAGTAGACTTTATACGGACATAACGGTATATTGGTTCGCACTCATACGATACATGCATGAAAAATACGAAGCCCGATAGTCCAAATTATTCTTTTTATCGATAATCGTATTGGATCCTTACACGCGTCATTTCATGTGTAATTTTCAGGAAATTGACCCGGTACTCGACATAGGCGGATAAAGGACATCACGATAGTATGGTGGACATTCTCACGGCAAGCCAATGGAGCATGCACAGCTCGTTTGAAGGCCCTTATGAAGAATGATGCAGAGAATGATGATTGTGAAGAAATTGGCCGAGATAACATCACCGACAGCACACCTCTACCTTCGAACCACTGAAGAACCACGCATATGCAAAGGGGCTGATATGGAAGAGTTGACGAGTGTGGATGGCTCGATTGGTTACCAAAACATAACAAACAAATCCCAACCTTTAGTCCCAGCCAAACCCCAGCCATATGTATACCCATACCATTACCCGATTCCATCTCACCCAACTAAATCCATGCCGCCAAAGACCAGCACACTACCATCGCGACCATTCGTTTTTATCCAACCCGATCTTCCCGTCAATATTTGCATGCAGTGTTCCATCCATCAAGCTTTACATAAGATCTCCCGAGACCTTTTTATTTCTTAAACCTCCAATCCATTTACCCGACCAGCTCGAATCGCAGTCATCCGTTACAAATCAGGACCCATGCAAAGCCCATCTATCTCCTTCCTTCCCATTTTAATCACACCCGTCCGATCGTGTCCCTCTCCTAGAGGAGTCCAGCGTGTAACCGAGCACCCCGAGCATCTCTCTCTGGAGACCCATCACAGCCGTCCGGTGTAAGTGAACACCACCCGTTCTCTTTCTCTCTCTAAAAACCTGCGCCCATCTTTTCCTCCCGTTTCTCCCTCTCTTTCCATAACTGACCCAGCCGTCCCTACCCATGCATCCCGACCAGATCACGGCCGTCCCGTCCAAACGCGGCATCAACCCGATCAGAGCTGAGCTCCGATCTTTTCTCTCTCTCCTCCTTGTTTTTCTCTCTCTAAAACCTAAAACCGGACCCCGCAGCTGTACCCATGCACGTCCCCAAGCCGATCTTCTCTCCCTCTCTTTCCTTAAACCGCCCGAGCCGTGCACACCCAGCAGCTCTCCGTTTCTCTCTCTAGCCGTTCTCTTATCCCCCGAGATCACAGCCGGCCGGACATCTCTCTCTCTCTTCCTACTTTCTCTCTCCACAAACCGAACGCCCAGCACTTCTTTATCTCTCTAAAACCGAATCTCTCTCTTTCCTTTTCTCTCTCTCGCGATCGTGTCTCTCTCCTCCTATAAACCGGGCACGCACCTCTCTCCCTTACTCCCTAAGTCCCTATATATTGCATACCCTATAGAGCATGGAGGGGGGACGAACCATTAACCAAAATACCATCCGAAATTCTTCCACCACTGAGACCATAAGCCCGAACTTCTTCCACCAAAAGCCTGACTTTCATTAGGGCTAACCATCACCACTCGACACCTTCATCATCGACCGATCCCCATCATCTTCCATTCACCATCCCGACCGAGCATCTCCGAGTCACGCCGCACACCATCGTCTCCGAGCCACGCCGTCACCGTCACCGCATGTCGTCATCATCATCGAAAGCCGTCATCCACGCTCGTCATCTTTCTTAATTTTCGTTAATGGAGTTTAACTGCATCTATGTTTTCATGTGGAATTTTATGAACATGCAAGGCTAAACCCCTAGCTAAGGTTATGGGGGATGCCTAGTAGTATGCTATGTTTTTCGTTTGATCAATAACAAGCTTTAATTTCTTATGACTGAATCTTATGTGACTGATACTGCCTGATGATGTATGTTAACGTACTTGCAAATTTGTTTGATTCCGTATCGACTCCGGGCATACGGAATACTTATGAATCCCTGTGGTATGTTAACACAAGCATAATGAGTCCCTCTTCGCATGATTTTCAGTCTATTTAGTTAAATATGACGAATGCATACCTTTAGAAATCGATGTATGTGTACAAGTCCTTTTGATTGCACATCGACTCCGGGCATGTGCAATGCTTAAAGACCTCTGTAGCATGTGTCCGAACTTAATCTTCATGCTATCCTCGTACAAATTATTGATCAAAAGAATGCATAATATACTACTAGGTTGAACCCGGATGCCTTAGCCTCATCGCCATCGTAACCTCCTTTAATTAATTGCAATATTTAGTTCTATTTAATTTAGTAACGTAGTTTCATCATTCGTGCTCCACTCTCAGTGGAAAACCCTGAATTACACTCACGTTCACGCACTTCCATTACACTAGTTCCAATTAGTCCTTCAGTCCCTGTGGAATCGACCTCGGACTCACCGAGATTACTACTTCGCTACACACCCTATACTTGGGGTTAAATTGCACTTTTTAGTCCCTTAATTAGGACTACTTAAAGTTGTAGCATTGCACACCTTGGTGTGATGCGGAAGGTTCCTCGGAGCATGATAGCATGCTAGTGACAATAACCGACGTGGTTATGATCGTTTAGTCGGATTAGTACAATTGGATCTTAGTGCAACTCTTCGCATCGACAACACCGACTAACCAAGATGGTACCTTGGTGCATCATTTTGCGTGCCAGTAGATCGGCATCCGATGGCGTATAAATTCTCGACTCTGCCAACTCAGGCCAAACCCTGTTTTATTTAGCAGCGTTACACACTTGGTGATAGTCTTAATAGTGATATATAAATATATGCAAATTACCAGTTCGTGACCGGGACGATCAGCCGTAGATGGAGTAGAGACGGATGCAAAGACGGATCAAGGGCAGTTGACGGGAGTTTGTGCATGATCAACAACCAGGTGACATCTACTCCCCTTCTCGTGGTCTTTGATAGTGGGAAATGAGAACAACTAGGGTAGGTGTCCATGGTATTGCATGCGGGTTCCGCTGGGCATGACCGCATGTGGTCACGTAGACCCCTCCTTGCATGCGAAGTCACGAGTCCGGCGACACATGCTTTAAAATATTATTAAAATAAACATGCTTTAAAATATTAATAGAATAATTATAATTATTGCATGGACATCGTAATTATGTATTTACTTAAATTAAAATATAATTTGAATAAATAATGATTATCGGGACCCATCCTACTAAAAGGAGTGGCAACCCTAATATACTGGTTTTGGGAGAGTGTAGGTCGAATTGCTTTAAGAGCGATGTGACCTTTAGCTGTAGTGTTATTATGGGTTGCGAGAGCAGTGCGGGACCAGGGTTAAACCGTTGCAAATCGATAATCACCGTATGCATTTTTAAAATAATTATTTATTATTGGAGCAATTAATATTTTGTTAAAATGGGTGAAATTGAGAAGATTAGGACCCCGTGCGTGCAAGGGCCGTGAACTACCCTGCGCGCACAGCTGAAGATCAGTAGGCTAAGGGGTCACGGGCAAGGATTGTGGTAAAGCCAATAGGTGGTGCCCTCGAGTAGGGATTGGCCTAGCAATTCCTGTCCCGGGGTAGTTGGAGACCCTAAAGAAAGCAAGTTGGGCGGTAGAGCTCCACCGTGAAAGACAGGAAACCCCTTATGATCATATGGGTGATTTTGTGCATGGTGTCGGAGTATGCGCGGCGAGAGAGTTGGCCCTCTACATCGAAATAAAAGGCCCTATAGTAATGCACGACCGGGGGCAGGATGAACAAAATATCCGGGGTTCACATTAGGATAGATATTTTAATTACCAACTATGGAATCTTAATGTTCGATTATGGAATGGTAGAGCATGATAATCTAGTGACATTTAGATGGTCTTTTTGTTTAAATAGTTCATTAATACTATAGAACATTGAATGCACTTTATGTTAGATAATCTAGTGACAGTAGGTATTGCATGAAAACATAGACTGATGGTAGGATTAGGACTGCTAAATATAATCTAATTCAATTAGATCGGTTGTCTTATATTATTAAAGGCTACTAGGATGTCACTAGCCATTAATTTGGCTAATCTCCCAATTTCCCATTGGGAGCTACTCTTTCCCACGAGTAGACTCTCCTGCAGGTACGGAGGTTCAGGAGTACAGTGGGAGGCTCGAGGCGGAGTTAGGAATGCAGTAGTGTCATGTTTTCAGTTTGTCATATCACAGTCATTTTATTTCGGGCTATGTAATCGTTGGGATTAGTATAAAAATTATTTAGTCTCTTTTAGCGTGTTGTTATTTGGCAATGATACAGCTGAATTCTTTTGGGTAGGCCTCTCCTTAAGGCCACAAGCCTAGGGTAGATCACAATGGAAATATAAGAAAAATAATTGACCTAATTGACTAGCCCCGTATATAGGATCCCTAAACCAGAACCCGAGTGTTAGAGAGCGGGCGAGGTTACTCGGCTCGCCGTCAGAGGCTTGAGCCTCGTACTCCTTTTGAAGGACCTCTGTCTGTATGTAGTGGCATCGATATACCGCTCATACTAAGAGCATGACCTTTTGAAAGTTGAGCCTAGTTATATCTCTGTCGACAAAAATTTTATCTCTCTACTATCTTTTAAATTAAAAATATTTTCACAAAAATCAAGTTTTAAATTACCCCTTGTTTCTCTCTCCTCCTCCTTCTTCATCTAGGAGAGAGCTGCAGTCTTGTGAGAAACCCTAATTGGTGTAGTTAGTCGACCAGACCCTAAATACCTTGGTTTTTCTTCAACTCACACCCCAGGGATCAGTTGCAGATTTCTGGGGCGTGACATCTTCTCCTTATTATATCAATTTGTTTGGTGATTGAGCCGTCGCAGTCCGATGTCGTACACCATCTTCTGGAAAGTAGACTTGGGCAAAGCCTTGGTGAAGAGATCCTCTCTTGACCGTACTTGCTTGACTTCAATCCCCCTTTTCTTCTGAAGCTCTTGGGTGTAGAAAAACTTTGGTGAGATGTGCTTTGTTCGATCTCCCTTGATGAAGCCAGCTTGGATTTGAGCAATATATGCGGCATTATCTTCGTGGATAACTGTCGGTTCTTTGGTAACTGATGCCAACTGGCAACTGCTTCTGATGTGCTGCACAAGTGACCTCAACCGTACGCATTCTCTACTTGCTTCATGCAGAGCTAATATTTCAGTATGGTTCGATGATGTGGCTATTAGTGTTTGTTTGGTCGATCTCCAAGAAATAACTGTATTGTTATTCAAAAATACATACCCTGTTTGTGATCGACCCTTATGGGGTCAGAGAGAAAACTTGAATCTGCATAACCAATCAAGTGAAAAGTACCACAAGAATAAAATAATCCCATATCAGTGGTTCCTCGCAAATATCTAAATATTTGTTTTATTCCATTCTAATGCATAAGAGTTGGTTCTGAACTGTATCTAGCCAATAGATTAACAGAAAAACATATATCTGGTCTAGTACATTGAGCTAAATACAATAAAGCACTAATAGCACTTAAATACGATTTTTCAGAATCAATAATAGTTTCATGTTCCTCTTTAGATCTAAATAGATCTTTATGAATATCAAGAGGTCTAACCATCATAGGAGTGCTTAGTGGGTGACATTTATTCATATTAAATTTCTTTAACAATTTTTCAGTATATAAATATTGATGTACTAAAATCCTACTAGAGCTACGCTCGATCTGCAGGCCAAGGCAAAACTTAGTATCACCAAGTTCTTTCATTTCAAACTCCCTTTTTAGATAATCAGAAGTTTTCTTGAGCTCTTCAGGAGTCCCAATTAAGTTTATGTCATCCATATAAACTGTAATTATTGAAAATCTATTTTTTGATTTCTTTATGAAAACGCATGGGTATATGAGATCATTCTTATAACATTCCCTAGACAAGTATTCACTAAGGCGATTGTACCACATCCTTCAGGATTGCTTCAGGCCGTACAATGCTCGTCTTAGTTTTATCGAGTGCGCACTCTTTGATGTTGCTTCAAGCAACTTGAATCCTTCTGGGACTTTTGATGTTGATTCAGGTAACTTGAATCCTTCTGGGATTTTCATATAAATATCTTTGTCTAGGTTTCTGTATAGGTATGCTATTACAACATCCATTAGCCTCATCTCTAGTTTTTCAGAAACTGTGAGACTAATGAGATATATAAACGTAACTATATCCATAACAGAGGAATAGGTCTCTTCATAATCAATCCCGGGTTTCTGCAGGAATCATTGGGCTACAAGCCTTGCCTTATATCTAGCGATTTCATTATTTTCATTTCTTTTTCTTACAAACACCCATATGAAACCTATAAGGTTCACGTTATTTGGTGTTTGTACTATATGTCCAAATACTCCACGTTTCTTGAGAGATTCAAGTTCAACTTGAATAGCTTCTCTCCATTTTTGCCAATCAGTTCTATGTCGACATTCATATATACTACGTGGTTCATTATCTTCATCGTCGTCCTTTGTTATTTCAGTAGCTAGTTTGTATGCAAATATATCATCGATGACTATTTCCTTTCGGTCCCAAATTTTATCCCTCATATGGAATATTGAGCTCTCATTATTTGGTACCGGTACCTTATTTATAATCTCTGCAGGGACCTCTTCAGGAGTTTGAGGAAAATTTGGCCGTTGGAAAATATTTTCTTCTGGAAAAATATGGTCCATAATCTCTTCTGGAACATTATGACCAGGTTCTTCTGGAGTTTTAGGGCATGATTTCTCATTCAACTTCCTTTTCTAGGGAACTGAATCTTTGGAACCTATAGGTCTGCCACGTTTCTAACGTGCAGCAGTTTTATTAGTAAGAGTTGGAATATTAATTCTTGCAGGTACATTCTTGGCTGGAACAAACAACTTAGTTACATTAGTTGCATCATTGAAGGCATTAGGTAATTGATTTGCAATATCTTGCAAATGCAAAATCCTTTTTACTTCTACCTCGCATTGGGGAGATATAGGATCTAGATAAGATGTAGTGAAAGTATTTCACGATAATTAACGCCGTTCTTCAGGAACAGATCGTTGCCTAAAAACTTTTTTATCTCCCCCTAATGGCGGGAAGACTGTCTCATCGAAATGACAATCTGCAAATCTAGCAGTAAATAGATCACTGGTTAAGGGTTCTAAAAATCTTATGATTGAAGGTGAGTCAAAACCTATATAAATCCCCAATCTACGTTGGGGACCCATCTTAGTTTTATTTGGAGGGGGAATAGGGACCTGCTGTGAGCGCGGAAAAAGATTCGGGTCGTCTTTATTGCGGATCACACGAGATTACAAATTTTCTTTGATCAGGAGATTGTGGGAGAGATCCTCTGGAGGGTCCCTTTGATCCGCGTCTCCACGTGGTATTCGTGCGAGAGCTCTAAAGGGGTTGCCCAGGACAGAGGTCTTTACAGGGTGAGGGTTTTTGAGAGGCTAAGGAGTTTCCGCCGTTGATTTTGTCCCGTCCGTGCTTCGCGCTTTCTCGGCTAGAGAGGCTTTGGGCTTCGTTCCTCGGTCTTCGTGTCTTCCTCGATCCTTGCTTGACCTCGACGTCCTTGATCGTCGGTTCGCGGCGTCGATCGTGTTTTTGGCGTCAGCTTTGGCTTTAGCTTTTGGCTTTGGCGTAGCTTTGGCGTGGCTCTGGCGTTTGCTTTGCTTTGGCGCTTGCGCTTGAACGTAGGCGGGTAGAGACTTGCGATGCTTTAGTTCTTCCGGACTTCGCGTCGTATCGGCTAGAACGTGCGGTGCTTTGCTCGTGACCGTCGTAGTTGCTTGGCTTTGGCACGTGCGTTGCTTTAGCGCGGGCTTTACCGGTGCGTTTGCTTTGGCTTCTTGCGTCGGCTTTGACTTTAGCTTTGACTCGCTCTTCTTCTCGAACGACTGGCGTTACTTCTTCAAGGCTTCTTTATTCTTCCGGCTTCCTCGACGGTTGTGGCGTCGGTTTTGGCTTTTCGGCGGGGGTAGCACCGATGCTTGTGCGACGGTTGTAGCGTCGACTTTCGTTGATGAAGACGGCGGGTGTAGCACCGATCTTCGTGCGACGGTTGTAGCGTCGGCTTTTGTTGATGAAGACGGCGGGTGTAGCACCGATCTTCGTGCGACGGTTGTAGCGTCGGCTTTTGTTGATGAAGACGGCGGGTGTGGCACCGGCTTTAGCACGACGGTTGTAGCGTCGGCTTTTGGTTGACGAAGGCGGCAGGGGTAGCACCGGCTTCAGGCCTTCTTCTCCCGGCTTTCTTCTTCGTGCGAGGAGTCGATGCCTTGATTGAAGACGACGGGTGTTGTCGGCTTCGATCTTCTTCTCCGGCCTTTGCTTATGGCGTCTTCGGAGCTGATGAAGATCGTTGGAGCAATCGGGTGATGACGGCTCCGGGTCTTCTTCTCCACGCTTTCTTCTTCGTGCGAGGAGTTGAAGCTTTGATCTCCGAGTGCAAGGTCTTCACGTTGATGAGGACTTGAAGGGCCAAGGACTCCCGTAGGATATGCTTGCCGTGCCTCGTGAAGCCTTCGGTCTTCAAGCGTTGGAGCTCGTCTTTGCAGAGCCTTTTCCTCTTCAGCTTTCGACCTTTGATGCCTTCCCCGACCCCTTCTATTTATAGGCAAAGGGGGGCGGTTGGGGGAGATATTGCTGAAATCTTATTGTTTCCTCCAATCTCTCCCCTCATAACCATCGAGATATTGTTCCCTTATTTGGGGAAACAAACCCGATTTCCTCCGTTTTAGTTGGAGTGGTTATGGGCTAGTTGTGACTCGATCTTTAAAGATCGAGTTGTTATTTTGTTGCACTTTTGGATCGGATGGCGACGCAACGTCATCTTGTCCGTTGGATCGAGGGATCGTCGCGGATCTACGGTTGTGTAGACATCCACGCCACCTCCCCCCGCATCAAGGCGGTTTTGACTTTTTCTCTTTTTCTTTTTCTTTTCTTTTCTTTTTCTTTTCTTTTTCTTTTTCTTTTTCTTTATGGCCGGCCCCACCTCTTCATGAAGAGGGGGGGGCACGGATTTCTAGAAGGGCCGGCCCCACCTCTCCACAAAGAGGGGGGCACGGTTTTCTAGAAGGGGGGCCGGTGGGCCCCCCTCCCCTCCTTGTGTCCGAGTTGCGGGTCCGGTGGGACCCGTTTGCTTTGGGTCGGGCCATGGCGCGCGAATTGAGTTCGCACGTGGGCCTAGTTCGTACGCGGGCCGTTGTGTGCGGGCCGAGTTTCGCATGCGGGCCGTTGTGTGCGGGCCGAGTTTCGCATGCGGGCCGTTGTGTGCGGGCCGAGTTTCGCATGCGGGCCGTTGTGTGCGGGCCCAGTTTCGCATGCGGGCCGTTGTGTGCGGGCCCAAGTTTCGCATGCGGGCCGTTGTGTGCAGGCCCATTTTTTTTGTAAAAAAATCGGGTTTGACCCGAAGGCCGTCGGGTGCGGGCCTATTTTTTTGTGTAAAAATCGGGTTCGACCCGTGGGCTAATTTCGATGCCCACAAGTGCCCCCTCAAGTTCGAGTGCGCCCGCGGGAAACGCGTAGCAGTTGGACTTGAGTCGCGTATTCGTGGGATTAGGTCTTTAAAAGGACCCCTGTTTTTCATTATTCTTCATTATCGGCGATTCCCGACGGCTTGGAGGCGAGAGCTCTGCTAGGGTTTCTTGCTTCGCAACGATGCCGAGGAGGATGAAGATGGTGACGCCATGGGGTTCACGGAGGAGGGAAGACCGCCGGCCCGTGGAGGGCGGAGGGTTGCCGGCGAGGTGATCCTTCTTCCTCCTCCTTCTTCTTCTTCTTCTTCTCCTTCTTCTCCTTCTTCTTCTTCGCATGGTGCGGGAGGGCGCGACGGGCGCGGCCGGGGGCTGCTGTGGCGGCCGGCGCGCGGGTTCGAGGCGCGGGAGGGCGCGAGTCGGAGGGAGCGAGGCGAGGGTGCGGCCGGGGGCTGCTGTGGCGGCCGGCGCACGGGCTGGAGGCGCGGGGTGCGGGTGCAGCACGCGGGGCGCGGGGTGCGGGTGCAGCACGCAGGGCGCGGGCGCAGCACGCGGGCGCGAGGAGGAGGAGGCCGGGGGCTGTGGGCCGGAGGTGGCCGGTGCAACGGCAGCACGGGCGCGGGGGCCGGAGCGGCGGGCTTGGCCGGGGACGCGGGCGCAGCGCGCAGGGCGCGGGGGCCGGCGGGCGCAGCGCGCAGGGCGCGGAGGCCGGAGCGCGGGTCGGAGACGGAGGCGCAGGCCAGAGGAGGCGGCGCGGGGCCGGAGCGGCGGGCTTGGCCGGGGACGCGGGCGCAGCGCGCAGGGCGCGGGGGCCGGCGGGCGCAGCGCGCAGGGCGCGGGGGCCGGAGCGCGGGTCGGAGACGGAGGCGCAGGGGCCGGCGGCGAGGGCGCAGGGCGGCAGGGCGTGGGGCCGGAGCCGGGCGCGGAGGCGGCCGGTGCAACAGCACCCCCTCCTCCCCTCTGCATGTAAAAGAGATAGAGATGGGGGGGGGGTCGTGGCCTTTTGCCATGACCCCCCCTTTTTCTTGCTTTATTTGCCGAAAGCCCCCCCCGTGTTTTGATAGGAGAGAGAGAGAGAGAGGGGGTTGCGGTTTTTTTTTTGCCGCGACCCCCCTCTATTTTCTTTATTTGCGAAGAGCCCCCCCTGTTATTTTTAACAGGAGAGAGAAGGGGGGGTCGTGGCTTTTTGCCATTACCCCCCTCTGTCTTTCTTTATTTGCTGAAGGCCCCCCCCCTGTTATTTTTAACAGGAGAGAGAAGGGGGGGTCGTGGCTTTTTGCCATTACCACCCTCTGTCTTTCTTTATTTGCTGAAGGCCCCCCAGAGATAAAAAAAGGCGGGGTCGTGGCTTTTTGCCATTACCCCCTTCTGTCTTTCTTTATTTGCTGAAGGCCCCCCCCTTTTGATTTCTTTGTTTCTGTACTCGGGATCCATCTGACTAGGGCTCTGTGTTCTTTCCTTTTCAGGTCTCGTCGTTACGAGAGCTTTCCGAGTTCTTGATGGGTTGTTGACGCGGTCTCCCACGGGAGTACGTACCTTCGCTTCCCCTTTGCGCAAGTCTCCCATCACCGTACTTCGAGACAGGAGACCGGGCTGTCAGTGCTTCAGCTTTTGACGCACGAGCGAGTTTGCGAGGATGGCGTGACCGACGGCTCTTGTCGAGTGTTAAAACTCGGCGAGCGCATCCTTACTGACGAAGGGTCTTCCCGGCAAATTGTCCGGCCGAGCTTGGGGTTACCGTTTCACCATACTGGAGATGAGTCAGTTCCGGTCCCTGTTGTTGCTTTGAAGATATGTTCCCGCCGTACGCGATGGGGTGTGGGGATTCAATCGCGTGGAGATGTCACCTATCTGGGAGGTTTCCGGGACTGGATGAAAGAGCTATCCAGCGCGTTGGAGGCAGAGCCAGGGATGGAGCGTCTGGCGAGGTTTGTGGAGCCGGCTTGCTGGGAGTACAGTCGTCCGGATGGTATGTACCGGGCTCTGTGTGAGCAGTGGTGCCCTGAGACCAACACCTTCTTGACCGGAGCTGGTGAGATTGGGATCACCCTTCGTGACGTGCACGTCATATCTGGGTGTCCAGAAGTTCGGAGCTATTATCAGGAGGAGGTTCCTTCTCTGGAGGTTTTGACGGACCCAGACGAGTCTCCTAGCTTTTGCCTTTTGCTTTTTAAGGCGTATGCTATTATAGCGGCGCGCGAGCGGTCAGACCGGGTACTTCACTCGGATTGGGTGGACTTCTGGTTCCGAGGAGAGTATCGTCACGCTCCCCCTTCGAGTCACCCGATGTGGAGATACGCTTCGTCAAAGAAACCGGCGCCTGGCACCTTCCGGCGACCGATTGACTCTCTGAAGAAAGAGTGGTGCTCGATGGCCGGGGCGCAACGTCCCTGGGAGGTTTTGGGACTTGAAGAATGCAGCGACGACTGGCGTGCTATTTACTGGTCAGCGGGGTTAGTTCTTTTCCTTTGCCGCTTTGCTTTACCCTGGGAAGGGGATGTGGTACGTCCTGGGACCTTCCTTGCGGCTGCTCGGATGGTGACTGGAGATTTTCTTAACCTGGCGCCGGCAATTCTCTGTTCGTTGTACGGTGGGCTTAGCGGCACCTACTGGAGTTTATCGAGTGCGGGTAATGCAAGAGGGGAGGTAGGCAGAGCTAGTTCTTTTTGCCCCCTGCATTACCTCTATGGTTGGATTGGGCTTCATTTTCCGAAGGGGATCTTTGCAGCGCGTGGACCTTCGACCTTGGTGCCCTTTCTTCCTTGTGTGGGAGGTGTAATGAACGCTTTTTATGCATGGGAGCGTCCGAAGCCTAGTGCCCGAGAGTGTTTACGGCGCATGGGCCCTTCTGACTTCGAATTTGTATCGGAAAATGCACTTGCGCCTTCTATGAAATCCCTGGTATGTGATGGGGCGGAGATGTCCGATCCTTTGTACTGGAGCATGGTGAGTTGCAGGCCTGGGTATCTTGTTTGGCGTCGTGGGGATGTAGTGGAGGTGGCACGGTATTCTCCCCACCGGTTTGCTCGTCAGCAGGGTTTTCGGCAGGAGTTGCCTGGGACTCCTTTGCGCCTGCGGTTACGTTACACTCCGCAGGAGGCGTACCGCCTCTGGGGAGCGCTTTACGATCGGTTTACTGGATGTACTTTCTCACCGGGGATTAAGTCGGGCGGCAAGGATGCAGCGACTCCTGAGTATCGCCGCTGGGTCAACGGGTCAGTGCTTCCCCTCTTGGCTGGCCTTCCGCTAGACGTCCTTGCTAGCAGCGAGCGGGCTGACTTTCCTTTTGACTCTTTGGCGGGGTTAGAGGATCGCCGTCTTTGGTCCAAGGAGCGATGGTCAGAGGAATCTTGTGGCCGTCGAGAGGGGACTTCCCAGGCTTCACTTTCTGTGCAGGAGGTTGAGATGGCTCCGCCCTCCAAGGTTCATAGTCTTCCTGAGACTCAGGCTTCTTGGAGTGGGTGTACTTCTCCCAAGAGGAGAAAGTTGGACCTCTTGTGCGAGGCAGCTTTGACTGGTGCTGGCGAGGCAGGGCCATCTCGAGAGGGAGAGCCAGGGCTTTTTGCCGATGAGGTAATCCCTCCCTCCGGGGTATCTTCTTCGGATGCTGCAGGTATGCCTTTGTTCCTTATTTCTCCTGAATTTCTGTGCTTGTATTCTTACTTCGTTGGCTGAGTTATCCAGCTCTCATTTTGGCAGGGTCTGCTGGACCGGACTACGAGTCTGCCCCGAAGGGGGTTGGGCAGGAGTGCTCTCCCATCAGAGCAACGTTGATTGAAGGTGGCGGGCTGGATGTTCCCTGGGATAACTTGGAGCTTTTGGGAGCGTGTGGAGCGGATTTTGCCGGCAGTGCCGTCAACCTGGATGATATTGACGTGGAGCAGTTGGGTTTTGGGGAGGAGGATGAGATCTCCAGTGTGGGGAGAGAACAGACTCTTCCAGCTAGGTCCGGTACTCCGGCAGAGGCTACTCCCGCAGTCATTTTGTCGGAAGGTTTGCCTGTGCCTCTTCCTTCGGCTCCGGTGGTTCCGCTGACTGTTATCACAGCGATGGTTCAGGAGGTGGCTCCTACTCTTGAGCCTTCAGGGCCGGAGCCCACTTTGCCTGTGCACTCAGAGGCTGTCGGGGGGAAGTGCAGTTCTCGAGACCTTCTTTCTGTGCTTCTTTTGGAGAGCTGTCGGAAGTATATCCAGACGACGCTTGCACCCTTCCAGGAAGAAGGCTTTGACGCTTTGAGCAGCTGGTGGGTTCTTGAGGGGCCCGAGTTTTGCAAGAACCTGGCGGCCTTCCAGGTAGATGGCTCTTTGTTTGAGACACAGATGCGTGTTCTCTTGGCGGATAGTGAAGCTCATTGCTTGAAACGGGCTTCGATGGAAGGTGACCTTCCCCTGATACTGGCAAAGGCCGAGGACGAGGAGCGTCGACTGGAGGCGCAGCATGCACTTGCCGCTGCGAGCCTTGTTCGGGCGCGGAAGAAGCTAGAGGCTGCTCGCGCATCTTTCGAGAAAGCTGAGACGATCGAGAAGTCTTCTGGAGCAGACTTGGCAAAGCAGCGTATCGAGCTGGCAGCGCATCGGGAGCGGGTAGCTTTTCGGTCTTCTGAGTTGGAGCGCATGGAGGTTACTGACGGCGAGCTGCTCCAACGTCTCAAAGGATTTGATTCACTTTACTAGCATGTCGCATTTCCTTTTCTTTCTTGTCATTTCTGTTGAACAGACTTGTAGTTCTGCTTTTCTTTATCTGGTGATAACTTAATATCATGCATCTATTTGTTTTGGACTTGTATTCTGGAATGGCGGAGCTTGGTTGTGTTTTTCTTTTGTTTGGACTGAACCTTTACAGGCTGCCTACGTACCCTACTGAGAGGGATCAAGTCACACGTAGTTCCCTTTTTTTTTTTTTTGCAAGGAATGTAGCCCTGCTTTTAGGCATAGTACCTTTTGAGGTACTTGCCATTGATGGGGCCGAGTGTAAGCCCTTCTGGCGTGGTGAGAAGGTATGCGCCGTTGGAGTAGACCTCTTTGACAATGTGCGGCCCATCCCACTTGGCGTCGAACTTCTTTCCTCCTCGATGCGAAAGGATGATGGGGCGTTTGACTGCAAGCACCAATTCTCCTTTTTGGAAGGATCGAGGGCGAATCCTCTTGTTGAAGGCTCGGGTCAGCCTGGCCTGGTAGCATTCCAGGCGTTGCTGGGCTTCGAGGCGCCTCTCATCCAGGGCTTCCAATTCTGCTAGGCGAAGTTGAGCGTTGTCGCCGTTGATGAGGCCTTCCTGGACGGCTATCCTGAGTGACGGGATCTGGAGTTCAAGCGGGAGGACAGCTTCTACTCCGTAGACCAGCGAGTACGGAGTCGCCTGTGTTGGCGTGCGAAAAGAGGTGCGATATGCCCATAGCGCTTCGCCCATGCGTTCATGCCAGTCTTTCTTCGACTTCGAGACGACTTTCTCCAAAAGTTTGCAGAGTGTTTTGTTGAAAGCTTCAGCTAGGCCATTGGCAGAGGCGTTGTACATGGTTGAACACCTTTGCTTGATATCGAACTTGGCACAAAATTGGCTGACGGCGGCGTTCTTGAATTGCTTCCCGTTATCCGTAACGATATAGCGACGGATGCCGTACCGAAAGATGATGTCGTTCTGGATGAAGTTGATAACAGAGTGCCTGGTAACTTCTCGCAATGGTACTGCCTCAGCCCACTTGGAGAAGTAATCTGTTGCCGCCAGGATATAAAGATGCTGCTTGGATGACTTGGGTAGCGGGCCGACAATGTCGAGTCCCCATCCATCGAAGGGCCATGATGCGATGGTTGGATGCAAAGGTTCCGGAGGCTGCCGGATGTAGTCGCCATGCAGCTGGCAAGTGTGGCATCTCTTTGCAAACTCGAGGGAGTCCTTGATCATAGTGGGCCAGTAGTACCCCATCCGCCTGATGCGAAAGTGCAGCTTTGGACCGGACTGATGTGAGCCACAGATCCCGGCATGGACTTCTTCTAGTGCTGTTTCTGCTTCTTCTTTTGCAAGACACCTTAGGAGCGCACCATCATAGCTTCGACGGTACAACTCGTTGTTGAAGTGGAAGAATTTCAGAGATCGCCTGCGAATGTCGACTTTACGCTTTGGATCTTCAGGGAGCTTCCCGTGGACGAGAAAATCTATAAATGGTTGTCTCCAATCTAGCTCGTCGGTCATGAGAACGTGTACTGCGTTGACTTGATCCGGGATCCCCATGGGGAGGCCCTCCTCGGTGATCACCATTCTCTTACAGATAGGGATGATGAGTTGGCTTTTTTCTGGGAACGGAAGTGTAGCCGCCAAATTTGCAAGCGCATCAGCCTGCTGATTGAGGTTTCTGGGAACATGCTGGATTGAAGCATCTTTGAGTGTACCAAGGAGTTTCAGGGCTCGTAGGTGCAATGGCACGAGATCTTCTTTGTTGACCTCGTATGCCCCCAATATCTGCTGAATGACGAGTTGAGAGTCGCCGAAAATTGTGAGCCCTTGAAGTTTCATATCATTGGCGAGTTCGAGGCCAATGATAAGAGCTTGATATTCTGCCCTGTTGTTGGAGCATGGTTCTGATAGTAGAAACGAGAAGGGAAGTACTTCGTCGTTTGGTGTGACGAAGATAACTCCCGCTCCTGCTATGTCTTGCCTGGCCGCACCGTCGAAGAACATTTTCCAAGAAGGGGCGATGTCGATGCAGAATACTTCTTCGTCTGGGAGATCTTCCGATAGTTCCCATTCTGCTGGAAGGGGGTATTCTGCTAGGAAATCTGCGAGAGCTTGACCCTTGACCGCTTTACGAGGGACAAAGGTGATGTCAAACTCAAGGAGGAGCAAAGCCCACTTGGCCAGACGTCCGGAGAGCACTGGTCTTGACATGATATATTTGAGCGGGTCAGCTTTTGAGATGAGCCTGATGGCGTGAGCTAACATATAGTGTCGCAGCTTTTTTGTAGCGAAGATGAGCGCCAGACAGACCTTCTCAATCGGGGAGTAGTTTAGCTCCGCGCCGATGAGAGTGCGGCTCAAATAGTAGCATGCTGTTTCCTTGCCTAGCTCGTTGTCTTGAGCCAGGAGTGCCCCCAAGGACTGCTCCTGGGCGCTGATGTAAAGGACCAATGGTTTGCCTTGAACTGGTGCTGTCAGAACCGGGGGCTTAAGCAAGTAATCCCTGATGTTTTGGAGGGCTTCCTGGCAAGCTTCATCCCACTTGAACGCTGCTCCTTTCTTCATGAGGCGGCTGAAGGGTCTGCATTTTCCAGCTAAGTTGGCGATAAACCTTCTGATATATGCTAGATGGCCCTGGAGACCTCGGAGGTCTCGCACGGTTTTCGGGATTGGCATATTGAAGATAGCATCTATCTTGGTTTGATCTATCTCGATGCCTCGATGGCGTACGACAAAGCCGAGAAACTTTCCCGAGGAGACCCCAAATGCGCATTTAAGCGGGTTCATGCGGAGTTGGTACCTTCGAAGTCGCTTGAAGATTAGCTCAAGGTCTTGAAGATGTGTTGACTTTTGTCTTGATTTTACCACGAGGTCGTCGACATAGCATTCTACATTCTGATGAAGGATATCGTCGAAAATTTTTTGCATGGCTCGTTGGTAAGTAGCTCCTGCGTTCTTCAAGCCGAAAGGCATGACTTTGTAGCAGTAGATCCCTTTTGGCGTGCGGAATGCCGTAAGCTCTTCGTCTTTGGGCGCCATCCGGATCTGGTTGTAGCCTGAGGATCCATCCATGAAGGTTAGTGCTTCATGGCCCGTTGTTGCATCCACCATTAGTTCTGTGATTGGCAGTGGGAAGTCATCTTTGGGGCATGCATTGTTTAAGTCCCTGAAGTCCACGCATACTCTGATCTGGCCGTTCTTCTTCTTGACTGGGACCACGCTGGAGATCCATGTTGGATATTTCACTTCTCGGATAAAGCCGGCTTCGATGAGCTTGTTGACTTCACCTTCTATTTGAGGCACTAGTTCCGGCCGGTAGCGTCTTTGTCCTTGCTTGATGGCGCTAGCTCCATGCCTGACAGCAAGCTGGTGTACTGCAATCTTGGGGTCAAGTCCGGGCATTTCCTTGTAGGACCATGCGAAGACATCTCTATATTCTTGGAGTAGCTTGGTGTATGCGGCCTCCTCTTCGGGAGTCAGGAGTGCACTTACGAATGTAGGCCGAGGATCCTCTTGTGTACCCAAGTTGATTTCTTTCAAATTGTCGACGGTAGATTGCCCCCCTTCTTCGAGGACCGGCGGTGCATCAGGCAATTCGTCGTCCGAAGTAGAAGTAGCGTCGATTGGAGAGTCAGAAACGGTGATGTGATTAGCGGAGACCAGAATAATGTCGGTGATGTCGCCTGTTTCGTAGAATGAGAAGGGTGGGTGGGTGGGAATGATTTTTCTCACCTCAGTGGGTGGCTTTCCCAAACGGTCGAATACTGACCTTCGCTTTGCCTGTCTGATTGGCCCAAGTCTTTTGAATACTGATATGGGATTTTGACTTGCCTGGTTTTTGACGTTCTTCTTTGGCATTTGAGGTGCGGTCTGACGCCGAGCTCGATATCGTCTTCTTTTGGCGACATTGGTGGAGCGTGCATCGGAGGTTGACGATCCTTCTTCTGCTTCTTCTACCAACTTCACCTCAATATAGTTAGAGGTGAAGGTCTTCTCTCCTGTTATCTTGATGACCATCGGGGGTTGACGGGAGCCGATGCCTCGCCGATTTGGTGGGATCTGCTCGCCACCCTGGAGTAAATGGGCTTGAGTCTTAGTCATCCCGTGTGGTATTGGAGCTGGCAGGAGTGTACTCATATGTGCAGCACTATCTTTGTCGTAGCCGGCTTTGAACAACAGCTTGGCGGCATTTTGCCCCCAGCTTCCTTTTGGCTTGAATGTGAGTTGGCTGAATTCGAAGGAATTGATGGATCTTGGCAAGCTTGAAGCTTGCCCCAGGCTGGGTAGTGGCAGTGTCATCTCTTGCAGAGTGATGACGTTAGCTTCCGATAGCGGCTGGACTATCCCTTTTGGCGAGGCAAAAGGTGGTGATTTATCTTTACGAAGCCACTGAGGCGTGAGGCGTAAGACTGTCGTAGCTTGGACAGGTAATGGAGTATGCTTCATGGATCTTGGCTTGGAACTGATGCGGATTCTTCGCCTTGGTGCTAGCACTTCTTTGACTTCGTGTATCGCCTTAAATGGTGGTACTGGATTTGGAGTTGGCAGAGCTTTGGCCTGCTCCATCCTTTTAGCTTTCTGAGTTCGAGGAGCTTTAGCTGGAAGGACTTCTGCAACAAGGTCCTTTGCTTGGTAAAATTTGGCATCGGCGAGGTGCGCTTCAGCCTCATTGAATGGCTTGTCGTCTGCAATAATGCACTTTTCCAGACCTTCCTCGTAATACTTGAGGCATTGGTGCCAGGTAGACACCACGACACCGTTTTCATGCAGCCACGGTCTTCCCAGCAAAAGGTGATATGATGTTTGACAGTCGATGACGTGGAAAAGAACCGTCGTGTCAAGCTGACTGATGGAGAGTTTTAGACGAATGATCCCTATGGTGGACTGCCCTCCTTGGTTGAACCCTTGGATGACCAGCTGGCTTTGTGAGAGCTGGTCGGTGGTGATGTCGAGCTGGCGCATTGTTTGGATAGGCATGATGTTGACGGCGGAGCCGCAATCCAACATGATTCGATTTACTGGCTTCTCATTGATGTATCCCGAGACATAGACGGGTCGATTGTGCAATCGTGTGCCGAGCTGCAGATCTTCATCCGAGAAAGTTATCGCTGCGTTACATGAGACAATAGATTTGTCCTTCTCGGCGTTTTTCTTCTTTCTTTTGTAGCTGTCTGGGTCTGTCAAAGCCTCGGCCATTGCTAGGCGAGCTTTCTCTGGGAGGTGTAGTACTTCTATGAGTGGCAAGTGTAGAATTGCCTCATCGCAAGCAGCAGTGTTTTCTTTGTCGAAATCATCCTCCTCGTTGTCGGTGTTGCTTTCTTCAGAAGGCTTGATCCTATCTTCTTCTTCCGGTGCCGTGTGAATCTCAACCATGCAACAGGAGGCTTCGCATTGCTGATCAGATGGGAGGAAGTAATCGGGGAAGAACTCCTGCAACGTTGTCGGTTCTGGAGGGTTTTGCAGGAGGAGATCATCAGGATCTGCCGGCGGTACTTTGAATCCCCTCCTTCCTGGAGCTTTGCTTTTCTTTTTGTAAGTTTTTCGTTCTGGAAGCTTCCTTGTTACCCGATCGAGCTTGCGACTTTTTGGCATCCATGGCCTTCGTCTGCGGGGTAACATGACCCAGGCATCTTCATCAGTGGATTCTTCGTTACCAAGGTGAAGGTCTGGAATGGCAGCTGTAGGTTCTTCATGGGTCAGGGAGACCTGCTTCTCTGGGGACCTTGGTGGTTCGCCTTCTGACTCCCAGCCGGTGGGCTTGATTTTTTCTATTGAGACAGACGGAGGTTTGGAATAGAGGACGTGGTAGTCGAATTTACCTGAGGGCTGGCCTAACAGGCCGACCTCCGGGTCTCCTTGTTCGTACCTTGTCTGGAGATTCGTGGGTTCTCCGTGATTCGGGGAGCCTTGCTCCTCTGGGGACCTTGGTGGCTCGCCTTCTGACTCCCAGCCGGTGGGCTTGATTTCTTCCATCGAGACAGACGAAGGTCTGGAATAGAGGACGTAGTAGTCGAATTTACCTGAGGGCTGGCCTAACAGACCGACCTCCGGGTCTCCTTCCTCGTACCTCGTCTGGAGATTCCGCTGGGACATAGCTTTGTTTGAGAGAGACATTGATGTAGATGACGGTTGCCCCCAGGGCAGTGGCGTTTCTTCCTCAGCGAGCTTAGGAGCGTACTGCTGTCGTCTTGAGACTTTCCGTCGTGTAGCTAACTTTGCAATTGGCCTTTGGCGATTGATGCGCAACTTGGGCCTTCTCTGGTGAGTAGCAACGAGTACTGGTTGAAACGAACCAAAGGTGATGGACGTCATGTTTGCCGTTGCAACATCGCTGGAGTCGATCTCGATTTTTCCTTGCTTTGCGAGTGCCATGATCTTTTCTTTGAAGACGAAACACTTTTCAATAGGATGGCTAACCAGCCGATGGTATTTGCAGAAGAGCGGATCGTTGACCCGATGCATCTGTTCGGGCCTTTTTGAAGGAGGAAGCTCGATCATCTTTTCTTGTAGCAGTTGATCGAACATGGAGGAGACTTCCGAGTCTGGAAAGGGATACTCTTTGGCCTCGAGTTCTTCTAGAGTCATCTTTGACTGTCTTTGAGATGGAGGCGGTGGTATAGCAGCTCCCTTTTCTTGATCCGGTTTGCCACTGATTTTGAGTGGCTTGGAGGCCGAGGCGATGTCGGTGACGTTAACTTGCTTTGATTTGGGTGCCGGCGGTTTGTCTTTCTTTTCCACCTTCAGGAAGTCTTTGGTCTTCGAATCCCCGCGATTTGCTAAGCTGAGCTCCATGTCGTGGGCTCGAGTTGCGAGTTCTTCGAAGGACCGAGGCTTGATCCCCTTGAGGATGTAGAGTAAGCCCCAGTGCATGCCTTGGGTGCACATCTCGATAGCCGAGTCTTCCGACAAACGGTCTCGTGAATTCAGGGCGAGATTCCTCCATCGATCGATGTAGTCGATTACTAACTCGTCCTTCCTTTGCTTGACGGCAGTAAGCTCGGTCATGCTAACGATGCACCGAGTGCTGTAGAAGCGGTTGAGGAATTCTCTTTCCATTTGATCCCAGCTGTCAATGGATCCTGGAGGAAGGTCAACATACCAATCAAAAGCGTTACCTTTGAGGGTGCGAACGAACTGCTTCACCATCTCGTCGCCGTATGTGCCGGCGTTGTTGCAAGTTTCGACGAAGTGGGCAATGTGTTGCCTTGGGTTCCCCTTTCCGTCGAAGTGTTGAAACTTTGGTGGCTGGAACCCGGTAGGGAAGCGCAGCTGCTGGATCCTTGCGGTGTAAGGCTTTGAGTATGCCGCCGTGATCGGAGGTAGGCTGCCGCCGTGGGAACGCATCATGTCAGCCACCAGTGCTTGTATTTGCTGGGCATTCATTGTTGCTTCCACTGAAGGTTGCGCGGCTATCGAGACCGGCACGGGGGCCGAGGAAAGTGCAGGAGCAGTTGCTAGTGTTGCCGGGCCAACTTCTGCAAGAGTGGGAGTTGGAGACGGGGCTGGAGCAGCTACTGGAGAAGCAGGAGGTTGACCGAATGTTGCGACATCCCTGGTACTCAGCCTCTGAAGCAAGGTGTTGATGTGACGATCTTTCTCTTCCATTAGTCGGGTGAGCTGAGCCATGTGTTCACCCATTTGCATGACTTGGAGCTGGAGAGCGGAAGGAGGATGATGCCGCAGGACATCTCGATGTTGTACTCCTGCACCCTCGCCATCGTCGTCGGAGACGTAGTTACGCTGACTTGCTTCTGCTTGATGACGGATGTTTGCCCCCGGCAAGGGAGGTGCAAAGTCCGCTGGAGAACCCGAACGGGTTCGGGGTTGGGGCTGGTCCTCCCCAAATTTCTGGACAGATGTTCCAGGATTGAGGCTTGTTTCTTCATGCACCAAGGCCTCATTGGTGATTTGGCGAGCACCTTCAGCAGCAGTTTCTGGCGTGAAGAAGTCCGCAAGAGTTTGAGTACGCCGAGTGTAAACGCGTACTACCGGGGGAATGTCATCCACCGGGTTTTCTGGATCGCCTTGTTGGAGTAGTGGAGACTCAGCGATAGGTGAGAGGCTTGTTGGAGCAAACGTATTGTCGTTCGTTCCGGCCATGGCGAACTTGAAGCAACTCCTTCAAACGTACGGATGAAAGGAGAGGAGGTCCCACCGGGCGTGCCAGAAATCTGTGAGCGCGGAAAAAGATTCGGGTCGTCTTTATTGCGGATCACACGAGATTACAAATTTTCTTTGATCAGGAGATTGTGGGAGAGATCCTCTGGAGGGTCCCTTTGATCCGCGTCTCCACGTGGTATTCGTGCGAGAGCTCTAAAGGGGTTGCCCAGGACAGAGGTCTTTACAGGGTGAGGGTTTTTGAGAGGCTAAGGAGTTTCCGCCGTTGATTTTGTCCCGTCCGTGCTTCGCGCTTTCTCGGCTAGAGAGGCTTTGGGCTTCGTTCCTCGGTCTTCGTGTCTTCCTCGATCCTTGCTTGACCTCGACGTCCTTGATCGTCGGTTCGCGGCGTCGATCGTGTTTTTGGCATCAGCTTTGGCTTTAGCTTTCGGCTTTGGCGTGGCTCTGGCGTTTGCTTTGCTTTGGCGCTTGCGCTTGAACGTAGGCGGGTAGAGACTTGCGATGCTTTAGTTCTTCCGGACTTCGCGTCGTATCGGCTAGAACGTGCGGTGCTTTGCTCGTGACCGTCGTAGTTGCTTGGCTTTGGCACGTGCGTTGCTTTAGCGCGGGCTTTACCGGTGCGTTTGCTTTGGCTTCTTGCGTCGGCTTTGACTTTAGCTTTGACTCGCTCTTCTTCTCGAACGACTGGCGTTACTTCTTCAAGGCTTCTTTATTCTTCCGGCTTCCTCGACGGTTGTGGCGTCGGTTTTGGCTTTTCGGCGGGGGTAGCACCGATGCTTGTGCGACGGTTGTAGCGTCGACTTTCGTTGATGAAGACGGCGGGTGTAGCACCGATCTTCGTGCGACGGTTGTAGCGTCGGCTTTTGTTGATGAAGACGGCGGGTGTAGCACCGATCTTCGTGCGACGGTTGTAGCGTCGGCTTTTGTTGATGAAGACGGCGGGTGTGGCACCGACTTTAGCACGACGGTTGTAGCGTCGGCTTTTGGTTGACGAAGGCGGCAGGGGTAGCACCGGCTTCAGGCCTTCTTCTCCCGGCTTTCTTCTTCGTGCGAGGAGTCGATGCCTTGATTGAAGACGACGGGTGTTGTCGGCTTCGATCTTCTTCTCCGGCCTTTGCTTATGGCGTCTTCGGAGCTGATGAAGATCGTTGGAGCAATCGGGTGATGACGGCTCCGGGTCTTCTTCTCCACGCTTTCTTCTTCGTGCGAGGAGTTGAAGCTTTGATCTCCGAGTGCAAGGTCTTCACGTTGATGAGGACTTGAAGGGCCAAGGACTCCCGTAGGATATGCTTGCCGTGCCTCGTGAAGCCTTCGGTCTTCAAGCGTTGGAGCTCGTCTTTGCAGAGCCTTTTCCTCTTCAGCTTTCGACCTTTGATGCCTTCCCCGACCCCTTCTATTTATAGGCAAAGGGGGGCGGTTGGGGGAGATATTGCTGAAATCTTATTGTTTCCTCCAATCTCTCCCCTCATAACCATCGAGATATTGTTCCCTTATTTGGGGAAACAAACCCGATTTCCTCCTTTTTAGTTGGAGTGGTTATGGGCTAGTTGTGACTCGATCTTTAAAGATCGAGTTGTTATTTTGTTGCACTTTTGGATCGGATGGCGACGCAACGTCATCTTGTCCGTTGGATCGAGGGATCGTCGCGGATCTACGGTTGTGTAGACATCCACGCCACCTCCCCCCGCATCAAGGCGGTTTTGACTTTTTCTCTTTTTCTTTTTCTTTTCTTTTCTTTTTCTTTTCTTTTTCTTTTTCTTTTTCTTTATGGCCGGCCCCACCTCTTCATGAAGAGGGGGGGGCACGGATTTCTAGAAGGGCCGGCCCCACCTCTCCACAAAGAGGGGGGCACGGTTTTCTAGAAGGGGGGCCGGTGGGCCCCCCTCCCCTCCTTGTGTCCGAGTTGCGGGTCCGGTGGGACCCGTTTGCTTTGGGTCGGGCCATGGCGCGCGAATTGAGTTCGCACGTGGGCCTAGTTCGTACGCGGGCCGTTGTGTGCGGGCCGAGTTTCGCATGCGGGCCGTTGTGTGCGGGCCGAGTTTCGCATGCGGGCCGTTGTGTGCGGGCCGAGTTTCGCATGCGGGCCGTTGTGTGCGGGCCCAGTTTCGCATGCGGGCCGTTGTGTGCGGGCCCAAGTTTCGCATGCGGGCCGTTGTGTGCAGGCCCATTTTTTTTGTAAAAAAATCGGGTTTGACCCGAAGGCCGTCGGGTGCGGGCCTATTTTTTTGTGTAAAAATCGGGTTCGACCCGTGGGCTAATTTCGATGCCCACACCTGCACAGCACATCCAAACTTTCTAAGATGAGATATATTGGGCTGAATACCTGACACAAATTGTGCAGGAGAAAAATTATGGTATGAAGTAGTTATGAGTCTAACAAGATTAGCAGCATGCAAGATAGCATGCCCCTATGCAGAAATTGAAAGTCTGGATTGTAAGAATAATGGTCTAGTTATTAATTGCAAGCGCTTAATAAAAGCTTCAGTAAGGCCATTCTGGGTATGGACATGGGGGATAGAATGTTCGACTTCTATTCCGATGGATGTGCATAAGTCATTGAAGATTTTAGAAGATAATTCAGCTGTATTATCTAATCGGATAGATTTGATTGGGTTATCAGGAAAACTAGCTCTAAGTTTAATTATCTGAGATAATAATCTAGCAAATACTAAATTTCTAGTGGAGAGGAGGCTCACGTATGACCATCTAGTAGATGCATCTATTAGGACCATAAAATATCTAAATGGACAACTATGAGGGTGTATAGAATCACATATATTACCTTAAACCCTCTGCAGGAAGGTAGATGATTCTGTCTCTATTTTCTTAAAAGAAGGTCTAGTGATTAACGTTCTTTGGAAACAAGGGTCACATAAATGATCATTTGGAAAAATCATACTTCGATTGCTAAGGGAATGACCATATAAATTGTAAATGATCTTTCTAAGTATACCTGACCCTGGGTGACCTAATCTATCATGCCAAATGAGCAAATCTACAAGATTTATGAACTTCTGGTTCAAGTGAGTGGCATAGGACTCCATAACCCCAATGTGGGTAAAGTATAACCCTAAAGATAGGGTTAAACATTTTTCTAGTATGGAAATATGCTCTCCATTCTTAGATATGATGTAGAGGTATTCTAGATTGCCTTCATTTATAGTTTTTAAATGATATCTATTTGCTCGGATGTCTTTGAAACTCAGTAAATTTCTTTTGGATTTTTCTGAATATAGAGCATCCTTAATTAGCAAATGAGTACCATTAGGTAAAAGAATACGAGCTCTTCCGGACCCTGTAAATATGTCAGTAGGGCCAGCCACTGTAGTAACCATACGTGAATTATATTCAATATTTGTAAAGAATTTTTTATGTTTCAGTATGGTATGTGTTATTGCACTATCTATCAGGCAAATCTCTTTGCAGTTGGTCATCGTTCCTAAATGATAAGTTATATGAGTCAATAAATACCAGAAGAAAAGTATCAATGATAAAACTTACTAACATAATTTCTAACTATATTCACTAGAACGATAATATAAATTGATAATATACAACATAATATAAAAGCTACTCAGTAATGTCTGACAGAAAAAAAACTACTAAATAATGTTTGACAGTATAAAAACTACTGAGCAATGTCTGACAGAATAAAAACTACTTAGCAATGTCTGACAAGAAATATAAACTACTTAGCAATGTCTGACAGCATATATAAAAGGAAAACTAAAATCTTCAGAGATCCCAAGGTTTAGGGATTTAATGTGCCATCATCTAACTCATCGAAGTAATCTGAACGTTCCAGGTACGATGTCTTCAGGGCATCAGTCTGCTTCTGGTAATCTTCAGGCCACTCATTATTTTCTCATGTTTAGTGGCACGACAATTTCTGGACCAATGTCCTTCCTAGGACCTTAATTATCATATATTCCAGGATGATATTGGTGTCCACCTCTTCCAGGATGGTCTCTATCTCTTCCAGGGTAGTTATTGCGTCATTCACTGCCGTGTCATCCATTTCTTCTTCCTCTACCTCTACCTCTACCTTGGTAGAAATCATTGGTGTTTGCTTATGGCAATGCTAGTGATCTAGTGGGTCTAGAATTGTGATTCTTTACTAGTAGGGTATTATGTTTTTCAACGATCAAGATAACTTATATGAGTTATGAGTATTTCTGATACTTTATTCCCTAGTATTGCTGTTGTAGAATGATATTATTTGGGTGGAAGGTAGAGAGTGCTTTATTGATTCGCTATTTGCTGCAGGCAAAGTTATCATCTTCTGGTGATCGTAGCGTTCCTTGAGTGCCTTATAGAGATCTGTAGGATCTACTATGTTCATATATTCATTAATTACTATGATTACCATATTAATCATATGAACATATAGAGGCATATTATAGAAAATAATTGACATATCATGGACAAAGTCTATTAATACTTGGTATTAATAGGGTCCTTTCAGAAACCACTTGCCAAGGTAGAGCGAGTTCTATGGAACCGTCATGCGTCTTGCCAAGCTTTTCTAAAAGGTACTAATTACCTAAAGAACATCTAATGAAGAAAATGACATTTTATGTATATAGAACAGGTAAGAGATTCAAGATATAAGTACATCGTAAAGTCTGTTACGATTAAGGACAATTTTGTCCTTGTTTGTAAAATAGATATTGTATATTGGTCCCTTAGGGGGTAAACAGTTAAATATATAAATAATATATATGAAATAACAAAAACTGACCGTACCGATGCGTCCGGAACGGTTCGGATACCCAAGATCCATATATGGATCGAACAGTTTAGCTATAGATCAGGCTTATTATAGCAGATTTAGATGAACGGTGCATATCAAAGCAGGCAATTAAATATATGTGAGTGCATATAAGAAAAGACGGGTCGGGTTTAGTTATATACAGTTGGGTCTGATATAAAATCAGTCGGATCTGTATTAACACAATCGGTTCGGGTTTGCCATTAATACAGTCGGGTCGGGTTGGTCATGTAGTCGGATTAATACAAGTCGGATTAATACACAGTCGGGTCGGGTTTTAGAACCCAACAGATGTTACTATTCATCATCTTCTCCCCATCGAAACCAGAGAAAAACCCTAACTCATCAACTCATCCACCCCACGTGCACACGCCGCTGCCACGGACGTAGGTCGCACCGCCTCGGGCGCAGTTAGCGCCGCTGTCGTGGCCCGTGGGCGCAGGTAGCAGCCGGGGGTAGCCCTGCTGCCTCTGCACACGGACACCGTCCGCCGATCGCGCACAGGTTTGCCGGCGGTTGTGCGGGTGGTCTCACGACTGTACCCGATCGGGTGTTGCTAGGTAAAAAGGGGAGAGGGAGTTCTCAGGCGTACCGTTTGTCGACGTGGTTGCTGCTGTCTTCCTCCACTCTCCTCTCCCAAATCTCTCTCTCTTCTTCTCTTCCTCTTTCTCTCTCCGATCTCTCTCTACGAAGGTCTCTCTTTCTGCAATGGGGTTGGACGGACGACAGGGTCGTGCTTTCGTGCTGATAACGTGTTGGGAAAAACCTGTTATATTATTCACTAAAGCCCCCTATATATAGGCATAATAGGAGGTTGGGATAGAGACATGATAAATCTCTATTCCCCTGAATCTAGGGGTCTTTATCCGGTGGGCATCCATATCCGATTCAACCACCGTTTCATAACATGTTCTTATGTTATGCAACAACGGACATGACAATGAGCGATGGGTGCCCACAAGTTTTTTCAGGCAAAATGGAGGGGTGCCAAAGGTACGAATATACTTTTGGGTGCCACCATGTCATTACGTAGTTCCCAATCACAGGGATCTCTGGTCGTCCAGATGATCAGTGAACTCAGGGATCCCATAAGACAGAGACCGTCCAATATCGATCGGAGCGTCGCGTCATAACTGCGCGCGAAAAAATCACGCCATTTCCACTTTCCCGCGGGCTTACATCCCTGCGGGGAGCGCTCCCTTTCGCACTTCGTTTTCCCACTCCGTCACCCTTTTTCGTTTCCCCCCAACCCCTCCGGCCTTCCGATCCCCGCCATGGCCACGAGAGACCTCGCCCTCGTCTCCCTTTCTGCTGCTCTCGGTGCCCTAGCTTCCGTGATCGCACTCCGTCTCATCTCCAGAAACCCTAGAAGACCCTCTTCTCACCACTCCTCTGCTCACATCCAGAGCGGCTCGTCCGAGGAGCCCCCAATGCTGAGCCCCTTCGATCCCTCCAAGCGTAAAGGGTATGCATTGGATCTTTCCCGTTTCCCACGTGGATCAGATCGACGGAGTATCCCCTACTTAAATCCCTGCGATTTAGACGTGGATTTTGGTAAATATCAGGTACCTGTCGTGGGATGACTATTTCATGGCGATTGCCTTCCTCTCGGCCAAGCGCTCCAAGGATCCTAATAGGCAGGTGGCGCTCCTCCTTTTTTTTTTTTTTTTTTAATTCTTTGGAATTTTTGCATTCACCCCCTAAATTTTTTTTTTGTTGATATTATGAATACCCCCCTCACTCTTTAAGTTTTATTAATACCCCTGACATATCTCAATTTTTGCAAAAAAATATTGTAAATATATATTTTTGACCATTTTACCCTTGGACTACTGGGTCTTTGTGCGCTTCGTCGCCGTTGGTGCACGTGCACACACAATGCCCACCCACATCAACCTTCATTAGAAGCTCAACCTATTGATGGTGTCCCATTTATGGTGGTCTCTCATTGTGGGTAGCTTGTGGATAGTCTTGTCTACTCTACAATCTCTCCTTGACATCACCAATGCCATGCACTTTATTAGACAAATATTTGTTACTCTCTTGTGGCTCATTATTTGTTAATCCTTAGTGTTGATTATTTTGAATTTTAATTGGAAATGCCTTGCTCCCCCCCTCCAACTCCTACTTCAGTTGCTGCCCTTGTGGGTCGATTATGATGCCAGTTGCGCTACTGATGTAATTGATCCTTGTATGCTCACTCCCATGTTTTTTGTTGGGGACTCCCTAGTTACTTGAAAAGTCAAGAAACATAACATTGTTTCTCGCTCCTCTGTTGAGGCATACTACAAGGCGACAACTACAGACAAGCAACATTACATTGTTTCTTGCTCCTCTATCGAGCGAGGCATAATACTAGGTGACAATTACTACCTGTGAGGTCATTTGGCTTCAACACGTGCATTGGTGCATTGGTACCATATTAACATCTCTTAATCACTTGTAACGTGATGATAAGTGCTATTAGGATCGGTATCAATCTTATGTTTCATGAGTAGACCAAGCACATGGAGATTGGGTGCTGCTTGGTTTGACAATATCACCTTGTTGCTACAATCTATTTGCCGCATTTTCCGTCCAGGTGTTGGTTTCTAGACTTCTTTATGGAGTGTTAAGTATTAACGCTGTATAACAACTCTCCTTTACGCTTCGACAACATTTGGTATACTACCCTCCTTCCATCTTTAGTTTGAATATGGGGGGTGGGGACTGGTTAGATGTACTTGTATATGCACCATATATTGGGTTTTACCCTCATACTATGTTCATACTGTGTTGTACCTTTCTTATATCATGTCCATATATATGTTGTATATTTGCTTGTGCATGGGCTTTGCCCTTGATAAGATCATCTTCAAATTTGTGCCATCCTCTATTTTTTTTTTCAAGTTGGACACATCAACATGTATTGGTTGATTTGGAAGGCCTGTATGGAGGGATTTCAAACTTGGTAAGCATTAAGCAAGCATTGTTTACTTGCCATCACCTTTTGAGCTGCTAGTGTGATAGACATATGGTCTAACAAACTCCTAAAGTATTTTTTAACTACCGGTTTGTTTCATCTCCATGTTATGAAATTTATTGTATTTCTCGTTGGACCATAGAAACTTTATCTTTATCATGTCTTTGAAGAAAGAGTAGTGCTTATCCCCACGCACGGGGGTTGGATAATCACACCTAAACGTGCATCGAAATCAACCAAGTTTGATAAAATTCAGGAATTTTCGAGGAAAATAAGTTGCCAAAGGAGCAACCATTCGAAAATGAGCAATTTTGACTGGTTTGGCTAATGGTGAGATCAACCTTTTTGTAAATTGACATGTATCTATGAGGGAAAAATGGGTCTCTCACGGTCCACAGGTGCTGGTCCACTTGGTGTTTGAGCTCCCTATACTTATTCTCCATGATAATTTAAATGGTGTCCCGCTTGGGTGAATCAACTTCCAACCATAGTGAGAGTAGGCAGGAGCCGCATGATCATTCTACTCTTGAATGTAGGACTAAGTAATGCCCCTCTTCAAAAAAGCCACTTAGGTTGCATGGACACGATACTTAATCTGATGATCACTGCATGGATTCATATCTACGTGGGAAAAATTAAGATTAGAGTAATTTTATCCAAATTTTAACGTATTGTTTCAAGATATGTAAGTAATAAAAAAATATTATTAGCTCAGTGAATTTGTATGTCATATAGTTCGTTAACCTTCTAGAGGAGAACAATCAAATCATGGTAGCCATAACCTTCCAATGGCACATGCTTTATTTATCATTTGTCCATCAATAGATGGTGAAGATCAGTTGTGAACATCATGGATTCATGGTGTAATCCCCCATGTTCAATGGAACCTGAAACCTATTTAATGACAAATAAAATATCTATGAATAATTGCAAGTGGAGTAAAAAAATATCTGACCCTTTTATCTTTCACTTGTGCTTTCTCTTATCATGACTATCTTCCTAGGATATAATGTGTGTTGGTTCATTGGGTTGGTCATGTTGGGTTGGGTTTGGGACTTGGAAGCCGAGGCAGTAATTGCCTCCCATGTATTTTTTTCCAAAGGTATTAGCACTTCAAAGTTTTCCATCCAAGTATCTCTTGAAGTTCTTTTCAAGAGCGAGTAGTGCAAAGTTGATTGTACACCATTTACTTACGATATCTTTCAACTTAACAGCAAAGTACCGCAAGAGGAAAACAATTTAAGAAGTTAAAAATTGTAAAAACGAGATAGACAGATCTAATTAGTAATTTATTAAAATTTGGATTTAAGATGATTTGACACCTAGAATTGAAGGGCATAATTTCTTCTTTAGGGTTCCTCTCCTCTATTAATCTCATCACAACTGCCATAGTCCTAACCACCTAGATTTTTATCACATTCTATGTTTGCTATCTTATGATTAATCTATTCGAGGGATCAATTTTATGGTTCTCAGCAAGCTCCAGAAGTAGCCTTTAGTGGTGATCTCTAAAATGATATGTAATATGTGGAGTCTACTGACTAGCTCAAATGGTTAAAAAAAAACATGATAAATTTATGGCCCGTGATACTTCCTGTTCTTTTTGGGTTGTTTTCTGTAATGAGCTTCCTAAGTATGATATAATAAATTATATAATTAGTACAGACTTTTCCTAGATATCTTGTGTTATCTCTTTTGGGCAATCCTATTTTGATAATGAGAAACAATGGCTCTTGTTCTATATGTTGTTTCTGCATTCATCCGAGCTCTGTTCCTTTTTCTACTTATGATTTTACCTTTATTTGAAGCAACTATTACCTGTAGGTTGGAGCATGCCTGGTCAGTCAAAATGGAATAATTCTCGGTGAGGTCAAACATCTAAATTGCTTCTTCTGAATTTTCTTTAATTATTCTCAGAATTTCTTCATATTCTATCTGAAATGGAATTTGATCAAGCAGGGAAAATGAAAGAATCAAATAACAAGTTGAATTTGGATGATGATTACACACTGACATGATTTATGATGTGATTGACTACATGCTCATCAAGATCACCTTGACACGTATATACTATATTCATTTAGATGGCTCCTATCACAATGAGAATAATGCATGGCTTCCAAAAATCTTTACGATATTACCTTTAAACCAGAATCTTGAATCTGACTCAATCTGCTATTACTACCTGTATGACTATGTCATAAGAGCCATTTTGGCCGGTGCTGTTTAATGGAAACTGTTGTTTATTACCATGTTGCTAATCTCGTACAGCTATCATCAAATCTTTCATTGATGATTTAAGACAAGCTTTGGATTAAATTTGTGGTCAAAGTTCAGTAGGCGTTAGTATTGTGAGTCTAAAGAGATTAAATTTATTTTTAAGGGAAGTTTCACTCTTTATCTGGGACGATAAGAGTGTTACATTGCTGGACGAATGTGGGGTTTGAATATTTTGCTCTGGAGCTGAACAACACTTGAGAAAAATAATTTTTTTAGCAAGCGACGGGGGCTTTGAAAAAGATGCAAAAGAGTAAGGCAGTAGGCCCAGATGGATATTAAATGGTGTTTGGAAAATCTTCTGAGCAACTGTTAATTTGGTCCTTGAGTCATTTAAGGAAATATTGAAAACAAGGAGAATGGTACATGGTTAGAGAAGAGGTTTCTTGGTATCTATATACAAGGATAAAGGTGATGTACATTGTTGTTCCAATTATAGCAGAATTAAGTTTTTTGGGAGATGCTGTTGGAATAAAGGTTAAGAAAAATGATAAGAATTTTAGAGAACCAATCCAGGTTTATGCAAAGACGGTTAACAATGGATGTTATTTTCTTGCTAAGACAACTGATAGAAATATTTAGAGAACAAAGAAAAGCTTCATATCTCTTTTGTTTAGGGAAAATTATTGATAGAGTACTAGGGATGTAATTTAGTTGACAGATGACACTAAGAAGGAGACGAGCGCTAAAGGTCATATTAAGATTATTGTGTACATTTATGAAGAGGCAATTATTAGCGTGGGAAGCAACCGTGTGAGATAAATGAGTTAAAAGACAAATGCGTTCCAGTTCATCGTGGGACTTCACCATTAGTCAACGCTAAGCCTATATATTTTTTTATTATTGTTATTAATGAACTTACTTTCTAATATTCAAGAAAAAGTACCATGGTCAATGTAGTTTGCAGATGATATAATGTTATTTGATTAATCAAGGATATAATTGATTGCTAAATTAAATAGAGAAAGCTTTTGGAAGATGGGGGTTTAAAAACAGTAAAATTAAAACAAAGTATTCAGAATGCAAGTTTAAAGGAAATAGTAAAGGTATGAAGTCTTATTCAAAATTGATGGCCAATAAATGAAACATCATGACTTGGATCTATTATATTGAAAAATGGAGAGATAGATAATATATCCAATAAAAATAGTGTTGGTTGGATGAAGTGGATAGGGGCTTCAAGGATACTATGTGATCGACACATGCGTATATTAGAGGTGTATTAGGTGCACCAATTGAGAACAAAATTACTGAGGACAAATTTTGATAGGATGTGCATCTACAATAGAGACCAATGGCAACCTCAGTAAGGAGATTGTCCTGGATTATTGTGGAGCGTTAAGAAAGAGGAAAGGATGATCTAATATAATATTGATGGAAGTCGTTAGAAATTTTTTGGAAAAGCTTGCAGTGACAACAACAGTAGCTCTTAACGTGAATGATTGGGGGTGTCTCTGGTATCTCATATTTGTATGTGTATCTATATAATATGTATGTGTGTTAATTATATATTTATATTTTTAAGTTAACCATTGCTTGTAAAGTATGGAAGGTTGACTGACTGTTCAAAGCAGTCTTAACTAGATTAAAATTTTATAGTTTTGATTAGCATCAAATATATTGTTGGGGGCTATTTCGACTGTAGTTGGAGGTCTTAAATGGACCTCAATAAAAGCAACTTATACTCCTGAGAGTTTACTATATAGAAAAGTGGAAGTACTTATATTTATGCTTGTTTACATGTATATATTTTGTTAGATAATATATTGCATATAAAAAATTGTTGTTTCTATGCATAGGGTTCTCATAATCATGATCTTAACCACCGAGCTTTGTCCCATCTTTTGGGGGCTGACTTTGTGAATCCTTCTTCGCCCGTCATTTCTGTTAAGCACTATCTCCGTATTCATGCCTAGGCTTCACATATATTCTTTATATTGTTTTGTGTGCCACTCACCATCAATAACATATTGTTCATACACAATTTGTCCTTTAGTACAACACTACAATGAGACCATGATTTACATTTCTCCTATGCCCCTCTCTCTCTCTCTCTCTCTCTCTCTCTCTTTCTTATCGTACATGGTATTTGAACTTAGTTAACCATTGTAGCCAACAAATAACACAATGTGATTGTTTTTGGTATCTTGGATATGTTATTCAGAAGACTGAAGTGATAAATGAGGACATATCCAATAGATTTAGAGTCGGGTGGATAGAGTGGAGAGGGGCTTCAGGGACGATCCATTCGATGCATGCGTCTAAGACTTAAGGGTAAATTTAAGAAGACAAGAAAGATCACAATGTTGTAAGATTGAAATAGTTGGGTCATAAAGATGGCTCAAGCTCACAAAATGAGCATGACATATATGAGAACGTTCATTGGTTAGGTGGATCTACAGCCAAAATATGAGCGACATGACAAGGAATAAGTATCTTAGAGTAAGCGTAGGAGTTGCACAAGTTGAAGGAACAATGATAGAAAACAAATTAAGCTAGTATCAGCTTGTACGAGGAGCACTCTTGACCCTTGTAGGAAGCGAGTCTTTGATTCCTCTAGCTAGATGGATCAAGAAAGTGGATAAGATGACCTAAAATAACATGGGCGTAAGATGTTAGAAGTTATGGACGCTTGGTTTGACAACAAAGATCTCCCTTAATAGAAATGACCAACAAAGAAGGATTCATAGATCATACCCCAAATAGCCGGTAAACGCTAGATGGTTACGTAATCACGCGCGCGTGTCATAGCACATGGTCTTCTAAAATTAAACAAGACTATGAAGTGCATTCGATCAAATATAATAAAATTGGACCTAAAAAAGAGGGTTGAAAGTTTGAAGCAACATATATAAGGATTTCTTGTTATCCCCTCAAAATCCTTGATCTGAGGTTTAACCATTTGACCACCCTACAATTGTTGGAATTTGTTGAAATTTGGTGGGCGTGTTGTCTAGGTAACAATCATCCTCTCACCAAATTTCAAGAAATTCCAAAACTTCTAGAGTCATCAAACATACCAATAAAATTGGTACCAATGTCTAGGGATTTTTCCTAGATCGCGGTCTAGAAAATCATTCCCCCCCCCCCTGCCCCAACACCCACACACACACACACACACACACACACACACACACACACACACACACACACACACACACACACATACATATATATATATATATATATATATATATATATATATATATAAAAAGGACGACGATATATATTTTGGGATATATTTCTGGTTGTCCTATTCATCCATGGGGGATAAGTGGTGTCCATGATTTATTCTAAGGGTTACGGTGAGTGCGATTCACCTGAGGAGGGGAGAAAGAAACATTTGATCCGGGGGTATTTTTGCAAAAATGTATATATATATTTTTGTTGAGGGACTCTTTATAAAAAAATGGGGTGGGAAGCCCCACATGAAGGGCAACTGCACATGGGGCAAACAAACAAATCGGAAATTGTGAGAGGGAGAGAGTGATGGGGGAGAGAGAGAGTGCATGGGGGATTGGGTGAGAGAGTGAGTTACAGTGAGAGGGGGTCTCATAATTGGAGAGAGAAAGAGAGGTTTTGAGCGGAAGAAAGGCAAGGATGGAGAGAGAAAACATGGGTCCCGTGGTTTCTTGTTTCCTTTGCTTGCTTATTTGGTTATTATAAGATCCATTGGAGATCTTTTTAAGAACACGAGGGTCCTAATTTATAATGGGATTTCGCTTTCTTCTAATTCTCTATCCTAGGTGGAAAAATAACAAAATAATTTAAACCATAGACACAAACTAAATAAAAGTCGACCACAACATAAAACATTGACCATCCATTATCTGGCGGATCTTCAGTAACATTTAGTCGACTCCATTGATATAAAACAATAAAATTTTTAAATACAACATGAGTTGTCCTTCATGTGCAGCTTCCCACCTGGGGTTATTTTTGACCTCTGGCCCTCTGGGTATTTTTACAAAAATAAAAGTAACATTTAGTCAACTCCATTGAATCTTCAATACATTTAGCAACCCCACTCCTCCTTCATTTGGCTTGCAACCTCCTCCACCTGGCCTCCTCACTCCCATTCCCGGTCATCATCTCCCTCTTCCACCACCTCTTCCCTCCTCCGGCCTTCCCTCCTCCCCGGCTTCGGTCACCCACTACACAACTTATCCCGCCTCCACTTACTTGAACTCCACCACCTCCATCACCTCCACCACACACAACCTCATATCCCACCTCTGTCCTATCTCTTCACTCTTCCCAACCTTCAAATGCTCTCTTTTTCTCTCTAGCTCCAAGCCCCCTCTTCTATCCCTCTCCGGTTAACACCCCACTTCCTCCAACTCTGGCAAAATTATGTTTTTTCAGTTTTTTTTTTCCTGTTCATCAATATCCGAGAGAGGAGGAGGATGGGGGAGGGTGAGGGTGGAGTGCGCAATTTGCCGATGCGCTCTATGTCGAACATCTGTGATTTCGGATATATATATATATATATATATATATATATATATATATATATATATAGATAGGTAGATAGATAGATAGAGAGAGAGAGACGTAGAACAGGTGACGTGCGCAACTAGCCCATCCTGCCACTCTTGTGATCGGCTGCGGTCTCTGTAGCAGTACTTGCTTGCGTCGCTTCCACGAAATATTGTTGCCACGCTCGAAATATAGTCGTCTCCCTCGAAACATTGTCACGTCTTCGAAATGGGCACGGGCTTTTCACCAGAGTGTGTGTGTGTGTATAATATAATACATGTTACCATGTGTTTGACTTATTTACAAGCATGCCATTATAATGTGGATATTTCAGACCGTCAAACTATATGCACAAATGCTGAGATTTATTGGGAACGAATGCGATAGCCTTTAAGGCGAGTGATTCACCTGGGAAGGGGGATAAGAACGGTTGAGTTTAAATGGGGTTGAGCTAGAGGGATATGATTTAGAGGGAAAGTAAAATATGATTTGAGGACTGGATTGTAAAAAAGTATATGACAAAATACATTTGAGGGGTTTTATATAAAAAATTGGGGACATGTTTGGTAATAGCATTATTGTTCACATGTTTTTCCACTAGAGATAAATACCTTATGCGCAATCGGAATATGCCACGTTGCCCTTCATTTCTTAAACTTTTTTCTCGCTGAAATTTCTCTCCCTTTCTTCGTGGTCCCCCCATTTAGGAGATCATTTTTGCTACCCGATTGCTTTGTTACACTTGCTTACGGCCCAATCGTGGTCTGCCACGCCGTCCAAAAGAAATGGCATAATGGGCAAGTGCATGTAGTCCCCATTATACCATTTATTTTGGACAATGTGGCAGACCACAATTGGGCCTTAAGCAATTGCAGCAAATCAATATGATACCAAGAATCCTCTCCCCCATTTACTCTTTCCTCTCTCTCCCCATTCAAGATAGATTTTTTGCTACTCTATTGCTTTGCTGCACTTGCTTAGTTACGGCTCAATTGTGGTCTGCCACGTCGTCCAAAAGAAAGGTCATAATGGGCAAGTGCAGTTCGGTAGCAAGTGTAGTCCTTACCTAAGGTCAAAATCTCCATTTTGGTGGAAATTTCGACCTTTTGAATATGAAAATATTTTGTGAAAATATTCCGACTGTGAGGAAATATTGTATTTTTATAGAAATGATGAAAATATTGATTTTTCGATAATTTTTTTTAATGAAACTTTGGATAGTCATAAATCAAGCATAGATACATATTTTGGAACACTCAAATAATATTTCTACCCTGTCTAGGGGTGTAGAGCTTCATATAGCATATATTATATGTAGGCGCTGCTGAAAGCGGGAGTAAGACGGAGAGAAAGAGGGAGAGGAGAGAAGAAGAGAGATGGAGACCCAACCCAAGTTCGAAAGGGGCATGCTTCAGGCTTAAATATAACAATCCCTGAATTTTCGTCCGAAAAGTAGTACCGAAAGCGACTTATCCCTAAAGTTTCAGGACAAACCACCGAAAGCTGATTCCCACAGGAAAAATCCCTCAAATTGTCGATGTATCACGAAATATTGCGCGAAATTACGCAATGTTTTTCGTTCGGCTCGGGCCAATGCTTTTCTGTCGCCCCACATGGAGTGGGTCCCATTTGTCGGTCGATATGTACGAGCTTACGATATTTCGTGGGAAATTTCGTGAAATATCGTCGAAATATCGTCGAAATTTCTCGTTCAGGGCGTCGCCTTCTGTCGCCCCACATGAGGAGGGCCCCTGCTGTCGGCCGAATATTGCGTATTTCGGAGCCAACGATATTTTACGCGATATGTCGCGAAATATCGTTGGATTTTTTCATTCGACGCGTCGTCTCTTGCTGTCCCACGTGAGATGGGCCCCTACTGTCGATCGAAATACCGCGAGATATCGTGTTATTGATATTCGCGTGATATTTTGCGAAATGGCTTGATATATTAACATTTTATAGACTGCTCGATACTACAGGTTTGATTTCCGATTGAGCTCTTTGTTTTCCGATATATTTCACGAAATATTTTGATTTTTTAAACCTTGTGTGTGTGTGTGCGCGCGCGCGCGCGCGCGCGCGTGTGTGTGTGTGTGTGTGTGTGTGAGGCTTGGATATTCTTACTCGTCTTACGGCTACTAATAATTACACATGGGTATTTCACCTACATAAAGGTTTTAGAATTTGCTGATTTTTTGTGGTAATATCTATGGCAAGTTAATCATCCTCACAAAAAACCATCAACTTTCGAAACCTCTAGGCATAACAGATGTGTTATTCAAATTAACTGTTCAAATGGACGGTTGATAAAGATTCTAACATTTGATGCCCTTAGAGGTTTCGTAATTTGATCATTTTTGGTGAGGATGTTCAACTTGCAATAGATTTCACCACGACCACAAAAAATCAATAAATTATGAAACCTTTATGTATGTGTAAGACCCATGTGCAATTTTATTAACAGTTAGGGGTGTGCATCGGTTCGAAACCGACCTATTTAGGCAAAACCCAAACCGATCCAACCTAGGTCGGTTTTGAGAATTTGCAATCCGATCCAAACCGTTTGAGACTGGAATCCAATCCAATCCAATCCAATTAAAGTTGGTTTGGATTGGATTGGATGATCGATTTGGGCTTTGGCCCATATGCTTACTAGTTTTTTTTTTTTTTATTTGGACATAGTTTCAACTTTAAAATGATTATTTCAAAAATTATAAAATGATACTACATTACTTACCAAAATACCAAGTTATCAACAACAATACCATTATGTCCACATTATTCATATCCATTAAATATTAAAAACTACAAAGTACAGTTTTAACAATTAAACAAAAGTTCACAACAGTTACCACTAAATTAATAAATTATAAGCCAAAGTCTGGTTCGGTTCGGTTCGGTTTAGGTCGGTTTTTAATTGATAAATCCGATAACCGATCCAATTATATCGGTTTTGAGAAATCCTGATCCAATCCGATCCGTTGAGTGTGTCGAAACCGATCAAATTCGGTCGGTTTGGTTTGGTTCGGTCGGTTTGGTCGGTTTGGTTTGGATCCTGCACACCCCTATTAACAGTCGTAAGACGAGTAAGAGTATACCAGTCGATATATATATATATATATATATATATATATATATATATATATATATATATATATATATATATATATATATATATATATATATATATATATATATATATATAAGGGACAACGGTTGTGGGGGGGACAAATGAACTGAGACAAAGCAACGGCTGAGATTTATAGAGGAGGAAAAACAGGAAAACTCAATCACAGTCGTCCGTTTTTTAGCCTCGACCAACGAATCCCACTCACCTTCCTTCTTAAATCCCGCTCAGCCTCTTAAATCCTCCTCTTAAATCTCTTTTCAAATTTGAATTTAAGTGGTCAACAAGCAGATATTTATCTGGCCGCGTGTCTTGTTTCACAGCCGTCCATTTCACCCAGCACCAATCGATGAATCGCACTTTGTTCAAACCAAAAAGCAATATATGGTGTGATTGAATGCCACAAGAGAGAGGATGAGAGAGAATCGGATGGCCCTCGGTGCCCGCAGCCCCCGCTTCCCTCGGTAAATCGCGAGACCCCTCTCCCCCCTTTCCCATTCGTTGCAGCTCGCATCCCGCAGCCCGTAGCCCCCGCGTGAATCGTGAGAGACCCCCCTCCCTCCTTTGCCATTCGTTGCAGCCCGCATCCCGTAGCCCCCGCGTAAATCTTGAGAGACCCCCCTCCCTCCTTTGCCATTCGTTGCAGCCCTCGCCTCCTCCCCATCCGGTCTGTACTCTCCTCCACCTCACCTCCATCCTCCCTAATCCGGTTTCCCCAAAAAAGAAACCCTAAAAGAATAAAATCCCACCCGAAGAGAGCAGCGCCCGCCCGAAGAAGATGATGAGAATGATTGAGTCATCCTTTCCAAAAGAGCAGCTAGCGCCCACCCGAAGAATGCTCCACTGTGAGCTCTTTTTCATTTTTTTTGTCTGTTTATGTGAGGTCTTCTTTATCTCTTTTCCCTGTTTTTCTCCTCTTTATCTCTCGATCTTCTTTTTTTTAGAAAACGATGATGGAGGGATCAAAGATTTCCTTATTCCTCTGTTTTTTCTTTTTCTTTTCTTATTTTGATCGTTTTTTTCAGAAGAAGATGATGGAGGGATGGAGATGCATGGGAATGCGAGGCTCTTTAGCAGATCAGGCGGGCTGGATGGGCGAGCAAACACAAAAGACATCTAGAAAGAGATCGAGGTTGAGGTTCTCCTTATCTTTTTTTTTTCTATTTATATGAGGATGCATGGGGATGCGAGGCTCTTTAGCAGATCTTAGCAGATCAGGCGGGCTGGATGGGCAAGCAACATCTAGAAAGAGATCGAGGTTGAGTTCCTTTTTTTTTTTTTTTCTGATTATATGAGGTCCTCGATCTTCATCTCTTTTTTTTTTCTACTGTTTTCCTCCTCTCTCTCTCTCTAGCTTTCCACTTAATTTCTCTATTTTTTTCTTTCTTTTTCTGATTTTGATCGGATTTTTTTTTTTTAGAAAAAGATGATGGGAATGAAGTGGGGAGGTTCTCTGAATTTTTTTTTCAGAATGAAGTGCGGAGCTATGGTGGGACTTCGAGACGAGGAGTCGGGAAGGAGGAGCTACCCGCAGGCCGCAGGTAGGACACACTTGTGCTCTTCCTACTTCCTTCCTCCTCTTGCTGCCTTCTTGGCAGAGGTGGGGTTTTTGCTTTCGAGTTCGAATCAAGAAGCAGGTGGGGTTTTTGTTTCTAAATCTGTCTAAAATTAGGTTTTTTTTTTCCTCTTTGGTGTGGTTTTGTTCGTTTTTCTTGGGAACATATTTTTTGCAAAATTGATTTTGGTTGGGGTTTTGTGCTTTCGAGTTCGAATCAAGAAGTATGTAAAGTTTTTTATTTTCTAAATCCGACTAAAATTAGGGTTTTTGATCATTTTTGGTGTTTTCACTAAGGATTTGTTTGCAAGTTTCATTATGCTCATTTTTTTTTTCAAAACCCATTTTCAACTTTGAAAAAACAATTGCATTACTGTTGGGGTTGGACAGAACGTGCTAAAAGGCACTGGAAGGGATGCATATTTAGTGGGTGGTATGGCGGCAAGACTCTAACGATCGATGAATCACACTCTCCCTGACCGACATGCATTTAGTCTAATGATAGCCTCTTCTCCCACAACCGGCAGCCATGGTGATTGGTCTTCTCCCGGTGTTTTTTTTTTCCCATCTTTTTTCATCTGCTTATTCGGTTAACATATTATCTTTGAGAAATGCTATTCAGCCCGAATCGGTGGCGGCAAGACTCCACCGATTGCACGCTGCCACGTCAATCGGGCTGAGGGGGATCAAGAAAACCTTCGGCCTGAATATCATTTCTCATTATATTTTGGGTTTATCTTTTTTTTTTGGTTGGACTGTTTATCCTCTTTCATGGTTTCGAGTTCCCCCCCCCCCCCCCCGCCCCCTCCAACATCTGAATGGTTTTAAAGCTTTTTCAATGTGTCAAAAAGTTATGAAGTCTTTTAAGTATTTATGTTGTAAAGAAACGGTTGTAATGTTCAAAGTTGATTATGTAATGATTTTAGGGTAGACAACTATGAGTCCACCACTCCCGTTGTTAAGGTAAAGGAAATGGGTGCCTATCTACTTAGTGATTGCTGGAAAGAGTTCGCTACTGCCCATAGGAAGAAAAAAAAAGTCAAAATCCTTCATTCCCTCCTTTATTCTCATGGCTCCTCTTGCGCAAATGCTTTTGTTTTTAGTAGGAGGATGGAGAGGGGATAGTGGGGAACCGTGTCTGTCATCGTGAGGTATGCCTCCACAGTGCTTCGCTAATTGCAATCATGATATTATCAAATACTAAGATGCAAACATCCAAATAGACATGTGTTTTTTTAATGGTTTTATGCAGTTGATATGTGAATTCTTTTTATTTGCTATCAGTTTTTCATTTATTTAGAATGAGGATGGCTTTTTTTTTTTTCCCGAATGTTTTATCCACTTGGTCTATGAATTCTTTTAATGAGCTAGCAGTTTTAACCACTTTCTATTTTTGTTTCTTCCGCTTTATCCACTTGCATCAGTTTTAATAGGTGATTCAAATGCGTAAGACTGATTTTGAATAAAAATATTAGTTGTTTGTTTAGCATGATACAAAATAAATAAGATGAATGTTGAAATTTTGAGTAGTTTAATTGGATGAAATACAATTGTGAAAAGGTTGTGCATACAAAACTTTGTTAAGAATAAAGCCTACTCTCTCTCTCTCTCTCTCTCCATTTGTTTTCTGGGTTATAGAATTTTAGAAGTGATATGATCTGGATTTAATAACATAAATGTGCTTACAGTTCAACTTCTAGAGGATGAACGTCGACACCTGGATAGGGATTTACTGCGCCCCAAAGCCGGGATTGCTAATGATGACATTGAGCACTTTGGTCCTTGGAGGCTCTGAAGCAAGAGATCCAATAGTTTGGTTAGTTGCTTCAATGATTTTGGAATGCATACCTCATGCTCTGAGGTGGGAGCGGACCCAACACTAGGTTACATTCCTTTATATTCAATTCATCAGAACAATCATATGCGGTGAATTTGTTGTGGACAAGTTAAGTGACCTTGAAGTTCAATCTAATGATCGAAGATGTTTGGGAAATCCTGTGAAGAACAGTTTGGAACTTGGTTCTTGGAGGATCATATATGTTAGTGTTTAAGTAGCTGGTTTTTGCTAATATGTTTTATTTGTACATGCAAAGAGGATTATATTTCATGCTATAACTATACTTATCATTTCTAGGATTATGTTCTCTCACCAGTGGTATTAATTGTCGGGTCGTTCCTTCCGATGCTACCTTTAAGTGGTTTGATAATATTTTCAATTACCTATTAGTACCGAACTCCGTCGGCCACCTTTAGCAACAAATTAAATTCATGGATGATGCCCACATCGATGTTGGTGCCAACATTCCATGAGTGGCCATATTCGATGGCAATACTCACAAGCACGAGCGAATGTGGTTCTCAACGCTAGCTGAATGTGGATACCACCTTCAAATTTAGCCACCCCCAGAAGTTTAGCTCAAAATCATTTAACCCCCTTAATGATGTTTTTGTAGTTTGTTAACAATAGGTTGGTTAAGTGATCTTAGCTAAACTTTAGGAGGGTGTGACAAACCCTAGAGGAAGATAGGAAGAGAGCAGAGAAGGAGAGCTAGGGTTTGGGGAGAGAAAATGAATGAATCTCTCATTAGGCCAATTGCCAATATAAGGTGAATACATGTGAGTCATATATACCCTAAGTGTATGTATATACACTAATACATCTTAACACCCCCCCTCAAACTCAGGGTGGATCATGCACCAAGAGTTTGGCAATCAAAGACCGAAAACGTGGTGTAGGATGTGACTTCGTGAAGAAGTCTGCGATCTGCTCTGCTGAGGGAATGAAAGGTAGTGAGATTGTCATGGCCTCATACTCCTGTCGGACGAAGTGACAGTCAATCTCGATGTGCTTTGTCCTTTCATGAAAAACCGGGTTGCTAGCAATCTGAATAGCACTCCGGTTATCACAGTGAAGTGGAGTAGGCTCGGAGAAAGCAACACCGAGATCACTGAGGAGACGTCGAAGGTGAACTATCTCCTTAGTCGTGGAGGCCATGGCCCTGTACTCAGCCTCAGTGCTAGAGAGAGACACCACTTTCTGCTTCTTGCTGCGCCAGGATATCAAAGAGTCGTCGAGAAACAAGCAGTAACCAGTGGTGGAGCGGCGTGTAGTCGGATCTCCAACCCAGTCTGCATCTGAGTAGGCTCTAAGTCTGAGAGAGGAGGACGACGACAGAAACAAAGAGCGAGTAACTGTCCCTCTGAGGTACCGGAGGATCCGAAGAAGAGCACCGTAGTGAACTGAGTGTGGAGCTGCAACAAATTGACTGACAATGCTGACAGCGTGTGCAATGTCAGGCCGAGTGATGCAGAGATAGACGAGCTGTCCCACAATTTGCCTGTACCGAGTGGGATCTGAAAGAGGAACTCCATCTGTAGGACATAGCTTCGAGTGAAGCTCAAGAGGGGTGTCTACTGTGCGGTCATCTGTGAGGGCAGCACGACTAAGGATGTCTGAAAGGTACTTCTGCTGAGAGAGCAGAATGCCATCTGTACTGTATGCTACCTCAAGACCAAGAAAATAGCGAAGCGTACCCAAATCCTTCATCTGAAATTGGTTCCTCAAGTGCTGCTGAAGACTAGCAATCGCAGCAGAATTATCTCCAGTGATGATCATGTCGTCCACGTATAACAGTAGAATCGCCCGGCCCTGCGGGGACGACCTGACAAACAGAGAATGGTCCTGACTGCTCTCTGAATAACCAAGTTCCCGGACAGCACGGCGGAACCGCTCAAACCAGGCACGAGGAGCTTGCTTGAGCCCATAAATGGCCCGACGAAGACGACACACGTGCTGAGAAGGAACACGGAGACCAGGAGGAGGATCCATGTAGACAGTCTCAGACAGGTCACCGTGGAGAAAGGCATTTTTCACGTCCATCTGAAGAAGGGCCCATCGACGAACAGCTGCAACTGCCAAAAGAGTGCGAACGGTGGTCATCTGAGCCACCGGAGCAAAGGTCTCCTCGTAGTCAACGCCATACTCTTGAGTAAAGCCACGAGCCACTACCCGAGCCTTGTGACGCTCAATGGATCCATCAGGGCGGTGCTTGACCTTATAAATCCACTTGCAGCTGACAAGCTTAACGCCAGAGGGCAGAGGGACAACATCCCAGGTATAAGTCTGCTGAAAGGCCTGAAACTCCTCATCCATAGCCTGACGCCACTGAGGAAACTGAACTGCCTCAGAGTAGGATCGGGGCTCCTGATCTGCGTGTACAGCAGTAAGAAAGGCAGTAAACTGAGGCGAGTAACTGCATACAGAGGCAAAGCCAAAACGATCAGGAGGGCCAGTGTCGTGGCTAATACGGTCAGGCGGGTGACGCTGGCGCGAAGGGTAGCGAGGTGGGCCTGGCTCCACGATTGGCAACGACGGAGCAGGCACAGGAGGCGAAAGACTAGGAGTGACCTCAACAGCAGGAGATTCGGCATCCGCTGAGAAGGAAGGACACGGAGACACAAGGGTAGGCCGGCGAGAGTAGACCTGAGGAAATGAAGAGACAACCCGGGGAGGAGAGAGAGGCACGGGCATAGAGGAGGAAGCCTCGGAGGAGTCCCCTGAAGACGCTGGGGAAACAACTGGCAAAGGATCCCGTGGTGCCGAGGGAGCTGGTGGTGGGGAAGGGGCCGACGAGGGAGGCATAGATGTCGATGATGGAGGAGAAGAGACCTCGAGGAAGGTGAGATCCTGAGCTTCAGGAGAGTAGTAGGGCGTATCCTCGACAAAGGAGACGTGTCGAGAAATACGCAAGCGACGAGCAACAGGGTCATAGCAACGGTACCCCTTGTGCTCAGTACTGATCCCAAGAAGAATGCACTTAGCTGCCTGAGCAGACAGCTTTGTGCGCTCATGGAGAGGAAGAAGAACAAAACAGGTGCACCCAAAAGTGCGAAGAGGGCTGTAGTCAGGAGTGGTAGAAAGGAGACGCTCATGAGGAGATAAGTCGTCCGGAAGAACTGACGAAGGAGTGATGTTAATGAGCTGGACTGAGGTGAGGAGAGCCTCAGCCCAGAAGCGCTGAGGAACAGAACCAGAAAGCAAGAGAGCACTAGTAGTAGCAAGAATATGGCGATGCTTGCGCTCAGCAACACCATTCTGCTCATGGATGTGAGGACACGAGTGCTGGAAAATAGTCCCATGGGACTGAATAAGACCGCGCATAGCGGTGGATAGATACTCAAGGGCACAATCAGATCGAAAGATCTTGATGCGCCGACTAAACTGCGTGTGAATCATGGAGGTGAAGTCCTTATAGACTTGGAGGATATCCGATCGATGGCGAAGAAGGTAGACCCACGTGTAACGACTGTAATCATCCACAAACGAGACATAATACAAATATCCAGTCATAGAGGGGAGAGGAGAGGGGCCCCAGATATCAGAGTGAACAAGATCAAAAGGAGCAGAGCTCTGAGAAGTACTTGATGAAAAAGGAAGGGCAGCAGCTTTTGCAAGCTTGCAGCCAGTACAAGTAGATAAAGATGAAAAAGGACCACGACCTAGAGCTCCAGAATGGAGTAATCTCTTAAGTCGCGGTTCCTACACATGACCTAGTCTCCTATGCCACAGGTCGGCATTAGGAGAGACAACTCCACAAAACCCAGATGATGACGGATCCAAAGAGTGAAGAAACTCCATCTGGTAGAGTCCGCCTGTCCTATGACCTGCTCCAATCGGTCGGCCAGTACGCAGATCCTGCACAGAACAAGAGGAAGGGGTAAATGTCACCGAGCAGCCAGAGTCACACAGAGCACTAACAGAAATCAGGTGCATGTGAAGTGTGGGAGCGTGAAGCACAGAGGATAAGGAGAAGCGGCAAGTAGGCGCGGAGGCTGAAGTAATGGATCCAGACTGTGAGATGGCTAAGCGAGAACCATCTGCAGTGTGGATCGGTGGCAGGTGCGTCGCAGGCTGACAAGCAGTGAGCAGGGATGCATCGGGAGTCATGTGGTGCGAGGCGCCCGAATCCAGTATCCAAACAATGGGACTACCAGAAGAGGCAGAGAAGGCGGTGGCGTCAGAAGATCCAGGAGTAGCGGCAGACTGCTGAGAGAGTCTAAACTGAGCTAGTTCCTCACGAATAGACTGTAGTTCGCCAGCTGTGACGGAAGAGGCAGCAGCAGCAGTAGGAACAGGGCGACCACGACCTCGAGCTCGTCCTCGACCTCGATCTCTGTAGATAGGACGCTTCTCTGGATGGAGTGAGAAACAAGTGTCCACGACGTGGCCCGGTGTCTGACAGTGAGTGCAAAATGGTCTACCATGGGAGGCATTAGCTGGTGGGCCTGAGACCGGCGGTGGGGCAGCAGCAAGAACACCCTGAAGACCGGATGGAAGGGGTAAGGCCCTGGAGGTAAGGGTACGCAGACGAGTCTCCTCGGCGACCAGCTCAGCCACAGCCTCATCAAGACGAGGAAGGCTGTCCCGGTGAAGAAGCTGACCGGCCAGAGCACTGAACTCTGGTCGTAGGGCAGCGAATAGCTGATAGAGCTGAAGACGCTCCCGGTAGAGCTGATACTCGACAGCACGAGACGGGTCAGGAACGGGAGCGAGATCCTGAAGATCACGTCAATAGGAGCGCATCTGACAGTAAAACTGTTGGACCGTCAACTCTCCCTGCTGTGCCGACTGGGCCTGTGTGAGAAGCTGATACTCACGTGCTCCGCTCTTCTCAACAAAGCGAGCAGTGAGCTGTCCCCAAATCGCTGCAGAAGTGGCAAGCCCAACCATGTCCCGGCGAAGAGAACAATCCACTGATGCAACAAGGTATGCCTTGATGCGCTGATCGCGAAGACGCCAGGGCCCGTATTCTGCATCGGAAGCAAAAAGTATGGAAGATCCATCAAGGTGTCCTCGAAGATTGCGACCCTCAAGGGTGGATTCCATCGTGGCTGACCATGCCGGCTAATCTGAGGCCTCTTGGAGAAGAAAGTCGGTGGTGAGCGGAAGGAAATCCCGTGGAATCTCATAGGACGCCACCGGATGAGACGGCGGAGTCGTCATCGAGGAAGTCGAGGACATGCCCGGAGAGAGAGGGGGCGCGAAGAGCTAGCTGCGGGTCTGGATCGCGAGCTAGCGTTGGGCGCGTTCAACCAGTTGGAGATCTGTGCTGCAAGGTTGGGTTCCGCGTCCGGAGAGAGGGAGTCGCGAGATCTGTGCAGGGAGCCGCGGGATCAGCGGTCGCGAGCGCAGGATCCGCGTCCGGTGCAGGAAGCCGCGAGTGCGAGCGAGCGGCAGGCGTGAGATCGCGAGACGGGGTGATCTGGAGCGGCAGGCGCGAGATCGGGGTGATCTGGAGCGGGCGTGGGCTGAGCGGGAGTTGGCGCGGGACGGGGGCCGAGCGGGACGCTGGATCTCGAGAGGATCAGGCGCGGGCTGAGCTGGAGCGGGCGCGGGCTGAGCGAGATCTCGATCTCGAGATCTGATCGGGACGCGGGATCTCGAGATGATCGGGCGCGGACTGAGCTGGAGCGGGCGCGGGCTGAGCGAGATCTCGATCTGATCGCGAGGAAGAAAGGGGGATCTTGATGACGAGGAAGAAAGGGGGATCTTGACGATGCCGGCGATCAACCTTGCTCTGATACCATGTGACAAACCCTAGAGGAAGATAGGAAGAGAGGAGAGAAGGAGAACTAGGGTTTGGGGAGAGAAAAGGAATGAATCTCTCATTAGGCCAATTGCCAATATAAGGTGAATACATGTGAGTCATATATACCCTAAGTGTATGTATATACACTAATACATCTTAACAGAGGGTAAAGTGCAATTTATCCAAAAGACAGATTTGGAACCATATGTTGCTAGATGATGCACTATACCACTTCATAACCGTCTAATGCACCATACCTAATAATCAAAATCATTTTTTGGAAGCATACCTGATCGATAAATCGCACTCATTCTGAACCAGTAGGCAAAGGAATGATTGTGATCATCAGATCCTGAAAATAGAGTCGCACGAACCCGAGTGCAATTTTATTGCCAAATTGATTTGTTGTGTTTGCTTACGGTCCACATTGTTCATTAAAAGGGCATAAAAAAGCACTCCACGATTGGGCCGTAATCAAAAGCATCATTTTTGCTTCCCGATTGATTTGCTGCATTTGCTTATGGCCCAATCGGGGTCTACTACATCGTGGGGGGAGAGAGAGAATTATGTTTTGCTGCACTTCCTTATGGCCCAACGGGATCTGCCATGTCACCCATTAGAGAGAGTTACGTGGAGGGCAAGAGAGTTATTCTTTAATTTGCTGCACTTGCTTATGGACCCACTAACCGAGACGGACCTATGCTCGTTGTTGCGTATGCTTACGGCCCAATCGGATCTTGCTACATCGTCCATTAGATAGAGAGTTACACGGAGAGAGCAAAAAAAATTTGAAACCGTTAATTTAATCGCCCCAAACCATGGTATCATTGTGGTTCGGGGTCCGGCCATTAGCTTTGGGTCGGTTCGTTTAGGGGTTGTCCCCTCCAGTGGAGAGAGAGAGAGAGAGAGAGAGAGAGAGAGAGAGAGAGAGAGAGAGAGAGAGAGAGAGAGAGAGAGAGAGAGAGAGAGAGAGAGCAACCTAAAGGGAAGGGTGTTCCGAGTTAAAACCTCACCATAATCGTTAGTTTGCATTCCGGTCGGGCTGAATGGGATCGACAGCTACCAAGGTTCTGTTGCCACCCTCAAATTATTATTAACACCCTCGAATTATTGGACCTCTTAATAATATTGTTACCGTTCTTGAAATGTTTCGTTGCCGCTCTCAAAATATTATGAAACCCCTCCCCCCTTGAAATAATATCGTTGCCCATGAATTATTATTGCCGCCCTTGAAATATTGATGCCATCCTTTTAAATATTATCACCCTCCTCAAAATGTTTTCGTTGCCCTCAAAATCTTTTTCGTGCCATTGGGCACGGGGTTTTTACTAGTGTATATATATATATATATATATATATATATATATATATATATATATATATATATATATATATATATATATATATATATATATATATATATATATATATATATATATAGGAATGTTAGGATGCGGCGTGCGGTGCGTGCGGCGCCGCACCGCAGCCGTCTGATGCACTGCTGCGGTGCGTGCGATGCACGCAGCAGTGCATCAGATGGCTGCTGCGACGCACCGCACGCCGCATCCTAACACCCCTATATATATATATATATATATATATATATATATATATATATATATATATATATATATATATATATATATATATATATATATATATATATATATATATATATATATATATATATGGGGAGGGATACTCTTACTCATGGCCTCTTACTCATATAGTTACCTATGATCCGGGCCATCCATTAGATCCCGATGTACGGTTCGGATTAGATGGGGAGTTAAAGCAATGGTATCCGCATTAAATGCCCGTATTAAAAATCCTCATTTAATGCGGACACTATTGCTTTAACTCCCCATCTAATCCGAACCGTACGTCGAGATCTAAGAGGCCATGAGTAAGAGTATCCCTCCCCTATATATATATATATATATATATATATACAATAATTTCATTATTATGCTTTCTTCCTGTTAACGGATAGTCCCACATCGGTAAGGGAGGCACCCATCACCCGCTTAATATACCCCCTGTGGACCTCCCCTTACAAGCCGGTTTTGTGAGGTGCGAGGGTATCTAACATGGTATCAGAGCTAGCCTGTCTCCTGCTCCTGCTCCGGGTGCTTCCCACCGATCGTGCCTTGCCATGCGTGCTCCGCATGGGAGGATCCTTGCCACGCGTGCTCCGCGTGAGGGGGAGTGTTAACGGATAGTCCCACATCGGTAAGGGAGGCACCCATCACCCGCTTAATATACCCCCTGTGGACCTCCCCTTACAAGCCGGTTTTGTGAGGTGCGAGGGTTTCTAACATGGTATCAGAGCTAGCCTGTCTTCTGCTCCTGCTCCGGGTGCTCCCCACCGATCGTGCCTTGCCATGCGTGCTCCGCATGGGAGGATCCTTGCCACGCGTGCTCCGCGTGAGGGGGAGTGTTAACGGATAGTCCCACATCGGTAAGGGAGGCACCCATCACCCGCTTAATATACCCCCTGTGGACCTCCCCTTACAAGCCGGTTTTGTGAGGTGCGAGGGTATCTAACACTTCCTAGGAAATGGTTGCATTACACTGCATTTTGTATATTTAAACAGGGGGTAACTCACTACTTGTTGTTGTGTATGCAAAAACCAACTTCGTACGGATAATGACTATTTAAAAGAATTGAATTATTACGTCAAGTTTGTGAAGAACTGTTTGATATAAACAATATATTTGCCTATTTGCATTATGTTCTATTGATAATGTGGTTCTCGTGATATTGACTCTTAAGCTGAAATATGTAACGTTTCTCTTGTTATCCACCTAGTTTCCTGGATTTCTAATTCAAGTGTTTCATGGTTAGGGATCGGCTATAATGGATTCCCAAGAGGTTGCTCTGATGACAAGCTTCCCTGGGCAAAGGTGGTTGTTATATTATATCACGCAATAAAGTCAATTCAACGGGTGTAACTTCATTGTGTCAATAGGTGCATCAACATGCTAATCTTTTTCAGGCTGTTTGGCAATGCCCGAGTTTGTTATTTTGTCATACAACTTATGTTCTATCTTAAAAACCTATTAGTAGTGTAAAGAGTTGGATATATTACCTGTGGATTACTAAGAGATCTTCTGGTTTGACATTTGATCCTTGCACTTTTAGTAATGCAGTTTTTGATTCATTCCCTCTTAATGCAGAAATCAATGAATGGTGATTCTCTGGAGACGAAATACCCGTAAGCCCATGAGTTTCTTCGGAGGTTCATTAATTGGTCCTAAATTTCCTGCAATCCATCTAATATGGTCATTTGCTTCTCAATTTCCTTAATTTCTTTACAAGTTCTGAGTGCTCGTACCTAAGATAACCTACATGACATTGATATAGGATAACATCCTTTGGATTGAACGGTGAGTCCAAATAAATATTATACAAGGTTTGAGGAGAATAATATTTTTTTTGTTATAAGGGCAGCATGAAGTTACTAGTTTCAAAGAAGATGAAGAAGAGATTGTTCCCTCTAATTTTTTTGTATTTGTGGTCAATGCTTATGTTGTTATGCATAAAAGCTTCTTTTGTAGGTTGAAAAAAATGATGAATCATCTTGTGAATCATGATCTATTTCAGATTCTCCACAGTCCGTACTCAGTCTCCTAGAAAAGTTCGAAATTATGAACCCACATGTTCAATTACGAGCAAGGAGAGGTTACAATGAAGAATGTGCGATGAATCCTAGATCGAAAACTTCCGTTGTTACTAAAAGCAAGCATACTCAGATGGGGTCAAGCGAGGAGCATAACGTGAATCCCACCTTCACAAGAGAACAAAGGACATAAATGTTTGCTAACACAACTTCATTTGGGAGCTCGTTGTGTAAGGAACAATCAAATTGGTACGATGCAACATTGATAAAAAAAAAAAGTAAAAACAACAAGCAGCATGCTAGCACAGATGTTATCAAAGGATAAGATGTGCAATTCTATAAGCAAGATCAAAGCTGAAATAATGTGAATTAAAGGGAAGGGTTGGAATGATAATCAAAACCGGTGATTTAAACCTAGCCAATTTAGGATTCTTATAATAGCGGGTTTCAACAGGATTTTTTTTGTGTGTGTTAGAGTTGTTATTTGTTTTGAACCCTATACTGCAGAAGAATGGGCTATGGTTGCTGTATATTACTAGATGAAATAAAAATATTGCTCCTCTCTCTCTCTCTCTCACACACACACACACACACACACACACACACACACACACACACACACACACACACACACATGCGCGCGCGCCCGCCCGTATTTCTCCGCCATGCACAGGAATCCTGAAAGACGGGTTTCCGATCTTTTAGCTGGACCCAGTGAGGTTTAACAGTTACATCATCACTTCATTGATTGGCCATTTCTATATGCATTAGAGAGAGAAGCCTTACATCAGTACATGTGTTAACTGTGCTCATATACAAGGGAAGCTAATGAAACCAATGAAGCATAAGATGACAGTTTTTCTGAAGAAATTGATGTCTTTGCTCATTATTGTTCTGAGATGCATATTACATCGGCATGTACACTGTTTTTTTTGTAATTCATGTGATGTAGTCCACAATAATTGGTTAATCATTCTATTTCGGTCTAATATAGTTTCTCAATAGTTTCAGTCAACAACAGTTATTTCTCAATAGTTCACGGTTCACATTGGTAACTACACGAAGAATTCTCAATTAATAATGTTCCTCTCTGTTGAAGGATACACCATACATGTTTCTGTTTTTGATAGCAACCAATATTGTAAAATTGTCTGCCCTCTAATTACCTAACCAATACTGGAAACAACAATTATCAGGAATTTGTTTCGATGGATTTTTAAAAAATGTTTACATAGAAGTACATAATAACTATATCTAGAATTGATGTAATGGTGGCTGCTCACCATAATTTTAGATTCTCATATGTTCATTTAATTTGAGAAAAAAAGTTCACTTTTTGTATACATTTTTTTCCTGAAAAGTGTTTCCAAAGGTGAGTTAATCTATTGCGAGAGATAGTGTGATTTTGAATTTTTTTTCATTTAATTATTTTATATGAAATTTAATGAATATTTGTTCAATATAATATGTATACTTTTATGGCATGCAATTATTGTATAACATGTTACTTGTATCTTAATTTCCAGATAAGAATACAGTTCCTTGTATCTAACCATGGGATCAAATGTTGACAATTTTCCTTGTATATGGTCAGCTGTTGTTATAATAGCAATTATGTTAAAATTCAATGTAATATATTCATAGATTCAGTCAATATATGTCTTTAACCTGCGAGCAAATGTAACGGTTTGTTGTAATAGTTGCTTCACTTCTTTGGCAGTTATGTTGTTCATGCTGAAGTTAATGCTATTCTGAACACAAATCATGCGTCTGCTGCTGGACAGGTTACACTTCATCTTTGCTTTTGTTTACCTTCCGATTTGATGACCATCAGACCATCCCACTTTTCATGTGAATCTGTTTGCATTTGTTCAATGCAAATAGTTGTATTAAAAATTTGTCAACTGAAGCTGGAGAGCCTGCCATCATGCTTTCAATCTTGGTTAAACAATTGCATTTAATTGCACAGCCGCGTGAAGTTTTACTGCATTTTAGAGGTTCTAGCTAGAGATACATCTACCAGACCTATCTGTTGAATTATCTTTCATAGACATCATATATTGAATCAATATTTCCTTTTGTCAAAAATGGTACTAAAATGGGCCCATCTTTTAATATTTTGCAGCGACTATATGTTACGATGTTTCCGTGCAATGAATGTGCAAAGATAATCATCCAGGTTGGTGCTTGTGTGGTAAATCTAATCACTTATGCTTCTACAAATTTATTTATTAGTAAAGCATAAGTCAATGAGGCGCTATTGTGAAAAGGTTAAGACCTAGAACTTGAGGATAATTATACAATGAAAAGACTCACATATCATATAACCAATGTTTTAAAAAACAGAAGGCGGAAGGCAGGCGGTCAAGTGATTTTAAGGCGGAAGGCGGACGACTAGGCGGGCGCCCAGAGAAAAAGGCGGGTGCTCACCTATATAAAATATATTATATATATTCTATATGTATGTATATATATAAATTCATAATTCTATATAAAAAAATAATAATAGAAAGTTCTACATATGCAAACATCAAAACAACCGATTTGAATATAAAAGTTTTATGAAAAGGGAAGAGGGGATCGGGTGAGGTCGGGGTTAATTGCGAGGTAAGGGAAACTGGAAAGAGAGCAGGGGGTCGGGTCGGTCGCGAGGCAGAGGGAAGGGAGGAGGGGCTAGGGTTGGGCCGGGGTCGGTCGCGAGGCAGAGGGAGGGAGGGGAGGAGGGGATCGGGTGAGGTCGGTCGCAAGGCAGAGGGAGGGAGGGTTGGAGGGGATCGGGTGGGGTCGGGGTTGATTGTGAGGCAGGAAAAAGAGAGCAGGGGGTTGAGTCGGCGACAGCCTGCAGGTAGCGAGAGAAGGAGGGGGGAAAGGAGATCGCAGAGAGAGAGAGAGAGAGAGAGAGAGAGAGAGAGAGAGAGAGAGAGAGAGAGAGAGAGAGAGAGAGAGAGAGAGACGCATGAGTGATCGCTTGCTCAGGAACGGGAGTCACGAACTCATGGGAATAAAACCCCTTTCTGAGAGCCGCATGAGTGCTCGCTTTCTCGAAAACGGGAGTTACAAACTCACGGGAATAAAAACCCAAAGGGGTCGGATCCTACATTAAAACTCACCTGGAGCCCGCCTGCCTTTTATCCGCCTAGGCGCTCGCCTTTTATCCGCCTGTAGTGCCGCTTAATGCTAAAGCGGAGCGGCCAACCCCCTAAAACGTCTAGGCGGTCGCCCGTATTGCCTTTTAGAACAATGCATATAACAATTGTTTTACTTACACACACACACACACACACTTATGCATGCCGTGCCTGTCGGCACTGCAGCGGGCCGCCTTCAGCGGCAACACACTTGTCGGCACTGCAGCGGGCCGTTTTCGGCGACAACACACCTGAACGCCTTCGGCAATAAAACACTTTCGACGATAACACCGATATTCATAGTATATCCATTTCCTCACCCGTGCCGATTGGCACGAAGCGGGTGCCTTCATCTCGACCAACTCCCCCTCCTCCTATAATCGACCAATCACAGCTGTCTCTGTTCGAACAGATTCCTCGAGATCGACCTGATGGTTTGGGGTGGCTGAAATTTCAGCAGGCAGGTTTATAGTCGTTGATGCGAACAACGATCACGGGATGAACAGTCAGGTTTAGTGCAGTTTCAATCATAGTTGTCAAGACGTCAAGACGAGGCTAGGCGCCCTGAGGGCTATGCTATCAAAGTCGGGACTAGTCGGCGACTAGTCTCTGGGCGGCATTTTGCCGACCGATTAATTTCGATTCCGTCATTGCTGGGCGGAATCCCGACTAGTCCCCGACTAGACCCGACTAGTCCCCGACTAACGACTGCCGACTAGTCCCCAAGCAGCATTCTGCAAGTAAATTTTTTTTTTAAAGGAGTCTGCGCAAGCAATTTTGTTTGGATTCTTTTACATTGGCTCAAAGTCTTGAGTCGCAAGACTCACAACTATGGCTCTTCCCTGTAATCATCTGTTGAGCACCTGAGAATCTCAGATAAAAACATAGACAAATAATTAGTTTATTTGTTGATATCCATATAACCCTATAATCAAAATTGGGGTTGTTCACTGATTAAACATCATCAAACAAATATTGTGATGAATTCTTAGTTCTGAGTCTTTTGACATGGGCATGAAGCCAATACAACTGTGTTATATTAGACTGTTACTTATGTATTTATACCCATACTGTGAAGTGTGAAGGTATGTATTGTTATTAACCGACTAATATCATATACTTATTGACATTTATGCTAATTCATATATCATATATGTTTAGAGAGGGGGGGGGAGTGATTAGAATAAGTTTTAGCCGACTAGTCCCGAATTAGTCCCGACTAGTCCCGATTAGGCCGACTAGGGCCGACTACCGACTTTGACTGCATAGCCGAAGGGAGCCTAGGCGTGGCCTTATGTGCATAGGCGTGACCTTATGTGCATAGGCATCCTCCAAGCACGGGTGTATATGTATATTCTATACTTGCAGGTATATATGTAATAGGCAGCAATATAACACCTTACTAACATGAAATTGAGCATAATCTAGTCAAATGCATGCAACACAATGACACATACATAGTATAAATAAGTAAACAACAAAAGGAACAAATAGAATACAAACACTTGCTAATATAAAATTGAGCATATTCTAATCAAATGCATGCAACACAATGAACACATAATATAAACAAGTATACAACAACAAAATACACAAAGAAGATGGGGGCGAGTTGGGTTTTACTTAAAAAAAAAAATCAATACCTAAAATAGGCGTGCGCCTAGCCTAGGTGTGCCTAGGTGCGCCTAGGCCGTCGCTTAGTACTGTTCGCCTAAGTGCACTGGGGCCTAGCTGTCTTCGGGCGCCTAGTGCACCTAGGCGCGCGCGCGCCTTGACAACAATGGTTTCAATGGGCCGAGATTTTAGGGGTTTAGTGCAGTTTAAATGGGTTGGGATTTGAAACCAAGGAGAGATCGTGTGTTGATTTTTGAACGAATGGTTATATCTATTTGGTTCATTTTTGTCCAGTCAGCTTGTCCGAGTCAGTTTTTCAGTTCCGTTTTGTCTAGTCAGCACAAAACCAACATCCCTTGTTATATAGATATAGTTTATATTATAGATTTTAAATCGAAGATTTAGATTTATATTACCTATGAATTAGCCATCAGCACTTTCTGTAAGAAACACATCAAGAACTGTAGAAACTAGCACATACAAAGAGAAATTATTCAATCCATACAATCGATCGATATTCCTATAATTTCCCATGTTTTTTATGATATATGTATCGAGAAATGTTTCAATCTAGTCTAGTGAACTTACAACAGGCTCATACTTTTGCATGGATTAGGATGTGGGGTCGGAGTCTTACACATCTTGAAAAACTTTCTTTATCAATTTTAAAAATTATGGATCCACAGTTTCACTAATCATGTACAGGGAGTACATCATCATCATCATCCAAATCCTATCCCATCCAGATGAGTTAACGATATGAAATATTGGCAAGAAGGGGCAGGCTAATAAATCTACAAGGCCAATGGACAGGTAGTAAAACCCACTCACAGTTTAAGCTCGTGCAACCAGTTAGCAACTCTTCAATGTTCCCCTAAACTAGGAAAGGGTATCGATGAAGAAGGTAGAAAGGAAGATTTGTGTTGGGAACTTGGGACTTGTGATTATCTCTGTGGCAAGGTATACAAATGATAATGAAACCTATAACCATTCTTGCCACATCCCACATTTCGTGTCAACTGGAAAGAACTAGTCATCTGGAATATAGAATTTGAATGGTGATTTTATATAAGATAGTTTTAGAGCTAGTTTTATTTCCATCTGAGTAACAGAGCTTTGTACATTGGTCCACACTTCAGTAAGAACAACAAGTTTTAGAGAGAAAAGAGAAGCTAGGTAGTCTTGTTTACAATTACAAATTCTCTCGCACACTTGCACCGAAGAGCTGACAATTGAAACCCGACGCAACTAAGAGAAGACTCCAAAGAAGCAATGCTATCCTCTCTAACGCTACTACTGCCAAACCCTTCCCTTGGAAAGTGCGTCAGTAACTACGACAAAACCTAAGATAAAGTAAGAAGTGTAATATACAGTTTTTAATTTTGCAGAATATGAAGAGTGAATAATCTATATCATAATTTATGTTATACAACAAAGAAACTAAATTTCTAAAAATAGAAAATAATTTAAATCCATAATTTATCATGATTATTTGTTAACATGAGTAAGACTGAACATGTTACCTCTTATCAATTTTAGTGTACCCCTTTTATTTGCTAGCATGGTATCCTGGCCAAGCATATTATTTAAGTGAACCCCTTTTATGTCCTCAACTGCTGAACACCATACAAAATTTAACCCAACACATCTTGCGCACATGCTTCACCCAACTCAACTTACACAACCCATCACAACCTAGATGGCCAAATATGATTTTCATCTTTCACGGAGGAGTCGCAAACCCTACCTGCTTCGTTCGGTATAGTGGTATACACCCTTGCCATTTGGGACTACGTCCCAGGAGGTTCCCACGATGTGCCCATAGTTACTAACTTACTCATTGTTCGGGACTGTGTCTAAGGAGGTTACCTGAGACTTGCCCTTGGTTAAGGGGGGTTCAAACCTAACCTATGTGTCACGTACTTGAAGATCGAACATTCTTTTGAAAATACTTTCCAAAATACATGATTTCCAAATCACATATTCACAGCACCGCTGATCATGCACTCAACAAAAAACTCAAAAGTGAAAGTTAAACGACGAGTACTAAGAACTTAACTACAACTCTGTCTGAGCAAATATTTGATTTTTACTTAAGTACAAATTTCAAAGACTCGCTTCGAGGGAGCGGAGTACAAAATGTATATCAGGAGATTGCGGGGAAATCCGTCTAAGATCCTTTGATACTCGATTTCGAAGTACAAAGATTACAACAAGTGAGGAAATGAAAAGAGAAGAGCGTTGCGGTGCTTGATCCTTCCGGGCTTCGCGCGTGATCGGCTAGGGGCTTTGCTTTACTCTTCTTCTCCTAGAATCTTCACTTGTTCTTCGACTTGCTTTGGACTTGAATCTTTAATTTTTCATCTTCGATCTTCGGTCTTCGATTTTCTTTGGTTTGCTTCGATCTTCGATCCTTCTTCTCCGGGATTTCTTGGAGCTTTGAAGTATCTTCAGTCGGGAGCTTTGTAGGTTCTTCTTGCTATGGCCAAAGATGCTTTCTTCTCTTCTTGTCCCTCCTTTTATAAGGGTCGAAGTAGTTATTGTAGAGAATAACTACTTCGGGTGGTTGAAGCAACCTCCTGGTGGTTTCTATAACTTCCCTTGGATGGTTAGAGAAACTTCCAGGTGGTTTACATAACTCCTTGATGATTAGGATCATATTCAGGTGGTTTTGTAACTTCCACTGATAGTTTAATCCTTTTAAGTTTGAGTGAACCGGTCTGATTAAAACGACTTATGGTTCGGGTCTAAAAATCCGAGTCGACTTACTGCGACTCAGATTTTAACAAAGTTAACTCTTGATCCGGTCCTTTCTGACTTGGTGGATTCAACGAGTTTGTCGAATCTAGCGTAAGCTTATTTGTAGAAGCTTAAGCTTGACTATTCTTCGGCCTTGTATATCGGCTTGTCGAAGGATGCTCATCTCTAAGTATCATTCTATTAACTTAGATATAGCCTTTGGACGATAGGGATATAGTATTTTCCTTACTCTCAGACTTGGTCAAATTTCAGAGCGTAAGGAAGCAAGAAAAATTTCCATGGTCATCAAGGAAATAAAGTATAAGGAAGCAAAAATTCCCTGGTCATCAGGGAAATAAAGTCTTCCAGACTTAGCCAAATTTCTGAGTGTAGGCAAAAATTTCCCTGGTCATCAGGGAAATAAAGTCTAAGGAAATAAAAATTTCCCTGGTCATTAGGGAAATAAAGTCTTCCAGACTTAGCCAAATTTTTGAGTGTAAAACAAAATTTCCTTGGTCATCAGGGAAATAAAGTCTTCCAGACTTAGTCAAATTTCTGAGTGTAGAGAAAAATTTCCCTGGTCATCAGGGAAATAAAGTATAAGGAAGCAAAATTTCCCTGGTCATCAGGGAAATAAAGTCTTCCAGACTTAGCCAAATTTCTGAGTATAGAGAAAAATTTCCCTGGTCATCAGGGGAAATAAAGTGTAAGGAAGTAAAAATTTCGCTGGTCATCAGGGAAATAAAGTCTTCCAGACTTAGCCAAATTTTTGAGTGTAAAGCAAAATTTCCCTGGTCATCAGGGAAATAAAGTCTTCCAGACTTAGCCAAATTTCTGAGTGCAGAGAAAAATTTCCCTGGTCATCAGGGAAATGAAGTATAAGAAAGCAAAATTTCCCTGGTCATCAGGGAAATAAAGTCTTCCAGACTTAGCCAAATTTCTGAGTGTAGGCAAAAATTTCCCTGGTCATCAGGGAAATAAAGTATAAGGAAGCAAAATTTCCCTGGTCATCAGGGAAATAAAGTCTTCCAGACTTAGCCAAATTTCTGAGTATAGAGGAAAATTTCCCTGGTCATCAGGGAAATAAAGTGTAAGGAAGTAAAAATTTCCCTGGTCATCAGGGAAATAAAGTCTTCCAGACTTAGCCAAATTTTTGAGTGTAAAGCAAAATTTCCCTGGTCATCAGGGAAATAAAGTCTTCCAGACTTAGCCAAATTTCTGAGTGCAGAGAAAAATTTCCCTGGTCATCAGGGAAATGAAGTATAAGAAAGCAAAATTTCCCTGGTCATCAGGGAAATAAAGTCTTCCAGACTTAGCCAAATTTCAGAATGTAAGGAAGCAAAATTTCCCTGGTCATCAGGGAAATGAAGTCTTTTAGACTTAGCCAAATTTCTGATTTTCTAGCTTTAGGCAATATTTCAATGTCTACAAATTGCCCCCTCAAGGATTGACGTTTCAAGCGAAAAGCGAAAAAGGTCAACCTTTGATTATTTTTTTTTTTTGCCAGGGCCGGCCAGGTTTGATTAGGGCCGGCCAGAAACCTCCAGGGCCGGCCAAAAAAAAAAAAAATTTTTTTTTTTTTTTTTTTTAGGACGGCGGTACAGCTCGTCCTTTGACCCCCCTTTGTCTATAAAAAGGGGTCTCCTCACCTTTTCTAACTTATTTTTCGGTATTTCTTGGAGCTAGGTCTAAAAACCCTACTTCAAGGTATTTTGCAAAAACCATCTCGCAAACTTGATTCCTTCGGCAAGTAGACGATCAAATCATCCAAGGTAATCATAATCTTGATCTTTTCCTTTGCTTTGCTTTCTCTTTGATCTTCGTTTCTCCTTTTGCAATGATCTTTGTGGGCCCCTTTTTTAAAAAAAACGAAACCCTAGTTCAAGGTTTTGCAAGAATGATCTTTGATCTCCTCTTTTACCTTTTTGAATCATATGATATTTGATTCTTGGATCATCTTTCATGCATCTAGATGATCTTTGACTACCCATCTACTTGAATCGATTAGGTTTTTAGAAACCCTAGTTCAAGATTTCGTAAGAACGATTTTTTTTTTTTGCTCTCATTTTTACCCTTTTTTTTTTGCTAGGGCCGGCCAGGTTTGATTAGGGCCGGCCAGAAACCTCCAGGGCCGGCCAAAAAAAAAAAAAAAAATGCCAAAATATTTGTCTGAGCAAATATTTGATTTTTACTCAAGTACAAATTTCAAAGACTCGCTTCGAGGGAGCGGAGTACAAAATGTATATCAGGAGATTGCGGGGAAATCCGTCTAAGATCCTTTGATACTCGATTTCGAAGTACAAAGATTACAACAAGTGAGGAAATGAAAAGAGAAGAGCGTTGCGGTGCTTGATCCTTCCGGGCTTCGCGCGTGATCGGCTAGGGGCTTTGCTTTACTCTTCTTCTCCTAGAATCTTCACTTGTTCTTTGCTTGTTCTTCGACTTGCTTTGGACTTGAATCTTCAATTTTTCATCTTCGATCTTCGGTCTTCGATTTTCTTTGGTTTGCTTCGATTTTCGATCCTTCTTCTCCGGGATTTCTTGGAGCTTTGAAGTATCTTCAGTCGGGAGCTTTGTAGGTTCTTCTTGCTATGGCCAAAGATGCTTTCTTCTCTTCTTGTCCCTCCTTTTATAAGGGTCGAAGTAGTTATTGTAGAGAATAACTACTTCGGGTGGTTGAAGCAACCTCCTGGTGGTTTCTATAACTTCCCTTGGATGGTTAGAGAAACTTCCAGGTGGTTTACATAACTCCTTGATGATTAGGATCATATTCAGGTGGTTTTGTAACTTCCACTGATAGTTTAATCCTTTTAAGTTTGAGTGAACCGGTCTGATTAAAACGACTTATGGTTCGGGTCTAAAAATCCGAGTCGACTTACTGCGACTCAGATTTTAACAAAGTTAACTCTTGATCCGGTCCTTTCTGACTTGGTGGATTCAACGAGTTTGTCGAATCTAGCGTAAGCTTATTTGTAGAAGCTTAAGCTTGATTATTCTTCGGCCTTGTATATCGGCTTGTCGAAGGATGCTCATCTCTAAGTATCATTCTATTAACTTAGATATAGCCTTTGGACGATAGGGATATAGTATTTTCCTTACTCTCAGACTTGGTCAAATTTCAGAGCGTAAGGAAGCAAGAAAAATTTCCATGGTCATCAAGGAAATAAAGTATAAGGAAGCAAAAATTCCCTGGTCATCAGGGAAATAAAGTCTTCCAGACTTAGCCAAATTTCTGAGTGTAGGCAAAAATTTCCCTGGTCATCAGGGAAATAAAGTCTAAGGAAATAAAAATTTCCCTGGTCATTAGGGAAATAAAGTCTTCCAGACTTAGCCAAATTTTTGAGTGTAAAACAAAATTTCCTTGGTCATCAGGGAAATAAAGTCTTCCAGACTTAGTCAAATTTCTGAGTGTAGAGAAAAATTTCCCTGGTCATCAGGGAAATAAAGTATAAGGAAGCAAAATTTCCCTGGTCATCAGGGAAATAAAGTCTTCCAGACTTAGCCAAATTTCTGAGTATAGAGAAAAATTTCCCTGGTCATCAGGGGAAATAAAGTGTAAGGAAGTAAAAATTTCGCTGGTCATCAGGGAAATAAAGTCTTCCAGACTTAGCCAAATTTTTGAGTGTAAAGCAAAATTTCCCTGGTCATCAGGGAAATAAAGTCTTCCAGACTTAGCCAAATTTCTGAGTGCAGAGAAAAATTTCCCTGGTCATCAGGGAAATGAAGTATAAGAAAGCAAAATTTCCCTGGTCATCAGGGAAATAAAGTCTTCCAGACTTAGCCAAATTTCTGAGTGTAGGCAAAAATTTCCCTGGTCATCAGGGAAATAAAGTATAAGGAAGCAAAATTTCCCTGGTCATCAGGGAAATAAAGTCTTCCAGACTTAGCCAAATTTCTGAGTATAGAGAAAAATTTCCCTGGTCATCAGGGAAATAAAGTGTAAGGAAGTAAAAATTTCCCTGGTCATCAGGGAAATAAAGTCTTCCAGACTTAGCCAAATTTTTGAGTGTAAAGCAAAATTTCCCTGGTCATCAGGGAAATAAAGTCTTCCAGACTTAGCCAAATTTCTGAGTGCAGAGAAAAATTTCCCTGGTCATCAGGGAAATGAAGTATAAGAAAGCAAAATTTCCCTGGTCATCAGGGAAATAAAGTCTTCCAGACTTAGCCAAATTTCAGAATGTAAGGAAGCAAAATTTCCCTGGTCATCAGGGAAATAAAGTCTTTTAGACTTAGCCAAATTTCTGATTCTCTAGCTTTAGGCAATATTTCAATGTCTACAAACTCAAGTGCACGTCTCAATTGGAAAGGGACTGTAAAACCAATAAAATCAAAATTAGTAATTCGAAAGGCAATGACTAAAAGCATGGCTATAATATGCTTCTATTTGTTTAACAAAACTCAAGGGTAACACACAATATTGTGAAAAGGAAGAAAACATGTCAGATATATCGACTTACATGAAGTAAAAGAACAACAGAAAGCTACCTATTATTCAGAATATATATTTCATGAATTAATAAAAGATTTAGTACGAAAATGGCATTATTTACTGAGCATATGGGAAAAAGAGATTTTCATCCAAAGCAGTTATGTGGCAAACCTATATCTAATCCATGCTTGTGATAACGAGAAGATAGTACCAAATATAATTTAATAATTTATTTGATTATTGAAAACGATAATAGTAACATATCTTCATAGTACCATCGTATGCTGGTAATTTTAATAGTCAGTCAAGTGGTAATAGTAATAATCTTAAATTGCAGGCATAACCTACAAAGATCGTAACAAAAGTCTCGGTAGAAGCTTACTAACTGAATCTTTATGAATTCGAAATCATAGAGACGATGCAACCAATGATATATGTCTATATGCTGTACTGATGCTTGTTAAAAGCTTTAACCCATGTTGTATATTCGTAATACCATATCCTTTTATGCATGATTCAATTTATTGACAATGAACAGCTAGTCAAACAAATTTAGTATAGGATCTTAATACATCCAATACTAATATTTAAAATCTTATGCTTTCTGATATATAAATCAATAATATATGCAACAAAATAGTGTACAACGACTAATAACTATGGAACTATCTGGAATAATAAAATACAATTATTCATAAGTTTTGATTTGGGAAAATTTCTATGTTATGTATGTAGTCTTCGTGATAGACATCAATAAAATTACCCACTAAAACCACAATTAAGTAATTGAAAACCTGATGTTTTCATATTGATAACATAGATATACTTATTTAAAGAAAAATGGATTTCATAATAATAAGTGGGAAAAATTATGGTAGGTACGGGGATTAGGCCATCTATGGAATTAGGAGGAGGAAGGCGGAAATTGATGGCGATAGCTCGGAGGTGGTCCAACAAGCTAACTTTAAATCCCTTGTCGAAACAACAAATAATGTGAATATCACAAAAATTACAAATAGGATGAGAACGAGCCGATCTCTGAAAACGATGATGATAGATGTAGGTGCAACAAAGATGGTTTAATGATGATGGTATGGTGATCCAAATCATGTTACTAGGAGAGAAAAAGAAAAAGAGAGATGGAGGGATGGGAGAGACTAAGAGGATGCATTCAATGGAGGGATGTGAGATAACAAGAGGAAGAAAAAAAAAATCAATTGTCATTTGTCACAGCAGTAGGAATTTTAAATTCTATGTATGCATTTAATGGATTTTATTTTGGGAGACTTAGCCTTAAGTCCTTTTAGTAGATGCTATATTAGCTGAAGGACATGCAATGTTTCAATATTGCACCAAGTCCATCCCGAACATTGCGTGCTACAGCAAGTCCCTCCTCCTTATTTACCCCCTCACTTGCTACAAAAAGAGTATTCCATTTGTCTCCAGAAAGTATCCATTCGCTGGTTGACACTGTGCATGTAGCGATTGCTATAGTGATTTCACTATAGCTGCTATAGTGATTTCACTGTAGCAAGAGTATTAATTCGATTTGGTAAGAGTATCAATTTAGCGAATTGTCTGTTGCTACAGTGATTTCACTGTAGCTGTTAGATACCCTCATACCTCAAAACCCGGGTTGTAAGGGGAGGTCCACAAGGGGTATAATAAGCGGGTGATGGGTGCCTCCCTCACCGATGTGGGACTATTCGTTAACACTCCCTCTCACGCAGAGCATGCGTGGCAAGGATCCTCCCACGCAGAGCACGCATGGCAAGGCACGATGGGTGGGGAGCATCCGGAGCCGGAGCAGGAGACGGGTCAGCTCTGATACCATGGTAGATACCCTCACACCTCAAAACCCGGGTTGTAAGGGGAGGTCCACAAGGGGTATATTAAGCGGGTGATGGGTGCCTCCCTCACCGATGTGGGACTATTCGTCAACAGTAGCAATAATATCAATTCATCGAATGTATACTCTTTCTGAAGACGAACGGATACTCTTGCTACAATGAAATCACTGTAGCAACCGCAACATGCACAGTGTCACCCGGTGAATAGATACTCTTGTTGATGACGAATGGATACCCTTTCCGAAGACGAATGTATACTCTTGCTATAGTGTTTTCGCTATAGTAGCTAAAATGAAATCACTATAGCAATTGCTACATATATAGTGTTAATCGGTGAATGAATACTCATGCCACAGACGAATGGATACTCTTACTGGAGGGGCAGTTTTGTAATTTAAAGGGAAAAAAAGTCAACATTTTCGGTTAAGGGCTTCTTGTACAAACGTGTCCTTCGGGAGGGACTTTAGCTAATATCCTAGCAACTTGTATCCTTTAGCTTAAATAAAGACGTGGAGGGCTTTAGGACTAATTAACCCTTTTATTTTTTACCTCAATTATCTTAGGTAGAACAAATAAACTTTGCATTTTCACCCCTAGATATTACTGCCACTTCCATTTTGAGGAATTAAACACGCATCATGGTTCCTTCGATTAGAAATCATGTCAGGTAGTTTTGCATTTTCGGCCAATGCTTGATGTTGAATATGCGCTGATGCTGCTCCATTCTTGCAGTCGGGTGTCTCCGAGGTCATCTATTTTGTAGAGAAAAGGTTGATCAATTCGGATACTGCATACATTGCCTCTCACAGGCTGCTATCAATGGCAGGTATTAAGGTATGTTATCCACAGCCGAGATTTCGTCTTTTTTATTTTTCTTCACAAAAAGTAGATAAATAAATAATTTGATTCCTTCAATAGTTTGACATGACTTGCATCTGTGCATCCTGTAGGTTAGGAAGCACCAGCCACATATGACACAGATCTCAATCATGTTTCAGGAGCCGTAGAGTCGTCGATCCTCAATAACTGTTAAAGCTCTGGGGGTAAGATATAAAGGGGTTAATGTCATGCAGAAGTGCGCATTTTTGCTACCCGATTGATACGCTGCGCTTGCTTACGGCCCAATCGTGGTGCGCCACGTCGTCCATTAAAAGTGCACAACGGGGACTACACTTGTATAGGAGGCAGGCTACGCTTTGCCGATCCCCATTATGCCCTTTTTAATGAACGACATGGCGCGTCATGATAGGGCCGTAAGCAAATGCAGCAAATCAATGGGGTTGCAAACATGCTCTCCCACTCTATTTTCTTGCGGGGGGTGCTTACTACTGCTGTTAAACATTCTGTGAATTTTCAAAAGCTAATGATTGTTCCTTTGTATTCTTGAGGTGTTGAGGGTGCATTCTCAACTCGAGGTGTGTGCCGCTGTAGTGGTCGTCGTCTGGTCCTCCCGTCGCCCGCCCCCCCTTTCCTTTTTTTTTTTTTTCAAAATGGAAAGGGCTTTTTTTGGTTTTAATTTAATCCATATTGTCAGGGGTGCTTTGTTTAGTCATATATCTGTGGTAGGAAAAGTTCAAGGGGTACATTGAAGCAATGCCTTAAGAGGACTTGGTGTTCTCGAGAGCACATGGGAGTAAGTGGCCATCTTGGACTAAACTGATTGAGGTCGATGGGTCTTGAATAGTTCCATCAGGATCATTGATCTCGAGGCGGTCAATCGGAGTAGTTGGCGCCACTCAGACACGGTTTGGGCCGCTGATTCGGTCGTTCTTGTTTGCGAACAGTCACACATGTTCAACCAACATGTGAACATTGCTGGCCATGTATGGTATTGTATTTCTCCTTCATCCCTGAGGCGGTGATCTGTATGGGATCGGCGACATCAACAAGCAGGAGAGGAAGGGAAGAGGAAGGTGGGTTGCTTATAGAGTTGGGGGTTGTCTTTAGTCATGAGCTATCTTTGGTAAAATGCTATAACTTATAGGGTTTTTGGCCATGACATGCCTTTACAAATGTTTAATTTCAAAACCTAAAGCATGGGGTTGAATCACTACAAAAACCGGCTTGATCCTAACTAGCCCCCCTGAAAACCCAGCCTGAAGTCTGATAGGGCTGGGGCTAGGGTTGCCTTCCTAGACCCGTTGCCTGGCCCGACCTCACTCATGCACTGTAGCAGCCAGACCCGATCTGTTTTACACCCATTTACCACCCCAACCCCTGTTTGATTAAATTTCTCTCATCCGGATCTTTTAAGGGGTTATTAGCTTAAGACCCTTCTAACTAACTATGTAGTTTGTAAACCCTCTCTAACTGTTTTGTAGTGTGTTATGTCCTTCACTATTTTTGTTTATTTTTATATCGTGATCATTTTGTCCCTCGAACTATCCTTGTAGAATCTGATCTATAGTTTTTTTACAGCTGAGAAGCCCCATCTTAGGAGATGGTTTTCAGTTGCAAACCTTTCTATTTGAGCTCATCCTCCTATGGACGAAAATGTTCCTCGTCTCACATTAAATTTAGATTTGATGCTATTTGCCTTCCCTCCTCCCCCCCCCCTCCCCCCAACCTAATGGATCTCTCTAATATAAGATTTATAGGCCATAGGATGGATCCTAGATCTAGAAATCTCAAAAACCCTAAACCTAACCTGAACCTCCCATCATCGTTGTTGCCTTCTCCTTTGCTGCTTGCGCCCGCCGACTCTATCATGGCTGCTCACGGTCGTCTCTGTCGCACGCGCCCTCTGCCTCCTTCACCTTTGCCCACGGCCGCCTATGCCTCTCTGCACCTTCGTCTACGCCTCCACCTTCACTCCCGCAGCCTGCGCCTCCATCTTTGCCTCCGCCACTGATCGAGAGAGAAAAGGAGGTGAGGGTGGTCTTGGGATTAAAACTAAATGGAATGTATCGGAGTAATGGTAGTGATATTTTACTCATTTTATAGGAGTTGACTAGGTCAACAGGGATTTAGTGTACAAGTGTCTTTTCGGATTGGGTCTTAAGCTCTTAGCTCAAACCAAACTATTGTTGGGATTGGCGTTTAAATGCATATTTTATAAAGGATTTATCGCCAACGCCCCCATCTTTTAATATGAGCTTATTGCGTTATAGTCTAAAAATCCTAACCCATTACTCGTTATTGTCCTCTTATGTTAAACTATATGGGGTTCCACTACGATCACGAATTGGAAAATTCACTATTGGATTCCCTAGGAATTTTAGTATGGTACCAAAGTGGGTACCATAGAATTTCCCTAAACTAATATCAGGCCTATGACTAGTATTTATTGTTCGTACGACTATTGATATGCCTAGGACGCATTCGAAGAGCATATCTAGCGGATGACCCATATGCATTTATATTATGCATAGTGAAAGGATAACCACATCAGCATCTATACTATATACTAAAACGGAAGCCTCTCTCCCGTGTTGTGACACGTGGACGTCTTGTAAAGAACAAGAATCCTTCTACTATGTGTGAATGCGGCTCACTTTTAAATCCTATTAAAAACCTACCATAACGATGATAAAATACTCATTCAAAGGGATTTAATGTTAATATCTCTTTCTAACAAGTGATGTCGTCTGTGCCAAATGGCATGCATTAAGTTCATCCCGACATTGATGACAAAAATGTAGTTCTCTTTTTCGTTCTATGACAAGTGGACCACTTTAAAGAGCCAGAATCCTTCTCTCATGTGTAAACGCGGTTCTCTCATAAATCTCATTAAGAACTTAATATAAAGATGATAAATATCCCATACAATTGTATTTAATGATTAATTGATGTTAATTAAAAAAATCATTAGTAATATATTTTTCTCTCTCTAACAATTGAATCACACTTGGATTAGTGAATCGTAATCTCTCAAGATTGTACATTTATTCGGACGGTTGTGATGTCTTTGCTAAGTGGTGTTCATCAGATTCATCTGGGCATTGCCTGGGTTTCTTACTAGTATACATAAGATTGAAAGCGATAGGTAAATAGCTTGGCTCTATCCGATCTATATCATTTTTTCTCTTGTCGTCCCATGTCTTTTTGGGTCATGGAAAGCCATGGCATCTTTGCGGATGGGTTTGCATAAAACGTACGAGGACCATAGTAATGGGTCATCAAATACGTGTTATTTTATCCATATTGCGGTGGGGCCCAGCGGATGGGTTTTTCACTGGAGATGCTCTATGATGCGAGGCGACGTATCACAGTGGAACGATTGGTCCGTGCTCGGGACATATTCTAAGAGCTCTTGGGGGTCGTTTGGTTCACGGAATTGAGATCTTTTTTGCAGAATCGGAAAAGAATGTCGGGGATTTCGACGTTTGGTTCATGGATTTAAAGGGGGAATAGGATGCCGATGGGAGTCCTATTTCGGTTCAATGGGTGTTGAGGGGGGAATGAGATTCCTTCCGAAGTTAGAGGGAATTAATTTGTTTTTCCTTGGAATCCTACATGGCAAATTAAATCTGATAATCTTACCCTCTTGTCTTACACTTATACTCATATAGTTTAGGATCCCCCCCCCCCCCCTCATTTCCTGATCTTATTCTTGTACGAACCAAACACCAGAATCTTATTCCGATTTCTAGAATACGATACCAGGGAATCGAAATAGGATTCCAAAAGTGTATTTCGTGAACTAAACGACCCCTTGCACCCGAAAGAGGCATCACCTGTGATGTGGGGTGACACATCACCATAATCAACTCAGGCTATGAGGACTTTTTATTAGGGGTGCAACTTGGGCCGGGTAAACTGGGAATCGACCCAATCTGACATAATCGTTTTGTGGACCCGACTGAATACAAGTTGGTTCTGGGTTGATCCGACCCAACCAGAGAACCAATTCATATATATTAGTCCATATACATGATAGGTTCACTTATATATATCATGGTTTCGATTTGGGAGCACATGACTAAGCATGTATTGTTTGCTAGTGTTGAACCAACTTCCAATAGAACCCAACGCGTGGCTAAAGCCTAAAACCAAATGTGGACCTCTGACTTCCTCGTGAATAACCAGTAGCCATTATTTTTTAGATCAACTAACAACCCGAGAACCTACCCGATCCAACCTTGGTTTGGGTCAGGTTTATGCTTAATTCGGGCTTCAATATGGTACAACTGAACTAGTTCGGTTTATTGCCGGGTTGCCTCAAACCTGAACCAACTCGACCCAAATTGCACCCCTAATTTTATTTGTGCAATTTTATGTCTCCAAAATTTAATAGCTCCTCTTGACAACTAAGGAGGGTAAATTTTAGAGTGTTTTTTGCTTCTTCCAAAATCAATCTGTTAAAAAATCTCAAAATTGCCGTTCCTTTTTTTTTTGGTAGGAACGATGGGGGTTCTATTCATGGCACCCTAGCCCTAATTAACAAAAATTAGTACAATTATTCCGTGTCTCCTGCTCTTTAGCTATCAGGGTGTAGATACAGCTAGTGATAGAGGAGGAAGAGAAAGAAAAGCTCTCCTGGAAAGTGAACATGGCTAGAGCATATGCACATGTATTATCGTCACGTCTAACATGGGAGAAGCAGCAAGGGGGAAAACTTCGAGAGATATTTCTGCAGTCGGATACAATGCTGTGTATCAGCCATGGTGGGGAAAAATTTCCATCCGTCAAGATATGGTCGCCACCCTCAATGACAACAGGAGAGGCACCCAACCTCAAAAGGGCTTTAAGCTCCAGAAGGATTGCTCTAGCTTCGATCTCAATCACTTCACCAACCTCAAAAATCCCTCCCTCCGAGAGGATATAGGAACCAGAACTATCTCTGATGATGACCCCGATAGCAGACCGGGTACTGATTAGTGCTCCATTCGCGTTTGTCTTAAGTTTGCCTTGATCAGTTGATCTGGAGGTAGCCAATGGGACGGATGGGCCTCATGCCCCTTCTGATAAGTTGAGGATAGAGCTTTGATAAGTTGAGGATAGAGCTTAGATTCCATGATTAAACCATTAAATGTTTGGAAAAACCATGGTCCATGACATCAAATTCGATTTTTTTCCCAAAGCCTTTGTTCTATAATTGCAGTTTTAAGTGAAACATAAAAGCCGCTTTTTGAGTTAGTAGCTTTTATACAGGCTGCTATTTATGATAAGTGGATTTCTCGGTCCATTTGATTTAAAAAAAAAGGTTGACAAAGCTGCAGTCAAGGACAGTGACTTTATCGTGGAGGGCTATATAGCCGTAAAGTTGTGGTAAATTTCAAAATAACCATGTATTTTTTTAAAAAAATTAATTTTGAAAAAAAAGTTGTATCTTGGTTTTTTTTGTTTTTTTTTTTGAGAATGCTATTCAGCCCGAAGGCTTTTCCGATTTCGCTGGCCTGATTGGCGTGGCAGCATGCAACTGGTGCTGTTAAAGATTTTAAAGTCACTAGTTGGTTTGGCCAAACCTTCGTGCTGAGTAGCATTTTTCTTTTTTCATTTTTTTTTGATAAATTACACTTTACCCCCTAAAGTTTAGCTAAAAAATACTTAAACCCTCTTGTTAAAAAAAACTACAATTTACCCCCTTCAATTCAGTTTTGATGGGATAAAAATTATCAAATGAGGAAATTAAGTAGTTGACAAAAGTCACAAAAGGGGGTAGTGTCTAACATTTCAAATTTTAGGGATCGATTTCGAACAAAATAAACTACTGGGGTTAAGAGTTTTTGAGTTAAACTTCAGGGAGACAAAGTGTAATTTACTTTTTTGTTTGTTTTGCTGGACCAACCAAACAGTCAGAGAAGTGGGCGCTAGAGCAAGGAATCAAAGAGGTTCAGAGATCGAAACGGGTTAGGCAGCAATTGCTATTTATTAATTTCATCATCATGGGTGGCTAGGATTTGCATGTGCAAACTAGAGGTGCAACTGGGTCGGGTTGGTTCGGGTTTGATCCAACTTGGAACCGAACCAAACAAGTTCGGCTCTACCATATTGAAATCCGAACCAACTCAACCGACACTAATGTCGGGTTAGTTTGGGTCGGTTCCCGAGTTGGTAGTTGGTCTAAAAAATAATTGACATCGGCTATTTACTAGCAAGCCAAAGGTCCACATTGAGCTTTAGACTTTAGCCACTCATTGAGTTCTCTTGAGAGTTGGTTCAACGTTAACAAACAACTAATGTTTACTCGGATGCTAGTGTGGAAACTGTGACATATATGTGACCTAATATGTATGAGTTTAGTTCTTGGGTTGGGTCTGGTCTACCCGAGCCCCAATCCGGAATCAACCCATAACAAAACATAAAACTTAACCAATCCATTTAGTCAAAATACTAAGGTTAGCGGTTAGGTTGGCTTATTGTATAATGCCACTTTATATATATATATATTATTTTTATTATTTTTTAAAAAAATTATTTAGTCAAAATATCCGAACCAATCCGACCCATTTAGACCAAACCGGATCGGTTCACGATTTTAGCCGATTCAAGTTGCACCCCTGAAAAGTTCGCCCGGCAACAGCTCCAGCATTGGGAGAGAGGAGGCACCACCAGGCCAAGAGCCCGTTGGTTGTCTGGGTCCCTTGTTCGGGTCCAGCCATGGTGCCTCTAGAAAACAGGATTTCATGCGCGTCACGTTTCTGATGCCACCACCGTTTTTTGTTTTTTTCTCACGGCGACGTGACACGCCATGTCGGCGCCTCCCCAGCGGCCAGCGCCGTAGCGTAGCGTCCCATACCCTACCTATCTCATCTATGCGGTAATCCTGATAAACACATCACTGTCAGCACGTATTTTATCATTCCCCCATAGTTTAATGCAATAAATTATTCATAAACCCCCAACCAACCAGCGGCATTACCCAAAAGTCCCTGCAAACAAGGTGTTTGGTTCAGTGACAGTGCAACCCTTGTGTTCAGACTAAGGTTAGCGACCTTCAACAGAAGCTGGAGCTTTTCCCACCATTTATACATGGTTACAGCTTTCATGATACAATGGAAGAAGCCAATAAAGCCCCCTTTTTTTTTTTTTAGAAATGCTATTCAGCCCGAAGGTTTGTCCCGAATTTAGCAGCCCGAAAGATGTGGCAGCGTGCAACTAGTGGCTAAAACCCACTAATGATTTTAAAATCTTTAACATCACCAGTTGTACGCTGCCACATTTTTCGGGTTAGCGAATTCGGGACAAACCTTCGGACTGAATAGCATCTCTCTTTTTTTTAGACATCATTGGAGGTTAATTCTCACCGAATAATCCCATTAAAGGAATCAAGTTGAGTCGGCTTGATGAGATTTTTTATGTAACTAATTCCATTTTTGGTTGGTTGATGGATCCGTCCAAGAAGAGGGGCATGGATATGTTCACGCACGCACGGGTGAATTAAACGTGTGCTCCCATTTGTCCGAACGACCGCACGCCTCTCCCTCCAAAGTAGGCATAATAAAGTTTACATCAAGTCCCTCCGAAAAAGATGTGTTGTAATGCAGGTTGTCAGTTGTAATTTTTTGCTTTTTTTTCAAGGGTAACCATTCTCACATTGTGAAACTCTAGTGCGGGATTCAAAAAATTGTTGCAAAATATTGTAGCAATTGACAAGGGTGAACCTATGTGGAGACTAGGGGGGCCATGGCCCCTCTAAAATTTAGCAAAGCTCTTGGGGCCCTCCCGTGATAGTTTGAAAATTTAAGGAAAAAAACTTCATATGGCCCCTACAAAATTTTCAATTTTGTACTTTCCGAATCCGTCACTGGCAATTGTTACTTTTTTGCACGCAAATGTTACCTTTAAAACACTGTAGCAATAGTTATTCTTTTGCACGCAAATGCTACCTTTTAAAAACTGTAGCAATAGGCACACTTTTGCACCCAAATGTTACTCTTTTAAAAAAGGTGTAGCAAAACATTTTCGCAATTGCTACTTATTTGCAAGCAAATTTAAACTCTTTTAAAGACACTATGGCAATTGTCACCTTTTTGCACACAAATGTCACTCTTTTTAAAACATTGTAACAAAAGTACCGTAGTAATTGTACTCTTTTGCACAAAAATATTACTTTCTTAAAAACATTGTAGCAATTATAACTTTTTTGTACCACAATATTACTTTTTTCACTACAGTGTAAAAATATTGTAACAAATTACTATGAGAAATTTTCCTAAATGACCACCTGGTATTCCATATATCCAAAAATGACCACCAGGTTTTCTTATTTCCTATTATGATCACTTACACATGTGAAATCCTATGCACGTGTGTCTTCATTTTTTTTCTTCCAAAAATGCCCATCCCTTTAACCGCTTCCTCTAATTGCATCAAAGCCATCTTTGAACCCTTTCGTTGCCGTTTTTCTTGCCGTCACCGGTGAACATTCCGGCCGGACCACTTCAATCGAAGAAAATCGACGGGAATCACGCCGGAACCATACCGGAGCGATGCTAGAACCCGTTTTCCTCTTCGTTGGCGATCGGATCTCGTGAAGAACCGTCGCACGGAAGAAATCGTTGGCGATTGAGGCACGCCGGAATACAACCTAAATCCCACCGGAACTGCCATTGCTAGAGGAAGGAAGAACACCCATTGTTGCAATCGACTGAAATAGAGGTAAAAACCCAAAAAAATGAAGCCCTAGATATTGTAGAAATTTGTTTCTGTACAACTTATCTAGGCGTAAAGTTTTTGCGCTTATTTGCGCTTAGCAGTTTCTGTATTATGTACAGGTTGTCAAGGCGTAAAGTTTTTGCGCTTATTTACGTTTAGCAGTTTCTATATTATGTACATGTAGTTTAGGTGTAAAGTTTTGCGTCTATATGCGCTTAACAGTTTCTATATTATGTGCATATTGTTTTAGGCGTAAATATTAATAAATTTTAGCACTTGTTTTATACATCTAATTGTGGTATATTTGTTTTTGTTTCTGCAGTTTCTTTTATTTATAATAAGGCATGGAATTGCTACCTATATTATGCATTTATGATGGAGAATTTGTGTGCATAAATCGTGTCTATGAGTATAATGGAGGAATACCCAAAGCCTTTCGTTTGAATTTGTCCACCACTTATGACCAACTTATTGACAAAATATATCATATTACGAATGACATTGTCAAAGACTACGATATCACCATTAAAGTGTTATATCCAAGTACAATTCCATGTCCTCCTATACAGATTCAAGATGATAAAGACGTTGCCGTGTTCATTGCCCATAACGTTCGTAATATTAATAGAAGTATCCCATTGTTGATAACTAGGGTGCCAAAAACCTCTACCCCTACACTACCACCCCTTTTTAAATCACCACCCCTTTGTAAGAGGAAACTAGACCCGACGATTATAAATTCCTCCAAATGTACCCGTGATCGTCATTTTGTCACTCCACCAGTTATTATGGTGCAAGATTCAGAAGTATTCTCAGAAGAAGACGTAGACTTTGTACCGTGCAGTCTAGATGTTGAGATAAATATCAAGGAATAAACTTGCATAGGACCCTCCTATGTCAGACATTGACATGGACGACAGAAGGTATGATTAATTATTATGTCATGTTTTAAATATATTATTGTTCTTTTGTAAATACATTCACTATTATAATAAATATATCCATGTATTTGAAGGTTTTCTCCTAGTGTAGATGTCAGACATGATCCAATCACTTTAAATGTTGGTGGTTTCTCTAGTAAAAGGGAAATAGATCTAAACGTCGATCTTATTGATGATGGTTGCGGTGTACTAAAATCATTCATGGATAGCTCTATTGATCCTATATTTCTACATTCGAAGAACCCTCTTGGAGATAACATAGCAAAAGATAGATCTACCGATCCTGCATTTCTATATCCGAAAGATCCTTTTTACTATAATGATGAGAAAGTGATATCCATGAAGAATACCGTTGACTCTCTTGAGGTATATTCGAAGCATATACACATGCTTACTCACACCCAGAAGAATCAAATATCTTCATCATCCGTCTTCGGGTATGAATGTATTGATTATATTGGAATCCTCAATTCATATATATTGTTCAATTTATTAAGTTTGTTATTCTCTTTTGCAGGACTTTCACAACTACTTCGATGCCTAAATATCAATCAAAGGCTAAAGCTCCAAAGCCTTCATCAACCTTTAGGTATGAATGTATTTATTTATACTTTGAGTAATTCATAATGTGAATAAATTTATTTCAATTCTTTAACAACTCATATTTTTGTTTCTAATTTTTAGGACTTCCACAATTGATTCAACACCAATGTGTCCAGCAGTCGATTATAATAAAAATTCTAGTTGGTTAGAAACGAACAAACAAACAGAATTAAAATTGGTGATGACTGAACCATTGGCAATACCTGATCCAACAGAAGGATATGATGATACTTATGTATACAATGAATTTCCGACTGAGATAGAAGTCAGAGATAATTATCATGAAGTGTACCTCTATCAGATGTTTAAGGACAAGGGAACCATGATAAATATGTTGAGCAAATTTGCACTATATTCAAACTTTGAATATAAAGTTTTCAAGTCCACGACTACGAGATGTACTATCATATGCAAAGCTGATAAGTATAGATGGAGATTGCATGCATCTCGACAGAAGAGTACTGATGTGTTCAAGATTACTTCCTTATACAATCAACATAGCTGTTCTTTTGGAAAACGTGGTGAGAATCATTGTCAAGCAAAAAGTCGTTTAATCAGTGAGTTTGTAAAACATAAGTTAGAGGCACATGTTGCATATGCTCCGAAGGCTATTATATGTGATGCACAAAAGGAGTTTGGCGTGAATATTAGTTACAAAAAAGCATGGAGGGCAAAAGAAAGAGCAATAAGGAAATTAAAAGGGACATATGAGGACTCATATGCCATACTTCCAGTATATTGCCATGAGCTTAAGATAAAGAATCCAAGAACCATTACCAAGATCTTATGCGCAGAAGGAAGATTCAAACATTTTTTTATGGCTCTCGGTCCCTTCTTAAGAAGCTTCCAAAGACAGACCTTAAGACCAGTAATTTCTGTTGATGGGACACAACTGAAGAGAAAGTATAAGGGCATTTTATTTCTTACGACAACGTTAGACGGTGATAATCATATTTTTCCTATTGCTATGGGTGTTGGAGAGTCTGAGAATAGCTACAGTTGGAGATGGTTTTTGACAGAATTGCGTGATGCCTTGGGTCCTATTGAGAGATTAGTGCTCGTATCGGATTGACACAAGGCTTTATTACAGCAAGTTCCTCAAGTATTCCCCCATGCATATCATGCGTATTGTGTTTTTCACATAGCATAAAATATGTTTGCCAAATTTAAGCAGAAAGAGTTATATTCATATTATTACACGGCCGCTAAAGCAACACGACCGACCAAATTTCATCTGTTAATGGAAACAATTAAAAGGATGAATATTGATGCATATAGATGGCTAAATGACATAGAGAAAGAAAGATGGACTACGACGTACTTTCCTGAAAGAAGGTATAACATAATCAACACAAATAGTTCTGAAAGCTATAATAACATCCTGAAAGAGCTCAGAGAAGATCCCATCACGATGATTACTGACGGATTTCGCTTAAAACTTCAAAGGATGTGGTACAAGCGGAGAAATATGACAACAACATTGACCACAAGGCTAACAAATTGGGCCGAGAAAATGTTAAGCAAAGAAATGGAATTGGCTCGTAATATGACTTATCATCCGATTAATCATGATGAATTCATGATTAGATCTTCAGGATATGAGGATCAAATTACATTAAGCCGTAGAAGGTGTACATGTCGTAAGTTTGATGTGATGGCAATGCCATGTTCACATGCTTTACGTGGAATTGCTAATTATAATATGGATCTTTATGAATATTGTGCACACTACTACTCGACCGAGAACTACAAATTGACATATGAAGAATCAATCTATCCAGTAGCTGACAAGATGCAATGGGAAACTCTAGCAGACAATCTTCAAACTGAAAAATTGGGACCACCTTTAGGTAGAAATCCGGCAGGAAGACCAAAGAAAAAACAGATTCTATCACAGGGGGAAGAACGTAAGACTGTAAAGTGCGGAAGATGTAAGAAGACTGGGCATAATAGAAGAGCTTGCAAGCAACCAATTCAACAAGTCTAGTGACAGCTTTTCTTTTTTTGAAATGGTTGTGTAATATTTGGTTTCTTTTGTAATATATTGTTGCATATTTTTGTTAGAAAATGATATGTAATTTTTCACTGTAAAGTGCGAAATATGTAAGAAGATTGGGCATAATAGAAGAGCTTGCAAGCAACCAATTAGATGAAATGAAATGTTGCATATTTTCAGTATATATTTGAAATGAAATGATATGGAATTAAATGCATGTATGTGCAGAATAGACGCAGGTACACATAGAGTTAACACAGAGAAAACACACATATGTGTTTAACATATTCTACACAGCAACAGAAACAACAGAAGTCTCTATGCGCAAGATAGACGCATATACACGCAGATGAAATACATACATGTGTTTACCATATTATACAACAAAAGTATACAATACTCAAAGCGCAGAATAGACACAAGTACACACAGAGTTAACATATATATGCTTTTATCAGAACTCTCTAACAACAGCAGAAGTAACAGAAGTCTCTATGCACATGATAGACGCAGGTACACGTATAATAACAGAAGGATACAAGACTTTATGCACAGAATAGACGCAGGTACACACAGAGTTAACGCAAAGAAAACACACATATGCGTTTAACTATTCTACACAGCAGCAGAAACAACAGAAGTATCTATGCGCAAGATAGACGCAGGTACACGCATAAGTCTCTAACAACACCAGAAGTAACAGAAGTCTCTATACGCATGATAGACGCAGAGAAAACACACATATGTGTTTAACTATTTTACACAGCAGTAGAAACAACAGAAGTATCTATGCCCAAGACAGACGCAGGTACACACAGAAGTCTCTAACAACAGCAGAAGTAACAGAAGTCTCTATGCGCATGATAGACGCAGGTACACGTATAATAACAGAAGTATATAAGATTTTATGCGCAGAATAGATGGTGGTACACACAGAGTTAACGCAGAGAAAAAACACATATGCGTTTAACTATTCTACACAGCAGCAGAAACAACAGAAGTATCTATACGCAAGATAGACGCAGGTACACGTAGAAGTCTCTAACAACTGCAGAAGTAACAGAAGTCTCTATGCGCATGATAGACGCAGGTACACATATAATAACAGAAGTATATAAGACTTTATGCACATAATATTCAACTCCTTTTTGTAGAAGGAACATACACGATAATATTTTATTCATACAAGATGACATACAAAAAATTTCTTCATCCACCAAGACACTAATAAAAAAAAAAACATAAAAGTGTCATGTCCTTCCACCACTAATCCAAAAAATATTACATACAACTATCATTTATCTCCTTCCACCAAGATACTAATCCAAAAGATATTACATCCAACTGTCATGTCCTCCCACCAAAATATTAACCAAAAAAGATTACAATCAAATGTCATATCTTCATGCCCCTAAAAATCATCAGTCTCTATCACCCAAATATAAAACGAACATCGACTTCAGTTAAATTAATTCGACCTCTCCTTTCATCAATTGATATGCGATTTGTCTTCTAAACACCGACATATCTTGCTGCATTTATACACAATGGGTTAGATATGAACATTATAATGAATATATATAGGATAATTGGTATTATTAAATTTATAAACATTTGAAAACAAATCTGATTAAAATCTATGGAATGATTTCATGTAGCATAATTTGCATAAGCCATTATAAACACACCACAATCATACCTACAAGAGCATTTATTACTAATTAACTGAATTATAAAATAATTACGATAGAATATTAACTCTAGCAAGTTACTCACGAGTTTGTTTGCTTTGGAAGATTTTGATTGCCTAATGACATCTTCCACTCTTTGTTAAGAGCATATTTATCTCCCAAAGTATAAAATATCAAGGGCATGAGGTATAGAAATTTATTTATCTCGTCTGCATACATCTCGAGCGGCTTAGTGTAGAATGAATCAACTACAGCTAATGTCCGTGACTCATTGTGTAGGATTGCCAACCACCAATGCATATTATCGTAGTTGACCGAGATGACAACAAAATAACAATCCCACATTGGTATAGGTCTTCCCGTCCCAAAATCTGTAATCCGGTTATCCGACTTTTTCAAGTAGGTAAGAAAGTTCTCATTCATTAAGCCAGATTCATAAAATAATTTTTTAATATTGGGCAAAGTAAGACCTTGAATCTTGTCACTTTTCATAAAAGTTTGGAGTTGGATATACGCAGATTGAACTAAAGGCTGCTCATAATAAGAACCATTTGTTAATGAAATAAACATATGATGTAATGGACATAAATGAAAGAAAAAATTTATTCTTGAAGAAAAATACCCAGAAAAATGATTTGGTGATGGCAATGTTAAACTTATTCGGCTGGTTCGGATCGCGAAGTGTCAGTATTCGCTTCTCAAGTAAGGTACAATATGCATCCACGTGCTGCATATGATAAATTTTATATTAAATTTCTTTCAAATATAAATATACTAATAAGAAAAATTTAAAAGTAATGTCATAACTTACATCGCTCGCAAACCATCCTCTGCTGTCATATATCTCCAAGATAATTGATGGAGTAATTAAAACTCTATCAAGATTACTAAAGGGCCTGCAATACAAAGTACAGATTTTATATATAGTTTAATAGAACGATTAGCATTGAAAATCATATATTTTAAACTTACAATTGATTGCTATTGTTATCCATAAAAGCCAAAATCTCTTGTCTCTCATTATTCGAGAGTCTTTTCAAGCCTTTCATACCCACCGATTGATGTGATGGTTCGGCATAATATCTTCTAGAAAGCTTTTTCTTGATAGGATCCGTGTATGGGGATGAGACATGGGGCCCGGGTTTTCTTTCACGCTTAGACACATATTTTTTTACAATCTATATACAAACATCACATTATGATTGACAAAAAATTTAATAAATAGTAATTAGAAATCATCTTATAACTATAATCTATATTAGAAATAATATATTTTAAAATCTTATTTATATCATACATTTTCTTTAGGTTGTCGTTGTTGCTCCATTGAAGTTATGTTGGTTGGTTCTTGGGATGATAGCATGATATAAACATCATCTTCCTCCTTATGGGCCCCCTTCACTCTGCATATGCCAAGTCCAACATAAAACAACACGTAGGAGTTAATAAACTATTAACGATTTCTAATAATTGACCTTTTTTATAGTTATAATCATACAATTATACGGTTCTGTTTGAACTCAGTCATGACCATCGCATCATCATTCAAATCATATGTAGAGTTTATCCCCTCCTGTTCTACTTCTTCCTCCTTCTTGTGCAAAGACTTGATAATTGTGGATTTGTAGGGAGTGATAGCCTATTATAATAGCAACAAAATAATAGTGTTTATTGACAGTATCAATATCATGCAACAAATAGAAATAAAGATAGTAATAGATCAAATAATTAACTAACAAATAAGAATATAGTGCGTAAGTATTTTAAAATACCATGCTCATATCTTGATGCTCTGGAGGCGGAGTCACTTCTTGCTGAGATGATTGCGTAGATGGTCTCATCTTCAACTCCAAAATTTGATCCTCCAATGACTTTATTTTTGTATCATAATTCTCTTTTAGTGAGGCAATTATTTTCTCATATTTTCTCTCAATTGGAGAGATAATCCTATGAACATGTGCCTCCACTATTTTTTCTAAATTAAATCTTTTAGGTGGTGGAGGTACTCCCACGTTGGGTATAGGATTGACTTCTTGTGCCGGCTTAAAAAATATTGACCAAATACCATTACTTTCATCATTCTTTTGTTCATCTTCCTTCTCCAATAAATTGTCTCCCTTTTGCCTCCTTCCTCAAAAAAATTGCTACCCTTGTTACCTCCCTTCTCTAAAAATGGTCGTAGAAATTCCAAACCCATCTCATGTTCGGTTGGAGCAAGACTTTCCAAAAGTAGACACTACAATATAAAAAAAGATAAATATATTAAGTTCAAACTAAAATGAATATGAATATAAGAATGTCATTGAGAAATTTAACTTACTTCATCTTTCTCAATCTCATGTTTGATATTGATGTAGGTCAAACCTTTCTTGAAGACGAACCATTTTAGGATTCTCGAAAACTTGTCTTTCAAGCTCATTTTAGCAACATAGTGGCCCAAGTGGGGCATGCGCTCGCAAGCCCAAGCCTATCAAAAGTAAGAATGTATAGAAACCAAGTAAATAACAAAAATAAATAAAGAAAAAAATTATATAGATATGTTGGGAATGAATACCTGTAGAGCATAGGAGCATCCTGTGATGTTATATTTCTCCGGATTCTTTCCCTCTTTAATAGCTCCTTCCAAGCCGGCTTTTAAAGTATTATAAACCAAGTTACCCCATGGGTATCGATTGAATCATTTAAGTCCTGAGCCAGTAGAAGATACTTATTTTGGACCCCGCTAATTTTGTGGGATCCCAAGAAGTAGCTATCAAGTATCAGAACCAATGCCATCTTAATTGCGTCATCCATGACTTGGCACTTTTGAATATTCTTCCATAAACTATCGTGGGTTACATTCGTATCGTGGGTTACCTCTATTTCAGTCGATTGCAACAATGGGTGTTCTTCCTTCCTCTAGCAATGGCAGTTCCGGTGGGATTTAGGTTGTATTCCGGCGTGCCTCAATCGCCAATGAGATCCGATCGCCAACGATTTCAACCGTGCGACGGTTCTTCACGAGATCTGATCGCCAACGAAGAAACACTTGGGGAAAACGGGTTCTAGCATCGCTCCGGCATGGTGCCGGCGTGATTTCCGTCGATTTTCTTCAATTGAAGGGGTCCGGCTGGAATGTTCACCGGTGACGGCAAGGAAAACGTCAACGAAAGGGATAAAAGATGTCTTTGTGCAGTTAGAGAAAGCGGTTAAAGGGATGAGCATTTTTGGAAGAAAAAAAATGAAGACACACGTGCATAGGATTTCACATGTGTAAGTGATCATAATAAGAAATAAGAAAACCTGGTGGTCATTTTTGGATATATGGAATACTAGGTGGTCATTTAGGGAAATTTCTCAATTACTATTGTATGGAAGGACCTAACGCTAAAACTAGACATTAGTTGTCCAATTATCGCATAAATGCCAAAATCAAAATATCACAGAAACAAGACGTTAGTACGAAGCATTGGATCGATATCATCTAATTTACCCATTTGATGAATTATAATTAATAAAAACTTATATCTAAATATTTAACTAAAAAAGGGTAAGAACCGATGTCATATAGATAAATTCACAAACCTCATGCAAAAATTCATTTCTCATGAATTCTTAATTGAAGTTTTTGACAATTGATTACATGATAGCAAAAACACAATCAAGTAACGTTGTGAACCAATAGCTATGAATATTTTATGGATAAGTTGCAACTAAATTATGAATAAGTTGGAGAAGTTGTATGCCCTAAGTAATAAAGTAATTGTTTTACTTATAATATATATATATATATATATATATATATATATATATATATATATATATATATATATATATATAGAGAGAGAGAGAGAGAGAGAGAGAGAGAGAGAGAGAGAGAGGATACGGGGTATAGGCTGGTGGCCTATTTCGACGAAATGGGCAGCCGCCCATTTGACAACCCTAGGAGTCTTAGAATGTGCTGATTTTTTGTGGGTGTGCTATCTAAGGTAAGGTGTATATGCTCATAAAAAATCAGCACATTCTAAGACTCCTAGGGGTGTCAAATGGGCGGCTACCCATTTCATCGAAATAGACCGCCAGCCTATACCCTGTATCCTCTCTCTCTCTCTCTCTCTCTCTCTATATATATATATATATATATATATATATATATATATATATATATATATATATATATATATATATATATATATATATATATATATATAGAGAGAGAGAGAGAGAGAGAGAGAGAGAGAGAGGAATGATAAAATGCGGCGTGAGGTGCGTGCGGCGTCGCACCGCAGCCGCTTGATGCACCGCTGCGGTGTGTGCGATGCACACAACAGTGCATCAGGCGGCTGCGGTGCGACGCCGCACGCACCGCACGCCGCATCCTAACACGCCCCTATATATTGACGAAATGGGCAGCCACCTATTTGAAGCCCTTAGGAGTTTTAGAATATGCTGATTTTTTGTGAGCTAGATAGAACACCCACAAAAAATCAGCACATTCTAAAACTTTTAGGGGCATCAAATGTTATATTTCAGATTAACGGTTACAACGGACTCTTACTCATGGCCTCTTACTCATATAGTTACCTATGATCCAGACCCTTCATTAGATCTCGACGTACGGTTCGGTTTAGATAGGGAGTTAAAGCAATTGTGTCAATATTAAATGCGGGCTTTTAATACGGACTTTTAATGCGGGCATTTAATGCAGACACCATTGCTTTAACTCCCCATCTAATCCAAACCGTACGTCGGGATCTAATGGAGGGCCTGGATCATAGGTAACTATATGAGTAAGAGACCATGAGTAAGAGTATCCCTCCCCATATATATATATATATATATATATATATATATATATATATATATATATATATATATATATATATATATATATATATATATATATATATATATATATATATATATATATATATATATATATATATATATATATATATATATATATATATATATATATATATATATATATATATATATATATATATATATATATATATATATATATATAGGGGTGTGGACGCGGAAAAAAGCACGGGTCGTCTTTATTGCGAATCACACGAGATTACAATTGTGGCCGGGACCCGGATGGCTCGGGTGTAGCGAGTCCGGGTTGCGGCGAGTTTTGATCAGGGGATTGTGGGAAAGATCTTCTGGGGGATCCCTTTGATCCGCGTCTCCACGTGGTGTTCGTGCGAGAGCTCTGAAGGAGTTGCCCAGGACAGGGGTCTTTACAGGGAGAGGGTTTTGGAGAGGCTAAGGAATGTCCACCGTTGCTTTGTCCCTTCCGTGCTTTGCGCTTTCTCGGCTAGGGGGTTTTCGGCTTCGTTCCTCGGTCTTTGCGTCTTCCTCGTTCCTTGCTTGACCTCGGTGTCCTTGATCGTCGGTTCGCGGCGTCGATCGAGCTTTTGGCGTTGGCTTTGGCTTTGGCTTTGGCTTGGCTCCGGCGTGGCTCTGGCTTTTGCTTTGCTTTGGCGCTTGCACTTGGACGTGGCTGGGAGAGACTTGCGATGCTTTCGTTCTTTCGGACTTCACATCGTATCGGCTAGAACGTGCGGTGCTTTTGCTCGTGGCCGGCGTAGTCGCTTGGCTTTGGCACTTGCGTTGCTTTGGCGCGGGCTTTACTGGGGCTTTGCTTTGGCTTTAGCTTCAGCGTCAACTCGATCTTCTTCTTCGAACGACGTGGGCTTACTTCTCCGGTGCTTCGACGGTTTGTGTGTCGATTGGACTTCTCTTCTTCTCCGGGCTTCTTTGGCGTGATCGGAGTCGAAGAATGCTTTCGAAGATGGTGGGGGTAGCACCGATCTCCGTGCGACGGTTGTGGCGTCGGCTTTTGTTGATGAAGACGACGAGGGTAGCGACGGTCTCCGTGCGACGGTTGTAGCGTCGGCTTTTGTTGATGAAGACGACGGGGTAGCGACGCTTCAGACGATCTGCTCCAGGCTTTCTTCTTCGTGGATGGCGCAGGCGTTAGTCGAAGACGACAGGGTGATGATGCTTCGCTTCTCTCCTCCGGGCTTTGGGGCTTGATCGGGATCGAGGATTTGTTGGAGCCGACGGGGTGGTGCCGCTCCTCTTCTTCTTCGGGCTTTTGGGCTTGATCGGAGTCGAAGGCTTGTTGGAGACGACGGGGTAGTGCCGCTCCTCTTCTTCTCCGGGCTTTTGGGCTTGATCGGAGTCGAAGGCTTGTTGGAGACGACGGGGTAGTGCCGCTCCTCTTCTTCTCCGGGCTTTTGGGCTTGATCGGAGTCGAAGGCTTGTTGGAGACGACGGGGTAGTGCCGCTCCGATCTTCTTCTCCGGCCTTTGCTTCTGGCGTCTTCGGAGTCGAAGGGTTCTTCTTCTCCGAGCTTTCTTCTTCGTGCACGGAGTCGAAGGGATGATCTTCGTGCGCAAGGGTCTTCACGTTGATGAGGACTCTCAGTAAGCCGATCCCTCGGGACAGGCTTGACTGTGCCTCGTGAAGCCTTGGGTCGATGAAGAAGCGTCTCCTCTTCTGCAGAGCTCTGGCGTTTCGTCTTCAATCTTTGACCTTTTCTTCATTCCCCACCCCCTCTATTTATAGGCAAAGGGGTGGGGAGAGAGATATGGGAACTTTTAATTTTGAATCCCTTTTGTATCTCTCTCATAATTACCCTGGATGTATTCATCCATTGATGAGGGGAATAACGTTTATTTGTTTTCCTTTTTTGGCGAGGCAATTATGGCTGGATTTCGCACACGAAATCGATGGCGATCGGGCGCTTCGTCTTGTGCGTCGGATCGAGGGATCGGCGCAGATCCGTGTGTGTGCAGACGTCATACGCAACCTCCCCCCGCGCATGGCGGTATTTCCTTCCTTTTCTTTCTTTTCTTTCCTTTTCTTTCTTTTCTTTCCTCTTCTTTTCTTTCCTTTTCTTTTCTTTCCTTTCTTTTATTTCCTTTTTCTTTTCTTTCTTTTCTTTTCTTTCCTTTTCTTCCCTTTCCTTGCAGGGCCGGCCGGCCCCTCCATGGGGTTCGGTCCCCACTAGGGCCGGCCCCATGGGGTTCGGACCCTAGTAGGGGCCGGCCCCTCTTGAAGTGGGTGTCCGCTCCTCTTTGTTAGGTGCGAGTCGGGTCCGGGTCCGCATCGGTGCGCGCGAGTCGGGTCCGCGTGTCGGGTTTGCATCCGCATCGATGCGCGCGAGTCGGGTCCGCGTGTTGGGTTTGCATCCGCGTCGGCACACGTAAGTCGGGTTCGGGTCCGACGAAATTCGTGTGTCTACAAATGCCCCCTCAAGGACGAGTGCGTCGGTGAGAGCGTGCGGGGTTTGGACACGTAAGAATCGTAGAGCGCTTGTCCTTGATTCCTTTTGTGGGCAGGGTTGGGAGTCTATTTAAGTACCCCTACCCCCTTTATCCGTCATTGTGTTTCTTTGCGAAGGTTCTGCCGGCTTCTGGAGACCGCTATTGGAAGAGAGCTGCCTGGGTTTGCACGCGACTTGCTCCGTCTTCCCGGTGTCGCCTCTTTCGTCGGCCTTGTGCTTATGCGCGACGGTTCTGCCGGCTTCTGAAGACCGTCGTCGGAAGTGAGCTGCCTGGGGTTGCACGAGACTTGCTCCGTCTTCCCGGTGTCGCCTCTTTCGTCGGCGGCGATGGTGCGCGATTTCGCGGTCGTTGCGAAGGCGGGCTCGAAACGGCGTTGTGGCGATGACCGAGGCGGGGAGGATGTAGGAGCGCGGCTGAGGTGCGGGTCGCCTTCGCCGCCTCTCTCTTCCTCCTTCTTCTTCTTCTTCTTCTTTTCCTTTCTTTTCTTTTTCTTTTTTTTTTCTTTTTTTTTCTTTTCCCTTTTTTTTTTCTCTTTTTCTTTTTTTTTCTTTTTCTTTTTCTTCTTCTTCTTCGGCTCCGGCCCGTAGAAGCAGCAGCGGCAGCAGCGGGGCCGGCGCGCGGGGCTGCGGTGCGGTGGCGCACGGGGTGCGTGACGGCCGGGTCGGGCCGAGGGCGAGCGGGGCTGCGGCGGCGGCTGCGGGGCCCGAAGGAGGCGGCGACCGGGTCGGTTCGGGGCCGAGAAGGGCGGCGGCCGGGTCGGGTTCGGGGCCGAGAAGGGCGCCGCGCGGAGCCCGTGCGGGTCGGGGTCGCGCTGGTGAGGCGGCCCCGAGTTGCAGGCGAAGAAGAAGGAGAAGGAGGGGGGGCTGCGGGCCCCCCTTCCCTTCTTGCTGTCGGTCTCCAATTGGAAGGGGGCCGCGGGCCCCAGCGGTAGCTGTTGTGGCTCTTTTTTTTTTTTTGCTATCACTTTCTTTCTCTGCTTTCTCCCCTTGATTCCGAAGGTGGCGATGGTAGCAATAGGTCTGTGGCGCATGGGTGCGCAAGTGGCTGCAGCCCTGGCTGGGTGGCGCTGGCGTGATGGGTCGATATGGGCGGTGTCGGCGCAGTCGGGCCGGCGCGATTGTGTCGGCGAGGCTGGGTCGGCGCGGGTGCTGTGTAGGCCCGCGGGGGCGCATTGCGAAGGCTCGGGCGCCAACGGTGGCGGGACCACAAGTCGGGTGGTCCTCTTGACAGGGGTGCAGGCCCCCTTAGTTTTTTTTTTTTTTGGACGCACTCGTCTTGACTTGCCTCCTTTCATGGTCCTCCAGGGCTCGCGTCTTCGAGAGTTTGACTTCCTCGGGCTGGATAGACGAGGATTTCTTCGACGGGAGGAGATGCCTTTGCTTTCCTTACACTCGTGTGCGCCGTCACCGCAACTCAAGGCGGGAAGACCTTCTGTCGTTGCTCTGTGTCTTTGTGCACGAGCGCATCACGGAAGATGGAGTTGCGGATGCGACTTGTGGGATACCGAAATTAAGCGAGAAGATTCATACTGATGAAGGGATCTCCATGAAACTTCTGCGGCCGAGTTTGAGTCTTCCGTTCCACCATTGTGATGAAGATTTCGTGCCTACGCCAGTTGTTGCCTCGAAGATATGCGCCAGGCTGACCCGATGGGGCACCGATTCTTGGCCTCGGGGAGACGTCCAGTACCTTTGCGGCTTTCGCGAATGGATGGACGAGCTCTATGAGGTCTTTGGCGTAGAACCTGAGATGAACTTATTGGCCAAATTTCTGGCGCCGGCTCGTCAAGAGTACAGTCGTCCGGAGGGGATGTACCGCGCACTTTGTGAGCTTTGGTGTCCGGAAACTAACACCTTCCTCACTGGGGCGGGGGAGATAGGCATCTCGCTTTGTGACGTCCATATCGTTTCCGGGTGCCCCGAGGTACGGAACTACTACCAAGAGGAGGTGCCTGCCTTGAAGGATCTGCTGGACAGCAGCTACGCTCCGAGCTCTTGCCTTCTTCTGTTCAAGGCACATGCTATCATTGCGGCGCAGGATCAATCAGATCGAGTGCGTCCTTCTTCTTGGGTCGACTTTTGGTTCAGAGGCGAGTATAGGTCTCCAGCGCCTTCAGCTTACCCAATGTGGAAGATCGCTCAGATGCAGAGACCTCCGCTTCGCTCCTTTGTGAGGCCTATCGACTCCTTGGCTCGAGAGAAGCACTCAATGGAGGGGAAGCAGTGCCCCTGGGAACTCCTTGGCCTGAAACGTGATAGCGAGGAGTGGCGATCGGTTTACCGAGCTGCCGGGCTGGTCATCTTCCTCTGCCGGTTCGTGCTTCCGTGTTCTGGGGAGGCTATTCGTCCGGGGACCTTCCTTGCTGCTTCCAGGATGGAGAGGGGCGAGCTCTTCAATCTAGCCCCGACCATACTATGCGCCTTGTATCGGGCACTCAGCGGGACTTACTGGGACTTGTCTGGCTCAGATAAGGCCAAGGAGGAGCTTGGACAGTCGGCTGCGTTCGGACCCTTGCATTATTTGTACGGCTGGATAGCTCTGCATTTCCCGAAGGGGATCTTTGCCAGACGCGGGCATCCAGCCGAGCTACCTTTCCTACCCGGGGTAGGAGGGATCTTGAACGCCTTTATCAGTTGGGAGCGTCCGAAAGAGTGTGCTCGCACCCTTTTGAGGAGGATGGGGAGCGTCGATTTTGAATTTTTGTCGGAGCATTCGGTGCTGCCTTTGGAGAGGTCGACTGTGTATGATAACGAGGAGCTCCCGGATAGTCTTTACTGGAACATGGTCAGCTGCCGTCCTGGCTACTTGGTCTGGCGCAAGGGGGATGTGGTGGAGGTGGAGCAGTACTCCCCCCATCGCTTTGCTCGCCAACAGGGGTTTCGGCAGGAAGTCCCTGGCATGCCTCAGCAGTTGCAGGGGCGTGTCAGTCCGCAGGAGGGTTACTGTCTGTGGGCTTCTCTCTACGCTCGTTTGACTGGCAGCGGTTTCTTTCCTGGGGCCAAATCCGGGTTTTGGGACGCCGCCACTCCGGAATACCGCAAGTGGGTTGAAGGGCGAGTTTCCCCTTTACTGGCGAGCTTTCCAGTTGACGTCTTGGCGAGTAGCGGGTTCAGGAATTTCTGCTTCAATCATTCTGCGGGAGTGGAGGACCGCCGCCTCCGACTGGGGCTTCAACGAGCGCAGAGGAGCTGTAGTCGCCTTTCCAGTGCTCGTCGTGTCCCTTCTTCCATTCCGGTGTTGGATGCCGAGCTCACTAGTGCCCCTGGGGCATCTTGTTTCCCGAAGGCCGAAGTTGAGGGTGCCCCTCCCAAGAGAAGAAAAGCTTGTATTCCTCGCGGGATGGTCCCAAGGGGCCCTTGTCTGGTGGAGGGTGACGAGGAGCCTGGACTTCTAAAAGACGAGGTAATTCCTCCGTCTAGGACCGCTTCGTCTGACCACACAGGTATGGCGCTTTCTTTATTTTATTTGTCCTTTACGTTTAGGAAGTTTTATCACACTGAGCATCGTTTCTTCTTCTTGAGTAGATTCCGTTATAGTAGTAGAGCGCGGAGCGATCTCTTCAAAAGCGTCTCCCGGGCACTCGTCGACTGGTGCTGCGCAAGAAGTGCCTGGGGCATGCGGGCTAGATATCCCTCCGGACGATCTGGGTCTCCTCGGACTTTACGGGGAGAACTTCCTTAGGGGCGACATTAACCTGGACGACATCGATGTCTACGCCTTGTCTTTTGGCGAGGAGGCTGAAGTCTCGAGCGTCGATAAGCGGCATTCCCCGATGACTGTGCCCTCGTGCCCTTTGGTGGAGACGGTTGTTGCAGCGGTAGCGGCGGTTTCTCCGGTTCCGCCACCCTCGTTGGCGCAGGCGGCTTCTGTTGCGGCTGCAGTGGAAGGGAAGGTCTTGCCTACCTACTCCGAGGCACCTCGCCCGGATTTAAGGCCGAGGAGCAGAGTCTCAGAGTTCCTTCTCGCGAGCTGCCGGCAGTATATCAAGTCGACGTTGGAGCCTTTCCAAACCGCCGGCCTCGGCGCCCTCCAGGACTGGTGGTCGACGGACGGTGCGGAGTTTTGCGCGAGCCTGGCAGAGTTCAAAGTTGACAGCTCTCTTTTCGTCGCTCAGATGAACCTGCTTGTGACCGATAGCGAGGCTTATCGATCCCGGCGGGCTTTGCTGGAGGGGAGCTCCCCTTCTGAGCTGGAGGCTGCTGAGGCGAGTCTAAGTCAGTCCGAGCATCAACTTGCGGAGGCTACGTCCAACCTGTCGAAGGCTCAGAGGAAGATAGAGTCTGTGCGTGCCTCACTTCGAAAGGCGGAGTCTCGTCTGGAGCGGGCCGAGGCCGCGGAGAGCACTTTGAAGGCGAGTTACCTGAAGCAGCAGTCGGACTTGGCAACCCGTCGCGAGCTTCTGGCTGCTCGTCCCGTGGAGCTTCAGCGAGTGGAGGCGACTAGGGAGGAGCTGCTGCGCCGTCTTCAAGCTCTGGACACCTTCTTTTAGTTGTTCCTTGTTTCATTGTGGCCTCCTTTTCGGGATTTATGCAATGTACTGCTTTTCCTTCATTATCTAATAATATCGCTTCGTTTTGCCATATCTTTTTCATGGAACTTTGTTGACTTTTTCTTTTGGTCGGACTGAACCTGAAGTATCTTCTCAGGTTGCCTACGTACCCCCCTAAGGGGGATCAAGTCGCACGTAGTTCATTCTTTTTTTTTTTTTTTTTTTGAACAAGGGGTGTGGCCTTGCTTTAGGCATAGTACCTTTTGAGGTACTTGCCGTTGATAGGACCGAGTGTCAGCCCTTCTGGCATGGTGAGGAGATAGGCGCCGTTGGAGTAGACTTCCTTGACGGAATGCGGGCCATCCCATTTGGCATCAAATTTCTTCCCTCCTCGATGCGAGAGAATGATGGGGCGTTTGACCGTCAGCACCAGTTCCCCTATCTGGAATGATCGAGGACGAATCTTCTTGTTGAAGGCGCGAGAGAGCCTGGCCTGATAACACTCCAGACGCTGTTGAGCTTCGAGGCGTCTTTCATCCAGTGCTTCCAATTCTACTAGGCGGAGCTGGGCGTTGTCGTCGCTGGTGAGGCCTTCCTGGACTGCTATCCTGAGTGACGGGATCTGGAGCTCGAGCGGAAGAATGGCTTCCACACTATAGACGAGGGAATACGACGTTGCTTGTGTCGGCGTGCGGAAGGACGTTCGGTAAGCCCATAGTGCTTCGCCCATGCGTTCGTGCCAATCTTTCTTTGTCTTCGAGACGGTGTTCTCCAGCAGCTTGCACAGAGTCTTGTTGAAGGCTTCTGCTAGACCGTTGGCCGGAGCGTTGTACATCGTCGAACAATTCTGCTTAATATTGTACAATGCGCAGAATTGGCTGACGGCAGCATTTTTGAACTGCTTCCCGTTATCTGTTACGATGTAGCAGGGGGCTCCATAGCGGAAGATGAGGTCATTCTGGATAAAGCTGATGACGGAGTACTTTGTAACTTCCCGCAACGGTATTACTTCAGCCCACTTGGAGAAGTAGTCCGTTGCCGCCAAAATGTAGAGATGTTGCTTGGATGACTTGGGCAGAGGACCGACAATATCGAGACCCCATCCATCGAAGGGCCATGACGCGATTGTTGGGTGTAAAGGCTCCGGAGGTTGACGGATGTAGTCCCCGTGCATCTGGCAAGCTTGACATCTTCTCGCGTAATCCAAGCTGTCTTTGATCATGGTAGGCCAGTAGTATCCCATCCTCCTGACGCGGAAGTGAAGCTTCGGACCAGACTGGTGCGATCCACAGATTCCAGCGTGTACTTCTTCGAGCGCAGTTTCTGCTTCCTCTTTCGTGAGGCACCTCAGGAGTGTGCCGTCATAGCTTCGTCGGTACAGCTCGCCATTGAAGTGGTAGAACCTCAGAGATCTTCGACGGATGTCACTTTTGCGCTTCGGATCTTCGGGGAGCTTACCATGAACGAGATACTCCACAAACGGTTGCCTCCAGTCTTGTTCTTTAATCTCGAGGACATGCACCGCGTTGGTTTGAACTGGTACTTCGGGCGGACCCTCTTCTTCGGTGATCACGAATCTCCTGCAGACAGGGACGACGAGCGAACGTTCATCTGGGAACGGGAGTGTAGCCGCCAGATTTGCGAGTGCGTTAGCCTGCTGGTTGAGGTTTCGGGAAACGTGTTGGATGGAAGCAGCCTTGAGTTTTTCGAGGAGCTTTACAGCTCGCGCGTGCAACGGTACCAGGTCTTCTTTGTTGACTTCGTATGCCCCCAGGACTTGCTGGATCACGAGTTGAGAGTCACCAAAGATCTCTAGTCCTTGAAGCTTCATTTCGTCGGCCAGCTCGAGACCGATGAGTAGGGCTTGATATTCTGCCACGTTGTTGGAACATGATTCCGAGAGCAGGAATGAGAAGGGGAGTATTTCGTTGTCCGGACTGACGAAGATGACTCCGGCTCTCGCTATGTCTTGCCTAGCTGCGCCGTCGAAGAACATTTTCCAGGATGGGGCAACGTCGACGGAGAACACTTCTTCATCTGGGAGATCTTCTGATAACTCCCATTCTGCCGGGAGAGGGTACTCTGCGAGGAAGTCCGCGAGGGCCTGCCCTTTAACCGCTTTCTGTGGCACGAAGGTGATGTCGAATTCAAGTAGCAGTAGGGCCCACTTGGCCAGCCGTCCGGAAAGCACTGGTCTTGACATGATGTACTTGAGTGGGTCAGCCTTCGAGACGAGTCTGATGGTGTGAGCGAGCATGTAGTGTCGCAGCTTTTTCGTGGCGAAGATGAGCGCTAAGCAGACCTTCTCGATTGGGGAGTAATTTAGCTCTGCGCCGACGAGAGTGCGACTTAAGTAGTAGCAAGCTGTCTCCACGCCAAGTTCATTGTTCTGGGCCAGGAGTGCCCCCAAGGATTGCTCCTGGGCGGCGATGTAGAGGATGAGCGGCCTTCCTTGAACCGGTGCTGATAGGACTGGCGGCTTCAGTAGATATGCTTTGATGTTTTGGAGTACTTCTTGGCACGCTTCATCCCATTTGAACGGCGCTCCTTTCTTCATGAGGCGACTAAAAGGGTGGTACTTTCCGGCCAGGTTGGCGATGAATCTTCGGATATACGCCAAGTGCCCCTGGAGGCCTCTGAGGTCTCGCACTGTCTTTGGTGCGGACATATTGACGATAGCATCAATTTTGGATTGATCTATCTCAATGCCATGATGTCGGACGACGAAGCCGAGGAACTTGCCCGAGGAGACTCCGAACGCGCACTTGAGCGGATTCATGCGGAGTTGGTACCTTCGAAGTCGTTTGAAGATTAGCTCGAGATCTTGTAGATGTGCCGACTTCTTCTTGGATTTCACCACGAGGTCGTCGACATAACACTCCACGTTTTGATGAAGAATGTCGTCGAAGATTTTCTGCATAGCTCGCTGGTAGGTGGCTCCCGCGTTCTTCAAGCCGAATGGCATTACCTTATAGCAGTAGATTCCTTTCGGTGTGCGGAATGCCATGAGCTCCTCGTCCTTGGGTGCCATCCGAATCTGATTGTAGCCCGATGATCCGTCCATGAAAGTGAGCACCTCGTGACCTGTCGTCGTGTCGACCATTAGCTCCGTGATTGGCAAGGGGAAGTCGTCTTTTAAACATGCGTTGTTCAAGTCTCTGAAGTCCACGCACACTCGGATTTGGCCGTTCTTCTTTTTGACTGGGACGACGCTAGAGATCCATGTCGGGTACTTGACCTCTCGAATGAAGCCGGCTTCGATCAATTTGTTGACTTCACCTTCTATTTGGGGTACCAGTTCTGGCCGGTAGCGTCTTTGTCCTTGCTTGATAGCGCTGGCTCCGTGTTTGACGCTGAGCTGGTGGACTGCGATTTTGGGATCAAGGCCCGGCATCTCCTTGTAGGACCATGCGAAGACGTCTCTGTATTCTTTAAGCATTTTGATGTATGCTGCTTCCTCCTCAGGGGTCAAGAGTGTGCTGACGAATGTGGGCCGAGGCTCCGTCTCCGTGCCCAAGTTGATTTCCTTCAAGTCATCAACGGTGGACTGCCCCCCTTCGTCGAGGACTGGCGGAGCGTTGGGCAACTCGTTGTCCGAAGTAGAAGTGTCACTGTTGTCGGGATCCGTAATGGAGATATGATTGACGGCAGCCATGGGTGGGTGGGTGGGTGTTGAGACGAAGTCCTCGATTGGCATCCCCAGACGATCGAACGCCGACTTCTTCTTTGATTGTTTGACTGGCCCGAGCCTCTCGAACACGGATGTGCGTTTTCGATTCGACCAGTCTTTACCACCTCTGGTTTGCTTCCGGAACAAGGTTTGGCATCGAGCCTGTCGTCGTCTTCTCCTGCTGTCTGGATGGCTGAGGTAGGTAGAGAGTGCATCGGAGATTGTCGATCCTTCAGCTGTTTCATCTACCATTCTCGCCTCGATGTAGTTCGAGGAGAAGGTCTTCTTTGCTGCGGTTTTGATAACCAATGGAGCTTGACTGGAGCCGATGCCTCGACGGTTCGGGGGAATTTGTTCTCCGTTTTGAAACAGCCGAGCTTGAGTTCTCGTCATCCCATGTGGAGTTGCTGCTGGCGGAAGTGTGCCCATGGTGCTTTCTTCGTTGTAGCCGGCTTTGAACAGCAACTTGGCAGCGTTTTGCCCCCAACTCCCTTTTGGCTTGAATCCGAGTTGCTCGAGGTCTGCCGATTCGACAGGTCTGCTTGGGTTCGGAGCTTGCGTCAGACTAGGTAATGGCACCGTCATTTCTTGCAGAGTGATGACATTGGCCTGAGATAACGACGGGGTCAGCTTTCTTGTCGGAATAGAAGGCGATCGCTCGGATTTTCAGAGCCACTGAGGCGCGAGACGCAGGACAGGCGCCGTTTGGATTGGCAACGGGGTATGTTGCATTGCTCTTGGCTCGAAGCTGATGCGCATCCTTTGCCCAGGTTTCGGCGTTCCTTGGACCTTGAGTCTTGCCTCGTCAGAGGGTGGCACCGGATTCACGGGAAGAGGAGTCTCGTCCTTCTTTACTTCTTCAATCTTTTGAGCTCGAGGGGCTTTAGCTGGCAGAACTTCCGCGACCAGGCCCTTTGCTTGGTAGAATTTAGCGTCGGCCAGGTGTGCCTCGGCCTCGTTGAATGGCTTGTCGTCCGCAACTATGCACCTCTCCACGCCTTCTTCGTAGTACTTGAGGCACTGGTGACAGGTGGATACCACGATGCCGTTCTCGTGCAGCCATGGTCTTCCTAATAGGAGACGATATGATGTCTGGTAGTCGATGATGTGGAAGAGGACCGTTGTATCCAGCGGGCCGATGGAAAGCTTCAAACGAATGATTCCGACGGTGGACTGTCCGCCCTGGTTGAAACCTTGAATGACCAACTGACTTGGCGAGAGCTGGTCGTCGGTGATACCGAGTTGCCGCATCGTTTGGATAGGCATGATGTTGACGGCGGAGCCACAGTCCAACAGGATTCGGTTCACTGGCTTCTCTTTGATGTATCCCGAAACGTAAAGAGGCCGGTTATGCAATCGCGTTCCGAGTTGCAGGTCCTCATCCGAAAAGGTTATCGTTGCATCACACGAGGCCACAGCTTTGCGCCTTTGATCGTCCTTCCTCTTCCTTTTGTAGCTATCCGGATCGGCCAAGGCCGCAGCCATTGCCAGGCGAGCCTTCTTCGGGAGATGTAAAGCTTCTACGAGCGACATGTGCAAGATTGCTTCGTCGTGAGAGGCGGTGCCCCCTTCGTCGGAATCGTCTCCTTGATCTGTGGAGTCGCCTTCTCCAGAAGTTTCGCTCTCGTTCTTTCCTTCCGATGCCTCATGGACTTTGACCATGCAACAAGACACCTTGATGTGTTGGTCCGCTGGGAGGAAGTGATCCGGGAAGAACTCTTGCAAAGTTGTCGGCCCTGGAAGACTTTGCTGAAGGAGATCGTCTTGGCTTGCTGGCGGCACTTTGAACGCCTTCCTCCCTGGAGTCTTGCTTTTCTTCTTGTAGGTCTTCCGCTTGATGAATCCCCTCACCACACGGTCTTGCTTGAGTTTCTTTTCTTGCCATGGCTTTCGTCGCCGTGGTAGCATGACCCATGCTTCTTCGTCGGTGGATTCACCTTCGCTAGGATGACGGTCGACAGCAGCAACTGGTTCTCTCGAAGGTACTTGCTCTTCTGAAGGCTCTACTGGCTCGTCTTCCGACTCCCAACCGGCGGGCTTGATTTCGTCGATTGAAATGGACGGAGGCCTTGAGTAGAGGACGTAGTAGTCGAACTTCCCCGAAGGCTGGCCCAGCAGACCGACTTCTGGATCTCCCTGCTCGTATCTTTTCTGGAGAGCGTATTGGGACGTAGCATTGCTTGGAAGAGGTGCTTGTTCTTCTTGAGGCTCTACTGGCACGTCTTCCGATTTCCAGTCGGTGGGCTTGATTTCGTCGATCGAAGCGGACGGAGGCCTTGATTAGAGGACGTAATAGTCGAACTTCCCTGAAGGCTGGCCCAGCAGACCGACTTCTGGATCTCCCTGCTCGTATCTTTTCTGGAGAGCGTGTTGGGACGTAGCATTGCTTGGAAGAGGTGCTTGCGTAAGCGATGATTGCCCCCAGGGCAGCGGTGTTTCCTCCTCGGTAAGCGCAGGAGTACGTTGACGTCGCTTCGAGACTTTCGGCCGGGAAGTTAGCTTAGCGATTGGAGCTTGACGGTTGATGCGCAATTTGGGCATGCTTCGCCGAGCAGCGACGAGTACTGGCGAGAAGGAGCCGAAGGTGATGGACGTCATGTTGGCCGTCGCAACCTCCCCGGAGTCGATCTCTATCTTCCCTTGCTTAGCAAGCGCCATGATTCTTTCCTTGAAGACGAAGCATCTTTCGATAGGATGACTTACCACCCGGTGGTATTTGCAGAAGAGAGGGTCGTCGACGCGATGCATCTGCTCGGGCCTCTTCGAAGGAGGGAGCTCTATCATCTTCTCTTGCAGCAGTTGGTCGAACATGGAGGAGACTTCCGAGTCTGGGAAGGAGTACTCCTTGGCTTCGAGCTCCTCGAGAGTCATCCTTTGTCTTGGCGGCGGAGGCGGCGGTATGGCGACGCTCCTCTTCTGATCTGGCTTGCCACCGATCTTGAGCGGCTTGGAGGTTGAAGCGATGTCAGCAACATTGACTTGTTTCGGTTTCGATGCCGGTGGCTTGTCCTTCTTCTCTACCTTCAAGAAGTCCTTGTTCTTCGAGTCCCCGCGGTTTGCTAGGCTGAGTTCCATGTCATGGGCCCGAGTTGCGAGTTCTTCGAAAGACCGAGGCTTGATACCTTTGAGGATGTAGAGCAGACCCCAGTGCATGCCTTGGGTACACATCTCGATGGCCGAGTCTTCAGACAAGCGGTCTCATGAATTCAGCGCGAGGTTCCTCCACCTGTCGATGTAGTCGATCACTGTCTCATCTTTCCTTTGCTTGACGGCGGTGAGTTCGGTCATGCTGACGGTTCGTCTGGTACTGTAGAAGCGATTGAGGAACTCCCTCTCCATCTGATCCCAGCTGTCGATGGTCCCTGGAGGAAGGTCAACATACCAGTCAAAAGCATTACCTTTGAGGGTGCGGACGAACTGCTTCACCATCTCGTCGCCATATGTGCCGGCATTATTGCAGGTCTCGATGAAGTGGGCAACGTGCTGTCTTGGATTTCCCTTTCTGTCGAAGTGCTGAAACTTGGGTGGTTGGAATCCGGCTGGGAAGCGTAGCTGCTGGATCCTCGTGGTGTAGGGCTTCGAGTATGCTGCCGTGATCGGAGGAAGGCCACTGCCGTGAGAACGCATCATGTCGGCTATCAACGCTTGGACTTGCTGAGCATTCATTGTTGCCGTTGTCGGAGGTTGAGTAGCCACCGAGGCTGGCGTCGAGGAGAGCGCTGGAGTAACTGCTTGAATCGTCGGAACAACCTCTGCAGGAGCGGGAGTTGAAGACGGAACTGGAGCGGATACTGGAGAAGCGACGGGTTGGCCGACTGCTGCAACATCCTTCGCGCTTAGCTTTTGGAGCAGAGTGTTGATGTGACGATCCTTCTCCTCCATCAGCCGAGTAATTTGCGCCATATGCTCGCTCATCTGCATGACTTGGAGCTGAAGAGCGGACGGAGGGTGGTGACGGAGAACATCTCGGTGTTGCATGTTCGCATCCTCGCCATCATCATCAGAGATGTAGTTACGCCGACTTGCTTCTGGCTGATGATTGATGTTTGCCCCCTGCAGAGGAGGTGCAACGTCCGCTGGAGAACCCGAACGGGTTCGGGGTTGGGGCTGGTCCTCCCCAAACTTCTGGACATGGACTCCAGGATCGAGGCTCGTTTCTTCAAGCACCAGGGCCTCGTCGGCGCTTTGGCGAGCATCTTCGGTAGTAGCTTCCGGCACGAAGACATCCGCAAGAGTCCGAGTACGCCGAGTGTAGACGCGCACCATTGGAGGAGCATCACCCTCCGGATTTACTGGATCACCGTGTCGGAGTAGAGGAGACTCGGCGATTGGTGAGAGGCTTGGAGCAAACGCATCGATGTTCGTTCCGGCCATTGCAAACTTCAAGCAGCTTCTTCAGCCGTACGGATGAAAGGAGAAGATGTCCCCCTGGGTGTGCCAGAAATCTGTGGACGCGGAAAAAAGCGCGGGTCGTCTTTATTGCGAATCACACGAGATTACAATTGTGGTTGGGACCCGGATGGCTCGGGTGTAGCGAGTCCGGGTTGCGGTGAGTTTTGATCAGGGGATTGTGGGAAAGATCTTCTGGGGGATCCCTTTGATCCGCGTCTCCATGTGGTGTTCGTGCGAGAGCTCTGAAGGAGTTGCCCAGGACAGGGGTCTTTACAGGGAGAGGGTTTTGGAGAGGCTAAGGAATGTCCACCGTTGCTTTGTCCCTTCCGTGCTTCGCGCTTTCTCGGCTAAGGGGTTTTCGGCTTCGTTCCTCGGTCTTCGCGTCTTCCTCGTTCCTTGCTTGACCTCGGTGTCCTTGATCGTCGGTTCGCGGCGTCGATCGAGCTTTTGGCGTTGGCTTTGGCTTTGGCTTGGCTCTGGCGTGGCTCTGGCTTTTGCTTTGCTTTGGCGCTTGCACTTGGACGTGGCTGGGAGAGACTTGCGATGCTTTCGTTCTTCCGGACTTCGCGTCGTATCGGCTAGAACGTGCGGTGCTTTTGCTCGTGGCCGGCGTAGTCGCTTGGCTTTGGCACTTGCGTTGCTTTGGCGCGGGCTTTACTGGGGCTTTGCTTTGGCTTCTTGCGTTGGCTTTAGGTTCAGCGTCAACTCGATCTTCTTCTTCGAACGACGTGGGCTTACTTCTCCGGTGCTTCGACGGTTTGCGTGTCGATTGGACTTCTCTTCTTCTCCGGGCTTCTTTGGCGTGATCGGAGTCGAAGAATGCTTTCGAAGATGGTGGGGGTAGTACCGATCTCCGTGCGACGGTTGTGGCGTCGGCTTTTGTTGATGAAGACGACGAGGGTAGCGACGGTCTCCGTGCGACGGTTGTAGCGTCGACTTTTGTTGATGAAGACGACGGGGGTAGCGACGCTTCAGACGATCTGCTCCAGGCTTTCTTCTTCGTGGATGGCGCAGGTGTTAGTCGAAGACTACAGGGTGATGACGCTTCGCTTCTCTCCTCCGGGCTTTGGGGCTTGATCGGGATCGAGGATTTGTTAGAGCCGACGGGGTGGTGCCGCTCCTCTTCTTCTCCGGGCTTTTGGGCTTGATCGGAGTCGAAGGCTTGTTGGAGACGACGGGGTAGTGCCGCTCCTCTTCTTCTCCGGGCTTTTGGGCTTGATCGGAGTCGAAGGCTTGTTGGAGATGACGGGGTAGTGCCGCTCCTCTTCTTCTCCGGGCTTTTGGGCTTGATCGGAGTCGAAGGCTTGTTGGAGACGACGGGGGTAGTGCCGCTCCGATCTTCTTCTCCGGCCTTTGCTTCTGGCGTCTTCGGAGTCGAAGGGTTCTTCTTCTCCGAGCTTTCTTCTTCGTGCACGGAGTCGAAGGGATGATCTTCGTGTGCAAGGGTCTTCACGTTGATGAGGACTCTCAGTAAGCCGATCCCTCGGGACAGGCTTGACTGTGCCTCGTGAAGCCTTGGGTCGATGAAGAAGCGTCTCCTCTTCTGCAGAGCTCCGGCGTTTCGTCTTCAATCTTCGACCTTTTCTTCATTCCCCCACCCCCTCTATTTATAGGCAAAGGGGTGGGGAGGGAGAGATATGGGAACTTTTAATTTTGAATCCCTTTTGTATCTCTCTCATAATTACCCTGGATTTATTCATCCATTGATGAGGGGAATAACGTTTATTTGTTTTCTTTTTCTGGCGAGGCAATTATGGCTGGATTTCGCACACGAAATCGATGGCGATCGGGCGCTTCGTCTTGTGCGTCGGATCGAGGGATCGGCGCAGATCCGCGTGTGTGCAGACGTCATACGCAACCTCCCCCCGCGCATGGCGGTATTTCCTTCCTTTTCTTTCTTTTCTTTCCTTTTCTTTTCTTTCCTTTCTTTTCTTTCCTTTTTCTTTTCTTTCTTTTCTTTTCTTTCCTTTTCTTCCCTCTCCTTGCAGGGCCGGCCGGCCCCTCCATGGGGTTCGGTCCCCACTAGGGCCGGCCCCATGGGGTTCGGACCCTAGTAGGGGCCGGCCCCTCTTGAAGTGGGTGTCCGCTCCTCTTTGTTAGGTGCGAGTCGGGGTCCGGGTCCGCATCGGTGCGCGCGAGTCGGGTCCGTGTGTCGGGTTTGCATCCGCGTCGGTGCGCGCGAGTCGGGTCCGCGTGTCGGGTTTGCATCCGCGTCGGCACACGTAAGTCGGGTTCGGGTCCGACGAAATTCGTTTGTCTACAAGGGGCATGCTATGCTGCGGCATGCGGTGTGTGCGGCACTGCACCGCAGCCATCTGAACATGCACGCAGCAGTGCATCACATGCACGCAGCAGTGCATCAGACGGTTGCGGTACACTGCCGAACTTACCGCATGCCGCATTATAGCATTTCTCTCTCTCTCTCTCTCTCTCTCTCTATATATATATATATATATATATATATATATATATATATATATATATATATATATATATATATATATATATATATAGAGAGAGAGAGAGAGAGAGTAGTGATACATTGCGGCCGGGGTTAGTGTGCGGCTTTCGTGCGGCCGGTCGGAGGAGTGTACGGGCCGTCCGATCAACCGATCCAACGATCGGGATTCATCCCCCCTACCGACCGTAGTTGTTACTGTGGCGGGCACAGTAACAGCGATTTCGGTGGAGGGGTTGAACCCCGACCGTCCGATCGGAGTGAATCGAACGGCCAAAATTCTTTCCACCCGGTTAAAATGTGTAGCCGTTCGATCGAATGATCGAACAGATGAGATCCCGTGGAAACAATCAAATAGGACAAAAAGTAATGATTACTTTTTAACCGGGCGGAAAGGATTTGGGCCGTTCGATTTAAGTCGATCGGACGGTCGGGGTTCATCCGGACCACCAAAACCGGAGCGGAAAGGATTTGGGTTGTTCGATTTACGAAGATCGGACGGCTGGGGTTTATCCAGACCACCAAAACCGGAGCGAAAAGGATTTGGGCCGTTCGATTTACGAAGATCAGACGGCCGGGGTTCAACCCCCCCGCCGAAATCGCTGTTATTGTGCCCTCCACAGTAACAACTGCGGTCGGTGCGGGGGTTGAATCCCGATCGTTAGATCGGTTGATCGGACGGTCCGTACACTCCCCGGCCGGCCGCACGAAAGCCGCACACTAATCCCGACCGCATTTTATCACTACTATATATATATATATATATATATATATATATATATATATATATATATATATATATATATATATATATATATATATATATATATATATATATATATATATATAGAGAGAGAGAGAGAGAGAGAGAGAGAGAGAGAGAGAGAGCCGATCTCATGCGATAATGCTGGTTGATGCGATACTGCGATACTCAGCCCGAGCCGTTCGATCGGCGTAAATCGAACGGCACAAATCCTTTCCGCCCCTGCTCAAAGGTGTAGCCTTTCGATCAAATGATCGAACAGATGAGATCCGTGGGAAACATTCGAATAGGACAAAAAATCATCATTTTTTGTCCTATTCGAATGTTTCTCACGCCTCGTCGTTCGATCAAACGGTTACACCTTTGAGCTGGGACGGAAAGGATTTGTGCCGCTCGATTCACGCCGATCGGACGGCTCGAGCTGAGTATCGCATTATCGCATCAACCAACATATTGCATGAGATCGGTTCTTTCTCTCTCTCTCTTTATATATATATATATATATAGAGAGAGAGAGGAATGTTAGGGTGCAGCGGGCGGCGTCGCACCGCAATCGTCTGATGCATTGCTGCGGTGCGTGCGATGCACGCAGCAGTGCATCAGACGGCTGCTGCGGTGCGCCGCACGCCGCATCCTAACACCCCTTTATATATATATATATATATATATATATATATATATATATATATATATATATATATATATATATATATATATATATATATATATATATATATATATATATATATATATATATGGGAATGCTATGCTGCGGCATATGGTAAGTGTAGCACCGCACCGTAGCCGTCTGATGCAACAGTGCAATGCCTCACTTACGGCATGCCGCACGATAGCATCTCTCTCTCTCTCTGTCTCTCTCTCTCTCTCTCTCTATGTGTGTGTGTATATATATATATATATATATATATATATATATATATATATATATATATATATATATATATATATATATATATATATATATATATATAGAGAGAGAGAGAGAGAGAGAGAGAGAGAGAGAGAGAAATGCTTGAATGCGGCATGCGGTAAGTGCGGCACCTACTGGATGCCGTCTGATGCACTGCTGCGTGCATGCGATGCACGCAGTGTGTGCATCAGACGGTTGCGGTGCTGTGCCGCACGTACCGCATGCCGCAGCATAGCATGCCCCTATATATATATATATATATATATATATATATATATATATATATATATATATATATATATAAAATAAAATAAAAAAAGTTAGCCAGGTATCCTTTACTGCCTACATCTGTTAGTTATGCAGGGACTGTCACTAAATCTGTTTTTTATTTGGACTATCGGCTGGACCGAATGCAACTCAACACTGTAACTGTTACCGTGTGCCTATAGCTAATAACCCATATTATTATGCATCATCATCATAAACCACCACTAAAATTCTCCAAGGTCAGACAATCTTATGGGAGATTGATTCGGAGGAGAATTTCTTAGCATTCAGATTACAATGTGGGAATGGGAGTAATGAACAGCTCTCAATGTTTGTAGGCGGAAGGGCTGAGGACCCGACGGCGGTATTCTCCAAGAGCCCATATTGGAAAAATGTTCCGGTATGCGGAATAGCTTATCATGCAGTTCCTGTTGAAGACTCCCATAATTTCCTGCAGTGACCAATCGAACACACAATCAATCAACGGTACTCGATTGCCGCAATTAATTTCTTTTCTTGTAAAATCTTTTCAAGTTAAGATGCTTCAAAGTAAGGCAAGCTAAATTGCCCTTCGCTTGATTACCTCAGGTACACACTACATGAATGGAGAGAAAAATCAAGAAAATCAGAAAGTACACAAAAAAATTATACGAAGATGATCCAATGAGAGAAGGTGCATATTGTGAACTTGTGAGTGTGAATTGTGTGTGAGTTGTAAATGAGACGAGGCGTATTTATAGGACCAAGAGGGAACAACCAACGGAATTAACTACATATGCGCTACATTCAAGCAACATGCAATCTTCTCTCACGGTTGGGTAGCAGGGGGGAAGGGACATCAAAATCAGCTAGTAATAGCTAAAAAATGGGCTTGAATGGCCTAACAAATGGACCAAACCCTGCCAGAGACCAGGTCGGAATCAGTGGTATCGGACGGTACGGACCGATACCGATCCAACTCGACCGATACGGGCCAATTATTAGTATCGGTTACGGTTGACTCGGAATTGGCCAAGTTTTAAAACCATGATCTAGGGGCAGTTGCTAGTTTTACAACATTGATGCACAAAGTAGGCAACAATATTAAATGTATCTGATTAGAGGGAAATGGCATGCAAAGGACATGTTGACTGCACTGTAACCCGACAGGATTCAAATGCATAGGACACCTCATTCGGTTGAGTTCGCCACAATACAAAAGACATAAATAAAGCCTTCTATTTTCATCAACATGATTGCATTTTCTCTTCGAAAATCCACAATTGAGGCTGGCATAATTCTTTCGAGATCCACCATTGCAGTATTGACAACCATTCTATCCATGGCTTACAACATTATCTCATATTTGGGAGTTAAGTGATATGAGTGACTTACTTGTTGTGGAAACTCGCCATTTTCCATCTGCAGGTTAATCAACACCTTTGCTGCGCGGTGCAGAGGATTTGGATCTCTCTCAGCCTGCCCCAGATATAAGATTTAGAATTTTTATGTTAGGAGGGGTGCATTACAATTTACCATGCTATCCATTTAAATCAAGGCATTGAACTATGTATGAAATGAAAGCAAACGAAATGTCTAATAAAAGAATAAAGTTGGTGAGGAACTGTGACGTGACAGCTTGAAGGAAAGATTTGTCAACCAATAAAAATTAGTGCTGGTCCAAAAGCTAAACAAAGAATTCAACATCAGACAGTCTTCACAACTATCCTTATTAGTACCAACCAGCTGTAGAATTTAATTGAATTTATGAGGCCGGTTTTCCCTTTCATGTTTTTCTAATCTAGGGTTGGCCGTCATCCTTCTCTAATCTAGGAGGCCAGTTTTCCGTTTCATTTCCCACGGGCCTCTTGAGTCCAATGGAAATTATGCTCAAAGCTGTCTTCAATTTGTAACTCCTCATATACCTGAAATCGATGTATTCATACGGAAATTCAAAGGAGAGTGAAACGGAGCACTTTCAAAAGGATTTGGAGTCCAAATGATATCGACTCAAGGCTATATAAAATCATTGGTGGCCCACCTTGTTGGGCTCTTTGGATGGCCCATACCCAAACCGATGGGGTAAATCTAGAAATCTGATCCGCATCAGTCTAAACCAAATCGATGGGGTCATCTCTCTCCATCGTCCATACCACGTAATGGTTGGATACATATAAATTGTTTTGATACACCAACTTACATGAGAATATTAGAGAAAAACAACCTTATAGTACCACAAAGTATTGGTTCGATAAATATTATTTTTTTCATAAATATTGTTACGCACCAATTCTATATTGCACAGACTAAAACATTGGCCAGAACTGATATAAAATGGTTCGTGCTAGTATGTGTGCTGCCAATAAGTTTTTTTTTCTTGTGAACTTGTATAAGATAGAATCACTATAGAAACTAACAGCGAACTATTGAGTACTTAGTTTTGGCTAATTCAAGCCCATGTCTGCTAGTTTAGCTTGATCATGCTCATTTAGAACAGTTCATATGGGCACAAGCTAAACAATCTTTCTTCTATTTGAGCACTTCGAATCTTGAACAAGTTTGAAAAATATAAAACTAACAAAATAAAAAGGATAAAGAAAGATAATAGGAGAGAAAAGGCAATTGGAAAGGAGAACTCAATTTCTTTTATGTTCCCACCTATAGTTTTTTTACAAGAAAGACATTATTTTGCCTCAATTGGTATCGGATCTATGTATATATGTTCATTCGTATTTTATAATTTACTTTTCTAGTTTATGTTAGAACACATACTGTCATATGCAAATTGTAATACTTGAAAAATGAAAAATTCTTGGGTTTCCACTATAATGCGAGGGGGGGGGGGGGGGAAGGGGGTTTGCAATTTATAGCCATATATTTGAGCATGCATACACTTGATTTTGTCATAGCCATGCATATATTTATGACTTCTAAAATCATCAGCAACAGCATCCAAATCTTATCCCCTCGAGATGGAGTCAACTGGCTGGAAAACTAACAAAATTTATGACCAGATTGATTCTAAAACTTGACCATGGCAACTGGATAAGAGATGAGCATATGCCAAAAAACCTAGAAGGTCAGTTGGTGGGTAAAAGAGGCCTACCTTGTTGGTTATGCAGCCTAAGCTTGTGCAACCAAGGAGCAATTCTTCAAGGTTCCCGTAGACTATGATAGGGTCCCAACAAAGAGGGTACAATCAATATATGATATTGAGATTATCATTCATTTCTATGGCACAAATTAGAATCCAAAGAGCTGAAACGAGATAATATTCCTATTGACTTCTAAAATGATGCGGAGCAGATTTCTAGATTTACCGTTTTATTTATTATTTAATTAGCATTTTTGAAATATATGGTAATTGTATGACTTGCCATGCAAGTCACACAATTTACTTAGATCTTATTTGTCTCACATTGGATGTAGGGATGCTTGGCATGTAATCGGTGGGTTATTTAAACACCACTTAATCACCTTTTATAATAATGCAATTGACGAATAAAAAATTTATGTTTTGAGTTCCTAATGAAGGATCCCAAACCTCGCCTAATGGTGATGCCTTGAGAAATCTCTAGGCGGTGATACCTAGGGTTCTTCCTCCCCATCCCCGCTCTATCTCATCTCTACATCGAATCCTTGCACGAATCATCGCATCAACCCAAGAGTTTCCTCGCACTCGTCTTTCGCGTGCAGTCTTTCCTCGCGTGAAGAACCAAGCAAGAAGAAAAAGAAGCAATGAAATAATAAGGGGAGATCTAAAGGAAGAAGAAAGAGACGGAATTCTATCTTCCCTCCCTCTCTTTCTTCCTCCCTCTCTTTTTCTCCCCGCAAACTGCCCTCCCACCAACTTTGTTTTCCGTGAGAAGAAATACGCGTAGAAGGGTCAGTCGTACCCCTGTTTCACAATAGGAGGCGGACATGATTTTTGAAATTCTCATCTCTTCTTTTTTTCCTGAGGGCACCCTCCAGTTGCAACTAACTATTCCGAGGGCACCCCCGGACAATTTTAATTGATCATGTTGTTGTTTTGTAATGACCAAGTGCTATTCTAAATTTGGGTTGTCTAGATTTGCTAAGGGCACCACAGCATAGTTGCCAATTTCCGAGGGCACACCCAAGTTTTCCAAGAAGCTATTTTATTGTTAATTTATTGAGTTGAAACCCTTCTTCGCCGAAAAATCTGGTCGAGATCCATTCACCCATTCAAGAAATAATCAAGGTGATATCTTTCCATGTTTATTCTTATCTATGTCATGATTTGAGGGTCTTTTGGTTGATTTTGTGGGACCCCTACTTCGTCCTGCATCATAAATCTTAGTTTTAGAACTGAAAACAGACAATACATTTGTAATTCAAAAGTAATTACTTCTTGTGTCCTCTCAAAGGAGGTTATATGATTTCTAACTTTTTCATGATTTTCTACTGAGTTGTCCGAAGAGTTTTTTCCTGAAATTTTTTTATACTTTTAGTAAAATCCTATCAGGTTCAATATGTACCAATGGATATTAGACCGGCTATCGGTACCCACCCAGGTATTGGTTCGCACCTACACGCCTTAACAGGTACAGCAACAAGAACATGCATTTAAACCCTTGGATTTAGTATGCAATGTTAGGTTAAAATTTATTAATATATTTCTACAAAATATTTCACAAATATATATATATATATATATATATATATATATATATATATATATATATATATATATATATATTTCTACAAAATGTGTTTGTCTTCATTGTGCTAGTGGTGTCTATGGCAAAGATACTTTGGTTCCACTAAATATGAAGTTGTTGATGGTAGAATGATAAAACTCAACATGAAGTGGATAAGTTAATATACATCTACAAGAGAGTAGTTGACAAGAAACAAACCTGTCCAGCATCAATTAGAGCTAACATTGCCCACCCAGTGTTAACAGCATGAGACCGGTTGCCCTCCAGATTTGTGTAAACCTGTTTAAAGTGTGAAAAAAGGTTCATATGATTAGAATTATGATTGAAAAAACGTAGAAACAGTCATTTGATAAAAATTCAAATACGTCTTAAAGTAAAATACGGGCATGGTATAGTCTGAGTGGAACTCATGGTGAGGTGAGGACTAGCAACTCAAATTTTATGCACCAAACCCATAAAATATACTATAACATGAATGCAGGAGAATCAACCATGGCAAACAAAGAGTTAATCAGTTACTTCAACACTAACAAAACGGTGATGAAATAAAGTCAACCGAGGCCTAAAACAAAACTAAATTCAAAACTATAATTACAAATCAAACAAGCTGGAGCTCAAACTTTCATGAATATCAAATGGCAATACAAATGAGATAAGTAGAGCTAAAAGAACACATGGAATTAATAAAGAAAGAGAAACATTTGGTGCCTCAGTAGAGCTAAGAGAAGACGTGTTTAATAAAGAAAGAGAAACATTGGGTGCTTCAGTAAAATTTTGTTTATCAACCGGAAGTAATGGTAAAAGATGGGCAAGGAAGGTTTTTAAAGCAAAAAAGGAAGAGGTTTATGCAAGAAATACAGTTCAGAAATCTACAGTTTGGGCCTTCATAACACAACTAGACAAAAGAACTGACATCATAACTTTCACTTAGACAGGGTCTGCATATGTGCATTATCACTAACATGGAATTGAAAATTAGACCGGGGGGGGGGGGGGGGGGGGGGGGGGGGGGGGGGCATGCCTTAAAAAGGGAAAAAGGAATGTATGATGAATGAAAGAAACCCAGTTTATGGAGATTAATCAAGATGCCATCCACAACGATCCGGCTCTCGAGCAAACAGACACAATAACAGAAAGGGAGAGAAAACTAGAAGGTTTCTCAAAGTGTTTTAAATTGAGTTTCTTCTATTTCTTGGTTTCACAATATCCCAAATTATGACAATGGGAGTTGCTGCCATGAAGTTGCCAACTAGTGTTTTTATCTTAGGTAATCTCTTCCAAATCAACAGCCACAAGTGTACAGGCCTTAACAACCTTCTCGGAACCTTATCATGTGGATCTAGTATACGTGCCTTGGTTTTGGGTTTGTATATTGGGGACCTCTTCCTCTCAGCTCTCGGTGACTCATTAAATTGACCAAGAAAAGCTACAACAGGGATGTTTGCGATCCCTAGCTTCAATCCTCTCTCTCTCTCTCTCTCTCTCTCTCTCTCTCTTCATGGGAGAGTCTTGCGTGGTGATTGCGTCATAGCGTCACTACCTTCATAAATTGTGAAAGTAGAAAATAACAAAAGAAAAATGAACTTTCTTTCTAAGGTATGCACATTGGTCCTTGTCAATTAAATGATGGTTGGAACAAATGTGCAAGAGCTTAGCTATCAAACGACTAAACACCACCCACCCCACGCCCAACCTACCCACCACCCACCCACAGAAAGCCAAGGAACCCACCTAAGAAGCAAAGATAAGGGTACGGCGATACGGCAAATCTCAAAAAAGTAGGACACGGGTACAGCTAAGGATACGGCAATAAATTATTATTTTTTAAATATAAATATTAAATACACTAAATTATTAATTTATTATCCAATAAGGTAATTATTCACTAATCATTCAACTTATCATGTGACTTCATCATTAGATTCATTACAAATAGTTTGAAATAGATAGTCTAAAACAACAACAAAAACAAAATAAGCATACACCAGTTCATATTTCATGTCTTGAACTTTTGAACAAAAACATAAAATATACCGAAATGATACAACATGAGAGATTCAACTTCAAGTCTTCAATTCAACCCAACTTCAACGACCTCGCCGTCATCATCGACAATGCCATCGTCGGTGAATAGTACGGCTTCCAAATCCAATTCATCAAGGGAAAGATCTGCAACCTCAAGTATCCCCACACCTTCTAATGAATCAAATGCATCCACTCCAACATCCCACATCTTTGTTTCACCTTCGCTATATTGTTGATCTCTCCTTGACAATAAGCGAATATTGTTGTACACGAATACCAAATCTTCGGCTCTTTGAGGTGTTATTTTGTTTCTCTTCAAGAAGTGTATAAATGAATAGATGCTCCGATTCCTTTCAAAACATGAGGAAGAAGGTTGTCTAAGTATCTTCAAAGCCAAGGTTTGGAGTATAGGTGTGGAAGATCCATGAATAACCCATCAAATCTTTGGCTCCATGAGTCCTCTATTTTGAAGGGACTCACTATCCGCAAACTCTTTCATGCCCGCCGAAAAGAGAGCAAACTCCATATTAAGCACTCTTCACTCCACGAAAGTAGAGAAGTATCTTTTAAAACACTTATCTCTTTCAATTGAAAACCCCGCATCCTTTTATGGACATACACGATCGGGAGACTCTTCAAGCTAATTTGTGCTATAATATCTATAAGAAAAGAAATGGTTTATTCACTTTATTGGCATGAGTTATGAATCATAACTTATACTATGATCATAAAAACTAAACTAAAAGCGTATGTTAAAGACTAAAATATTAAGAGCATAAATAGTTACCTTGGATTCAACGAATGTGCCAAGCAAATTCACCAAGAAAATGGGTTTTGGACTGCTTTAAACAGATTGTAAGAGATTGTGATCTAGAAAATGGACCATGTTGCTCTTTTTTTATATGCGGATCTAACATCTACAATTTATACTGTCATCAGTCTAAAGAACATGAGTATGAAATAGGGAGTTGTATTTTACCATATTATGGTTTCTTGACAAACATAAAGAATTTAAAAGTTTGGCATAATTTGGAAAAAAATTACCTTGTCTTGACATGAAAGATAGCTCTCTCCCCAACCACCAGAAGCCAGTTGTTTTGACAACAGAAATTCGCATGCTTTACGGATGGAAGAGCTGTTCTTAAAGGTTCTCCCAGCAGCGATCAGTCCCAGGACTCCAAACCATATGCCATAGGTGAAGCAAACAGCCCAAGAGCCATACCTGTAGAAAATTGTTCTAGTGGTAAGTGGTAACCCAACAACTAGAAATAACATACAACAATGATGGATATTGTTTATTGTTTGAAATGCATTGGAGTGCTATTGAATTGGGAAAAACATGTAGAAGTTTACTTATGGTGTAGCAATATGTTATTTTCGTGGGAAACTAGGAGAAAATAGAGTACAAACCATGAACCATCAGGCCGTTGTATACTTTCAATGTAATGCACTGCTTTTCTAATACAGGTTTCTATCTCTTCTCTGCGATGTCCAGGGTATAGCTTTTTAAATGATGTCAACGCTTGAATAGATGCTGAAGTACATTCAACATATCTGCCATTGATTTTTTTGTTAAAATACATTCAAAATGAACAAAAAAAGTAAGACGGATATGTTAGATAAGATCTCGAGTCAGAGAGCCTTACGGGTAGTCAATAACAATGTCCCCAAAAGTTTCAGCAGGATTGATAAGCTGAAAGAAGAAAACAGTTGAATTTCAAAACAAAACTCAATGATGTTATGAAAAGAGAGTGCAAAAATTTACAATAGTTTGCTAATAATAGAGTGCTATAAAATGTATAATGGTTACACATTCCATCTCCTAATGGATGCCCTTTGCTTGTAACAATTGCATGGATCCATGTGAGCAAATTTTGGATATGTGAAAAACACAATTCTCAATTGGGTATGAAGCCAAATATATACAATTCATGACTATAATGAGACTACACTACACACAAATAAAAGGTGTATAAGCTAATACGAAAATTAGCCTGGGTACAAGGATCATACAGACATGATGAAAAAATAAATGTCTCAACATCCCCTTCCACACTCAAACTTCCGCCACGCACTATCCACAAAAATGATCTATTAGCCACAAGGAGGTAATAACAACGGGTAAGTTCACTGGTGGAAATGAGAGATTCCAGAGAACATAGAGCAGAAGTTTAGGAGTCGGGTCAATATAAGGAGGTCGCAGAAGTTTGTAGGACCTACTACCAAGAAACTACAATGTAAGCAGCAACTCATGCTGGTGAGGAGAATGTACAAAATAGTATGCACAGAGGAAACCAAGATACACAAAGAAGAAAGTATGCACCCAGGAAAGTGGATGCCCAAGACTAGCTGAGCGACCAAAGGGGAGATCAAAAGAAGAAAGATATCAAAATGGCTGAGTTTAGAAATGGCTAAATCATGGAACCTAATCCGGGACATAAGATCAATTATAGTTTATTTTTATGTTTTCAGCCATTTGGAACCTTTTCTTAAAAGACTAGAGAAGTAGGGGACTCTATCTAATCATGTAGGATTTTAGTGAATTTTAATATTTTGTAGGTGTTTCTAAAATGTGGGAATCTTAGCACATGGCGAACGGGAAAAATCCGTAGGAATCAGGAGTCACGCAAGTTTTTTGGGATGAAGGGGGATGACCATTAAGAGGTCCTATTTGTGTAGAAGGCTTTAGTTAGATATATTCTGTGAGATCATAAATTCAGTTTTTAAGACCTCATTAATTGTGAACCACCCCAATTAAAAAAAGATTCCTTATTTAGTCAAGATCTAGTTAGGTCTTTTAAAAGGGTAAAAAACAGGGGACAGCCTATGGCCTCCCCTCTTTGCTCGTAGGGCGTACTGACTATAGAGGGGAGGACATGCCTCCTTCGTCACTATTTCTCTCACTGTGATTTAAATAAGATCAAACATGCATAAAAAAAAGTAATGCAAATTTCTTTTCTTTTCATAATTTGGGCTCTAAATTGTGCTGGTTTCTCATAGAAGAACTTATATAAGGAGGTTAGATGAAACCGGATTGATAGTTTTCTTTTGCAAAATAAATTTCCCCTTATTTTCAGCATTTTCTGAAAAATTCAACCTATTTCATGAATATGTGGTCTTCTCTCCCACAATCTCGCACCTTGATGGAAGCATAATTAGATCCAATTTGAGATCGACGATCTTGCGTTGTCAAAGTAGTGTCGAAGAGGGTTATCTGTTTTATAATCCTCAAGCACAAAAGGTGATAGTCAGCACTAATGTTGTATTCCTGGAAGAGGATTGTATCATGAGTTGCAGATCCACAAAATAGTTACATTGTATAAAATGCCAAAAGCATCTAGCCGTATCAATCTAGACACTATAGATAAAATTCAATTAGATAATACAATAACTACTGATGAGAGTCAAGTATGAAAAGCTGATGAAGTTCAAGTAGATGGTATTGTAACTACTGATGAAGTACAAGTAGATGTGAGATAATGTGATAACTAAAGATCCAAGTTCCAACACCTAATAGTATCAGTGCCTCGTCGTAGTGGGAGGATTGTCAAAGCACCTGACACGTTATGTTCTTAGGAGAAACATTTGAGGTTATCCCAAAAGAGCATGAACATGATCCCCATAACTATAAAGAGGCAGTCTCAGATTCAGACTCGAAATATTGACTTGGACCTATGAAAACTGAGATGAAGTCCATATACTCCAATCAAGTTTGGGAATTGTAGAACCACCTGCTAATATGATGTGATCCGACTTGGGCCCAAGCCCGTTGGCCCACCCGAAGGCCCATCCTAGCCTGCCATGGATGGATAAGACATGATATCTCTTATGATATCTTTTAATATCTTTTTAAATTTAAGATATTTACTTTAGGCAAGTTGTTAGAATCATTATTGGTTTTTGAATTTGTTGCCATTTTTATCTTTTCTTTTAGCCTATTTAAAGGCCCCCATTGTAACCATTGAAGGGATATTATGATGAATGAAAATTGATGGCGGATGCCTTCGTTGGCTCATGGATTTGAGTCCCCACCTTGTATCCTGATGGATTTCAGGCCCCCTCTCATCTAAGCTTCTAATCTTTTCTTCTCTGTCACGGTTCTTACCCCCTCCGCCACTTCCTCTCGGTGATTCCTTATCACTAGTTATCCCGTTATAAAGAAAATACAAAAAAAAGATAGCATCGTCTTCATCAACCGCTCTTGGACGACGCGCGCGCCTGCATCAAGTTGGTATCAGAGCTCCGGGCTTCGTGGTGCTTCCGTACCACGAACGATCTTCGCTTCGATCGTCGTCGTCCATCGTCATCGTCGCCGTTCCATCGTCACCATCCTCGCTGATTCATCGTCATCTTCTTCTGGTACGTCACCTACAATCAAAAAAAAAAAAAAGAGAGATCAGATCTGTTGAAAGAAAAAAAAGAAAAGAGAAAGGAAACCTCCTTCAACCGCTACCAACTCCTTTGTCGCCCGCCCGTCCACCGCAGGCCGCCCCTTCCTCTCGCTCCATCCGCTAAACCGCCCCTTTGTCCCGTGCTCCCGCGCACCCCGCAGCCATCAAAAAAAAAAAAAAAACCCATCTGATCTGTGATCGCAGCAGAAAAAGGGAAAAGAAAAAAGAAAAAGGAAAGAAAGAGAAGAAAAGGGAAGAAAAGGAAAAGAAGGAAAGGAAGAAAAAGGAAAAGAAAGAATAGAAGGAAAAAAGAAAAGGGAAGAAAAGAAGGAAAGAAAAAAAAAAAAAAAAAGAGAACCATACCTGCTGTGCAGCCGTTGCTGTGCTGCTTGCTGCCACTGCTGCCGCCCCTTTCCTCTTCCCTATTTGCAAACAAGAGGCCAAACAAAAGCCCTAATTTTTTTTACCCTTTAGCCCTTCCTTTTTCCCAATTCACTCCTCCACCACAACCCTTAGATCCCCATCCAACAGTCCTCAAATCCCCAACCTTTCTAGTTGCTATTGTGCACTTAAGTGCTGAACCCGAGTTGAATTCGGATCTGACCCGAATAGACAAAACAGATCCGCCAACTTCAATTGGACATATCTCTTTCATTTCTAGTCCATTTTTGACGTGCGACCTACCAAATCGAAGGGTTTTTCGAGCTCTACGCATTTATACCATCCATAGAAATTTTCAGTGAACCAGTAATTACAGATTTCCAGATTTACCCCTGGACCACACTTCTACCATTGTGACATGGATACCAAGATGCAAGGGTTGATTCGTTGTCATCAAGGGAACAACTTCGTCTATGTGATGTGATCCGACTTGGGCCCAAGCCCGTTGGCCCACCCGAAGGCCCATCCTAACCTGCCATGGATGGATAAGGCAGGATATCTTTTATGATATCTTTTAGAATCTTTTTTTTATTTGAGATCTTTATTTTAGGCAAGTTGTTAGGATACTTATTGGCTTTTAAATTTGTTGTCATTTTTATCTTTTCTTTTAGCCTATTTAAAGGCCCCCATTGTAACCATTGAAGAGAGATTATGATGAATGAAAATTGATGGCGGATGCCTTCGTTGGCTCATGGATTTGAGTCCCCACCCTGTATCCTGATGGATTTCAGGCCCACTCTCATCTAAGCTTCTAATCTCTTCTTCTCTGTCACGGTTCTTACCCCCTCCGCCACTTCCTCTCGGTGATTCCATATCACTAGTTATCTCTTTACAAAGAAAATACAAAAAAAAAGGATTACACCGCCTTCAGCAACCGCTCTTGGACGACGCGCGCTTGCATCAAGTTGGTATCAGAGCTTCAGGATTCGTGGCGTTTCCGTACCACGAACAATCTTCGCCTCGATCGTCGCCGTCCATCGTCATCATCGCCGTTCCATCGTCACCATCCTCACCGATTCGTCGTCATCGTCTTCTGGTACGTCGTCCTACAATCCCAACAAAAAAAAAGAAGAAAAGAGATCAGATCTTGAGAAAAAAAAAAAAAGAAGAGAGAGCATACCTCCTTCGACCGAACCCTCTCCTTTGCCGCCCGCCCATCCACCGCAGGCCGCCCGTTCCTCTCGCTCCACCCGCTAAACCGGCACCACTTTCCGTGCTCCCTCGCACCCCGCAGCCAAAAAAAAAAAAAACCCCACCCAGATCTGCCGCAGATCTGTGAAGAAAAAAAAAAAAAAAGGAAAGAAAGAATAGGAGAGAAGAAAAGGAAAGAAAAGGAAAAAGGAAAGAAGAGAGAAAGGAAAGTGAGACGTACCTTGGCTGTTTGCTGCAGCTGCTGCCACCCCTTTGCCGCTGCATCTGTTGCCGCCCCTTTGCCCTTTTCCTCTTCCCTATTTGCAAACAAGAGGCCAAACAAAAGCCCTAATTGTTTTTACCCTTTAGCCCTTTCCTTTTTCCTAATTCACTCCTCCACCACAACCCTTAGATCCCCATCCAACAGTCCTCAAATCCCCAACCTTTCTAGTTGCTATTGTGCACTTAAGTGCTGAACCCGAGTTGAATTCGGATCCAACCCGTTTACAAAAACAGACCCGTTAAGACCCTACAACTTCAAAACCCCATATCTTTCTCATTTTTCATCCGATTTGGACATTCTTGGTACCAAATCGAAGTCCTTTTCGAGCTCTACGCATTTATACCATCCATAAAAAATTTCATTGAACCAGTAATTACAGATTTCCAAATTTACCCCTGGACCAAACGTCCACCATTGTGACATGGATGCCAAGATGCAAGGGTTGGTTCGTTGTCACCAAGGGAACAACTCCGTTTATGAGTATACTTCAGCATTCTATCGGCGCATGATCCGCTATGGTTTTTCAGAGAAAGATTTCTTGGCAGTGGTACTGTACGTTAGAGGACTCCGCTCCGACATAAAGGGCAAGTTTTCATCTAGATCTTGGAGGGATCTGGACGAAGCCTATGAGATAGCTTGTGAGATTGAATGAGAGTTACAGCAAATGGCCTCACCTCTAGCGGCCTCCACGGATGAGTCTCCACCTCCAGCACTTCCAGTAGAGCCTCCACCACCTACAGAGCTTCCTCCAGTTATATCTTTGGTGAATCCATCACCTCCAGTATCACCACCAGCAGACGAGCTTCCCCTTCCAGAGGATCTTCTGCCGCCCGCCATGCTACCACCTACTGCGGATTCTCTCGAGGAGGTCTATCTAGCCGAGCTTCAGCAGATTGATTTTCTTGGGCTAGACCGACTATTGGTGCCTACAGTGTTTGTTCAGCTCTACCTCCGTTCAGGCGAGCCGATGTTCGAGCTACCGCAACGATCTGATATTACGATCCGACTCTGTCGTCTACCCCAGCACTACTTTGACGTATGTTTCCCGATCGACGACAGTGATACCTTCTCATGGGACCCCGGTGATGACTTCGGTGTAGTGCGACATCATTTGTTGGGCCTCCACCATCAGCTCCTGACGACAGATACCGCATCGGCGAAAACCTCGATGATGATTGAGCTTTACCGTATGAACTCGAGGGCGAGTTCTTCGCAGCGGAAGCGAATGATGTGATCCGACTTGGGCCCAAGCCCGTTGGCCCACCCGAAGGCCCATCCTAACCTGCCATGGATGGATAAGGCAGGATATCTCTTATGATATCTTTTAGAATCTTTTTTTTTATTTGAGATCTTTATTTTAGGCAAGTTGTTAGGATACTTATTGGCTTTTAAATTTGTTGCCATTTTTATCTTTTCGTTTAGCCTATTTAAAGGCCCCCATTGTAACCATTGAAGAGAGATTATGATGAATGAAAATTGATGGCGGATGCCTTCGTTGGCTCATGGATTTGAGTCCCCACCTTGTATCCTGATGGATTTCAGGCCCCCTCTCATCTAAGCTTCTAATCTTTTCTTCTCTGTCACGGTTCTTACCCCCTCTGCCACTTCCTCTCGGTGATTCCATATCACTAGTTATCTCTTTACAAAGAAAATACAAAAAAAAAGGATTACACCGCCTTCAGCAACCGCTCTTGGACGACGCGCGCCTGCATCACTATGAGTATACATCAGCATTCTATCGGCTCATGATCCGCTATGATTTTTCAGAGAAAGATTTCTTGGCAGTGGTACTATACGTTAGAGGACTCCGCTCCGACATAAAGGGCCAGTTTTCATCTAGATCTTGGAGTGATCTGGACAAAGCCTATGAGATAGCTTGTGATATTGAATGGGAGTTACAACAAATGACCTCACCTCTAGTGGCCTCCACGGATGAGTCTCCACCTCCAGCACTTCCAGTAGAGCCTCCACCACCGACAGAGCTTCCTCCAGTTGTATTTTTGGTGGATCCATCACCTCCAGTACCACCACTAGCAGACGAGCTCCCCCCCTCCAGAGGATCTTCTGCCGCTTGCCATGCTACCACCTACTGTATATTCTTTCGAGATGGTCTCTCTAGCCGAGCTTCAGCAGATTGATTTTCTTGGGCTAGACCGACTATTGGTGCCTACGGTGTTTGTTCAGCTCTACCTCCGTTCAGGCGAGCCGATGTTCGAGCTATCGCAGCGGTCTGATATTACGATCCGACTCTGTCGTCTACCCCAGCACTACTTTGACGTATGTTTTCCGATCGACGACAGTGATACCTTCTCATGGGACCCCGGTGATGATTTCGGTGTAGTGAGACATCATTTGTTGGGCCTCCACCATCAGCTCCTGACGACAGATACCACATCGGCGAAAACCTCGATGATGATTGCGCTTTACCGTATGAACTCGAGGGCGAGTTCTTCGCAGCGGAAGCGAATGATGTGATCCGACTTGGGCCCAAGCCCGTTGGCCCACCCGAAGGCCCATCCTAGCCTGCCATGTATGGATAAGGCAGGATATCTCTTATGATATCTTTTAATATCTTTTTAAATTTAAGATCTTTACTTTAGGCAAGTTGTTAGGATCATTATTGGCTATTGAATTTGTTGCCATTTTTATCTTTTCTTTTAGCCTATTTAAAGGCCCCCATTGTAACCATTGAAGGGAGATTATGATGAATGAAAATTGATGGCGGATGCCTTCGTTGGCTCATGGATTTGAGTCCCCACCTTGTATCCTGATGGATTTCAGGCCCCCTCTCATCTAAGCTTCTAATCTTTTCTTCTCTGTCACGGTTCTTACCCCCTCCGCCACTTCCTCTCGGTGATTCCTTATCACTAGTTATCCCGTTACAAAGAAAATACAAAAAAAAGATAGCATCGTCTTCATCAATCGCTCTTGGACGACGCGCGCGCCTGCATCATAATATCAAATCAATTAGGTGCAAGTGGGTCTATACGAGAAAGAGATGGCCAAACGGGTGAGGTTGAAACATTTAACACTAGGCTAGTTGCTTAAGGATTTACTCAAAAAGAGGGAATCGACTATGAGGAGAGCTTCTCGCCAGTAGCCATGCTTACATTTGTTCGGAATCTCTGGCCCATTGTGGCTCATCTCGATTACAATATTCGAAAAATTGATGCTAAAGACGGCATTCTTGAATCACCATCTTGAAGAAAACATCAATATGATGTAACTAGAAGGTTTGTAGGTAAAGGTCAAGATAGCAAAGTTTGTTAGTTGTAAAAGTCTACTTATGGACTAAAGCAAGCATCCCAAAGTTGGAATATCCGATCTAATCAGGTAATCAAATCCTTTGGTTTGATTCAGAACCTAGATGAGTTTTGTGTATACAAGAAAAGTGAAGGAAGCGTGGTAGTATTTCTAGTCAAGTATGCTCATGTTGACGACATACTAATCATTGTTTCAAAACTCGATAAACTCGGCCGAGTCGAACTGAGTCAACTTGACTCAGCCGGATTTCGAGTCAAGCTATTTGATCGAATTTGTTCGAGTTGGGATAAAACTCGGACAAGTCTGATCGAATTTACTCGACTCGACTAGTGTTTGAGTCAAGTCTAAGTTTCGAGTTTTTGAACATATATACTACTCATTGGGAATGACATAGGAGTGTACTCGATGGTCAAAATATGGTTGTCTAACCATTTTGATATGAAGGACCATGAAGTAGACAATTACATTCTAGGATCAAACTTTCGCGAGATCAAAAAATATAATGTTAGGATTATCTTAAGTTGTGTATATAGATAAGGTTCTAGTCAGGTTTGCAATGCATAATTCCAATAAAGGTTCCTTACCTTTCAGGCATTGAGTTACTCTGTCTAAGAACCAGAGTTCTAAGACTTATGAGGAGGAGCGTATGAAGGTTGTTCCTTATGCTTCTGCAGTCAAAAACCTCATGTACTATGCTTTGTACTAGTCCAGATATCTGTTATGCAGTGGGCATGGTCAACAGGTATCAATCTAATCTAGATAAAGAGCATTGGGTGGCAACCAAATACATTCTGAAGAACAAGAAACTTTGTTTTAGCTTTACCATAGTGAAGACCTAGTTCTAGTTTGGTTGCACTGATGTATACTTCCAAGCAGACAGACTCTAGAAAATTTACTTCTGGATATCTATATATATAGAGAGAGAGGGCTATTACGGTGTGGTGCGACATCGCACGCACCACATTTTATCATCTATCTCTCTCTCTCTCTCTTTTTATATATATATATATATATATATATATATATATATATATATATATATTCACTTTGGGTGGAGGAGCCATCAGTTGTAAGAGAGAAGTCTTGTATTGCTAATTCCACCATGGAAGCAAAATATATTGCTGCATCGGAGGCAACTAAGGAAGCAGTTTGGCTCAGAAAATTCATGTTGGAACTTGGAGTTGGAGTGGTACTGATGCAGCCTGATATGCATCAGATCAGCATTATTTTTTATTGCTAAAACAATATCATGTACGCTTATTTCAGCTTTTTATACCATTTTATTAATGTTTTTGGTCATTATCCGCATTATTACAAGTTTACTTTATTTCCTTGTCGTGCGGGCTCTCCATGACCTCATTCGAGAGCTCTTTAGAACATTTTGAACTCTTTTGGATGTGTTCCCAGCTTTTATTAATAATAAATAGGTTGACATGTTTCAGTGAGCCGCACGACGGTAGGGATTAGAAGCTTGATCTGACGGTCGGATGGCACGAATTAAGTCATTTAAAAATGTGGCACTTATTAGTCTTTATTACACCCTGTGCCTACACCCCTCACCTCTTTTCTTTCTCTTACCTGATCTCCCCCTATCTTCTATCCTACGACGTAAGAAATTGTGCAGACGCCCCTCCCCTCCTCTGTTTGCCGTGAAAAAACCGTCATCCCTCTCTCTTATTTCTTCTTTTCCCTTCCTTGCTTCTAATTTGGCCCTCCATCAGAAACCCTACACATATAAAAAGAAGGATTAGAATAAAAGAATTCAGATTTTGATGAATGTCGCATCTTCTTTAAAGAACTCTAGAAGATGACAGCACCTGCCCGCTTCCTTCCCATTATCCAACTTCGTCTTGGAAAATCCCTCGATTTGATCGAGATGCCTCAACTTCGTCCCGAGAAGAGCTTCTTTTCATGATTACAAACGATCTGGTGACTTCATCAATCGGCCTGCTCCGCGAGAGGATTCGGTGACGATTTCTTACACTCGTCGTAGATCTCATCCCAGGCTATATCATTCTTTCCTCTTATCATCCATCTCCATATTTTATTTATTTTTACCATCTTTCATTGCCTCCGTTGTCCTGCGTCTTCCACAAACCATTTTCATCACTCGAAAAGTGCCCAAATAATTGTCATTCGATCCTTGATCGATTCACGCCTTTGCTACCATGTTTTGCTTTTATTTTTTATTAAATTCAGATGTGTTTCTCTTTTAATTGAAAATCTGCTACTGTTTTTCATATTATGTGCAGAAATTCAGTTTTTATTAATGAGATCACCCTTCTAATGATAGATTTAAATATATGACTCTATAGCATGAAAAGAATCATCTGTTTGCTATCTTTCTTGCATTTTCTACACTATATTGATAAAAAGAGACTTCTTAGTTCTCACTAAAAGACATACAAGGGGATCATATTTGTTGTGTACCTTTTTGGTGCCTCCATCAGGTACCTTCAGTACAATCACTCATAGTTTTCTACTGAGATAACAATGTGGTGATTGGTCAAACGAAGAAGCCCAGGAATAACAAGAAAGGGAAGCACATAGAGCGCAAGTTCTTTCTCATTAGAGACATAGCTACATGTGCAGATATCGTTGGGACCAAGATTACGTCAGCTAATAACCTTGCAAATCCTTTACAACAAATCTGACAAACAAAGAGTTTAGTACCATGCAAAGGGCATGGGCATTACATCTAATATTGACTTGCACTGAGAACAAGTGGGAGATTGTTTGGAATAGTATTGTTCTGCATGCCAATTCTCTGTACTTTTGACATTATTAATGAGAGTCTCCTTTCTATGCATAATACAATGTGACACTTATTAAACTATCGCATGAGATGCACAGTAATTCGTCAAGTATAAGTGTATAACATAGGTAGCAAGGTATGTGGGTGGGATCACATACATGAGGTCTAAGCTTATCCGACTAGTTGATGTGAAACGATGCATGCAAACAGGAGATCAATAGCTTAATCGTTCCAACAATGTTTCATTATTAGTTAAGAGCGTCAGGTAGAAGATTTAATTCAAACTGATAACATGGATTAATGGATTTAACAAAGATTAATAGCGCGAGCATAGGTCGGTTCCAATTCCGAGAACATAAATGATAATGTTTAAATTATATGGCAATGGTCTCACTCGCAATATCAGGTTCAGTAGCCTTACCGGCAGGTGAAACACTCAACTCACGAATGGTGGACAACAGGCATCATAGATAAAATAATGAAGACTTGATTATTGGTGTTATCCGATAATACCCGACCGGGAGGATAAACTCACCTGCTGAGGACCATGCTTGACTCAGGAACCCGAATCGAATTAGAACTCCGAAAATGACGACGAAATATCCGGAGAGCCGTCAGCATCCTCAATCGAACCCGTAATCAGCGTCCGGGTCATCCATACATTCGTGTTGGGTCATCGAGGAGCACGGGAAAGGGTCGGCGAGTGGTGATCAAACGCCTCCAAGGCTGAGGGAAAAAGGGATCGAGGCAATGGTCGGCTGCGAGGCACGAAGAGATGGCAGAGTTGGGGGGTGTGGTGCTACCGTAGGGAGGGAGGGCCGGGGTGGGGTGGTGGCTCGGGAAAAGGAGCCGGGACGCGGGCTAAAAAAAAAAGGTCGGGGTTGGGGGTGCGGTATGGGCTCCGAAACAGGGGAGAGAGGAGGGAGGGGGGGCGTGCGGGTGGCTGGGGCGGCCGGTAGGGAGGAGAAGAGGAGGGGGAGGATGCGGGGGCTTGCGGCTTGCAGAGGTGGAGGAAGAGTGAAAGGAGGGGGGAGGGCACGGTGCTGGGGTTTTTGCAGAGGAGGGAAGGGGGTGCGGGAGGGGACTGGGGTCGGGTGGGCTGCGGGTGCAGGCGACAGGGGGTAGGAGGGAGACGGCTGCGGGCATGTGTGGGCCGACGGGGTGGGGTGGCCTGAGGGCTGAAGAAGGGCGGCCGAGAGGGGTGGTGGTGATGGGCTTGGGTAGAGGAACGAGAGCGAGAGAGAAAGGAAGGTAGAGAGTCGGCTACGAGTCTCGAGGGGAAGATGGGTGGAGGGGGGGTAACCAAACTAGGGTTTCACACCTCTAGTCTGGACCTAGGGTTTCACACACCTAGGGTTAGGGTTAGGATTTCACACACCTTGTCCTTAGTCTCTCAACACAAAATGAAGGAAACCAAAAATATTATTATTCTTCCGTGCCATCAAATAAAAACAAGGGGCCTATATATAGGCTTACAATAAAGAGCAAAAACATCCTGAAAATAAGGTGGGACTAAACACTCGACACAACAGACCCTGCTGAAATAAAATAAAAGAAAATGAAATAACGGCTCTGCTAGCCGATCAGACCCAGATACTCAGGTGGAGCCTCATGCGCTGGTACACGCGCCAAGGGCGCGACTCGATGTCCCCATCATTCTCCCGGGGTGGGAGAGAACTCGACCCTGTCGAGTAAGGCTCGGTGCGGCTCTCGTACAGCTCCAGCAGGTCCGGAGCCAATTGTTGCAGCTCCTGACGCTCAAGCCATGCATCCTCAGAAGGGGGTTTCCCTTTCCAACAAATCAGATATCGTTGGGTTCCACCATCTTTGGTAGAGACAATCTTATCATTCAAGATTTTATCCCTGCTTTCTACTATATAATTGGATTGATTTTGGGAAAGTAGAGGTAAAGAGGGTCTCTAAAGAATAAGGTCAAGGGTGGTCCCATCTAGTAAAGAATTGCTAGGGTTAAAATATAGGCCCTTGTAAGCCATTAAATCCTTGATTGAAAGTAGGACTAATGCTAAAACCTTCAGAGAGTTCGATAACATAAGCATCGTCAATTTTTTGTCTTCAAGATTTGAAAAGGCCTTGCACTGCGCGCTCGTAATTTTTTAACAGTCCCCGGGAAAACCGTTCCGGACATATCCGGACCATTACATAATCACCGATATTAAATGTTTGAACACGTCTCCTGAAATCAGCCCATAATTTATAATTAACATTACTCTGCTCAATTTTACTACTGATCTCTTTATGTAAATCATGCATGGGTAATGCAAATGCAAATGTAGACTCTAAGACCCTATGATAATCGGTCATGGGGATGAGATCTATGTGTTGTCAAGGTTGAAAACTATATACTATTTCATGCGGACTCATGCAAGTAATTCTGTTAGCAGATATATTATACACGAGCTTCGAAGCTTGGCAATGGACAATTTAAGATCCCAACTCTCAACATGTTCACCCACTATGGTACCTAAGAGGTTTCCCAGACACCTATTGACAACTTCAGTCTGACCATCGGTCTGGGAATGGAAGGTAGAGGAGAACTTAAGCTTGGTGCTCAACTTGTGCCATAGGGTTTTCCAAAAGAAACTGGAGATCTTGATATCCTTGTTGGACACAATGGTTTTAGGCAATCCGTGTAACTTTATGACATCGAAGAAGATCTTGGCAATTCGGGATGTGTCGGACATATTGGAACAAGGGAGGAAATGGGTCATCTCGGAGAACCGGTCTACAATGACTAGGACCAAATCATACTTCCTGAGAACCTTCCTGGCTAGGGTTGACTTCTGTTCGATTTGACTACTCTTAGGTTGGAAGGGAACCAATTTGATTTTCTTGCCCTCATGCCCAAATAGGCACATGTTTGATCGGCCATAAATGAGAACATTATTGTTAGACAACCAAGGTCGTCCCAGAAGGACTTGACCCACATCCGTGGTCAGGACATCACACCAGATTTTATCCTAGTAGATGTTGAAATTTAGGGGCACTGGACATCTTGGCTTGACCTCCATAGCAGTGGAGTTGATCCAGGACACTTGGTAGGGATGCGGATGGGGAACGGCTTTGAGTCCTTTCTTAGAAATCACAGCTAACGACGCGGCATTGATGCAACTACCGCTGTCAACGATGACCTTGCAGTTCTTATCCCCAATCTTGGTGAAGGTGAGGAAAATGACGGTACGTCTCCAGACATCTTGATCCTTGGGTTGAGACAGGACGCACCTAACGACTGACATAGTGGGAGAAGGCATCTGTCTAAGGCAACTCAGAACTGCCTCATCATAGTCGTCATCAAAGTCTCCATCTTCTTTTTCAGCTTGGTAGATGAATTATGTCTCTCCGGGTTCTCCCGCTTCAATGGGGATGCCATCAACAATGTTGATTTTGACAGGGCTTGGGCAATTGGCAGCCACGTGGCCATAGCCCTGGCACTTGTAGCACTTGATGAGGGGACAGACCTTGGAGAAGTCTCCCTCAGGATCCTTACTCTTGAAGTCAGGCTCTGGTTGAGATTGGTTGGCGTACAGCAAACTAGGGTATTGGTTGGAGGGGGGTCTAGACACATGACTTCTGGGGTCCTAACTCTTTTGACTGGACCTAAAGGTGTGTAGGTCTTGTACTAGAGCATAAGCTTTCTTCAGGTCAGTGACATCACGGGCTAGAAGTTCATTCCTCAGATCTTCTCTCAAGCCAGTGCAAAATCGCAAGAGGACTTGGACAGATGGTTCAGTACCAAGGATGTTACAACGAGTAAGAAATTCCTCAAATTTGACAACATAATCTTTAGCTGGTTTGCTACCTTGGGTGAACTGGTGCCATTGGTCCATGATACGGGCCTGATAAGATGGGGGCACATACTTGCCCTTTAGCTCATTCTTCATAGCGACCCAAGTATCAATAGGGTCTTAAGTTCGGGCGACTCTCAGGGCCTCTACCTTAGTCCAGTATTGGCTGGCAGGTCCACTAAGTTTTATGGCAGCGAACCGGACTTTTCTTGGTTCGGTTAAGGGGTACCAGACAAAATACCGGTCCATAGACTGGAGCCAGTCTAGGAAAAATTAAGGATCAGGCCTACCATCTTGATTGTTCTATTAAGGCAGCTGGGGAGTTTGGGGAAGTGGAGCTTGGGCCAACCGGTCAAATCGGGCATTGGTGTTGCACTAGTAGACAGTGAAGCTTTGGTTCAAGGTGGCTATCCCCTAAGCTAACTCAGCGAGTGTCCTAGCCAGGGTGTCGGGATCCATGTTACAACTATCCGACTCACTAGACTCTCCTAATTGGTATGGCTTACCCCTACGGGTTGGCATGCACACACAATAACAAAAGATGCACACGAAACGAGAACATATAAATGCAGGGAGTCCTACCTATAGGCTACAATCATGCTTTGATACCAAAAATGATGTGAAACGATACATGCAAACAGGAGATCGATAGCTTAATCGTTCCAGCAATGTTTCATTATTAGTTAAGAGCATTAGGTAGGAGACTTAATTCAAACTGATAACATGGATTAATGGATTTAACAAAGATTACTACCGCGAGCACTGGTCGGTTCCAATTCCAAGAACATAAATGATAATGTTTAAATTATATTGCAATAGTCCCACTCGCAATATCAGGTTCAATAGCTTTACTGGCAGGTGAAACACTCAACTCACGAATAATGGACAGCATGCAGCATAGGAAAAATAATGAATACTTGATTATTGGTGTTATCCGATAATACCCGAGCAGGAGGAGAAACTCATATGGTGTGGACCATGCTGGCCTCAGGAACCCGAATCGAACTAGAACTCCGAAAATGACGACCAAATATCCGGAGAGCCGTCCGTGTCCTTAATCGAACCCGTGATAAGCGTCCGGGTCATCATACATTCGTGTCGGTCGTCGAGGAACATGAGTCGGGAAGGGGTCGGCGAGCGGTGATCAAACGCCTCCAAGGCTGAGGAAAAAGGGGATCGGGCATTGGTCGGCTGCAAGGCACGGAGAGATGGCGGAGTTGGGGGTGTGATGGTTGCCGTAGGGAGGGAGGGTCGAGGTGGGTGGTGGCTCGGGAAAAGGGGCCGGGGCACGGGGCTAAAAAAAAAGGTCGGGGTCGGGGGTGGGTGTGGGCTCGGAAACAGGGGAAAGAGGAGGGAGGGGGGCGTGCGGGTGGCTGGAGCGGCCGGTAAGGAGGAGAAAAGGAGGGGGAGGACGCGGGGTTGGCAGCTTGCAGAGGTGGAGGGAGAGGAGGGAAAGGAGGGGGGAGGGCGTAGGGCGGGGGCAGCCTGCAGAGGAGGGGAAAGAGGAGGAAAGGGGGCTCTAGAGAGGGCTGGGTCAGGTGGGCTGCGAGTGCAAGCGGCAGGGGGTAGGAGAGAGGCGGCTGCGGCCGGGTGTGGGCCGAGGGGTGGAGTGGCCTGCGGGCTGAAGAAGGGCAGTCGAGAAAGGTGGTGGCAGCAGGATTGGGCAGAGGAACGAGAGCGAGAAAGAATGGGAGGTAGAGAGTCGGCTGCGAGCCTCGCGGGGAGGATGGGTAGAGGGGGGGTAACCAAACTAGGGTTTCACACCTCTAGTCTGGACCTAGGGTTTCACACACCTAGGGTTAGGGTTTCACACACCTTGCCCTTAGTCTCTCAACACAAAGTGGAGGAAACTAAAAATATTATTATTCTTCAGTGCCATCAAATAAAAACAAGGGACCTATATATAAGCTTACAATAAAGAGCAAAAACATCCCAAAAATAAGGTGGGACTAAACACTTAACACAACAGACCCTGCTAAAATAAAATAACAGAAAATGAAATAATGACTTTGCTAGCCGATCAGACCCAAATACTCAGGTGGCGCCTCCTAGGCTGGTACACGCGCCAAGGGCACGGCTCGATGTCCCCATCACTAGTATACCTGATAAGGTTCACAATCAATGATAGGACCGGACATCCAATATGAAAGATGTACATTCTTGACTTCACCTAGTGTGATGGTTTATCTTAACTGTCAAAGTGGTAACTCCGAGTCAACTGTGTTGGTGTATTTGGAATACACTGAAAATGATCACAACAAGAATACTTCATCTAAATGACTGTCATGTGATGATGTGTTGCTCGTCTACTGATTTTATACACTCTAAATCTTGAGATGTTCGTGAACTCGAGCTTGGTATCTTCCACTCTAACTTACAAACCAGTGAGAATGACATGCTGGTCAATACCTGTGTATCTTGGGTGGCTTGCACCGAGTACTTGGGAGCACAATTGATTGTCGAGGAATTCCAAACTCTCTATAAGCGAGGAGGTATCCCCTTAAGTAACATGAAGTATTATAACTAAACCTGACATTAGGCAAATATTTTGATAGAGTTTATCAAATAAATTATATATAAGTATAAAATATTATTATCTATGAAAATAGTTTTTGATGAAAAAGATTTTTTCATTAGTGATGATGAGGTATGAGAAGTCGTAAGTTGCAACTTGAGGGAACTAGCTACAGTGAAAACCAGTAGGACAGTTGCATCTCCCAGTCAACACTTGAGGTTACCGAATAAGAAGGGGTTTAAATACAAGTATGAAGGAAAGAACATTTTCTTTTAAGCATCTAACCCACTTAGTAAGTACTAAGTAGTCTTGAGCGATTTAAGAGTAATTCCTTGGGGGCCTTTGGTTTTGGCTAAGGAAGGAAGTCCCTTATACGGGTGTTGTGGAAAGGATAGAGCAAGCCTTTGGGTACATCGTTGCGTAGCAATCAATGTTTGGTGTCCCTTGTGACTTGGGATCCTTGTGCTAAAAGGATAAGCATCTAGAACCGTTCGAGCGGGTATCAAACAAAGGTGAGCAGCGGTGAAGTATTCTAGTGGCGAACCATGGACAGGTGTGATATTGGGCCGAGGAGACAGTGTGCTTACGAGACATTGGGGCTCCATAGACACTTGTCATACTGTCCTCCGCACTTTGTACATGTAACCTTTTTGCTTAGTGGATTGTTTTCATCTCCATTACGCCAGCATGGTTTTTCTCGTGAAGGATTTCCACATAAAAATTTAAAGTTTTCTTTCCCTTTACGCTCTGCATCATACTAGGGCCTTGTATTTTGTCATGTAAGCACGCCCAGCATGCATCATATCAAAATGTTGAGAATCCTTTGAGAGACAAGTGAACCTTGCAATCTTAGCAACCTTTAAAATCTACAAGGGTTTGTGTTAGGGTTTAGCAAACTTGTCATATTGCCCTTCACACTTTGCACATGTAACATTTTTTGCTTAGTGGATTGTTTTCACCTCCGGTACACTGGTGTGGTTTTTCTCGTAAAGGATTTCCATGTAAAAATTCAAAGTGTTCTTTCCCTTTACGCTCTGCGTCATAGTAAGCCCTGTATTTTTGTCCTGTAAGCACACCCGGCATGTGTCATATCTTAATATTAAGAAACCTTTGAGAGGCGAGCGATCCTTGCAATTTTAGCAAACTTTAAAATCTACAAGGTTCGTGTTTGGGTTCAGTTATGAAGGTTTATAGTTTTGAGAAATAGTATATTACATCAGAGTAAAGGGCACTTCCGCCGATGATTTCATCGTTTCCCTTACTTGATCTATCCAATTCTTTTTAATTGTGGTATTCAGCACCAGAAGTTTGGGTATCCCATCGTGCTCCGATCAACTCGTACTACAGATTTTTCAACATGAAAATTGATGCCTAAGCAACATTGGCATGTCCTCAATGTACCTAAGCATGTGATTTGGAGGCCTTCGTAACCAATTAGCATTATTTCTATTTATTTTTGCCTATAGGAGGAACCTTTTTACTATATTTAGAAGTTGAAGGACTTAATTGCAAAAGGCAAGAGGGGGTTTGTAAAAAATGGAGGTGGTAGTGGTACTAACTCACTCATTTGGTGGTCCCATTTATATCATAAAAAGATTGGAAGAGAAACATAAAGAGAAGAGGAGGATCGAATTCCTCTCCCTCGTGAAAGAGCAATATTAGTCCTCTTCATCCTGTGGAACCCACCTACAGGAGAGAGCGGCCACGGGATTCCTCTCAGGAAAATGAGTCCTGGCCTCCTCATGTGGCCAATTTCCCAATAAAATGTAGAGAATGCCTTTCACCTTCTCTCATATGGACCGTGGCCTCCCTTGTTAGCTGAAATCTATAGAAGCATTAAGTAGAATAAGAGGGAAAAAGAGAGTAAAAGGTTAGATAACTAAGAAAAAAGGAGATAAAAGTGAAGAAGATGAAGAAGAGCTAGGAGTTACTCCACTTTGAAAATAGATCTTGTGTATTTTCTAGTTAATTTTTTTTGTGTACTCCAAGAAGGCAGAACCTATAAATGAAACACCATTCACCTGTAAAATATTGAAGTTCAAGTAAAAATTTTATTTCCGATTTATTTTGCTGAAATTAGTCAATTCGGCCCCGCGTGGTTGTTTTGATCCTTTCTCTCTTGTTTTCTATTTAGTTCTTGTTCGTCTTTTGGTGATTGAGAGTCTGGTATCGTGCATCATCAAAAAACGTGATCTCCCAATAGTTGCATTGATGCTATTAATGCTAAAACATTTATGTTCTAGAAAAAGTAACAATCGCCGGATCTTGCCAACCTGACTACAAATGTATAGAATCGTAGCTCCCTGGTTAAGCACAAATTACAAGTGTTAATGTATAGAGATGGGTCGGGTTACATGTACAGTCGGGTCGGGTTGTATGGTTATACATGTACATATATATTGGGCTTGAGTCCCTCAATAGAGAGTATTCCATTCCTCTCCAAACCCTAACCGTCATCTCCTAACAACAAGGATACAAGTCTCAAGTTGTAGACAAAGATCTAGTTAAAATACTTCTATGAATGATTTCCTGCTTTAAGAAGCAGGAAAAGGACATGAAGTTTCATAGTAAGGAACCAGTAACTTGCAAAACTACTAAAAAGAGAAGAAAAGGCTAATAAGGAACCATGAAGAAGGATTATGCGTTTAAGAGACTGACCTCCAACCATGCATAAGATCTTGTTAGTTCATATGTAGCAAAACCACCATCTTTGTTCTACAATGAAACCAAAAAATAAGGATATCAAAGAGCTAGTGGAATAGGCCTAGTATCGAAAAACAAACAGAATGCGTGAATACAAACTAGTATTATTTTAAAACTTCTGGTGAAAGAACAATGGTTATTGATGGGTTAGATTTCTTTCAACATTCCATTAGTATAAATTTTGAAGAGTGACGCATAAGCTGCATTTAAATTTTAAACTTCAATTGCAATAGATATGTGAGAACCAAAATTGTGTAGTTCACGTGCTCAACTAATGAAATAAGTTTTAACACTTAAAAACACGAGTCATCCCGAAAGATGTAAGCCTAGTTATGTGAGTAGTGTCTTTTCCTTCGGTTCATAACTCAGTCTTACGCCTTGTCCACTGGATATTGGCAGTACCTTTTTGTGAGTGTTTTTCACTTTTTTGTTTCTGCTTCATGTTTCCTTTTCTCTCTTCTTTATATCTACTTATTCTCTAAAAAATAAACATTTTTAGTCTACTGTTGATTACTAGCCTACCAACATGTTGCATATTTACATGAACAAGCTGGCCCATTAATAATGCATGCAACTGAATTTGGTCATTTTTTGGGCAGCTACAATTGCGTGTTGGCAACTACAATAGTACAATTGCTTGTGTGACGATTGCAATCTAATCAGTTCAGAGACACTGAGACAAAGCATGCTGGTGAATTTTATTGCTCTCCGTAACAAATAACACTCAAATAGAGAGAACAAGGGAATCCTCTGATTTCCCTAGCCGATACTCTTTTATCATGGAAGAAGGGAAACAAGAATTTCTAGCATAGTGATTCCTTGAACGAAAATATATGTTCTGAATGGGGCATGACTCACTATACCCATACGCCAGCTAAAAAGGGTTCTAAGCTAGTTAAGCAAAAGTCAAATACCAAAGCACATTCAATTCACAGGAAGGGTGGTGGATCCAGATTGAGACCTATGTTTACAACCAATTATATTACTTCATATATGATCAAAATGAGCCAGAATGCCTCATTACTCTGCATCTATCAACTCCAAATATTTTGAACATAACAGTCAAGCGTATTTGACATATAAAAGGTAACACAGTTATAACAAATTATTAAAATGAAACTACTATACGTATATTTCTGAACCAGCATTCGTTGAGTATCTGGAACTTGCAATAAAGAATCTAGTTATATGATCCAATAACAAGTAGATATTTTGTGCAAAAAGGGGCCCATATACCACAGTTTTGTGTTGCCTATTTTTATAAATTAAAAGGCCAATCTACTAAGTAAAAGACATGATGTTCATTATATATATTCATAAAATTAAATGCAACTTAAATTATAGTATTGTACAAAATTAGTTATAACTTATAACAAAAGCATGCAAATATAGGTCCTATGCTGCCCTTGTATCTTATAAACATCATACTTGGCATTATATGCTTGGATATTTGTAGTTTCGGTTTAGGTTTCAGTCCGCCCATCACGGATCAGTTTCAGAGTTTCAGATCGGAGTTTCGGTGATTTCGGTTTCTTTTTAAAAATTTAAAATAATTACAAAATATAAAATAATTACATCGGTACCCACTTCATAGTGGTCTTATTTTCAAAAGAGCTGGCTTTTGCTTTACCCCAACTTTTGGTCAAAAAGTTGAAAATCGTGATTCTGAATTTTGGCCAAGTCTGGAGGAAAAATAGTTCTTGTGAAAGAATTTTTTTATAGATTCAAAATATTTTACCGGACTTTGGGTTTTTATGTTGATCTTATACTTCTAGATTTCTAAGATTTTTTCTGGTCCAAAATACTTAGGTTCTTTTTTAACGATATTTTATTTTTTAGCCAAAAGCTGTAAAGTCTGATTTTGTATAAGAACTAGAAAATTACATCATGATTTCTTTGGATTTTGATTTTTCTAATATTTTTATTAAATCCAAATAGGGGGTATTTGCTTATTTACATAAAATAACTTAAAGTAAATGGAGAACATAAAGTATACACCTTATCCTGAACCTAGTCATGCTTTTACTGAGTGCTGAGTTTCGAAACCCGAAACTTGAGGGTTTCAGGACCGGTTCCGACCGAAACCGATCCGAAACGGATCAGTTTCGGCTGAAACTCCAAACCGTAAGTACACCAATATTTTTGATCGATATTAAGCTGCTAATGAATAATGGAATTTAATCCAAGTTACTCATGCATTTATATTTATTCCATGTCCAGTCTAGCCGTCCAAGTTACCATTAAGGAGAGAATGACATTCACAGCCTCATAAAGACACTTTGCATCTACTGGGTCACCAACGACTTTTGAAGAAATTCGTGATAACAAGAGCGATGCCTGCAAAATAAAAAAGGGTTAGACAGCAGATAACCTCATTCAATGCAATATAGATGAGTATAATCAAGTAGCTACCTTTAGTCCTTCTGATGTGCAGTCTGAAATAGGCCATCCATGGTCTGCTGTTGAAAAGGGCCATGCACCTTTAGAGATGTGACGATACCAAAAAGAAAGATCACCAGGGCAGTTTTCTGGAACCTTCAGAAATATGTAGGGAAAAATCAGATGGGAAATATTGGAAGACTGTGATAGGTACATTAGAAAATGGTAACACTTACCTGTGTATTTTTTATGTATTCGTGTGCCTTTTTAAGAGTAGGTCCAAATTCTTCAGAAAGTTCAGTTGAAATAATTGCTTGAACAGTGAAAGCCGTGTCCCACAATTGGCTGCCATTATATCCCTGCAGTTCATTCATAAGTCTTTACAAAAACAAAAAAAGGTTCAATAGGTAGTTCTCTTAAACAATTGGTTATAGCCATAGACTACTTCCATACCAGATGTTATTAGAATGCCATTTTTTATATGTTGGTTAAAACTTCGACGAAAAAATTATGTCAATAAGCACGTGTAAGGGAAAATGCAATTAAAGTAATCTCAAACCTGCATCTTCATGCCATCTTCAGCAAGCCACAAATAATCAAAGATTCTTGGAAGGTGCAATTTGAATGCCTCCGAATTTGGATCTTCCGCCCAGCAGCAAAGCATATTCATTACCTGTGTGTATCAAAATTCAGGCAATCATAGCTCAATGCTACAACAGCTACATGACATGGAATGAAAAAAAAAACTTAAAAACCTTCAAAAGATCTTGTCTCAGATTAAGTGTCATGCTACTATTGATTCATTAACTTGTTGATGAATCATACATACAATTCTAAGAAGCTGTAGGGCGCAGTTCAAAAAAATGTCACAGAAACGTCCAAAGCTGATAAATAGAATGAGGCGGTTAGGAGTATAACTCCATCAAGGCGAAGAATGGATGAATAGCACAACTCCTAGGGGTGCAAGCACTGTTACCAGAAACTCCGAATATTTGAATAAGCCACGATTAAAATGTGACTTCTTCAATAATTGTCTACGCACCTCTTTCCCAATTTTTGAAAAAGTCATGATTATGTGAAAAACAATCATGATTTTCATGTCTTAATCCCAATTTAAATTCAACCATTTGTTTCCCAACTCTTTCGCATCTTTCCAAACTTTTTCCCGATTTTTACGACTTCTTCCCTAGCCTCCCGGCTTCTGATTTGGTAACTATGGGTGCAAGTGGCTAGGCCAGGTTGAGGTGCAAAAAAACCTGAACCAAAATCAAATTGGCTTTGCATCTAGGACTTTGAACTAGACCGGACCCATCTACTCGGCAAGCTCTCGTATCCAGATCCAAGCAATCTTCGGTGGTGATGAAGTGGGATCAAAATCTATGGACCTGACATAGAATTTTGACAAATTCTGTTAGGTCTAGTGCAATGGGTGAGGTCTAGTTTTGCAAAACCCATACCCGATCTGGTTAAAGAATGGGCCTAGGTTAAGGACCCAGTATCAACCCATGGGTTCAAGTCTATGACAGAACATGTTCCGACCAAATTCGTATATATTTAGACTACTTGCAACTCTTAACAATGCAATAAGAATTCAGATAGTTCCTTTTTATAATGGGTAACCTGCCTTTGATTTGACGACCTTTGAGCATTATCAATGAACTATGCTATGGGTTCTGCCCAAGAGTTATGTCATTATTGTGGAATTTACTGGACAGAATAATATAAATGTTTGACATTAACAAACCAATAAAATCAATATAGGAAAGCTTCATGAATTTCTAGATCTAGTGTAAGAACATCTTGATGAATGTACACAGAGATAAATATATTTAAACGAACATCATAAAAGCTAAGAGAATATCATGAACCTCCCAATTGTTCAGAAGAATTCAGGTGACTAAGAATATCATATATGATAACCAAACAGATAGGAAAATTTTGGAGATAGAAATAAATTATTGCCTAACCTAGAAGAGTCGGCTCTATAAGAATACAAAGGGAGACCACAGAAGTATATCCTTAATGGTGAAAGAAAATAAGTATGATAGAGGCAGAAACTTTTTTCACATTTTTGAAATGAATTTCATTCTGTACTCGAACTGAGGGATATGAAAGCAGCAATGGGGAAGGAGATCATAGTGCAGTAGCAGAACAAGAGAGTGCAAAAAATTCCGAATCAAAAGCTTTATGTGCAGTAGAAAAACCAGTACCAAGTACCCAACAGTAATAACAAAGTTAACCCCCTAGAATAGAAACCCTACTATAACAAGGTTGTGGCAAATATACTGAAATCTGAGCTGTTGTGCATATGTATAAACGGGCCTGATTCAACAACTAAATATATAAGCATACAAAAATAAACTATTTATGCTTGCAATTATTGTTGTCTTGTTTCTATCAGCATGATAATCTTCTTTGTCTATAAATAAAAGAGCCATGTGGAAATTATCATGCTTACCTTGTTTACAGGACCAATGCAAATATAACGAGTATTCTCATCTTCATAATGAATATGTTGCATGGCCGTATTCAGCGCCTTCTCTCTCAACTTATCACCAGGCCAATGCATAAGAATAGGTTCGACAACCTTATGAAGAGAAGTCCAAAGGATATCCTGTACCACTGGATGCGGGTAGTACAAATCTTCCTGCAATTAAAGTAGCAAGATCCTCAAGAAGCATAATAGATTAATCTGTTAATACAGAGCAAAACATGTAACGCGTCATAGATTAGCCAAATTTTGATAAATTTATGCACATCAAAATAACTTTTACATGTATCCAATTAAAAGTCGCATGCAGGATATCCAAGATTCCAAGTATATATTATATAACTCATATAAAAGAAGGGTAAATTACACAAAGGCCCCTGTAGTTTGATCAATTATCACTTTCTACCCCCTCATGTTTAAAATCTTACAAATGCCCCCCTGAAGTTTATATTTCCTTGCACAAACACCCCCTCGGGAGGGGGTAACAGTGATATGTTCTTCAAACTATAGGGGGACATTATAGGGTTTTAAACAGGTAAAATTGATAATCGGTCAAACTACAGAGGGTCTATGTGTAATTTAACCTATAAAGAATTAGCAAGCAGAACTCCTCTCAGCACAATCTAAACCAAGGTTTGGAGTTTCGGCCGAAACCGATCTAAAAACCGATCCGCTTCGGCCGTTTCAGATCAGTTTCGATAGGAACCGATCCCGAAACCCTCCAGTTTCAGGTTTCGGAAGTCAGCACTCAGTAAAAGCAGGACCGGATTCAAAATAAGGTGTATTTCAGCATGACAGCTTGACAAGCATGTTTACATAAAAAAAATTTAAGTAAATGATTCATTTACTTTTAAGTTATTTTATGTAAATAAGCAAATACCCCCATTTGGATTTAATAAAAATATCAAAAAAATAAAAATTAAAAGGAATCAAAATTTAATTTTCAGTTCCTATACAAAATCAAACTTTACAGCTTTTGGCTAAAAAAGAAAATTCGGTGAAAAAAAAAACCTCAATATTTTGGACTAGAAAAATCTCATAAATGTAGAAACATAAGATCAACTTAAAAACCTAAAGTCCGGAAAAATATTTTGAATCTATAAAAATATTCTTTCATAATAACTCTTTTTTCCTCCAGACTTGGCCAAAATTCAGAACCACAATTTTTCAACTTTTTGACAAAAAGTTGGGCTAAAGCAAAAGCCACGCTCTTTTGAAAACAAGACCATTATGAAGTGGGTACCGATATAATTATTTTATATTATTTTTATATTTTCTAATTATTTTAAATTTAAAAAAAGAAACCGAAACCACCGGAACTCCGATCTGAAACTCCGAAACCGATCTTTGATGGGTGAACCGAAACCAAAACCGAAACTACAAACCTTGACCTAAACTACATGGGGTGAAAGTAATAATCGGTCAAACTATAGGGGGACATTTATAGTTTGCCTCAAGGGATTCCTTCCACTCAAAATATTGGTTTATCCTCTCGGTCCAATCTAAGAACTCCTCGAGGTCCATCTTACCCTCAAACTTAGGAACTTCTATTTTGATACCATGATCCCAATCCCAATGGGATTTCTATCGCTTAGGGTGCCTCCTACATCACCTGTCAAATCCATCATATGAACTAACTCTGTCACGCTCAGGTCACTCTCTAGTCCTATGCTCTCTATGGGGTCGAGGTTGATTTTGACCATTGGCGAAGGCTAAGGTGAGGGCTTTGATCTGGGTTTGCAACATATACATGGTTTCTTGTTGCCTAGTGAAGGCATCTTGCAAAGTGTAGGGCAGGGAAGGTTTCCTAGGTGGTTCAGTTATCGTAAGACTCTCTAAAAGGAGCTAACAACTCACCAAAAGAGAAAGAGATGGTCCTAATATGTATGTGAACACCCGGGATGATAGAATGTTATTTAATGCATGGACTCTATCACTAGGATGACAAAGATGTAAAATAAAATAAAATAAATTCAGCAGGCAAACAATGATGCGAATGATGTAAGAGGACCGGCCGTTTCGTAAAAACACGACGACTAGTGCGCACTGATACCAACTTGGTGTATCCGGGTTGCTAAAATATTAAAGTGCAGAATTTAAACGTTTGAAGTACAATTTCAGCACCCCACCCTATATGGCTCTCTCAACAATAGTAAGGAGCACTAATTTCAACCAAAAGAGTACATACACAAGTTTGCTTTCACAAAGGTTAACAACTAGCATAGAACAATTAATTTCAGTTTTAAATATTAAATTCCAGCAATACGATGCATAACCATATCTCAAACATAAGGCAATAGTTTCAAAGAAAACATAGATCTAAGCAACATATAACACTATGGATGAGATACTTTAGAAGCCAAGTAGTTTAAAAACCTAAATAAGAATATAAGGGAGTTTATCACATGAAAATATAAAGGGACGATTCAAACCGTGTTTTGGTCAAAGCCGGCTGCGATCAAGAGCTTCGTTGTTGTAGATAAATAGGCGGAAGAGGAGGTGTGGTCCAGAAGAGAGGGATGAAATGGCCGAGTGTTGATCTTGAGAAAGAAGAGATCCCCGCGTCAATCTTCAGCGAAGTTGTAGACGAAGGCATGGCAGCGAGGAAGAAGCTTGCGGAGAGGACTAGAAGAGGGAGGATATGGCGAATAAAGTTCCTGAACAAGCGCTCACGCGTCTTCGTTAAGGTTTCGATTCTTCATTCATCATTTGATGACGGATATTAGGGCTTGTAGGGGTTTTATAGGAGTGGGGAACGAGAGAGAGAGAGAGGTAGCGTGTAGATGAAATAGAGAAGGGATCGTGGCACGCTTCCCGAGGGAAGGTCGCACGCGGATATAGGCTACGGAATAGAGAAAACAGGAGGTGGAGGCTTGGGGGCATTTCAACCCTTTGGGTTTGCTTTGGTTTTCTCTGAATCACATCCATCGAAATTATATCTCGACTTAAAATCCTATAGCTCACACTAATAACTTATTAATGAGTCAGTTCAGCATTGTGGCTCGAACCAGATGCGAACACGGCTCACACCTACCCAAACCATAAATAAAAAATAACAATAACTTAAGATCCATAAGTCGGATCGATAAAAAGTTAAAAACCAAAGTTGTAGACAACAGAAATAACTTTCTAATGATACAGACAAATTGACGAACGACCTCTTGGCTCTCTGTAGGGAATCGAAATACACCATCTACTGTAGAAATATGCACGTCTGAGCTAGTCTGTATCACTGAATTTGAGTTCAAGGGAATGGTAGATGCAGTAACCAGACGCGAGAAGATGTTGAGGATAATGAGAACACCCCCCCAATCACATAAATGGTATTGACATCAAGTCACTCACAGACGTTGTGGGTGCAAAATTTTGCTAAGGGATCCACGGCCGGCAGCCTATAAAGAAGCAGCTCAGCGTACAGCCCGCAAGAGGCGCACGAGGGCAACTCGAGGCTCGTTTGGAGTCCCGTTTGAAGATCCAATAGCCCGCCAGCAAAAACCGACACATGGACCAGTCAAAGGATGCCACATGGACCAATATCGCAATGCCACGTCAGCCCTGGCAGTTGCCAAGACACCAGCACCTATTAATAGACAGCTTGACAACAACATGACCTTTTTTCGAGATTAGAAAGCTCCATTTCCGTTTTGGGATTGTAAAACTTCAGGTTCCGACTGATTGGATTTGAGACCTCGTCTCATACCGCCGATCGTTTCTTCCAGATCTTCTATACAACCCTCCCTCGGCTTATCGAGGGGTTAATCAATCTTCTAAGAGAGAGTAGATTCCAAGGTAGCAACTTATCGCTCAGGGAGTAGGCTACGGCCGAATCTCATCAACAAACCTCATGTCTAGTTTCTCTCTTTCTAACCTCATCTCTTTCTTCAACCTACTCTCTCTAATCAACTGATTGTTGGAGGGAATCAAGCGACGTAAAACAAGAGACTATGCTAAATACATATACATTTGACTCACAAGTATTGGTGTTTTGGTTTCCAATGTACAATATGATTAGCAAAACCCTATCTAATGCGTGTTTGAAGTGGTTCTTATTAAATTAATGTAAAATGGTAAACGTTATCACACTATGATGACAAGAAGCCTAACAAATAGTACAAATTAGCATGTAACAGTAGATATTATTCACTTCATGAAAATTGTAGACTAGATTATCTCAGACGTTTTAACGTAAGCATCCCTGTTAATGTATATTATAGGTTATACATATGAGTTAGGTATACAGGACTCATTCCCTATACATATATATATGCCTATATATTCGTAGTTATTTGCCCTAATGAGAATAGTCCGTCATTTCCCAAACCCTAGCCATCTCTCTCTCTCATAGGGTTGCGGTAACATGGTATCAGAGCCAGGTTTAATCCCCTTGTCATCCCCTTCCGCTGCCTTCCTCCCCGATCCGGTGACCTTACCTGCGCCCACAAGGAGCCCATCGCCTTGCGCCCTGCGTCCGAGCCCGTGCTCGACACTCCCGCGCCCGATCGGCCATCTGTCGGTCTTAGCCCTCCAGAAGCCCGCCGGCCTTTCGTCTACCCTCTTGCAACCTGTCGGTCTTTCGCCGGCCCTTCCTGCAGTCCACCGGCCTGCCGCCGGCCCTCCTGGAGCCCGCCAGCCCTCCGCCAGATCTTCTGCAGCCCGCCGACTATCCGTCGGCCCTCCTGCAGCCCACCAGCCCTCCGCTGAACCTTCTACAGCCCGTTGTCGGCCCTTCTACAGCCCGCCGACTATCCGCCGGCCCTTCTGCAGCCCGCTGCTTTTTCCTCGGCCCCTCCTGCAGCTCATTAGAGCCCGCCAGCCCGCCGTCGGCCCTCCTGCAACCTATCAGCCTTCTGTCGACCCCTCCTACAACTTGTTGTCGGCCTCCTGCAGTCCGTCGACCTTTTCTGCAGTCTTGCCGGTCGTTTTACCGGCCCTCCCTTACCTGGCGACTCCTTGCTACCCGCGCCATGTAGCGCGTCTTTTTGCCGACCGAGTCTCTACGTCTTCTACAGCTCTCAATGGCTTCTTCAGATCAATTGCCGATGGAGACCTGTGCAGACGACCCCTGTACAATTCTCAACCTACTTGAGTAGACGAGGGACTTTCTTCCTGTCTCGAATGACTTTCCCTTGGTCACGATTGCTGACTGAACTGCGTGGTCTAACATTTTCCAGAGTGTCCTGGACGACTGAGCTCTGTATGGGCATCTTGATGGTTCTACATCTGCTCTTGCTGATACCTCTGGAGCAAGGTCCTCTGACCCCTAGAACCTGCGTGATCGTCGTGTATGGGCGTTTCTGGTTGCCTCGGTTGACAGCTCCCTTCGAGCTGACATGGTCGCCTTTACTACTGCGGCAGAGCACTGGGCTCATCTCATAGAGCGCTTTGTGGAGCAGAGCGGGGCCCGAGAGTATCAGATTCTCTCTCAGACTCAGTCTGCTCAGCAGGGGAGCAGACGATTCAGCAGTTTCACAGCCTTATGCATGGCTACTGGCGTGAGCTCCAAGCGTTGGAGCCTCCTCTGCTGGAAGTGTCCAGAGTCAGTGCCTCCTGGTGCGAGTTGCAGTTCTTTCGGGAACGACGACAGCTTTACCGGTTTCTGATGCCTCTTCGACCTGAGTTCTCCCCTCGTGGGACAGCTAATCCATAGAGATCCCCTTCCTCGCCTTGATGCTGTTGTAGCTGAGCTTATTGCCGAGGAAACCTGTCTTCGCACTGTTGCAGCTCGTCGAACCTCGGCACCCTCCAGTTTTGAGGGTGTTCTTACAACTGCTCAACCTTCGCGGCCCACTCCCACTGCTCCACTCTCTCGCGGTCTCTCCCATTCCTCTGGCACGTCTGGTAGCCTATCTGATACTCAGAAATGTACCACTGTGGCAAGCCGAGACACACAGTCAACTCTTGTTGGCGGCTTCATCCAAAGAAGCGTGTTGGGCCACCAAACCGTGGTCAACCCACTGTTGCAGTTGCTGGCGCCACCCCTATTGATGCTACTACGATGGATCGCCTTCAACGTCTCGAGATGCGTCTTGAGCAGCTCCTTCTGCAGCCTGCTTCTGGTTCCTCCGGCTCCTCCGGACTCTCTGTCTTCTCTGCCACCTCGGATATCTCATCACCTTGGATTATGAACTCTGGGGCCTCTCACCACATGATTCCTGACCACTCCATCCTTACTGCATGCTCACCCGCCTCCCGCATTCCTCCGATCCACATTGCAGATGACTCTCTCTTAATCATCTCGCAGATTGGATCTATCACTACCGCCTCAGACCCTATTGACCTTCTTTTACTACCTTTTGTTTTGCATGCACCTCATCTCTACATGAATTTAATTTCTATTAGCAACCTGTGTGATTCCGGCCTGACATTCACATTTTCTTCCTCTTCATGTGTTGTGCAGAATCCACACTCGGGACAAATGATTGGTGCTGCTCATAGGGCTAGCGAACTATACCACCTGGAGTATCTTCATTTACCTCTTGTTCCTCTTTCGGTCTTCTGTGGTGTTGTCTCTTCTGATGCCGACCTGTAGCACAGGAGATTAGGTCATGTGTCTGAATCTCGACTTAAAAGTCTTTTTCAGTCTGGACCTTTAGTGCAAGGTTCCTTTTCTACTCTTTCTTTTTGTATGGGATGTCAGTTGACTAAGCATTCAACTAGCCCATTTTCTTCTAGTTTATCGAGGTCCTGTAGTCCTTTTGATCTAGTGCACTCCGATATTTGGGGTTCTACACATTTATCTTCTATAAATATATAGGCACATATATGTGTAGGGAATGAGTCATGTACACCTAACTCATATGTATAACCTACAATATAAATTAACAATCCCGATTCACATTTTTCTGTATATTTTCTATAGCTTTGTTACTTTCGATTAAAAAAAATTAGTATCAAAAGAAACATGTTGTTAAAGATGTATGTCCAACAGTTTCCCAGTCTTACCTTGACATTCGTAAGTTTGTTTCTTTTTTGTATGTAGAAAACCCACCAAGTAAAGCAAAACACAGAAGGATTGACAGTAGAGGAAGAATATAAAAAAAGAACAAGTACAAATAAAAGGAACTAGAAGGTAAACATATGAAGGAGTAATCTCACCAACCTTTGCACATTGATTACGAGCCAGATTCCAATCTATTTCATTATAGGGTAGAGTAAATAACTCCTTTCTTAACGATAAAATTGTCGGTGTAGTTGAACCCACAAATCTCTTGCCATATATATATGACATGGGCAAATAAACCATCCGGCAGTGACACCACATTCGTCCTGCAAAGCAATAAATTAAGGTTGCATTATAGCTTTCAAATACTGCAAAAATCCATCCAGTCTGCCATGTATAATTCCACTATATTTTTTGGATACAAAAAAATAAAATTCTTGCATCACGATGTAAATCAATTATAAAGCATTATCATTTCTAGAAAACAGTTTTGGGAGGATTTCCATTTCATTGTCATTATCTATTGCTTGCTTTATCTGGATTTAACATTATAAAACTTGGAAAGGTACAACTATTATTACTGAATATAATAATGTTATGTAAAATAAGGAATAGGCCTCAATATCGAACACTCATACTAAGCAAGGAAGAGAACATCAGGGCCTTGATCTAGTCTGTAGACTCTGTAGTATATGGAATTTATAGAGCAATTAGCAACTTAAAGAAGGTAGTTGGATATGACATTCTTTTCTCCAAGAAGAAATACTAGAGGCTAACAATATTAACTAAACGTCGTCCTGACTAGTGAATCACACTCAGCCCAAACTAGTAGGCAAAGGGACGGTTGTGATCAAATGCCAAATCAGAAAGGTCTGATCCAGATGGAAACCCAATGGTTGAATAGCATTGCTCATATAGGAATATAATTTTTCATAATAATATAGCTTGGGGCCTGCGAACTAGAAGGTCACTTAAGATAACTTGGCTTAGCAGTTATAGGATTAAAGATATCAAGGGAAGAGAGAGAGAGAGATCAGGGGAAGAGAGAGAGATATCAGGGGAAGTGAGAGAGAGAAATCGAGGGAAGAGAGGGTTTTTTTGTCTAGTCAGTGTCCGTTTTTGTTTAGTCAGCAAGTTGTTCCGTTTTGTCTAGTTAGAGTATAGACCGTCGTCCCTTGTTATATAGATTAATGAAGTTATTGACGAATTAAGAAAAGTGATACTTTTTTATCTTTTCTCGCATGGTTCGAGACTTCCATGGAGCTATAAATTGGCTCGAGCGAGTCCAGAGTGGCACGAAGCCTCATCTATCTCCTTTTCTTTGTATCTTTTTCTTCTCTTTTTCTTTGGTTTCATTGATCTTTCATTCAATCTCTTCAAAAAACAAAAAGGCGAAACGAATCTTCAATTGCTCTTGATCAAAACCCTTCCATAAAGCATATGGAACCCTTCCCTTTTACCCTAAACCTTTTTACCCTAAATACGTAACGGTGTAAAATATGGACCTAAACCACCCTAAAACCTATTAAAACCCTAGTTTTTCATTGCCAAGATAGTGCAAAATTTATCCAAATAGCAAGCTGTCCAATTCAAGTTTTGGCCCATTACAACCCTTCCCATTTTAAACTAAAAGCCTTAATCACTTCCTAAGGACCTAGCTTCATCCCCAACCATGATTCACATCCAAATTGAATCTAAATCAAATATAGAATGAAACAGCCCATATCAGAAATTTGTGTTTTTCAAGCCTAATTTGTGCCCATAACTCCTCAAAATCACCATCCCAACTTGCTTATCCAAATCCCTAACCTTAAACCCTAGCCTAGACCTTCACTGAAACCCAAATCCGCGCCAAAAACCCTAAACACTTCACTTTATTTTAAAATCTACACCTACACCTATGGCTTCTAGCATTTTGGATGACGTCAATCAACATCGAATGAAGTACTTGACATGATGGTTGACATATGATCCACTTACTACATTATTGAAACCTTCCTGTAAGTCATACATCAGATTTCACAGCCATAAGAAGAGTGAGTTTTTCCTATTGTTCCGGGATCCCCTCACCCACAAGTTTTAAAACATGGGTATTGGTACCGGTATTGGCTAGCCTCTGGCCGAGTCATACCAGCCAATAAGGGAAACCGGTATTGGTCAGATTTTTTTTCAAAAAATGAAAAAAAAAATCCTAAAATATCGTAAGAAAAAAAATTCTGAAAAATAAAATAAATATTTATGTTTGAATTTTACTTTTTAGGATTAGGGTTTATGGTTTTAGCCTTTTAGGGTTCTAGGCACTTCATTGGGAAGCGGAAATGTGACAACAATGATGATTTTAGGAATAAGAGGCTGGATTTAGCCAGTGAATGGATTGTAAGGAATAAACGATGCTTTACTACAACAAACTCAAACATTAGAGTAAATACTATTTCTCATCAATTGTACTATCCACAAAAACCACTTTTTATAACCATGTTGGATGAGTGTCTCGAATAATCGGACTCTCGGTAAGGTGGAGCATTCTATAGGCTGAAGAGAGATGTTTCGACCAGAATATTTCAATGGTCAAAAATGCAATTATAGCAGTCAACGTTCACCAAGGATAATACAAAAAAGATGATTCTTTGGTCATGACTCATGAACAGGGCTTCATTAAAGTGAGGTATGTTTCCGGAACATTTCAAGAGTTACATAGTTATATGTTGACAATAAAGATATTACCAGACATTTGAAGTCGAAGAAAAAAGATAGATTTTGGCATTGTATTCCAAAATATACTTTTCATCACATCATACTTTTATCACACTATATAGGAGTAACAGGATTAAGCACACACTAATGATACTATAGTGACTATACTTATATCACACTGTCAGTACTTAAAAAGGCATCAAAAAGGGGAAATATCCAAACTAATTCTTCTTATTCTTTTCTCATCTATCAGAAGCTAGTCACCAATCAGTTCTAAAACAAACAAATGCTGACAGGAAAAATAAAAGTAATAGCAAAAGCAAAGAACCTGGATGGACTGGGAGAAAATATGGGAGTAACCACATCTCTGGGGGTAATGGATTGTTGCCGGACCAGTCAAATACTCCTAGTACCTGCAATTATTACAGCGCATCAGATTTTTCTCCACAATTACTATAACCATTAGCTTTTAAAAATGCATGAAAAGAGAGCCTAGCTTTTTACCGAGAGCCAAAATTTCCCCCATGATGTTATATTAGTTGCACCTCCATGGTCTAGAATCCACTTTCGCCCTTTTTGCATCGACCCATCCCCACCTTCAGCTCCTTCACCGAGCAACCTCAAAGCAACATATGACAAGGCTGAACCAAACATGGTGCTCTGGCCCTCAATATGCAAACCCCAGCCTCCATCTTTGTTCTGCGCAAATCTTCCATGTAAAGTTACTCTTACATGGAAGGACAGGCGATGGAAAGAGGAAAAAATTGCACATATGAACCAGATTTGATTATCTCATGCCTGATGGTTGTAAAGATATCGGCACATCTCCTGTCGGTGCTCTGTTGACAGAACTGTATTTAGTGCCCCGGTAACATACAAAGTTATGATCTGTGATACCAAATGAATCAAACAATATTCATTAAAATTATTAAAACTCCCCGATAAAAAATGTAAAACTTGCATGCTTTTACAGCCCATTGAGCAATTCAAAGTGTCAAATTCATCTTCTTAAATATTACTATGAATTAAAAACCTTAAACCGTAAGGGCAAGGGCTCATGATCTAGGAAAGATGCAAAGGGCGTGGGCGTACAATGAAATTGCAGGAGAAAACGAACAAAAGTGCAGTATTTGGTATCGGTCCGACAAATTAGCAACAGGCGGAATGATGGCAAAAAACAAAAACAAGAAGCGGGATGAATCGATGCAAGAAGTATTTAGGGCAGAGATATAAGCAAGTACCAAGCCAGGCATAAGGAACATAGGGCCGCCGTAATCCCCGGGCCAGTGTCCATCGTGAGCTTGGAGAGTGGAATGGCGGCTGATGGCCCTTCTTAACGTGGTTAATACAGCCTCTTCCGTTACGTCTTCGTGCTCTTCTACCTTGATATGGGGAAGCTTTATTTCAAGCGGATTCTCCCTCGCAAACTGCATAATAAACAAATTCATTTCAAGCCATCACATTCCTTAGTCGGTCAATATCAACCGAACATCTGCATTTTTCTACTATCAAAGAGGAATCTTAGACGGTCAATGGCAGTGAGAGGCCTCTTTAGCTACCCTTTCCCTTTCTAAGTAGAATTTGCTTAGTCATTCATTACCTGCAGCCGCATGAGCAGATCGGAGCTGTGTTTCATCTCGAACCTGTGCTCTCGAAATGCTTCGCGGGCCTTCTCAATGGCTGCGATCTCCTCCGCCGTCCCAAGATTCGGATCGAACTCCCACACCTGCCTCCCCACGTGATTGTTGGTGGTCCGCAGCCACTGGCTGCCGCCCTCGGCGATCTTCAGCTTCCACATTGCCGGACCGAGAGGGAGAACTGCCAATCCGGTGAGGAGGAGACCCTGAGGCCGGAGGATGGTTCTGTTGTCAGGGACCTCTCACATATTAACCCTAAAAAGAATAGCCATTGAAATGGAGAAAATCGAGTCCGATGAGGAATTCATGTAGCTTTCAATTTGAGTAGGTAACGGAGTGAAATGCGAACATACCTTCGAGATCTCAACTGCAACAATGTAGGGAGGGATCTAAGACGAGAACTAGGAAGTAGGGAGGGTTCTCTCTCTCTCTCTCTCTCTCTCTCTCTCTCTCTCTCTCTCTCTCTCTCTCTCTCTCTCTGTCCCGCCTCTTCTCTCCCTTTCCCTCTCTCTCTCCCTCTCCCTCTCCCTCTCCCTAGTATGGTTTCTGTGACCGAGTGAAGAGACAAATCTCAGCACTCGTCAATCGCGCGGTGCACGTGAAACACGATGTGCAGCAGCAGCGATTATTATTTTTCTACAAAAAATACATTTATCGTCGCAGCTGGGTGTGGGTCCGATGGTGTTGGACCTGCCACGTGGACGCGAGCAGGTTCGGATGCAAAAGAAAGAGATCCGGTAGGTTCATTCAAATCATTTCCTTTTTTGTTAAGTTTATAAACAATTATGACCGACTTTGATTCCATGTAGTAGTCTTCAAGTTATTTGCAGTACGGGGCCAAAATCAGGACAATTTTTCCCTTCCAAGATTGAGTACGATTTTGTTCCAACCTCTTTAAAGAGGTTGGATGTTTCCTGTCTCTCTCATTGGTCCATTCCAAGGGTATGTTTGTCATTTCATACTGTTTATGTTTGGGGATCTTTTTCGCTGGTCCGTGCGGTCTTCCTGCAAGACAAAGAAAAACGTAAGAACGGCTGGCTTCCTTAGGAGCACAGGCCCTCCGACGCCAAAGTCAGTTTCAGGAGATTGATAGAGTGTGGTCGTAGACGAAAATGGTAGTGGTGAGGGTTTTCAACCTGTACTTTGGAGCCTGGGGGTGGGCATTTATAGCCGTCTGCGACCTATCGGGGTGCGATGTGTGGCAGTTTTTTCGGGCACCTTCTAGACCCCCACGTCCCGTCCCACATGGGCCTCTGACAGCCTCAGGCACATGTTCTCCTGACAACCTTTGTCGCCTAGCTCGCCTGGCGATGTAGTGGGGGACAGTTACTGTTCTGTCGCTGCCAGGTGGATTTTCTGGAATGAGTCTGGGAGGTCTCAAACTGACTCGGGCGGCTTCCGTGGTCTTCAATCGTCCACATAGCTTCAGAGGGGTTTCGACACCTGGCAACTTTTGTCAAGAGTCGGGCTCCGGAGAGAGCGACCTCTTCGACAACGTGAGTGGCCTGGCGGACCTTTGAGCGCTCTACCGGTGTTTGCTTTCTCCTTGATCAAAGTTCTCGTACGAGCCTTAGGGCGAGCTCCAGCGTGAGAAGGGGGGGCGAGCTCCCTCTCGAGCTGGGGGACGAGGGCGTGCTCCTGCGCGAGTTCCTTATCCTTTGGAATCCTGGGGTCTATGAGATCCACAGACAAGGGCGAACTGGGGGCAAACGCGAAGAGCTTGGGGCGAGCTCATTGCGAGCTATAAGGCGAGCTCTAGGGGCTGGGGGCGAGCTCCTTGCGAGCTAGGGGGCGAGCTCCTTGCGAACTAGGGGGCGAGCTCCTTGCGAGTTGGGGGGGCGAGCTCCTTGCGAGCTGGGGGGCGAGCTCCTTGCGAGCTAGGGGGTGAGCTCCTTGCGAGCTGGAAGACGAGATCCTTGCAATTCACCGAGTTGTAGATGTAATGCACTCAGATACAAGGTGCCCATACAGCCCAATGTGGATCTTGCTCCTGATAGCCGTTCGATCGAGCTCATACGGATAAGGGTTCCAACTCCTGGACGGATTTCAGCTACCCCCAACATTACCCTCTCCTGAGGGAGCGACCAAGGAAACTTGACGCTTGCTCAGAAGTCTTATTGCAAACATCTGGCGGGCTGGTAGCACCAACCACTGGCGACCTCCTCTTTGCGCGAGCTAGTCGTACATGGTTGGGGTCCGCTTCGGGCGAGCTGTAGATTCCGGCCTCAAGCGATCTTGTGGCTCGGGTATCGCGCCAAATCTTCGACGGTCGTATCACCTTAAATGCGACGCGAGGCTCGAGTTTTGAAACCAATGCAATGAATCTCATCATGAGATCCCGATCGTCGTGGGACACGTGTCTTCCTCTCATTCGCTCTGGTTTTGTCAGGAAAGGACAGTGTCGGCACCGGCGCAGCTCTTTCCACACGTGGCCTACGTGTCATTTTGTTACTGGAAAGAAACAAGCAGTCGCCTCAACCGCCGTTACGTCGCCTCGTCGGGCGCGCTCGAGCATTAACTGCCTGCCCGATCCCTCTGCCTCTAACCTCTCTATAAATAGGGGCGGAGGGATGATTTTTATCCTTCTGTGCAAAGAAATCAGCTCTCCCTTCTCCCACTTCTTCTCGCTCTAGCTCGCGCTTTCCCTCATGGCTTCCTCCGCTTCTGAGGTCGCTGCTGCTGTTGCTGCCGCTGCTGCCTCTGCCGCCTCCGAGCCCGTCGTCAAAACGGCGGTGGTGTGGTTGCAAACCCCCGTCAGGGTACCTGTCGGAGACAGTATCCAGGCGGCGATCGATCTCCCCCGCGAGATCCTCGTCACCGAGATGCCACTCATCGGGAGGCCACCCCAGGGCACCGTGGCCTCCGTCGGGCTGCTGTGGTCTGGGATGCGGTTCCCGTTGAGTCATCTCGCGGGGGAGTTCCTGGAGCTGACGGGGCTTTGCCCCGCCCAACTCTCTGGGAACTCCTGGGGGATACTTTATGGGTTATCCCAACTGGAGACCGCCCTAAAGGTGAGGATCCCACTGAGCTATCTGCTCAAGAAGTGGCTCCTCAAACCTGGGCCGGTATTCAACAGCGCGGGTTGCGGGTACTTCTACCTCGCCGGGCGGCCTGGCGAGGTGCTCCCTTTCTCCGCCATCGAGAATAAGGACCGCCACTGGAAGGACTATCCTTTCGTGGCGGTCGGCGACTGGCGCGGGCGACACAGCGGAGTCCCGGCTCACCCCTGGGTTCCCACGACGGCGGTCTTCCGGGAGATATCCTTCTTCCGGGCGGGGAAGAAGAAGTGCATCGCTCCAGATCGGGAGCGGTCTTTGGACGAGGCGTTCCTCCACTACCTCGGAGGGCGAACCCCGGAGAAGATCACCGCCCCCGACTTCGCCTTTCAGCTGAAGGATGGGAAGACCGGCGCAATCCTGCCCAAGTAGAAGATCGTCCGGAAGAAGAAGGAAGCCCCTTTTCCCTCCGAAGGGACCAGCAAGGGAGCAGGGAGCTCGGGGGGTAACCCCCGCAAGAAGACGGTCCGGAGGCGGGCCTCGCCCATCCGCCTTAACGACCCCGACACAATGGAGATGCTCCGCCAGGACGCGGCCTCCGTGCCTCCGCAACCTCCTTGCCCAGACGCCGGCACAGGTCAGCCACCCGCCCCGATCCTAACTATTCGTCGCAAGCTTCAATTCCTCGAGCCCGACGATCCGAACGTCGAACTCCTGCTATCCATGGCGGAGGTCGAATCCGGGATGGCTCGAATACTCATGGGGAACTTCCCTGGCGATCTGACAGTCCCTCTCCGTGTGGCAGTGATGACGCCGGAGATGGAAGGCCGCGGGAAGAAGAAGGCCAAGCGCGCGAGGCCCGCGCCTTCAAGCGCCCAGGCGGAGCAGCGGCGAAAAGCACTGGAAGAGGCGGGCTTGGACTCAGAGCCCGAATGGACAGACTCCGAGGAGGAGGCAACGGGCTCCGAGGAGGAAGAGCCCATCACTCAACCTTCCCAGACGGAGCCCACCGCTTCCGCCCAAGTGGAGAAGCTCCCAGCTCCACCAGCTCCCGCACAAGGGGCGGGACCGAGCGAGCAGGAGCTTCCCTCTCCTGTCGCCGGGGTAGGGGTCCAGCAGGGCGAAGCCGCTGCCACCGCTGCGACCTCTACGCCGCCTGCAGCTCCAGCACCCATCCCTCTGGCCTCGCCTCCTGCAGGGGGCCAGGAGGAAGCGGGCTCCCAGGAGGGCCTGGGGGACCTGGTCTACAGGTCCCCCAGCTTTGTGGACATTGGCTCCGACTCTGAGTCCTCCAGCTCGGAGTCAGAGGCCAAAGAGGCCAGGGCAGACCTTCCAAGCCCGCCAGCGGCCGGAGCTCGCCCGGGGGAGGTGCCAGCCCCCACTCCTTCTCCCGGCGTGCCACCTCCTATCGAAGCTCCGGGGGGTCCCAGCGCGGGCTCCTCTGCGGAAGAGGGGAGGGCGCCCTACTACATGCGGCAGCTGCTGAGCTGCAATATCTTCGCCCGAGCCCCCTTCGCTTCCATAAGCGAATGCCTGGCCGAGGTATCTCTCGCTTTCTCTACTCCCACGCAAAAAATCTCATTTTTCGCTAACTTTTTCATCTTCCTTATATAGGCGGAGAAACAGAGCCAGGCACTGGCCGCGGAGGTCGCTGGGGCCGGGAAGGCGCTGGCTGCCTTGTTCGACGATTCCCTTCGGGGGTCCGAGCGCAAGGTGGACGAGCACATTCATGAGCTCCAGCGGGCTACGCACGCCGTGGCACTGAAAGAGGCGGAGGAGCTTCGACAGAGGGTCGCGACCCTCGTGTGGGGCATGGCCGAGTTGGAGACGGCCCAACTCAAGACCTCCGACGACCTCCAAAAGGCCAAGGCGGAGCGGGACGAGGCCGTGACCGCCAGAGAGGCCGCTCAGAAAGAGGCGGCTCAACTTCAAGGCGAGGTCGCTGCTCTGAAGACAGAGATCGCCGCTCTGAAGGAGATGCACGCCGAAGGCCTTCGGGCTCAACAAGGTCGCCTCCAAGCTCAGCTGAACGATCTCTTGAAGAAGGGCGCCCTGGCCGCTGTGGAGAAATATAAGACCGAGAGGTCGAAGAAGTGGCGCCGAGGAGATGACAGCGGGGCGGAGACCAGCAAGCCTTGAGCTCGCTCATTTTTTATAACTGTTTTTGTACTTTTTGTTTGATCAATGAAGTTTTTTAGTCCGCCTTTTTGTTTGCTTTCTCTGTATTGCTTCCTTTCTTTCCACGAGTCCGCTTTAGAAACTTTGCAGCGATCTCAAGGGTGATACCCCGGGCGAGGCAACTAATTCGATTCGACCATTTTTATTCTAAAATATGCAAACGAAAAACTCAGCATGCTCGCTAAATCTCAATATAACCTCTGAGCCCGGAAAAGACAAAGAAAAGCGAACCAAATAACTTCAAAAATTTCCCTATGCTCAGAGATTTAAATCAATTTTATTTTAAAGAAAACTAGTAAGTGCTAGCTGCCCCCTGCCCGGTTAATTACCCCCAAGGATCCTGATCACTGGACATGCCCTTTGAGGGGTTACCAAGGGATGTTCGGGCTACCTGAAAGGGGGATCGCCCTTCTCAAGTTTCCCTAGATCACGCCGGGATGCTTCCGTTCATGGCTGGTGAGCGCGAAGGATCCCGGCTAGGCTTTAAGTCCCCTTGACAGCGGACTACCCTGGAAATCTCAAGGCCGCTTACTGGCGGCCTCTGAGGAGCCTAGTCGTGCTTTAAGCCCGCATTGCGGCGGGCTACCCCGAGAATCTCAAGGTCGCTTTCCGGCGGCCTCTGAGGAACCCGATTCTGCTTTAAGTCCACACGACGGCGGACTATACCTTCAAAATTCACAGCTTCCAAGCTAAAATACTAGACGGAACCGACATTGTTCGTTCATAAATCCCTCAGAAGATAATTTTACAAAAGGTCGCCAGTCTTAGGCATAAAACTTCCGAAGATGCAGAACGTTCCAAGGTCGCTCAAGCAGGTCGCCCTCAGCAGTCATCAACTGGTAGGCCCCAGATCCTCACGCCTGATGCACTACGTAGGGGCCTTCCCAGTTCGCCGCGAGCTTCCCGGCGTTGGGTTCTTGCGTGTTTGTGAACACCTTTCTCATCACCAGATCGCCAGCCTTGAACGCTCGATGGCGAATTTTCTTGTTGTAGGCGCGCTTCATTTCTTGCCGATACCCAGCGAGGTGCAGGTTGGCGCGCTCTCATCTTTTTTCGAGCTGATCGAGGGAGTCGGTGAGCAGTTTGTCATTGTCGACCTCCTCCGCCGCAAGCCTTCTTTCGGTGGGTAGCTCGGCCTCTACGGGCAGTACGGCTTCGCAACCGTAAGTGAGACCGAAGGGCGACTCGTTAGTTGAGCGACGTGGAGTAGTGTGATAGGCCCATAGGACTCCATCGAGCTCCTGCTCCCACAATCCCTTCTTTCCTTCCAATCTCTTCTTGAGGTTGTTGAGGATTACACGATTCGTGGCTTCGGCCTGCCCGTTGCTTTGGGGGTACCTTGGAGACGAAAACCTCAGATCGATCCCATATTCATCACAAAAACTTCTAATCAAGCGATTATCGAACTGGCGACCATTGTCGGTGATAAGTACCCGCGGCAGACCGAACCTGCATAAAATATTTTTTCAGAGGAAGTCTTTTACTTGCTTCTCGCCTATCTTAGCTAGCGGGACCGCTTCCACCCATTTGGTGAAGTAGTCTGTAGCTACTAAGATGAATTTCTTTTATCGAGCCGATATGGGAAATGGTCCCACAATATCGAGCCCCCATTGCTGAAAAGGTCAGGGGCTCACCAGAGGGTGCAGCTCTACCGCGGGCATATGATTTGTTGGGGCGTGCTTCTGGCATTGAACGCACCTTTGGGCGACCTTCAAAGCGTCCTGTTCCAGAGTGAGCCACCAATATCCTTGCCTCCTGACTTTTGCGGCCAGGGACCGCCCACCAGTGTGGTTTCCCAGCTCGCCGGAATGAATGCAATTTAAAACCTCTTCAGTTTCGGGGTGCTCAATACAACGAAGATTTGGCCCGCCGAAGGATTTCCTAAAAAGGCGATCCCAGCGAATGAGATAGCGACCAGCGCATTTCTCCATTCGCCGAGCTTCTTCCCTATCTTCCGGGAGCTCGCCCTTCTGGAGAAAACAAATAATTGGCGCGATCCATCCGCCAGGTGATCTGTTGTCCGAGATTTGGTTAACGTCGGGCTCTATCAGTTGGAGCCGAGACTGACCCTGGACTTCGATGAAAATCTGGCGAGCTTTCGATCCTCCCAGCAGGGAGGCGGCATTTGCCAATGCGTCAGCCCGCCTATTATCGGCCCACGGAATTTGTTCGAACGAGATCTTTTCGAACCCTACAACCTTGTCTTTCACCAGGTCCACGTAGCTCGCCATTCGTGTATCCCGGAAGGCATAATCTCCTTTGATTTGATAAACGATTAGCTGTGAGTCGCTAAAGACCTTCAACCGTTTGGCGCCTACTTCTTGGGCGAGCTCTAGTCCGGCAAGCAGTGCCTCGTATTCTGCTTCGTTGTTGGTGGCAGCAAAGTCCAATCGGACTGATTTCTCGAGGAGTATCGTTTGGGAGATCAGTGCGACCCCGATACCGGCTCCCAAAGCGCTAGAGGAACCATCGACGAATTTTTCCCAATCCAGTACTTCCGAATGTTTTACGTGAGGGAGCTCGCCTAGGTTGTCCAAGAACCTCGCCTTCCCAGGGTGTGCCTCAGTTGGCTCATCCTCCTGGTACTGGACCGGTTCCTCTATGGGGAAGTCCGCCAAAAAATCAGCGAGAGCCTGCCCTTTGACCGCAGCTCGAGGGACATACTCCAGACCGTAGGCGGCGAGCTCGGCGGACCATCGGTAGAGCCTTCCCTCTATCGAGGGACAAGAAAGCGCGCTCTTCAAAGGGTGCTCCGTGATAACCTTGACGGCGTGCACCGAGAAGTAGGGGTGGAGCTTTCTCGCGGTAAGGACCAAGGCCAGTGCGACCTTCTCGATTGGTCGATACCGGAGCTCGGCGGGAAGCATCGTATGGCTCACAAAGTAAACAGGCCGCTCCACCTTTGCTTCTTCCACTACGAGGACCCCGCTCACCGCATTCTCGGTGACCGCAAGATACACGCCCAACTCGGCGCCCTCCTTTGGTGCCGCTAAAATTGGCGGGCTAGCCAAGTAGTCCTTGATCTTCCGAAAAGCGAGCTCGCATTTCTCATCCCAGCAAATGCTTGCTCCTTTTCGAAGCAGCTCGAAAAGAGGTCGGCAATTGTCGGAAGATTGGAGATGAACCGGTTTAGCGCAACGATTCGTCCGCTCAGTCTTTGGACCTCCTGCTGGGTTCTTGGTGCGGGCATCTCAACGAGAGCCCGGATCTGCCCAGGGTCGGCCTCGATCCCCCTGTGGGTGACCAGGTACCCTAGGAATTTCCCAGAGGTCACTCCGAATGCGCACTTAGCCGGGTTTAGCCTCATTTGGAATTTTCTCAGGACTCCAAAGACTTCGCGGAGGTCGGCAACATGCCCACCTCGCTCTCGACTTTTTACCAAAAGGTCATCCACATAAACCTCGACATTTCTGCCGATCTGACTTTTAAACATTTGAGTGACTAACCTTTGGTAGGTCGCTCCCGCGTTCTTGAGTCCAAATGGCATAACCCTATAGCAGAAAAGCTTTTAGTAGCCTGCTCCAGAATAGAAAGCGGTCTTCTCCTGATCCTCAGCATGGAGGGGTATCTGATTATACCCAGAATACCCATCCATGAAGGATAGGGCCTGGAATCCGACAGCTGCATCGACCAGCGCACCAATTCGCGGAAGAGGGAATCCGTCCTTCGGGCAAGCTTTGTTAAGATCGGAGAAGTCGATGCACACTCTGACCGCCCCACTCTTCTTGGGCACCGCCACGATAATGGATATCCATTCGGGGAAGTGCGCCTCGCGGATAAAGCCAGCTCGCTCTAGCTTCTCTATTTCGGCCGCCACTGCGGCGGACTTTGCTGCGGGTATTTGTCGAGCTTTTTGCTTGATGGGTGGGAAGTCTTGCAATGTGTGTAGACGATGGCAGGCGACCTCCGGGTCAATCCCTGGCATGTCCGCGAAGCTCCAGGCGAACACGTCGCGGTATTCATTGAGCAGGCCGGTTAGGGCTTGGACCTCGCCCTTGGTCAGTGAGGTCCCCAGATGAACAATTCTCGGGCTTCCTTTGTCACCAATGTCGACTTCTTGTAGCGGCTCGGCAACGGGGAAACTCCCTTTCTAGGGGCCTGTCAGGCGATCTCACTCCTCCAACTTTGGATCCGCGCTGCTCCCACCCGGAGGTGGAGTAGGGGACCTAAGCGAGGAGACCCCTCTAGGACTTCGAGGGAGCTCGCTCGTGGGGGGCATTAACTGCTAGGAGGGCGCCGGCCTCTTAGCCTCGGCGACCTCCACGTCCATGAGATGGAGAACGTCCTGCTCGCATCTAGTAGCGGCGACCTGATCTCCTCGAATGACTACGACCCCACTGGTCATGGGGAACTTGAGGGCCTGATGATTGGGTGATGACACTGCGTTCATCTGCCTCAACCAAGGCCGCCCCAGGATGGCGTTGAAAGCAGACAGCCCGTCAACCACTGCGAAGCGGACTTGACGGACCTCTGGGCCCGCGGTCACGGTGAGGGTTATTTCGCCGACAACCTTAGCGACCTCGCTGGTGAAGCCACTGAGGGAGCTCGTCGAGGGAGACAGATCGGCTTGTCTCAACCCCATTCGCTGGAAGGCTGATAAGAAAAGAATGTCCACGGCGCTTCCCGAATCCACTAGAGCTCGCCTTACCACGATGTTGGCCATCATAAGGCGTATGACCAGAGGATCATTGTGGGGGGTTACTACCCCAGCCATGTCATCTTCTGAGAACTAGAGAAAGTCGCGGGCTTCTACTCTTGGAGTTTGGAGTAAAACGGGAGTTAGATAGACGGAAAATACCTTTTGAGCTCGCTCCATCTCTCTGACTTGTCGGCGAACCTCATTACTGGATCTTGGGCGGCTCAGGTGCCCGTGAATGGTGTGGCAGATCGCCGGTCCTCCCGGGGGAGGTGGAGGTAGAGCGGGCTCAGCAGGCCCTGGGCGGTCTCCCTCCCGAGGGACCCGTGCGGGGACCACCTCAAACCTCCTCGGGGGCGAGATGAATTGATCCAAATGGCCTAAGGTGACCAAATCCTCTAGATGGTTTTTCAGAGCTCGGCATCTATTGGTGTGATGCCCGGGGCTACGGTGAAAAGCGCATCATCGAGTATTGTCGGTGGAGCCAGGCTCTCCGACCTGAAGGGGTGGTGGATACTGGATGAAAGGTTCATTCCGGATCTGGTGCAGCACTTGCCCGGGGGAGTGGGTCAGTACAGTGAAGTCCCGCTCTCCCGGTCCTAGAGGTAGGCGCCAGTTCGCCGATCTTCCAGTGGCCCCCGCGGGGATCTCTGTGGGCTGTAAGGCGGGAGCACCAGGTGGATCGGGCTGTACCCACGTGGGTGCATCCCGCCGTTCCACAGCTTTGACGACGAGGGGTCGCAAAACTGGAGCAGGCCGCTGCTCTACCGCCTTGCCCTTCCGGTCGAGCACCACATCTTCGAGCTTGATGTGTTGCTGGACGAGGGCGAAAAGCTCGACCATGGTGCGCGGGTCCTTTATTACCAGCGTGTCGTGGAGCTTGCCACCTTCGGGAAGGGCGTTCCTGAACGCGCTTACCGCCGTGCGATCCTGACCAACCGCGTCTTCTAGAGCGAGATAGGCGTTTCGGAACCTCATCGCGAAACTGCGAAGGGTCTCGCGAGCTCCCATGGCCAAGGTGAAGAGGGACTCAATCCTCTTTGGGGGCTGTCTGTTACAACGGTACTGCTCTAGGAACAACCTAGATAGGGTAGGAAAATCTGGGATTGTGCCGGACAGCAGTTTGTGGAACCAGTTCAGTGCTGAGCCCGCCAAACTGCTAGGGAATGCTCGGCATAAAATATGATCTTGGTCCCGGAAAAACAGGAGCTTTCGGTAGGCCAAGAGATGATCAACGGGATCTTGCGACCCGTCGAACAATACAAATTTTGGGGGAGTCCAATGGTGTGGAAAACCTCCTTGGTGCACTTCGCTGGTGAAGGGTGAGCTGCCTCCGTGGGCGGCGAGGTCCTCCAGTAGGTCTACCGGCGCGTTAGGTCGCTGCCAGTGCCCGGGGAAAACTCCCAGAGGCGGCTGCGCAGGTCCTAAGCGGTCATGCACGCTCCCTCGGGGGAGGTTCGGATCCACATCGCGGTGACCATCGGGGGCTCCTGCTCGGCGGCCTCCTCGCCGTTCGCCCGCAGGCTCTTTCAGCGCGACGGTAGGTCGGTGAGAGGCAGTTGCCTCTCGAGCTTCAGAAGGTAAAGCCATCGCGGGCTCTTTCTCTCACCGGCGATGGCATGGGTCACGATCCCGCTCTAGAGACCTTGCCTCCGATTCGTTAGAATCGGCACTCCGGCTACGGCGACGAGGAAGGGTGGCTCGTGAGGTCGCCTGGTTGCTAGACCGCTGGGTCACTAGCTTTTGCAACCTTATAAGCGGGGTTTCCTACGCCCCACGTACGGCCGTTCTCTCAGCTGGGGGCTCCGGATATGAAGCCCGCCTAGCCGGAAGGGTCGTGGGCAGTCGCGATGCCGAGACGGGGGGTCGCGCCAGGGATGCTACCCTCGCCGGCCCAGACCGCCGGCTAGTCGCCGAAACCTGACGCAGCCGCGTCAGTTCCTCCATCATTGCCCGCTGGGTGGCCAGCATCTCCAGAAGGAGCTGGTCGCTGAGCGGGACCGAGGGCTGAGGGATATCCACGGGGGGGCCGCTACACGCAGATCCCGCACGGGCTCTCGTTCGTCTGTGTCCCCTCGTGGCCGGAGCCATCTCAGAGCTACTTCTGAAAAAAGGGGGACCGCTCTCAGCCCTGTGGCCGTGGGCGTTCTCACAGGAACCAGTCGAAGATCCCACAGACGGCGCCAAATGTTTGGGGATCTTTTTCGCTGGTCCGTGCGGTCTTCCTGCAAGACAAAGAAAAACGTAAGAACGGCTGGCTCCCTTAGGAGCACAGGCCCTCCGACGCCCAAGTCAGTTTCAGGAGATTGATGGAGTGTGGTCGTAGACGAAAATGGTAGTGGTGAGGGTTTTCAACCTGTACTTTGGAGCCTGGGGGTGGGCATTTATAGCCGTCTGCGACCTATCGGGGTGCGACGCGTGGCAGTTCTTTCGGGCACCTTCTAGACACCCACGTCCCGTCCCACATGGGCCTCTGACAGCCTCAGGCATATGTGCTCCTGACAACCTTTGTCGCCTAGCTCGCCTGGCGATGTAGTAGGGGACAGTTACTGTTCTGTCGCTGCTAGGTGGATTTTCTGGAATGAGTCTGGGAGGTCTCAAACCGACTCGGGCGGCTTCCGTGGTCTTCAATCGTCCACGTAGCTTCAGAGGGGTTTCGACACCTGGCAACTTTTGTCAAGAGTCGGGCTCCGGAGAGGGCGACCTCTTCGACAACGTGAGTGGCCTGGCGGACCTTTGAGCGCTCTACCTGTGTTTGCTTTCTCCTTGATCAAAGTTCCCGTACGAGCCTTGGGGCGAGCTCCAGCGTGAGAAGGGGGGGCGAGCTCCCTCTCGAGTTGAGGGACGAGGGCGTGCTCCTGCGCGAGTTCCTTATCCCTTGGAATCCTGGGGTCTATGAGATCCACAGACAAGGGCGAACTGGGGGTGAACGCGAAGAGCTTGGGGCGAGCTCTTTGCGAGCTATAAGGCGAGCTCTAGGGGCTGGGGGTGAGCTCCTGGCGAGCTAGGGGGCGAGCTCCTTGCGAGCTAGGGGGCGAGCTCCTTGCGAGCTGGAAGACGAGATCCTTGCGATTCACCGAGTTGTAGATGTAATGCACTCAGATACAAGGTGCCCATACAGCCCAATGTGGATCTCGCTCCTGATAGCCGTTCGATCGAGCTCATACGGATAAGGGTTCCAACTCCTGGACGAATTTCAGCTACCCCCAACAGTTTATCATGGTGAAATGACCAAAAGCCCTCGATATGGACCAATGAGAGAGACCGGGAACATTCAACCTCTTTAAGGAGGTTGGAACAAAATCGTACTCTCCAAGATTCCACTAGTCTGGTGTTAAAGGATCAATTCTTTTATAATTATTCAACCATTCAACCTGTAAATCCACTACATCTTTGCTTCATCTGCCCTTGAAATTGATTTGTACAGTTTTTCTTGGGATTTTTTTCAAAATAATATTATACAATTATTATAATAATTGCATTACTTTTTCAAAAGTGACGTTTTGTTGAAAAATGCACCGTCATATTGATGGGATAAATTTTTAGGATTCTCGATCAATGCAGTGTTCATTAACCACTAATTAAAAACACGAAACACTACATCTTAGTCATCGTTTTCAATGTAAAGGATAAACCCTGTATCCGAAATACAAAGTTTAACTTAGTGATGAACAAGGCAATAATGATACAGTTTTTAGTCATTTTCATGAACACTGCAATCCAGTTGCAGTGTATTGTTGTGGTGTTTTAGTGGTTAATGAACATTGCATCTAAGGGGGTGTTTGGCATCAATCCGGAACCGCCAATTTCTACTCCCAATTCCAGATTTTGAAAGTAACGGCTAGTGTTTATTCCAGTGGATTGAAGATTCGAGAAGGAGATTTTTATTGTTCTGTCAGTTTCTCTGCCAACCGGTCGCCAAACCACTAAATTAATACTAAAAAAGATGATTTGCGAACATACCCTCATCCGGATGAGATTCCAACAGAACACCTGTTCTGTATGCCAAACACCCCCTAAGTTGCAGTGTTCATCGACAATCCAGCCCGTCGGCGTGGTGGAGCGTTTTTTTTTTTTTTTTGCGCTGACCCGCCACGTCGCCATCAAAACATCACTTTTGAAATTACAAAAGTTATAAAGATATTTTAATAAATTTATAATTCTAAAATATTATTTTTTAAAAAAAATCCAGTTTTTTCTTTCATCTTTCTTGGCTCTCCACCGTGAAACCCAGCATACAAGGGGCCTAGGGCTTAGAGCATCTCCAACCGAATCCTAATTACTTATAACATCTCCAACCGAGTCTAAAGTATAATACTGAGACCCATATGGCACTCCGAGTGGGAAAAGGTTGCTCCAACTGAATTTGAGGGATTGTCCTATGGCCTACGTGACACTCTTACCTTCGAATGATGCTGACGGGAGGGAGTCATCCCAAGCCCACAACAAATATTGGATACCCTTCGGAGAGCTCCGAAAGGGTTTAGACACTCGTCGAATCTTTTGCACAAAACCTCCTTTCATTCTCATTTAAAAATGTATTCCCCCATATTGCGGTCCCCATATTACCATTATTTTTTTGTCTCCTTTGATCCCAACGGTCGTTTTTTGACCTGTTAGATTTTTTTGACCGTTTGAGCCTCCTTTATTATTAAAAAAAATAGTTCAAAATCTTAGAAAAGAATCATATAAATCCATTCCTTCCACATCACTCACACACCTTCATTCATCCACCCTTCTCCCACCCACCTACGAGGCACACATGGGTTCATATCCATGGGGTGACTTACCTCAGCTCCTCGCCAGCGGAGACGACAAGAGCCCATTGTTTTTCGATACCAGAGATGGAAGCCGGCAATACAAGAGGAGCTGCAATCCAAACAGCGCCAACCACGGGTAAGAAGTCTTACAAGCGCTCAAAGAATTGGACCATCCCTAATGATAAGTCGGTGGTGGCTCAACGTCAGCCAAGACGCAGGCCAAGCTACCAATCAACCACAACAACAATTTTGTAAAAGAATTTTTGGCTATTACACTATTTACAATAATGAGGAACTCAACCAACGGACCCTAAGCAAAATGACGCACCGGTGGTCGATCATCCAACAATCAATCAACAAATTCTACGACTGCCTAAATCAAATTGAAGTCTGATCGAGATCCAGTACAGAATTGTTGACCAAGTAAGTATTTAGCTAGTTCTTTTTTTTTTTAATTGATCGTGCTATCTCAGATTTTAAGTATTTACTTTTTTGCATGTTACGCAACTAACATAAGCAAATGAGCTTTACAACAATCTGTATCATGATATCTTCAAACTCGAGCACTGTTGCACTCCAACATCACTCGAACATGGATACAACAAAATCAAGCCTTCTATCAAGTGCTAAGAGAGCCGAGGATATGGAGATATTCTGATTTCTCACCCAATACCTCCTTTCTGGCAACCCCCGATGCTTGAAGCCTTAGGGGCATCTCAGATGACGGCCCTACCACGATGCAGAGACCCGAAGGGAGGAAGGTATCAAAGTTGTCGGGGAAGTGCTAGGGAAAGATGTCAATCAAGAAGAATGACTGCCCTGTCTCCAACTTATTCAATGAGGCATTTATATGGCTCAAGCAGGATAAGGAGATCTCCAAAAAGAAGAGGAATGATAGGAGGGAAAAGAAAGTTGAAAGCGCAAATATGATTGAAGTCGCAAAGATACAAGTAACTGTCGAGCTTCAAAAGAAAACAATAAAGCAACAAAAATTGGATAACGCGATTATGGTGAATTACCTCATGGGTCTTACCCCGTCCGTCGCAGTGTACTTCAAAAAGCGCAAGGTTGATATTACAACAAGCTAGGGTTGTGATTTCGAGTAGCTTTAATTATATCATTTTTCTCTAGCTGTGATTTTCAATATCTATAATTAATGTTATAATTTCTTTGAATGTCATTAATTATATAATTTTTATTATATTGTATTAGGTGATGAACTCTTTGACATTCAATAAAACTCTAGATATTATTAAAATTAAAAGTGCATACAATAACTCAAAAATATTCAAGACAATTACACTAAATATAATAAAACATAATATTCAGATAGAGATATGTTATTATTTTTTAATAATAAAGGAGGATCAAACAATCATAAACTATAACGGGTCAAAAAATTACCGCTAGGATCAAAAGAGAAAAAAAATGATGGTTTGATATGGGGTCAATGTCATAGGGGAATAGATTTTCAAGTAATAATAGAAGGGGGTCTGTGCAAAAGTTTCGATGAGTCCAGGTCCTTCGGAGCTCTCCGAAGGTTATCCGATATTTTATTGTGGTCTTGGGATAACTCCCCTCATATGTCAGCATTATCTGAAGGTGAGAGTGCCACATCAACCTTAGAATATTCCTTCAGATTTAGTTGGAATGACGTTTTGCCGCTAAGAGCGCCACATGGGCCTTAGGATAATCCTTCGAATTCAGTTGGAGATGCTATGAGATCCCGTGTAGGTCTTTTAGTTTCGACCTCAAGATCTGATCTTCAGATAGAGGACTATGATTAAATGACGCCATATGTACCTACAAGTTGATCTAATTTACACATGATAAACCCCTCGCGAACTTGGACCTTCCCATAAATCATGTTTTCTATTAATTTTATAAGCCATAATTTTTTTTTTAACATTTTGTCATGGTGTAATTGATATATCCTTAGTATGGTATTTATGAATTAACATTTGTAATAAATAACTTTGGTTAATGACTTAATCGAATTACTACTTTGGTATGTGTTATGCATATATAACAAGTACTCTAGGGAATACAATAGGTCACTGAGGTGCATGATAGGGTTCATGTTTATGAGACCTACTGGACCAGTCCTGTGTAGTCCTAGACATAGTTCAAAAGTTTTGTGATATTGGCCGCTTCACCAAGAATAAGATGTTAGCAAGCCAGAGGTATGTGGCGAAGTCTCTACCATAGGGAGTTCGTATCCACATTCGTCTTGCCAAGCACGATGCATGTGTTGAACAAGAGCCAAGATGTTGCATAGATAAGTAGTTCAGACACTGGTGTATTAACCATCTTACCACTCTAGGTAATCAATCATCAACCCTATGGAACTGTGACCATTAGGCTAACTAGCTATATGGTGCTTTGGTGCACCAATGTAATAGGACCTTCCATAGTCTAATATCACGGTGTGTTGGGTTACCCGACTGGCATCGCAGTGGCATGCTACTCCTACATGTCATCCACAAATAGAGATGAATATGTGCATTCTGATGAGCCAAACTGATCATACTTTAAACCCAGGCCTAATGGTTATCAGTTAGACTGATGACAGTCTAGGTGCTAGGCATAACACTGGAGGTGTGTGGTGGTATGATCAATATGTTATTGAACCGAGTCAAGTGACCGATCAGGTCTGACAGTGCTCCCCACCGCCCGAGTTGAGTCATGGCACTAGACTTACAGGGATCAATGATTATCAAACTAAAGTTATACAATAGGGTTTATGAGAGAGTAATCTAAGTTTGGGATAACTAGAGTGTAACCCATGTCACACTCTGGATGGCTACGCGGGTTAATTGGATTCGGACTGGTTTTATGGTTTGCTCGGTTAGACACCAAGTTAGTTAACCAGGATTTTGGTTGAAGCTAGGAATCCTAGACCCTGAAGGTTTTACTTAATCGTTGCGTATAGATATTACCTACCCTTTCTACACTTTCAAGAGAAGTAACGTGATGAAGAATGTTGAGTGTTTGCCCTAGCTTGATACCTAGATACAGTGTTATCAGAACCAGACCAGACCGGCCGATAGGACCGTTGAACCAACTAATCGGGCTCTAAATCGACCCGGTCAAGTCATAGGATCGAAAATGCTCCTGGCCCAACTAAACTCGCGTGAACCGCCCAATTAATTTTGTACCGATCTGTGACCCAACGGTTCTGGTTAAGCCCGGCTAGGGGTAACTAATGAATCGCAATATGGGCTCTACCCCCAAATCAGATCGCGATTTGAAGAGGAACCCTAAATCAGAGAATTTTGATTCCTGGATGTCTGCACTGATGGTGTAGATGTAGAAGCAAGAGTAACACTACTTGTCTTTTAAAAACATAAAACAAAAGTTTATTTTTCTGATTAAAAGTTCACCAATTGATTTTCAGAAAAGATGACCAAGATGGACCCACTTTCCTCTATCATAAGTGATAACAAATTGACCGGTCCAAATTATGACGACCGGAAGCGTAACCAGCTGATAGTCATACGAGTTAGAAGCATATGTCTGCTCTAAAACCTAAAGCCAGACTTGTCGGAACCCGATGCGACTGGGACATGAATTATGGCCTATAAGGACTAGCATGAATCTGACAAGATATGCAAGTGCTCCATCACGGCCTCCTTGTAGACCATCCTTTAGAAAAGCTAGTCAAAGACATGACCTTAGCTTCGGGCATGATGCTCTACCTCAAGGAGATGTTTGAGGGATAGTCGGATAACTTTTTGCCTGACTATTAGGAACTTGGGTCTACACAAAGATGGTAGAGGCATCACAAAAGATATATTTATGATATTGTACAGTATAACCCAGCCGGTCTATACATATGATAACAAAAGGGAAACATGGGGTTGCATGGCAGCTATATGTGGCTACTAGTGTTATTTCCAGGCGACGCCCGAGAATCACGACACACCTCGAATCAAGTTGAAACGTGTCAAAATATTGAGCCCTAGTGTCCGCCCATAATAGATCGAACAGATTTGATGTGATTGATCTTGAGTGCCCGTCCATGACCATGCAAAAAAGAAAAAAAAGGGATAAAAAAGTTGTTCACACACACACACACACACACACACACACACACACACACACACACAGGCAAAGAGGCACATGACTCCTTATGCGATAAAGGAAAGGTTAGGGAGGTGAGGGGGAAAGGTGGGTGGACCAGTGGGGTAAGTTTGTTGGGTTTTAATGAAGATGGATGGTGGGTTTGGAGCACCTGACTATTTGAGAAGGTTTGTGATGATGGATTTGGGCTAACGGGTTAAGGCTATGGTTCAGGTGGTAGATGAAGTCTAAACGAAAACATATCTTAGGCTTCATATGTTAGCTAGTGCTACCTAGCTTGTTGTCTGTTGCACACAACACATACATGATGGGACATTCCTATCACTTGGGCTGAACAAACCAACCATGAAAGTATACAAAATGAGATATTACATTGTGTCGAAATCAATCGCATCAGTTCTACCTTGCTATGAAAAACTCATCCTCAAATTTTATAGCATGTTCATAGCAGAAGTTCACAGATATATCCAAGGATGTTGCTTTGGTAGTGCCACTGCAATATCATGATCTAGTGGTGGAGACCCACCGATGGATGACACATCGAATAATAATCATTCATTGGTCCCCATGCAAAATCTATGTTGAAGCAACTTTGGGACTGTAGACACACAAATTGTGTCAAACCTGAACCCGACTCGCATGCATCAACTCGGAGGCAAACCCGGCACAAACTCGGACCCGAACCCGACTAGCATGCACCGACTCGGAGGCAAACCCGACACGAACTCGGACCCGAACCCGACTTGCATGCACCAACTCGGAGGCAAACCCGACACGAACTCGGACACGAACCCGACTCGCATGCACCGAACTCGGAAGTAAACACGACACGAACTTGGACCCGACCCGCGCCAAAAAAGGGGGGGTCGGGTGGACCCATCCGACGATGGGGCCCACCCGGCCCCTTGGAAAACTGTGCCCTACCCACAGGTAGGGGGGTTGGCCGGCCATGCAAGAAAGAAAAGAAAAGGAAGAAAAAAAAGAAAAAGGAAAGAAACACCGCCACGCGCGGGGGAAGGTTGTTGGAAATAATCCTATGGTGGAGGCTCCCAGCGGAAGCGATTTGGCAGTCGAAAAACTGTTCATGGTGCATGTTACATGATTTAAACTTTCATCGAAACTAATCTACATGTGGATGCATGTGTGTGCACGTGAATTGAACATCCTAACGGCAATCTAGCGTAATGATTATCTAGCATATATGCAAATCAAAGAACTCGCTAGATCTATATGTTAGAATGTTCATACCTTCGTGCGGATCTTTTAACCGCGGAGAATTGTCTTCTTTGTCGATGGAGACGAAAGATCATCCGCGAAGAAGTCGATGGTATACCGAGAGATGATGCTTTCTTGTTCACCCGATTTCGGACGATGCATGGTACATCACTCTCGGATCTCTGAGTGCCTCCGAAGAACAACCCTTCTCCTTCTACGAAACTCCACGCGAGGAAGACAAAGTCGCAAACGGGGAAGTAGGGAGAGATAGGAGAGAGAACTAGGGAGATTAGAGAAAGGGGGGGTTCGGTTTTGGAGCACCCATGGCCGGCCCCCTCATGCTCCTTTAATAGGGATGGCCTACCCCCTTGGATAAGGATCCAAGAGGATAAAATCATCCCCCAAAAATCTCCCCAAAATATCCCTTTTATCTCTCCATCTATTTATCCATTTTTCCCACTTTTAGGGCCTGTTTTGACCAATTCAAACCCCCTACTTTATCCCTATGACCGGCCCTATTAATGGGGGATTCTCATCCCTACAATATTGGGCCAGCCCTAGCGTGGTCTCTCACTTCTAGGGTCGACCACAAGTGAGGTATGCCAGAGTGAGTTTTTACCAAAATGCCCTAACGCCTCAATTTGACCATTTCTAGTGTGCGAAACCTAGCAGTCATTCCTTAAGTGATCTTTACCAGTTACTTCACTATTAACTGAGTCCACCGAAGGGTGCCCCTAGTAAAGTCAACTAGTCAACTCGTAACATATCCTGGTGCATCGCACCTATACAGCGAAGTTCACTTATGGCTAGGGATAACTACCTGCGCCTCTATACTAGTCTCGGGTTTACCCCTTAGTACTCGCATGTAGTTACGCATCTACCGTGCTCTAGTGCTAAGCACACACGGAGCGTTGACTTCTTTCTTCCTCTTACTGCTTATGGTGTTCTGAGGAGATAGTTCAAGAATCGTACATAATATGGAACCATCAGGGATAGGGGTTCATGCTTCCAACTCAAGCTCGATCGACACACTACCCGAGTGTACCATCGATCCTCTGAGCTCGAGTTAACCTGCGTGGCCACCCAGAGTACGACGCAGGCTACACTGCAATTCACCCGGACTTACTATGTTCTCCGTCATACCCTTGCTCTCCGCTTAGTAGTGGTAAAACCGCTGTCCCTTCACTTGATGCCATGATTCACTTCGAGCGATGGAGACTACCGTCAAACTCGAATGATCATATGACTTGGTTTCTTCCAGGTTGACCTATATATCGTACCTCTGATTACCCCGTCGAGTAATTGAACCCGGTCAACAGTCAAACTGATGACCACCAAGCCTGGGTTTGGTACAGTGTAAGTAAGACCAAGGAACGCACCTCCCGATAGGGGTGTGGATGGCCTGTAGGAGTGATACGCTGGTGCAATGCCAACCGAGTAACCCAGTACACCGTGGTTTTGGATCACTGCATACGGATCCTCACACATTGGTGCGCCAAAGCACCATGCAACTAGTTAGTCCATCGGATGTGGTTCCTCAGGGTTTAGGATTGTTTTACCCTAAGTAGAAACACGGCTTAGTGTACCAGTGTCTGCTCACTGATCTGTACACTGTGTTAGTTCCGCTCGGCCATAAACATTGTGCCTGGTGATGACCATGGTGAAGACTTCCCATGAACTGTCATCCCCAACAGCTTATGATGATGAGGCGACCAACCTGATCATAGCTGCGAACTTATTTAGATTATATGGGACCAATCCACTCAGTTTTCTACTCAGTGGACTACTATATAATCATAGCTTTTTGTTCTTAAAAGAACACGTAACTACGTTACGCACCTATATGCATCTCATATAATAACTATCAATCTTTATTTATTAGATCAAAATATAAAGTCTTACAAGCTTAAAACACATCAATCCTAACAATCTCTCACTTGGTCTAGCAAAGCAAAACATTTTTGACTCCCATCGCGTCCACATGTCTCTCGAATGCCTTGATAGGTATTGTCTTAGTGAAAGGATCAGTAATATTATATGTAGATGAAATTTGTGTCACCGCTACTCATCCTTGCTTTTGAAACTACCGAATCAAATAGAATTTGCGCTCGATGTGCTTTCCCTTCTGGTGATGTCTTGGCTCCTTGGCTTGTGCTACCGCCTCACTATTGTCGCAGTAAAGCACAATAAGTAACTGGGCCTCTAGTACATATCCCAAATCCGTAAGGAATTTCTTGAGCCATACCGCTTCTTTGGCTACCTCACATACTGCAACGTACTCAGCCTCTGTGGTAGAGTCGCAATGCATTTCTGTTTCACTCTCTGCCAACTAACCGCTATTCCTCCTAACATAAACACAAATCCTGATGTCGATTTTCTGGATTCCAAATCTGACATGAAGTCAGAATTTGTATATCCAATCGGCATCAGTTCCTATGCAGTGTAAACCAACTCATAGTCCCTTATTCTAAGAAGGTACTTGAGTATACACTTCACAGTTGTCTAGTGATCTAGACCCGGATTCGACTGAAACCGACACATCATGCCTACTGCAAAACAGATATCTGGCCTTGTACAATGCATAACATATATTAGACTAGCTACTGCCGAAGCATAAGGTATCTTCTGTATATCTGCTCTCTCCTCAGGTGTCTTAGGATATTGATCCTTAAATAGTTTTATGCCATATTTAAATGGCACAAAACCCTTCTTGGAGTTTTGCATGTCAAACCTAGCCATAACCTTATCTATATACACGGTCTGAGACAGCGAGAGAATCATGTTATGGCGATCTCGTATTATCTTGATCCCCAAAACATAACTCGCTTTACCTAGGTCTTTCATATCGAACTGTGTTGACAACCAGACCTTTACCATTGACAATGTTCCAACATCATTCCCAATAAGCAGAATATCGTCTATGTAAAGTATCAAATATACCATTATAGTCTTATCACTTCTCTTGTATACACATGGTTCATCCTTGTTTTGAGTAAATCCATATGACTGGATTGTCTGATCAAAATGAATGTTCCAACTTCTAGATGCTTGCTTTAGTCCATAAATAGACTTCTGCAACTTGCAAACTAGATGCTCCTGACCCTCTCACTCAAAACCTGATGGTTGCATCATATATGTCTTCTTCTAAATCCCCATTGAGGAATGCTGTCTTGACATCCATTTGCCAGATCTCCCAGTTGTAATGGGCTACAATGGATAGGAGGATCCGAATAGACTTTATCATAGCTACCGGTGAGAAGGTTTCGTCAAAGTCGATTCCTTCTCTCTGGGTATAACCCTTGGTAACTAATCTAGCTTTATAAGTCTTAATAGAACCATCAGATCCTCTCTTCTTTTTATACACCCACTTACACCCAATAGGTTTAATATTGGATGATGATGTAACAAGAGTCCAGACAGCGTTATGGGACATTGATGTAATTTCTGCCACCATGGTCTTTTGCCAGTCAGAGCCGTAAGAAGTTCCCACTGTCTCATCGTAGCTCAGTGGATCATCCTCTTAACCCTATGGATCAACCAATAAGGTTTCTTCATAGTATCTGTCAGGAACTCTGATAGTTCTCCTACTATGATGAGGTGGTGGTGGTGTTACAGGATGATTAGATTCTACAGTATCTGGTATATTAGTGTCTATAATGTCAGCTCCCACTATGCTTTCGGATACGCTCTCTGTACTAGTACCCAGTAATTCATCCAGAACCACCTTACTAGCAGGCTTATGGTTTATAATATAATCATGTTCTAGAAAAATAGCATTCGTAGAAATAATTACCTTCTTTTCCACAGGGTTATAAAATAGTCCACCTTTGGTCTCTCTGGGATACCCTACAAATAGACATGCTTTGGACTTCGGCTCTATCTTATCCCTCTTGTCTATCCGCACATATACAGGATATCCTCATATTCTTAAATGCTGTAGTGTTGGCTTTTGCCTTGACTACAGTTCTCTAGGGGTTTGAGACACTGATTTAGATGCAACATGGTTCAGAACATATGCTGCTGTCTGTAAGGCGTATCCCCAAAAGGTTATTGGTAAACTGACATAACTCATCATGCTGCGAACCATGTTTAGCAAAGTTTGATTCATTCTCTCGAAAACTCCATTATGTTATGGGGTGCCTGGAGCAGTTAACTGGGATGTTATCCCATGCTCCACCAAGTATCCAAGGAACTCGTCAGATAGGTACTCACCTTCTCGATCTGATCGAAGGGTTTTTATACATTTGTATGTCTGCTTTTTTACTTCAGTTATGAACTCTTTGAACTTGTCAAAGGATTCTGACTTCTGATGCATCAGGTAAATGTAACCATATCTTGAGTAATCATCAGAAAAAGTAATGAAGTACTCATGGCCTCCTATCACCTTGACGCTCATGGGTTCATATACATCTGAATGGATTAACTCCAATACCTCAGTAGCTCTTACTCCTTTGCCTTTAAAGGCCCTCTTCGCCATCTTGTCTTCCTGGCAGGATTCACAAGTGGAAAGGATCTTCGTAGGATCTGTTTCCAGAAGCTCGGCTTCACCACCCCTATGGATTCTGTCTAAGGCAATATGTTCAAGTCGTTAGTGCCATAATTGGGTTAATTTTTCCTAAGGTTTCTTACGCTTAGATGAATTAACATTAAATGATGAAGTTATTGCATTATCCTTTTCAAAAATAGGACTGACAATATAGAGATTATTCTGAACCATTCCTCTTATTATAAAAGTTTCATTCAGCTTAAAAGATACACCAGAAGCATCAAAACAAACTGAATAACCTTTATTAACTAAAGAGGAAACAGAAATTAAATTATGTCTCAAGGACGGTACATAAAAAACATCTCTAGGAGTCAAAGTCTTATTATTCGAAAAACTAAGAGTAATATCTCCAACGGCTTCAGCAGTAGCCACCACCTCAGTTTCCATACTCAAGGTCACCTCTCCATCAAGCAACCTTCTGCTTTCCCGAAACCCTTGAAGAGAGTTACAGGTATGGCTAGTAGATCCTGAATCCACAATCCAACTTGCAAAAGAACTATTACTCGAAAGAATTGATTCAACAACTAGGAGTTGTAGATTACCTTCATCAGCATTCTGAGGCTTCTTGCAGTCCTTCTTCCAATGACCCTTTTGACCACACCGGAAATACTTCGTGCCCGGTTTTTTTGATTCGTCGGATCCAAAGGCCCCCGTAGAGTCTTGCACAGGCGCTGACTTAGGTTTGTTCTTATGTTTCTTGTCTTGAGGTTTGCCAGACTTCTTGAAGGATCTGCGTTGCACGTGAAGTGCTTCACCCTTCTGCTTGAAGCCATCCTCAGCTGCCTGAAGAGCTCCCAGAAGCTCTGTATTTGTCATAGCCAATTTGTTCAAATTAAAGTTGGTGACAAAGCCTTCAAAGACTTCAGACAGTGACAAGAGGAAGATGCCTGTTATCACCTCACCTTCTAGCACAATGTCCATGGTTGCTAGTTCGTTCTGGAACCTAAATATTTTCATCATGTGTTCCTGAACTAGCATCCCATCAGACATTTTAGTGTCGACGAGTTTCTTGATGATAAGCTATTGCGTAACGCGATTGTGACCCTCAAATATTTTCTTCAAATACAATATCATATCAGAAGCGTGAGGTTTATCCTCGACTTGCTTCTGCAGAGTTGTTTGCAAGGATGCTATTATATAGTATTTACATATTTCATTAGATTCCTTCCAGTCAGTGAACGCCTTTAACTGTGCCTCTGTGGCATCAGGTCCTGGCAAATCTAGCTCGGGATCATTTAGGACTATCATATGTGTACCAATCCTTAAGACCAGGTACAGGCTACGCTTCTAGTCCTTATAGTTGGGACCGGTAACTTTGTGGTTATTTATAATAGCGGACAGGGGGTCTAACTTGGTCATCTGAAAATAAAAAATTGAATAATAAGAATGCATAAAAACTTATTTTATGGATTTTTAAAAAGGCTAATTATATCCAAATGTCAGTGTTACCCTCAAACGAAGACATCTTTATGGATTAATTTAACCATGCATGTAAGATCTCATAATCGGCTACACCTGTCCGAGGGGCCAGTATGCAGGTCTTTCGCTTACACGGGTCTTTCCCTTGACCTTATCCAAATCTGCCAACTAAGGGCTTTGATGAACCATGATTATCTTTTGGCCAGCACCACGTGATCACCATTATCTTCGCAACGAATACCTCACGTGTACTTCGGATGCTTACCCACGAGCCTAGGCAATTACGGTACGGAAGTTTAAACAGCCCCCACGAGGGTGAGTAAAGCCCTGAATACTTGGCAGCATAATCGCCATATCCCGAGGGAGATCACTAAGTAGCTTGGTATGAAAAAACACAGCTCTCACCCGAGGGGGTTGTTGAGTTATGCCCTCCCACTCGAGCACGAAGTGATTAGCCATGGAGGCCAGAGGATCTCTAAAAGTCCTCTCTTACATCCCTTATTAAATTTGAGGGTTAGTTTGCGAGTATGATTTTATGCCAATGCAAAGGTAGCGACCTCCTATATACTAGACCCTGGTCACACCTTGCTCCCATTAGCGCTTCAAGCCTTTCGCCTAGCATTAATCATTCTCGGAATATCATAGTCTCTGCCTCAAGTGGATTTCTCCATTCAAGAGTCACATTATATATCCTGAGAAAATTGATGTTCTGCAAACTTGGATATCACACTAATGCCCTGGAGCCTAGCCTAAAGTCAAACACACAGGAAGGGACTCTCACCAGTCATGGCACCTTTCTTATAAATTTAACAATTAATGTTTAATGGATCTCCATCTCCTCTTAGGTTTCGATGCTGGCCATATAGGCACATCCAACTAGTCGGGTATTGACCTAATGGTGGCATAACCATATATGATGGGATCCCATTAACATCAAAAGTCAACTAAATAATAGGCGTCATCTAGCGGGGTCCTATCCTAATACAGTCGCTTGGACCGGAGGGGAAAGACATCCCTCTGAAAACTAATAATAATATTATCTTATCGGGGTTCGATATGAAACATAAAGAACTAATAAAGAAAGCAACCATTAAACTGAATTAAGTTCAGGGTCCAACCCCTGAACCTAATTAGCATAGCGCAGGCCTCTAGCTTTCTTCGTAAGGTCCCTCGGTCCGGCTCCTCCGTTGCGCTTGCGAACACTTTACCGGATCGTCTTTGTCCTCTAGGGTTCCGCTTACGCTCCCGATGGTGGATTTCTTTGGCACATCTTTCTTCTCGATCTGTAACCAAAAAAGTTCTAGAACGCTTCAAGCAAGTGCTCGCTCGTACATAATTTCCTAGAAAGAAAAGAAAACATCCATAGAAAAAAGGCCAGGGGAACCGAGGATGGTCAACCCCCATCACTCGCCCAATCTACGACTCTAAAATATATCCACACACATAGAGAGCAAATCCAGACAATGGCTAACTCAGGGTCTGACCCCCGGTTGCAAGCACAAATATAGATCTAGATTTTATAGCGGCGTCCTGCAAGCATGATTCATAGAACAAGCACAATATACATACATATGCATGATCTAAGCGTAAGAACCTCGATGATATCACGCGTTCATCATGCGCACACATGATGGTTTCACGAAAAGTCATGAAATATATACCACTAATACGACTCTGATACTAATTGTTGGAAATAATCCTATGGTAGAGGCTCGCAGAGGAAGCGATTTGGTGATCGAAAAACCGTTCATGGTGCACATTATATGATTTAAACTTTCATCAAAACTAATCTACATGTGCATGTATGTGTGTGCACGTGAATCGAACACCCTAATGACAATCTAGCGTAATAATTATCTAGCATGTATGCAAATCAAAGAACTCGCTAGATCTATATGTTAGAATGGTTATACCTTCGTGCAGATCTTTTAACTGCGGAGAATTATCTTCTTTATCGATGGAGACGGAAGATCGTCCGTGAAGAAGCCGATGGTATGCTGGGAGATGATGTCTTCTTATTCACCAGATCTCGCACGATGCACGGTACGTTGCTCTTGGATCTCTGAGTGCCTCCGAAGAACAACCATTCTCCTTCTACGAAACTCCACGTAAGGAAGACGAAGTCGCAAGCGGGGAAGTAGGGAGAGATGGGAGAGAAAACTAGGGAGGTTAGAGAGAGGGGGGTTCGGTTTTGGAGCACCCATGGCTGACCCCCTCATGCTCTTTTTATAGGGCTGGCCTACCCCCTTGGATAAGGATCCAAGAGGATAAGATTATCCCCCAAAAATCTCCCAAAAATCTCTCTTTTACCTCTCCATCTATTTATCCGTTTTCCCTACTTTTAGGGCTTGTTTTGACCAATTTAAAACCCCTACTTTATCCCTATGGCCGGCCCTATTAATAGGGGATTCTCATCCCCACAATATAGGGCCGGCCCTAGCATGGTCCCTCACTGCTAGGGTCGGCCACAAGTGAGGTATGTCAAAGTGAGTTTTTACCAAAACGCCCTGACACCTCAATTTGACTATTTCTAGTGTGCGAAACCTAGCGGCCATTTCTTAAGTGATCTTTACCAGTTACTTCACTATTAACTGAGGCCACTGTAGGGTGCCCCTAGTAAAGTCAACTAGTCAAATCGCAACATATCATGGTGCATCGTACCTATACAGCGAAGTTCACTTATGACTAGGGATAACTACCTGCGCCTCTGTACTAGTCTCGAGCTTACCCCTTAGTACTCGTATATAGTTACGCATCTACCGTGCTCTAGTGCCAAGCACACACGGAGCGTAGACTTCTTTCTTTCTCTTACTGCTCATGGTGTTTCGAGGAGATGGTTTAAGAACCGTACATAATGTGGATAAGGTGGAACCATCAAGGACCGGGGTTCATGGCTTCCAACTCAAGCTCGATCGACCAACTACCCGAGTGTACCATCGATCCTCTGAGCTCGAGTTAACCTGCGTGGCCACCTAGAGTGTGACGCAGGATGCACTCCAATTCACCTGGACTTACTATGTTTTCCGTCATACCCCTGCTCTCCGCTTAGTAGTGGTAAACCCGCTGTCCCTCCACTTGATGCCATGATTCACTTTGAGCGGTGGAGACTACCATCAGACTCGAATGATCATATGACTTGGTTTTTTCTAGGTTGACCTATACATCGTACCTCTGATTACCCCGTCGAGTAATCGAACCCAGTCAATAGTCAAACTGATGACCACCGGGCCTGGGTTTGGTACAGTGTAAGTCAGACCAAGGAACGCACCTCCCGATAGGGGTGTGGATGGCTTACAGGAGTTACACGCTGGTGCAACGCCAGCCGGGTAACCTAGTACACCGTGGTTTTGGATCACTGCATACAGATCCTCACACATTGGCACGCCAAAGCACCATGCAACTGGTTAGTCCATCAGACATGGTTGCTCAGGGTTTAGGACCGTTTTACCCTAAGCAGAAACATGGCTTAGTATACCCGTGTCTGCTCACTGATCCGTACAGCGTGTTAGTTCCATTCGGCCACAGACACTATGCCTGGTGATTAGGGATGGCAACGGTGCGGTTTCGGTGCGATTTTGGGCAAAACCGAAACCACACCGCAACACCGAACCGCCACACCGAAACCGCACCGCACCGCAACGGTGTACCATATGTAAAACTGAAACCGCACCATGCGGTGCGGTGTACCGTGATTTAACATTACAATGGTCTAAACGATGTGGTTTTTTACGGTTTTGGGTAAAATTGAAACCGTACCGCAATACCGAAACCGCAAACCGAAACTGCACCGCACCGTGACGGTTTTATATTTTGGCAAACCAAAACTGCACCATGCGGTACGGTTTTTCACGGTTTGTGGTTTTAAACCGTACCGTTGCCATCTCTACTGGTGATGACCATGGTGAAGACTTCCCATGAACTGTCATCCCCAACAACTTATCATGATGAGGTGACCAACCTGATCATAGTTGCAAACTTATTTAGATTATATGGGACCAATCTACTCAGTCTTCTACTTAGTGGACTACCATATAACCATGGCTCTCTGTTCTTAAAAGAACACGTAACTATGTTACGCACCTATATGCATCTCATATAATAACTATCAATCTTTATTTATTAGATCAAAACATAAAGTTTTACAAGCTTAGAACACATCAATCCTAACAGAGGTTGCATATGACGTCTACAAAAACATGGATATACACCGATCCCTCGATCCGACGGACAAGAAACAAAGCCGGGTCGCCATCGACTTTATGTGCAAGATTCAAATAAATTCAAAAAGGATTGGGCCATAACTACTACGCCAGAAAAAGAAAGCAAATAAAGGTTTATTCCCCCCATCAATGGAAGAATAAATCTTGGATAGTTATAGGGGAGATATTAAAGGGAATTCAAATAAATCTTCCCATATCTCTCCAACCCCCCTTCACTTATAAATAGAGGGGGAGGGGAAAGGCTCAAAAGGTCGGATGGCAAGAAGCAAAGATGTACTGCAAAGGAGGAGACGCGCCCTTCATCGACCAAAGGCTTCACAAGGCTCGGGCAAGCCTATCCCTTTGGGACTGGCTTAGTCCATCGAAAGTCCTCATCAACGTGAAGACCCGTGCATAAGAAGATCATCCTTTCGACTCTGTGCACGAAGAAGAAAGCTCGAAGAAGAAGAAACCTTCAACTCCGAAGACGCCAGAAGCAAAAGCCGGAGAAGAAGTTAGGAGCGGCATCACCCCGTCGTCTCCAACAACCCTTCAACTCCGAAGACGCCAGAAACAAAGGCCGGAGAAGAAAATCGAAGCGGCATCACCCCGTCGTCTCCAACAAGCCTTCGACTTCGATCAATCCTAAAAGCCCGGAGAAGAAGATAGGAGCGGCATCACCCCGTCGTCTCCAACAAACCTTCGACTTCGATCAAGCCCAAAAGCCCGGAGAGAAAAGATTGAAGCGGCATCACCCCGTCGTCTTCAACAAGCATCCGCTCTATTCACGAAGAAGAAAGCTTGGAGAAGGATACCCGAAGCGGCGCTACACCCGTCGTCTTCAACAAAGCCTTCAACTCCGATTACGCCAAATACGCCCGGAGAAGAAGCCGACGCCACAACCGTCGCCAGGTCGAAGTAAAAGCTGAAAAGCGAAGAAGCTCAGCAGAGGAGAAGACGTGCCCTTCATCGACCCAAGGCTTCACGAGGCATGGGCAAGCCTATCCCTTTGGGACCGGCTTAGTCCATCGAAAGTCCTCATCAAAGTGAAGACCCTTGCACAAGAAGATCACCTCTTCAACTCTGTGCACAAAGGAGAAAGCTCGGAGAAGAAGAACCCTTCGACTCTGAAGATGTCAGAAGCCCAAAAGCCCGAAGAAAAAAACAGGAGCGACATCACCCCATCGTCTCCAATAAGCCTTCGACTCCGATCAAGCTTAAAAGCCCAGAGAAGAAGATCGAAGCGGCATCACCCCGTCGTCTTCAACAAATACCCGCTCCATTCATAAAGTAGAAAGCTTAAAGAAGGACACCCGAAGCATCGCTACAACCATCGTCTTCAAAACAAAGCCTTCAACTCCGATCAAGCCAAAGAAGCCCGGAGAAGAAGAGAAGTCAAGCCGACGCCATAACCATCGAGGAAGCCAGAAGAATAAAGAAGCCTTAAGAAGTAGCCATCGCCGTTCGAGAAGAAGATCGAGTTAATGCCGAAGCAAAAGCCAACGCAAGAAGCCAAAACAAAAGCACAGGTAAAGCCCACGCCAAAGCAACACAAGTGCCAAAGCCAAGCAACTACGCCGGTCACGAGCAAAGCATCGCACGTTCTAGCCGATACGACGCGAAGTCCGAAAGAACTAAAGCATCGCATGTCTCTACCCGTCTACGTTCAAGCGCAAGCGCTAAAGTAAAGCAAAATCCAGAGCCACGCCGAAGTCAAAGCCGACGCCAAAAGCACGATCGACGCTGCGAACCGACGATCAAGGATGCCGAGGTCTAGCAAGGATCGATGGAGACACAAAGACCGAGGAACGAAGCCAAAAACACCCTAATCGAGAAAGCATGAAGCACGGAAGGGACAAATACAACGGCAGATACTCCTTAGCCTCTTAATAAACCCTCACCCTATAAAGACCTCTGTCCTGGGCAACCCCTTCAAAGCTCTCGCATGAATACCACATGGAGATGCAGGTCAAAGGGACCCTTCAGAGGATCTCTCCTACAATCTCTTGATCAAATATTCGCCGCACCCGGCTCACCACCCCCGAGTCTCCGAGTCCCGGCATTTATAATCTTTTTGTGTTTGCAATATAGACGACCCATATCTTTTTCCGTGCATACAGATTTCTGGCACGTCCAGGGGGACCTCCTGTCCTTTCATCCGTACGTCTGAAGGAGTTTCTTCAAGTTCGCCATGGCCAGGACAAACAATGATGTGTTTGTTCCAAGCCTTTCGCCTATCGCCGAGTCTCCTCTACTCCAACACGGAGATCCAGTAAACCCGGAGGGTGATGTTCCCCCGATGGTACGCATCTACACTCGGTGTACTCGAACTCTTGCGGACGTCTTCATGCCAGAAACTGTTGCCGATGATGCTCGCCAAAGCGCCGACAAGGCCTTGGTGCATGAAGAAACGAGCCTCAAATCTGGAATCTCAGTCCAGAAATTTGGGGAGGACCAGCCCCAACCTCGAGCCCAGTTGGGTTCTCCAGCGGACGTTGCACCTCCTCTGCAGGGGGCATGTAACATCCGCCCCAAACACACAAGATATTGTCCGCTTTGCCCGTGCTCGCATGAGAACTTCCCAGGGTGGTCACCCATCCTGGTACTACTCTCGCCCGAGCACGCTTAACTACGAAGTTCTTACGAAATCCGTAGCGGCGCACGGTTTTAAAACGCGTCTTTTATGTTTGGGAGGGGAAATTATATAAGTAGCTCAGGATCTCCTTCTCTCCAGGCGATGTGGGGCTAACTCATGGCCTTGTACACCTCACCTCACCTCACCTCACCTCATCCATCTTGGCATTCCCGCCTCAGGAGTCTTGGCTCTTGGCTATTGGCCTATTGGATCTTGGTCGTCACAATCCACCCCCCTTAGGGCTACACGTCCTAGTGTAGGGTTAGACCCCCCCATCCCGAGGAGAACCGGCTCTGATACCATTTTGTAACATCCGCCCCAAACACACAAGATATTGTCCGCTTTGCCCGTGCTCGCACGAGAACTTCGCAGGGTGGTCACCCATCCTGGTACTACTCTTGCCCGAGCACGCTTAACTACGGAGTTCTTACGAAATCCGTAGCGGCGCACGGTTTTAAAACACGTCTTCTATGTTTGGGAGGGGAAATTATATAAGTAGCTCAGGATCTCCTTCTCTCCAGGCGATGTGGGGCTAACTCATGGCCTTGTACACCTCACCTCACCTCACCTCACCTCATCCATCTTGGCATTCCCGCCTCAGGAGTCTTGGCTCTTGGCTATTGGCCTATTGGATCTTGGTCGTCACAGGGCAAATGTCCGTCATCAACCAAAAGCGAGTCGGTGCAACTACGTCTCCGACGATGATGGTGAGGATGCAGGCATGCAACATCGAGATGTCCTCCGTCCGCTCTTCAGCTCCAAGTCATATAGATGGGTGAGCACATGGTGCAAATCACTCGGCTGATGGAGGAGAAGGACCGTCATATCAACACTTTGCTTCAAAGGCTAAATGTGAGGGATGCTACGACGTTCGGTCAACCTCCTGTGTCTCCAGTAGCCGCTCCAGCTCCATCTTCAACTCTCGCTCCTGCAGAGGTTGTTCTGATAATTCAAGAGACTACTCCAGCACTCTCTTCGGTTCCCATCCCGGCGGAAGTTGTCTCTCCAGTACCAGTCTCGGTGGCTACACAGCCTCCAGCGACGGCAACAATGAATGCCCAGCAAATACAAGCGTTGGTGGTTGACATGATGCGTTCCTGCGGTGGCAGTCTTCCTTTGATCACGGCAGCCTACTCAAAGCCTTACACTGCGAGGATCCAGCAACTGCGCTTTCCAACCGGGTTCCAGCCACCAAAATTCTAGCACTTCGACGGAAAAGGAAATCCAAGGCAGCACGTCACCTACTTCATCAAAACTTGCAACAATGTCGGCACATACGGCGACGAGATGGTAAAGCAGTTCGTTCACACCCTCAAAGGTAACGTGTTCGACTGGTATATTGATCTCCCTCCAGGATCTATTGATAGTTGGGACCAGATGGAAAGGGAGTTCCTCAACCACTTCTACAGCACCAGATGCATCGTTAGCATGACCGAGCTTACTGCCGTCAAACAAAGGAAGGACGAATTGGTAATCGACTACATCGACTGATGGAGGAACCTCGCGCTAAATTCGCGAGACCGCTTGTCTAAAGACTCGGCCATCGAGATGTGCACCCAAGGCATGCACTGGGGCCTGCTCTACATCCTCAAAGGGATTAAGCCTTGGTCCTTCAAAGAACTCGTAACTCGGGCTCATGATATGGAGCTCAGACTAGCAAATCGTGGGGACTCAACGAGCAAAGATTTTCTGAAGGTGGAGAAGAAGGACAAGCCACCGGTACCAAAACCAAAACAAGTCAACGTTGCCGACGTCACGTCAACCTCTAGACCGCTCAAAATCAGTGGCAAGCTGGATCAAGAAAAAGAAGTCGCCATACCGCCGCCTTCGCCTCAAAGACAACCGAGGATGACTCTCACGAAGCTCGAAACAAAAGAATATCCCTTCCCAAACTTAGAAGTCTTCTCCATGTTCGACTAGTTGCTGCAAGAGAAGATGATAGAGCTTCCTCCTTCAAAGAGGCCCGAGCAAATGCATCGCGTCGATGACCCTCTCTTCTGCAAATACCACCGAGTGGTTAGCCATCTCATCGAAAAATACTTCATCTTCAAAGAAAGAATCATGGCGCTCGCAAAGCAAAGAAAGATAGAGATCAACTCCGGGGAGGTCGCTACAGCGAATATGACGTCCCTCACCTTCGGTTCCTTCCTGTCGATACTCGTTGTTGCACGACAAGGAACACCCAAATTGCGCGTCAATCGTCAAAGGCCAATCGTGAAGTCAACTTCATAACTGAAGGTCTCGAAGCGACGACGGCGTGCTCCTGCACTCACTAGGGATGGAACACCTTCGCCCCGGGGGCAACCGTCAGCACCTCTCCTAAGCAAAGCCACGTCTCAACAAACTCTTCAAACGAGGTACGAGCAGAGAGATGCAGAAGTCGGTCTGCTGGGCCAGCCCTCAGGCAGATTCGACTATTACGTTCTTTACTCAAAGCCTGTGTCAGTCTCGATGGAGGAGATCATGCCAACTGGCTGGGAATTAGAGAAGGAATCTGTAGAAAAACAAGTCCCTCCCAATCAAGCTATATCCCAACGTAGTCTCCAAAAGAGGTACGAGCAAGAAGATCTAGAAGTCGGTTTGTTGGGCCAACCCTCGAGCAAGTTTGACTATTACATCCTCTACTCAGAGCCTTCGTTCGTTTCGAGAAAAGAAATCAAGCCCACCAGCTGGGGATCAAAAGACAAGTCGATAGAGCCTCCATAAGAACAAACTTCTCCTACCAACAAAGAATCTACAGCCGCCACTCCATATCTTCACCTTGCCGAGGAAGAATCCACCGATGAAGACGCATCGGTCACACTACACCGGAGGCGAAGGCCACGACCGACAAGACAATACAAGCTAGATAGAGTGACGAGAAAACTCCCTGAACAAAGAACTTACAAGAAGAAAAGCAAGGCTCCAGGACGAAAGGCATTCAAAGTGCCGTCGGTAAATCTAGACGATCTCCTGCAGCAGAGCCTTCTGAAACTAGCAAAACTGTGAGATATCTTCCCTGATCACTTCCTCCCAGCCGATCAGCACATCGGGGTCTGTTGTTGCATGGTCGAAGTTCACAAGATGCCGGAAAGAGAAGGCGAGTCTTCCGAAAAAGGCGACTCCAACAAAGAGAAGGATGGCTCCGTTATGGAAGGCACTGCCTCCCACGATGAGGCAATCTTGCACTTGCCACTCATAGAAGCCTTGCACCTTCCGAAGAAAGCTCGCTTAGCAATGGCTGCAGCCTTGGCGGATCCAAATAGCTACAAGAAGAAGAGGAAGGACGGCGAGAAGGGCAAGACTATTTCCTCATGCGACGCGGCGATAACCTTCTCAGACGAAGATCTGCAACTAGGAGGACGACTGCACAACCGACCCGTCTATGTCTCAGGATACATCATGGAGAAGCTGGTAAATCGAATTCTGCTAGACTGTGGCTCCGCCGTCAATATCATGCCCATCCAAACAATAAGGCCGGGATCACCACTACCAGCTCTTACACAGCCAGCTGGTCATTCAAGGGTTCAACCAGGGCAGGCAGTCCACCATCGGAATCATCTGTCTGAAGCTTTCAATCGGCCCGCTCGACATAACGGTCCTCTTCCACATCATTGATTGCCAAACATCATATCGCCTCTTGTTGGGAAGACCTTAGCTGCATGAGAACGGCATTGTGGTGTCCACCTGGCACCAGTGCCTTAAGTACTACGAGGAAGGCATGGAGAAGTGCATCATCGCTGATGACAAGCCATTTAATTAGGCCGAAGCACATATGCCTGACGCCAAATTTTATCAGGCAAAAGACCTTGTTTCGGAAGTCCTTCCAGCTAAAGCCCCTCGAACCCAAAAGGCTGAAAAAATAAGGCGGGATAAAACTCCTCCACCTACAAATCCGATGCAACCTTCCAACAAGACGATGCTCAAGGTCAAAGAAATACCAAGGCCGAAACAAAGAATGCACATCAGCTTCAAGTCGAAATCCACGGACATACTCCGTTGCCAGTCCAAGCTACATCAGTACTGCGCCTCATATACGAGCAATTGTCTCTTGCTTCGACAAAAGAGCCGGTTCTGCCACTATCAGAGGCCAATTTCATCACTCTACAAGAAATGATGTTGCCATTACCTGGTCTGATGCAAACTTCAAGCCCGATTGGACCTGTCGGATCTATCGACCCCAATCAACTCGAATTCAAGCTAAAAGGGAGTTGGGGGCAAAACACCGCAAAGTTGCTGTTCAAAGTCGGCTACAACAAAAAAAGCGCTATGCATATGGGCACGCTTCCTCCAGCTGCAACACCACATGGGATGACCAAGACTCAAGCTTGTCTTTTTCAAAGCGGTGAACAAATTCTCCCGAATCGTCGAGGCATCGGCTCCACTCAAACCCCGATGGTTGTCAAGATTGCGACGAAGAAGACCTTCACCTCCAACTACATTGAGGTGAAGATGATAGGCAAAGCAGTTGAGGGATCGTCAGTCTTCGATGCATGCTTCACCTACGTCCGTCCCAATATAAAGTCGGTCAAAAGAAGATGGCGACAATCTCAATATCGGGTCATGCTCCAAAAGCACAAGAAAAGTAATCAACGCCAGCCAAATTCTACATCTGTGTTTGAAAGACTCGGGCCAATCAAGCAGACAAAGAGGAGGTCGGTGTTCGATCGTTTGGGAATGCCAGTCGGGGACGCCGTACGTTTCAATACCTACCCACCCACCCAAGTCGATGGATTCTACATGGTCTCAGGATATAATCTTCCGCGATAGATACATGGTAGCCGTCAATCATAGCTCCGTTATCGAAACTGAAAACGGTGATGCTTCTACTTTGGATGACGAGTTGCAAGACGCCCCGCCGGTCCTCGAAGAAGGGGGGCAGTCTACCGTTGATGACTTGAAGGAAATTAGCTTGCACAGAAAAGGAGCCACGACCTATATTCGCCAGCACACTCTTAACTCCTGAAGATGAAGCCACATACATCAAACTGCTCCGAGAATATAGAGATATCTTTGCATGGTCCTACAAGGAGATATTGGGTCTCGACCCTAAATCACAGTGCACCAGTGCAGCGTTAAACACTGAGCTAGCGCAATCAAGCAAGGACAAAGACGTTACCGGCCGGAACAAGCATATCGAGTCAATGATCCGCTTTTCTACAAGTACCACCGGATGGTCAGTCATCCCATCGAGAAGTGCTTTGTTTTCAAAGAAAAGATCATGGCACTCGCTAAGCAAGGGATGATTGAGATCAACTCTGGTGACATCGTTGAGACAAAAATGATGTCAATCACCTTCGACTCCTTCCTGCCAGCGTTGATTGCTCCACAACACATTTCAGCAAGGTTGCGCATTGTCTATCGAAGGTCGATGGCGAAACCAGCTCCAAGAAGACGACGACGGATTGCTCTTGCAATGCCCAGGGTCAAATCCTCACTGCCTTGGGGGCAACCGCCTCTCGTGCAAATGCACCCTTTTCCAAACGAAGCTACGTCCCAGCACATGCTCAAAGCAAGAGATGAACAAAGAGGCCCCAAAGTCGACCTGCTAGGCCAACCATCAGGTAAGTTTGACTTCTATATCCTCTACTCCAAGTCTCCTTCGATTCCAAACAAAAAAGTCAAGCCAATCGGCTGGGGATCAGAAGATGAATCGGTACAGTCTCCAGAAGAGCAAGTCCAATCAAAGAAGAGCCTTCAGCTGCAGCACCAATTCTTCACCTCGACGAGGAAGATCTTATTGAGGAAAATATATGGGCTATGGCGCCTCGAAGGAGAAGGCCACGACGATCAAGCTACAAGATAGCACGTCTAGCCAACCACGAGAAAGATCGAGCGACAAGAAAACTCCCTGGAAGAAAGATCTTCAAGGAAAATAATAAAGCTCCAGAAAGAAAGACATCCAAAGTATCTCCAGTAAGTCTGGAAAATCTTCTCCAGCAAATATGCCCAAAGCCGGCGACACTCCAGGAGTTCTTTCCCAATCGCTTTCTTGAAGCTGATCAAAACCTCAAGGTCTCCTACTGCATGATGGAAGTTCACCAAGTGCTCCGGAAAGACGATGAAGAAAGCGGCACCAATATCGAAAGCATGGGGAGAAGTATCACCGCCAACGACAAGCTGTTCAACGAGGCTGAAGCACACCTTGCTGACGTCAAGGTCCACTAGGCCAAAGACCCCGTTGTAGAAGCTCCTCTAGTAAAGGTTCCACGAGCCCAAGAAGTCAAAGCAGCTGCGAGGGACAAAACCTCTCCACTTGCAAAACCAGTGACATCCTCCAGCCAGACAGTGCACGAAGTCAAAGGAGCCCCGTCATCAGGACAAAAAATTCACATCAACTTCAAATCAAGCTCAATGTCACACGTTCCATTGCTTGCTCAAGTTGCTTCAGTCCTGTGGCTCGCACCTCAATGGCTTCACAAACCAGGACGATTGCCTTCCACTTCAGCAAAGGAACCAACGTCACCATTCTCTAAGGCCAACTTCATCACTTTGCAAGAGATGATACTACCGTTACATGGTCTGTTGCACGTATCGAGCTCAACCGAGTCTTCCAAGTACACCAACTCTTAGCAACTCGCAATCAAGCTAGAAAACACTCGGGGGAAAAACTCCACCGAGTTGTTGTTCAAATCCAATAACAACAAAAAAAGCACGGTGCACATGGGATAACTACCCTCAGTTGCAATACCACATCGCCTGACAAATACTCAAGCTCGCTTCTTCAAAAGTGGCAAACAAATCCTTCCAAATCATCGAGGCATCGACTCCAGTCAAACTCCAGCAATTATCAAAACTCCAGTCAAGAAGATCTTCACTTCTAACTTCATTGAAGCGAAGAAGGTGGACGACAACTGCGAACCAGTGGCGACTCTGCCTACCAGCGGCAAGTCCCTCAAAAGGTACTTTGCCTAGCGCAAGGTTACCCCCCTTGCCAAAAAAAAAGGAATAAATGAACTACGTGCGACTTGATCCCACTCAGTAGGGTATGTAGGCAACCTACAAAGGTTCAGTCCAGAAAAAAAGAAACACACCAACGTCGTCCCAAAAAGGCTAGCTCAGAGGAGAACGAGTACAGATCCACAAGTCTAGTCAGTAAACTAAAGGTGATAAGAAAGTCGAAGTCCTTGAGGCGCTAAAGCAACTTGCCTCCCGCGGCCTACACGCGCTGCAACTCCCGGGGTAGAGAAGCCATCAACTTCCGACGCGTCGTCAGATATGCACACTGCTTCGCATGGTCCGCTCCGGAAACCTTCTCGATCGCTCCATCAGCTCCCGGCACTTCGTCAGCTCTTCACACTGCTTCGCAAGCTCTGTTCCAGATGTTTTCTCGGTCGCTCGAGCTTTCCCTAAACGGAACTCCAGCTTCTAAAGTGACGCATGAGTAAGAAGTCGAAGTCCTTAAGGCGCCGAAGCGGTTCGCCTCCCGCACCTTACACGCGCTGCAACTCCAGGGGTAGAGAAGCCAGACGTCTTCTCGGTCGCTCGAGCTTTCCCCAAACGAAACTCCAGCTTCTAAATCGACGCACGAGTAGCAAGTCGAAGTCCTTAAGGCGCCGAAGTGGCTCACCTCCCGCAGCTTACACGCGCTGCAACTCCCGGGGTAGAGAAGCCGTCAACTTTCAACGCGTCACCAGCTACCCTGCTTCGCAAGGTTCGCTCCGGAAGCCTTCTCGATCGCTCCACCAGTGCCCAGTACTTCATCATCCCTTCTCACTATTTTGCAAACCCTGCTCCAGAAGTCTTCTTAGTCGCTCAAGCATCCTCCAGACGGGACTCCGACTTCTAAAGCGACGCACGAGCGGCCTACACCTTCTTCTGCACCCGAACCAAGTCTGTAGTAACAAGTGTGTGATCGTCATCCTTGATCGTCGGTTCGCGGCATTGATAGTGCTTTTGGCGTTGGCTTTGGCTTTGCTTTGGCGTGGCTCTGGATTTTGCTTTGCTTTGGCGCTTGAACTTGAATGTAGACAGGTAGAGACTTGCGATGCTTTAGTTCTTCCGGACTTCGCGTCGTATCGGCTAGAACGTGTAGTGCTTTGCTCGTGACCAGTGTAGTTGCTTGGTTTTGGCACTTGCGTTGCTTTGGCGCGGGCTTTACGGGTGCTTTTGCTTTGGCTTCTTGCGTTGGCTTTTGCTTCGGTGTTGACTCATATGTTCTCTCTCTCTCTCTCTGCATTGTGACAGATAAAGTGAGAGTTCAAGAATCAGTAAAATGACGAAATGGTTAGAGCATATAAGGATATAAGAGAGAGGGTTACCTTCTTGCGGACCCTCCGGTGGCGGGCGTCCCGGTTGTCTCGCCTATTGATGGCTTTAGCCACGATGGGAGGGAGGGTTCCCACACCCCGAGATGACGGAGCCGGCGAGGTCTTGGTGGGGAGTGAGAGGTGTTGCCCGATGCTCTTGCCGGCAAAGGACACACGAATATCGAAGCAGTGTGGTACATTGTTCAACCTTTTCTCTCTCTCTCTCTCTCTCTCTCTCTCTCTCTCTCTCTCTCTCTCCAAACCAATACCTTATCCTCTCTCCGGCTTTGCTGTCGGTGTGTGACTCACTGACTGCCTGTGTGAGTAGGAAGTATATCTTGGTCCAGGCCTATCAATGGATCAGATCATGATCCGAATTCGATCTTTCTCTGATTTTTATTTACAGCATTGGTCGGTACTGATCAATCGGTGATAATCTCTTGTCTTCCAGGGTTTGGATATCGAGCATTTTACGATTTCCACCAAGAAATCAGGAGGAAATCCCAATTCTTACAATCTTCCTTCAGTTTATTTACAAAATTCGAGCAATCCATGTCGGAGGCTCGGAGCTGCGGTCGGACCTCCGGCAATGTTTTCAAAACCGGACTGGAAGGCGAACCAAAGAGGCATCCGGTTCGGTCCAAATCCGTTCAAACTGATAATTCAACTGTTTGAACTGTATTAAAAAGTATTTTTTTAAATAGATATTTACTAAATTCTTCAATGGCAAGGTTTGTTTCCTGAGTTAACATACAAACCGGTTTATTCAAAGACTGGATCAAAACATGTTCCGGTTCCGGTCCAAATTGGTTGAACCGCTCGGTCTGGTCCGGTTTTCATTTCAAAACACTGACCTCTGTCTACTTGTTCGATTAGGTTGCATCTAAGTCGCTCATCTTTGCAGGCAGATCCTCGATCTACTTCTGTTGTGTACGATCTGCTTCTGTTTTTCCCTAAGTGACCACAAAACTAGTCCTAATGCTTAAACTAAGTACAGAGCCCAAAAATCGTTTGGAACTGAAGTCTCCAGCTATCTAGATGCGACCACCAAATCTTTCGCGAAAGCAATGCTGTAAGGGATTGAGGTCGAGAGTCTGAAGATCACACACCAGAGAAGATGATAACCACACAAGCACAACACGAAAAATATATTGATAATAAAGAAATATGATTTCAATATCAAGAGATTACAAAAGCCCGGCGGTGGATCACCGTTTCGTCATGTAGACCTCCTCAGATTGCAAACCACTTCCATGCCCTTTTGATAGTAGCCTTCATTTAGTTTTTTTACTCTTTGACCGATTTTTCAGTGTAACTTCAGTTCTGCACTTGTTGAATTTTGTAGTTGTCCCACATCTCACCCAAAGTCCTTTTTCCCACTTGCATCAAAAATAGCTGACAAAGAACTCCTTCCCCTCAAGCTAGCACTATCTTTTTTGTCAAGAAAGACTAGCTCGGTTAGCATAGATCAAACATGGGCTCTTTGGATATAAAAACTATTCTACATAATTGTGGGGTTTTTTTTTTTTTGGAATCAGGCAGTTTGAATGGAAGGCACAATCTAAAAATCCAAAGAACATGAGTGGACCGGGTTTACGTGGAAAAATCCTTCATAATATCAAAGAGAAAAAACCACGGGGTGGGACGAGAATGCACTAGTAGGCCACAACAAGTTATAAGCACTCACCCTAACCCGATTACACCCAGAGAGGATCGGCCTCCCAAAATACCGACCTCTGTAGTCTCTCTCTCTCTCTCTCTCTCTCAAGCTTTAACTCAAGAATGCAATGGGAAACACCTCCTCCAGAATTCGGTCCCATTTCCTGAAGGGGTAGGTCCCCTTTTATAGTGTCTCGGGATGACAGCTGGGGCACTCCGCATGGGCGGCATTGATGACGTGCTCCCGTAACGTGCTAAACTGTCTGCGTGGGGGCGACATGTCGTCTAGCAGGTGTTCAGTAATTATGGTCGGGGTGCTACTTGCCATACTAGTCTACCGGGAATCTCGGGGCAGGGGAGAAAATGAGCTGCGGGTATTTTGACCCCCTAGAAGTTTTGGAATTTGATGAAATTTGGTGAGGGTGTTGTCCAGGGTAAGATAATCATCCTCACCAAATTTCATCAAATTTCAAAACTTCCAGGGGAGTCAAATGGTCGAAGCAAAATCTGCAGATTTTAACGATGATTATGGACAATAAATTTTCCTTCGACCATTTGACCCCCCTTGAAGTTTTGGAATTTTGATGAAAATTGGTGAGGATGATCATCTTAACCTAGACAAGACCCTCACTAAATTTCATCAAATTCCAAAACTCATAGGGGGTAAAAATGAGTTGCGGGTATTTTGACCCCCACAAAAGTTTTGGAATTTGATGAAATTTGGTGAGGGTGTTGTCTAGGCTAAGATAATCATACTTACCAATTTTCATCAAATTCCAAAACTTCTAGGGGGGTCAAATGGTTGAAGTAAAATTTGTAAAATTTAACGATGACTGCGGACGACGGATTTTGCTTTGACCATTTGACCCCCCTAGAAGTTTTGAAATTTGATGAAAATTGATGAGGATGATCATCTAACCCTAGACAACACCCTCACCAAATTTCATCAAATTCCAAAACTTCTAGGGGGGTGAAAATACCCGCAGCTCACTTTCTAATACAGCAGCTCACAACTCACTAATATAAATATATATATAGAGAGAGAAATGCTATTATGCGGCATGCGGTAAGTGCGGCACCTAGTGCATGCCGTCTGATGCACCGCTGCGTGCATGCGATGCACGCGCTCACATACCGCATGTCGCAGCATAGCATGCCCCTATATATATATATATATATATATATATATATATATATATATATATATATATATATATATATATATATATATATATATATATATATATATATATATATATATATATATATATATATATATATATATATATATATATATATATATATATATATATATATATATATATAGGGGAGGGATACTCTTACTAATGGGCGATTACTAATGGCAGTTACTAATGACGTCGACCGTCCGATCAAAAAGAGAACGACGACTGAGATTAGTCCGTTGAAGCCCCCCGATCTGCCTCAGTCCGCGTGAACCGATTACCCCCGATCTGCTCTCTCTATCCTCCGCGCGCTTGAGGACCCCGATATCCCTCTCTCTCCTCCGCGTGAACGAGACCCCCATCGGTGCTCCGATATCCCTCTCTCTCCTCCGCGTGAACGAGACCCCCATCGGAGCTCCCCGATCTTTCTCTCTCTCCTCCGCGTGAACGAGACCCCCATCGGAGCTCCCCGATCTTTCTCTCTCTCCTCCGCGTGAACGAGACCCACCCCCATCGGAGCTCCGATCTTGCCCTGACCTCGGCGCGAGCAGATCAGCTGCTCCGATCGTCCTGACCCCCACCCCAATCGGCGCCCCGATGACGCCCTCTTACCCGATCGGAACCCTAATCTCCCCCGGCCTCCCTCTACCCCAATCGGAGACCTAATCGCGGCCTGCCTCCCTCTTCACTGATTCCGATCGCGTGCGAGCTGTCCTCCGACCACGCTTCGGGACATCACGGCCATTGTCAACGTAAGGGATTTCCTCTGTTTCCTCTTCTTATTATAGCCTTTTTTATTTTCTTTTTCTTTGTTTTCTTTCTGTTGATCTTTCTAGTGGGATATTTCTTCAATTCTGTGGTTGAAATATTGATGAATTCGGTTCTTATTTCGGTGAATTTTATTTATTTATTCAATTCTGGTGAATTACCAGCCATTTTTTTGTTTTTCAACTTGAAATCTTTCTCGATTTGGTTCTTGATCTGTTCCATGGATGTTTCTTGGAGGGTATTCTGTGATTGCTCGGAGGTATTTTGGGTGTTTCTTTGATCATGAAATACTATGCACATAATCGGTTCGACACAATCGACCGACGTTGTCGTTGTTTTTGAAATGGCACTCGAATGCGTCTTCTTCGATTAGACAACTATTTAGTTGGTGATGCATGATGAGGCTGGAAATTGCTTGCAATTTGCAAAGAGTGTGATTTTGAAAATTTAAATTCACTGCTAGTCCTTTTTTTTTTGTTGGCTGGACTAATATTAAATAAGTCTTTAGCTGAAGAGTATGATTTTGAAATTATAAAACAAGATCCAGATGTTGCTGGTTTATGAAGATAGTGGTGTGGATATTCTTAGGATTGGGTGGTCCAAGTCTGGTATGGGGTCAGATATAAGTGACTGTAAATCCAACTCCTGATTTTATTTTTCTATATTACGTTGTTTCATGACAGTGGTGCCATAAGCTAAATCTGAAATCTTCAACAAGTGTGATTTTGACAGATCCCTTCCCCTTTCTTTTCTACCCCCAAACGTCCTCCTTCCTTTGGTTTCATGAATTGATTTGGGACGAAACCCGACCAGAGAGGAAGAAGACCCCATCGCAGGTAGATCCCTCCCCTTTCTTTTCTACCCCCAAACCTCCTCCTTCCTTTGGTTTCATGAATTGATTGGATCTGCTGACATTCAGCATCGACAATGGTCCACAGGTGCCCGTGCTTGCTGACATTCAGCATCGACAACAACTACCGACCCAAGGTGGAGTTTTTGGTGGGGGAGATGGGGAGGGACCTCTCGGAGCTAAAGGAGTTCCCCCAGTACTTCTCGTTCAGCCTGGATGGGAAGATCAAGCCCTGCACTGGATGCTGGTGGAGAATGGGTTCTCATTGCCTCTGTCTGAGATGCTCAAGGTCAGCGATGGTGAATTCAGGGATCGGCTGGTCGAGATGCGGTTGAGTTCTGTCGATGGGAAGTTGTAGCTCATCATGCTGTGACTGTGAGTAATGAGTATCATTGGATTCTCAATGTGCATTGTAGAAAGATAGTTACATATATGTATGTCTACATGCGACTATTGTCGATCTGATAAACTACTATAATAATTCAAGATGAAATCTGCCACACAGTGAAAATAGAATTAGTATCAATAGTAGCCCAATAAGGTTTTAGATGCCGTGTTTGGGTAAACTACAAAAGTTTTTTTTTTTTTTCTCGTCTGTAACTCTGGAATCCCGTTGGTTACAGGTGTCTCCCCACATCCAGTGAACAATAAACCAGGAAACACGAAGGCTCAATCCGACGATGAAGAAAGCTAACTTGTCTGGAGTCAGCGGAATCAGGTGAGTTTTGCCCCATACCTAGGGATAGGTGTGTTTCATTTGCATTCTTCTTTTTTATGCTGATGGCTTGGAACAAAAGGGAGGGTGGGGCTAAATAGTAAGAAACCCATGATTGCAGTGTGTGTATGTGACATGTCAATGAACCGGGTGAACAACCGCCCCTTTTGATGTTAGAAATCTAAGGTAATTTTTATGTGGGTTTTGCAGGCTCGGGGCGGTTATTGGGACAGACGATGTGCTGATCAGCTGCTGTGTTCTGTGCATACAAAATATAACCAGACTTCACAAAGAGGGACATTGTACAAATTGATAATAATGCCCTTTTCTGCCATAATTTTATCTTTTATTTTTTTTCTCCGAATATATTAAGAAAGTTCACAGAATGTAATTTTACAACGTTGGCAACTGTATTTATAATGAAGTAGGAATCTCGTCCCCAACTGCTCGCGCAGCTGGTGAGACGCCATGGACTTTTTAATCGCCTTTATGGGCAATTTGGTGGCTCCGTTGATGGCGGATCAGGCCGTACAGGCTTGATCCCGCACTGTGTTCTCCTGCTCCGTGTGGTGGATCATGCGGCAGCTGGTGCCGATGCTCCCAGTTGGCGAGTTAATCGTAAGTTGTTGACAGCAAAACTAAAACATCTTTGATCATTGGTTGTGTCATGGTAGCAGTATCTTGAGCCTTGTAAGATAACTATGTTGGTGGTGTACTGCTGATAGTTGTAGATTGTGTTCTGGAGATTCAGAGTTAAAAAGAGCAGCAATTGAGTACTGCATTGCTGACACAAGTTCATGTATGGTTTATTGTTGCAACTTGCAAGCTGTGGACCCAAGTTCATGTATGGTTTATTGTTGCAACTTGCAAGCTGTGATCTGCAGTTATTATTGCAACTGTCAACCCGACATCAACCCTCTAAGATTGGTGTTGAAAGCCAGGCAGCCATGGCAGCTCGCCATGAGATGGGCATGTCAAGAAACCTAAAAGGCCGCTAGACGGTAAATCCAATGTTCACCTATGCAGTACATTACAATCCAAAGAGCTGAAATAAAACAACATTCCCATAGCATTCATCGTCTAATCCACGAGATTCAAACATGTGCATGCACATCCATAACTACAAAAGAGCCTCTTGAATAAGCCTTTCCGTGAGAGCCTTCGGAAGTCCCATCACGCTATCAATGGGATGGCTAGCGGCTTTCGCTAGCCACATTTTTCCGGTGTGGCTCACTATGATGGCGAAAGGGCGCCCGGTAGAAAGCACTCTCTTCTTAGTTAGAGAGCCGTTGGACAGTAAGGGTTGGTGATTTCCAAGTGAAAGAAATGGACAGAAGATACGAAACAAAAGAAGCATAGACACGAGAATGGAACAACTCCATGAGAAGGCCATTCAAAAGCAGTCAACCCATGCAGCGGCAGACCCAGATTTAGAAACAGAGAGACAAACAAACGGGAAACACCCAAACGAAAACGTTATTTGCAAATCAGTCCCTGCAAAAATAATTCAAGAACAGGACTGATGTGGCTTCCTTGCATGTCCCCAGGCCCAAAAGGGAGTGTATCTACTACATGCAGAGACGAGATCTTCTGCAAAGAATCAGACGAACGGAAAGCGATCCAAGTCGAAAAAAAGATACATCCCCTTCCTCAATCTGAAGACCACCGGCAACATAGAGCACATCCCCTTCCTCAATCTGAAGACAGATATCAATGAGCTCATGCATTCATATATTGCGAGAACAGTCAGAACAAATATATTGAGTCCATTTGTACAATGAAACCATCAATGTATAGTGATAGTGTAATGGATGGTACTTACCAGACTCTCGACTACCTCATCTGGTATTTCATGAAAATAAATCTGCAAATCAGTCACAACAAAGAATTCGTAAAACGGTACTAAAGTTAGCCTTATCGGAATTTTGTTTCATTTCAGCTCTTTGTCTTATTATTTGGGCCAGAGAGATACATATCCAATTCCCTATAACAAGAATGAAGATTAGCAGGTTATATTCAGTGACATGATCTTGAATGCATCGCCAAGAATAAATTTGCTACCACATTTGTATCCATCTCTAATCTTGAGTATCACTTTACTGAATAGCAAACCTTGACCAACGGTTGTTACCAAACATCAAAAAAAAAAAAAAATGATACAATCATATGAATAGCAAACCTTGACCAACGATTGTTACCTATTCGGCTTTGATTCGAGGCACATCAGTAATAATTACTTTTAATTACTCCAACCACCATCAACGTCGCTTTCTAAATTCATCAATGCATCATCCATGCCTGAGAAAGAAAGATCAATATTATAATGTAGCATAATAAACCAAAACTATTTGATAAAAAAAGTAATAAGTAAAAAAGTAGTAAATAAAGGTTTGTTGCCATACTTGGTTCACTAGGTTCCACTCTACTTTTTTTTGGGTGGACAGGACAATTACGACTATCATGCCCTTGACCTCCGTATTGTTTACATTTTCTTGATTTTTTTGATGCTATCTCGACGCTACTCTTCCACCTGCTAGTTTCAGTTCTCTTTCTACCCTTTGTTTGAGATATATGTGGATCTAAAAGCTTATCTTGTGTTGTGGATCCCAATGTGGATGTTTGAGTGGTATCAATATATATTGAACTTTCGCCTCCTTCATTCAAAGTTTCATTTCTATTTTCATTTTTAAGCAACTCTTGCTCAATCAATGAAACCTTTTTGAAACCCTCATCAATTATCTCCATCACAATCTTATATGCCTCCTCTGATCTTCCGGCCATACATGCCAACTGGGTTGACCGACGACATATGTGGCTAATTCGCATAGCTTCTGACCCCATATGATGATCTAGCAAGAGTACTGCATCTTCACTCACCATATTCTGTCTATTTGCTTCTTTTGCCCACCTTTTGAGTATAAAATGGGGGGGTATCTCATCTATGTCAAGACGATCGAAAAGTTTTAATATATGTCGGCAAATGATTCCCATAAACTCAAAGTGTTGACATCCGCATTTTGCATCTTTTGTTTGCAAATTAAATTTTACATTGAACTCTTCAGGTAGGCCAAACTTTGTCGTAACATTAAAAATGCGCCATTGACCGTCAATTGCATCTTCACCTACTTTATAACGACATACTTGATCAAACTCATATCGGAATTTGCCAAATATATTTCTTGTGTAGATAGTCGAGGCATGGTTCAATATCGGACTAATTGTATTCAAAATCCGCTTCTTATATATAGAGATATAGTCTTCTTTCCTCTCTCTTGAATAAATTTTATCCAAAGCTTGTTCATACTGTGTAACAAAATCTTTCAGATTAGTTTGAGACGAAACAAATCCATCAAAAAAGGAGTTAATGCTCTCACTTCTGCCAGTTGTATTCATTCCAGCAAAAAAGGTGCTTCGACTGTACGTCGGTACCCACATATGCCGAATTTCGTATAGACTATTGAGCCAATCATTTTCAGCTAAATCAAATTCCAATATCATATAATGCCATTGGTTTTCAAACTCCTCACTTGTGTATGTATGATGAATACATTTTTTCATTGTTTGCTTGAACTTTGACTTCTTGAAATACACATGAGCAAGTTTCTCTGGAAATTTCTTTTGGATATGCCATAGGCAATAACGATGACGTGATTCAGGAAAGACCTTTGCTATAGCACTACCAATAGCTAAGTCTTGGTCTGTTATTATAGACAACGGATGTCTTCCTCCCATGGCCTCTAACCATTTCTGAAAAAGCCAAACAAAAGTCACCTCGGATTCATCTTGCAATAGTGCACAACCGAACAATATTGATTGTGAGTGATGATTTACTCCTGTGAAAGGAGCAAACGACATACTGTACTTGTTTGTCCGATAAGTGGTATCAAAAGCAACCACATCTCCAAATTGCTCGTACGCTATTCTTGATCTTCCATCCACCCAAAAAAAATTTGTGGCTCGAGCATTTTCATCACATTGAATAGCATAGAAAAAGTGTGGATTCTCAACCTGTTTTTTGCTAAAAAATGTAACAACTGCATTTGCGTCTCCAGATTCCAAGTCTTTATGTCTGACCGATTTCAGGTGATTCCAACAATCCCTGTCGTCAAAACCTACGGCTGAATAACCGCCACCAAAAATAGATGGTAGCTTTCCTACTTGCAAATTCTCTCTGTTAAAACATTCGGTCAAATCTTTTGCTGCATCGGGCATACATCTGTTTGACCTCATATGAATCATCTTGCTAGGAGTGACCAATGCATGATTATGGTCATCACTAAAGCCTGTAATTTCCCACTGATTTGTCTCTTTAATATTCGCAACACGCATATAAGCAGTGCAACCTCCCCTAACTATCGAATGACTTCTTCTAATAATACATTTTCCATTATGGTCCACGCCTTCTTCTTTTGACTTCTTTCGATGGATTCCCTCACATGAGCAAACAAACTTGGCAAAAGTGATACCATCCCCACGCCGTCCTTTATTTGATGACCGAGTACGAATCGTATACCATTTTTCACGACCAAATTGTATATAATATTCCTTTGCTTCTTTCAAAGAATTGAACAACATCCCCATGAACGGTTTGTTTATATCCCTACAGTCCTTCGAACTTTGAGCTATATCTTGATTATCTATAGCCTCATATGAAGTTCCATCACTATAGCACTCTGTTGTCGGATCAATGGTAGCCGCTTTATCATCATGAGAATTGCTTCTACGGAAATGATAAAAGACACGAGATCAAAGTGATAGCATTTGATAAAAAAACTGTAATATGACGAAATAATTTAGTGAAAAAAATTTCAAGAAAAAAGACGACAAAATGAATACCTTCCTTCTTCTGTCATTTCTGTCAAAATCACACTTGTTGAAGATTTCAGATTTAGCTTATGGCACCACTGTCATGAAACAACGTAATATAGAAAAATAAAATCAGGAGTTGGATTTACAGTCACTTATATCTAGGGGTGGCAATGGGTCAGGTCGGGTCGGGTTCGGGTCGGGTTGAGACATATGTATAAGGGCAAAACACCCAACCCGAACCCGACCCGTTTAATAAACGGGTCAAAAACTTAAACCCAAACCCGACCCGCCTAATAAACGGGTTGACCCGACCCGACCCGTTTAACCCGTTTACTAAACGGGTCGGGTCGTGTCGGGTCGGTTTGGCTTGGGTTGGGTCAACAGAACCCATGTAAACCTGTCAGGTTGGGTCAAGACAAGTCGAATTGGGCCGGGTTTGATCAGGTTGGGTCGGGTTGGCTCGGGTCGGGTCAGGTCGGGTTGACACGACCCATTTGTTAAACGGGTCAAGTCGGGTCAATCGGGTTATAAGGCCAAACCCGAACCCGACCCATTAAATAAACGGGTCAATCGGGTCGACCCGCTAATGGCCCGAACCCGTTTAGGCCAAACCCAAACCCGCTAACTTCGGGTCGGGTTCGGGTCGGGTTGGCGGGTCGGGTCAAGAATTGCCACCCCTACTTATATCTGACCCCATACCAGACTTGGACCACCCAATCCTAAGAATATCCACACCACTATCTTCATAAACCAGCAACATCTGGATCTTGTTTTATAATTTCAAAATCATACTCTTCAGCTAAAGACTTATTTAATATTAGTCCAGCCAACAAAAAAAAAAGGACTAGCAGTGAATTTAAATTTTCAAAATCACACTCTTTGCAAATTGCAAGCAATTTCCAGCCTCATCATGCATCACCAACTAAATAGTTGTCTAATCGAAGAAGACGCATTCGAGTGCCATTTCAAAAACAACGACAATGTCGGTCGATTGTGTCGAACCGATTATGTGCATAGTATTTCATGATCAAAGAAACACCCAAAATACCTCCGAGCAATCACAGAATACCCTCCAAGAAACATCCATGGAACAGATCAAGAACCAAATCGAGAAAGATTTCAAGTTGAAAAACAAAAAAATGGCTGGTAATTCACCAGAATTGAATAAATAAATAAAATTCACCGAAATAAGAACCGAATTCATCAATATTTCAACCACAGAATTGAAGAAATATCCCACTAGAAAGATCAACAGAAAGAAAACAAAGAAAAAGAAAATAAAAAAGGCTATAATAAGAAGAGGAAACAGAGGAAATCCCTTACGTTGACAATGGCCGTGATGTCCCGAAGCGTGGTCGGAGGACAGCTCGCACGCGATCGGAATCAGTGAAGAGGGAGGCAGGCCGCGATTAGGTCTCCGATTGGGGTAGAGGGAGGCCGGGGGAGATTAGGGTTCCGATCGGGTAAGAGGGCGTCATCGGGGCGCCGATCGGGGTGGGGGTCAGGACGATCGGAGCAGCTGATCTGCTCGCGCCGAGGTCAGGGCAAGATCGGAGCTCCGATGGGGGTGGGTCTCGTTCACGCGGAGGAGAGAGAGAAAGATCGGGGAGCTCCGATGGGGGTCTCGTTCACGCGGAGGAGAGAGAGAAAGATCGGGGAGCTCCGATGGGGGTCTCGTTCACGCGGAGGAGAGAGAGGGATATCGGAGCACCGATGGGGGTCTTGTTCACGCGGAGGAGAGAGAGGGATATCGGGGTCCTCAAGCGCGCGGAGGATAGAGAGAGCAGATCGGGGGTAATCGGTTCACGCGGACTGAGGCAGATCGGGGGGCTTCAACGGACTAATCTCAGTCGTCGTTCTCTTTTTGATCGGACGGTCGACGTCATTAGTAACTGCCATTAGTAATCGCCCATTAGTAAGAGTATCCCTCCCCATATATATATATATATATATATATATATATATATATATATATATATATATATATATATATATATATATATATATATATATATATATAGGGGCAGGATCGGATGACCCAGCAAATTTTGACCCATTAATAACCCAGCACCCTTTGATGCACCTAGAGGTTATAGAATGAGCTGATTTTTTATAGACATGTAGTCTATGGTATGTTGATCATCCTCACAAAAAATCAGCCCATTCTAAAACCTCTAGGTGTATCAAATGTGCTATTCAAATCAACGGTTTTTTACTGTCAATTTTAACCGTTGATTTGAAGATCTCATTTGATGCACCTAGAGGTTTTAGAATGGGCTGATTTTTTGTGAGGATGATCAACATATCATAGACAACATGTCTACAAAAAATCAGCCCATTCTAAAACCTCTAGGTGCCTCAAAGGGTGCTGGGTTATTTGCTGGGTCAAATTTTGCTGGGTCATCCGATCCTGACCCATATATATATATATATATATATATATATATATATATATATATATATATATATATATATATATATATATATATATATATATATATATATATATATATATATATATATATATATATATATATATATATATATATGCTTTAGCAAATGTTTTGAGTTGCACTGTTCTACATAATCTTCATTATTAGACCTTTTCAATAATTTTGTAGCAAAATAATAATAATCACATATATGAGAAAATGGTTATAGAAAGAAGTTATTGATTCGAATAAAGCAAAATTTTATAGTCAATTATATTGATCAAGATACGAAAATATCGTGAGATAGTTTTAACATAAGCAAATGAATGGTGTATTAATCAAATCTTACAATTATACTAAATTCGAGATTCTTCAGCGTCGAGTTTTTAGTGCATGGATTGTCAATTAGTTAAAAATCTATACTATGAAAGGGTTAGTATCTTTGTTTTTAATTTCATTTCATCACCAACTTCATAGTTGAGCTAGAGCTTGCGTCTAGTGGAAAGATAATAAGAACAATAATGTGGCCTTCTTAGCCAAAGTTCTTATGTTGTGTTATATGGAGTATCTTATTTATCGAACTGCAATTCAATAGACTTTTTATGCTCTATTGACAACACCTGGAATGCTCCAAAAGGCCAACCATATGAAGAGAGGAGAGCAAATCGAGTATATGAAAACAATAATTGATCTCCACTCCCATTACTGATATGGGACTAACCACTCAATAACTCTTATAAAAGGATTCATAACAGTACAAGCTTCCAATATCAATCAAATTATATATAGGACATGATGTTTAAGAACCACGAATGTTCGTTTTGGGGTTTGTTAGTTCATAGGTTACTTAGAGTCGAGGAATGATGAGGAACTCAATATCTTGATATCTAATTATGATGAGGAGCTCAATTTCTTGAGATCTGTATAGTTTTCACACTTTAACTTTTTGTATATCAAGATAGCAAAGTATCGATTCTAAATTAACTTTGTTGTATATGATCGCTTGCATTAATATTTAATTGCATGAAAATTAGTTAGTAATTTACTTATCTCTATTTATTTCAACTACTATTTTTAAAAAAAGCTCAAAAGTAGGCAAATACACAAGATGTTGTTGGAATAACCAAAAATTATTTCACTCAAAGTTTAATGATCATAATCATTTAGGAGATTAGATGTATGTTTTCTCACGCCCCTAGTTTCTCATAACTAGCACCAACGAGCTTTTGGCCTAGTGGTACTTCTTCTCTCTTATGTTGGAGGGGTTCCCTGTTCAATTCCCGGTATGGACACCTTGGAGCGAACTTTCCCTCAAGATTGTTGTGCCCTGTTTGCCTGTGCAAATCATGGTCGTTGATGTCATACTCACGAGATTATGGAATTAATAAATAGCAGCTACTGCCTCCCCCTCATTTTGATATCCGAACCTCTTTGAGCCCTTACTCTAGCGTCCACCCTATCCTCTGACTGCCTTGCTGGTCCAGCCAAAAGATATATATAAAAAATCCGATAACTATCCAACCTCACTCTCCTAACTCATCATCTAATCTGGGTCGGGATGATATGCAAGGCTCGTTGTTTTGTTGTCTTTTATTTCTTTATCTTCCTTTTTTTTTAGAAATCCCTCTTAAGTGGAGGGGGGGTTGTCATGAACCCCATACATGTTTATTTATTTCTCTTTCAAAGAGGATGTATTACAAGGTGAGCTGTATAAGGATGTATTTCTTGAAAAAAATCTATCCAATCAGACCCACGATTGGTCCGGAGACCTTTCCAAGCTGATGGAAATTAGTTTACAGGCCCCCGTGCGACTTGTGTGAATCGCACTTGGTCGGACTACTCTCTCATCCCCATGTCACTCAAGAAAGATATCCAAACCTATGCCGGTGTGGTTGATAGCATCCATATTTCTCTAATCCATCATTTTTCCCCTCTCTTTTTTTTGCCATCGGCGGGTGTCTCGAAACCATTTGGGCAATGAATCCATTTCAGACTCGGTCTAATCCCTCCAGAAATGTGCACCGTCTCACTCAGAAGTTTCCCTACGTACACCTGGGTAACTCGCGAGGGGGAACAACCACCAACTCGTCTCCTCTTCCTCCACCTTTTTCTTCCCCTTCTCCTTCCACTTTCCCTTCTCATCCTTTATGAAATCGTAATATTCAACCATACCAGTTTGAATGCACATACTGTGCATTTCGAGCACCCCGAATGAATACATAAAAGAAGCATTCGGCCACTAAAGAAGAAGGAAAAGAAAAAGAAGGAGAAGGAGGAAGTAGGACACGACGGTGGTGGGTTACCAGTGGTGGATGTGGGCGACGGTTTGCACATGGCTAGTGACAGGGTGGTGAGCATGGGTTGCCCTCAGCAAAAGAGCACGACTGAAATGGAAACATATCGTGTATTTTTTCAAATTTATGTTAGGGCTACTTTAGTTATTTCGTTGGTTGTAAGTAGCCCCACCATTCTTCAAATTTTATTTAGAGAAATGTTATTCGGCCTGAAGGTTTTTATGATTCCACTCAACCCGGATGACGTGGCCATGTACAAGTGGTGGTTGAATCTTACTAGCGGAAAATTTTCAGCACATCCTGCGTATGCTACAACCATTGCCCAGAACCTATTAGCACACTCTAAGTGCTAGGGGCCACTACCCCCATGTGCTAGGGCCTACTACCCCATGTCTCCTGAATCACAATGGGCCCCGTGGTTGTAGCCTACACAGGATGTGCTGTAAATTTTTTCCTTACTAGTCACGTTTAAATCTCTACCTCACCACTCGTACACAGCCACGTCAATCAGGCTTAGCAGAATCAGAAAAACCATCGCGCTGAATAGTATTTCTTTTTTATTTATAGTAAAAAGTTTAAAATTTTGGTGGGCCGTAACTAATTGAGTATTTATGCATAAACCACGTGTAACCAGTGATAACGATCATTTAGCAGCCAGTCAACAAGAGTATTCATGATCCTATTCAGGGGTTCGTCTCAGTATCTCATTCAATCTGAGCCGTCCGATCTCTGTATCCAATCCGTTGAACCGGATGAACCCGAGTCCCGAGCACACGTAACAGAACCCCGGTTGCAATGTGAAGGTAGGTTTGACCGTCAGGTGGGGTTGCGACCGCAGATCCCTGCCTGAGTTTGTTTAAGCAGTTTCGTTCGGCTCTGACTTCTTATTCCCGGAAACCGATTTTCGTTTCCAAAAAAAAAAAAAAAAAATAGTAAAGCTATTTCAATTTGGCATCCTTGGCAACATCCTGATCTGGCACCCGATCACAGCCGTCTGATGCCTGCCACTCGGGATGAGTGTGAATCATCAGTCAAGGGTCAGGCATCAATTGACTGAACCGATGTATATGATGACATGATAAATAGCTCACTCACAATCAACCGATGCATATGGGATCCACCGTCCAATTTTTGAGCTGGCTGCATCGGGGGATGACTCCTTGCGATTTAGAGAACAATTTTGTTCATCGTCCTTACAGACGATGATGCATTGCCTCCCAACGTGGATTGTTGGATGCATATGATATGATACCACCGACGTACGAATGTCAAGAGTGATGCATGATATGTCATCGACGATTCACATCCAAGGGTCTCTGTTGGGAGGCAAACGCGGTGAGCCAAATCGCTCTATGTGACTGAGCAATTCACCACGTTAGCATATACACCCGTTCCACTAGATAAATTATCCACCTAAATAAATAAATAAATTTAAAAAAAAGAGATAAATACTCCACTTCGGAGGGAAACGTATTTTGCATTGAAACCCTCGAGGGAAACCTCTAAGTTATTTATGTTGAATATAAAAAAGAAAACATTTTGTTTTCCTAGGATAACGACAACTGGGTTTTTGTTGGTTTCCAAAAACTGATTAAACAGAAACTAATAAAAAGAATTGATAAGCACCATCCGTTTTACGTGGCCCTTCAGTTTGTTATACCCTCCCTCGGACTAGCGGGCCGTGTATGACAAACAAACACTGGGTGTATTTATCAAGAAAAACTTACAGTGAAAGGCGGTTCAAAGGCGTGCGCACAGGGGCGCACGCTTCGTGTCTCCGCGGTAGGATGCGCTCCCGTGGCGGGATCCCGATAAGCGCCGCGTGGCAGATAACGACATCGCATCCGTCCGATGAGGTGAGGGGCTGAGTGCGAATCAAAACCGAAGAAAATTTGAACTGGAGAAGCGGAATCCTAACAGGAAGCGGATTCCTCCGTCCGGTCAATGCCCGTTAGTCGCGGACGTCGACGTAATTTGTAAACGTTACCAAGGGCAGAACTGTCAACAAGCCATCACAGTGTCCGTCTGCATTCATTTTTATACTCGCCCCCCTCTTGGTTTGATTCCATTTCGAAAGGACTTGAGACCACCAGTGCCTGGTCTCCGCCCGGATGCAACTAAACCAGGCGCTTCGGTGGCGGAGGTCCGGGCCGGAGGAGGAGAAGCCGTTGGAGAGGAAGAGGAGCATGCTAGAGGGGGGGAGAGAGGACGATGCCGTCCGCCGGAAGAGATTCAGGGCGGCGTCGCCGGAGGCGGCGACGCCGACAACGGTCGACTTCTTTGACGGCCTGCCGGACGATCTGGTCATCTGCATCCTGTGCAAGCTCAGTTCCTCGGCCGCGGCACCTTCCGATCTCATCAGTATCTTCCCAACGTACGGTTGCTTAGATTTCCTTAACGTTCTATTTCTTGATTTCTCTCTCTTAGCAGTAGAAATTTCTGATGATTTTTCAAAAAAATTCGTTGTAGATGCAAGCGGCTCAGCAGATTAGCTCTCCAGTCTGTGGTGTTGTCGAGAGCCTCTGTGAAATCGTTGGCTATTAGGTCCAAGAACTGGTCGGACTCGTCCCATCGCTTCTTGAAGCGCTGCGCCGATTCCGGTAACCTGGACGCCTGCTATATGCTTGGAATGGTTAGCTCTCTCTCTCTCTCTCTCTCTCTCTCTCTCTCTCTCTCTAAACTGGAGCAAGAATTGTGTATTGAATCATCGGATTTGTTTGTGGAAAAAACTGCAGATCAGATTCTATTGCCTACAGAGCAGGGGCGGTGGGGCGTCGCTGATGGCAAAGGCGGCGCTTGGATCGCATGCGGCGGCTTTATATTCCCTGGCGGTGATCCAGTTCAACGGCAGCGGGGGTTCCAAGAGCGAGAAGAACCTCCGGGCCGGAGTCGCGCTCTGCGGACGCGCGGCCTTCCTCGGCCAAGTGGACGCCCTCCGAGAGCTCGGGCACTGCCTCCAGGACGGCTACGGCGTCAGCAAGAACGTACCGCAGGGCCGGAAGTTCCTCGTGGAGGCCAACGCCCGGGAGCTCGCCGCCGTCCTCTCGTCCGCTTCCGACGGGGGCGGCTCACCCTGGCCGGCGGTGCACCGCCACCACCCAACCGCCGGGACGGGCTGCCCCCTTCTTAGCGACTTCGGGTGGAGCGTGCCAACGTCGGAGCCGCACCCGGCGAACCGGTTCCTGGTGGAGTGGTTCTTGGAGCGGGGCGGGGACGGAGGCGGAGGTGGAGGGGAGGAGCTGAGGCTCTGCTCGCACCCGGGGTGCGGCCGGCCTGAGACGAGGCGGCACGAGTTCCGGCGGTGCTCCGTCTGCGGGACCGTGAACTACTGCTCCCGCGCGTGCCAGGCCCTAGACTGGAAGCTCGCACACAAGTCCGAGTGCGTGCCCATCGACCGGTGGCTCGCCGACGTCGGCGGCGGCGGCGGGGCCGCCGCCCCGGCGGACGGTGTTGGTGGCGGCGTCTAGAGGGATCGAATAGATAGGGTTTTTTTGGGGGGTCATTTCCTTCTCCATGATGTCTTTTAAAAAAAAAAAAAAAATCACAGGAACTGCGACCTTCGTTTATTTCTTTTTTATTTTTTGGTACCGTTTTAGGTAAAGCTCTTCCCGGATTTTATTTTTTTCACAATAATTTTCAGAAGAAATGGTGTGTTGGGCCGGAGAAGCTTGGATGGGCTTAACTTGTGGGCCTTGGACCGGACGTGTAATCAACGGTCAGGATTTTAAAAAGAGTAAAGAATAGATCTGAGCAAGCCGTGGATCACGAGGATTTGCTTCTCGGGCACGGATCACTGACCAAGACGTGTCTAGATCGTGCCACGTCAGGAGGGGGCTATATCTAGAGAGAGTCCTATGAATCAATAATAACATCATAATAGATAAAAGGGGTTAGGAGACAGAAGGTAGTAGAGAGAGTCCTATGAATCAAAGGCACACTTGAGGCTTGAAGCACGTATCAGATATACTTTCTTTAAAGTTGTGTTCGTCTTTTTTGTCAACGTAAGCTGGATTATTGTACGATTATCAGCGAATCGTTTCTAGGATACGAGGTTGTGTGGTTCTGCATTCAACAAAAGCGACAGACATATCCTTGAAACTCCGACACACCTATTCTGGCAAAGAGTTGTTTGTAGGAGATGAGAGAAATACTCTGTATCATAATGTTTTTCAAGACCGGTGTCTTAATTTATGGAACCCCAAGCGGTGCTAGGAAACGCCCCTTAGTGCAATGTGTGCCTAATAAGCGGAACAAATGTCTATGGCGCCTTATAGCCTGTTGCCCACGTTGTATGATGCGATGCATTGTATCGGACATGGATCGATTACATCCCAAAACACCCTCTTGTTTATTTTATATAAATAAACTAATTTTTTTTTCACATATATAAATATACCTATTTAACTTTCTTTTTCCAAACAATATGGGACAAACTCTCGTCCAACAAAGAGAGAATTGAAGGTAAAGATATAAACTAAAAATATTTTACTTTGGTTAAAGAGTTGGTGGAAAGTTTTAAACATTTTTTAAAATTCAGAATTTAACATAAAATCACTCTTTATTTATGCTTTAAAAACAATTATAAAACCGTACACTCCGCCTTATATTAACCAAACCTAACAACCAAGTTAAGAAGACTACGCTCTCCCATAAAGATCACGTCACCCATCACTTAGCCCTCTCCGTCAACTTATTATCTCGAAAATACTCTTATTAATTTCAATAAGGCTCGAATAATTTTTTAAATATCTATTTTAGGTTTACGAGAACAATACGATCTTAGAATAAAAGCTGACGAATGGGATTAAATGTAAACGGAGCATAGTTTAAGGTGCAAATTGAAAGAAAAAAAAAAAAAAGTCGAGAGACCATTATAAAATGTGTGATATGTGTGGTGAGGATTGCTTGATGGACGGATAGGATGTAAGTATTGGACCCCACTTGCCTTTCAATTCAAACAATGAATTGAAAGGGCATGGTTGGATCCTCTCCCGATCGTGGTTTATGGTTTGAATTGAAAGCCAAGTGGGGTCGATGCTTACATTGGGTCCGTCTATCATTCAATCCACCGCACACAATTGAGTAAAGGCGGACAGAATCATATGTATGCTTCCCTTGGCATCTTTTTATTTTGGATAAATTACACGTAGACCCCCTTTATTTGATGGATTATCACTTTCACCCCTTTATGTTTAAAACCCAACAAATACCTCCATGTAGTTTCTTTTCTTGCACAAACACCCCCTTGGGAGGGGGGTGGAAATAGTATGCTCTTCAAAACATAAGAGGGCATTTGTAGGACTATAAAAATGAGTGGGTGAAAGTGATAATCAATCAAACTCCAGGGGTCTATGTGTAATTTGCTATTTGAATTTTTGTAGTTTCCCCTCCTATTTCTTGGCTTTCGTTTGGATGCACAATCTAATAGAATAATATTAAAGTGGAAACCTCTAATCTATGTTCTGCCAGTGGCACCTTTACTAATACAATGTTTAGGTGTTCTCATTTATCATGTTTAATTCCAATGGACGGTGATGATCATTATTTTCAAAAGTTTAATATTTTACGCACTTTATGGAATTTAAATGATCGTGTGTGAAGAAGAGGCTAATGAAAAACTGTCATTAGTGCAATGTGAAATCAAAAAATAATTAAAAAATACAATCTCAACCTATTCATCTTTTTTATTGAGGATTGTCATACGGATGCATAATTTTTTTTGCATTAGTTATATATTTAAGATGTAAGATTATCTATATAACATGCTACGATGGTCTACATGCTGACTAGATAAAAAGACTTCGACGCCCTCTCTCTCTCTCTCTCTCTCTCTCTCTCTCTCTCTCTCTCTCTCTCTCTCTCTCTCTCTCTCTCTCTCTCTCTCTCTCTCTCTCTCTCTCTCTCTCTCTCTCTCTCTCTCTCTCACAAAGGGGGGGGGGGGGGGGGGGGGTCGCGCAAAAGACGCTCACTTCGTGCCAATCAGCACGAGCATGAACTAGTCTAATATGGGATGCCTTGGAGCCGTTGTTATTACACACAGGTTTAACGAAGCCCGAGCATTGCAAAGGGTTCACGCTAGTTGATGATGTTGCATATTTTATTGAACATCCAATTAGAATGCCACGTGGAGGGTCACACGATCCTTCTTTTTTTTTTTTTTTGCTGCACCAGCCAAGCGGTCAGAGGAAAGGCCTCTAGAGCAAGGGCTCAAAGAGATCCGAAGATCGAAACGGGGAGACAACACCTGCTATTTATTAATTCCATAATTCTGTGAACAGAACATCAGCTCAGGATTCACACACAAAAACAAGGCACAACGATCTCAAGATAAAGTCGCTCCACGGTGGTGTTTATACCGGGAATCGAACAGGGAACCTCTCCAACATGGGAGAGAGAAAGTAGTACCATCAGGCCAAGAACCCATTGGTGAGCGTCGCATGGTCCTTATGAACATGATGCCATGAAGGAACATACGATAATCACAGCTCGAATATTGTAGCACACGCGTCGATCCCATACGAGACGTCAGTGCTAGATGATGTATTCCTGAGGAGCACCGTACACGTGCGGAATGGTTGGATCCCTCTTTCCGGGAAAGAGGAGAAAGGATATAAAAGTGTCCGGGTGTGGGCCGCGGATGAGGACGACGAGCAGAGCGCGCAATGGTTTGAGACTGGGTGGTGGGGATCACCGTCGCGGCTCATCCCATCCCTTCGATCGCTCTGACCCACCTAAATCAAGGGCTGAGATTGGTGGATGATACCTTGGATTCCTTGTACGCTCCCCACTACCTTCTGTCTCCTAATCCTTTTTCAATATTATTATTATTATTATTATTGTTATTATTATTAAGTATGAGTATGACCCTTCCTTGTACGCTCTCAATACAAACGAGAGAGGACCCAACAACCTTTCTAAATCGTTTCTTCTCTTGAGGTGTGGGGTCCATATTCACTGATCCTCGTAGAACTATAGAAGGCATTGCCAAATATCCCTGGTTATTGCGTGGGCTGCCGTCACCACCGTCGTTACCGATGTCATATTTGTCTCCGTAACATGCCACCGCCACCCAACCTGACCACCCCCACCGCCGACTGCCACTTCTCATGTCTCTTTCTTTTTCTCCTTTGATAATTGTGGGTGTAAAATTTGTGTAAGGAAACCCCAGTCCTGCTTGGGACCCACAACGACAATGGAGCCCACCATTCCTGCATGGAGTCCACGATGACAGTTTGGACTCCCAGCCCTGTTTGGGGAACACGACGACAGCGAGACCCCACAACCCTACCTGTGGCCCACGATGACAGTTGGAACCCCCCTAGCCCTGCCTGGGGCTCACGAGAATGCCGTGGCTCTGTTATAGGAAACCGCCTCGAGATCCGGCAGCTTCCAAACCCCTATAAATATGAGGGCCAACACTTATTCCAGATTTGATTCTGATTCAAGATCCAAATTTCTATTTCAGAGATATTTCTTTAGTTTCTAGAGTTGCAAAGCTCTGACGAAGAAATCTTCTTTCCCCCTCTTCTATTTTTCTCTTTTCTCTTATTGTATATTCAAGTGACGTTCGATATGTCGAGGGGTTACTTTACATTTCATAGTTAGTGGATTCAAGATTGAGTCTTACTGCATGCAGACGTAAGCTTCAGCCGAACTTCGTCACCACATCACTCATTGGCGGATCTAATAGTTGGCTTGGCCGGGTTATAGCCCAGCCGAGTTTTGAAAAAAACTAGCTCATATTATCAAGTACATATCTCAGTCCGCCTCAACCAAGACCTCAGCCCGCGTCAACCCAGCGAGGTCCTTGGTCTCTCGTGACACGTACGTGAATCACTATCGCCTCTGAGTCCTCACGAAACGTGAATCACCGCCAAAAACACTTAACCCCCCTATAGTTTACTTTGTTCCAAAACGCTCCCTAAAGTTTGAAATGTTAGCACAATACTCCTTTAGTCAACTACTTAATTTCTCTCATTTTGTAATTTTTATTTGACTTCAATGGGGCATAATGTAGTTTTTTAACTATAGGGGGGTTAAATGTTTTTGAGCTAAAATTCAGGGTGACAAAGTATAATTAACCTATTTTTTATATTAATATAATTTCTAGTACCGTCGATGTTCGCTTAAAAAATTTTGCTCAGTATTTCTTTATAAAGTAAAAGTTTCATTGTAAAAAAAAACTAGTTTAGTTTCAACCAGTCCAAAAAAAATTTCTTGCTATGACCCTAACATCACTACATCTACTCTCTATTCTCTACGCTCTACAAGGACAACGTTACAGCTCAGCACGCTACAGTAGACACATACACAGATTCTACTCAGATTACATTGATTGTTGGTGAAAAGCTTTACACATCGAAAGAATCCCCCACAGTAGTATCTATCCCGCGTCACCTCCTTATTCACTGGTTCATTGACATCTTTGATCGACCCGCCTCTAACAGATGTGGATCCTAGTTCCCTGCCCGGACCCCTAGTTGGGATGCAGCTGTAGTTTCAAATTTTAAATAAATGATCACCGAACAACTCGACCTTCTCATTTCATTCCAAAAAAGAATTACTACTGCACCACTAAAGTGAAAAGTGGAACATGGAGCCCATCACCTCTCTTTCATAGATCCCTTTCTTTTGGCACCAAAACAAGGGGTATGCAGGATCCAAATCAAACCGACCAAACCAAACTAAATTGACCGATTTTGATCGATTTTGACACACTCAATGAAACGGATTGGATTGGATTTTTAAAAAACCGACATGATTTGATCAGTTGACGGATTTGTAAATTTAAAACCGACCTAAACCGAACCGAACCGACATATGTATATGCATATAGTATTTTATTAAGTATACCATATGTCCTCATATGCCCTTGGTATCAACAATCTTTGCAATGTTGTGGGATGACTCAAAATCAATTAAAAATCTTATTTAGGCATAATGATTTGACAATAATTATTATGTTTTAAGTTGAAACTAGGTCCTAATAGAAAGAGGAAAAACCCCCAATAAGAATATGGGCCAAAGCCCAAATCGACCATCCAATCCAATTCAAACCGAGTTTAATTGGATTGGATTCCAATCTCAATTCGGTTTGGATCGGATAGAAAATCCTCAAAACCGACCAAGATTGGATCTGTTTGGGTTTTGCCTAAATATGTTGGTTTTGAACAGATGCACACCCCTAACCCAAACCCAACTTGCCTCTTGGAAAACAATTTTGTTCACCCTCCGACAAGATGGGTAAATATTACCTCCCTTCTTGACCCGTTGGGTGCACGCCCCATCCTGTATGAGACTAATAAGAGGGCAGACATCACATGTTAGTGTACTGGTACAAGATAGACCAATGATCAAAACTTACCACAAGAGCGAGACAAATGCTTCGATTTTGAACCTTTGTTTGATAATGCTGAAACGGGATCCGCGGACCCGTGTTTAAACTTTTTTTATCAAATTTCCGTATGTGCTTGATAACGCTGAAGAGCTTTTGCACGGATCCGCTTTTCATCAAAATCGTGAAAAATCTCATTTTAGCCGGAGACTCAGATGCATATTTCAATGAAATCAGTTGCACCGACCTGTGTTTCAGCGAAATAGCCATCCGTTCAGATTTCCACATACGTGTTATCAAACAAAGGCTTGATAACCCTACGGCTTGAAAGGCTAACCACTAAGAGCAGAGGGAGGCCCACCACTACGAAGCGGGAGGATATTTGTCGTATCATTTATTCGGACCAAGGCCACGGATTGTATATGTTTTACCAGCTGAGCTGATATATTACCGAAATACCCTTTCCAACGTACCTAATCCCCCATCACCCGAGAGAGTCATGCACTTGGTACCAACCTATTTAATGACCGGCCCACCACTTTTTAATGGGTCGGTTTGAGGTCAGCAGGTCAGGTCCAACCATTGCCACCCCCCAAGAAGTTGGATTCCCGTCACCCCCTCTGACGAAAAGTCACGGGGTTGGGTAAGTAGGTCGGGCCCCTAACACTACCGCCCCGAAGCCCCCCATCGTGTACGTACGAGTTTTGGTGACCGCCGACTGGACGCTCACCACACCATCCCCAGCCTGCGTGCATGACATGATTCTGGTCACCGTCGCCATCAGCATGAGATCCGGGCGGCGGTGGTTGGAAACCCATGAGAGGCCGGTTCGGCTGCTCCCCATGTGGAACCAAGGAGATCAGGTACAGAAAAAGGTGGGGGGGGGGGGGGGGGGGGGGGGGGTGTGGGGACTGTGTCACCTAACCCTTGGGCTCACCGCCCGTTGGGGGCCCGATCCCTGATGCCCCCCACTCCTAAGACCACCTTTGCTTCCATTTCAGCTAAGGCAGTAACAAAGTCCAAGGGGGGGGGGGGGGGGGGGTTGGATGCAGGGGAGGGAACCCAACAGTCCATGTTCCACACCAACAGGCCTTTTGACACAGGCATCTGAGCCCTTGGCTCTTTTTTATGATGATGATGATGATGTCCACATGGCTCTTAACACCATCATTAACCCTTTTCTTTTGGACAGCTATGGCTATTCCGGTGGGCCCAGCCGATCATCGCCATCGGAAGGCTTTTCCTGTGTTGTTAGCCTGAAGGATTAAGCCGGGCAAGCCTCTCCTCTGTGGTCCAAACCATGTGCGCTCACGACCGTCACAGGGGCGATTGGTTCGATCTTCGGAAAAAATCCGCACCCCTGAGCAATACCCAAGTTTTGCGCAACCTTCGTGTGGATCGCTTCGCAGATCCACCTAATCTTGGACCTCGCAGCACACTCAAGTGCAGTGCTCGTGAGCTACTCGACCATCGAGCAGCACCGCAATACCCTCGGGTGCTGCACCACCTAGGGTCTGCTGTATGGGTCCTAGTTTTGATATTCGTTTTCGTCAGAGGCTGCATTATGTTTTCGATACAAATCTCTCCGACTCCTTGCTCTTCCTGCAATCTCTCGGGCGAAAACGATTTTGATCACTCACCAGCTAGGCGGGTGAGGGTTGAGCCCGCCACCGAGCAATGGATGCACTTCGGCAGGCACCATCGACCTGTGCATTAACCGCTTGCGTGGTCTATAATACCGCCACCTGCTCGCTGACTCCTCTGACACTACCGGTAGCGCTCAATCTCCACAACCCCGCTTGTTTGGATGATGAGTACATATGACATGGGTTCCTTTGCATTTGCATTGTTGTAATCCGAATACAAAGAAACACATGTTTATAATTATCCTTGTTTATTTGTTTTTGTCTTCTATATATATTTTCACGGGAATGGGATCATGTTGGTTTCTTTAGTGGAGACCACATGTACAAATAAGTAGTGGGTTTCTATTTGTTCACGGGTGGAGACGAATTCTCAAAAGACCAGCTAGCAGCACATATTTTAACCTGTACAACCGGTTGAACATCTAAAAAAGTAACAACCAAACATAAAATTTTGTTTATACCTGTGCAAATAGAAACCCACCCCTTACCTTAAAAACTTAGGTGCACAATTCTTCAACTAAATACAGAAATCTTTTGATCATGTCACTTCAAATCCTTCCATTCTGAGTTTCCCATAATTATTCCAAATACCTCATCCAAACTTAAAAAACTCTACAACTTATTCTAATAAAATGAGGGCATCGTCTTAACGGGTCCCTCAGTGACAGTGGGGGTCCCTCGGCGACCCACCATCCGGTCTTGGACATAGCAAACCTAGGAAGACAACCGAAAGACGAAAGAAATCACGAACATATCCGGGGTACTCCACCTAGCAGTTGCAATTCGTATGAGATCCAAATAATTTTATCGAATACGAGCCCATATTTATGTTTAACAGTGAACTAAACCCGCAATCTATACTATAATATAAGGAGGAGGGTCCTAACGTGGCAGTCTCCGCTGCGCAGATAACCAACCCCTCTCCCTCCAACTTCTTTGTGTCGCCACATGGCATTCCCTCCCTATTCTTCTTTGGTCAAACCGGTACACAGCAAGGGGAAAAAAAAAAGGAAACGACCCTAGAGTTTTGAAATCATCACAGGTTAACTGATGACACTTGTGGTTAACGGACGACGATTGTGGCTAACTGACAGCTAGCATCCTGCTGATTCCTGGGCCTCGCCCGGGGTTCTCACTAATATCTAAAAATCGTATCTGTTGATACTTTACTATAGAGGCTCAGTCACAGATGTGATGCCCCAACATGAAAAATAGTATAGGCTATTAGCAATAGGTCCACTATAAAAGTGTTGGGTTACCTTAAGTCCAGCAAATAGTTTCGGTTTACATGCAGTCCACGAAATGATTTAAGATTATGAGAATCCCTGTATAACAGTTGTAGGCATCAGGGATCTTTTGCTAATATAGATTGGAAGAGAGCGGGCATGTACTATTTCATAACCGTTTTTATTAGTTTTCTTTTCAAAATACCAAATCTAACCATGTGATGCTCTCCCTCATAAAATCGTCACACTTACTATCGTCACTGTTGCTACAATGATTTTAATTTAGCACATATAGTGATTTGGGTTTAGTAATTAGGTTTAGGGTTAAGGTTCACTATTTGAGGTTATAGAATTAGGTTTAGGGTTAGCGTTTCCTACTACTTTAGAGGGTTCATCAAAGTTACATGTGGAATGTGCAACTGAAATCACTATAGAGATCAGTCAAGATCCTAAATGACACCAAAATCATCGCAATTCAGCTATAAGCATGAAGGCAGAAAGACACTACAAGCTGCAACATATTGGGAGTTGTGTTCAGCGTATCGTGATTGTACGACGATTTGCGGATACTACAATGGTGAGAGCAGTTTACAATAGTCATCAGCCATTAGCATCATATTCCGTGTATTTACAAGCATAGTTTTTCCCCCGCCCACATAAGTATGATATATTGTGAGTGATATCAAGACCTAACCCTATCTATAGTTAGGAAAGCAAGCTGTACATACCTTCAATTGCTCGAGTGAGAAGTAGCACCTCTTACGCAGCAGAGTCTTCACCTTTTACTATCATCCAGTCCTGCTTTGGACCCTGAACGAAGAAGTCATCAATAATCTGCAACTTATTTCTAGATTAAAGCAGAAATCAGGAGGTTAAATTAATCGTTAAGCGGACATTCATGGTGGCAGTTGTAACTTAAAAGGGGAAAGATCAAATAGTGAAGAAAAAATCAATTATAGAGATCAATAAAATAGAAGCCCTGATAAATTTGCTTCACCACTTGTAACCCAACAGTCTAAGCCAAACAAACTCCCATACTTCTTAAAGCCTCCATCTCCTTCAGAAAGAGTTTTTAGGCAATTGTTTTCCTGGATAAAATTTGGTCCTCACCAGATACGTTTGTAAGATCTCATTCTTCGTTCCATGAAACATTAGTTCTCTGGTATATACAACTCGGAGAGCAAATGAATGGTCTTTCATGCAACTGGATTTAGGGCAAGGGAATTACCACACAAAGCATACTGGGAATTGATTGTCAGAATTGTGCTATAATTAACACAATATACCACGTAGAAGGGTGGCGGCGGATTGGATCCTACACGCACCCTGCCGGCCAATTCGGGTTGATAGCAAGTCCTTGGCCGGGGATCCGTTTGATAGCCACAATTGAAGTTGATAAAAAATATAGACTCTTAAGCCCAATTATTTTTGGGTCTTAGCCCAATATTTGTTCCAAACTCAACATTGTGAAGACAGAGGGAGAGATGGAGAGTGAGTGATGCAGGATAAACAAAGAGATAAAGCTCTGATACCAAAATGGATGCCGGGGAAAGAAAACATTCAAGGAAGACGATGACAAGTGTAAAAGACAATGAAATTCAAATCTAATAAAACCAATCAGATTGTAGACACCCTGATCTGAATTTAGTGTAACCATGAAAGTAAGCAGAAAAGACTCGAAATTAATTCTAGAAGTTGGATGTTGATGTAGGGAGGAAGAATTAATGACAGTCCTCCTAAAATACAAGGATTATAACTAGAAAATCGATGGAAACTAGGGTTCTCGAAAACGACTGCTTCCAAACATTTGAGAAATTGGAAAACCAACGGACATAACAAAGCTTGAATGATATGAATCTAAGTGAAGTTCCTAGGCATCAGGTGAATTCAAGGAGACAAAAGAAACCTCAATGCGGAGAGAAAAGCAATAACTACTGGAGGAGTAGGCAACTCAAGCGAATCAATTAAGAAGTTGGCACCTTAGCTTCCACGATAGCCGCACCGTGGGAGTAAGAAGAAGTCATACCTCGGAGGAGTCAGCACATCGGTGAGCCTAATTATGGAGTCATCAACACGAGGGAAGAAACTTCAACAGTTCCTTGGAGAACGATAAAATCTGAAATTTATTGATAGTCAATCTTAATTCGTAAACCCCCCCCTCCCCCCCCACATGTGTATATATAGACTCTCAAAGCAACTCCAAACCCAATTCTAATTGATCTAAAATTTAGCCTAATATGCTCATCTAGGATTCTTTTAAACACTTTCCTACTAAAATAAGACTCCCAATCAATCAAAAAAGTTCTGAAAATTACAATAAAAGAAGGAACCAAATAATTTTTAGACTCATATTAAACTCAATGACTTCATCAAGGAATCCTCACCCGTAGGAATACTGTCTTATTAGAATCCTAAATTGAGAAGAAATCCTAACTCATCAAGGTATCCTACGTTGAATAAGAACCTCAACTCATCAAAGAATGATATTTTTAAGTACTAATCATATTCTGACTAGGAATCGGTTTGAAACTGGGAAACCTATACGAATTACAGAAGCTAATTGCCATAGGAACACAAGAAAATTTACAGAACATCTTCTTCATCCTATGCCTTAATTTACATCATATGTTTGCTATTAAAAAAAAATGGGGTGGGGGTGGATGAGGGGTCGGTAGGGGTGGGTCTAGGGACATGCTAGCTACAAACCCTAAACAAGAAGCATTGCAAATGTTAAGATTTATCCAAACCCGATCAGAAATATGAATCTAACCCTAGACCGAACCCAATTACTTTCGGGTCCAGGTTCAGGGGTTGGGTCCAATGTCAACATTGTGCAAACCAATGGACAAATGAAGAGTGAGGGCGGGGGTTACTGGATGGAACATATGTCTACAAAGAATGTGCACCATCAATTGGTTGACATGCTCACAAAGACTCTTGGGAAGAATACACTAGTTATGTTCCAAGCTTAGTTTCTTCAATATCATGCTATAGATTAAGAGGGAGTTGAAAATTATAATATTTTGCTCTTTTAATGTATATGTGGAGTATTGAGGTCGTAATTTATGTTTACTGAACAAATATTGTCGCCAACAACTAATAGAAGTGACAATCTTCTCCCCAGAAGTGGTTATCATGTCACCAAGGTTTAAAATTCGGGTATCGGTACCAGTACTAGTACCAGTCGATCCCAGATCAACTTGTACCGGCTGGTACGACTCGGTACCGGTCGGTTTGGGCTAAACTAGTAATGGCCTTTTCATAAAAAAAAAATCAGAAAAAAAATCGATACTGAGTCGAACTCAGATACACCGGCCGTTACGCGCCGGTACTGAGTTCAACTCAACTGATAGAGGGAGGTATCCATTTCGGGGGGGGTAGCGGTCGCGTTTGGCCAAATATCGGTACATACCGATATCGGCTGAATTTTTAAACAATGCATGTCACCCGAATTAAAGAACCTACTATGCAAACTTGAGATCAATACATGTAATCCTTTTCTTTGCTTTTCTCTCATCTCTTCTTAGTTCTTTTTCTTCAATTCTTCATTCTTTCTTCTTTTATTCTCCAATCTTCCTCCTTTGTTTCGGCCATTATTCTCCCACATCATCTAAATGAAGGTCAATGATGTATTGCGTACCAATCAGATGTTTTATATTCAAGGAATCCTAAAATGAACAAAATAAACCTACAATTCATAAAGGCTGTCAAGAAGCTTTTACATTTGACATTCAGTTCACTCAAGTTATGGTGGATGACAGGCATCAACATCATCTCGGGCTTACCAACTAAGATGGGGTCAATTATGGAGCCTGTCTTTAATTAAGAAGGTTTCATAAAATGATCGAAAAAAATCATATCGGTTATCAATCTGACATCAACCCTTTAAATTGATGCAGGAAACTTAACCAAGGAAACATGTCAAGAAAACTACAAGACCAATTGGAGGATTCGGAGTCCTATTTATTGGTGATGTAGTTTAAGCTCATGCAGCCAGGAAGCGATCCATCATGTAGGGGATTTGAACCTATGACTTCTACAGTGCATAGCAAGCCCACTAACCACATGAGCAGATTATCTTTGGTGTGCTAAAAAGGTAAGAAATATGACATTGTGTTGGTTTAAATTTGAAAGTTGATTTGCCTACGCATGTGTGCATGTTAAATCATTACACCTTCCAACATTTCTTGTTGCCTCTTTAATTTTACTTCAAAAACAATCTCGTCTCAAATGTGAATAAAAAGGCTTCAGGTAGAAGTAGAAAAAAATAATGAGAGCACTATTGGATGTTGAATTGGATAAACAATAACATAGAAATACAGAGAAAACTAAGACAAGATACAAGGTCAATAGTACTAATTTTCCAGTTAGTCAATAAGCAAGTGAGCTCCATGTATAAATAGAGTACGAGCATATGCATGAGTTAACCGAGCTGAGTCATCAAATGTTGGTCAGTAGGATTATGGCTTCTTATCAAGTTGCATGATGCAAGACGGGAAAAATGATTTAGGATTTGGGTGATATATGTGACAATTTTTTATTTTGAGAAGTAAGATCAACTCTGAAAATACAATAAAAAAGTTGTCAAAGAAGAGAGAAAAGTTTATTGGGAGAATTTTATCATCATAAGGGATGTGATCTCAAAAGATTTTGAATTTGACAAGGATTGGTGAAGGAATTCCAAAAATACCTGAACAATGCATATGGAAGGGGTTGATGATGGGTTTATGATTAAGGATGAACCTAAAAACAATTAATGCATAACCTAAACTATATATGCAAAAATCTAAAGGAAAACACAAATAAAACAAAGATCAGTCTCTATAAGAGTCTCACTTCTAACCTCCCATCAAGGCAATCTCAACAAGAGAATGCAGAAGAAAAGGGGGGCACTTTGACCTTCAAATTAAATATGGTGGCCATAGGCCCTATTTATAATGTAAGAAATCTGACTGACTTTAACTAGTACTCCCTCGTCGAAAAGCAATAGTACTCTCTCGCCGACAAGTATGAGTACTCCCTATCCTAATATACTACAACTAGGACTCTTTTAAACACTTTCCTAGTAGAATAAGAATCTTAAACTAGGTCTAAGAACAACTAGAAAAATACTTAAAAAATAAGAAAACAAGAAACCAAAAAAAACTCTATACTTCTACTCAACTCAATTAGGCCTCCCAATTACACTAAAAGTCTAAAACTAGGATTCCTAATGGTATTAGTTAACCCAATCTAGGAACCTGAGTTCAATTAACCTTGAAATTGGACTCTGCAATTTAGAACTTCCACAAGAAATAAGCATCTAAACTCTAACAAAATTACACTTGGATTGGAGTCTTCTAAAGAGGAGAGACTTCATGTTCTAGTTGGAACCAACTGCATTATTGCACAAGCCTTGTTTTGGCAAGAAAGATTTAAGCCAATGGAAGAAAGAGGCTGCAAGAAAGCTCCATTCCCATCAAATATATTAAGAAGTTCTTTTTGGGTAAAAATATATTAAGTTGTTGAACAAGGGATTTTCCCGTCTACTAATCTACTTCAGAATAATGTCTGCAAGAAAGCTCCATTCCCATCAAATATATTAAGAAGTTCTTTTTGGGTAAAAATATATTAAGTTGTTGAACAAGGGATTTTCCCGTCTACTAATCTACTTCAGAATAATGTAAATAGATTCTTATCTAGTGAAAAAAATAGATAACTCGGCCACATCCTAGAAAAATGAATTTCCTAACTGAATGATGCCTTAAAGACCTGTATACCTTTCCTTGTCGAACTATTGTTAGAGAACTTCCTGTCATATCAACAACGGTGGAGGGATCTGCCACTCTTATACCACCATCAACAACAAAATCAAGTCCCTGAAACATATCAAAATATGAACAAATGCTAAGCCAATAGCTAGAAGGCACACATGGTTATTTAAGCATGAAAAATGTAAATGTTTTGGAGCCCTTTCTTTGATAAAGATCTTCATATCTATAATTCACTGAATTAACATTTGATGACATTTTGTTTAAATGAGAAACTGCATGATTCCCAAGGTGGAGGTATAATGCTGCATAGTTGACAAGAGTATGAAGTACTATGCCAAATTGGATATTGTGTTCTAACTACAGGTTTAACTACTCAATATGCAACCTAACAAATCTGATAGATTGCAGATAATTTGATTGATCAAGTGGGTGTGCATAGGTAAATCAAGAAAGATGATATTGAGCTCAAACTCTATGGTGACAACAGCTATCTAGGTTAGAAGGGATAGAGCGATGATCCCTTGAGGGTATGGGTGGTATACAAAGAGGTGGTAATGGATCATTGATTTAATATTGCATCAGACACAAACAACCTCTGAATTTGACTCTGCATCTATTTGAACAACCTTCCTCTTTTAAGAATCCAAAAGAAAGTCTTAGTTCCCAGAGGGGGACGAATGTTCCATGGATGCAACACTATCTTTGTTACCTCCCATGAAGAGAATGAATTAAGTTGACCTGACAAGTCCATTTGATGTTTGTATCCATTTCCAGGGGTCTGAGAAGTCCATGAAAGATAGGTTCTCTAGATCGAGCAGAAGAGAAGCTAGGTCTCCGACTTTTTAGTCCATGAAGCTCCTCTTAAAAAGAGGGATTCAAATCCAATTTCCTACCCTGGGATCTAATCAATGTTGGTTATATGCATTCTTGTAGAGATTTGGGTAAGTGAGCACCATTTTATGATCGAATCATTCTATGAGCTACCCAGTAAGATGCCAAATATAGTTTTCTATGAGTTTCCATCCTTTGTTTTTCCTTCCTTTCAAGTAGAATCGGGCAAAAAGGAGAATAAGAAGATGTCAACTATTCTTCCCATGTCCATCCCCTAAAAGACCTTTTACGAAAGATGAAAAGAAAGGATTGAGGCTGAGATGTTCTTACAAATGGCTGAAATGGATGGTCATCTAAAGGTACCTTAGAATCTTAGCGAACCAATACTTTGTTGGGAATCGATGGTCGGTCCCTTCCGAGGACCATGCAACGGAAAGATGTCGAGGTGCGAAGAAATCCACCAGTAGATGACAAACCACCGTTAATGAGAAGAACGAACAATCAAAATCACCACACCAAGCACAAACACACAATGATATCTGGCAATCGATGATCAATGAATGCACTAGAGAAAGAGATACAAAAAGCACATGTATGTTTGTCCTCTCACCAATCTCTATCCCACCCACAAAGAGATATCCCCAAGAACAAGAAGAGATACCGCAGCCCTCTCACTCTGAGAACAAGAGAAACCCACGTTCTAACCCGGCAATGGCTACCCTCTCTCCCAATCCCAAAAGAGTCTTTAGATCCTCTTTTTTACCTCTATGTTTAACTGTAGAGGCCTTTAAATAGGCCCAAGTTCGTACAAAACTTATGAGAAAAGATAGGGCCAAACCCCAAGAAAACCTCATGGAATCCCATAAAAAAAATGCCACAAAAAAACTTTACGAGTTGTCAACCGGATTTCGCCCAGGGTGCCAGAATTGGCGCCCAGGGCTAAATCCCTGCAGCACAAACATGCACTGCAGGGATTTCGCCCTGGGCGCCAATTCTGGTGCCCTGGGCGCTAATTCAAGCTGTATGCCCGTTTTGTTGCTTTGTTTTCGCTTCTTTCTCATTCCGTCTTCCACCATCCTTCGCGCACAAACCTTGGACATTGTATATGACTTGTTTTAAGCCAAAATCCTCAATATACTTGTCATGAATGAATGTGTGCCATTAAGAGTTGATCTTTTATAAGTATTTCCAGAGATATTTGGATAGTGGATCTCTTGGATAGTGGAGTATTATTCATGATTTTGATGTAGTTTACATTCAGCCCTCCTTCAGATATGAGTTTGTAAACTAAGTTTCATTTAACATGGTTAAAGGCATGATGAGCTGGATCCATTCCAAAGAAAAGGATGGCATCCTATAAATGTTAGGCACAACTTTGACACACACTTTATAGATGGGCATCATATAATAAGTAGGTATTGAAGAGAAATCCTAGGTGACGCCCTAATATCTTATAACTTGGAATCCCTCCCATGCAGCATTCAAGACAAGTCAGATAAGAATGTTATTGTAAGCAGAGCCATACAAGTATTAGAGAATTCTATATCATGAAGTATCAAAAGTAGTTATATAGGATAGACTATCACAAGATACATAGGTTTTGAAGCGGAGCTTAGTAATATTACTTATGTTATAGTTAATACTTTGCTTCAAATAAGAAATGTTCACAATAATTTGTGTAAATTACAAGATGTTTCAGCTTAGCTTAAGATAAATTCAATCTACATGGTACCAACTCACACCATAGCTATTGCTATGATACAGGCTGATATCTAACAAGATTAGCTAGTACGCAAAATAAAAATACACATTTCACGTATTATATCAGAACCCTTGGCATATTATGAGAGACGGGCACTTAAATCCTTAAACTACCAAACTAATTATGTAGGCTATGATACCATGAAACGTAAGGAGCATGGCTGGATCAGTTGCAAGAAGAATGTTAATAGTCAGCTATTGAGCTGTAGCCCTCTCATGTACCATGTGAGCAAAATAAATGTAAGTAAAATAAAAAAACCAAAAAAACAACACAAGTACAACAGTACAAGAATCTCTAACCTCAAAAAAAAAATTACACATAACTAAGATACTGAAAAACAAGGATAATCTTTCAAAGCAACAGTTAGTCCAAGATTCCAGAGCATATGGTAACTATGTTATTTCGTTGGTAACAGCATTGAGGGTTCAAAATTGTGTAGGACCTTCTCAAGGCAACGCGATATAAGAACATAAGTTTGTCCAAACTAAGTCGGCGCTATGGGAAACGGTGATCGTAACCAAACTATCAACAAATACAATAGCATCGCTTTTTTGTTGTCTTAGATTCTTCCTTCTCATTCAATCATCTTAAGAATTAAATCGTAAGTTATCCAACTCTTTCCGCGCAACCTACAATACTAACCGGACAAAGACCAACAAATTAGAGAAACAAAACAACATGACACTCTCAAACCTGAACCATCTTAACTACCATACCTCTGGCTCATAAGTATCCGCAATGATGACAGGGTCTATCATCCATTGATCATTTGCAGGCCACTTCACACTGAGAAATCAAATGCACAATATCAGCATGCAAGCACGTCCACTTAGTGGTTGTTATGCATAGGTTGTTCATTAGATTTTTAGAATAAGATGAAAGGAATAGTCTTTCCCTGCTATCTTAAAAAATCAAGCTAACCTTGTGCATATCAAAGGCGCGTCCAAATTTTTCAAAATGGCTTGACAGATTGCATCATCTGGCATACGAACGCCAACATGTTGTCTCCATGCATATTTAGCTGTAGTTTTATAGGACCCATACCTAATGCATTGTTTTGGCAATTGTTTGCTTGCAGGTAGAATAAAAGTATACTGTTAAATAATAAAGCTCTGTCAAGAATTCATATTTGTCTTTGAGAAGTTCAAAATTAATATGCCAGCTAATCAGAGGAAATAATTGTTCTTACAGGCCCAGGTAAACAATTCTTAACAGCCCGAAATATATTAGTTTGACCGTGATCATTACCACGAGGGAACCCCATGGTATAGGTATCGATGTCTTGCAAAGAACGGCATAATATGCTGAGGGGCTGCATAAATATAATATAATTATCACAAAATAGTCATTATCCAGTACATAAGTATTACTACCTTGGGTGTGCTCCATATCATCCTCAGCAAGAGAAACTTAAAATAACAGCATCCGGGTTAGCAGTTCATTCATAAAAGAAGCTTTGTATGCATTATAAGAAGAGACTTAAAAGAACAGATTCCGCTCAGCCCGATTGACGTGGCAGGGTGCAACTGGTGGTGTAAAAGATTTAAATGTCGCTAGTGGGTTTCAGCCACCAGTTATATATGCTGCCATGTCAATCGAGCTGGCGGAATCGGGGAAACCTTCGGGCTGAATAGCATTTCTCTTATAAGAATGGATCAACAGAGGTAATATCTCTTGCCTTCGAATTTTCATCTTTTATTCTGCAAATGCAAAACCATGAAATGTCATAAGTACTTGGATCAAGTCCGTTTATCGTGAGAAAAAGGCTAAGTCCAGATAATCAGTTAAACAATAGAAAGTTTTACCTGCGGAGGCGCTCAATGGATGCATGACTTTTCAGATCACAAACAATAGCATACCTGACAATATATAATATGGGTAAATAGCATGTACAACCTAACAATCTAATTAATAAAAGATCAGATCAACATGAGAAAGTCCAATGGAAGGCCAACCCAACCTAGTTTAGCATAAATACAAAAAACAAGGGGAAAAAACACTTACCTTCCCATAGGATTGGGGTAATTACACAAAACCCTCCTCATGTTTCAAAAAACTCAGCAGCCTCCCTTATGCCTCGTGTTTATATAGAGACCTCCCTTCTGCTAGGCAGTCATCAATAGACAAGTTGAATCTACTGACGTCATGGCATTGTTTCTTTATTAATACATACGTTACCCTTATTACAATAAACTCCCATGGGGTTTACTTTTCTATAGTTTTGGTGGGACCCTCTCTTCTCCCGCCAATGGTTTGCCACAATGGAAATTTCAATTTTAGCTTAATAGCTATTAGGATCAGACTTTACCTTAATAGGCTTTTGCCACCATCAAATCACAAAAGAAAATGATAAGTTCTAGTCTTACTGAGACGGGGGAAGACTGATGCCTTTTATGAGAGTTGAAGGCAGCAAGAGGTCGTCGATGGTTAGGAGGAAGTCGATGTCCAGTGAGCGGTCGACAGTATTACATTATTTTGTCATTCACGGTAGGGGTACCTATTGTCGGGTAGAAGTGTGATTCACCGAACGACTTTGCTTGTCGTCGGGGCTGATCATGATTAGGTCTATCAACGGATCGGATACATACCGAATTAGACTATTTTCTAATCCGATCCATTAAAAAAAGTTAATCTGATCTGAATCGATAGTCTGATGGATTATTATTGAAAGAACCCATATAAAATTTGTGAATATACTGAATATCCAATCCGAGAATCCAATCTGATCCGTTAAACTTGAGGGGATGAGAACAATGGCATGGCAGCTTGTGTGACAAGGGTGATGAGTGAGCAGTGTTTTAAAACTCGCCGAGTCGACTCGAAACTCGGCCGAGTCGACTCGACTCGGTCCAAAACTCGATTTAGTAACTACTCAGACTAAAACTCGAGTGACTTGGGTGAGTCAACTCGAGTTTTTGGGGGGTTTGACTCGGTTCGAGTCTTGATCGTTGTATTTTTAGGGGTAAAATCGGGATCCGGTAGAACAATTTATGTTTTGTAATGACATGTTATTTGGTGATAAGCTTTAAGGTCATCAAAACTTGATAGATATCCATTTTTAAAATTATTTTTATGCTTTAGTTACTTCATATTTATTATTTTTAAATGGAGCTATATATATTAATAATAATAAATATTAAAATTATATTATATTTTTTGAGTTTTGGGTGTAACTACTCGACCGAGTTTTGACCGAGTTTTCGAGTCAACTTGACTCGGGAAGGTTCCGAGTCGAGTCGAGTTTTCGGGTTTTAAAACACTGCGAGTGAGTGTGATTCCTCTTATCCTATGTATTCTGATTATTCGAGTCTCCTAGATTCAAGCTCGATGGCATCAAAGTTGTCCAAGAACTACACAGTCCAGGGTCGAAAGTGGTTCACTTCGCTGGATATGGTTGCCATCGGCAATTATGATGTTGTTGGGCATCGAATCTAAACAAATCCAGAATACATATGAGTTTATTCTGAACTCTGGAGAGTCGTAGGATAACCTATGAAACTGAAATATGAATCTTGATCGGGGGAGACGAGTATCATTTTTATATTAACCACTAGATCTAAAGCAATCTAACAAGGGATAAAATATAAAACATATCATATTATATATTTTTTTCGAATCGGGTTCTTAAGGGATCGGATTGATCTAAATCCATATCCGATTTGTTAAGTAAACGAGCTATCGGATTCGAGACATTATCAAATTTTCCAATTCAAAAGCTCATCCATATCCGACCTAAAGTATCAAATTCGGATCATAATCCAGTCCATTGACAGGTCTAAGCGTGATTCATGTCGAGGATGCCTATCTTCGGGCCAGAGTGTGAGTAAAGATCGATGGTGGCCACCATTGAGGCAGATTGTTGGGGGTGCACTACTAGAAGTAAATAAAATAGGGTATCATAGCCGTCGGATCTTGTGGACTCCAACGGCTAAAGACCTGTGCCAAAACTATGGTGTAAAAAATATAGGGCCCGTGGTCTATAGCGATAGTATATAGCTATTACATTCTTATTTAGAAGACAATTAAGTTAACATGTCCCATAGTCGTTCCATATTTGTATATTGTAAAATATCTACTTCTCATGAGCTAAAATAGAACTTTGTAGAGATAACATTTATCCAATTTAGCTGCTGGATTCTTGTTGACTGAAGTTGATTGTTCTCATAGTATCTACATATATGTATATACTCACGTATTTTATGGCATCTCTTGGAATATAACTTTACCACCATCATTTGTAGTAATTGTATCATTGCAGTGATTGCACGTATAAAAGGGCTATCGGTATCACCCTAATGATCTGTATCACATATTTGCAAAATCGTCACATAGTACAGGGCTGCGGTAATTGAACGATTCTACGGAGGGCTCTGTAGTAAGTAGAGGCACGTTGATGTGAACGTAAGTCCTACACATGGCAAAAGAATCCAGAAGTAATAATCATATGCTAATTTTCTCAAACAATTCTTGCAGGACTTTTTGAGAGCAAAAGGCATGTAAAACAAGTGGACGCATTGTGGCAGATGCGGATGTCCTAATGGCACTCACAAATATACATTATGCTTAAGAAATTTGTAAGGAAAGGCATTCACCATGTCGACCTACTAGAATATCTATCCACAAGCCATCTTCTTCGATCTTCCACAATGTCGGAGCTCAGAGCCTACTCTATTCATAAAGTGCTAGAGATGCCGCCAATCCTTGCTCTAGGATGGCTACTACATGTTTCTTGGGAGCTTCCTCCTATGTTCGCGAGCTGAGAATCAAGTTATCAACTTCTAAAGATAAATAGAGAGTCATGTCTAGTAACATTTATGACTAATTGACTTTGTAGCCCATTTGGAATTATTTGAATTGCCTTCCTCCCACAGTATACTACAACAACAAAAATGTACTCATTTGATCTGTCACCACTATTAGTTGTTGTCCAAACCTTGTTATTGGATCCATCATAGGTTCGAGAGGAAGGTAGGGGTGGGAATTGGATGGGTTGGGCAGGTTGAAGGGTCTGCCCATGTCCAACCCAACCTACACACACCTTAACCCGTTTTGCACAGGGAACCCGTCGAACACATGGAAGCCCAACCCATGCTTGCCCATTCGGGTTGCTTGGGTTGCCCAATTTGCAAAAAAAATGGGTGGGTTGGTCGGGTTAGGCGGGTTGCCCAATTAAAAATGCTTGTGAAACATATGTAGATATGAATATATATATATATATATATATATATATATATATATATATATATATATATATATATATATATAAACAAAATTAAGAGGTCAAAACTATTTGTTTGAAAATGAAGCATACTACGTTAGCTCTATGCTGAACCTTTGTTGAATTATGTGTTCAAGCTTTAATAACTCAAGTTATGCATAATCTTTGTTAGTAATAAATTTGTGAATTCAATAAAATCATCTTTCAATCCTAGAAGATGTTTTGAAATTGGGGGTAGGCACTAGGCAGGCAAAGTTGCCTTGCCTGCCTAGTGCATACCCCAGGGCCGAGACAGGATGCAAGTATGCCACTACACTCAGGTTCTTCAAGTTGGATAAGCTCGGTGACCAAACCCGTCCAAGTTTTTGACCAGCTTTGCCCATACATATCCATTGTTCGGGTCGAGTTCAGCCCCTAGTTTAAGGATCTACAAGTGCATGTGGGTAGTGGGTGCTATTATTTCATTCTTTGGTGGTAAGTGTGTGTACTTTCTCTATCGGCCAGCCGGTCACCAAGGAGGCAGCACACCCCCCCTCTCTCTCCTGGGTCGGCATGTAGCCAAAAGGGGGGGGTCGGTCGGCCGGTCACCAAGGAGGCAACACCCTCCCCCCCCCCCCCCCCTCTCTCTCCTGGGTCGGCATGTAGCCAAAAGGGGGGGGGTCGGTCGGCCGGTCACCAAGGAGGCAACACACCCCCCCCCCCTTCTCTCTCTCCTGGGTCGGCATGTAGCCAAAAGGGGGGGGGGGGGTCGGTCGGCCGGTCACCAAGGAGGCAACACCCCCCCCTTTCTCTCTCCTGGGTCGGTATGTAACCAAAAGGGGGGGGCAGCACACCCCCCCCCCCCCCCCTCTCTCCTGGGTCGGCATGTAGCCAAAAGGGGGGGGTCGGTCGGCCGGTCACCAAAAGGGGGGGGCAGCAGCCCCCCCATTGCTTGGGTCAGTGTGTCATCAGACAGCAAGGAAGGGGGTCGGCCATGCAACAACCCCTCTCTCTCTCGCGATGGGACGTGCAACGAGCCGAGGTGTGAAGCAGCAGTCGAACCCGGAGATCTCGCGGTGCTGACAACGCTCCGCGATTTCCGGCCCAAAGTGACCAGGTGTCAACCGCGCGCCACGTCACCGCAGCGGTTGAGCTCATTGCGGGGACACGTCACCCACCCGATTTTCGCGGAGCGTCGTAACCGTCACCCCGCCACTATAAAAGGGGACCTACCCCTTCAGCAAGAGGAAGAATTCTGGAGGAGACGCTGCCCGTTTCGTCCTGGAATTTGCGGAGCTGCGGAGATCGATCGGTCTGCACCCAGAGGCTGTCTGCGGAGGTCGGTCGGTCAGCACCCAGAGGCTGTCTGCGGAGGTCGGTCGGTCGGCAGCCAGACACTGTTTACAGCGACCTGCAGACAGACGCTGTCTGCAGCGGTCGGTAGTCTGAGTGAAATTGCAGAGGTCGGTAGTTTGGGAGACCGGTCCTCAGGGTATGTAATTGGGGTTAAGGTGAGAGATTGTAACCGAAAGAATAGTCTTAGTGCATTCTCGCCCCACCCGTGGTTTTTTCCCCTTCGTCGTTGAGAAGGGGTTTTCCACGTAATTCCCGGTCTGTCTTTATTTGGCTTGTTGGATTGTGCTCGCTACCCGAACCGCCCGGTTCGATTCAGAATCCCCCACAATCTTGGCGCCGTCTGTGGGATAGTCTTCGAGACTTCCTACTAGAGCTTTCGACTGTTGACCCGTGGGTGTCGACCAGTCTGAGGCTACCTGCAACCAGCAGTCCACGACCACACGGTTGAAGAACGATGGCCGGTGGACCGTATCGTACCCGCTCGACGTCGCAGCTCCCGTCCGAAGCCGCACCACTCGAAGATGCTAATGACGTCGGGCGTCTTGTTCAACCATCGGCGGACACGGAGCGTGCAGTCCCGCTGGTGAATCCCATACTGGGGGTCGGGGACTCCAGTCAAGCTCCGGTAGCAACCCTGGCTCCACTAACAGGGGGTCTGTCGGAAGCTTTTCTGGCCACAATGATGATGACCCAGCAAGCTCTCACCACCCAGCTCCAAACGATGCAGCGCAACTACGAGGAGTTGCGTAACTTCGTGCGGGCCGCACCGACGGGTGGTCTACTCAATCAGGGCATGTTGGCCCAAGCGGGACAGAGCCTCCCCACTCAAGCTGCCCCACCAGTGCAAATGCAGCCGCAACCAGTGCCTCAGGTGGAGGTCAGAGTTAATCGCTCAGTGCAGGTCCAAAGTGCGAATCCCGACGGGCGAGACTCGAGTAGCCCGGAGCCTGCGGAAAGAAACAAACACGCCCGAGCTGCGTCGGCACGCTCGGATGTCTGGTCCCGGCTCGGGGCACACCCCCGACAGCCGCCTGCCTCCAAGCATCACTCGAAGACGGACTCGGCACAAGTGCATCGCCCGAAGCGAGACGGTGAACACCCTCGTCAACCGAGTGATAGCCATCACACTCGGATGACGCCGGCCAGTCGGCAGCCGGCTCACACTGCTGATCGGAGGAGCGTACATGAACGCATTCGGGTACATGCGTCGGAGCGACTCGGGGAGCGAGAGGAGATCCAGCGAGACCGACCGGGGGTCCGAGCTCCCGACCGGTTGGAGGAAGTCGTCATCTGAGGAGCCGCACGATCCCCGCTTGTCGAGAAGCTACTCCGGGAGCCATTCCCTCGAGGATGGAATCCTCCACGCCTTCCCAAGTTTGACGGATCGAAAGACCCGGTGGAGCATGTACTGGCTTTCCGGGATGCTCTGGTCCCGCATGAGGATGATCATATTCTATGCCGGACCTTCGCCAACAGCTTGTCGGGAACGCCCCTCGAATGGTTCCATAAAATCAGGCCCTCGTCCATCTCCTCGGAGCTGAGCACGCGGTTCATCGACCAGTACCGATGCAATCGCCGGGAGCTGAAGACTCTGGAGTCACACTTCGGGATGAGTATGACCCAGAAGGAGACGCTCCGACAATTCTACCATAGGTTCAGGTCCGAGTACCTGAGCTTGGCGGACGCAGATGGGCAGGATTGCATGGTGATCGCGGCCTTCAAGAACGCCATTCAGCCTGCCTAGCTCGTCAACGGGTCGCTCATCAAGCGAACCCCGGAGACGATCGACGAGCTGTCGCGGCGCGTTGAGAAGTACATCAAGATCGAAGACGCGGACCGCAAGAGGAAGGCGGTGGAAACCAGGGTCCCGCACCAGGGCTACGCCAAGCCAGCTGCCGTGAAGAACGTCAACAAGCAGCAAGGGGATGCGACACGGCACGAGGCGAAGCGGCAAAGGCAAGACAGGCCAGCGAGGCCGCAGTGGAACAGAGAGTTCACAGTACTGAACGCCCCCATAGACCAGATTCTGGAAGCTATCAAGGGCGAACCATACTTCAAGTGGGCGCAACCGCTTGAACCCTGAGAGAGGGGAGCCAGAGATGCATCAAGGTACTGCGAGTACCACCAGAGCCAAGGTCACACTACCCTGCAGTGTCGGGCGCTCAAACATCATATCGAGGATCTCATTGAGGCCGGCCATATTGGCTGCTTCATTGCCCTCCCTCAACGTAAGAAGACTAAGGCTGTAGGGGAAGTCCAGCGAGGAGCGACGGCACAGCGCTTGCCGGGTCCTTCGCCAAAAAGGCGTCAGCTCCGAGAGGTAGATGCAGTCTACGGGTACCATGGCCCGGTACCATCATTAAATGCCGTCGACCGACAGGTGCGACGTATTGAACAAGCAAGGCAAGTCCACCATGTGGTACTCGACCCTGTCATCCGTCCCGAGCCAAGAGTGGAAGCTGCAGTACAGTTTTCGGCGGCTGATCTGGTCGGAATAGAGAGGCCTCACAACCATCCCCTGGTCATACGGCTCCAGATAGCCAATTGCCTGGTGAAGAGAATTCTGGTCGACGCCGGAAGTTCGGTAGATGTGCTCTTCCTCAGCGCCTTCGACGCCATGCAACTAGATCGCGGACAGATGACCGAGTCGTCGTCGACGATAACGGGCTTCACGGGGGAGGCTGCAAGGGTGGTTGGTGAGATCACCCTCCCGATCACAACAGGGCATCTCACTAATCTTACCCGGTTCATTGTGATCGAAGCTCACTCGGCGTACAACATCATCCTCGGAAGGCCGTGGCTCCACCACTTGGATGCGGTCCCCTCGTCGGCCCACCAGGTAGTGAAGTTTTGGACCGACAAGGGCGTGATGAGCATTCGAGGAGACCAGTCTTCGGCGGCCAAATGCGAGCTAAGCGCCATTCATCTGAAGACAACGTGCCAAATCGAGGGAGGAGAACCAGGTGAAGGCGGCACTGAGTTGGGCATCCTCAACCTCTGGACTGCGAAGCAGAGTCAAGAAGCACCAACGCTCCAGCACCACGCCCTATCAAGCGCAGGAGCGCGAGGAGGCCAAGCATCTGAGAAGACCGACCTGTCAGTTGAACTTAAAGAACTGACAGTGTCGGGGGACCTACTGAAGACCGACCTGTCAGCTGAACGTAAAGAGCTGACAGTGTCGGGGGATTTGCTGAAGACCGACATGTCAGCTGAACGTAAAGAGCTGACAGTGTCGGGGGACCTACAGAAGACCGACCATTCAGTTGAACGTAAAGAACTGAATGCGTCGAGGAGCTTGAAGAAGGCCGGTCAGTTAGCTGAACTTAACGAGCTAACTGGACCGAGCGACCCGATGGAGACTGACCTACCAGCTGAAGGTAAAGAGCTGAGCAGGATGACGCACCCTCAGAAGACCGACCGACCGGTTGAATCTAAAGAACCGGACGAGTTGGAGAGCCCGAACGCGGAGTAGGAGTCGCCTGCCGTCGAGCCAATTCTGCCCGTGGACTTAGAAGAAGCGGGTCACCCGAAGATAACCTTTCTCGGGTCGCGGCTGCCGAAGCATCATGCCGAAGCTATGACGGCATTTCTCAAGGCAAACAGGGCTACGCCAAGCCAGCTGCCGTGAAGAACGTCAACAAGCAGCAGGGGGATGCGACACGGCACGAGGCGAAGCGGCAAAGGCAAGACAGGCCAGCGAGGCCGCAGTGGAACAGAGAGTTCACAGTACTGAACGCCTCCATAGACCAGATTCTGGAAGCTATCAAGGGCGAACCATACTTCAAGTGGGCGCAACCGCTTGAACCCTGAGAGAGGGGAGCCAGAGATGCATCAAGGTACTGCGAGTACCACCAGAGCCAAGGTCACACTACCCTGCAGTGTCGGGCGCTCAAACATCATATCGAGGATCTCATTGAGGCCGGCCATATTGGCTGCTTCATTGCCCTCCCTCAACGTAAGGAGACTAAGGCTGTGGGGGAAGTCCAGCGAGGAGCGACGGCACAGCGCTTGCCGGGTCCTTCGCCAAAAAGGCGTCAGCTCCGAGAGGTAGATGCAGTCTACGGGTACCATGGCCCGGTACCATCATCAAATGCCGTCGACCGACAGGTGCGACGTATTGAACAAGCAAGGCAAGTCCACCATGTGGTACTCGACCCTGTCATCCGTCCCGAGCCAAGAGTGGAAGCTGCAGTACAGTTTTCGGCGGCTGATCTGGTCGGAATAGAGAGGCCTCACAACCATCCCCTGGTCATACGGCTCCAGATAGCCAATTGCCTGGTGAAGAGAATTCTGGTCGACGTCGGAAGTTCGGTAGATGTGCTCTTCCTCAGCGCCTTCGACGCCATGCAGCTAGATCGCGGACAGATGACCGAGTCGTCGTCGACGATAACGGGCTTCACGGGGGAGGCTGCAAGGGTGGTTGGTGAGATCACCCTCCCGATCACAACAGGGCATCTCACTAATCTTACCCGGTTCATTGTGATCGAAGCTCACTCGGCGTACAACATCATCCTCGGAAGGCCGTGGCTCCACCACTTGGATGCGGTCCCCTCGTCGGCCCACCAGGTAGTGAAGTTTTGGACCGACAAGGGCGTGATGAGCATTCGAGGAGACCAGTCTTCGGCGGCCAAATGCGAGCTAAGCGCCATTCATCTGAAGACAACGTGCCAAATCGAGGGAGGAGAACCAGGTGAAGGCGGCACTGAGCTGGGCATCCTCAACCTCTGGACTGCGAAGCAGAGTCAAGAAGCACCAACGCTCCAGCACCACGCCCTATCAAGCGCAGGAGCGCGAGGAGGCCAAGCATCTGAGAAGACCGACCTGTCAGTTGAACTTAAAGAACTGACAGTGTCGGGGGACCTACTGAAGACCGACCTGTCAGCTGAACGTAAAGAGCTGACAGTGTCGGGGGATTTGCTGAAGACCGACATGTCAGCTGAACGTAAAGAGCTGACAGTGTCGGGGGACCTACAGAAGACTGACCATTCAGTTGAACGTAAAGAACTGAATGCGTCGAGGAGCTTGAAGAAGGCCGGTCAGTTAGCTGAACTTAACGAGCTAACTGGACCGAGCGATCCGATGGAGACTGACCTACCAGCTGAAGGTAAAGAGCTGAGCAGGATGACGCACCCTCAGAAGACCGACCGACCGGTTGAATCTAAAGAACCGGACGAGTTGGAGAGCCCGAACGCGGAGTGGGAGGAGTCGCCTGCCGTCGAGCCAATTCTGCCCGTGGACTTAGGAGAAGCGGGTCACCCGAAGATAACCTTTCTCGGGTCGCGGCTGCCGAAGCATCATGCCGAAGCTATGACGGCATTTCTCAAGGCAAACCTGGACGTGTTCGCATGGTCAGTCGAAAATATGCCAGGCATCCACCCCGAGGTAGCCTGTCATCACCTCAACATTCGAGAAGGAGCTGCACCTGTACGCTAGAAGCCCCGGTCGCTAGCACCGGAAAAAGCAGCAGCTGTCAACATGGAGATAGAGAAGCTGCTACGAGCGGGCATCATCAGAGAGGCTCAGTACCCGAAGTGGATCGCTAACGTGGTCGCCGTCCCCAAGAAGTCCGGAGCCATTCGGATCTGCATCGATTTCACAATTTCAACCAGGAATGCCCAAAGGATAGCTACCCGCTACCGCGCATCGATACCCTGGTGGATTCCACGGCGGGACACGAAAGGCTCTCGTTCATGGACGGGTACTCGGGCTATCACCAGATCCCCATGAATCCGGAGGACCAGGAGCACACGACCTTCGTCACGGGTCGAGGGCTCTACTGCTACAAGATGATGCCATTCGGATTGAAGAACGCGGGGGCGACGTACCAAAGGCTGGTGAACAAGATGTTCGTCGACCAAATCGGAAGGAACGTGGAGGTCTACGTCGACGACTTACTTGTGAAGAGTCAGGCTGAGGATACGCATATGCGAGACCTGGAGGAAACCTTCGCAACCTTGCGGAGGTACAGCATGAAGTTGAACCCGGTCAAGTGCGCCTTCGGCGTGACGTCGGAAAAATTCCTGGGATACTTAGTCACCCGACGGGGGATCGAAGCCAACCCGGAGCAGATCCGTGCTTTGGAGGAGATGCCGTCGCCAAAGTCACGAAAGGAAGTCCAGAAGCTGACCGGACGGATCAACGCCCTCAATCGCTTCATTTCCAAGTCCTCAGACCGGTGTCGGCCCCTGTTCGAAAGGCTGAGTAAGCTTGCACCTTTCGACTGGGACCAACGCTGTGAAGAAGCATTTCAGGAGCTGAAGACGTATCTTGGAAGGACCCCTATCTTGACAGCCCCCCAGCCAGGTGCAACGCTGGGGGTGTATCTTTCGGTATCAGAGGCAGCAATCAGCGCTGTACTGATATGCGAATGTGAAGGAGCGGAGAGGCCTGTCTACTACGTCAGCCGCATCATGACGTCAGCTGAAACTCGGTACGCACGGATCGAACAAGTAGCCCTGGCATTAGTGTACGTGTCAAGGAGGCTTCGCCCGTACTTCGTCGCTCACCCCATCGAGGTCATCACCGAGCACCCCCTGAAGGAAGTACTGGATAACTCTACTCGGGCAGAACGGCTGAGCAAGTGGGCTGCAGAGCTGCAGGAGTTCGGTCCTCGGTACGTGCCTCGGAAAGCAGTCAAGGGCCAAGCACTCGCGGACTTCCTCAGCGATTTCCCGGCGGAAGACACTGCACCGGTGCCAGAGACGTTAGAAGACCTGTCGGTAGCTGCCGGTCGACCCGTGGGAGTCGGTGCGGCAGCAGCACAAGAAGACGAAGAAAAAGGCTGGAGATTGTTCGTTGATGGCTCGTCGTGCGCAGTCGGGAGTGGTGTGGGGGTAGTCCTAGTAACCCCCAACCACACGAAGCTCGAAAAATCAGTGCGGCTACTTTTCCCGACGACGAATAACGAAGCGGAGTACGAGGCGATGCTGACAGGACTGGAGATGGCGACAACACTGGGGGTGACCAGCCTACAGGTCTACGGCGACTCCCAACTGGTAATCAACCAGATTACCGGTAGGTACGAAGTCCGCGACGCAAGGATGCAAGCTTACCTGAAGCTAGCCCGGGAGTTGATCGTCAAGTTCGAAGACATAAACTTCCACCAGTTCCCCAGAGCGGAAAACAAGCAGGCGGATGCCCTTGCTAATCTAGCATCGGTACTCGGAGAAGACAGAGAGAAGCGGGTCTTCATCGAAGTGCAAGCTGACCCACGAACAGTCGGCCCCGCAGAAGATAGTTGCCTGACGAGGAGGACACAAGCCATTGAGACGGCCCATACTATTGCGGTCGGAGCGGATTGGATAGGCAACATGAAGAAGTACCTACTTGATGGGATACTACCGGAGGACGTCGATGAGGCCCGAAGAACCAAGGAGCACGCTCCAAGATACACCCTCATCGACGACGAGCTGTACAAGCGTTCGTTTGGCGGACCGTACCTCAAGTGCCTCACGAAGGAACAAGCGGCAGAAATCATGAAGGAGGTACATGAAGGGGGGTGCGGGAACCATTCCGGAGGAAGAGCCCTGGCGTGGAAGATAAAGCTGCAGGGCTACTACTGGCCCACCATGGAAGCAGATGCGGGGGGATATGTGAAGAGGTGCTTGCAATGTCAAAAGCATGCTCCCTCCATACATCAACCAGCAGAAGAGCTGCACCCAGTATCCAGCCCTTGGCCCTTCCAACAGTGGGGGTTGGATATTTTGGGCCCCTTCCCGACGTCGCCCAACCGGAGGAAGTTCCTCCTCGTCGCCACCGACTACTTCACCAAGTGGGTGGAGGCAATCCCGCTGCTGAAGATCGGGGAAGTTCAAGTGGGAAAGTTCCTATGGAGCAGCATCATCTGTCGATTCGGACTGCCGCGGGCTTTTGTCGCGGACAACGGACGACAATTTGACGCTGAGTCAATCAAGAAGTTCTGCCCCAGCAACAACATCAAGCTGTTCTTCTCCACACCGCGGTACCCTCAGAGCAACGGGCAAGCAGATTCGACAAACCGCGCCATTCTGGACATACTGAAGAAGAAGCTGGAGCAGAATAAGGGTTTGTGGGAAGAAGCTTTACCCGGAGTTCTATGGGCCTACCGGACGACGCCGAAGCGACCGACGGGAGAGTCCCCGTTCAGCCTTACCTATGGCTCCGAAGCAGTCCTGCCAACTGAAACCTTGGTCCCAACACAGCGATCAGTTGTAGCTGCCGACCCGGAGCGGAACGACGAACTCCTGCTGGATGGCCTGGACCTGTTGGAAGAGAAGAGGGAAATAGCGAGAGCGCGCCTAGCCAATTATCATCAGGCTATCAAGAGGGCGTATGATCGCAAGGTCAGAAGGCGGGTATTCAAACAAGGGAACTTGGTCATGCGGAAGGTCTTCGACAATACCAAGGAGCTGGGAAGTGGCAAGCTGGGAGCTACCTGGGAAGGACCATACATCATCGATGGTATGGGGAAAAATGGAGCCTACCGCCTGAAGACTCAAGACGGCGACGCGCTAGCAAGGCCATGGAATGCAACTAATCTGCGCAAGTTCTACCAGGGTAGTTAAATGGGCAAGACGCGTGTAACCGTTTTGTAACTCCGAATCTATTCAATAAAAATGCACTTGCTCAATGTTCTTGTTCACGTGTGAGAATAATGGTTAATCGAGGCAACCTAAACCAAGTGGTATATAACACTCCGAGCGAGTTCTACCACTTGGCCGACCGGTTGACAGGACCCTGCGAAGGGCGAGACCGACCGGTGAACAACTGGAAAGATCGGTCGACAGACCCCGTCAGGGTACGACCGGTTAACCAGCCTAAACCAAGTGGTACATAACACTCCGAGCGAGTTCTACCACTTGGCCGACCGGTCGACAGGTCCCTGCGAAGGGCGAGACCGGCCGGTGAACAACTGGAAAGATCGGTCGACATACCCCGTCAGGGTACGACCGGTCAACCAGCCTAAACTAAGTGGTACATAACACTCCGAGCGAGTTCTACCACTTGGCAAACCGGTCGACAGGTCCCTGCAAAGGGCGAGACTGGCCGGTGAACACTTGGGAAAATTGATCAACAGAACCCGAGGGGGAGCGACCGATTGACCAACGCAAACAAAGCAGGGTATACCACTCCCTGCTAATATAAGGTCTGGATTTTGGTCGCGCGTCGTCGGCGTGTAGTTACGTGCGTCGACGTGTAGTTACGCGTGTCGTCAACGTGCAGTTGCGCGCGTCGTCGACGTGCAGTCAAAACAGGAGAACCAGATTACAACGGCACGACATCGACGTGAACTTAAGATGCAAAATCGATGAGAAAGACGGCAAGCATGGCATTCAAATGAAACATTAAGAGGTCCCAGTAGAAACGAGAGTTGTTTTATTACATCAAAACATCAAGAGGTCAGGCGTCTCCCCCAGCCTTCCACGGTCCCGACTGGAGCTTGCTGCGCAGCTTCGCGACCTTCTTACGCCATGCCACCGCCTGTTCCTCAATAAGCGACTTGCACTCCGCGGTGTGGTCAGCATGCTGCCGATCAAGCGCAGCCCTATGAACTGCTTCGGCCTGGTCAAGGGAGGCCTTCAACGCGGCGATTTCGGCCTCATGAGCGGCTTGAGCGGCCTCGGCGTCTGCACGCTGCCTCCTGATCGTAGCCGCCTGCATCCTGAACTTCTCCCACAGCCCGTCATTTTCCACCCGAGCAGAATCCAATGCTTCTTGAAGCTCGAAGGGATCAGAAGCGTTCTCCAGCGCGGCTTCGAGCTGAGCCTGGACTGCGGCAAGCTCTTCGGCGTGAACCTGTCGAGCTTCCGCCAGCTGAGCGCATAGCTCTCTCGACTCCTGCCGAGAAGCCTGAAGGGAGGCCTTAAGCCGCGTCATCCTATGAACACCCCCCTCGACAATTCGACAGGCCGCCTGACAAAGGAGGAAACAACACGTACCACAGAGTTAAGGGGAAAAGTTACTACTACAGTCAACTCGTTAACGACTCAGACTTACCTCATGAAAGTCGTCGAGCTGACGCTCCCAGCCAGGACTACCCACACCATCACCTTCCTCCCCCTGACGAGCAGAGAGCCCGGGGGAGCGGCGGTGAGACGTAGCTTCAGTAGCCCGAGGGGAGAATGAGGAGGTGGCCCGGCGACGCCCCCAGAAGCAGAGGAGGAATGCGAAGGCATGAAATCCCGTGCCTCCTCGCGACCGAGCATTCTAGCGGCAGGGGCAGTAGGTGGTGCAACGGTAGAGGCAGCAGGTGGTGCAACAGTAGGTGCAGCAGGGGAACCGCGGGGTGAAGCTCGCCCTCGCGACCCAGTCGAGCCAGACGGCATGGCTCGCTCGCCTCGCCCGAGAGAGGGAGAGAGACTATAACCGAAAAACATCTCCGATTCTTCTATCTCCACATACTGCCTACCCGTCGACGGTACGTCCTCTGACCAGTCTTCGGGGAGGGAGCGAAGGTCGTCGGCAACAGCACGACGCGTGGAGCGAGCGGGAGGAGCGCGTCCAGCATCATCATCGCTGGAAGACTCGTTCAACAAGACACGCCTCCTTGTCTTCCCCGTCGGCGCAGCTACGTTGCGCGCAGCCGGTCGGCTGCACTCGCCTGCAGCTATAGTCGACTTCGCGCGCCGCCTGAAGATCACGCAGAGTTTAGATGCAGCGATGTTTGGGTTGAAGCGTCTGACGGAGCTGACGTACCTGTCAGGGAGCTCAGAAGAGTAAGTAGATGGCTCTTCTTCCCTACCGGACGCAGCAGGCTGTTTGCCTTTCTTTGGAGTGGCGCTGTAGGACCTGACGACCGGTAGCTTCGGAAACAGCTGCCGCCAGTCGTCGTCGTTGTTCGTCACCCGCTTAATAAGTTGGTCAAGCTCCTCCTCAACAGCCCCAGGGCACTGAAGCTGCCTAGAGGGGTAGTAGTCCTCGATGGTTGCAGCGAGTTGGGAGACGTGACCGGGGACTTTGAAGCGACCCCTCCAGGGTCCTCCGACCACGATGGGGCACTCCTTCCAACCCCTTACCGAGTCGGATAGACCCCCAATGGGAGGGCAACTGCCTGCGCGCGCTTGCAGGCTGAAGTACGAGAAGACGCTGCCAGGCGTTACCTTGTAATCCTTGATGAAGTACTTCTTCAAAAGGTACGCGATGCAGAGCTGCTGCCCCGCCAGCACTTCTAATTCTTCCATACAGCGGAGGATCCTCCAGCCGTTGCCAGCTATCTGGCCAGGAGACACGTTCATGCGCTCCAGCAGACGACCAGAGAAGCTCGCCAGGGGAAGCCGCAGGCCGCAGCGAAGCTGGCCGAGCGTGACGACAGTGCGGTCGTCGTCTGACGGGTCCAAAGGACCGGTAGCGAAGGAAAGCGATATCATATCTGGAATACCGTATGCTGCCCGGACCTCCTCCATCAGAGGGAACTTGTTCATCACTGAGAACCAGGTGAAAGACATCTTCGGCGTAGATCCTCGACGTGTATCCAAGCGAATCGACACGCAGGTCCTCGGCGTGTATCCAAGCGAATCGACACGCAGGTCCTCGGCGTGTATCCAAGTGAATCAACACGCAGGTCCTCGGCGTGTATCCAAGCGAACCGACACGCAGATCCTCGACGTGTGTCCAAACGAACCAACCCGCAGGTCCTCGGCGTGTATTCAAGCGAAACTTCTCCCAAATGAACCTTCAGCCGCAGAGAAGAGATCTGAAGCAGAAGAAAGAATTGAACCCTCTGGCTCCTATTTATAGACAAAGTTGGAGCTGGAAGGGTTCGAATTTCGAGGAGGCGAGGTGGCGATGCCTGGTGACGCCATGTGGCGAAAAACCGGGGGAAGCCCAGACAGTTATTTGGAATTACAACAGCCCCGAAGCTAAGGCAGGGACGCAAACCGAGATGAGCACGCACACCGAGGCGGGCACGTGAACCAAGACGAGTGTACACGTCAAGACGGGCGCGCAAACCGAGGTTGGCACGAAAATCGAAGCAAAGTGATCCTGATCGGACGGGACCGAAGTCCGTCCGGTCAGGAGGGGGTATTGTGTGTACTTTCTCTATCGGCCGGCCGGTCACCAAGGAGGCAGCACACCCCCCTCTCTCTCCTGGGTCGGCATGTAGCCAAAAGGGGGGGGGGGGGTCGGTCGGCCGGTCACCAAGGAGGCAACACACACCCCCCCTCTCTCTCCTGGGTCGGCATGTAGCCAAAAGGGGGGGGGGGGTCGGTCGGCCGGTCACCAAGGAGGCAATACACCCCCCCTTCTCTCTCTCCTGGGTCGGCATGTAGCCAAAAGGGGGGAGGGGTCGGTCGGCCGGTCACCAAGGAGGCAACACCCCCCCCCTTTCTCTCTCCTGAGTCGGTATATAGCCAAAAGGGGGGGGGGGGGGGGCAGCACACCCCCCCCCCCTCTCTCTCTCCTGGGTCGGCATGTAGCCAAAAGGGGGGGGTCGGTCGGCCGGTCACCAAAAGGGGGGGGCAGCAGCCCCCCCATTGCTTGGGTCAGTGTGTCATCAGACAGCAAGGGACGGGGTCGGCCATGCAACAACCCCTCTCTCTCTCGCGATGGGACGTGCAACGAGCCGATGTGTGAAGCAGCAGTCGAACCCGGAGATCTCACGGTGCTGACAACGCTCCGCGATTTCCGGCCCAAAGTGACCAGGTGTCAACCGCGCGCCACGTCACCGCAGCGGTTGAGCTCATTGCGGGGACACGTCACCCACCCGATTTTCGCGGAGCGTCGTAACCGTCACCCCGCCACTATAAAAGGGGACCTACCCCTTCAGCAAGAGGAAGAATTATGGAGGAGACGCTGTCCGTTTCGTCCCGGAATTTGCGGAGCTGCGGAGATCGATCGGTCTGCACCCAGAGGCTGTCTGCGGAGGTCGGTCGGTCAGCACCCAGAGGCTGTCTGCGGAGGTCGGTCGGTCGGCAGCCAGACACTGTTTGCAGCGACCTGCAGACAGACGCTGTCTGCAGCGGTCGGTAGTCTGAGTGAAATTGCAGAGGTCGGTAGTTTGGGAGACCGGTCCTCAGGGTATGTAATTGGGGTTAAGGTGAGAGATTGTAACCGAAAGAATAGTCTTAGTGCATTCTCGCCCCACCCGTGGTTTTTTCCCCTTCGTCGTTGAGAAGGGGTTTTCCACGTAATTCCCGGTCTGTCTTTATTTGGCTTGTTGGATTGTGCTCGCCACCCGAACCGCCCGGTTCGATTCAGAACCCCCCACTGTAAGCTTACCACCTTCCTTTATCTATGATTGCACTATTGTTCATATATTTGAGTTGTATCTTTTATGTTAGTGCAACACACCACTAAATAGATTTTTCCTTGACAATTTATAGATGGTAATCAAATAACAGTAATTTATGACAATTATATAAAATCACGACAGCGGGAATGCATATATAACGGTCATTATGCATCATTCCATAGAGTGAGAATATTATAGAGAGAATGTCCTAAAGGTAAAATATTATAGACAGATAATCATATAGAGAGAAAAGTTATAGAGAGAGAAAATATTGTAGAGTCTTGTAGAGAGGACAAAGAAGAGTGAGAAAGTGTGTAGACAGAGAATGTCATGGAGAGTGAAAAAGTTATACAGAGTGTCGTAGAGAAAGAATACATTAGATAGGAGTGCATTTTTGCTACGGGATTGATTTGGTGTGTTTGCTTACAGGCTTACAGCCCAATCGCGAGGTGCCAAATCGTCCATTAAAGGGGCACAACGGGGAGTCGGGGACAACTTACTACAGAACATCCCTATCCCCATTACGCCATTTTTAATGGACGACATGACACATCGGGATTGGACCGTAAGCAAACGCAGCAAATCAATCTAGCAACCAAAATGCACTCCATTAGAGAGTGTCGTAAAGAGAGAATCTCAGACAGCAGATGTTATTATCAAACGTGTTCTCTAATTTTTTATTTTATAAAAAAAGTTGGGGGGAGTTGGCGATAAGCCCTTTATAGAAGATGTTTTTAAGCACCAGTCCCGATAATGTTTCGTTTGAGCTAAGACCCAGCCCAAAAAGACACATACATTAAACCCATGTTGACCTGTTCAACCCCTATCAAATGACTACAATATTCCTACCATTACCCTTATGTATTAACTAAATTTATACTACACTAGCCCCAGTTGATCCTCCATTGTTGCTACAGTGATTTCACAGCAGCAGTAATATTTATAGAAGATGTTTTTAAGCACCAGTCCCGATAATGTTTCGTTTGAGCTAAGACCCAGCCCAAAAAGACACATACATTAAACCCATGTTGACCTGTTCAACCCCTATCAAATGACTACAATATTCCTACCATTACCCTTATGTATTAACTAAATTTATACTACACTAGCCCCAGTTGATCCTCCATTGTTGCTACAGTGATTTCACAGTAGCAGTAATATTTCGGATTATAAATTCAGTTGCTAAAGTGAAACCATTGTAGCAATCAAATTTATACTCTGCTAACCTGAATTTATACTCCAGGTTCTGTAGCTACAGAGGTTTCAATTGGGGATAATGGAGTATAAATTCGGGTGTATATGGATTATAAATTCAGTTGCTACTGTGAAATCACTGTAGTGGCCACAACGACTTCGCTGTAGCAACCGAATTTATAGTCCGGAATATTACTGCTACAGTAGAATCACCGTATTAGCTATGGAGGATAAATTCGGGTGTATACGGAGTATAAATTCGGGTGATTACCCACCTCACCCTAATTGGGAATAAAAACATTGAATGTATAAGAAGTCGAGGATTAGGTAGAGGAGTCACAGCATACACAGTATCGGTGGGGATTACGCCGACAGCCCCGTCTTTGATGAGCTTGATGACGGGTTCCAGCTTCCAGCTGTCTTCTCCCAGAGGGTCCAATTGCACATACAACATCCCCTCCCCCTCCCCCTTCTGCGATTTTCAACAGACACTCCCAAGTAAATAACGGATAAAAAAATCAGCGGAGAAAAATCAGCGAAATAGGGTTTGATTTGCAAGGAAAATTATATAATGGAGGCAGGAACGATGATCCGACCTTGAAGAGGCGCTGAGAGGCGTATTTCAAGCGTTTGGGGCTTCGCTTCAGCATGGACTGGACGGCGGGGAGGTCTAGCCGGAGAGGCGGGAACGGCGGAGCCGCCGGGCAGAGGGGGCGGGCATTCGCGACCGAGTGGTGGAACGACAGGGAAGTGGCGGCGGCGGGGGGAGTCAGGAGGGAGGCGAAACCGCATGTGACTGCCTCCATCAGTCTCTAACGAGTAACGACAACTATGAACACTGATGGCGCGGACTGGGTAGTGGGGAGTGGTGGGGACTGCCATTCTAAATACTGCGCGCTACTTACAGCCCGGCTTGTCAATCTGGTCCTTTGAAGAGCGGCCCGGCCCGGCTCGGCCCGGCCCTCCAAAGCTCTCTAAAATCCTACCCGTCAAGGGCTTGAGAGTTGTGTCGGGCCCAGTTTTTATAAGCCCTCCAAAATAAGGGCCGGGCCAGAAAAACCTATAGCCTGACCTAGACCCTGACCTCCATAAGTATAAATTATATAATATATATAATACTTGTTAAGGGACTAAATCTATGGCTTAGTGAGACTAATCAATAATTAATCGGCCACTCACTGTAACCCTATAGGAAATGGAGTTATCAAATTTGGATATATTAATATTAGAAGTATTATATAACACTCATAAGACTTATAATACTTTTTAAACTGTATTATCAGTCTCAAGCACGAATAAATGAGTGGGTTTTAAATGAATATCAAAAGCCTAAAGGTAAGAGTAGTTTAGGGAGGAAAAAAAAAATTTAACCCTTCCTTAATGACCTAACTAAATAAGTAGATATCTCGATAATCCTTATCTTAGTGATATCAACTTGGCTCTTGATCGGCCCTGACCTAGCCTTGGCCCTTGAAGGGTCAAGCTAGGGCCCATCATTTTCTGGCCCTGAAAGACTAGGACCGGGCTAGGGCCTACCTCCTAAAACAAAGGGTCGGGCCCAATTTGACTCTGGCTCTTCCCTGGCCCTGCCCTTTGATAGGCCTACTTACAGTCCCCCTCTATAAAGACAGACCCCTCTTTTTTGGAGGACTTCGAGAGCCGTCCTTGACAAAAAGATCGATTAAGTTGAAGACTTTGAAAATACTATAAACAAAATTATCCTTCACATCATTTCAAATTTTCTTTTAGCATGCCACCAAGCCAGTGAAACACATTGTCGTCGTTGGAACTGCTCGCCACTACCGAATCATCGAACCAAACCATCGAACGTCGCCGCCGGAGCTGCTCGCCGCCGCACAAACCGAACCTAAACCTAACCCTAACCTTAATCCTGAGATCTATAGGCCATGAGATAAACCCTATCCTCCACCAAACCCAACGCCGCCGCCGGAGTTGCTAGTCACTACCCCCGTCGCCTCTGTTGCAGCTACTGCTCAGAAGAGCTGGGATAAGAAACCGGGAATAGTTTCGGGTTTACCAAAAAAAATAGGGATCTTAGGCTAAATAAAACTTTTAAGGAATGGGTATGTTGTAAGTAGAGTTGGCAAAGCTGATCCCGGCTTGCCAACCTGAACCTAACCCGGCCCACTTGACCCAACGCTAACTCAACCCGTTTATTAAACATGTCAAGTTAAGGTGCATATGTTGACCCATTCAAAAATGGGTCAACCTGACCTGGCCCCGCCTAACCCCATCTAACCCATGAAACAGAACATGATCCCAATTCCCTACATACAGACACCATTTGCATACAAGAATACTCCAAATTATGACTATGGGTCATCCACTACATCCAAATATGATCGTAAATCGCATTTCACCCGATCGACAAGTAAATGGATGATGTGTGACGACCAATGTCCAATAGGCCAAGAGCTAAGACTCTTGAGACTGTGATGCCAAGATGGATGAGGTGAGGTGCACAAGGCCATGAGTTAGTCCCACATCGCTTGAAGAGAAGGAGATCCTAAGCTAATTATATAATTTCTCCTCCCAAATATAAAAGACGCATTTTAAACTCATGTGCCGCTACGGAATTTGTAAGAACTCTGTAGTTAAGCGTGCTCGAGCGAGAGCAATATTAGGATGGGTGACCTCTCTGGGAAGTTCTCGTGCGAGCACGGGCAAAGCGGACAATATCTTGTATGTTTAGGGCGGATGCTACAAAATGGTACCAGAGCCGGTTCTCATTGGGATGGGGGGTCTAACCCTACACGTGGACGTGTTGCCCTAAGGTGGGTGGATTGTGAAGACCAAGATCCAATAGGCCAAGAGCTAAGACTCCTGAGGCTGTGATGCCAAAATGGATGAGGTAAGGTGTACAAGGTCATCAGTTAATCCCACATCGCCTGGAGAAAAGGAGATCCTGAGCTACTTATATAATTTTTCCTCCCAAATATAGAAGATGCATTTTAAACCCGTGCGTCGTTACGGATTTTGTAAGAACTCCGTAGTTAAGCGTGGTCGGGCGAGATGTTACATGATGTCATGCCACTACTCACTATGATTGAGAATATGTAAAGGGACTATGTCATGTATAAATTTTTTGTTTGAAATTATATAAAATTATATGGTTGAGCAATATAATTTAAATATTAATTACTATATATTCATTGCATTGTTTTTCATGTTTGATTAGTTAATAAGATTTTTGAGTATATGATAAATAAAATTAGTAAAACATTAAATTATTTTAGAATCTTTGGGTAGTGTATGTTTAGATTAATAGTGTTAGATGTATTAGGATTAGGATTGACCCGCTTAGGGTTAGGACCGAAAAGATTGACCGTTTAATAAATTAATTAGGTTAGAGTTGAGCCATTTTAATCCGCTTACCTGCCAACCCTAACTTGTTAACCCTAATCCTACCCCGTTTAATCTTGTTGTAAGATACCACTTACACATTAACCCTCTTTTTTTTCCCAAAAAAAAACGTGACCGTAGCCTTCGAAGCAGCTCACAAGTTTTTAACTCCGGCCCAAGGGTAGGGGTGGGACTTGGGCGGGTTTGGCCCGAACCCAACCTGCCCAAGTTGAACATTGGACAAACATGGGCAAAGCTAGTTAAAAACTTGGACGGATTTGGACAAAAAAAGATCAACCCGATTTTAATATGGACGGATTTGGGCACCGATCTTCCCAACCCGAGGAAGTGACACACTAAGGTTTAATGCTTTGGTAGTTTTTTTTTATGGTAATCAAAGACTGTCTGTTTGATGTTGAATGCTAAGAATTCATTTGAAATATGTGAGGATATGGGTTTAACTTTATGTTTTCGTTATGCAATTCAAAGTTTTTTTTTATCCAATTCAAAATTTTGTTGAATTTTTTTTCATCTATTTATGTGCACAAGCATTTCTAATTGGGTAACTCGGGCAACTAGAATGGACAAGCACGGGTTGGGCTTCCACGGATTCTCCGGGTTCCATGGGCAATTTGGATTAAGACTTGTGCAAGTCGGGTTCGACATGTGCTTAATGTTTTGGTAGTTTTTTTTATGGTAATCAAAGACTGTCTGTTTGATGTTGAGTGCTAAGAATTCGTTTGAAATATGTGAGGATATGGGTTTGACTTTATGTTTTCGTTATGCAATTCAAAGATTTTTTTTATTCAATTCAAAATTTTGTTGGATTTTTTTTTATCTATTTATGTGCATAAGTATTTTTAATTGGGTAACTCGAGCAACTAGAATGGACAAGTATGGATTGGGCTTCCACGGATTCCCCGGGGGTTCCATGGGCAATTTGGATTAAGACTTGTGCAAGTATGGTTGGACACTAGTGCATGCCCGTGCCTGTCGGCACTGCAGCGGGCCGCCTTCGGCGTCAAAACTCAGTCGGACCACCTTCGACGGCAACACACCTGTCGGCACTGCAGCAAGCCGCCTTCGACGGCAAGACACCACTCGGGCATCACCACCGATCCTACCACAAACGCACCAGACTCCCTCGCGGACCCAACCTGCCCATCTCAAGATCCTTTGCACATCACCCTCTATTTCTTTTCCCAATTCACCCAAACCGAATTAATCATCACAGCCGTCTATTATGCATGCCAATTTTTGTCAACGCCACTTTGGTCTAAGGGTGTGGTCTTCACATCCATAATGGAGATGGTTCAACTCAACTACTCAAGCAATATTTTCTGTAAGAAACCCTTGTTGAATTCCAAATACTATCAAATAGTGATTTGGGTGTTTGAAGTTTTCGGTCCTATTTTATACCACATCCACCTAAGTCAAGCAATAACTACTATGAACAGACATATGGATGTACAGAAACCTCTTTTCTTCCGCTTGTTCCCCTGCTCCGTATCACTTGGCACCTCACATGAAGCATGGCCTGCAGATCGAATGTTGTTGTACAATAGCATTAGTATCAGTACCTAGAAAGCAATTGTTTCAATCGATCATGACGTCACTTACCCTCGTTCGGTTGCAGGTTGGTGTTGATGGCGACCGCATGTAGGCACAACCTCCCCTTGGGTTGCTAGTCCTTCGCTTCCCCAGCCCGTGGCAAGTTAACCAACCACCAGCTTAGATTTGAGTCCATTAATTTGTCTGATCCCACTAAAAACATCTTGTAACTTTGTATGATAAAAAAATTTGTTTTTATTTATCAAATAAAACATGTTATGAGTAAATATGATAGCAATTAAAATATCATTCATCATAGACATTGTTGTACTTGAAGAATGAGCAAAGATGACATCATAAAGATTGGTAGAGAGAGAATTGAACCATAAAAAAAAAGTCCACAGTAAGAGAGAGAGAGAGAGAGAGAGAGAGAGAGATGAACCTGCGCCCGCAGGGGGGGGGGGGGTTGGGGACTGGGGGATCTCTGGTTGCAACATCAATTAAAAGCTACAACAAAAAAAATAAAATTCACAATTAGATAGAGAAAAAAAAGTCAGTGAGAGAGAGGGAGGGGGGGGGTGCTTGTCTTGGGGGATCTTTGGATGCAACATCAATTATAAACTACAACAAAAAAATAAAATTCACAGTTATATAGAGAAAAAAAAAAGTCAGTGAGAGAGAGGGTGGAGGATGATGTAAAGTGAACCCAAAACCAAAAATGAGAGAGAGAGAGAGAGAGAGAGAGAGAGAGAGAGAGAGAGAGAGAGAGACCTGGGGTTGGGGGGGTTAGCTTATGGTGGGATATCTCAGCGGCAACCTCGATTGGAGAAGAGAGAACCTTGGGAGTGCAATCGGTGAAGAAAGGTGCTGCAAGTCAGAGAGAGGGAGCCGAACTTGGGGATGGGTGGGTTGAGAGAGAGAGAGAGAGAGAGAGAGAGAGAGAGAGAGAGAGAGAGAGAGAGAGAGAGAGAGAGAGAGAGAGAGACCTGGGGGCGGGGGCGTGAAGGGCAGGATTCGGGAGAAGGGTTTCCCGATTTGGGGAGAGGGGAGGGGTGTGTGTGTGTGAGCTGGGCGTCTAGGAGAGGAGGCGTGAAGAGTGGGGATCGGAAAAAAGGTTTCCCGATTTGGAGGGGGGTGGGGTTTGGGGCGTTATAAGAGTTTAATGTTTAATTAATTTTTTTTTTAGAGATGAGGTGGGCCCTGGTGGGGTGAGATGGGTTTTCCCGATTTGAAAATAGGGGGGGCGGGATTCTCTTTTTCTTTCTATGTTTTGGTCTAGTCAGGGTGTTTTTTGTCTAGTCAGTTTTTTGTGTCATTTTGTCTAGTCAGCACGAAACCGCCGTGCCATGTTATATATATATATATGTGCAGACCTTCAACCTGCCCAACCCGCCAAGTCCCACCCCGACCCAAGAGACACCGGAAACTGAGACACCGTTCTCTCCAAAAAAATAAAGAAAAAACACCGATTTAGGGTTTAGCTCTTTCTCCTCCGCTCAGGGTCTGTTATTTTTCTGTTTTTCTGGGGCAAAAGATCGATGACGATCGATGAAGTTGCTGTGTCCGCCACGAAAGAAGGAATCTTATCAGAGGAAAGAGGAGGAGAGGAGGGGGAGGTGGAAGAGGAGGAGGAGGAGGAATTGTGGTCGTCGGAGTCGGAGGTCGGGGACGCCCTGGACTGGCTGGACTCGAGGGACGGTGTCGAGGGCGATGGCGCCGCCGCCGCGCCTTTCTCCCTGGCGGCCTCGAGGCGCCCCAACGCACACGGAGGCCTCCTCTCCCGGCCTCTCCAGCCTCTCTCCAACCGCAACCAGAAGTTCTGCTCCCACATCCGCGCTAACCCTCTTGAGGTCTCTCTATCTTTCCCCCCATCTCTCCCTGGTTTTTCAAGTAGCTCGAAATCCTGTGTCCGGTCAATACACAGCGGAAGAAATTTGGATCGTTAGTGATTTCACATACTGGAACAGTTCCATTTTTTTTTTCTTGCGTTTCTATTCCTATTGCCATCTTTAGAACCTCCTTTCTGTTGGTAATTTTTGGGTCGACAAACAATGATGGATTAATCATAAGCTTTCAGGTACGTAATTCGTTGTCTTTTTAAACAAATTTCTCCCCCTCCAGTAAAAACTGCAAGCACAAACATGATGTTTGAAAAACCGTCCTCAGGATACAATGAAGCCTCCTAATCCGTGGTTCGTCGGATGTAAAGTATGTACTCTCTGATCCGACCAGGATACACCCTGAAAATAGTTGAACTGATGATGCCCGATAAAACTCTCGCTCCATTCCGATTGGGTTATTCAGTTATGTGACACTTCATCGCTTCGCTTCACTCCTATGAATCTTCGATTAACTATAGTTTATTTTTCTTCTTTTTTTCATGGAGAAAGTGCCCTTCTATTTATAGAGTGCGAGGCACCCTTTGATTTACCAAAGGTTGCAATGGTTCATGGACCAATGGATCTCACAATGCATTCTTTAAAAATGTTGCATCTCTCCACACTCCAATAGGTGCCATAATGCACCCTTTGGTCGGGTTGTATCTCTTCGCACGCCAATGGATGCTAGGAAGCATCCCTTGCCATGGGTTGCATCTATTCGCACACCAATGGGTGCTAGAAGCATCCTTTGGTTCGCACCAGTTCACCAACCAATGCAATTGTTTATCGACCAATAAGTGCTTGAAACATCCCTAGGATCCACCCGTTCGAATCATTGCTTTTGCTCGTTCAAATTAATTGTCATATTTTGACGTTTTTGAACCCGTTCTTCATCCTAGCAAGCCATATTGCTTATTAAGGAATTACAACTTCATGTTGTGATCATCTTTATTATAACATATATATAAATTATATATCAAACATATTTTGAAAATATCCAACATTCCTCCGCCACTTTTAAAATTTGAAAATCTTACTCTGAGAGTCTTACAAGTATCATCGTAAATATTTGTACAAAATGATAGGTAGCTTTTGGCTTTGAACCTTCACTTAGTGCAGACGTGACAAAGCTATATCAAAGTACTATGGTGAACGTGTCTTGAACCAAGAACTCTTATAGATACGCCGGTATCGTCGCACATACTCATGTTCATAGGGTAGAGTGTTTCTTTTAGCTCGCACATTAACGACCTTGTGCAGCATCCCGATTTTCATGAGTGTTTTATAAACGATCTAGTTCTCATAGAAAATAGTCTTACAAGTTCTCTTTATAGTGATCCTGCGAGTCACTTTATGAGACTTGTTAATGAATAAATCTAATATTTCATCATGCAGAACCCAACATAGCTTTTATTTTCTAATGTATCCACTTAGTCATTCAATTGATTTGTTAGTACCCTCTGACCTTTACCTATATTTCAAGATATATGAAGGGTTTCCACCAAAGATGACTGATTAATCATTAGACCTTTCCATTCATTTTGAAACCTTAGAAATCATATCTCTAGATAATCCTTTTATTGATTTCATATAGTCAAAGATTACTCTGAGATTATGTCTCTAGATAATCCTTTTATTAAAAGAATGTTTCAAATTTTTCTTTGACTTTATATAGTCAAATGTTACTTTAGAGATCATATCTCTAGTTCTGCTAAGTTTTTTTTTGACCCCTCATAGTCATGGGTGATTTTAGAGATCATATCTCTAGTTTTGCCAAGTTCTTTTTTGACTTCATATGGTCAAAGGTTAATCTAGAGATCATATCTCTAGCTCTGCCAGGATATGGAAGTCCAAACATCATTTTGCTTGTACTTGTTTGTCCAAAATCCTCATAAGTCCAAACGTTACCTTGCTTGTACTTGATTTTTCGATATCATTACAAGTCCAAGTGCCACCTCGCTTGTTCTTGCTTTTTCTAAGATTGTTATAAGTTCAAGCGCCACCCTGCTTGTACTTTATTTTACCGAAATCCAGATATAGTTCAAACATTTTAGAACTATATCGACATTAATGGTCTAACTATGGATCATTTAATATCCAAGTCACCACCACCCTCATCTTGGTCTATTTCCTTATAAAGGAAATTTATCTTAGTTGTGTTGTTATCGGTACACTCAAGCCTTTCGATTAAAGAACCCGCACCATTTATTCCATCACATATATCTCAAGTAATTCGTTTAAATTTTTTATTAAGTCCCTTTTCTACGATTTACTTTAAAATATCTAGTTAAGGTAGTGTCGACACTGGGAATTCGTTGTTAAGTCGATCAACCTCGACACTGGGAATCCATTGTTACGTCGATCAACCTCGACATTGGGAATCCTTTATTATATTTGTTCGGGGCCATGCATTCATAATGAGTTCAAGACTCCTTATCCATTGTATACAATGAATGTAATTCGTCATATCGGAACGATCGAGATACATCGTTAGAAGCGATTCAAAGATTGTGTAATCCATCAACTTGTTTAGAAATTTGTCTAAAAATTGTTGAAAATTTTAGGATCGATAAACAAGGGTTGATTAATCAAAAGCTTCAAGGCACGTAATTCGTTGTCTTTTAGATAAATTTCTCGCTCTCCAGTAAAAATTGCGAGTACAAACGGGGTGTTTGAGAAACCGTCCTCAGGATTCAATGAAGCCCCCTAATCCGTGGTTCAAAGTATGTACTCTCTTATCCGACCAGGATACATCTTGAAAATAGTTGAACTGATGATGCCTGATAAAATTCTCGCTCCATTCCGAATTGGGTTATTCGGTTATGTGACGCTTCATTGCTTCGTTTTACTCCTGTGAATCTTCGATTTACTATAATTCATTCTTTTTTTTTTTCATGGAGAAAATGCCCCTCTATTTATAGAGTGCGAGGCACCCTTTGATTTACCAAAGGTTGCAATGGTTAACGATCCAACAGGTGCCACAATGCACCCCTTGCCAAAGGTTGCAATGGTTCATGGACCAATGGATGCCACAATGCATCCTTTAGAAGTGTTGCATCTCTTCACACTCCAATGGGTGCCATAATGCACCCTTTGGTCGAGTTGTATCTCTTCGCACGCCAATGGGTGCTAGGAAGCATTCCTTGCCATGGGTTGCATCTATTTGCACACCAATAGGTGCTAGAAGCATCCCTTGGTTCGCACCAGTTCACCAACCAATGCAATGGTTCGTCAACCAATGCATTGATTCATCGACCAATAGGTGCTTGAAGCATCCCTAGGATCCACCCGTTCGAATCATCGCTTTCGCCCGTTCAAACTAACTGCCACCTTTTGACGTTTTTGAATCCGTTTTTCATTTTAGCAAGCCATATTGCTTACTAAGGAATTACAACTTCATGCTGTGATCATCTCTATTATAACAGATATATATCAAACATATTTTTAAAATATCCAACACATTCTTAATCTTCTTGTGGTTCCACAGGAAATTACCTCCCAGAGAAATTCTTAATTCAGCATATAAAAATGATTTTTTTTTTTGTCTGGAGATTTTACCTAATTAAAGTTTTTGTCAAGTGTGTGCTCTTCAATTTTTCTATCAAAATGCTTTCATTTTTGGTTGATATTCACAGTTCCTAACATTTAAATGCTACGCATGTCCGTATTGTAGGAGTGGGAGGGGAGGATGGACGTGGGCATGTCGAACTCTGTCACGACTGCGATACGGGATAGCGTCAGAGAGATGGCCACTGGCAGAACTAGGAACACAGAAAAAGCTGATCGTGCGAGCGTCGAGCAGGCTAGTGCTTTATATCTTTTCTTTTTCCCCCATGCATAACATCCATGGAAAAGCGAAAAATGACAGTTTTGAAGCTCCTTACCTATCTCCGGGCACCTTATTTATTTGAATGTGTAGTGGACAATCTCATAGTTTCAGCTGGAAACCTAGAGTGCTCTGCTTTTATTTAGAACCTTAGCAAATTTTTTTTATAAATTTTGTCGATTAAGTTCGTTATGATCATGTCTTTTGGACCATTAAAGCGTCTGCTTCATGTCAAAGGTTTGGTACTGGGATTAGTTATTTTCATTCTGACGTAAATAGAGGATTCATATAAGCCGAATGTTATCTTTAAGAAAATTGAGAGGTATTATTCGAAGCATATTGTTTCTAAAGTGCCATTTTTTTTTTGTTAGCATGTATCCCATTGGCATTGACTTTTCCTGTCCATGAAGAGTACTAAACATTGCAATTCTCCCTGTCTTGCTTTGATTGTATGCAAATATAAACCTGTATGAGCTTTTGCGGTGCCTATTTTCACAACCAGTTGATGTTTAGTTACGCATATATTTTCCTTGATGAGTTGGGTACTGGGATTAGTTCTGTTCTGTGTCATCAGGTTGCATGTAATCTTCTCAATTGATTGAAAATATAATTTACGATCTCAACCCATATGGTTCCTTGCTATTCTGACCTCCACACTTGCAGCATCTATACCAAAACTTATTGCAGGGTCTTTGTTATCCACGCCTTAGTGATTGTATATCATTTCATAGATCATAAATTGATTGCCATAATGCCATCCTTTGCAGGCTATTGACCCAAGAACTCGCATGGTTTTGTTCAAAATGCTGAATCGCGGAGTTTTTAATGACATGAACGGTTGCATCTCTACCGGGAAAGAAGTATGCCCTATGTTGCCATCGTACCTTGAATTTTTTTTCTGGTTCTTCACATGTATTAATTTGGTCTCTAGATTGTTCAAGTGACGAAAAAAGGAAAAGAGATGAACATAGTAGAAAGAAAGAAAGAAAGAGGGAATAAAAAATGAATATAATTTCTATTGCATATTAGATTGTATCCACAAAAGGAGATGAAATGTGAACATCTGAAAAAAACTATAGTTTCTGCTATTTACCCTGTTATCGTACTAGTTTTATCTTGGGACTCAATGCTGATTGCATGTTTTGGCTTTTCTTTGTACAGGCTAATGTTTATCATGCAACAAAAGCTGATGGCCAGGAATTTGCAGTGAAAGTGTACAAAACTTCTGTTCTTGTTTTCAAGTAAGTCATCAGACTCTTTTTGTAAACTGCATTTCTTATTGATGAATAGTACCAACTATTTGACATTGCTAGATGGTAGCATATATCTGTGTATGTTTTTATACTTTTTTCTTATGAGTATTTTGCTCAATATACTCTGAGAATGTATTAGGATCTGTTATTGATTTAGGCCTGATGGATAATTATCATTATGTGTGAATAACAGTTCATAACGTGCGCTTGTTTGAAAACTGATAAATGCAGTTCGAGATAAAATTATTATAATGACATGAAACCATGTTGGAAGATACATTGAGTAATATCATGTGGAAGCATTCACGTCTAAAAAGAGTTTATGAGCTCATTTTTTCTGACACTGCATTTTCATATGGATGAAAAGTTCCGATTTTGATGTTGCTAGAACATAGAAAATTTACCATCTATATTATTGTGTACGACTACGATGCTCTCCACTCCTTGAAGTTATTGTGATTAACAATTCATTATTATTATATCCGAGGATAGTTGTTCACTTCATGCAAAATTTATTGAAAAATTAGAGTTTAGTGGTTTAAGTGCAGCGTAATATATCATGCAATGAAATTTCAATGCAAGATACCTTTGATGCTACTGTGTGGACAGTTTCATGTCCAGGAAAAAAAAAAGATTTCATGAGATCAAATTCTCATTGAGCCTTCGTCTCAGATGTAGGCCTTCATGACATTTCAGGTCACAACTTTGGGTTTTGATATGAGATAGTGGTCAAATGACATAAATGTGTTAATTCGCTTTACATAGTTTTTGCCTTTAATCACTGCATCTCTTTTGATGCAACTCATCAGTAGGCATGTTTTGTTTTAGGTGTGGCGGCAATTGAAGAAAGGAATTAAGCCATAGGGGAAGAACATTAGTGAAGATTGAAGAATAAAGAGAATCCAACTTTGAAGAAGAAGGAATGTGGGAGGACTTATAGTAGAACCAATGGCACATATATCCATAGCCTATTAAAATTTTTCCTTGAACTCTTCTTATTCGGACAAATGGAAGGGAAAATGTGAAGACCAAATATGTCTACTACCAACCACATAGTCACAGCTTTCCATAAAATCAGAGATTTTCAAGTCTTCGAAACTAGCATGAACTTTCATGTTTTCCTTGTGGGTTGGTGGTCATCTTGGGAATTCGTTAGTTTGCTACTTTGCTCATTTTTTAGTCCCGGAACCTTTGGTTTATGATGCAACTAGTATACTGATCATTATTTCCAACCCTGCACGGCTTCTGATGCAGTAAAATTGAAGTATGATTCTTCCATGATGTTGCATTTTTTATTTCTGAACACTTTTGGTTCTTATTTCGCGTTGATTTGACGATTCGTTTGAAAGTTATAGTCATTTTATTTGTAGGCTAACTCAATTGCGAGAGTTGGGTTCGAGGTGAATCCCGTTGAGAATCTCTAGGAGGATCTCATGATGATGGTTGTGGATAAGTATTCACCATTGGATGGCGAATCACAAAAGCTCTTGGTGCATAATTTAACAACTAACGAAATGTCTGTGATCTTCATTTTTTCAAATCTGAGAGACTAGATAAGGTTAATAAATAATAACCATCAGGAAGAATCTAACCTCATACATTTTCATCCATCACAGATTCACAAGTCAATGATCTGGTTCTTACACTTCTGGGATTCTTTTTATTTCAACGATGAGAAGTCTCAAGTCATCTTGAATTAATTAATGGCATATTACAAGCGACTAAGCGAGAGATCCGGAACCCATAGAAGCGTTGTTCCGGAGACATGATTGAGAGAAGTTTAACATTGGCTCATCATCAATTGATTTTGATATCAAGATCTTCATCCGAATCTTCTCGACTGAATCAAGAAATCTTCCAAACATGGGAGACAGATGCTGGAGAGAGGCCAATTCATTATAAAAGGTATGGGTTTATTTTTCTCTAATCCAGCCCATTAGAATAATTTAGTTATTTAGTATTTTGGAGTTGATTTCTGCCATTAGGATTTAGGGGTCTTTAGGTATATTATTCAAATTTCATGAGTATTGGAGGGACATAATTGCAAAAGGAAACATGGGCTTCCTAAAAAAGTTGCAGATCCATACGAGTTATGACTAGTCCCTAAATAAAATGGAAGGGGATTAAGATTTTGCGAAGAGAAGGGGACCAAACTCCTTTCGTAAAGGGAAAGAAATATGTGACTCCTCTTAACCATGTTGTTCACCAAAGAGAGAGGAAACCTGTTACTACTCTCTCTCTCTCTCTCACACACACACACACACACACACACAAAAAAAAAAAAGAGCAAGGTTTGTACTCTTATTTCTAAGTATCCACGTTATTCTTTTTTTTTTTTTTTGGAAAGGCACATTATTCCTTGGAAAGGCACATTATTCCTATCTGCTGGAATTTTGCAGAAAATCATTGATATCTACAAAAAATAGACAAAGGTTCTGAAACTAGAAATTATAATATGTAAATAGCATAAATGTTGCAAGGATAAGAATAGTAGACCTATTTGAATTGATCTTTTTGTTATTTCGAGGAGGGAAGGAGGAATGCGTCCTATAAAGTTTAAATACTAATAGAAGAGAGGCTTAGAATACTTTACTTTTTTGTTTCCTGTGCAATTCATATTGATTTCCAACAATTATCGTTTGTTGTTTTTCGTATTTTGTTAGCTGTTTTACTGAATATACTTCCTTGCTCATCTAATCTCTATTACTATTAGGTTTTTAGGTATCTTATCGATCTATCGTCTAGGATCTAACTCCGACCTAGTTTTAGAGCTTCGTCAATTGGTATCAATCCTTTATCAATTGTTGTCGGAGGATTGGTTTGAGTGTAGAATTAGTCTATTAGTTAGTTGCATGTTCTTTAATTTGATTTAGACCCTTGTGACTTCTTTTTTTTTTGATGTTTTTAAATCTGGAAGGCTTGGATGAATAATTTTATGGGGATTATATCTTAAATTGGTGCCACAAAAGCCTTTTATGACCGATGACTAAAATTTTAAGCAAATTGGGGAGAAAAGTGGATAGGAGATCGTGATCCACATGGGAAATGACCATGAATTCTATTTTCCGGTTTGAAGCTCCCGCAACTACACCTAAAAAAATTTGGTGCAAGTCCTCTTTCCGATGGAAAAAAGGAGCTGCGGCCCCTTATGCCCTTGCCTACGTGAGGGTGGGACCTCGTGGGCTTATGAAAAATTCCTTTCGACCCTCCTAGCAGTCATACGAAGCCCACAATCTCCCCTCCTCACCCGTATTCGATCTTGGGAAAAAAACAGAAAAAGGGAAAAGAAAAAGATAAGAAAAAAGAGATCAAGGTGAGGATTTGTTTACTTATAAAATCGGGAGTAGGCTTTCGTTGTGTTTTTTAAAGATTGGGAAGAGGAACTCAAGCTTATATAGTAAGGATACTAGCGTACTGATTTTGCTTTGATGCATAAAATATATTTTATGTTTATTTTTCTGAAACTATAGTTAATACATAAAGCCGACCCCAAGTAGATGGGACATGGCTTGTTGGTTATGGTTATGCGAATAGTTAATACAATGAATATTGCTAAACTTCTTTTCTTATATCTCCTGAGTACGATTGAGTTTTATTGATTCTGAACCTTGGATCATCACCCACTCCATCAAGAAGCTTTGTTTCTTGAGTGTGAAATGATTGTGTAACTATGTCATCAATCAATTCAGTTTTGCTTAATTTGTTTAAACGTTGTGTATGATGTAACGACTAACAACTATGCATTCTATCATAAAGAAACTTTATTATTTTGCACATCTGTTTATAGTTCTGTTATTTAATGCATTTCAAGATTGTGTTTCATAGTATTTACACGTGGTGGTACAATGTTATGATCTCTTTTAAACATTGCTCTTTCCTAACTTCAGGGATAGAGATAGGTATGTACAAGGTGATTACCGTTTCAGACATGGTTACTGTAAGCACAATCCAAGAAAAATGGTGAAAACTTGGGCAGAGAAAGAAATGAGAAATTTATTGCGGTAAGGGCACTTTTTTTGTTTATGTAGGCCTCTTGTCAGGTGCACTGAAAAAACACTATACACCCACCAATGCAACCCAAAATTCTTGCACTGTTATCAGTCCTTGAACGCATTCAAACTTTTTTGAGGTATCTGTATATCTGACTGTGTGGATGCATTTAGAGGAAATTCATATAATTGCTAGCTTGGTTTGGAAACTCTCATACTTTGAGTCAGGTCTGCTACTTAATGAGAAATATGACTTAAGCAAGTCAGCTTGGAAGATGGGCAAATTCTTTGAGTCTTACAGAAGGTGAAGAAATTAATGATGACATTATTATAAACTTTAAAAGTCTTTGACAATTAGTATATTTATGGCTAGAAAAATTTCATATATAAGATATTACTTTTACATTTTGCTAATGTTACAGAAGTATATTATATGCATCAAAGATACTTTTACATTCCGCTAATAATGACTAGTATATTAGCGGAGAATTAAGGTTTGAAATCTCGGCCGATACCGGTATGTACTGGCCAGTACTTACCGGTTTTGTCCGGTCCGGGACCAGTATTGCCCTCGATCCCGATACATGATCCGTACCGGCCGGTACCGGTATGTACTGGTTTGTATCGGTCGGTTAAAGCCGGTACCGACATGTCCAAATTTTTAATTTTTTTTTGTTTTTTGCCTCAACCGGTATCGGTCCGTATCTGCTGGTACCGGTACATACTGGCCGGTATCGGTATGTGTCCGGGGCTGACCGATACTGTGATTTTGAATCTTGGCGGAGATACTAAGGGAACTTATACCTAGTGCAATGATGTGTGGTATTAGAAAGAGGGGAACAAGAGATTCAGAGATCCTGGATTCATTAGCTTATATCATCAAGGGAAACACTATCTACCATTTCTTTTTTCTTTTTTTTTTTGAAGGGAATATTTACTGTTTCTATGGAACCAAGTTTCTTCAATTTGGTTATGGATGAGAACCGGAGTGTGGTTGAATACCGTAATGTTGCCTTTTTCTCTTATCCAAATTAGGCATTTTTCTTTGGAGTGCTTAAGGTCAATTTCAATCACAAGTCTTTGCAAAAATGTGGCAAAGGGTTTGCGAGTCTTCTCATGCTCCGCTCATAGTGGAAAGGAATCCATCATCATCACGATCCAAATCTTATCCAATCAAGATAGGGTCAGGACTATAGGGACGATTGACAAGAATATTTTGACCGGCTATCAGCATGACGTCAACCTCTAAGGTTGGTGTTGAAAACCGGTCCAAGGCCACTAGACAAGGGAGGAGCACACCAGGAAACTTACAAGCCTTGTTTGCAGGTAGGGAGACCTACCTTGGAGGTTCACAATTTAAGTTATTGCTACTAGGGAGCAACCCTCCAAATTTTTGTCTTTTCATGAAGTGGGGGATGTTGATATAAATGAATTTTCTTCTGCTCACAGTATTAGAGATGTGAGGGTGACAGCTCCAATGCTCGTGGAGGCTTGGTTATCAACTTACTGATTTGGTTTTTTGGTTTCCTTTGTGCTCTCTGCAATAGCTCTTGTAATTCTTGCTCCATAATTATAACCGGTCATAGAAAAAGAGTAGAAATATTGGTCCTTTTGGTTTGGAGTTTGGACAGTATCAGTAAGAATCTTGGATTAGGATATTCCGGCCCTAGCAGTTCATCACTCGTTACGGAAAGTTAATTCCGTGTGCCTTTGTTTGAATTGCTTTATGGTCTTTGTTCTCCCTTGAGAGGTGCAGAGGGTTTCTTTCAGCACTCACGAATGTGGCCTTTTATCTAATCAATGAAATTTTGGTTATTGTCTTTGGTCCCTAAATTGGTTTCTTCCGTAACGTTTAAGTGTTCAACTGAACTATTGATGTAGACTGCCCTGATGCGAATCTACACTAACATGTGAATGATTCAAAATTATTCTAACAGAGGTTCATGAACACAAATATCAATTCAGCAATTAATCTTTAAAACTAGCTATCTCTAAATAGTATGCATATTACTGATCAAGAGCATAGCAATTATGGCATAGGGTATTGATAACCAACAAAGATTCATGCAAGTTCCATAAGATCAACTTAAAGCTGAAGTTAAAAACTATAATTCATCAAACCAAGCACAATTACCATAGAAAAGGCTTGCCAGATGATTCTCACGAAATAAATGTATTAAAAGATGATGATAGAAATTATAGAACCAACCTGAATCTCAAAATAGAGGTACTGGAATTTTATTGCAGCAGAGGGGAAACTCACCAAACAAAGATATATGGCTCCACAAACTAGAGATCAAGACGAGGAAACAAAGTATACTGTTTGGAATGACGATGTACCTCGATAAGTGCTCCAATAGTACAGGAATCACGCCTTTGTCACCTAAAAGAGAAGAAGTGATGATAGGTGCGAGGGTGGATTAGGGAACAAGGTTAGAAACCTAGACGAATAAAGCTTGACGAAAAAGAATCGAATCTAGTGTAAAATTTGCACTAGAATTCAGAGGAAAAGGTGGAGAGGTTAGAAGCGATGAACTAGAAGAATAGGGTGAAGAAACTAAATGATCTTCGACGAAGATGATGACATCTCGAGCCACGAACGCTCTCCACGGAGTATTTTTAATCTTCCAATCTGATCTCCACTAGGGTTTTCCTCGCATATTTATAGAATAGGAGCAGCTAAGAGGAAGAGAGATGCGTCTCTAGATAGGAATAAGAATCCCAAAAGATAGAAGGATACGTGGAGCAAGGAGGGCTTGTGTTTACAGTTGGAGTACTGAGAGAGAGAGAGAGAGAGAGAGAGAGAGAGAGAGAGAGAGAGAGAGAGAGAGAGAGAGAGAGAGAGAGAGAGAGAGAGAGCCACGTGAAGAGGGGAAGATAGGCTGCATGAAAGAAAGACCTCGTGGGTCTTTTTTCACGGACCCCCCCCTCCCCCCCCCCCCCCGGAAAGAAAGATGGCGGGGGGGGGGGGGGGGGTGTTGTTCTATATGTGGCCCCACCAATAGGCTTTTATTTCTATAGAAGGCCACCCCTACGATTTGATCCCTTCGTTCTTTTAAGTTGTACGATCTTCGCCTTTGATCACGACGTAAAAGCTTTTAATCTCATCATTTTGGATGAGAGCATCAGACGACGCTTGCTTATTACAATATAAACCAAGTATATGAGGCTTGAACCATCCCACTAACATAATGGTTCAAACAACCCCCACACCTAGGTCAACTAATTAATAAAAATCATCATAACTAAACATCCCATGGTCTGATCGGCAAAAATAGACGTCCGATGGAAAGCATAAACTGAGTACAATGCAATAAAACATAAAAAAAGAGTTCCGCTTGAGGTAGACACTGTCTCGTCTACGTCAACTATGGCATCACATCCAAATAAAGAGATTGTAGTTTGCTTTGGTCGCTGAATTTGTTTCTTCCGTATAATACCTAGTGTTAATGATGTGGCGGAAATCCTTGCTATGTTCTGTGTTATAAGTTTATGTAAGCTCTTGCTTTATTACCCTAGGTTTGGTTTCTTTTTTGTCCTCTTTTTCACGGTAAAGTCTTCTCCATTTATCGAAGAGGAACATGTAATTTGATAGAATTTCAAGTGCTATGGCCAAATTAGGATTTTGTTGATTCATTGCTTCAACCTTTACCTCCCTTGCGGAGCTGTTACTTTCTTTAGAAATGCACTAAACGTCATTATTAGGGTTATTTTAGTCAGTTTGTAAAAGTATGATTTTGAGTCAATTTTGTGCAAGATCATTCTCGATTTTATTTTTGGTACATGAATTCCTGGTACATCCTTTCTCCAAATCACTAGCTTCTAATTATCTTTGATACAGTTCTTCATGAAGTGCCCATCTGGTCAACATGAACTGTTGAAGTCCTTACAACACCATCTTCATGCTTGTAGGGTCAAGGCATCTGGAATAAGGTGTCCGACGCCATTGCTTTTGAGGCTTCATGTTCTGGTCATGGAATTCATAGGTATTGTTTATTTGACCATTTTTTATAGGATAATTAATGGTCTCCGCAGGCATGTTATGAATTTTTTAAAATGTATTACAGAGAGATTTGTGGTTATACTTTGGGTAATGGTCTTAACCTTATTTGATCTTGTTGGGAATATAGGAAAATCTGGCTGGGCTGCACCTCGTCTGAAGGATGCTGCTTTGTCTGAAGACAAATTGCGTGAAGGTTATCTGGAGGTGCATTAAAAAAATTTATCTTTAACTCTGCCCATAGTGATTGCTTAATGAAAATAAGAAAATTTTTCCAATGCTTCACTTATTTTCCTATCAATATTTGGAGGGGCATTTTATCTATGCACCTTTCCATAGTAGTAGATATCGTTCTATTCTAGTTGTCAAATGATATTTCCTCGTGCAATATTCTGAAAATAATTGTTAATATGCATTTCAGATTATTACAATAATGCGAACGTTATACCAGAAGTGCAGATTGGTCCATGGAGATCTCAGTGAATACAACATACTGTTTTTTGAGGTTCTGCCTTAATATTTGAAAGTGTACCATTGCAGTTCCATTTCTACCTTCTTTGCTCCAGTAACCAAATCCTCTCAATGTTTCATCTTATGGGTTGTTTGGTTGCTTTGCAGGGCCACCTGTATATTATTGATGTTTCTCAATCGGTTGACCTTGATCACCCTCTTGCGTTAGACTTCCTTCGGGAAGATTGTGTTCATATTACTGTAAGTTAATTTGCTTGTATCGGTTAGTCTTTCCATTTTGCTCGATCTGTAAACCAGAGTTAAAAAAAAAAATTGATGCTGGTTACAGGATTTCTTTAAAAAACATGGAGTTGCTGTTATGGCAGTCAAAGAGCTATTTGATTTTGTGATTGATCCATCCATTGCTGATGACCATATTGATGACTATCTTGAAAAGGTTAGTTTATTTAATATACTTGTTTTAAGGGTAAAATTACACTTTACACCCCTGAAGTTTAGTCCAAAATCACTTAACCCCCTTGAAGTTTTTTTTTTGTTTGAAATGGATCCCTATAGTTTTAAATGTTAGCACTTAGCACAACACATTTAAATGAAGTGTAGTTTATTAACTATAGGGTAGTTAAATGATTTTGGGCTAAACTTCAGGGGGTAAAGTGTAATTTATCCTTTAATAAATTTTGTTCTGAATGTGTTTTCCATCTGAACCCAGGTATACAAGGCTAGTTGTGATTTCTTGGCTATCGTATACTTCTCTGAAAATAATGTTAATGATCATGATTTCAGGTCCAGCAAAGAGTTTTGGAAAGAGGAGGTGCAGTCGAAGATGATGACATTGCACCAACCGTCTTTGTGCAGGTAAATCTCTTGGGCTCACACATTGTCTTTGGAAGTTGTATAACTGCAAATTTTGATCTCGTGTTTGTTCTTTCATATTAAATGCTTTAAGAGCTGATTTGTCGGGATAAAACTCATCAGTTAGTCTACGCACAAATTAAAATCCTTCTATTTCAATAACTCGGTTTTTTTTTTTTGGGGGGGCGTTGCGTTTCAACTTGTCTTAATAGTTTGTGCCTTGAGATGAATGTTGTTGCTTACCGAAAACCAAGGTTCAAAATATCGGTTTCGACTGAAATTTGAGAAGATGAAATACACGAGATATTTCAATGAAGTGTCATGAACTTTCAACCCGTTCGTGATATGCCTGTACAAAACGGGGAGGCCGGAAAAACCGAGATATTTCGCAAATTTTGCGATATTTCTGCCTAAACCTCGCCTTGCCTTTATCATATCATTTACGACCAACATCTTCTCGAGACTTCCTTGAGTGAAATCATATATATGTAAAAATAGAACATTTTATAGTAGTGTGTCATAATTATTTCTGAAAATCCTATGGTTCTTCAAGGATTTTTTCATGCATTATGTTTGAACTTCAATAGTTCAATGCCGGCTTATATTGACAGGATAAGGTTTTTGTTGGTCAAGGTTGGAGTCTCCTTGTGTATAATTCAAAATGGTCGATGCATCTTGTGAGTTCATGCGTCAGAGTATTCTTGCATCAATTTGGCCCATCTTGTCATATATGTGCCGACCTCATGAAAACTTCTGGGGTTCATGATCGCCGTCTGCACTTTTAGGCATGGCCGAAATTGATAGCAATCGTAGTTTGTCAAGATCACTGCAGTTGGTGCATTATTTTTTACTGTTCTATTAACTCGAGTATTTGCAACCGATTCCACTCTTTTATTCTGCTTAGGAAACTGATCCTCATTTGTAGCCTCAGAATAAGCGAAGCTCGTTTCTTGCCCAACAAAATCCTTATCTTACTGATTTTCTTTGGCTTAGCCTCTTAGGTCATGAAGCTAACTGTGTTGATCCGATTTCAAGTAATTAGTTGGTGATTCATTTTTTATCCGAGAACTTTGCACATTGGGCATTCTACTGACTTCAATTATTGACTGTGGCGTGTGTGATCCCCTGCGCCAAGACACTAGACCATGTGAAGAAATGCGAAGAGGATCTTGCTCAGATGGCACTGCTTTCACGCCCGCTGTTTGTCTATGAACCAAAGGCAATAGAAATCTATGACAAGCCCCTGTTAGGATTCGTACAGACGAGGAGCGAGAGCACCCACCAGGACACGACAGAAGCCAGCATCCCCCAAGGACCCCTAGTGGATCCGCCGCGGACAACCTGCTCGCTAGAGGACACAGCTGAGACGGGATCGGACGAGGATTCATGCAGCAGTACCGAGTCTGAAGGAGATGGACCTGTGGTGGAGGCCGAGGCCAAGATGGGCCCTGACGAGAGGAGGGCTGCTCGGAAAGAGCACAAGAAGAAAGTGAGAGAGGAGAAGAGGGAAGCTCGCAAGACGAAGGTGCCTAAGGCCGATAAGAAGAGGAGGAAGAAGCTCGCCAAAGCCAAATGTAGCAGGTAGTGGGTCCTCTTACAAATAAATGAAATGATTGTCTGCAGGTATACAAAATTTTGTTGGATTCAAGTAATGGTCATAATTTTGTAACAGTAGTTGAAATCGGTCAGGGTATTTATATGGCTAGGGTTTACTTGATGTTGAGTCAGTTTGTATGAAGGAAGTGATTATGGCCAGGGTCTCCCTCTCGCCTTATCGGCAAGCTTTTCTACCTATGGGCTTGCTAAAAATCGGAGAATTTCTCTCGATCCTATGGCATGGTCTATCTTGTGCCGATGCACTAACAAGTGATGCAACCACCGCTCCTTGTTAGCACTATCCTGGGTTCGATACCCGTTCTCAGCTTGATGTGGCGCTCCTACTTGTGTGTGTGCGCACGCGTGCAGGTAATCCTAGGGCCAGATGGGTCCTTCTTGTGCTCGGTGTGGTGCTTCAGCTCGATTCATGCGGTGACTTTCTCGGGTCAGGTGGGTCCTTCCTGTGCATGCCCAAATCCGTCCAAATTGAAATCGGGTTGATTTTTTTTTATCCAAACCTGTCCAAAGTTTTTAACAAGCTTTGCTTATGTTTGTCCATTGTTCGGGTTGGGCGGGTCGGGTTCGGATGAGACCCGCCTAGCCCCACCCGTAAGTCACATCCGGTGTTTTGAAAACCAAAAACCAAACCAGATCGGACCGGACGATTTAACCGGTTTGGACCGGAATCAGAACATATTTTGGTTCAGTCTTTGAATAAACTGGTTTGTATGTTAACCCAGAAATCAAACCTTGCCATTGAAGAATTTAATAAATATCTATTTAAAAAACATAATTTCATGCGGTTCAAATGGTTGAATCACCGGTTTGAACCAATTTGGACCGAACCGTGGTTAGCCTTCAGGTCCGGTTTTGAAAACACTGGTCACATCTCAGTGGTAATATCGCATCTCACTTTGTTGAGCGGCCACATGTTAGAACCCAGGATCCTTACAATGAAGTATGAGCCCAAAGGCCATCCCATGGAAAACGGCCTATGCGGAGTTGTGCTTCCAGGTATGGGGGTTTTTACGCACGTGTGATATTAGCAGTGTAATATTTTATTTTGGCAAGATCAGTGTAACTTTGAATAATGAAAAAATAACATCTATCATTCGTGGAGTGCATTTTTGCTGCCCGAGCCCCCCCATCCTACGTTTGCTTATGGCCCCGATAACGACGAGGCATGTTGATGGGAATGACAATAAACTTGCACCTCTCTCTCTCTCTCTCTCTCTCTCTCTCTCTCTCTCTCTCTCTCTCTCTCTCTCTCTCTCCTATAGTCACCTTGCTGATCGGGGCTATCCATCATCGAGCTCTATCGCCGGTCATTGGAGGCGACTATGGGTGCAAAATTTGACTAACGCATCCACAAGCCCACATTGACAATTCAAGTGGGGCCCATGGGAGCAGCTCAAGACCAGCATGCTACAGTGGGGCCCACCAGTCCTGCTTGAGGCCGACGACGATACCAAGGGGCCCATCAGTCCTGCCTAGGGCTTGGGGCCCACAACGATACAGTAGGATCCACCAGTGCTGCTTGGGGCCCACGACGTACTAGAATGCCCGCTAGTCCTACTTGGGGACCACGATGATACTACGTGGCCCACCAGCCCTGCTTGGGGCCCACGACATACTACAGTGCCCGCTAGCCCTGCTTGGGGGGCCGGGACAACAGTTTCGGGGCCTAGTAGTCCCCCCAAGCCCTATAAATAGATTGGATTTCAATTTTTACTCCAGAACCATTCTTTTTTCCACGAGGAATATATATGATTTTGGAATCCACTCTCCAGGTTCCGATAGGATTTTAGAATCCACTCTCTACCCCCCACTTTGCTCTTTGTCTACTTGTATAAGCACTTATTAGCATGTTGAGAGTTGCTCTACTTTTTTCAGAATTAGTGGATTCAAAGTTGCGTCCTATCTCATCGGAGATGTAGGCTTCAACCGAACTTCATCACCTTATCATTGTGTCTACTTTCTACACTCTACTTTACATTCTGCAGTGCCTACATTACAACTCACCACGCCACAGTAGAAGTACACTCAGATTCTATGGATATTCCATTGATTGTTGTCGGAAAAGTTTACACGGGAAAAAAATCCCCCACAACTACCACCTCCACCATCGACCATCGCCGGAGGCCTTCGTTGTCCTCCACTCTCTCTAAAGCTCAAAGATCACTGCCATTACCACTCCTGTTGATCTTCATGGACGAGCACCCTGGCACCACCTATGTTGCCAATGACCTCCATCGTTTGCCCCCCTTGACCCGACGACCTCACCGACCACCACCTCCGCCACCACCAATCATCGTGCCCCCCCCCTGCGCACACACACACTCATAGATTACCGCTAATGTTGATCTTCACCAACGAGAACCCTGGCCACCACCGATGCCGCCGATGACCTCCATCTTCCCGTCACCTTGCACCCGGCGACCTCACTGACCACCCCCCCCCCAACTCTCTCTCTCATAAATCACCACTACTATTGATCTTCACCAACGAGCACCTTGACCACCACCTGTGCTATGAGGCAAGTTATCACTTTTCCTCCACATGTTTCGCTACTATTGATATGTAAGCAAACATAGCGTAGGGTTCGGGCAACAAAAATGCAATCATCCTCCATGGCTCTAGTCACGATTTTGAATCACATGACTATCTTCTCATAGCATTAATGGTCATTAAAAAAAAAAAACTCAACAAATGATTTTCTATGGGTTGATATGGAAGTCAACTTGGTTATTGGAAAATCTTAGTGACCTCTTGGTCCCTTTCCAAAAACAAGGAGTTAATATTTGTAGTACAATATTCTTGAAGTATGATCGAACTTTAAAACTGAAAATACCCATTGTGTCCCTTGGCCATTATCCCAGGTACCACTTGCTATAGTACTATAAAACTACAGTAACAATGCAGAGACTATGCAAAAACACTCGCAAACTATGTAGAGACTATACAGAGACTATGGAAACTATGCAAAGATAATGCAGAGACTATTCAAACACTTGCAAACTATTCAGAGACTCTGTAGAAAAAATGCAGAAACTATGCAAACACTTGCAAACTATACAAAGACAATGCAGAGACTATGCTACTTATATAACATCAAAGTTACTATTCACAGGATTTTAGTTGAGTGCCCATCTTGGTTTAAAAACAATCAAACCATTTTTATTACCTGCTGACTATTGGTTTTGTAGGTGTACCATTGGAGGTGCTTGCCTACATGTTGCCCAATTGTGTCCTGCTTTCTTACACCTACTACACTTGATGGATTTTTGTCCCCCCTGACATCCATATCCATACGAATCATTCTAGATTTAGGCCGACCCGCAAAGCCTCTTTGTATTGGGAAGTATCATTGGTGGGCTAGTATGCTCCGGAAAGAACCGTCTGTCAGGAATCGGATGAAAAAATACTGTATATGTACTTCTGTAGTTTTCAGCATGATACCACTCAGAGCATAGAGTGTAGTGATCTAGATTTGCTTTACTGCAAGTCGCAATTGCGTGCGAGCACGAAATCCCTCTCAACTGAATCTAATTACAAGAGCACTTGTTCGTGTCCCATCTAAAGTAACCCTATACTGGATTGAAAGCTATTATCTTGAATTCATTTAAGGAAAATTGTTGGACCTTCTGACCCCTGATTATGTGCATCATCCTTTGGATTTCTTTTTCCAAACTGGGTGTAAAATTTTATTGCATCTCTAATCCAAGTTTTCATCGTGCCATAAAAAAACTTGTTCAGTTGGTGGAATGTGGTGGTGACCAATGCAATAACATGCAACAACCTACAACCCAATAATACAGAATTAAAACTTTCCAATATATTAGTAATCGTTATTCTGAAACGCTTACCACCATCATATGCATGTGCGCAGAGTTCACGAGATCCAATCGCATCTATCCACTGCGCCATCAAAGGAATAACATATGTGATTTCCTTCAGTAACCTATCAAATTCTAAAATCTCAGTATGGGATCGTAACGTATAAAACTTGTCATTCAGTAATTGTGTGCTCAACAATTTTTTTTACTACCATTGGCCTGAATGTGCCTCAAACAATACTGATGAACATGTCCATAATGAGGGCGGTAAACGTTACGAACACCAGCAATCACCTTTCTCTCGATCTGAGGTAATACACAGTCCCTGCATCCCATGTGTAATATTTGCTCTAGAATTTTCAAAAACCATGTCCAGCTATTAGTATTCTCGATTTCCACTAATGCAAATCCGATTTGGAACAAACCACCATTTGCATCAACACTAGTCGGTACAAGCAAGACTCCCATGTACTTCCTATAGAGATGTATACCATCAATGCTAACCACCAGTTGATAATATTTAAATCCCTCTATACAAGGGCCAAATGACCAAAAGACGTGTCGAAATCGTTGTACTCCGCCTCCAGGCCACTCCACATCAAAGACAAAACTAGGTACATGGTTTGACCCCACTAGAGCGTTCAAGAATATCTGTAGATCTGCATATGATTGCTCCTGCCCTCCGTAGATGGCCTTTAACAACATGTCCCGAGCTTTCCAAGCCTTCATATAAGCAATATTAACTTTCAACTTGTCTAAAATTCTCACTTGTATTTCTGCAGGAGAAATACTTATCTTCGTCCTCATTGTAGGTAAAATCAAGCTACATATATATCTTAAGCTGATTTGTCGATGATCCGGTAATAAAGGGGGGATTACTACATGAGTGGTTACCACCATAACTCTTGACTTTAAAATTTGTTCCACCTTTAGGAATTAATGCGTGCACCCGCCAAGGACATCTAGGATGTATGCACTTTACTGTGTATACCATTCTCGATGAATGATCTACAGTGAATTGAACATTGTTTGCAATAGACCACTCCACCAAAGCTCTGTGTAGAGAATATTTGCTATCAAATATACGACTAACCCAACCAAGCATTCCAGACTTGTCTACTACATGATCATGCACATCTTTCATTGTAGCTTGATTGGCCCAATCCTTATTCTCATAAATGTCTGGAATCACAAACTCACCAACTGGATGTTGCTCTACTGGTGGATCCGCCTCTTCATCAAGTTCTACATAATCATTGTTTGCAGTGGCATCATGGATCAGTTGATAATCTTCATCGGCGATAACTGCAGCGACATTTTGCAATCCATCATTACCCAAAAATCCAATGTTCACTGGATGCATGTATGCCCCCATCCACATTAGCATCACCACCGTCTGAATCATCTTCGTCCAATCCGGCTCGAGCACCTACTGTCAGATCACGTTCCACATAAGTGCCTCTCACACCGGGATTTATAACTTTAGAAGGGCCCTACAGATAACGATTTACAACTCTAGAGGGGCCAGCTGCATACTGATTAATTGCTCTAGATGTATCGGCACGATCATCGGGCTGGTACTGAGAATACCTATAAGAATCTCATGTATAAAGTTTTATTTTCTGATAATAAGAAATGAAGCTAAATATGTTTAGGGACTCTGTATTTACCACGTGTGGTTGTATCTATAAAGATCTGGAAGATCCGGAGTTATGGTAGGGGCATCTCCACCACCAAAAATATGTGTGATGTTCCTATCCAAAGGCTCATATTGTTCCAAAAATTGTGATGATGGCGGTCTCACAACAAGCATCATTATGACTTAATAAATATTTTATTAATTCAAGTAAAAATATAAATAATCTATAACTATTCTTACCGTAAGGATTGTGGATCATTAGCTAGATGCAAGCCCTTTGATGGAGTCACTTCCTCAACTACACATGGGATGTGACCGGAAGCAGTATATTCTTCGTTCAAATCAACCATTTGTGAAAATTCTCTAACTCTTTCTGGCAGCTGTGAAGCTGATGGCTGACAATCCCTCGACATAAAGCTCAGTAGTGTATCTCTTCTTGTACAAACTCAACATGACGCTCAACGTAACATCATAAAAAATATCGACTGCTCGATAAGTTTTTTGGCCCATAGGCCATCTACATGTTAGTATGAGAATATATTGCTCGGATGAATACCCTATCTCCCCATGTAACAATTTAAGGAAGTCCGTAAACTACAAGTAGGACTGACAAACATCAATTGTCTTTGACATTCTCGAAACTTGGGAGACCACAATCCATAATGATCCAACCCCCCAAGAAAGTAGTACAGGAACTCATGAATTGGATGACATTACCTTGATTCATACGCTAAAGTTAAAAATTAAGGGAAATCAAAGCAAAGAAAAAATGTATGGAATATATATACTTAAGCATATAAATTTCATAAGGATGAGTTCTTTTAGGTGAAAATGAGGATAGAAATTGATCCACCTACTGACTTAATCTTTATTTCCACTACTCTTTTTTTTTTTCCCACTAATCTTTATTTCCACTATTCTTTTGGGTGAAAATGAGGGTGGAAATTGGTCTAGATTACCCACAAAGCAAGACAACAACCATACATGATCGATATATTGCATGATAGTAACGGGACAAGGGATCTAGAGAAAGAGAGATAGCACATAAAATGATGGAGGTAGGAGGTGACCTCGTGCAGATTGGACCACGACCTGCAGGCGAGATCAAGAGATAAAGTTAGGGTGTGAGAGAGAGAGAGAGAGAGAGAGAGAGAGAGAGAGAGAGAGAGAGAGAGAGAGAGAGAGAGAGAGAGAGAGAGAGAGAGAGAGAGAGAGAGACCATAAGAAGGACCATGACCTAGAGGCGGATTGAGAGACAGAGAGTGGGTGTTGGGGGGAGGGGTGAGATTGAGAGACAGAGAGTGGGGGTGGGGGGGGGGGGGAGGGGTGAGATTGAGATAGAGAGTGCGGGTTGGGGGGGGGGGGGGGGGGGGGGAGAGAGAGAGAGAGAGAGAGAGAGAGAGAGAGAGAGAGAGAGAGAGGCAGGGTGTGTTTATCGGGACGGTAATAAGGGAAACCCGACGAGCCGAGTGTCTATTTCAAAAAATTGGAATTTATGAAGGTCATGAAAACATACAGCGTGTGAGTGTTAGTTCAGATAATTGGGGTTTATGTAGGGCCCACACCTTCAAAGCATACCAGGTGTCTACAAAAGCGGGTTTATTACTATCTATTAAACCCGACGTTTTTAATACCGGTTATACACATGTTGAGATTACCCAGTGTCGATAGAAGCGGGTCTATTACTAGCTATTAAACCCGACGTTTTTAATACCGGTTATACAGATGCCGAGATTGCTTATGTAGGTTTTAATGAACTCGGCATCCTAGCTGAAGAGTTTATCGGGCACTAGGAAAAAAAAGTACAGCTAACGGACAAGCACTTTTTAGCGCTGACCTGCCACGAGACTATCAGAGCGCTAGACTGTTAAATACTTATGATTAGCAACGATTGATATAAATATTTATTTTTTAAATATTAATTTGAAAAAAATCTTGAAAAAAAAGTCGACAGTCAACGCGACGAGCGCTTTTCGGCACTGACATGTCACGTGGCTGTCAGAGCGCTAGACTGATAAATACTTTCGTTTAAAATCTATTGAATTAAATATTGTTTAAAAAATCTCATTTTTTAAAGTTTGGTTGTACTTAGAGATTACTGCAGTGCAAATATTAACTTAAAAAAAAAAAAAAAAAGGCCAAAAACAAATTCAATGAAAGAAATAAGAAAGAAGAAAGAGAGGAGGAAGGCATCACCTGCCTCTTCCTGGCGTCATCGTTCATAAATCATAGGAGGCGGATAAATCTTTGCAGAATGTTGGCGGGTCCTTCCCTCCCAAACCCCCAACCGGACGGCGCCATCATAATGCCAAACCCAAACCCTAACCCTTCTCCTTCAAACGCTTCAGCAGCTCAGCAATGGGAGGCGACCGCTCGTGCCTGGTTATCTGCACTACAGGTCCCCCGAGCCCCGACGGCGAGCGAGATGGACGCTTGGATCGATTCGAACCAGGCCTCTCTTCCACCGGAGCTCAGTTCGCTGCCGCGGCCTCAGCTCCACCAGCGGATCCTCTCCCTCGACAACCCCACCCCTAGTTCGGACCAGGTACACCCTCCTCACCATTCAATCACCAAGATCCCACTCGTCGCCAACTGTGCAAACGCTCCAAATATCCTGTCTTTGCAGGCGGTGGATGCTAACCAGGTGGAGCATCCCTACCGGTTCCAGCGCACGGACCTGTGGATGCCCGTCTATTCGTGGCTGGAGTCGCTGGACACGAACGAGATAGTCCAAGCGGAGGAGATCACCGGCTGGCTGTCAGCGAATCCCGAGGTGAAGGATCGGTTGTTCTCGAGGCATCCACGCTACCATTTGATGCACTACATACAGAAGCTGCACATGAAGGTGCTGAAGAAGAGAGGAAAGCTGCCAAAGGTGCCATTTTTGTTCACATTACTCCCCTTGTACTGAATTCTTATCCTTGTCCCTGCTCATTCACTAAGTCGGTTGATGCTTAAATACTGCGGAGTGCAGTAAAAACTTCGGGACTTGACATCTTGATTCAGCTTCAGCTGGAACCTTACATTAGTCAGTTTTTCTTGGTTGTTGGGCTTGAATTCGGAGTTCAAATTCTTCCATGAACAAGGAGAACCCACTGACTTGATGGGTTTCGTGAAGCTAGGATAACTTACATTAGCCAGTTTTTCGTGGTTGCTAATGTTGGGCTTGAATTTGGAGTTCAAATTCTTCCATGAACAAGGAGAACCCACTGACTTGATGGGTTTCATGAAGCAAGGATAATGCAATTGAACAAACCACATTCGGGCAACAAATTACTGAACTCCACATTCGTAAAAGTGGGATTAACAGAATGTGGCAACTTTGCAATAAAACAAGGTTCAATCCCTCACCCTCTCTTATTTGTTAAGCTTAAAATCCGTCATACATCAAGGGTTAGGTTCGCTAAATACAAGGTGCAATCTTTTGTATATGACTTCCTGAATAAGTCAACAGGTCAACACTCATAAGGTAAGAAAGCACAACATTCCAAGCTGAATTTACTGCGAAGAGGCATAAGTCAAACTTCAAAATGCTTAGGGTGCTCATGGAATCTTGAGCAATCTGTAGCACACTAATATCGTCATAATGCAAAGATGTTGGAGTAAAATGCAAAATTCCATATCGGTGTACAAATCACATAGGCTGTATTTGTGGAACTCTCCTCTTGATAAGACTTGGTGCTGAATCAAGCAACAAGAGATCTTTACTGGAATTCTTTAAGATAGGGGAGTTACTGAGAAGCACTTGTGCCCATTATGGAATGCATATCAACTGGATCATGAACCCACTTGCATCGTCGCGAGCCTGAAGCCGAAGCATGTTCTAATAAGAAAGAGGATCATAAGTGGTAGCTAGCTATGGTTGTAAAGAGGGCATAAGGTGACTCCAAAAGGGTAGACAAGAAAATCTCAACACATGAATGAGATAAATAATATTTCGAGAGATGATGAGATGGACTGTGCCATTCACCAATAGTCGGTGGTGTTAAAGTTTGCAAGTGGATAGGGTAGATGGATTGAGGATCATTACTGGACATGAAGAAGTTTGGTTCAAACGGAGAAGAGTGACGAAAATTGGTGAAGTATTAATACGTTGAAGATCTGTGTCATGCTCATTGGCCAATATTATACAAGCCAAGCAGGTTCGGGAAACTAGGTCTTTGACTTATGCGGATACAAGAAATAATTTGTGGTATGTCATCCACCAAGTCTACAAAAGTATCGTAGGAGGCCTAATCAGCTATGTGTAGCTCTTGATTAAGTAATGTTCATTGTACTCGTTGTGAGAATGATCATTATATATTTGTATGTGATGATCATGTGACCAATATAAAGTAGAAGAATGCCTCATGTAAAAGTTTTGTAGGTACCTCCAAGTAGGTTTTCTCATGGAGATCATTGTGAGGAAATTCATTCTTGATGCCAAGATTATAAATGTCCTTTAACAAAGTTTTGGAGATTAAAGAAAGGTCGTCCTAGCCATATGATTCAAAGAACCTTTGTAGTTGGCACCTAACTTTTGTTGGAACTTAAGAGTCAAAACCACCTAATGAATTCATTTTTTAGACTCTTGAGCTTATAGATTTACCAACAAGTAATGATGAACTTGCCAGGCAACAATGACACAAGATCCTTGACATGTGCTCCATGATAGCAAGTTCCCTAGCCATGATAACTTGCCCCCTTGGGCCCCTAGAAGAGCAATAGCCTCCCTACAAGTTTTTGACTTTTGATTGGGGTTAATGACATTAGAGAATGTCTTAAATTTAGAGGAGACGACGTAGGGCAACGTGGGTAAGCCTGACCGATGGGTTACATTTGCAAGGAGGATTATAACGTGTTTGTGTAGTATTATCAATAGGAGGATTACTTGGATATGAAATTAGGAGTGCACCTTCAAAAAGGTTGATTTAGATTTGCATGAGCAAACTAGAGAGTAGGAGGTAGGGGGTGTAGCTGAGAGCCTGGAGTGCATACAAAACTTATAAAATGTGAATAATTGAGGCATGAGAGGAGATGGAAACCACCACACGGCGAGTCACAATTCTCAACAAATTGGACATTGTACAAGATGAACATCCATGTTTCATCAGGGTTATAAAATACAAAACTTATAAAAATATAAACAACTGAGGTTGGAGACCTGCAAGAACACTGCGAGTCACAATTCTCAACAATTGGACATTGTAAGAGATGAACATCCATATTTCAGTAGGGCCGTAACATTAACACGTTTTCTGCTCTGGGAAGTACTGTGACATATGGCAAATGAGTTCCTATGACATTGTCGTAGGGACTACCATATGATGTGTAGTCATTTTGTGACATATGACACTTAGTGTGCTGGTTTTTTATGAGGATAGTCAACTTACGTTAGATATGACATCTACAAAAAATTAGCACATTTTGAAACTTCCAGGTGCATCAAATATGCGTTTTAAGTTAACGATTAACATGTCCGATAAAGCTTCTAATATTTGATGCCCCTAGAATTTTTAGAAATGTGCTGATTTTTTGTGGATGTTCTATCTAAGGTTAGGGAATCCTCCTCTTAAAAAATCAGCACATTCAAAAACTTCTTGTGTCACGAAGTAATCATATGTCATAGGGTGTTCTCTGGGACAAAGCCTAGCCCTTCATCATGCATGCATCAGGTGCGCTCCCCACCTCTACGATCCAAGAAATTTTCAGACCACTGTACAGTGGTCCGAAAATTTCTTGGACTGTAGCGATGGGTAGCATGACTGGATTGCAGCGGCGGGAGGAGGTCTGGTGGTTGCCTGGTGAAGGGGATGAGTGCGATTCACCATTTAGGTAGGGGGGGGGGGGTCCGAGTGTGATTTACCGGGTTAGGGTAACTTGTCGGTCAAGGTTGAGCATGATTCGTCTTGTCGGGGTGGCCTGTCGGAGAGCCTAGGGGGGGTTCACCTAGTCAGAGTTGCCTGCCAGAGGGATTGAGCACGATTCACAAGGTCAGGTGTTTGGAGGCACCTCCTGAAACATCCCCAAAGCCCTCCCCCCCCCCCCCCATGACTGGTGAAACCCTCAGCCAGGTTATCTGAAGTCCTCCTTCCCCCACCTCCTCCACCAACTGCAAATCACCGTCTCATAGTGCGCTTCTATGCGCTACGAGACAATATATTCGAGGCACTGTAGCCGCTACATCGTTTCGACATTTTTGTCCTCTATGAAGCACGGATACTCCAAAATACATGAAGTATCCATACTTGATACGTATCGGACACGGATAAGTCCCGGATACGGCTCGGATACGTGTTCGATACGTTTCGGGCGTATCCTGAATTTAAAAACCCTGAAATCGGTAGGGATACATCCTGGATACGACTGGGATACGGCCAGATACGGAAGGGATACGTGGGTTGCGGGTTTAATTTTTAGTCGGATTAAATTCGATTTTTTTTAAACCCAAACCCAAACCCAAACAGTGCAGTCAATATTAACGGGTTTGGGCTTGGGTTCGGTTAAAATTTAAACCCGAACCCGAACCGAATCCGAACTTAAAAATAACCCCCCCCCCCACCCTGTTCTGTACACGAGCGAGGGGAGAGGGAAAGGCGAGGGCCGCGAGCCCTAGCCCGCCGTCCGTCGCCCTCGTCAGCCCGCCGTCCGTCGCCCGCGTCCGCTGTCAGCCATCGCCCGCGCCGGTCGTCCGCTGTCAGCCATCGCCAGCCATCGTTAGCCTTCGCCCGCGCCGTCTGCCGTCGCTCGCTGTCCGCCGTCCTTCCGTGCTTACGCCGGGGACCTCCCCAAGCCGATCCCCACGGGTGAGCCCCCTTTCTTACTCACACCTGACTGTTACAGAAAAAAAAAAACCAGCATGAGAAAGAGAGAGAGAGAGAGAGATGCTTACATGGAGTCTATGGAGATCTGTCCACTGCAGATGCATCGAAAGGTGCCTGAACTAATCCATATCATTACCAAAATATGTATGCATAAGGGATAGAAAGGAAATCATGAGGCACAAGTAGAACAATGAAGTATAACATGACGCATGATAGAACTGTTTTAACTGTTTTTCTGAGTAGTTGTGAAAAAATATTCCAACTTGAATGTAGGCCAAAAATATGTCGATGTGAAATATTTGCTGATTGTGCTTCTGAGAGCTAACAAGATTGTGTCCAACAAAATGAAGTTATAAGCAAGGATCAAAATATCGAGATATTTCTCATATACCGAAAATGGTATATCTCGCAATTCGCAAATATTCCCAATCAATTACAACATATCGCGATATTTCATGAAATATCTCGTTTTTTTGATCTCGACATAATATCAAGTTTTGATCCTTGATTATAAGTGAAGTTCTCAGATGATGTGTGATCATTACAATCTAACGGTGAAGACACCTATTGTGGCAAAATCGCCGGCCAAATTTCCGACACGACACTAAAACATGTACTATATTACTATCTCGAATTTTCATGTGTTATTCATATGTTTGTTCTAATATCATGCAAGGTTTGAACTTTGAAGTATCTTATAGCAAGCATCATGGGTCTATAATGTTTAAGGCTTTAAGCACTTCATTACAGAAATAGAGATGTGAAGACTATCATTACTTGTATAAAATAACCTACTTACCTACTTTAATAGTTCTATCAATTAATAGTTTTTACTTCTTTTATATCTCCTTGGTGAATTAAATGTTTAAGCACTTCATTACAGAAATAGAGATGTGAAGACTATCATTACTTGCATAAAATAACCTACTTTGTACTTTAAATAGTGCAAAATTCTTAAATTGTTTTTGACTTCTTTGATGGCAGGAAAATGAATACAGGTAGTTCAGCTGATTCTTCTAGCACTAGGGGAGGGAACAATCCCATTGAACAAGATGATCATGCCCCCCTTTGGAAATATGTTACAAAGTTAGAAAAGGCTGGAGAAAAAGGGGGAGGAAATTGTATTTTTCAGTGCAATTATTGCCAACAAGTTTTTAAAGGATCTCATTATAGAGTGAAGGCACATTTGTTGAAACAAACGGGTCAAGGAATTAAAACATGTCCTAAAGTATCTGTGCAACATTTGATGGAGATGCAGAGGGTTGTAGAAGAAGCCTCCTTAAGATTGGAGAATGCAAGGCCGAAACAAGTTCCTTTGCCATCGTCTTCAAGCAAAGTTGGTTCTTCTTCGGAAGTAGTGGGAAGTAGAAGCATTGTGTCATTTGGTGAGCCAAAGAGGAGGAAGGGAATGTGCAATACTGACATCGAGAAAGCTTTTAACCTTGGGGCTAGAGAAGAGTTACATGGTGAAATTGCAAGGATGTATTACTCGGGTGGGCTACCATTTCACCTTGCAAGGAATCCCCACTACATTCGACCCTACACTTTTGCGGCAAACAATGCGATTAGTGGTTATATCCCGCCGGGTTACAACATGCTAAGGACAACACTTCTTCAAAAAGAGAGGGCTAATGTTGAGAGGTTACTAGATCCAATTAAGAAGACATGGAAAGAAAAGGGTGTAAGCATTGTTTGTGATGGATGGAGTGATCCTCAAAGAAGGCCAATCATCAATTTCATGGCGGTGACCGAAGATGGACCTATGCTCTTGAAAGCGGTTAATTGTCAAGGTGAATACAAGGATAAATACTTCATATCTTCTTTGATCAAGGACACTATTATGGAGGTTGGACCTCAAAATGTGGTGCAAGTAATTACCGATAACGCTCCTGTGTGCAAGAGTGTCGCGTTGCTTGTTGAGGCTCAATTTCCACATGTTTTTTGGACACCATGTGTGGTGCATACACTCAACCTCGCCTTGAAGAATATATGCTCCGCAAAGAACACTCAAAGGAATGAAGTTACATATGAAGAGTGTAGTTGGATTACAACTATTTCCGAAGATGCTATGGTGATAAAAAATTTCATCATGAACCATTCTATGAGATTAGCTATGTTCAATGATCATGTGAATTTGAAGATGCTCTCCATTGCGGATACACGCTTTGCTTCTACAATTGTGATGCTTAGAAGATTTAAACAAATAAAGCGTGGCCTCCAAAATATGATCATTGGTGATCGATGGGCTTCATATAGAGAAGATGATATTGGTTAGGCGGCATTTGTCAAAGAGAAGTTTTTAGATGACTTGTGGTGGGATAAAGTAGACTACATTCTTTCATTCACGGGGCCTATATATGAAATGCTACGGATGACCGATACGGATAAGCCTTGTCTTCACTTGATTTATGATATGTGGGATTCTATGATAGAGAAAGTGAAACATGCTATATACCGCCACGAAGGAAAGCACACAAATGAAGAATCAAGCTTTTATATGGTGGTGCACAACATTCTAGTGGAAAGATGGGAAAAGAGCAACACATCATTACACAGTCTACACTGCTTGGCACATTCCTTGAATCCAAGGTAACTATTTATGCTCTTAATATTTTAGTCTTCAACATACTAGTGGATTCATAACTCATGACAATAAAGTGAATAAACTATTTCTTCTCTTATAGATATTATAGCACAAATTGACTTGAAGAGGCTCCCGATCGTGTATGTCCACACAAGGATGCAGAGATTTCAATTGAAAGAGATAAGTGTTTTAAAAGATACTTCTCTACTTTGGTGGAGCGAAGAGCGGTTAATGTGGAGTTTGCTCTCTTTTCGGCGGGCATGAAGGCGTTTGCGGATAGTGAGTCCCTTCAAAATAGAGGACACATGGAGCCAAAGATTTGGTGGGTTATCCATGGATCTTCCACACCTATACTCCAAACCTTGGCTTTGAAGATACTTGGACAACCTTCTTCTTCCTCATGTTGTGAAAGGAATTGGAGCACCTATTCATTTATACACTCCTTGAAGAGAAACAAAATAACGCCTCAAAGAGCCGAAGATTTGGTATTCGTGCACAAAAATCTTCGCTTATTGTCAAGGAGAGGTCAAAAATATAATGAAGGTGAAACAAAGATGTGGGATGTTGGAGGGGATGCATTTGATTCATTAGAAGGTGTGGGGATACTTGAGATTGCAAATCTTTCCCTTGATGAACCGGATTTGGAAGCCATACTATTTACTGACGATGGCATTGCCGATGATGACGACGAGGTCCTTGAAGTTGGGTTGAATTAAAGGATTGAAGACTTGAAGTTAAATCTCTCATGTTGTATCCTTTTGGTTTTATGTTTTTGTTCAAGAGTTCAAGACGAAGTATGAACATGGTGTATGTAAAGCGTATGCTTATTTTGTTTTTTGTCGTTTTGGACTATCTATTTCAGACTATTTGTAATGAATCTAATGATGAAGTCACTTAGTCATATGATTAGTTAATGCTTATCTTATTGGATAATAAATTAATATTTTAATATTTTAATTTAAATTTATATTTAAAAAATAATAATTTATTGCCGTATCCTTAGCCGTACCCGTGTCCTACTTTTTTAAGATTTGCCGTATCGCCGTACCCGTATCGTATCGTACCCGTATCCCGTATCCGTATCCATGCTTCTTAGTTTGTCCTCTAGCACATAGAAGCGCACGGGATCGGACGAATGATGTACCGGACCGGGATATGTCTCAGGTATTCCCTGGTGCCACAGTACAAGGAAGTCAGGGAACCATTTCCCATATATATATATATATACTTATGATTCGATTACTCAAATAATTATTATTATCTTTCACCATCATCAAAGTTTTAGCATTTGCTGATTTTTGTGGATGTTTATCTATGGCAAGGTGATCACCCTCACCAAAAACCAACAAATTCGGCAACCACTAGACATATCAAACATGAGATTCAAATTAACGGTTAAAATGGACTGCCGATAAAGCTTCTAAAATTTGATGGCACTAGAAGTTTTACAATGTGTTTATTTCCGTTGGATTTGTTATCTATGGTAAGGTGATTATTCTTACAAAAAATCAGCAAATTATGAAACTTCTATATAGGTGAAAGATCATAAGTAATTATATAAGTAACCGTAACGTAAGTAAACAGATGCCTATATATATATATAAATATAAATATATATATATATATATATATATATATATATATATATATATATATATATATATATATATAGAGAGAGAGAGAGAGAGAGAGAGAGAGAGAGAGAGAGAGAGAGAGAGAGAGATGATAAAATGCGGCGTGCGGTGCGTGCGGTGTCGCACTGCAGCCGTCTGATGCACCGGTGCGTGCATTGCACGCACCGCAGCGGTGCATCAGACGACTGCGGCGCGACGCCGCACGCACCGCACGCCGCATCCTAACACGCCTCTCTCTCTCTCTCTCTCTATATATATATATATATACACACACACACTTGTGAACCTACTTGAAGTTCTGAAAAAGAATCACATGGAAGGCCCTATAAATGCGTGACATTAAATTCTAGGGTTTGCTTAGTCATTGTTGGGTTACTTCCTTGTAGGACAACTTGACTCCAATGATTTCCATATTCTGTTAATCAGTACTGGTTGTATGTTAAATCTTTTTAAAGCAACATATTCTGTTTCTCTTTTGTATTCATTCTAGGAGGATACTAAATTCATTGACAATTGACACTATTTGAGCAGGGTATGCACCTTTCCACTGTAAAGGCTTCAGTAAAGTCCCTAAAAGTCGGCGTGACAAAGCGTGGAGTTCCTTTTCCATGTGCGAACTCTTTCTTGATGTTATGCACATAACAATATTTGTTTTTCCGTAGAATAATATATGTTCAATGTCTTTATATGTGTTCTTAGCAACATCAACAGGCTGTTTATGATAATCTTTTTTGTGCTGCTTTTTTTCACTGTTTTGATTTTTACTGGTTCATGATATATTGTCTCAAGTCTATCTGCCATATTAACTCCCATTATCTTTTGAGACTAACAATTGTATGCAGAAAAGTCATGAAGCATGCTTAAATTTTATACTTCATTTTTTCAGTCACAAATAATTAACAGAGCTGCGCCGGGCCTGTTAGAAACTCTTGGCTCTTATAAATTTATAATGCAACGAGTGTACGAATAGGGACTTGGTCTCAGACTCTGGCGCCTCATGGTTCACACTATGCTCGCTCAAAATGTCTAGAATAATGTGATCCATGAGCTTGAAGATTATGAAGTGATTTCCATACATTATACTAAAAATAACTCTGATGCTTCTCATATTACTTTGTTTGATAGGACTAAAATACTTCAAACCATTGAACTTTCATACGTTCTCATTAGAATTGTGTTTCTTTGGGAAATTTCTTACCAAATTATATAGTAAAATAGGCTATGCTATGCATGAACTTCCAAGTAGTTAGGGTACTCCTTTGCTAAACAATTGCTTCTAGCAAGGATCATCTAATTTGATGAATTATCCAAATGATTTCTTTCACTTAAGTGATGAATAAATTATAACGAATATATGTGCTCCATGTCTCCATTAAAAAAAAAAAGCTCATTGTCCCACCCCCACGGGCCACATGCATGCAACACTTGATACCCACTTCATATTGGTCTTATTTTCAAAAGAGTATGGTTTTTTGGTTTACCTCAACTTTTTGTAAAAAAACAATAAAACAGTGATTCTGAATTTTGGCTAAGTCTGTAGGAAAAATAAGTTTTTGTGAAAGTATTTTTTTTATATATTCAAAATGTTTTACCGGTTTGTGGGTTTTTAAGTTGGATCTTATACTTCCAGATTTTTTGGTATTTTTTCCGGTCTAAAATATTTTGAGGTTTTTGTTCCACTGAACTTTTTTTTTAGCAAAAACTACGGAGTTTGATTTTGTATAGGAACTGAAAAATTACATTTTGATTACTTTGTGTTTTGATTTTTTATTAAATCCAATGTGGGGCATTTGGTTATTTGCATAAAATAATACTTTAATGTTTTTTTTATGTAAATAATATTGATGTGCAAGTTGTTTGTTGAAATACCCCTTTACCCTGAAAACTAGTCCGAAACCTGGAGGGTTTCGGAACCAGTTCCATCCGAAACTGATCCGAAACGGATTGTTTCAGCCGAAACTCAAAACCCTGGGTATTAGCTTATAATGGCTTGTTCCTATTTTACTCATATTCCTACATCAATTCATGCCTATAGAGTTGGTAGCCCAAATTATTATTCAATAGATCCACTTTTGGTTAAATCAATTTATGTTTCTGTTATCAAACAATTTAGGAAGTTAATATCTAATGGTTAAAGTTTATAGCTTTCGAAAAGCACATGTGGATTGGGTGTTCCTTGTTTTTCTGTTGGGGAAATTGTTTTTTCTTCTGTCAATATTTTCTGATTTTCTAGAGTGATACGTATTACGTACCACCTTATTTTTTCTTTTTCCTTTTTTTACTGAAACTTTGTGGTTCTTTTTTACTGAAGCTTGCATTCTTTCTTTCTCTCTCTCCCCCCCCCCCCCCCACCCCTCTCTCTCTCTCTCTTCTAATCCTTATTTTGATTTATCTAATCTATTATACCATTGTGTTCTGTTTGTCATCATTCTTTGTTCTGCCAATGCTTTCCCTTTCTAGTTTAATAGGTTTTACCAATGCATGTAAGTTTTGGCGAAGACATATTAGCCATTTAAGACTTACGAGAAGTGTATTCTTTCTGATCAACTTGTATAACTTCGTTTAAATAGATTTTTGACTGTCCTATGTTTTACAGACAAATACTCAGGCAAGGAATTCGGAGACAATAAAATATTGTTATTTAAAAAGAAAGAGGCATATCTTAGATATGAACTGTAAGTGACCAAATTAATTTTTTTCAGATTAGTTTGTGAAGTATTTGTGCTTGCCTGCAATACTCTTTATATGGTTCAGTTTAACAGATTTACAGAACCAACTAGCTAGTTTCCTCGCAAAGCACAAACATGCAGTCAAGTTGCAGAATCCCCATTCACCATCTTTTCTTAAACAAACGTCTGAAAATGAAACCAATTATCAGTCATCGGATGGGATTAAAAAGGACGAAAATATGATGATTATAGCTGAAGGCGCTTCTCACTCTCAGGATATGGTGAGCATACATGTTATTAAACAGACAAAGCCTATGCCAACGTTAGACACAAAGAATGGTAAAAAAAGAAAGAGGGATCCTGTCACAGCGACTCCTGCATGGTCCTATTGTGCAGCATTGCCTGGTATGGTGGTTTCTTTGCTTGGTAAAATTTTTGATCCATATTTTTTGCAAATAGATAGGATGCTTTTTTGTTACATTGACTTCGTTGATATGTTTAACTGATATTACTCACTTAAAGGCCTATGTTGTACTCCATCATTGAAATGGATCAAGGTACAATGTGATATTGCTGCCACTTCTCTCCATATGGAACTTCCATATATCAACAGACAACCGCACAAAAGTCATTGATATACTTAACATTATTCATTCACAAGCTAATGCGAAATCCAGATTGGAGAAGGATATGGTCCTGGGATTTCCACAATTGGGACTTTATTCCTAGCTTATTGTCTAACATTAGTAACATGGTTCACCTGGGATCCCATGCAAATCAGCAAGGACGACCTTGCACGGCTTCGCTAATCTTATCACTAAGGTGTCAACGTAAACTTATTTCTCGTCTTTTGTGGTATTTCACCTCTAATCACTACTCATCCGTTTATCCTTCAACATCAACCGGTTCAGAATTCCAGTTAGCACCCAGGCTTGTATCTAATACTATTTTTACACAGTGAAGTTTCATATTTTTTGTCATGCTAAATGGATACACTATGGTACTATTTCTTTGTGACACTTCTCTGCATGATTAATCCAATGATGAATGATATGGCTATGGAAAATACAACCTATTCTTTAACTAGAAGCAGCTTTGTAAATTCTTACGTGATTTGTGTGATGATGTATGGTATCATTATGGGAAATATGACCTATTCCTAAGCTAGGAGCACAAGTTTTTACCTCGCAGTGTAACCAAAGCGGCGCCTAAGCACTGCCAAGTCGGGAGCCCAGGCGTTCTAGAGACCACAATGCCTACACGCCCCTAGTCGGTTGGTTTTTCCTGGGCTGCCACCTAGACCGCTTGGCGCCTGGGGAGTTTTTGTAGTTTTTTCGGGCAGCTTTTAGTAGGAAAAGAGAGGGAGAGGGTTCAGATTCACCACCGAAAGAGAGGAGGGGTTCCAGCTTCTACACCGAAACAACAAGTCATTTTTTTATTCAATATTCCATCGGTTATTTGGCATCCATAGATAATCCGGGCGGGCTTCCAAATTTTAAATGGGACAAGTGGTCCTGATCCAAAGGGACACTGGATGCATCATTCTCCTCCGTCGAAGTCCATACATTTGGTTATGTCCCCATCACTTTCTCTTCCAAGTGCATATGCGAGCTAGTCACAAAATGCAGTGGAAAATGCCGATTATAAATCCAATCAACTTTATCAAAGGCCTGAAACAGTAGAGTCAGGGAAAGAACTATGAGCAAGTGAGGGAGATATTGAATTGATAAGACAGTCATGGTAGAGAATCGAGTGAGGACAACTGTGAAACAGGGTATTAGAACTTGGGTTTAGATGCGTATTAAGCATTTTAGTTTCTGGAAGTTTTTTGTTTTAAATTATTTGTTGAGAAACTTTTAGGTCCCATAGTTTTACTGTTTTTTGGGTCATGATGATTTGATGCTTATATAATGATCTAAGAAGCACTGACACTGGTACGGGGACACGGGTACGACACGACACGGGTACGCCGACACGGCAAATCCTAAAAAAAGAGGACACGGGTACGGCTGGGACACGGCAAAATAAATTAATATTTTATATATATATTTTATGTGTGTTCATAATTCATATATATTTCAATAACCAAAAAAATCTCATATAAAACAACTAAAATGAAAATTTAATGCATACTGAATCGCAACAATTAGTTACACCCAACCCGATTGGTGAATCACATACAACCCTAAATGGCATGGAAAAGAACGGCTGTGTTTCAGTTTTGGATTCAACCTATCTGAAAACTCAGAGGATCAAATAGGTTAAAGCCAAAACTGAATTGTAATCGTCCGTTACAACCAGCCTGACAAGTGAATTATACTCAGGCCCAAATGACATGCAAAAAAACGGCTGCGATTCAGTTTTGGCTTCAACCTATCTAATCCTCTAAGGCAGCTTGTGACCCGACCCTATATCGAATAACCCGTCAACCCGCTGTGTCCGGTGTGTGTCCAGCGAGTGTCCGACGAGTGTCCGGCAAGTGTCCGACAGTGTTCGGCTCCCGGAAGCACGTGGGAGATGGCACATGCGTGTCCGGTGCGTGTTCGGCGAGTGTTTGGCGAGTGTCAGTGTCCGACATGGGTACGGGAGGCTTGGGGAAGTGTCCGTGCTTCCTAGATAATGATTGATGAACTAATGCTAAACCCCACAACCTTGAAGCTATAACTATTTTTTTTACTTTTTTCATGGTCATGTATGCCAAAAATTAGCTTAAAGCCCGAACACGTGAAGATAGGTATAAAGTATAAACATCATATGACAATTTCATATGAAGCGATATGCTTCTAGCGATGACAGTCGCTCTACTGGGGATCGCCACCCCCCTGGTGAGCTGCGATCTCCCGGGAAACTTTGGTGTCTCTACTGCAAGAAAGAGGGTCATGTCAAGGAGACCTGCTATCTGCGTCTAAGGAACTTGCCACAGACCACTACTATCGCGTCTACCTTGACTTCTGATCTCTCTCAGCTTGTTGCTCAGGTCAGCAACTTCAACAGGCTCTTACTCTGCTACAGAGAGCACCTTCTATTGGCTATGCAGTCAAAGTCGGTAGTCTCATTATGAGCGACTAACTACAATGTCATGCAAAAGTTTTGATTAGAAGCAACAAAAGCATCTTCTGTCCTCCTACTATGCAAAGTCCATATCGTGGAACAATCGTATTTATCTAATTATCTCTATTGTTGTTTAAGCGATACAATCCATCTTAACAAGTCTACCATTAGCCAAATTATTTTGAAGCAGCTCCCCTAAGCCAGTTGTAAGCTTGATGTAGAGGCCTTCTTGACACTCTGAAAATCCCCTTCAAACCACATGCTATTATCTTCTAAACCATGAAAGATTTGTTGCCAAGAGGTAACTCCATTTATAGTGAGAGATGAAGATAGAGAAAGTTGAGCTAGAGTCCAAGATTAGAGCCCGAGTTCTTGTTGGAAATTACATGATATGGTGTCAAAATTGCCAATCTTGTCCAAAATGTTGGAAATTAAAAAACTGTATAATTTAGGTTCTTATAACCTCTTTTTTAGATGGATCCAAAACTAATGGTGACATGCCACGATTGTAAGAAAATACAAGGTTGGATAACGAAATCAGTGATCCACATATTAGAACATTATTATTTTGAATGATATTGATGATTACTTTAGATGGCCATCTATTTATTTTTGTGTTATGGTGATATAGTCATTGTCTATCTTGTGATCACTTATTGCATATATTAGTGGACACCAAATCGTATAGGTTTTGTTTTTTTAGTCATTTTGGACATTGTAGTCCATGATGAACTGTGCTGATCATAATTTAGAATGCTTAGCATGTAATTTGCAGTTTGACAATATAGTATTCTAACTCGACTTATCAAGTGAGACTTCTCACTCCCATGGAATTTATATAAATGCATGTTATACATTGTATGGATCAACTCTGACTTCTCATTTTTCTATTAGAGTAATTATTGTTGTTTCATGAATAAGCTGTATTCCTAATGGTTGGAGCACTCCTAGGGTCTTAACAATGTTATGTAGCATTATTTAATTTACCTATTTACAAAACTACTATGTGAATTACACTGGATTACAGGAACATCTCAAACCGATCAACCTTCATGTTCACATTGTGAAGAAGCAACAACACACAATATTTCGGATGGAGATGCAAACTCATCATCTTTGCAGAGATCTTCCTTCCGAAAAAACATTTTGAGATGTTTGCAAGGGCGCGAGAAAGGTATTAGCTGGCCATTGTCTTGTTCTCATGGAGGTTATGCGGGAAGGAACCGTGAAAGGTTGATTCCATTTCTTGAAGGCATGTTCTTAGTCATTTCCTCCCATTTTTCATTGTGCTGAACTTTATGGAATATTGAAATAGCGGTAAGGTGGTTTTGGATTGCCGGTCTTTGGACTTTTAGCTCAATTTCTTCAAGTTTAATAATAGGTTGGAGATCTCTTGGGAGTCAATTTGAAGGGCCTGCTGTGTGGTTCAGCCGTAGAAATTATTCTTCATGGGTTCCGACTTGGTGTGCCTATACATCAAGCGTGGCTGTTGCACAACCTAATGGGAGGGTATGTAGTATTTCCTGCTGTAACATGTTTTCATTATAAAAGCTGTTGACTATTATCTCTTTGTAACCTTTTCCTTTTTCAATAAATTCTTTAATGATTTCCAAGGAAAAGATAGTACAAGTACCGGTATTTTCATCTTGAATTGTTCCGTATTAAAACTGTATGGAAAAAGAATGCTATTATTGAATAAACATCTTCATCTGTATTTATTCTAATGGTAATTTGATTCCATATTCTAATTAAACACATTCGTTTCTCTTTTTTATATAAGAAGGAAATAGGATAGACAAGCATGATGCCTTTTGAAGATCTGGTATTCACACAGTTTACCTGTAGAATTGTGTTACAGTACATGATTAGCTGAAAATTGGGAAGAAAACATAAAATACGATGAGAAACGGGAAGGACTCTTGGTTAAGATCTATAATTGGATGGCTTACAAAGTGGAAATGTGTTCTATGCTAAGTGGTGGTAATAGAGGATACATAGGCAACAAATGCTGAAAGAATGATCCACTGTACCAGGTGTCGGTAGAGAAGCTTATTAGGATTTTTAACCTGATTTAGAGAATATCTTGCTCATTACTTTAGACAAGCTTATTTAGTAATTATTACCTGGCCTTGACATGCACACTTATTCATTTTCAGATGCAATTGAAATATTGTTACAAATATGCTTCATTTTCTTGTATTAGTTGAGAAATTGCTCGTAGCCAAATTGGCCTACCATGATGCTATCATCATAAGCTTCATACTTGGAAAATCTTCTTTGCCATGCTTCAAGTTAGACCACGCTGTTGATAGTAAAATACTATAGTTTTCCTGTATAAAATATTTGTCAATTATTAATCTCAAGACTCTCAACTATATGTCTATTTTTGTTTCTTTGGTTTTTAAGACATAGTTAAGGCCTTTCAGAATATTGTAACGAAATTGTTAACACTAATGCTAGATTTTATTTTTAATAGCAACTCCATAGTATGTGGAAAACGTAATGTTGAACTTACCAAAGAGTAATAGATTTCATCATAAGCAAGGTCAATTTTGCATCTCTCTCTCTCTCTCACTAAGGCATTAAGAGTGCTTTCACATTCCCCTCGATGGAACAAGTAAGCAGGAGAACTAGGGTTTTCTTTTAATAATAATTTGATGCATCATACATGAGGACTGCATCTTCTCTGTCCCAATGCAAGTATTTTCCTTTAACATATTTAATGACGATACTTTTATTTTCATCTGTCCATTACCACTTATAATATTTAAACCATTTTTGTTGATATTGACTGTTTAGGGATTGGTATCAAAAAAAACCCTGGTGATAACTGCTGTTTGCCTGTTGTCAGGTGGGGGATGAGTATAATTGGAAACCAGATGAGATAAATATGGAGGGTGAATTACCAAAAATAAACAATGTGTGGTGTATTTTCTTGTCTATCATAAATTACATATATAACTAAACTTATTCCAATCTATTTGGATGTCTCTTTACCGGTCATTATTCAGTATCCTCCAAAACGATAAGCACCTTCAAATCGCTCTCACTACGTAAATGCTATTTTTCTTAGGTTACTATTCATTTAGATCTATTGATCTGAATCGAAGAAGTTCTCTTTGATCTATGCTGTGTTCTCACGAGCGTTGTATATGACCAAACCATCCAAATACATAAATAGCTTCTATCTCACTTCGTCCTCTATTGACGTCACTCCAAGGCTCCATCTACTTTGTCCATTTTGACCTTAATATGCTTCTAGTTCTACTGTCCAACGCAACATCCTAATTGTTTCTTTGTTCTATCTCATTCTTACACGTATACTTCTAGGCCTAGATTTTCCCTTCATCCTCCTTGCTTTAAACATAATAGGATATCATCTATTTCTCTCCCTTTTTATTGTATGAGCATCCTAGCAATGCCAATATATTTGAGACTCTTTGCTTCTATTCCAATGCTTTGCTTTGCTGCACATTGGTTCTCATTAATTGTCTTTTGGAGATTTCACATATCTTCATGCTAGTACCTTGTAAAATTTCATCTCATGCATTTTGTATTGGTCCAACTAGTTTTGAGCCTTCAGTACTTGGAAATCCTGCCCACTTATCCCATGCATTTTGTATTGGTCCAACTATTTTTGGGCCTTCAATAGTTTGAAATCCTGCCACTTTTTTTAAGCCTTTAACAAAAGGATTCTCATAAGACATTTTCTCCTTTTATAGTATGATAAATGAAAGTTATGTCTCATGATCTCATCTTACAATGCGATGAAATATAACTAAGGCAAGTGGTAAAAGTGAAGATTAAATTTAAAGAATTTCGTATCTGAGATAGTATGAACCTACTCTTAAACCAAAAACTGTTATGACATGCTATCCCCTGTTTTTTTCCCCCTTTTTAATCAGATTTTATTCAATAGCTTTATGTTAAATAATGATATGTTTTGAGCATTTAGACTATAGGCACATGTTTTGCATCTCGAAGAATTGATGCAGGCCAAGATAGGGCCCAAGCCCGTTGGCCCTGTCAAAGACCCTTTAGCTAGCCGATGATGGATAAGGCATGAGTTAATGAAGATTTGTTCTTTATTTTAATTTATGATTAGATTGGGGTGTTATGATGTGAATTTAATGTAGCATTGGGTTAGATTTGATTTGTTTTCATGTTTATCTCCTTATAGACCTATAAAAAGGCGTGCATGTAATCAAATTAATTGGTGAATTAGTATGAATGAATGAATGACGAATCATCATTGGCGTATGGACTTGGGTTGTCTCTCTTTTCCTCAATATCTGGTGGATTCCAACTTCCAAGTATTCATATGTGATTCTAATTCATGCTTTCTTCTTTGTTTCTTGCCCCAATCATCCCTTTCTCTTGTTCATTTCTCTTTCTGTAATCTTAGATCACTAGTTATCATTATTTAGAAAAGAAAGGAAAATTACATTGTTTACATCACTATTGCCCTTTCATCCCCACAATCGCCTATCGATGCGTCTACATCAAGTTGGTATTAGAGCACTGGGATTTGTGGCGTTCCAGTACCACAACGAGCCCCACATTGGACGTCATCGTCATCACCATCATTATCGGTTTTTCATCCTCACCACAGGCCATCCTTGCCTCGCTTCGCTTAGCCCACCGATGTCATAATCGACTCTCGCACCTGCATCGACATCAACCGGCCGCCTCATCGCCTCCTTGCCGACTAGATCTACAGAAAAAAAGAACTGTCTGATCTGATCCAAAGAAAAAAAGAGTGGAAGGAGCGTTATATACCTGTTGTAGCCACCTCTCCACTTCCTCCAGCAAGCTTGGCCTTCGTCCCATAGGTCGCCACTGCCCCCTACCATTACAGCCACCTACCCTCTCCTTTGCACACGCCACTTTTTTTTTTCCCTTGTCATTGGCTCCCTGCAAAGCAGCAAAAAAAAAAAGAACGCAACAAAAAAAAAGAAAAGAAAAATGAAATAAGATCTGTTTCCAAATATGAACAGAAAGGAAAGATGGAAAAAGAAGGAAAGAGAAAGAAGAGAAAAGAGAGGAGAAAAAAATTGGACAAAGTTTGAGAGAGGGATCTTTTACTTAGTGTTCTAAAAAGCTAGAAGCCCCTCCCCCCCCCCGCCTAGACTTAGGCTGTGCAGAAAAGCGGCGCAAGCCTCTAGGCGGGGCTAGGCACTGGACATGTATAGATACGATTCTATTATTGGTAATAATAAATTTATGGTTTGGAATGTACTAAAATTATAGATATTATGATATAATATGAGATAATATCATTCTTGCTTTTGTTCTTTTTAAACTTGAGTTTATGGTTATATAAATGATACATGGTCTTTAAAATAATAGTTGGGATAATCTTGAATTTATAGTAAGTTGAAACATATATATTATATATAATATCAAAATAATAATTAAAAAAAAATAAAAAAAAAACAAAAACGCCTAGGCAATGCTTAGGCGGCCAAGGTGCTAGAAGGCCCCCTACTGCCCACCTAGCGCCTAACGCTGTTTAGAACATTGTTCTCACTTGATGTTTGCTCCTACTGCTTGAAGCCATCGGTCAACCCTTAGCCTCTCATCCTCTCTCAGCTGCAACAAAGAAACAACTAACAAAGGGAGAAAAAAAACCTCTGATTCCCTTCCCCTATTACCTCTTCACCCTTAAACCTGAACCCTTAGATACCCATCCAAAGACCACTAATCACAACCATTCCCCATTGTTTTCAAAAAAGGACTGACTCGGCCTCCACTTAAGCTATGAGACCCATTTTTAGTTCAGATCCGACCCGTTTGGCCTAACGAACCCGACTTTGTATTTGGGCCATATCTTTTGATCCGTTAATCGGAATTGGACGAACCAAATTCCAAACTTGCACGATTTTTCGAGCCGGATACATCGAGCATTTTCTTGTCTTGATCTAGTCATCCCAGCATGTAGAATTACGCCTTTTTCCTTGGCGCTCATATCGACATGTACTATTCCGGTAATTATTCTAACTTCGGATTCGTCCCCTTTCTCCAGTTGGCGTTATTTCGCATCCTACTTGGAGATCCATCCACCTTTTGGGCATCCTTATGGCCATCATGCTCTCTATCAGACATCAAGTTGACATCATCACTAAAATTCAGACCCGTTTACAATTCGGATCCAACCCCATTTTCTATTTCAACCCGATATCTTTATTAGGCCATATCTTTGGAACGGTTTGTCGGATTTTGTCAAACAAAATACCAAACTTGCATAATTTTCCGAGCCCGACCCACTCGTACCCTCTGTGTCTCCATCCAGTCATCCCAGCACTACAGATTAAGACTCTGCCCCTGATCATCATGTACCATCAGACCGCCATCTATGCACGACTCCTAGATTGGATGGACACTTCCGGCCCTACCCTCTACTCATCTACATTTACAGAGTTTTTACATATCGGTTAATCAGAGATCGAGCGTAAGAGCTATCTTTACCAGCCGACCCCTTCGTCCAGTGGTTCCTTCATCAAGGGAGATCGGTCGACGAAAGGTATAATGATGTGATGTAGTTGATGGGAGAAATCGAGCGAGAGGCATTGATCAAACAACGACGTAGGGTCCGAACCTCAATCGGACCTCTATCGGATGCACCTCCTGCATTGACAACACCATCTACGGTGCCTGCACCGTCGACCCTACCTCCACCTCCAGTGGAGCCGCTTCCCGTTACAACACCCTCAATGGGGTCTTCTCCAGAGCCCACTGTTGAGCATCCGACGTCACTAGCGGCCCCACCAGCACTTGCATTTCCAGTGGAGCCATCACATCCAGTGGCTGACTTTGTGGGCATGTCCTTTAGCCCTCGGAGTCGAGCAACCATCAGCAGGGGTTGCCTTCGTCAGCCAGTACCAGAACTTCTCTGACTCCTGGTCCCCGCTCAACGACAGTACCACTTTCACATGGGACCCATGAGATGACTACAGTGCAGTGCGACCACACCAGCTAGGCCTCCATTATCAGTTGCGGACTTCGAGACGATCCTTCGGTAACCCTGGTGATGCGAGCTTTGTTACCGGTCCCTGCCACGGCTCCACAGAACTCGTGGATGAGTTCTTTCTGATTTGGGATGAATGGTCGGGACAGGGTCTGGCATGCACGACTTCCACGGCCCGACACATGCTCAAGGCCTAATTAAAATAAAATTCGGATTTAATAATTCATAAAATAGTATTTTCGGAATGAAATATTAAATTTGGAATAAAATAATCATTTTATTTCGAAATTATTATTTTAATCCGAAAATATATTATTTTCGGATTATTAAATATGGTAATTTTAAAGATGTCATTTAATTAAGATTTAGGATAGATTTAGATCTGTTAGTTATGGAAAGTATTATCTTTCTATTTTTGGTAGTTATTTTATGGTTTCTTGGAGACCGAGTAATGATAGCCTATTTATAGGCTTCTCATTTGATAAATGATAATGCTTATGATTGATGAAAAAAAAATGACGGCTTTTGGGCTTCGTTAGGGTTTCCTGGATTGGAATCTGTCAGGGGTGGATTCTCCAAATCCAGTGGACTCCGGATCTTCCCTCTCCTCCCTTCTCCTCCCCCACTATCTCTTTCAAAACCCTAATTTGGAGATCGTAACCCCCCCCCCCCCCCCCCCAAACCACCACCAAACCACACACGCGCACCACCAGCCCAACAACCACCTACTCACCCACAAAAACATTGCCTGCAACTCTCTCCTTTCGCACATTCGCACTTCTATGCAAGTAATGCAACCCTTCATATTCTTGGTTTAACTCTAAAAGCAGAGCCTGAGATCATAAAATATAAAACTGTGCAGCCCATATAAACGTGCTACTGGTACCAGCAAGTTCCGCTACCTTAGTGGATAACATTCCATTAGAAATTCTTCGAGTGTGAATTTGGTAAAAGTTGTTGGCCAGTGACATGTGATTTTACTTGTGAAATTCAAGTGCACTGTTCTAAAGGCGGTTCGGGCGGCCGCCTAGGCGTTTTAGGGGGTTGGCCGCTCCGCTTCAGCAAAAAGCGGCACTGCAGGCGGGTTGAACAAAGGCGGGTGCTTAGGCGGGATCCGACCCGCCTAGGCGCCTGCCTAGGCGGGTAAAACGCGGGCGCCTAGGCGGTCTCACTGTATGCAATTGCTTGAGGAAATTTTTTTTTTTTTCTGTAATGAATTTTTTGTTTCTTCACCATATGCAATTGCTTGAGGATTTTTTTTTTTCAATGTATTGTGATGAAATGTTTAAGAAGCTCTTACGATTTTTTACTATATTGGTTCTTGTATGGTATGAGTTTGGATAGAATTTGGATAACAATATATGATTGGTTGGAATTTGGGTACATCACAATAAAGTTGAAGTACAACTGTATTATCTGGTATACTCAAGTTAGAGGGACAATCGGGTATAGGTATTGAGGTAACCATACCGAAATACCCCTACCCACCCAATCCCCTCCTCCCTTTTCATAAAACTTTTATATTCAGATCGGTAGTTTTGATGTTTGCATATGTAAAACTTTCTAATATTGTTTTTTTATATAGAATTATGAATTTATATATATACATACATATAGAATATATATAATATATTTTATATAGGTGGGCGCCCGCCTTTTTCTCCGGGCGCCCGCCTAGTCGTCCACCTTCCGCCTTCCGCCTTGAAACCACTTGACCGCCCGTCTTCCGCCTTCCGTTTTTTAAAACATTGTTCAAGTGTGTATATGTAAAGTTGAGAGTTTGATAATTGTCACAATCACATACTTGAAGGACTGTAGCTAGTTATAGGTTTGCTTTCATCATCAGACGTCTTATTCTCATAGAAGTTACAAAAGTTACTATTTTAATATATAATATAGTTCGGTACTAGCTGCTTATTCCATGAGCTTGCTCTTCTCAAAATATTTGTTCATCAGGAAAAAGTAACTAATATCATTTCCAACGAGGGAATGCTTAAATCTATTTCTGGAGCAAAATATTGCTGCTTGTTTGCTCTCTTCCATTGATGTTTTTACAACAATTTTTTTTCTTATGAAAAAGCATCTGGTATGTGCTTTCCATTTAACCATTACATAAAAGTATATTTCGGTATCTAGTCTTATATTGGATGGGTCACTCGAGTAGAATAATATTGGTTGCTCAGTTTTTCACTTCTAGATGATATTTTGACAATAGTTCTAGCAAAGAAAATCTTATTCTTTAAGTTTGCAGTAAATTGAAAATTAATTTATTCATACTGGCTTCCAGCAAGGTGTCCAAAAGGTTCTTAATGTGAGGTTTCACCCAGAAGGGCTGCCTCAACTTGTCTGTAGTTCCAATGAGGTTAGTAATGCTTTCATATACATTTACTTGACCAATTTTGTATACTCGTTTCAAATTTAATAGCCTTAAGTGTCTTTTGTATATTGAATTATAAGTTTGTTGTCACACATTAGTGTAAAATATGACACCCTCTATTCTTGCCAAGCTATCTATCAAACCATGGTTCGTCTTAGTTCACTTTTCTGGATTGAAAGACCAACAAGTTAAAGCTGAGCAAAGGTATTACTATCCATGCAGGCCCCAAATGAGTTACTTCTGTATAATCTTCTTTCTGGAAGGGCAACTCAACTCAGTGGTCATAACTGTCAGGTATCCTATCAGCGATGATCCAGCTTAGTTTTGTTATTTTTAATTACTATATGGACATAGTAATTCACATTTTCGTTGCGATAGAAGTGCAATTGTTGTAAATAATGAAGCAGAACTACTAGCTATAAAGGCATGGCAACATTTCTTAGTAGTATACTTTAAAATACCAGGAAAAAATTATGGAGTCAAGCTATGATTCGTAGGACACTTCCCACTTAGCCCTGATGTTGTGTCCACACGTGTGGACACCGACACCCGTGTCCACACTTGTGGACACTTGAAACCATGGTTTCGTTGCATTGTTGGAAACAATAGCGGTCATATGAAAGCATTGAATGTGTCGTGTTAATAGTACCCATCATCCCAGAAAATTCTTATGTATTTGTGGGGCCCGTCTCATGTGGACCATGTGGCTTCTTAGTAAACACATTATCTGTGCTGCATCACTGACTATAATTAGTTTCGTTCTCTATATAAGTCCATAAGAAACATTAATTTGTTGTGTTATTGATGAGAATTTGTTTCTTTCTCTGATGAGAATTTGTTTCTTTCTTCATACCTCTAATCACATACACGGTTGATCATATTTATGCTAAGTATTATTAATACCTAATTAAAATATATCCTATATATGTGTGTTCTCGTATCCAAGTTGTATGATTTTGCTGTGTCCGAGAACTGTGTTCGTGCCGACACTTGACACCCGTGTCCATGTCCCCAAATCATAGGAGTCAAGAGTGATGTGTATACGATATACCTAATGCCACATGCGGGTCAATGTTTGAGTTGCTATCACCTCCTAATGTACATGATACTACATGAATTATGTAATATACCACCCATGGGAAAACTCAATTCTGAACCACTTTGGTACCTCGAACTCTATGATAGGTACTATTATGATTGGTCACATGGGTGTGGCATCTGTTCAGTTAGACACTTAGACCAAAATCCAAACTGTTCTGGTTGAAACGTTTCGTGTTGAGGCAATTTCTTAAACCATGGTTGGAACCAAACTGACCACTTCGAGGAAATATACACTTCTGAATGGTTTAAGCACCTGGGGCTAACACGAATGATCAAATACAGGCTTGTTTCTATATTTAACCAGAATCGAAAGATGGGTCATGTGCAGGAAACTATGAAATAAGTCCGTGGGTTTTCCTCTAGGAAGAGTTTTAAAGCTATGTGATTTGCTGCTAGACCTGACTTGGAGCTACTGGAATATTCCGATTCCTTGTTGTAGATGTGAATATGGTCAAATTAATATACCAAATGTACTCTCTTTTGGAGTCTAACTGATTTCTTATGACCAGATTTTCATATAATTTTAGGCATAGATGTGTAATTTTCTTTGTTGTTTTTGGTCAACTTAGTGTTCCCGTGTTCAAGAATATGCTCAGTACTTGATAGTCAAATTCCATTTTGACCAAGTTTAGTTTGTTACTTTGCTTTGACCTATATGCCATATCTAGCTTATTTCAAAGAGTTTGTCCTAATTTGTACAAAGCATTTGACTTTGTTATGTATTTTTTGTCGCGTTACAGATTCAGGCTGTTGAATTTGCAGTGAGGGGTGCAAGTGTAGTTTCCTGTGGCTTGAATTTACTAAAGGTATTATAGGAATTTCTAGCCGAACAATTGTGTTGATGCAACACACAAGTACATGTTCTTATTTAAAATGCTCTATCTGCCCCATTCATTAGTTTTGAACTTGTTTTAATTAGGTGTGGGACTGCACAACTGGTTCTTGCCTCTTTACCTTGGGGTCTGTTGGTGAAAACCATGCATCAACTGGACACACACAAAGAATCAGTGCTATGACGGTTAATGCCTGGCAATCCTGTATGTTTTATTTGCAGCTGCATTTGATCTATTTCTATTTCTGAAGTGTTGCTGATTCGTTATCTGGAGCACCCATTATTCTCGACGATTTGGTATTAGTGCCATTTCCTGAGAAGTGCTTTTGTTGAGTTTTGCAATGTAGAAAATAAACTTTATCATGGATGCACTATCTCAAATTAAGGGGGTTTCTGACGCAAGCAACCCTAAAAAGCGAATCACATTGGTTATGCGCGTAACACCTCTTTCAAGCACATACAATTGTGTACTTTGTAGGCAATCCTCTTGGAGTTTTAAACCAAGTTTTAATGTCAAAATTTCTGAAATTTTGCCAAAATATTTCGGTTTCGGCCGGGGCCGAAACGAAAGGAGGTTCGAAACCTGAACCGTTCGGATTTGGTGAAATTTCAGGATTTCGTGTCAATTTGGAAAATTTCGGGGCCTGCCGATATTTTGGATGAACAATGGGGCTCATCGGAAACAATCTCATTTCTTCCTTTTCGATGAGATTCCGATCGAAAGCAACGAGAGCCCACCGAAGCCACGTGCTTCCCCCTATTTCGGTGCTGATTTCGACAAAATTATTATTTCGAAGGCATTTCAGTAATTTCGACTGAAACTGACCCACATATGTCGTGAAACTTGTGAGTTGGTTTCGGTGGGGCTGGGGCTTTAAATAGGGCTGGTTTCGATCGGTTATGATTGCAACCATCGAAATTTTGACCGATCTAAATTTCACCGAACTTCGTCGAAATTTGGTTGATTTCGACCATAGTTGCCGATCTTGCCACTGGAATTGTCGGATTTTGCTACCATAGTTGCTGGATTTGGCTGGATTCATTGGATCTCGTCAGATGGTCTCCCAGCCTCCCATGCACAGGGATTCGGGGTAAAAAGATAGGTTGGCAGCATGGGTTCCTCTTGAACACAAAATAAGCAGAAGTTACAGTGTACATACTTTGACAAATGGATCAGAAATAGAGGTGTTACACGGCTGAATCAACACCTCGTCAACTGCTTCCTCGTTGTGGCAGAGTGCTTGAAGGTTTCGACTGATGTCATAGTATCCATGCACATTTATTAAGGAGCGAGGAATACAAAGGAATTCATATTCGGCCCCTTAGGCCACCGAAGAAGAATGGACAGATCTAGGAGTTCTCTCAGTCCAGACATACATGCTCTCAGACTCCATCCACCAGGAGTCGTCCAGAATCAGATGATATCGAGGACCCGCCACATATTGAGACAGAAGAGGAGAGGGTTCAATATCGATAGATGGTCTTAGATTTGAGATGGACCCAGTGGGGGCAAGCTAAGAGAGGCTGGATGTCGGTGCAGTTTGTTTATGATGCCACTGGCAGTGGCAATGAATTTGGTCCGTCAGCTGGAGTTTATAGTGGTGTCTCATGGGCTGATGGTGATGAGTTCAGTTGGACGAATGAAGAGATGACTTGGATGAGCGAAGATGAGTGATTTTGTCTTCTTCATGATGTAAACAATGTAAATTTATATAAATATATGGTGATTATCCTTTTTTTTTTTTTTTAGTTTATTGGTATTCCACCTTGGTTACCATGGTCCATGCAAGCTTACAAGCTTACTGTGTTTGGTGTGTTTTTTTTCAAACAATTCTTGTAAATATGTATGCACAACTATAAAATACTTAAATCTAAACTTTTTTTAAAAAAAATCCAGCAAAATATAATTTTTTTGACCATCTCAAAAATTTCCCACCATTTCAGTTGAAATTTTGGTTTCGGCCTGGATCTGGATCGAAACCAGACATGAAACTGAAGTTTAAAACCATGTTTAAAACTAGCGTAGAAACTAATTCCAATGACAAAAATGCATTTAAATAGATGCTACCTAATTTCTTCAGTGTGTTATTGAGTACATGAAGTGCAGAAAATAAAACTAAAATAGATTCCAAAAATGGTCTAAAATAAACTATAAGTAGAGATGACCGTCCAACAAGTTGTGCCTATCATCCTCCAAGCCAAAGTGATACTGGACGAGCCGTTCTCCTGCATGACGATTGTAAATGCACATGACTGGTGGCCTGGTGCCCCCACCTATTTTCCTTATATACAGAAGCTAATAGCCATCACAAATTTCTTCTTTGTATTTGGTTTCTTGTAACCAAGCAATATTGTCACTTCTTCTCAACATTGCACCCACCAATTCTAGACTTTTTTCAGTTAAACTCCCAATGTTCTAAGTGGCAAACCTAATTCTCTTCTTCTGCGAGACTATTATCCTTACTTGGTCTTGTTCCTTTTGGTGTGTAAATACTTATCTTCTTGTTGGTCCAATTTGTTAGCATTGCAACAAGTCGTTTCTAAGAGACACCCTACCCTGGCCAATACTTGCATAGTTCTCATTACAATTGGGTTTTATTGTGGCGCCTTGCTTACATGGATGCCCTAGAAAACCCTTCTCCATTTCATATCATGATTGAGTTAGATTTTGGCACTTCAGTGACTATTAGAACGTGTGAGTTGTGACAACCTAGTATGAGTAAATATCGACGTTGTTCTTTTACTACTGTCTTTCAATCTAATATTGACCCTTGACCTTTTTCATCCCTGTTTGGATCCGACATTGACGGTTATAGTTCTTTACTTCTTTCATACAACTTCCAACCCGTAATCTTAGGTCTACTCTATAGTCCTTCAAGGTCAGTCCTAGCATCTTTTCTCACTTATGCCTTCTATATTCATTGTTGTGAATGTCAAGCCCACCCAATATGTTTTCACAACCTTATCCTCTTAAGTATTAATGGTGCCACCTTTAAGTTCCCTTATATTTCCTCATTTTTATCCTTGTTTTATTTCACATGCGCAATAATATCTCCTGTATATTGTATATTCGTACGTTGTGTACGTATAGCTTGTTAAAAAACTGATATTCATAAAAATTTCTAAAATTTCTTCTAGTAAATTACCAAGATTGTGAGAGAATATGCTCGAGTGAAACAACCTTTCACAAAGCCTAAGGAGAGTCCCGAAGTGAAGGTCAAGAAGGAGGGGACTTCCAAGAATACTGAGGTCAATAAAGATTTAAAATTTTATATATAGTGAACTTGCATGTCGTGGTTGCAATTTTTTTTCATTTTTTCTTGATTTAGTAACCTATACCCTATCTGCCAAACATAAAATGCTCAGGTAATGTAGATGTTTTAATCGAAGGAAAAGTATAACATTTCACATGAATCCAACATGCAACTTTTACAGTAAACCTCTTATTATATTCTTTTGCAAGTTTGTTTCAGAAGTGAGTAGTACTTGAAAATTATAGTTGTTACTTTGTTAAGCTACTTGTTTCTTTCTTTATAGTTTTTATTTCATTCTTCTATCAAAAAAATATTTGGTAGCTAATGTTTATGTGGTACTTTTTACTTGTAGTCTTGATTGATGTTCCAGTATCTGTTTAGGTCTTGTGGCCACCAGTGGTGGAAGAGGGGATGGAAAACTTCTGTTATGGAATGCTTTGAGAGGAGAACTTGCTGCTGATTTAAATTCAAACTCAAGGTACACTATTAATTTTCGTGTAGCATTCGCAATCCATGTCTCTTAACACATCCAATTTTGTTGTTTTTACTTGTTATATGATCGGGAAGTTACTCCCCCCTGCCTTTTCCCTTTTTTGTATTGCTTTGTACTCTTTTTCTCATTTATCTCTTTAAATATGGTATTGGCCTAGTTTGCTCAGACTTATTTTACACACAATAGCTTGAATCCTTTATCTTAAATGCTGCTCCAGCTCCCTAATCTCATTGTCATTTGCCTCTTGATGCTTTTAAACCCTTGTCCTATCAGTCAACTTGTATTGCTTCCACAGTCCTTAAGTTTTGGTTAGAGAATATTATTTTATTTGTTGTTTCATTGTTTTGATGAATCTATGTGTCATATGTTTTTGTATTCATCCATCAGATACACTTGCATCCAGTTATCTGGTTCCTGACCTTAACCTTATTTAATGTGCCATTAAGGTTATAAGGCTTTCTGTCTCATATTCAAGCACAACATGTGAAGTTGCTCTGTTTTCCGACGTATTATAATTTTGTGTTCATGTGTTGACTGATTCGCTAAACTCAAGAAATCTGTTAGTTTTTTTTTTTTTTGAGCAATAACTCAAGAAATCGGTTAGTGTAAAGAGTGTTTAGTTGATTTCAAATTTGGTACAGAGAATCGTGTCATTTTATAATTAGACTAGCAATAAATTGAAGATACCGGTAAAATACGGAAAAAAAGCCGTTCATAATTAAATTGTTATATGATTCGCTGGATTATCTTTGCATTTGGAAATACAGGGTGGTGGACCAAGTTTATCCTTCCATTGATGCAATGGAATTTTGTGGCGAAAACCTCTTGGTTTGCGGAAGTGATTGTGAATATGGTGGTGCATCTGTAGTGCAGTTGTGGGATATGGAATCTCCACTGTCTTGTCTATCTTTCCCAGCAAACGAGTCTGTAAGTAGTTTACTGAATCTTGAGAAGCTTATATGGTTGTTCATTATTGACATATTTTATTTCCAGTATATTACATCACTGAAAGTGAATCCAGCATGCAACACAATAATCACAGGTGCAACTTTTTTCTGATGCTTACTGAGCTCTACCAAATTTTCACCCTTGCATGGCTAATATAGTGGTTCTGTTCTATGTTTCCTTCATATATATATAGGTGCTGGGGATGGGACCGTTGGCTTGTTTGACGTCCGGACTTGCGGTGCAATTAATTATCTCTCAGTTGGATCTGGTTATGAGGTAGATGTTCGTTACCAAGGTTGTCATATCGTGTATCGTTTTCCCTATTTTGTGTATCGTGTATCGTATGGTACGATTATATATATATATATATATATATATATATATATATATATATATATATATATATATATATATATATATATATATATATATATATATATATATATATATGGGTCAGGTTCAATAGACACTGTTTTTGCACTCAATTTTTTACACCGATTTTCAAACCATTAGATAGAGGTTTCATAATTTCTTGATTTTTTGTGAGCATAATCATCTTGTCTTAGATAATACATATACAAAAAATCAGCACATTCTAAAGCCTCTAGACTTATTAAATGTGCCCTTCAAATTAACGATTAAAATGGACGGTTGATAAAACCTTTTAGTTTTGATGTACTTGGAGGCTTTAGAATGTACTGATTTTTTGTGGACGTGCTATCTAAGTCAAGGTGATTATGCTCACAAAAAATCAAGAAATTCTGAAACCTCTATCTAGTTGATTTGAAAATCGGTGTAAAAATTTAAGTGCAAAAATAGTGTCCATTGAACCTGACCCTATATATATATATATATATATATATATATATATATAGAGAGAGAGAGAGAGAGAGAGAGAGAGAGAGAGAGAAGTGCTAGAATGCGGCATGCGGTGCGTGTGGCATCGCACCGCAGCCGTATGATGCGATGCACGCAGCGCGTGCATCAGACGGCTGCGGCGCGATGCCGCACGCACCGCATACCGCATTCTAGCATACCCCTATATATATATATGTATACATAATAAACATATAAAGAACATAATAGAATATTAAATATGAAAAGTCAAGTAGAAGAGTAAGACATTGCCTATAATTTTGCATCAAACATAACATTGGCCTATCCAAAAAGTATGATGTATATATTTTTATAAAAAAAACCATATATAAGTGTTATCTATGATCTATCAATGTATTGTTCTCAAAATATTTGAATGACCAATGAAGACAAAACAAAAACTCAAAGAGTAGTTAGGCCTCATTTTTTAATCTCCACTGTATCTGCATCATCAATTTGATCATCACCAATGGATAATTTATCACCACTTGCTTCTTTATCTTCCTCTTCTTTCTCTTGCACCTCTTCTCCATCTTCGTTCTCATCGTCATATTAGAACGTTGGGGCTCTGATTAAAAGCCTCATAAACGAATATTGCGGTATATGCAAAATGGCAGACTCTCCGTCGGCGTATCCGGCGAAAATCCGAAGATCCGACGGCACTTGTAGGTGGGAGCTCAGGCCTCAGGGCAGAGGGCAGACCGACAAAGGGCTAAGTCGAGCTCGCTCAGTCGCTCCGGGCCTGCCGCGGGCCACCACACCCATCGGCCGTCGCCGAGCCGAGAGGCCGCAGAGTCTCAGATAGTCAAAGGAGAGTGGGGGAACTGGGGACTCGCAGTAGCCGATCAGCGATTTAGCGGCACGAGGTGTCGGTGGTAGATCCGGGACAGGATGACGATCTCTGATTCTCCTGTATGGAACTCCGGGTAGCCCTGCTTCGATCCCGGCATGCCGTGCTTCACGACACCCTCGTGCCGTCCCGGAGGACGCCCTTGTAGACCTTGCTGAACCCGCCGGCGCCAATGAGTGGGGAAGGGGAATAGGGATTAGGGTTTTCTCAAAGGTCTGCGCTGCTGCAGCTCGCGGGTTTGGTGCGGAGACTGCGGAGTGCTGGGTGGCCACAGTGGCCGCTGGGTTTATGATTTAAGGAGTCGGGTCGGTTTTTTCGATTTCGGTTTGGTGTTCCATATCTGGGACCCGAAACCGAAACCGATTTAATCGGTATAGTCGGTTTGTTTTCGGTTCGGTTTGATGTTCGGTTCTGTTATTTTGGTTAAATTTTGGTCGGTTTCGGTTCGGTTAGGCGGTTCGGGTCGGTTTTTGCACAGCCCTAACGTAAATGTCCCAACATTAAGGTTTCTTCCAAAGGCTTGGGTTCCTCTTCCTCCATAATAGGGTTCTGTATTGTATTTTGTCCCAACTCAAGTAAAAGTCCCATCGTCTGAATCTCCGAATCCGTCATCTGAATATATTTCAGCATTTACAATCAATAATAGATGGACTGCATAGGCTTGCCTCACCAACTCCTTTACTCCCTTCCTGATTTTGACCTCCCTTGTCCCCAGTAGGAGTCCTTGCACCATCCTGATCTTGACCCCCCTTGGCCCCAATCGAAGCCTCAGCCCCGAAGTACCACGCTCGTGGTCATCATCATCATCCCCATCCTCATCATCACCATCACTATGATCATCACCCTCACCCTCTCCATCGCCGTGCTTTGCTTTGGGCCTATCTTTATTTTTTTTAAAGTCCTCGGTGTCCAACTCAAGTGAACAGGTCTAGTGTTACAAGATCCCTCCTCTGAAACTAAGAATAATAATAAAAATGAGGAATATTTAATAAAAAATGATATTATTTAAGATATAGAATATAATGTCACATTAAAGGTATCAGTGTCGTCATCAGAGGAAGAAGAATCTGCCAATTCTGTTACTTTTTTTCTGCGAGACAACTGCTTTATCATTCACTAACAGCTCTTAAATTGTCTATCAAGAAAGACATTTTTCTCCTCCAATACCTTTTCCTTTGCATCTTGTTCAACTTTTACATCCTCCAATAATTTGACCATTCTCTCCAACGTCGAGGTATCCATTTCAGTATTTTGAGGTAGAGGTAGAGATAGAGGTGTTGAATTAATACCTCACATTCCTTTCTTTCCAATCGTAGATTTCTGTAGGAAGGACACCATCACTTGCTCCTTCGATTCATCTTCTGTCAGAATCAACTCATCCTTTATCTCATTCTGTTAAATATATATAAAATTCATATTATTAATTAATTTAATATAAAATCAAATCATATTATATTGTTATTGTGTCGGAGTTATTTACCTTTTCATTCTCAATAATCTATTTGATTTTGTCGTAATCAACTGGTGTTATTTCCTTTCAGTTTATTATTCTTGAAAATAGTTCTGGGTTTCCCTTGCTGTATATAGTTCTCCCAAATTGGGAATCCTCTAAAATATCCATGCCTGCCATTTATTATTAATAAAATATAATTAGTATTATATAACATTCATGAAATAACATGTATTGATAAGTGAAAATTTTACCTGCAAAGTATATGCACATCCCCAGATATTGTATTTTCCGGACTCACTGTGGGTGCGACTGTTTTTGTTAAGCTTTCCACCAAAATTATATATGCCAAATTCCCCCAAGGACATCTATTAAAATTCTCATTGATCTACAAAATCCAAATACTTTTCCAGCATTTTGACTACTATGTTCTGCCCTAAGAAGTAAGTTTCAAGCATGAGTTCCAATGCCATTTTGACAGCATCTAAATCATCATTGCAGGTAAGTATTTGCTCTAGAAGGTCATCATGATAAAAAGGCTTATTGGCTCCAAAATATTTAACTTTAAGACGCCCATTCCCTTCTTCATCAAGGATATGTGGAACCTCACCTAGAGAATACTTAAGCCTGTGATAAGGTTGAACTCCTTTGGCTCTAACCGCATTTGTATGTCCTTAATGTCAAACAATAGGTTTGACACGTGATGTTGCAAAAAGTAATGTGCTAACTGGTGGACAAACATAGGCTTACTAATCTTAAGCCTATGCAAAAATCCAAAACATAATTCTTTAAATAAATTCATGCGATCTAAAATTTGATCGAGAAATGAAGCACAGTATTCCGGGCAGATGGAATGGCTGTATAATCCAAGATGGGGCATGACGGACCATCAATCACCTTTCTTTTCATCTTCTTTGCTTCAGTCATATGGGGGTGAGGAGGTTCTTTTCTTTTTCTAGGACTTTTTCCATTTGTACTTCCTCTTCCTCTTTTAGATCCTTTACGAGCCATTTGAAAAAATAAATAATGGGGTAACACGCACACATTTAGCACAAGCCAATAAAGTTATGAATTTAAACATTAACGAAAATATTTTTAACTCATATTATTTTAAACAACATAGAAAATACTTTGGATTATGAATGATCCTTTGTCATAGAAAATGCAAACGGTAAGTGGAGAATTTTTTTGTCATTTCTATAGCATTGACGAATAATTTTATAAACAAATTAATACATGTCATATTTGATGCACAAATAATGATAAGGGATATGGTCATCTACAATTACAAGTAATAGTTACAAGGGAAATAAAATTAAAAAAAATCAAGATTGCAAAAGATTCAACACAATGTTTTGTCTTATATATGTGGAAATATAAGATTACTAGATCGATATAAAACTAAATAGCAAAGCCCAACTGACAAAAATAATTTAGTTCATGTGTCTACTTCAAGTGGTTGGTGAAAATATCGTGGAAAGTCCAGTTGGGGCAAAGCTGTTAGAATTAGCAATTAGTTAAGATTTTGGCCAATGAAGTAAGTTTTGGATTTTAGATAATTGCCCAAGGATGAGTCGATAGCTCCATAGGCGCATGCAAAAACACTTAAAATGATTTGATCCGTCGTTGTTCACAGAGTCGATAACTCCGAAATCTTATAGGAATTTTAAGATATAGAATTTTATACCTAAATCCCACAGCTCTTCAAAGTCATATAGGATTTCAGAGTTTATCGACTCTATGAACAAAGATCGATCAAATTGTTTTTAAGTGTCGGAAATATTTTGGAATTATCGACTCATCCTTGGGTAATTTTTTGAAATCTAAACATTACTCCATTGGCCAAAGTCTTAACTAATTATCTAAAATTATTTTAATATGGAATGGGTTATACACATATGCTCTTTTTTTTTGTCTAAAAGCTCACGAATTGTCATTAGATATATGATTTTAATACCTATACCATACTCAAAATTGGGCAAATCCAATACCCAGCCCAATTCCTTTAGTATAGGATGGATATGATTCATGGGTCCAAACGCAATATTGTTACGTTTGGATTGAAGAGGGATTTTAGAATCACATACTTAATCAAACGAAAAAAACAAACGGAGATGGCTAGGGTTTAGTATTTCGGGGAGAGGAAGAGGGATATTTTTTAACAAAAAATAGATATACCAAAATCCCATACCATAGATCGCAAGAAACACAAATTTCATGGATCCAAAAGCAATATCGTTGTGTTTGGATTGAACACTGGAAACGAAAACGTAAAAACAAGCAATGACCTCATGGATTACAATCAAAATAAAACGGAAAAAAAAGTTTTAGAATTTCGGGGAGAGGGGGAGCGATTTACAAAAAAAAAAAGGGTTTTAGACATGAGGGCATACGTTGTGTGATTTCACAGCATCGACGTCGGCTTCCGATGTGGGTTTCAGTGGTTTACTGCGATTTCCGGATGTTTCAGACGACGCTCGGTGTTGGGGAAGACGAGGACGCAGTCAAAATTTCCACCAAAGGGCAAAGTCGTCCGTGGTCGAATTGTTGTATGCGTACGGTGAAATTTTCACGTGCCGAGGGTCACAAAAGTAAAGCATAAAGCTAGGGGGGTTAGTTGGAGCAATACATGGCAATAAGGGGTCATTCTGGGAAAGACCTCAAGAAAAATTGTAGATATTCTATGCCCAAAGCGTTAGAAAAATTTAAAAAACAAATGACATTGGGCTCCAACAACTCTAGGGAAAGATTTGTAAAACCTCTATAAACTTCTAAAAAAAGCAATTCTCTTCATTCTAGGTTAGAAAAGGTTATTAAGTATTTTTTTAACTCCAAGAGACTTATATAGTCTTTTGGGAAATTAAGAGAAAAAAATTCATTTTAAAAGTTTCAAAACAAACCAAACTAAACAAAAAACATGTTTTCACCGTATTGGATGTATCATACCGTATCGTGTATCGTATCATACCGACAGTGAAAAACGATACGTAAACATGATACATATCGTTTTTCTCCTTTATCGTATCACGTATCGTGTATCATACGATACTAAGTTCGTTACCGTTGCTATGAATCTGGATCTATATTTCGTTTTGATTCACCTTCGTTCTTTGCTTATCTCGAAAGTTTTACAAATGCAATTTTTTTTTCATATTATTGTTTGGTTGCTTCAATAAACCTATTGACATAACTTTGAGATCAAGAACGAACCATTTTCTCTAAATAATCATCCCCAATAATGTGTTCATTTTTTAACCTTACCAAGTTCTCCCAGAGCGGTGTCTTGAAACTAGCTGGAATATTTTGTAGAATGACAATATGGTCTGCCATGCTGTGTAGTCAGATTGTTATGTAGTAAGGTCGTAACAGTCTAAAAAATGATGAAAATGCTGATGTTCATGTTTGGTTGTTATGAGAAACAGAGTTAGAACATTAAAACTTTGATGAAGCTTACAGTTTATTCCATTTGAGGATTTGATGATAATACTCTGCAACATTTGAGGATTGTTATGTAGTAAGTTCATAATAGTCTGCAACATTTTAAGCAAATAATTCTATTTCAGGCAACTTTAACCACATTTAGGTCATCTTCTACTCCCAGTGTTTTTCCAAGGTTTTCCTTACACCTATATGGATTGTCTCTATAAATCCCCATTGCTGGCATCTTCTTTTCTGATTGATGGTTTGTTGCCCCACCTCTAGTCTAACCTTGGTGCTATTCTGATTTCTGAGCACATCTATAGAGCATCTAATTGCCATGTTTTTCTGCTGATTACCTTGTCTCCAATTGGTTTAGGAAATACACTCAGTTATTCGCATCGATAAGATCTTCAACCTAATTGTGAAGTTGTCCATTATCCACAATAGAAGGTAACCATATCTGACAAGCGTCGAAGTCTTCAGCAAAACACAATTTGCGCTCTTGTCCCTTCCTTTACAGGCACGATTTTGGTTAGTTGCATTGTTGGTTTAAAAAATCAATCCTCTGTATGATAGTGTTGAGCATTACGAGTATCATCTAGTATTTGTGCCTTCACTAAGATCAATTCCTTTGCCTTAGAACCATGGTTCAACAATTTGTGATGACTCACACCGTCATGAATGCTGTTTGACTTACATTGTGTTATCTCCAACCTAGGTGTCACATTCGTTGTAGTACCTTTCTATAATCTTTTATTTTGAGTCCAATATGACAGTTTTGGGTTATCGCCTTACCGGAGACCTTCTTAATCACGTTTACCCCTATATTCGTTTTCAGTAACTTAGATCTTGAGTAGCTCGAAATTCTTTCCAAAGACTAAGGCTACAACATGCCTTCGATGTCTAATTGGCAACTACTTTATATCTTAACATTCTGTGAGTGTCATGCTCATGCGGCATTGTTGACATTGATTATATATCAGCTGTATATAGCACTTTATATATATGAGTGCTTAGTACAGTTATATTAGAGTGTTGTATGAGGGTATGTTCTGTTGTAACTTTTTTACATAGTACCTATTGTACCTCTTTATTGTAATATTGTGGCCCATTGATCAGTAACATCTATGGTTAAATTCTCATGTTATAGAGAAAATGAAGAAAAATGAAGCATCCTTTGAGGGTTGACTTTTGGGTCTTGATATTATTGCTTGGCCTTCTCACAAGACATTTCTACACTTGTGGGAAATTTCTAGAATTGATGGCTTGTCCCATGCTCTATATTACTTAAATTTCATTTGTTGCTTTTCCTTCTATCACTTTCATAGCAGTTGAAGAGGCTAATGTTCCATATTGTTGGGCCTTGAGGATTTTAGGCCTATTTGTTTGATTGGATTTGTTTGGAAGTATCTTCGCAGCTATAGTCAAAATCCTTGGTGAGTGGATTTTAGAGGGATTCTTATCTTGAAATGCACATTTATATGCAATTCTTGTGACAAATAAATCCCCGTTATCCTCTGAGGGGAACAACAGGATGATATTGATCTGTAGTAGGAAACATCAGGCGCTGACATACCATAAAAATGTAGTGGAGCTCAACGGCAGAAATTTGATTCGTTTTTTTATTCTCTTAGCTACAATTAACTGGTTTGTTTCATTTATTATTTCATTTGCGATCTTGAGCCCTTTCCAGACAGATTTGAATTTCCCCCTTTTTTTCTTGGCAGGTGACATCTGCTTCATTTAGCAGCTGTGGTACCTATTTTAATGCTTCTAATACATCAAATAACACATTGGTATGGGATACACGGCTTATGCCCATGAATCGTGGGCAAATGCCAATAGAGAAATCTCATTGGAACTGTGATATGCATTTTCTGAAGCCCTTGCATTGTTTGAGCCATGGGAAGCAAATGCCTACTGCAGAACATGCTGGCCAAATCCCTGGGTGAGTTTCTATTCAAAAAGCTTAAATTCAGTTATCTGCTCTTCATATCGGCGAACTTCTTGTGGGAAGAATGTTTTTCACTTTGTCCATTTGGCTTATTGTCTTTGCCATATAGATAAATGGAACTGGCCTTTAGGGTTCTTGGCAGGCCCCTCTCTTGCCTAGTTGCCTTGCAAGGTTTTCAACACCTATTTTAGAGGGTTGATATCAGGTTGGTATCTGGTCTAATTTGTTTCTTTAGTTCTTTTTGGAGCCCTCTGAATGAGAGTTGTACTCCATTGCTAATCCCAGAATCACCACTTTTTAGGGGTCGGTCCATTCACTCTCTCCCATGCTATAAAAGTTAGTGTCTTCATGAAGGAGGCCCCCATCAAGCTGGCTTCCAAATTTTGTGTAATTATGCTTATTTTGGGCATAAATAAATAGTGCGAAAAAGTTCATGTATAAGGATTTTTCTTATACATGAGGATGACAATTCTTTTTTATGATAAATTTTTTCTAGTTTCAGTTTATTTGTTAAAATTGGCCCCTTATTTTTTTTAAAAAAATCTTTTTCAATGGTTGCACTCTATTAGAGTTTTCTTTGATCCAGACACATCAGACCATATTTCTGCATCAATTATGTATGAGTATTCATAAAGTAAAGGATTTGGTTATCATAGGTGTGGATTATTAGAGGTAATATCTTGATTCATTATGAACTAGTTTGAATTAATAAATTTCAGATATAGATAAAAGAGTACCGAATTGAAAAAAATTACTAGCAATTTCTTATGGAAAGGAGCGGATGGGTGGATCCTATCATCTTATGAAATGAAGCAGTGTGTGCAAGTCAAAGTATCAAAATGGCTTGGGAGTCCTCAAATTTTAACAAAGCAATGTGAGGCAAACACTGCAGATGTCCTAGAAGGATCAATGAGACACTTGGAGATAGGTTATCAATGCCAGGTAATTGAAGAAAATTTCTAAACTACAAGCTCGTACCAAGATTTCTAGAAAGATATCTCTATTTTGGAAAGGTATCATCAAGGTGAGATGTGTACGAGTGTGATAACAAATTGGTATTGGGAGATGCTAGGAACACCTGCTTTTGGGAGGATTTGTAGGTAGTAAATATCCTATTTTGGGCACTTTTCCCAGACTTATATGTGGGACAAAACAACGTCAGTAAGATATCAAGCCACTCTAAGAAGAAACAATAGTAAATGGGAGCCTAAATTCATAAGAAACATTCTTCTTATCTTCAAGAATTTCTATCCAATCTTCGGGATATTTTGAGCAACTTCTTTATTTCATCTATCAGCTTCAATCAAGAGGCCATAGAACCCTTCACGAAGGTTTTCATGAAGTCTTTTGACAACTTGATCATTTCGGGAGGACTGACTTGCCCCATTTTCAATAGATTGCACAGAACCCGAACTCTACAAAAGATGCACATATTTATGTTTCTATCCCTGCATTATATTCTGAGGAAGATTCTAATTAAGGCCAGTTTTAGAAAGATAGTTACCAGGCCTTTCACAATTGACATGCAGCATCTATGGAGTACTTGAAGGGAGTTCTTCCCACATACTACTTGAATGCTCCTTCACTCACCATATTTGGGAGTTCTTCAAAGATCGTCTTCCAATTAAAAATTAGAGGTAGGCCGGGGATCATGAGACCAATGTGGACCAAATGAAGAAACAAGCGGATCCCAGTTCAGAGGAGACCATCGGGATATGTTAGTCGTTGCCATTTTTGTGTAGTTTGGGTGGACAGGAATAGCGTGGATTTCCATCGGACGAAATGCTTAAGCTCTGGTTGTTAATTATGTCACAGAAGATTAAACAAAAACGAGAAGATGATTGTAATTTTCTCTTATATTATTCACTCAATCTTCTGGTTGATTTTGTGTTTTCTAGTTTGCTGTTATTAATAAACTGGCAGGGGTGTAGGCTGACCCCTTAACCAGAGGGATTTCTCAAAAGAAAAAAAGGGAAGGAAAAAGAAGAAGAAATGATCTAGGTAAAGATAAAAGGGGCTACATGAAAAAGAAAGAAGAAGAAAATGAGGGGAGAGAACAATTGAGGCTTTAGAATGCCACATCAAGTAGAATGAACTACCTGAAAACTCTTAATGTGTCTTTTAATAGGGCCAAACCAACCGTTATAAGTTCCCACATAGTCTCAGTTTCCATCCATTCAAATAGTCACAGATGGGTACTTGAATAAAAGATGTGATCACCTCTAGTTGGGGTGTGGACCTTGTGGTTACCAGCCTAACTTCAAGATAACTCTTACAGGTTGACGTAAAACTGCAGCAAATTTGAAAATGACATGACTTAAAGATATTAGAGATTTCGAGGTGCCTTTATGGTAGAAAAAGAATATATGATTACAGTTGAGCGTATTGGAGGAAGCTTAAGGGACATATAAATTGATAGTATGTATTGGAGGAAGCTTAAGAGTCACACATATAAATTGATGGTATGGCCATGTGCAACAACTGTATAAGGGATCCTTTTAAAGGTTAGAAGCAGGAAGCTTGTTGTTTTGTGTAAGGTTGAAATAGTGGACATAAGAGGGGAATCATAAAAGGAAAATTTGGCACAATTTAAAAGAAAGGGTACATTAAGGCTTGTCTGGGCAGAGGATTAGCTCTTAAAATGAAAATCCTCAATGGATTCATGAAATAAACCCCTAATATCTGGGATAAGGTTTCTATGATATTAAGGATTCACATCCGGTCTCCATACTGAATCATTTTTAACTTATGTGGTTACTTGTTATATATGGTTTGTCCCTTGTGCCATATATTGTTCATATGATTGGTGTTTAGATCATTTGTCTCATCTCGTGGATATTGATCATATCAAGGTAGCATATATTCACCATATTCAATGAATGGCATAACTTTAGATTATTTATTTTTTGGCAGCCATGTTGATGAGGGTTGTCAAGGTGTAAATGATGCTCGGTGGCTCCAAAGAGAGCCTGTTTTGGTTACTGTGAGTGGTGATGGAAGGTAAGTGTGATTACTAGTTTTCTTTTTTTTCTTTTGTGTTTCTTCATACTAATTGACATCCTTAATCCGAATATACAGCGTTGCAATGTGGGACATTACCCTGGGTCAGCCATGTGTTAGGCATATAGTCAGCCATACAAGATGCGTCAATACTGTGCGTCTTTAATCTCTTTCTTTTATTTCATGAAAGTTTTAGTTGTCATCACACTGCATTGAAGATGACATGCTTAATTGCTTGTAATTAGCTCTGTTGAGTTAAATAACTTAAATGGTATATTTGAATTGAAACCACAGGTGGCTGTGGCTCCAAATGATGAATACTTGTGCAGCGGGGGAGATGATCAAAAAGTTGTGAGTTACCTAGCCCTCTACCAGTTGCATATACAGGTTTTTTCATGCGTAGCTCGATGTTTGTGTAGTGATACCTCAAAAATAAATAAACAAAAAGAAAATTTGTGTCTGCACGTAATGTCATTCTGCCACAGCCCACCCTTCGGGTCTCCTAGAGAAGACTAGTAGATCCAAAGAATGGGTAGTGAGGAGGTTGCACGCGCACACACTAGGTCATACCTTTCAGCCACCGGGTCATATCTTTGCCATCAGGTCATTTCTTTAAATACTAGGGTGTAGGTCGTACCTTCAGCCACTAGGTCATACCTTTCAGCCCCTAGGTTGTACATTTCAGGCAACAGGTCTTACCTTCAGCCATCAGATCGTATCTTTCTCTGTAGTACCTTTTTGCCACTTTAGTAGTACCTTTAAGCCATTTTGGTAGTACTTTTTAGCAACTTTGGCAATACCTTTCAGCCTCTATTGTAGTATCTTTAGCCACTTTAGTAGTGCCTTTCACCATTTTGGTAGTAGTACCATTGGTCGTAGCTGTCAGTCACTTTGATTGGAAGGTCCTACAATTTAAGACACCTACACTACCCTTTAAGACTAGAATTCTCCTCCCTCGATTTAGTAGTTATAAGTTCTCGATTCCTTCTTTATTTTCCATGTGGTAATCCCACTATCACCATGATTGCTCTATGAGCTGATCCATTTTGACTTAGTCAGGTAACCTTGTGTCTAGACATGATTATAATATATTCAGGAGTGTAATCCATGGAGCTTTATCACCCAAGTCTTTGTCTTTGAGAGAGATATTGCTACCTTAAATTTCGAATTAACTGTACTTCCATTAATTCAGAAATTTATTTGAAGATAGGCATAACTGCACAGCGATATGATTTATCAAAAGGGAAAAAAAAATCCTTAATCCCAATAACATTTACACTGAAAGAATACTTAATTTTTTTATTTAAATTCCATTTTTTTTTTTGGTGTAACATGGTGGTTTGTTTGGCAGGTTTTGTACCATAACAGAAGTGGCAAGGTATATCAAAAATGGCGTCTCTCTTACCCACTGACAGGGAGTGATTAGTTCCGTTAAGGTAACTCGGCTTCAACGAACAGTGAGTTGCAATCGATAGTCATAGTTTGTACAGCATTCACAGTCATCGAACAAAGATATATTCGCATTAGTTACTCGTTCGCAATTTTAAAGTTATCGGGGCAATGGCGGAGACCTGGGTGCAGTGGCGGTGTGTACTCGATATGACTCGAGTTTAATTGTTACAATGACAAACTAAGTTTTTTCTTCTATGAGCTTCATGCTATATTCCTGTAAAACAAAACCTTTTTCTACTTTTGGTGCGATCTTATAAAGAGAGTTTTTACACCTACAGATCATGGAAATGATTGGCCTAAAGATGTTGCATTGATCTCTGATGCTGCATCAGCTATGGCTATGAGATGAGAAGTATTTCTGTTATTACCCCAGCATTTTCTGCACGTGAGGCTTTAAATGTTGATTTCGGTCTCGGTCGTTCAAAAGCTATTATTATTATTTTTTGGATTTCAGTCAAATGTCGTGGATATCATGTATTTTTCAAAGAAATATTCCGGTGGAAATTTATCAGATTCTGATCAAATTTCTGTTGAATTTGGCCAAAATTTGATTAAATATCAATATTTTTTTTATTGGGGCATACGTGCTCGGTTACAGTGGCACCTGTTTGTCTCCACGCACAAGAGAGACCATCATTCGAAGCCAGCCATAGGAGTACAAATATTTTGCCGAAGCCAGCCATAGGAGTACATTATTATACGCCATTGCGGCGTAGGATAAACTCGGAATTCGATCCTGCAACCTCTCGAGAGGGAAACAATGGGTTTATCATGCTGTGATGCAACTGCAGTTGCTAAAATGGAAGGAAAAGATAGATTTTTTCACTAAAAAAGATAATATTTTGATAAAATGATAAAAATTTTCAATAAAATTGTTTGGAAAAAGATGCGATGTCAAATTTCGATCATATGTGCATCATTCTGGATTACTTTTTGTGATTGCCGAACTGAAATATGGCACTATGGAAATTTTGGACAATTTTATGTCAGGTCCTAAAATTACATTAGAATTTAAGACATCTACATTACCCATCAGATTCATCAGATTGGATGGGGAGAGCACCTTTCTACTCCCCTTAAAGGAAACTTAGAGCCCCAATCCTAGGGGTGGATATGGTCGGGTTTGGAGATCTGACCATGTTTGGACCGAGTTCATCGCAAATGCTTGAGTTGCCATAGGAATTCGTAGAGGGTTTGTTCATGTTTGGACCATGAAAGTTCATCGGGTTCCTTGAGTTCGTTCGGACCGTTCAATAAAAAGTAAAAAAACTTTTGATTTAAAATTTACACTGTCCGATCTGAAACTTCCTCACTCTTACTGATGCAATTACACACCGTCTTTTATCTACCTTAAAGGATTCAGAATTTAATGAAACTTAGTGGGGATGCTATCTATGGTAAATTGATCATCATCATAAAAAATCATCAAATTCTATAACCTCTAGGGGCATCAAATATGATATTCAAATTAACGGTTAAAATGAACGGTCGACAGAGCTTCTAACATATGATGCCCCTAGTGGTTCTAGAATTTGATGATTTTTTGTGAGGATGATCAACTTGCCATAGATAGCATCCCTATCAAGTTTTAGTAAATTATGAAACCTCTATGATAGGTAAAAGACGGTGTGTAATTGCACAAGTAATCATTCCATAAGTAAGAGTATCCCTGCCCTAGGGTCGGGTTCTGCAGCCAATTGTTATGGTGCCAACACATTCATAGAGGTTCGTAGAGGTTTTGAAATTTGGTGAGGTTGAACACCTTACTATATTACTATAGATAACATACCCACAAAAAATTAGAACATTCTAAAACTTCTAGGTGCGCCAAATGATCATCTTCAAATTAACGATTGGCATGGACGGTCAATAAAGCTCTTCACATTTGACACACCTAGAAATTTTAGAATATTCTAACTTTTTATGGACTTGCTATCTATTGGTAGGTGATCATCCTCACCAAATTTCAACAAATTTGAAAACCTCTAAGAACCTCTATTGATGTGTTGGCACCGGTGTTGGCAACAAAAGTGTTGGCTGTTGATTCTGATCCATATATATATATATATATATATATATATATATATATATATATATATATATATATATATATATATATATATATATATATATATATATATATATATATATATATATATATATATATATATATATATATATATATATATATATATAGACACACACACACACACACACACACACACTTAGGTGCGGTCCGCAGCCGTCCAATGCACAGGCTGGGTGCATCCGATGCATGGAGTGGTGCATCGGACGGCTACGGCCCGCGCACCTATATATATATATATATATATATATATATATATATATATATATATAGGGGCGTGTTAGGATGCGGCGTGCGGTGCGTGCGGTGTCGCACCGTAGCCGTTTGATGCACTCGCTGCGCGTGTGCGATGCACGTAGCGGTGTATCAGACGGCTGCGGTGCGACACCGTACACCGCATCCTAACACGCCCATATATATATATATATATATATATATATATATATATATATATATATATATATATATATAGAATACGGGAGGTGAGCTGACAGCCCATTTGGGCATTTGGGCTGTCAGCTCAAAGCCCTCCGATCCCCATCAGCGACCGTTCAGTTAAAACCAAAAAACAGCTCTCTCCCGTGATCAGCGCCCACACCTCACAGCTCTCTCTCTCTCTCTCTCTCTCTCTCTCTCTCTCCTTCGCGCTCTAACCCACTCTCTCCCTCTCCGTCTCTCTCGCGAGCGGCAACGGCAGCCGGAGGGGACCGGGCCGGAGGCGGGCGAGGGACAGGTGCAGGGGGCGGCGGAGGGACGCGGCAGCCGGAGGGGACCGGGTCGGAGGCGGGGCGCGACAGCCGGAGGGGACCGGGCCGGAGGCGGGAGCGGCAACGGCAGCCGGAGGTTGCCGGGGGCGCAGGGGTCGGCAGCGGCAGCGGCAGCGGCAGCGGCAGCCGGAGGGTCGCCGGAGGGAGCGGCAGCGGCAGCCGGAGGGATCGGAAGCGGCAGCGGCAGGGGCCGGGAGCGCAGGGGTCGCCGGAGGGAGTGGCAGCGGCAGCCGGAGGGTCGCCGGAGGGGGTACGGGGTCGCGCCGGAGGGGGGCCGGTGGTCGGATGGACTGCCGGAGCCGGAGGGGGCGAGAGAGAGAGAGGATGAGGTGGGTCGGTCGGTCGGGTCGGGGCTGCTGCCGGACAAAGGAGCCGGCCTGCGTCGGGGGGAGCCGGTGCCGGAGGGGGAGCCGGGCCGGAGGTGGTCGGGCTGGTGCTGGTGCTCTACCTCGAGCTCGAGACCGGGAGAGAGAGAGAGAGCTCGAGACCGGGAGAGAGAGAGACACACACAAACAGCTTTTTCTTTTTTTTTTCTTTTTTTAACCTACGGCTGTGATGGGCAATCGGACGGCTGTGTGCTGACAGCCCAAACTAAAAATTGGGCTGTCAGCTTATTTCCCGTATTCTCTCTCTCTCTCTCTATATATATAGAGAGAGAGAGAGAGAGAACGGGAGGAGAGCTGTCAGCCTATTTGGATATTTAGGCTGCCCGTACGCATGGTGTTTGCTTTGCCGTTTGATGAAAGTGCTGCAATTGTAGCTGTTCGATGCGGACCCGGGTTGGTGAATCACAATTGTTAACAGCTGTTAACAATTGTTATTCAGCATCTCTCTCTCTCTCTCTCTCGTTCGAGGCCGGCGCGCGACCACCAGAGCACTATGCTGCTCCGGTCCGCCTCCCCATCATCCCCTCCGGCAGCCCATCCCAACAGTCATCCCCTCTAGTAGCCCCCGCCCATCCCAACAATCATCCCCTCAGGCAGCCCATCCCAACAGTCATCCCCTCCAGCAGCCCATCGGGGCTCCATCCGGCCGGAGGGGGAGTGCGATTCACCGGCGGGAGCTTGACGGCGCCGTAGGGGAAGCGGGGGGCTACCTGTGATCGCCGGAGGTGGAGGGGAAGGGGGATGCCGGAGGGGGTAACGCAGGAGGACGGCTGCCGGAGGGTGCTGCCGGTGTCGGAGGGGAAAGACGCCGCCGGAGGGGGAGCAGGTGTCGGTGTCGGAGGGGGGAGCCGGTGTCGGAGGGGAAGGACGCCGCCGGGGTCGGGGAGGGGGCTGCTGCTCGCGAGAGAGAGGGAGAGAGAGTGCGTGAGAGACAGTTGTGCTATTATATATATATATATATATATACAGAGAGAGAGAGAGAGAGAGAGAGAGAGAGAGAGAGAGAGAGAGAGAGAGAGAGAGAGAGAGAGAGAGAGAGAGAGAGAGAGAGAGAGAGAGGGCTGTTACAGTGAGCTGTGGGCTGCTGGGGGGGAAAGTGAGCTACGGGTATTTTGACCCCCCAAGAAGTTATAGAATTTGATGAAATTTGGTGAGGTTGTTGCCTAAGATAAGATGATCATCCTCACCAATTTTCATCAAATTCCAAAACTTCTAGGGGGGTCAAATGGTCGACGCAATTTTAACGGTGACTGCGGACGGCAGAAATTGCTTCGACCATTTGACCCCCTAGAAGTTTTGGAATTTGATAAAAATTGGTGAGGATGATCATCTTATCCTAGGCAACAACCTCACCAAATTTCATCAAATTCCATAACTTCTTGGGGGGTCAAAATACCCGCAGCTCACTTTCCCCTCTGGCAGCCCACAGCTCACTGTAACTAGGGGTGTTCATCGGTTCGGGTTGACCCGCCAAACCGAACCGAACCGGTCTATTTGGTTCGGTTTGGATCGGGTATTTTTGACCGTTCGGTTTGGTTCGGTTCCAAAAAAAAAAACCCGATATGATCGGTTCGGTTCTGGGTTGAGTTTTTTACCGAACCAACCCAACCCAACCCGAACCATTGGTACTATAACCTCAATAGTTACTACTATACAGTGTACAATCTCACTAATATTGTACATTACATGGTGGTGACCCCAATTACCACCATTCGGTACATTCAAAACTTTCAAGTGTACAACGATGTGATAAAAGTGAAGGGTGTTACCCACATAATGACTAGCACCTCCAAATCCTAACTAATGAAATATCTCAAAGTGAAAAATTAAGGGTGTTACTAGTAATACTATAGGGGCAAATAGCAACACCCAAAGTAAAGGCTTAAAAATAAAATCTGAACCAACTCAGCAGCTCAACCATTCATGCCTCACGATGTGATGACGAGCAATTTGAAAGATCCACATAATCGAACCGAACCAAACCGAACTTTTTCGGTTTGGTTTGGTTCGGTTCCATTTTCTAGAGAACTGATCAACTTCGGTTCGGTTCCAAAATTATCAAAAAACCGAACCAACCCGAACCATGAACACCCCTAACTGTAACAGCCCTCTCTCTCTCTCTCTCTCTCTCTCTCTCTCTCTCTCTCTATATATATATATATATATATATATATATATATATATATATATATATATATATATATATATATATATATATATATATATAGGGAAGTGCTAGAATGCGGCATGCGGTGCGTGCGGCATCGCACCGCAGCCGTCTGATGCACTGCTGCGTGCATCACATGCACGCAGCGCGTGCATCAGACGGCTGCGGTGCGATGCCGCACGCACCGCATGCCGCATTTTAGCATACCCCTATATATATATATATATATATATATATATATATATATATATATATATATATATATATATATATATATATATATATATCTTAGGTTCTTCAGGTTGCTCATACGACTGATCATGTTTGTCAAATTTCAAATTCGGACAAAAAAAATTTATCCATACCTATCCAAATTCCCAAATATTATTGCCCATGATTGTTTAAATTTAGAATTTGGTCTGGTTGCTCAGGTTCGTCAGGACCAAGTCCCACCCTACCCAGCCCTAACCCCTCCTTATTCTCTCCCAGCCCTTCCTCTTCCCTCTCTCTCAATCACAGCCCTCTACCCTTTCTTGACTGTAGTGGCATGCGGGGTTCTTGGCAAGGAGCAGTAGTCACCGGAGCCAAGCGTGCATCTCTCTCTCTCTCTCTCTCTCTCTCTCTCATGTCGGAGAAATTATTCAATGTAACCAGAATGTCATGGAAATTCATCCGAGGTCCATACCATATAACAGTAGCACAAGTCCAAGACTACTTACTAACTAGAGGCTAGCTTTCCATGAGTTAAATAAGAGGCATTTCCAGAGAATTAGCTCCCATCTAGTTCAACACAAGGTTATTTCCCAACATTACCTGCACTCCCATCATACAGATCACAATGACGCAATCAAGCGAAAATCACCTGGTGGGTAACCATCCATCTTCCGGCTCCTTCGAGTTCTTTCAGCATTCTCTGTTCACAGGTTCGAGTTGGCCACTTGTGAGGCTTTTCGCACGCAGACCCGATGCCATGATGTGTTCAGTATTCCCCTCAGGTTCCATATGATTTCGACATTCTCAGGTTGGACATTTCCTGCTGAATCAACCTGCCCATGAAGACGATGGCGACAAAAACGGGACACGTATCTCAGCATGATATGGATCGAAACTTCTAAAAAAACATTGAAATGAATTCTCGCTTTCAAAAGTTCACTTCAGAAATATTTAAGGCATTGATATTTCGTTTCAAGAGCATCAAGGCTGTATTCTTTTCCTGGGAAATAGAATTCCCAGGAAATGGGCCCATTCCCATATTACGTCAGGGATTTACAAATCTTCCCACATCTGTTTTTGTAGCAGATACATGCTTTCACCATGAGGGTGAGGGAGGTACAGTGGGATTTACAGCTCTTAGGTGTTTGGTTGGGAAATGAAATCGACAAGAGGTGGGCTGTCGTTACTGATGAACACACAAACATACATAGCCTCATTTGGAATGAACATGCGAATGGGCCCATTTCCTGGGAATTCCAATTCCCGGGACAAGAACACAGCCTAATTGAAAATAATAGCATGTAAATGGGTGACAGGGTGGCAAACAAGTCTAATGACAGATAGCCTCCATATATGGTTCCGTGTCCATTCACAACAAATTACAATAAATTTGTAATTTGAAAATGAGTCGAGTACGAAAACATAATCAGTTGAGATAAATCCGAGAACACCAAAAATGTGAAAATTAAATCATAAATCAGATCATCACAACCAACCAATGCATATCATTACAGCCCATCGATGCAGTAATTCCCGGTTGGTTATGCGAATGATGATTATCTCTGGCATTTGCCCAAGTGAAAGAAGAAAAAAATATACTGAAGGCAGATAAGACATACTAGGTCACTTATTTTGGGTTCTTTTGGAAATTGATGATAAAGCAGAACATCCCTGGTTCAGAGGTTAGGAGCATCAGATTCTTTGGTTTTCTGTGATAGGATGAGATGGGACATGGCTTGATGGTTATGGTGGAGGAAGGTGTAAATTGTAATTGCCCAATTCAAAAGATGGTTCATCACTATGTTCAGCATAGAACACAATGTAGCAACTAAGAATTCCATGGGTACCTCACCAACAAACATCTAAGCCTGAATTCATGGCAAGAGGAGAGCAAATTCTTTTCCTTCTGACTAGGTTTAGTGATGTGCGGGCCAGATCATCAAAGCATATGAAAGGAGCATATTTCGTCGCCACTATCTTTACTTAGGCTCAGGGGAGGGATTTGATATGCGTGTTTTCAGGGGTTGGATTTATGCTAAAGGTCCAAATTAGTAAGGAAATTGTTTTGAGAGGGGTTGTTATTACGTCAACTTTGTAAGGGAGATTTGAATCCACATGGGATTATTTGAGAAGCCACAGATTTTAAGGGGCATTTTAGTCTTTCTTATCACATAGGTTGGTTACTATTTCTATTCCTGACTAAGCAGCTTGGTCGGTCATTAGGGATATGGAACATCAGGCATCAAGATATGCAGATGTGAGCTAAAAGACAAAAAGAGAGTTATGATTGTTAGGGACAGAAAGTAAGACTGACATCTTTCACGTAATTTTGGAAGAATTAAACTCTTCCAAAGACAAATTTCTAAGGTAAAAGGTCCTAAAAGGAACTATGGTCGAAAGGGATCCCAAGTCCTATGCGCGCGCGCACGCACGCACGCGCACACACACACACACACACACACACACACATATATATATATATATATATATATATATATATATATATATATATATATATAGAGAGAGAGAGAGAGAGAGAGAGAGAGAGAGAGAGAGAGTTAATCTATGGTGTGGCCAAATTAACGTGCGACTAACGTGCAACCGGGCACGTGGAGGTTTTTTTTTTTTGAGGATGATCGCCTACCCTTTGATAAGCCACATGTTAAAAATCAACTCATTCTAGGACCTCTAGGTGCATTAAATGTGCTCAGCTTTATTGACCGTTCATTTTAACTGTCAAATTTTGGAGCACATTTGATACACCTAGAGGTCTTAGAATGGGCTGATTTTTGACAAGTGGCCTATCAAAGGGAAGTTGATTATCCTCAAAAAAAAAAAAACTTCCAAACCATGGTTGTAAGTTAACTGTACGTTAATTTGGCCGCACCATAGACACTCTCTCTCTCTCTCTCTCTCTCTCTCTATATATATATATATATATATATATATATATATATATATATATATATATATATATATATATATATATATATATATATATCCCAAGTCCGATCCCAACTTTAATTATACAGAGCCAGATTGTTATCTATCCAAACAACGATTGGAATCAATATCCTCATTGTATCTAGAAATTAAGGGCACTTACACGCATAGTTACCAAGTCGGAAGTCGAGAAAAAATCGGCTAGGGGAGAAGTCGGAAAAATCAGAAAAAAGTCAGAAAAATCGGGAAAGAGTCGGGAAACAAAAGGTATAATTTTAGAACATATTTATAATAGGTTTTTTAAAGCAATACATGATGGGATTAAAACACAATAAATTGTGATTAAAACGTGAAAATCGTGACTTTTTCATAAAATCATGACTTTTTCAAAAAATCGAGAAAGAGTCGTGTATAGAACATTTAATTGAATAAGTCGTGTTTTAATCGAGACTTATGCAAAAAATCGGAGTTTTTGGTAACAGAGCTTACATGAACCTGATTTATGGGTGTGATGGGTATATAGTAGCAATTTTGGACCCATACTTAAACAAGGTCAAATATCGATTGACTATCTGCCCTATGATTGAGTGACTGAATTTAGAATGAAGGAAATATTAGAAGGCTCGAGTGTTTTAGTGTAGACCTAATTGCCTTTGCAATACCATAGTATAGTTATTAGTAACCATGACACTCAATGGTCATTGCCCTGATTAGTATGATACAATCCTAGAACAGTACTACATCCATGCAGAGACAAAACGTGTAATAAAAACATTGACTTTACCAATAGTCCTCTTTAATCAACTTGGTCAGAACTGTTGGAGGGGCAGTGCAAGGTTCTTGGTTGACACATTTGTGAACAGATGCATTCTTTCACACTAATGCCTGTACTGAACTTGCATATAGTGTGATTTTACAATAGCTTATACATATGTAGGTTTTTTTGAGTATTATTGGAACATTCTGAAATCAGACTTAATCCAGGATATTCAAAGGTTTTTCAAAGAGAATATCTTACCTGAGGGTTTGAATGATACCCACATTAACTTAGTCCCCAAGAAGGATAAGCTGAGTGAATTGAGGATTATAGTCTTTGTAGACAGACTAGTTTGTATAACGATACTTATAAAATCATGGATAAAATCTAGGCTTCCCGGCTAAAGCCTACAATCCGTATAATTGTTCCTCTATCACAATTTGCTTTTATCCCGTATAATTGTTCTTCAATAGGCTATACTTCTGAGAATTTTGCAATGAAAAATGAATCTTATAACCAAAAAAAAAAAGGGAAGAGATTACGGAATGCTGCAAAAAGTACAAGTGTCAGCAAAAAAAAATCATTACTTATTGGATAGATAAAATTCAAGAGTAGGTTCTTCAATAGTTTTTCTTCTTCGTTTACTTCTTGATTATGATTTTATCCAAAGAAGCTGCATCATTTTCCATTGGATAACCATATCTACTTGACCCCCCCTTTGAAGTGGTAAGCCCTACAACCATGCAACTCGGCTCTACATGTACTTTAGAGGATGGAGGACAGGGCGGGGAAGTTGGAATGAAAAAGATTCCAACCAGAGAACAAGTTACTCCAAAAGTTAAAAGAAAATTGCCCAATTAATATCATGAAGCTCATTGATGCGGGAGCATCTGGGCCGCCTGTACGTTTCATCACACCGGTGAACTGACGACGTGATTCAATTTGATAATCAATTAATAAGTTAATAATTTCGGGTTAATAAATGCTGATATTAATATATTTGGAATAAAACCTTAATTTCGGAATAAAATATTATTGTTATTCCGAACATATTATTTTAATCCGAAAATATTTTATTTTAGGATTTATTAATTATAGAATTTAATTATGGGATTTCGGTCAAGATTTGATGATATTTCAGGAAGATTAGATGGTATTTAATTATGAGATTTCGAGTAAGATTTGATTTGATTCAAATCTTCTAAAATTATGGATTGTTATTATGGTAAGATTTGATTTGAATCAAATATATCATTATGGGGTTATTGTTTTTTTTTTTAATTTGGTTGTAAGCCTATTTAAAGGCCCAAGTATGATGAATAAAATTATTGAATGATGATGAATAAAAATGACAATCTTTTGCTTTTGATTCCCGTGAGAGGTTTTGTACTGCGTTCCTGATAGAGGATTAATGAGCGAGAGGCTCGCCAGCGTAAGGTCGGATTACCGTCGGTCCCCTTCACCGATCCGCTGAGATCTTCGTCGTTTTCGTCACCAGTCGACATCACCGCCTCACCCGTATTCATCTCCTCATCTCACTGGTACTTCGTCTTCCTCACACCCCACCCCATTACACCACAAAAAAAGGGAATAGAGTCCACCGACGCCCCACCACCAAATTTGCCCCATTTCTGACCCGACATCTTTATTAGACCATATCTCTTAATTCGTTCACCGGAATTTGTCAGGCTAAATACTAAACTTGCATGATTTTCTGAGCCCGATCCACTCGTGCCTTCTGTGTCTTCATCCAGTCATCCCGACACTACATAATTACGAATCTACCCCTGGTCACAATGTACCATCGGACCATCCTTTATGCAAACCTCCTGAAGTGGAAGGGCACAGTTCAGACTCTGCATCATTCTACCCACTTTGAGCATAAATCTATTGCACGAATCAAGTGTCGAGCTAATTAACTATCATTACCCGCTGACCCATGCATCCAGTGGTTTCTACATCAAAATGGGATTGAGCAAGAGAAGCTTGATGATGTCATGCAACTAATAGGTGAGATCAAACAGGTGGCAGAGTATAGGCATATGCGAAGCAAAAGAGGAGTTCGTCACACTTTGAAGCATCCACCACCAACAGTGCCTTCACTAGCGGATTCTCCACCGCTCGTGCCACCATTTGCGGTGTATGCAATGCCGGTCCTACCTCCACCTCCAGTGGACTCCCTACTATCGCACCTTCAGTGGGGTTTTCACCAGAGCCTACTTTTGAGCGCCCAACATCACCAACAGCCCCAGTGGACTCGTCACTAGTGTTTGCACTTCCAGTAGAGCCATCACTTCCAGTGGTTGATTTCTGTGAGCATGCCTTTTAGCCTAAAGATTTTCTCGGAGTAGATTGACCATCAGAGGATTTGTTATTTCCCCAGCAGTACTTGGGCATCGCCTCTTCTGGGCATCCCAGTCAGCTTACCACAGTTGTCGTCTTCTTCAGCATGCGCTGACTCTTCTCTGACTTTTGGTCCCCGATCGACAACAATTACACTTTCTCAAGGGACCCAGGAGGTGGCTACGATGTGACACGATCACATCTTTTGGAATACATCATTTGTTGCAGATTTAGGCGACTGGACGATTTTACAGAACTCGAGGTCGAGTTCTTTCAAAGTCGGAGAGAATGATACGGAAGCATTTGGGCCGCCCGTAAGTTTTATCACACCGGTGGACCGACGACGTGATCCGATTTGGCAAGCAATTAATAAGTTAGTAATTTTGGATTAATAAATGCTGAAATTAATATTTTTGGAATAAACCTTAATTTTGGAATAAAATATTATTTTTATTCCCAACTTATTATTTTAATCCAAAAATATTTTGTTTTCAGATTTATTAATTATGGGATTTCGGTCAAGATTTGATGATATTTCAGGAAGATTAGATGATATTTAATTATGAGATTTCGGGCAAGATTTGATTTGATTCAAATATTCTAAAATTATGGGTTGTTATTATGGTAAGATTTGTTTTGAATCAAATCTATCATTATGGGGTTGTTATTGTTTTTCTTTTTTTGAATTTGGTTGTAAACCTATTTAAAGGCCTAAGTATGATGAATAAAATTATTGAATGATAATGAATAAAAATGACAATCTTTTGCTTTTGATTCCTGTAAGAGGTTTCGTACTGCATTCATGAGAGATGATCGAAGAGCAAAATGAGGTCGGATTACTGTCGGTGTGAGGCCGACAACCCCCTTCGCCCTTCCATCCCCTCCCCTACGTTGTCGCCACGATCGTGCTGCATCACTTATTAGATGTTCAAATTTATACGTCAGTTCAGGAGTGTATGAACTCCTGATCAGTTACAAATATGCATTGGAAATTAGTATTAAATGCTAAACATCAGATATAAAAGACAAGCATATAATTAGCAATTTAGCACATATATTTAGATATATAGTAGATTGTCTAAATAAGCAATTGGTCTCTAGGACCAATAAGTGATAGCAAGTACATACCGCTTTAGCAATGATCTCAATGTTTTCTGGCACGTCAACCACAGCCTTAAAGAGAACCCATGCCCACCTATCACTGCTTAAATGTTCAGATTCATATGGAACTTTGCTCGTTTGATACCTCTGAGCTTCCACCCATGTCTTGCCCCCATCAACAGATATGTCCACTCTTTCAATGCCACGGCCACCGCCAGACACTGCATATCCACTGATAGTAATCTGCAATGCACAAGATGTGGAAGAGGGTACTATCTCATAGAAATATTTCAAGAAAATAGGAATCTTCTGAAGAATTTACTCACCTTTCCTTGCTTAGCAATATCAACGTCCTCCAGGGAACAAATAGCACACTGCTAGCACCACAAAATTATGAAAATGAGATGGAGGTGTTTCTAATCCCAATAGTGACAAGATCACAAATACAGTAAATGAAACATAATGAAATCAAAATGAATGTATACACCGAGCTCTTAATTCATAACAAATGCATACACAGACAAAATAGAATGGATAATGCGGTTTAACTGTTCTTTGGCCATCAGATTTGATATGCGAATATGGATGAGGTCCAAATAGAGAAGATCATTTTGTCATGGGTGATCAACATGAAACCATAGATGACACACTTACAGATCCTAAGAGACCTGGTGGGCCCACATGCAAAGAGTTGAACATACAAAACATTAAGTCCAACTGAGATGTTTATGTGTACAGGCATGTGCTTCTGGATTCATGTGTGGTGTACGAGTTAAATACTTCCTATACTAAAAAACATAACAAAATAGTGATAGAGGCCAAAAATATCAGAGAAGTGCATGACAAACATTTCAACTCTTTCACTGGTCAGTATCAATCAAAGAGTAGGACCATGTCCTAGACTCATGTGTTCAATGGACGTTTTACAGAGTGCAGAACTCTCGTTCACAGAGACATCTTAGTGCCCTAGTATAGTCCATTTCAGTTCCGTTACCTAAGGCAATATAGCTGCATCGATAGGACAATCTCACAGTAAGTCTTTGAAGCTTTCTAGATGCGATTAGGGCAATGACTTTTTCTCTGTTATCGTGTAACTTGCGCATGAATGATGCAATAATCCACCATGCAAACAGTACGTTAAAGCATAAGTCAAAAAAATACAAGTAAAAATGTAAAATATGTGGTTGTCACATTATTGGTCATTTATTTTCAAACTTGATGAGATAATTTTGATAAAATATGTACGGTGGAGAGCTATCTTACCGGTTGCATTACAAAACAACCAAGGATTATAATTGGTAGAAGTGATGAAAGGGGGCTTGTTGCCTATAGAAAGGATGGATCAAATCAATTGCTTCACAGTGATATACTAATCTCCGATAGAACCATAAATTGATGCATGATGAAATTTCCTTAAGGTACAGAAACAACTTCTGTATTTTATACTAGATTTGGATAGAAAAAATTAGGAAAATCGGGATCAGCCAGTTCTGTCCAAGGTTTCAAATGTCATTTTTGGTGTTGATTTTGGTCAGCCAAAAAAAGGAGATTTGTCATTTTTTGGTCAATAGTCGGTGGAAAATGGTAAAATCGAAAGACCAAATCTGATGGAAGTTTTTCAGTTTTCGGTGGAAATCTATATGTTTTCGGTCAGATTTTCATTTTATTAGTTTTGTATGAAAAAGAAAGAATTTTTCAGTGATAATTCATGATAGAATTTTTTTGCTGTCTTTTAGGTCCTGTCGGTGCTTTTTGGTCCTTGTCGGACCAAAAAATTGTAAAAGCGACAATTTTCCCTTTTTTTATGTCGGAACCTCAAAAAACCAACAAATGTTGGTCTTTTTAGCCGAAATTTGTGGACAATTGAAACCATGGTTCTATCTAATATATAGAATCAAACAATTCACAAAGCTTCAAGCTTGAACCATTTAATTCAAGTCGATTCATGAGCTGCTGTGATGCACCAAAAAATAAATACAACTCATATTCGTAAAAATCAATCAACCATAAACTAATTCAGGTATATGATGTGGAACTGTGGAAGGTAGCACTTCAGTCTTCAAATGTGGAATATTCAATATTGTGATAAATCATATACATGTCAAAGTCCTAATTATTCATCAGATTACATAATAAGATCTATTCAATTTTTTTAGATGTTTATACTTAGTTTATTCTAGAAGTGATGAGGCTGAGGCACGTACAAGGAAAATGATGAGGATAACTAGATTTGTGAATTAGTTTTTATATCACATCATATGCCAGTGTATTTCGTGGGCTATAACTTAATAAATGTTCATTTTCACTAAAACTATCTTTTTGGGATATACTTCTTCAGTTGAGGGCATTAAGGATGACCTAACTAAGGTACAAGCCATCTAGCATTAGCCGACCCCTCAGCCAATCGGTGAGGTCTGTTGGGGGTGATTGAAACCCGATCAGGAGTTCGCTCTCCCGTGCTCACCCAGTCATCTTGACAGGGAGCGGGATCCACATTGGGCTGAAGGGGCCCAGGGCAAGCTCGTTCAGAAGCTCGCCCAAAGTTCGCCCAGGAGCTCGCCCAAAAGTTCGCTCTCACAGCCCGTGAGGAGCTCGCCCCGCTTGGAGCTGGATGGACACCTTGTATCTGAGTGCAGCTCGCCCCGCCAAGAGCTGGCGTTCCCCCAGACCCCCCAGGAGCTCGCCCAAAGTTCGCCCAGGAGCTCGCCCAAAAGCTCGCTCTCACAGCCCGTGAGGAGCTCGCCCCGCTTGGAGCTGGATGGACACCTTGTATCTGAGTGCAGCTCGCCCCGCCAAGAGCTGGCGTTCCCCCAGACCCCGCAGGAGCACGACCAAATTCTGTAAATGGCTTAGACAAAGAGCGCGAAGGAGCTCGCCAATGCTCGCTCAGGAGCTCGCCAAAAGCTCGCTCAGGAGCTCGCCAAAGCTCGCTCAGGAGCTCGCCCAAGCTCGCTCAGGAGCTCGCCAATGCTCGCTCAGGAGCTCGCCAAATGCTCGCTCAGGAGCTCGCCAATGCTCGCTCAGGAGCTCGCCAATGCTCGCTCAGGAGCTCGACCGAGCTCGCTCGAGCTCGCTCAGGAGCTCGCTCAAGCTCGCTCAGGAGCTCGCCAAGCTCGTCCAGACCCCTGTTTATCGAAGAGATCGCTCCTGCGAGGTCCGACTCTTGATAAAAGTGGAGGGAAGGACGGAGCAATGGAGGATGAGCTCGCCTTAGCTTCCCACCTGAGGTCGCCCACAATAGAGCAGCATAAGGATTACCAGGTGTCAAGCACCCACTGAAGCTACGTGGACGTTTGCAGTCCATGGAAGCCCATCGGAGTCGGTTTGAAACCTCCCAGACTTGAACATTCTAGAAGATTCCCCTGGCGGCAACAGAACAGCAGCAGCTGTCCCCCACTACTTCGTCAGGCGAGCTAGACGACAAAGAATGTCAGGAGCTCAAGTACCAAGGACTGTCAGATCCACGTGAGCCAGCACGTGGGGGCCTAGAAGGTGCCGGAAACAGCTTCCACGCGTCGTAACTAGATAGGTCGCCCATGTCTATAAATACACACCCCCAGGCTCCAAAGTACAGGTTCGAAATCCCTTTCCCTACCACTTTGGTATACAACAGCTCTCCGTTGTGCTACCGTGACTGACTTGAGCGTCGGAGGGTCTGCGCTCCTAAGGGAGCCAGCCGTTCTCACGTTTCTTTTTTCTTGGTCTTACAGGTTGCTCGCAAGGACCAGGAAAAATCCCCCAAACATTTGGCGCCGTCTGTGGGATTTCGAACTGGTTCCTGTGAGAACGCCCACGACCATACGGTTGTGAGTGGACGACCTTCATAACCCCAAAGATGGCTCCGGCGACAAGGGGGCGCAGGCGGGCGAGGGCCCGTATGGGATCAGTGCACAGCGAACCCCCCGCTGAGACTCCCCAACCCTTTGTCCCGCTCAGTGACCAGCTCCTGTTGGAGATGTTGGCCACCCAGCGGGCGATGATGGAGGAGTTGACGCGCTTGCGTCAGGCTCCGGCGGCTAGCCGGCGGTCAGGACCTTCGAGGCCCGCGTCCCCCGCGCGACCTCCCGTCTCCTCGCGTCTGCCCACGACCGCCCCAGCACGGCGAACTTCCCGACCGGAGCCCCCGGATGAGAGGACGGCCGTGCGTGGAGCGAAGGAGACCCCGCTCACAAGGTTGCAGAAGCTTGTAACACAGCGGTCCAGCAACCAGGCGACCTCGCGTGCAACCATCCCTCGCCGACGTAGCCGGAGCGTCGACTCTGACGGATCAGAGGCGAGGTCTCAAGAGAGGGATCGCGACCCGCGTCATCGGCGACGAGGGAAAGAGCCTGCGGTGACTCTACCTTCCGAACCTCGAGAGGTGACGGCCTCTCACAGACCAACCGCCTCGCTGAAGGGATCCGCGCGCGAGCAGCCAGGAGGCCGCCGATTGGTGGCTCCCGAGGGTCGCCGTGGGGTGGATCCGACCCTTCCTAGAGGGAGTGCGCACGAGCGCCTAGGACCTGCGCAGTCGCCTTTGGGATTTCTCCCCGGGCACTGGCAGCAACCTAGTGCGCCAGTGGATTTACTGGAGGACCTCGCCGCCCACGGAGGAAGCTCGCCTTTCACCAGCGAGGTCCATCGAGGGGGTTTTCCTCACCACTGGACCCCCCCGAAGTTTGTATTGTTCGACGGGTCGCAAGATCCCGTCGACCATCTCTTGGCCTACAGGAAACTTCTATTTTTCCGGGACCAGGACCATGTCCTGTGTCGCGCGTTTCCAAGCAGTCTGACCGGATCTGCATTGAATTGGTTCCACAAGCTGCCGTCCGGCGTGATCCCCAACTTTCCAACTCTCTCTAGGCTATTCCTGGAGCAGTATCGCTGCAACAGGCAGCCCCCGAAGAGGATCGAATCTCCGTTCACTCTGGCCATGGGAGCTCGCGAAACGCTCCGATGCTTCGCAACGCGATTCCGAAGCGCTTACCTCGCTCTGGAAGACGCGGCGGGCCAGGATCGTACCGCGGTGAGCGCCTTCAGAAGCGCCCTCCCCGAGGGGGGCAAGCTTCATGACGCCTTGGTGATCAAGGACCCTCGCACAATGGTCGAACTGTTCGCCCTGGTCCAGCAGCACATCAAGCTCGAGGATGCGGTGCTAGATCGGAAGGGAAAGGCGGTAGAACAGCGACCTCCTCCAGCTTTGCGACCTCTTGTCGTTAAAGCCGTGGAAAGGAGGGAGGTGCCACTTGCGGTACCCTTGCCCGGACCGGCTGCAGCTCCTGCAATACAGCCCGCTGAAGCACCCGCGGCGGTCGCTGGAAGGCCGGCGAACTGGCGCTTGCCTCCGGGACCCGGGGAGCGGGACTTCACCGTGCTGACTCACTCGCCAGGGCAAATTTTCCATCAGATTCGGAATGAGCCTTTCTTCCAGTATCCGCCACCCCTACAGGTCGGAGAGCCCGGCTCTACCGACAACTCGCGGCGATGCGCTTTTCATCGAAGCCCTGGGCATCACACTAATAGATGCCGGGCTCTGAAAAACCACCTGGAGGACTTGATCGCGCTGGGGCATCTGACCCAATTCATCTCGCCCCCAAGGAGGTTCGAGGTGATTCCAGAACGAGCTCCTCGGGAGGGAGATCGCCCAGGACTCGCGGAGCCCGCCTTACCTCCTCCTCCCCCGGGAGGACCGGCGATCTGCCACACCATTAGCGGGAGGTTGAGCAGCCCCAGATCAAGTAATGAAGCCCGCCGGCGAGTAAGGGAGATGGAGCGGGCGCAGAAGGTATTTTCTGTCTCCCTAACCCCTACTTTACTTCAAGCACCAAGGATGGAAGCCCGCGATTTCCTCTGGTTTTCAGAGGATGACATGGCTGGGGTTGTCACGCCCCACAATGACCCCCTCGTCATACGCCTGATGATGGCAAACATCGAGGTGAGGCGAGCTCTAGTAGATTCAGGAAGCGCCGTTGACATCCTTTTTCTGTCGGCCTACCTGCGAATGGGGTTGAGACTCGTCGACTTGTCTCCCTCGACGAGCTCCCTCAGTGGCTTCACCGGAGAGGTCGCCAAAGTAGCGGGAGAGATAACCCTTACCGTGACAGCGGGCCCAGAAGCTCGCCAAGTCCGCTTCGCGGTAGTTGACGGGAGTTCGGCCTTTAACGCCATCCTCGGGCGGCCTTGGTTAAGGCAGATGAAGGCGGTGTCGTCACCCAACCATCAGGCCCTCAAATTCCCGACAGCGAGCGGGATTGTAGTCATTCGGGGAGATCAAGTAATCGCGACCAGATGCGAGCAAGATGCTCCTCACCTCATGGACTTGGAAGTCGCCGAGGCCAAGAGGCCCGCGCCATCCTAGCAATTACCGCTCGCAACGGCCGAGCTCCCGGGGAGCCCGCCGGGGACCTCCTCGCCTTATTCCCCTGCTCCATCCCCGGGTGGGAGCGGTGCGGACCTTAAGTCGAAGGAGGGTCGCCTGACAACCCCCAGGAGAGGAAGTTTTCCGGTGGCCGAACCACTTCAAGAGATCGACGTGGGCGGCGCAGAAGGGCCAAGAATTGTTAGTCTTGGGACCTCGTTAACCGAGGGCGAGGTCCAAGCCATAACCAGCTTGCTCAGGGAATACCGCGACGTATTCGCCTGGAGCTTCGCGGACATGCCAGGGATTGACCCGGAGGTCGCCTGTCATCGTCTGCATATCGCGAAGGAGTTCTCGCCGGTCAAGCAGAAAGCTCGGCACATACCTGCAGCGAAGTCCGTTGCAGTGGCGGCAGAGATAGATAAGCTGGAGCGAGCCGGCTTCATCCGCGAGGCACATTTCCCCGAGTGGATCTCCAATATCGTGGCGGTGCCTAAGAAGAGCGGAGCGGTCAGAGTGTGCATCGACTTCTCCGACCTCAACAAGGCATGCCCGAAGGACGGATTTCCTCTTCCGAGAATCGGCGCACTGGTTGATGCAGCTGTCGGGTTCCGAGCTCTGTCCTTCATGGATGGATACTCAGGGTATAACCAAATACCCCTCCATCCTGAAGATCAGGAGAAGACCGCTTTCTACTCCGGAGCGGGCTACCAGAAGCTCTACTGCTATCGAGTGATGCCCTTCGGACTCAAGAACGCTGGAGCGACCTACCAAAGGTTAGTCACTCGCATGTTTAAAAATCAGATCGGCAGAAATGTCGAGGTCTATGTTGACGACCTTCTGGTAAAAAGTCGAGAGCGAGGAGGGCATGTCGCCGACCTCCGCGAAACCTTCGAGATATTGAGAAAGTTTCAAATGAGGCTGAACCCGGCGAAGTGCGCATTCGGGGTGACTTCGGGGAAATTCCTCGGGTACCTGATCACCCACAGGGGGATCGAGGCCGACCCTGGGCAAATCCGAGCACTTGTCGAAATGCCCGCACCGAGAACCCGGCAAGAAGTCCAGAGATTGAGCGGACGAATCGCCGCGCTCAACCGGTTTATATCTAAATCCTCAGACAATTGCCGACCTCTTTTCGAGCTGCTGCGAAAAGGAGCGAGCATTTCCTGGGATGAAAGTTGCGAGCGCGCCTTTCAGAAGATCAAGGATTATCTCGCGAGCCCGCCCATCCTAGCAGCACCAAAAGATGGCGCCGAGCTTGGCGTGTATCTCGCGGTCACGGAGAACGCCGTAAGTGGGGTCTTGGTAGTAGAAGAAGCAAAGGTAGAGCGGCCTGTCTATTTTGTGAGCCACACGATGCTTCCCGCCGAGCTCCGGTATCGACCAATCGAGAAGGTCGCTTTGGCTTTGGTCCTTACCGCGAGGAAGCTTCACCCCTACTTCTCGGCGCATACCGTCAAAGTCATCACGGAGCACCCCCTAAAGAGCGCCCTCTCCAGACCTTCGGTAGCCGGCAGGTTGTATCGATGGTCTGCCGAGCTCGCCGCCTATGGATTGGAGTATGTCCCTCGAGTTGCTGTCAAAGGGCAGGTTCTCGCCGATTTCTTAGCAGACTTCCCCATAGAAGAGCCAGTCCAGTACCAGGAGGATGAGCCAACTGAGGCACACCCTGGGAAGGCGAGGTTCTTGGACAACCAAGGCGAGCGTCCTCCAAATGAGCATCCAGAGGCGATGGGATGGAAATTGTTTGTCGATGGTTCCTCCAACGCTTTGGGAGCGGGGATCGGGGTCGCTCTGATCGCCCAAGAGGTGCTGCTCGAGATATCAGTCCGGCTGGATTTCGCCGCTACTAACAATGAAGCAGAGTACGAGGCATTACTGGCAGGTCTGGAGCTCGCTCAAGAGGTAGGCGCCAAACGCTTGAAAGTTTTTAGTGATTCCCAACTGATTATTTGCCAAATCAATGGGGAGTACGCCTCCCGGGATGCACGAATGGCGATCTACGTTGATCTGGTGAAAAGCAAGGCCGCGGAATTTGAGAAGATCACCTTCGAGCAAATTCCGCGGGCCGATAATAGGCGGGCTGACGCTTTGGCAAATGCCGCCTCCTTGCTGGGAACATCAGAAGCTCGGCAGATTCTCATTGAAGTCCAGAATCAGTCTCGGCTCCAGCTGGCGGAGCTCGCAGTTAACCAAGTTTCTGCCGACGTATCTCCTGGCGGGTGGATTGCTCTCATTCTTCGTTTCCTTCAGAAGGGCGAGCTTCCCGAAGGTAAAGAGGAAGCCCGGCGATTGGAGAAATGCGCTGGTCGCTATCTCATTCGTTGGGATCGCCTTTTTCGGAGGTCGTTTGGCGGGCCAAACCTTCGTTGCATCGAAAGCCCGGAGACCGAAGAAGTTCTGAATTGCATCCACTCTGGCGAGCTGGGAAACCACGCTGGTGGGCGATCTCTAGCTGCGAAAGTGCGAAGGCAAGGATACTGGTGGCCCACTCTGGAGCAGGACGCTTTGAAGGCCGCTCAGAGGTGCATCCAATGCCAGAAGCACGCCACGACGAACCATATGCCTGCAGAAGAGCTGCACCCTCTGGCGAGCCCCTGGCCTTTCCAGCAATGGGGGTTGGACATTGTGGGACCTTTCCCTGTGTCTACCCGACAGAAGAAATTCATCTTAGTAGCTACGGACTACTTCACCAAATGGGTGGAAGCGGTCCCGCTAGCTAAGATTGGTGAGAAGCAAGTCAAAGACTTCCTTTGGAAGAATATTTTCTGTCGCTTTGGGCTACCCCGAGTGCTCATCACCGACAATGGTCGCCAGTTCGACAATCGCTTGATCAGAAGTTTTTGCATCGAATACAGGGTCGACCTAAGGTTCTCGTCTCCGAGGTACCCTCAAAGCAACGGGCAGGCCGAAGCAACGAACCGAGTAATCCTAGATAACCTCAAGAAAAGGTTGGAAGGAAAGAAAGGACTATGGGAGCAGGAGCTCGACGGCGTGCTGTGGGCCTATCGTACCACTCCACGTCGCTCAACCGGCGAATCGCCTTTCAGCCTGACTTACGGGTGTGAAGCCGTGCTGCCCATCGAAGCCGAGCTGCCAACGGAAAGAAAGCTTGCTGCAGGTGAGGTCGATAACGACGTTCTGCTCGCCGACTCCCTAGACCAGCTCGAAGAAAGACGAGAGCGCGCCAATCTACATCTCGCTGGGTACCGACAAGAAATGAAGCGCGCCTATGACAAAAGAGTTCGCCATCGGGCATTCAAAGCCGGGGACATGGTGATGAGAAAGGTGTTCGTAAACACGCAGGAGCCTAATGCAGGGAAGCTCGCGGCGAACTGGGAGGGTCCCTACATAATACACGAAGCGCGTGGCTCGGGGGCTTACCAGTTGATGACCGCTGAAGGCGATTTGTTAGAGCGGCCTTGGAATGCTTTGCACCTTCGCAAGTTCTATGCCTAAGTGAATTTTTGTAAATTATCGTTTGAAGTTATGAATGAATGATGGGATTTTCCACAACGAACTCCACCCGGAAGCTCGCTGCACCAAGAGCTCGCTTGATCTACAAAGCAGTCAGCCGTTGTGCGGACTTAAAGCAAGACCGGGATCCTCAGAGGCAGCCAGTGGGCGACCTTGAGCTTCCCGGGGCAGTCCGCCGTTGTGCGGACTTAAAGCAAGACCGGGATCCTCAGAGGCAGCCAGTGGGCGACCTTGAGCTTCTCGGGGCAGTCCGCCGTTGTGCGGACTTAAAGCAAGACCGGGATCCTCAGAGGCAGCCAGTGGGCGACCTTGAGCTTCCCGGGGCAGTCCGCCGTTATGCGGACTTAAAGCAAGACCGGGATCCTCAGAGGCAGCCAGTGGGCGACCTTGAGCTTCCCGGGGCAGTCCGCCGTTGTGCGGACTTAAAGCAAGACCGGGATCCTCAGAGGCAGCCAGTGGGCGACCTTGAGCTTCTCGGGGCAGTCCGCCGTTGTGCGGACTTAAAGCAAGACCGGGATCCTCAGAGGCAGCCAGTGGGCGACCTTGAGCTTCCCGGGGCAGTCCGCCGTTATGCGGACTTAAAGCAAGACCGGGATCCTCAGAGGCAGCCAGTGGGCGACCTTGAGCTTCCCGGGGCAGTCCGCCGTTGTGCGGACTTAAAGCTAGACCGGGATCCTCAGAGGCAGCCAGTGGGCGACCTTGAGCTTCCCGGGAAAGTCCGCTGCCCAAGAGGACTCTAAGCCTAACTAGGATCCTTCGCGTTCACCTGCCATGAACGGAAGCATCCTGGCGTTGGCGTACCCCTCGAAGGGCGAGCCCGCCGAACAGGACCATCGAGAGAAATTAACCGGGCAGGGGGCAGCTAGCACTTATTAGTTTTCTTTTAAAATAAAAATGGTTTAAGTCTCTGAGTGTAGGGAAGTTTTTGAAGTCTTTTGGTTTGCTTAAACGTTTTCCGGGCTCAGAGACTTGTCGAGTTTTTGCGAGCATGCCGAGTTTTTCGTATTGCATATGTTTTAAAAATAAAAAGATTGAATCGAATTAGCCGCCTCGCCCGGGGTATCACTCTCGAGGTCGCTGTGAACTCCTAAAGCGGACTCATGAGCAACGCAAAGAAAGATAAAAAGACACAAAGTCGAGCTTGAAAAGATGAAAATTTTATTGATAGACGAGAATTACAAAAACAGTTGCAAAGCTGCGAGCTCAAGGCTTGCTTGTCTCCGCCCCACTGTCGTCTCCTCGGCGCCGCTTCTTCGACCTTTCGGTCTTGTATTTCTCCACAGCGGCCAGGGCGCCTTTCTTGAGGAGATCGTCCAGTTGAGTTTGGAGGCGGTCTTGCTGAGCCCGAAGGCCGTTGGCGTGCGTCTCCTTCAAGGCAGCGATCTCCGTCTTCAGAGCAGCAACCTCGCCTTGAAGTTGAGCCGCCTCCCGCTGCGCGACCTCCCGGGCGGACACAGCTTCGTCTCGCTCCGCCTTGGCCTTGAAGAGGGCGGTAGCGGACAGGCCTTTGGCTACCTCGGCCATGGCGAGGCCTGACGCCAGGGTTTTGACCCTGCGGTGCAGTGCCTCTGACTCCGCCTTCAGCTCCTCGGAGCCCTTGGCTAGCTGGAGCTCGTGGATGTGCTCATCCACCTTGCGCTCAGACCCCCGAAGGGAATCATCGAACAAAGCGGCCAGCGCCTTCCCGGCCCCAGCGACCTCCGCGGCCAGCGCCTGGCTCTGCTTCTCCGCCTGCATAAGAAAGGTAAAGAGGTTAGCAAGAATTGAGACTAAAATTTACCCAGACAGGTGCGGAGCGTACCTCGGCCAGGCGCTCGCTTATAGAAGCGAAGGGAGCTCGCGCGAAAACGTTGCGGCCCAGCAGCTGCCGCACGTAGTGGGGCGCCCTCCCTTCCTCCACAGAGGAACCCGCGCTGGGACCGCCGGGAGCTCCGGAAAGAGGGGGCACGCCGGGAGGAGTGGGGGCTATCACCTCCCCCGGGCGAGCTCCGGCTCCTGGCGGGCTCGGAGGGTCCGCCGTGGCCCCCTTGGCCTCCGACTCCGAGCTGAAGGACTCGGAATCGGAGCCAATGTTTACGAAACTCGGGGACCTGTAGACCAGGTCCCCTAAGCCCTGCTGAGAGCCCGCTCCCTCCAGGCCCTCTGCAGGAGGCGAGGTCGGAGGGGCGGGGGCTGGAGCGGCCTCCGGTGTAAAGGCCGCGGGAGGAGGAGCCGACACTGGCAAGGAGGTCGCAGCGACGGCGTCTGATTCGCCCTGCTGGATCCCTGCCCCGTCGGCGGGAGATGGCGGCTCCTGCCCGCTTGACCCCGCCCCTGGTACGAGAGCTGATGGAGTCGCGGGCTTCTCCACTTGGGCGGAAGCAGAAGGCTCCGCCTGGGAAGTCTGAGGAGCGGGCTTTTCCTCCTCAGGGCCTGAGGCCTCTTCCGCGGAGTCCGTCCAGCTGGGCTCCGAGTACAAGCCCGCCTCCTCCAGCGCTTTCTGCCGTTGCGCCGCCTGGACGTTAGAAGGCGCGGGCCCCGCACGCTTGGCCTTCTTCTTCCCGCGCGCCTCCATCTCCGGCGTCATCACTGCTACACGAAGCGGCACGGTCAGATCGCCCGGAAAGTAGCCCATTAAAATTTGAGCCATCCCGGATTCGACTTCCGCCATGGTTAGCGGGAGGTCGATGTTCGGGTCGTCGGGCTCGACCATTTGGATCTTTCGGCGGACTATGGGAGTTGGGGCAGTGGGCTGACCTGGGCCGGCGTCCGGGCGAGGAGGTGGCGGGGGAGCGGCGGCTTCACCCTGGCGGAGCATCTCTAGGGTGTCGGGGTCGTCGAAGCGGATGGGCGAGGCCCGCCTCCGTGCTACCTTCTTGCGGGGGTTGCCTCCGGAGCTCCCTGCCCCCTTGCTGGCCCCTTTAGAGGGAGGAGGGGCGTTCTGCATCGGCGGAATAGCGCCGACCTCCTCCTCTTTCTTCTTCCGGACCACTTTCTGCTTCAGCAGAATAGCGCCGGTCTTCCCGTCCTTCAGCTGGAAGGCGAAGTCGGGAGCGGTGATCTTCTCTGGAGTCCGCCCACCAAGGTAGTGGAGGATCGCCTCGTCCAGAGACTTCTCCCGATCGGGAGCGATGCACTTCTTCTTCCCCGCCTTGTAGAAGGAGATCTCCCGGAAGACCGCCGTCGGAGGAACCCCAGGGTGAGCCGGGACTCCGCTGTGCCGCCCGCGCCAGTTGCCAACCGCCACGAAGGGATGGTCCTTCCAGTGGCGGTCCTTGCTCTCGACGGTGGAGAAGGGGAGCACCTCGCCAGGCCGCCCGGCAAGATAGAAGTAGCCGCAGCCCACGGTGCTGTAGACCGGCGAGGGCTTGAGGAGCCACTTTTTGAGCAAGTAGCTCAGTGGGATCCTCGCATTCAGAGCGGTCTCCAGCTGAGACAACCCGTAGAGTATCCCCCAGGAGTTTCCTGAGAGTTGGGCGGGGCAAAGACCCGTCAACTCCAGGAGCTCCCCGGCGAGATGACTCAGGGGGAACCGCAGCCCGGACCACAGCAGCCCGACAGAAGCTACTGTGCCCTGGGACGGCCTCCCCGAGAGTGGCATCTCGGCGACGACGATCTCCCGAGGGAGATCGATCGCCGCCCGGATACTATCCCCGACGGGCACCCCGATCGGGTTCTGCAGCCATACCACCGCCCTCTCAGCGGCGGGCTCAGAGGCTTGGGCGGCGGTAGCAGCGGCGGCAACGGCAGCAGCAACGTCGGAAGCAGAAGCCATTAGAGCAGGAAGAGAGAGCGAGCTGGAAGCAAGAAAGAGAGAGCGAGCTGGAGAGAAGGGAGAGCTGTTTTCACGCGACGGTAGAAATCGCCCCCCATCCCCTATTTATAGGCGAGTGAGAGACAGGTGAATCGATCCGCAGTTAATGCCCGAGCGCACTCAGCGAGGCGACGTGACGACAGACGAAGCGACAGCTCGCTTCTTTCCAATCGTCGAGCGCCACGTGGGCCACGCGTGGAAAAAGCTGCGCCGGCACCGACGCTGTCATTTACTGACAGAAGCAGAGCGAATGAGGAGGAAACACGTGTCTCGCGCCGATCGGGATCTCATGATGAGATTCGTTGCATCCGCCTTGAGCCTCGCGCTGCATTCAAGACGAAGCGACCGTTGGAGATTTGGTGCGATACCCAAGTCACAAGATCGCTCGCAGCAGGAGCCAGCAGCTCGCCCGACGCCGACCCTGACCGCGTGTGGCAAGCCCGCGCCGGAAGGAGATCGCTCGTGGCTGACGCTCGCGGCCCGCCCAGCGTTTATGAAGTACTGACAGTCTAAACTCTCGACGCGGATTGCCCATAGCTACTATCTCCGCCCCGCCAGAAAACTGTTGCAGCAGACATTGATATCAGGCACATTACAAGGGGTAGGAGCTCGCTAAGACTCCTGAGCAAGCGTCAAGTCTCCTTGGTCGCTCCCTCAGGAGGGGGTAATGTTGGGGGTGATTGAAACCCGATCAGGAGTTCGCTCTCCCGTGCTCACCCAGTCATCTTGACAGGGAGCGGGATCCACATTGGGCTGAAGGGGCCCAGGGCAAGCTCGTTCAGAAGCTCGCCCAAAGTTCGCCCAGGAGCTCGCCCAAAAGTTCGCTCTCACAGCCCGTGAGGAGCTCGCCCCGCTTGGAGCTGGATGGACACCTTGTATCTGAGTGCAGCTCGCCCCGCCAAGAGCTGGCGTTCCCCCAGACCCCCCAGGAGCTCGCCCAAAGTTCGCCCAGGAGCTCGCCCAAAAGCTCGCTCTCACAGCCCGTGAGGAGCTCGCCCCGCTTGGAGCTGGATGGACACCTTGTATCTGAGTGCAGCTCGCCCCGCCAAGAGCTGGCGTTCCCCCAGACCCCGCAGGAGCACGACCAAATTCTGTAAATGGCTTAGACAAAGAGCGCGAAGGAGCTCGCCAATGCTCGCTCAGGAGCTCGCCAAAAGCTCGCTCAGGAGCTCGCCCAAGCTCGCTCAGGAGCTCGCCAATGCTCGCTCAGGAGCTCGCCAATGTTCGCTCAGGAGCTCGCCAATGCTCGCTCAGGAGCTCGCCAAATGCTCGCTCAGGAGCTCGCCAATGCTCGCTCAGGAGCTCGCCAATGCTCGATCAGGAGCTCGCCAATGCTCGCTCAGGAGCTCGCCAATGCTCGCTCAGGAGCTCGCCCGAGCTCGCTCAGGAGCTCGCTCAAGCTCGCTCAGGAGCTCGCCAAGCTCGTCCAGACCCCTGTTTATCGAAGAGGTCGCTCCTGCGAGGTCCGACTCTTGATAAAAGTGGAGGGAAGGACGGAGCAATGGAGGATGAGCTCGCCTTAGCTTCCCACCTGAGGTCGCCCACAATAGAGCAGCATAAGGATTACCAGGTGTCAAGCACCCACTGAAGCTACGTGGACGTTTGCAGTCCATGGAAGCCCATCGGAGTCGGTTTGAAACCTCCCAGACTTGAACATTCTAGAAGATTCCCCTGGCGGCAACAGAACAGCAGCAGCTGTCCCCCACTACTTCGTCAGGCGAGCTAGACGACAAAGAATGTCAGGAGCTCAAGTACCAAGGACTGTCAGATCCACGTGAGCCAGCACGTGGGGGCCTAGAAGGTGCCGGAAACAGCTTCCACGCGTCGTAACTAGATAGGTCGCCCATGTCTATAAATACACACCCCCAGGCTCCAAAGTACAGGTTCGAAATCCCTTTCCCTACCACTTTGGTATACAACAGCTCTCCGTTGTGCTACCGTGACTGACTTGAGCGTCGGAGGGTCTGCGCTCCTAAGGGAGCCAGCCGTTCTCACGTTTCTTTTTTCTTGGTCTTACAGGTTGCTCGCAAGGACCAGGAAAAATCCCCCAAACAAGGTCCATAGCTTTCATGAGCTAGCTTCATTTTGCAGATGCTTTATTTGAAATTTTAGCAGTCTCATGGCTCCCAACACCTAATTGTCTAATAAAGGGAAAATTTTAGTTTTAACAAGGTCTTTGAAGTAGATTGGGATGCCTCACGTGTAGGGATAGGTGCAACCCTCAATTAGAAAGGAGAATATGTTGCCGTCTTCAATGACTTCAATGAAAAGATGAACAATGCCTGATGTTGATTCTCTACAAATGACATAGAGGTCTATGTCCTCAGTAAGGCTTATCCAATATTAGAGGCATACTTATCCAAAGAAATATATGTTGAACTCTGACCATGAGGCCTTCAAATACTTGAATTAGCAAGGAAATCTAATGAGACACGTTAAAAGGTCTTAATTTATTCATGTGTACACATTCCACAAGAGAAATAAGGTTGGGTTCATTAGTCAAGCAGTTGATGTATTGAGAAGGTAGTCTCATCTGCTCATTACCTTGAGCCAAATTGTTGTCTTCTGATTCCCAAAGAAAAATGTAAGTCAGTTACTTGTTCCTTGGATTTAATTGGGAAGCATGCTAGGTTTCTGATACCGACCCCTAGCATATTTACATGATCATGTGGATTTCTATTGAGGAACATAAGATTGTGTCCACGAAATTTCTTTAAGATGGTTCTCATCCTTGAGTTGCAGAACAGATGTTTAGAATGCTAGTTTGGTCAAACCAAAACCTTCGCCTTCATAGAACAAAGGTAACTTTTGGCCTAGAATGTGTTATGATGTGCTTCGTTTTTGTCCAATAGTGTCACTTATCAGACTTGTAAGGGTTAAACCCAGAACATTGATTTCTACACCCTTTTACAGATTCAGAGTAATCCTTACGAAGAGTTCACTATATTGTGTTAGTTTTACCATCGACTGCTACGAGGATGGATTTGGTCGATGTCATGTCATGGTTAATAGGTTATCTAAGATGGCCCATTTTGTGTCATGTTATAGAAGACCTCAGATGTCTCTTACATAGCTGAGTTAATCTTCAGATAGGTAGTTTGCATTCATGGTATTCCTAAATCTTTACTTCTAATAAGGACACCTAATTCTTGAGCCATTCTAGAGAACATTATGCTTAAATTGATAATGAAATTACAATATAATGTGCATATCACTCCGAGACTGATGGGCTGACCGAGTTGGTAAATCAAACTTTGAGAAACATGCTATGTTGTTTAGCTTGTAAGAAACCAACATAAATAAACTTTCTTTACCTCAAGAAGAATTCTCCCACAATAGTTCCACAAAAAGGTTTCCCTTCAAAATTGTGTACGACCATCCTATCACACAAATTCTTGATCGCTCCTTATTTCTTACTATGGACATTCTAGTGCAGAAGCCAAAAATATGATTAATCATATGAGCTATGTTCAAAGAGAGGTTTGAAAAGCTACAAGCATTCAACGGTAAGTACAAATCAACGATTGACCAACATCAATGATAGTAGAGTTTCACAGTGGGAGACCTGGTGCTGGTTTACCTAAGGAGATAGCGGTTGCAGCTAGGGGCCTACAAAAAATTGAACACAAGGAAAGTTATACCATTCTGGTACTCAAGAGGTTGAATTCTAATGCCAACTTATTGGACTTCCTGAGGGCAATCTCCCTTCACCAGCAGTGAATGTTGACGATTTATTTTCCTTCCAAAGGAACCAACCAAAGCTAGTGGAGGTAGCGGCCTTGTCCTTCTTTGACTCACAGAGGATGACCCAAGTCATGAGCGAAAACATTGTCAACATCAGGACCACTAGAACCAGGTGAGGAGTGCACCTCATGAACTTGATACGATGGCAAGGACGACCATTGACATAGTGTTCTGGATCAAGGAGTCATAGTTAAGAGGTGATGGGAAGACATATACAAAGGATCACAAAGGCTTTCTCATCAGATCCATGTTCTTCCTCCCAAAGGGAGTTAATGAAGTTTGACCACAATTATTAACTTCAATTTATTTATATTTGTGAATTTAGATATTTTAGATTCTTAAGATTTTCTTTTAACTTTCCTATTCCAGTTAATTTGATATTTGGTTATGTTCTTACATTTGTGTTAGCCTATGGTACCTGAGAAATATGCACCTTTTTATGCTAACCACCTTGTCAAGTAATTTAATTTGACAAGTGGTAAAATAAAAGAGATGAAGCATCAAGGCGTATAATCCAAGGATCAAAATTTAGTCCAATTAGGTTTAGTCATAAAATTAAACTCTCTGGGAAGCTCAATCTTCAGGAAACTTACATTAGGAGCTTGGCCCTTTTTTGTCTTTAATATTGCTAGCTTCTCTCTATCACAAAAACATCTATGCGGAGTCCCATCCTACAACTAACATGCGGGATTCTCACATTCTTTCTTTTTCTGCAAGCATTGGTTTCCTTTTATTTCTGCATCATGAGATCCTGACTGAAGGTGTGAAATATCCCTGGATGTTATCATTTCTTCTTCCAAAATTCAATAGAAGTGCTCTGATACTTTTCATTTAGTAAAACCATAATAGAATTGAGTCTAGTTTGAAATGGAGGCACTCTTTATCTTTTCCGGTACTGTCCTTGATTTTATTCTACCTTCTTTATCAGAATTCTTCTCCACCACTTATGTACCCCATCAACCAGCCAATGGATGACTTCATCACCTACCAAGGAAAGTCGCAAGTTTCTGGACAGCAAGAACTAGAAATTTAGTGAGAGCCCTCCTTGCCCCTTTTTCTGCATAGTTAGCCACTTTTTAATCACTGACTTTTGTCGAAGATCTCCCTAATTCTGGTGCAAAATTCTTAATTTTATTATGAATAGCTTTACAGCATTGTCCCTTGTATGACCCATCTTTGGCCTTGACCTGAATATGGGTGCTTGCATCTTGGCACATGGTAATTATTTCTTGCATAGTTTTCCCACTCGTGTTTAAATTGCTTGCTGAAACTCTGCTTAATGGCATAAAGTTTTACAGTTTGCAGTAACTTGTTAGCATATATGTGAATGCATCTTAAGCTTGTAATTGATTATCCATATATTGTTTGTTGTCTGTTTGGGTAAAATCTAAGCTTGTAATTACATCCCATTTGGACGCATGTGTTTTCCAGAATCAATTTGGGAACCTAGCAAAACCTATGATGCCTTAACAACAATTTCAACCGTCTCTCGTTCTAATTGCCATTGCAACATTTGCTACCGTTGCAACAAGCACAACAGTGTTGTATCGTATCGAAGTACGTAGTAGACAATAGTTACAATTTTAGAAATGCCCATTAACCAAAAAAACAGAATTATTTGCTTATAGCTTTCTAATGATGCCGTATAATTAGCGAAATAAGTTTATATATAAATTGTTTCAGTTTCAGAGGTTGGCCTCTGTAGACACACGAATTTCATCGGACCCGGACCCGACTTACGTGTGCCGACGTGGATGCAAACCCGACGCGCTCGGACCCGGACCCGACTCGAAGGTCCCTACATGGATGCAAACCCGACGACTCGGACCCGACTCGCACCTAGCAAAGAGGAGCGGACCCCATGCTTCAAGGGGGGCCGGCCCCTACTAGGGTCCGAACCCCATGGGACCGGCCCCTACTAGGACCCGAGCCACATGGGGCCGGCCCTACTAGGACCCGAACCCCATGGGGGGCCGGCCGGCCCTGCAAGGAAAGGGAAGAAAAGGAAAGAAAAGAAAAGAAAGAAAAGAAAAAGAAAGAAAAGAAAGGAAAGAAAAGAAAAGGAAAGAAAAGAAAGAAAATGAAGAAAATACCGCCATGCGCGGGGGGGAGGTTGCGTATGACGTCTGCACACACGCGGATCTGCGCCGATCCCTCGATCCGACGCACAAGACGAAGCGCCCGATCGCCATCGATTTCGTGTGCGAAATCCAGCCATAATTGCCTCGCCATAAAAGGAAAACAAATAAACGTTATTTCCCTCATCAATGGATGAATAAATCCAGGGTAATTATGAGAGAGATACAAAAGGGATTTAAAATTAAAAAGTTCCCATATCTCTCCCCCCACCCCTTTGCCTATAAAGAGAGGGGGTGGGGGAATGAAGAAGAGGTCGAAAATTGAAGACGAAACGCCGGAGCTCTGCAGAAGAGGAGACGCTTCTTCATCGACCCAAGGCTTCACGAGTCACAGTCAAGCCTGTCCCGAGGGATCGGCTTACTGAAAGTCCTCATCAACGTGAAGACCCTTGCACACGAAGATCAAGACTTCGACTCCGTGCACGAAGAAGAAAGCTCGGAGAAGAAGAACCCTTCGACTCCGAAGACGCCAGAAGCAAAGGCCGGAGAAGAAGATCGGAGCGGCACCACCCCGTCGTCTCCAACAAGCCTTCGACTCCGATCAAGCCCAAAAGCCCGGAGAAGAAGAGGAGCGGCACCACCCCGTCGTCTCCAACAAGCCTTCGACTCCGATCAAGCCCAAAAGCCCGGAGAAGAAGATCGGAGCGGCATTACCCCGTCGTCTCCAACAAGCCTTCGACTCCGATCAAGCCCAAAAGCCCGGAGAAGAAGAGGAGCGGCACTACCCCGTCGGCTCCAACAAATCCTCGATCCCGATCAAGCCCCAAAGCCCGGAGGAGAGAAGCGAAGCGTCATCACCCCGTCGTCTTCGACCAACGCCTGCGCCATCCACGAAGAAGAAAGCCTGGAGCAGATAGTCTGAAGCGTCGCTACCCCGTCGTCTTCATCAACAAAAGCCGACGCCACAACCGTCGCACGGAGATCGGTGCTACCCCCACCATCTTCGAAAGCATTCTTTGACTCCGATCACGCCAAAGAAGCCCGGAGAAGAAGAGAAGTCCAGTCGACACGCAAACCGTCGAAGCACCGAAGAAGTAGCCCACGTCGTTCGAGGAAGAAGGTCGAGTTGACGCTGAAGCTAAAGCCTACGCAAGAAGCCAAAGCAAAGCCCCAGTAAAGCCCGCGCCAAAGCAACGCAAGTGCCAAAGCCAAGCGACTACGCCGGCCACGAGCAAAAGCACCGCACGTTCTAGCCGATACGACGCGAAGTCCGGAAGAACGAAAGCACCGCAAGTCTCTCCCAGCTACGTCCAAGTGCAAGCGCCGAAGCAAAGCAAAAGCCAGAGCCACGCCGGAGCCAAGCCAAAGCCAAAAAGCCAAAGCCAAAAGCTCGATCGACGCCGCAAACCGACGATCAAGGACACCGAGGTCAAGCAAGGAACGAGGAAGACACGAAGACCGAGGAACGAAGCCGAAAACCCCCTAGCCGAGAAAGCGCGAAGCACGGAAGGGACAAAGCAACGGTGGACATTCCTTAGCCTCTCCAAAACCCTCTCCCTGTAAAGACCCCTGTCCTGGGCAACTCCTTCAGAGCTCTCGCACGAATACCACGTGGAGACGCGGATCAAAGGGATCCCCCAGAAGATCTTTCCCACAATCCCCTGATCAAAACTCGCCGCAACCCGGACTCGCTACACCCGAGCCACCCGGGTCCCGGCCACACTTGTAATCTCGTGTGATTCGCAATAAAGACGACCCGCGCTTTCTTCCGAGTCCACAGATTTCTGGCACGCCCGGTGGGACCTCTTCTCCTTTCATCCGTACGGCTGAAGAAGCTGCCTGAAATTTGCGATGGCTGGAACGAACAACGATGCGTTTGCTCCAAGCCTCTCACCAATCGCCGAGTCTCCTCTACTCCGACACGGTGATCCAGCCAACTCGGAAGGTGATGCTCCTCCAATGGTACGCGTCTACACTCGGCGTACTCGAACTCTTGCGGACGTCTTCGTGCCAGAAGCTACTACCGAAGATGCTCGCCAAAGCGCCGACGAGGCCCTGGTGCATGAAGAAACGAGCCTCGATCCTGGAGTCCATGTCCAGAAGTTTGAGGAGGACCAGCCCCAACCCCGAACCCGTTCGGGTTCTCCAGCAGACGTTGCACCTCCTCTACAGGAGGCAAACATCAATCATCAGCCAGAAGCAAGCCGGCGTAACTATGTCTCCGATGATGATGGCGAGGACGCGAACATGCAACACCGAGACGTTCTCCGTCACCACCCTCCGTCCGCTCTTCAGCTCCAAGTCATGCAGATGAACGAGCACATGGCGCAGATTACTCGGCTAATGGAGGAGAAGGATCGTCACATCAACACTCTGCTCCAAAAGCTAAGCGCAAAGGACGCTGCAGCAGTCGGCCAACCCGTCGCTTCTCCGGTAGCCGCTCCAGCTCCGTCTTCAACTTCCGCTCCTGCAGAGGTGGTTCCAACGATTCAAGCAGTTACTCCAGCGCTCTCCTCGGCTCCCGTCCCAGTGGAAGTCGTCTCCCCAGCACCAGTCTCGGTGGCCACACAACCTCCGGCAACAGCAACGATGAATGCTCAACAAGTCCAAGCGTTGATAGCCGACATGATGCGTTCCCACGGCAGTAGCCTTCCTCCGATCACGGCGGCATACTCGAAGCCCTACACCACGAGGATCCAGCAGCTACGCTTCCCAGTCGGATTCCAGCCACCAAAGTTTCAGCACTTCGACGGAAAGGGAAATCCAAGACAGCACGTCGCCCACTTCATCAAGACCTGCAATAATGCCGGCACATATGGCGACGAGATGGTGAAGCAATTCGTTCGCACTCTCAAAGGCAACGCGTTCGACTGGTACGTTGATCTTCCTGCAGGGACCATCGACAGCTGGGACCAGATGGAGAGGGAGTTCCTCAATCGCTTCTACAGCACCAGACGCACAGTCAACATGACCGAACTCACCGCCGTCAAGCAAAGGAAGGATGAGCCAGTGATCGACTACATCGACAGGTGGAGGAACCTCGCGCTGAATTCACGAGACCGCTTGTCTGAAGACTCGGCCATCGAGATGTGCACCCAAGGCATGCACTGGGGTCTGCTCTACATCCTCAAAGGTATCAAGCCTCGGTCTTTCGAAGAACTCGCAACTCGGGCTCACGACATGGAACTCAGCCTAGCAAACCGCGGGGACTCGAAGAACAAGGACTTCTTGAAGATAGAGAAGAAGGACAAGACACCGGCAATGAAACCGAAACAAGTCAATGTTGCGGACGTCGCTTCAACCTCCAAACCGCTTAAGATTGGTGGCAAGCCGGATCAGAAGAAGGGAGTCGCCATACCACCGCCTCCGCCGCCAAGACAAAGGATGACTCTCGAGGAGCTCGAAGCAAAGGAGTATCCCTTCTCGGACTCAGAAGTCTCCTCCATGTTCGACCAACTGCTGCAAGAGAAGGTGATAGAGCTCCCTCCTTCGAAGAGGCCCGAGCAGATGCATCGCGTCGACGACCCTCTCTTCTGCAAATACCACCGGGTGGTAAGTCATCCCATCGAAAGATGCTTCGTCTTCAAGGAAAGAATCATGGCGCTCGCTAAACAAGGGAAGATAGAGATCGACTCCGGGGAGGTTGCTACGGCCAACATGACGTCCATCACCTTCGGCTCCTTCTCGCCGGTACTCGTTGCCGCTCGACGAAGCATGCCCAAATTGCGCATCAACCGTCAAGCGCCAATCGCTAAGTCAACTTCCTAGCCGAAAATCTCGAAGCGACGTCAACGTACTCCTGCGCTCACTGAGGAAGAAACGCCGCTGCCCTGGGGGCAATCATTGCTCACGCCAGCACCTCTTCCAAGCAATGCTATATCCCAACGAGTGCTCCAAAGGAGATACGAGCAAGGAGATCCAGAAGTCGGTCTGCTGGGCCAACCTTCGGGAAAGTTCGACTACTACGTCCTCTACTCAAAGCCTCCGTCCGTTTCGATCGACGAAATCAAGCCCACCGGCTGGGAATCGGAAGACGAGCCAGAGGAACCTCAAGAAGAGCAAGCGCCTCTTCCAAGCAATGCTACCTCCCAACGAGCGCTCCAAAGGAGATACGAGCAAGAAGATCTAGAAATCGGTCTGCTCGGCCAGCCTTCGGGAAAGTTCGACTATTACGTCCTCTATTCAAGGCCTCCGTCCGTTTCAATCAACGAAATCAAGCCCACCAGCTGGGGATCAGAAGACGAGACAGTAGAGCTTCCGGAAGAACAAGTACCTTCGAGGGAGCCAGTTGCTGCTATTGACCATCATCCTAGCGAAGGGGAATCCACCGACGAAGAAGCACGGGTCATGCTACCGCGGCGGCGAAAGCCATGGCAAGAAAAGAAGCTCAAACAAGACCGTGTGATGAGGGGATTCACCAAGCGGAAGACCGACAAGAAGAAAACCAAGACTCCAGGGAGGAAGGCGTTCAAAGTGCCGCCAGCAAGCCAAGACGATCTCCTTCAGCAGAGCCTTCCAGAGCCGACAACCTTGCAGGAGTTCTTCCCGGATCACTTCCTCCCAGTGGACCAACACGTCAAGGTATCTTGTTGCATGGTCGAAGTCCATGAAGTGTCGGAAGGAAAGAACGAAGGCGAAACTTCTGAAGAAGGCGACTCCACCGATGAGGGAGACGACTCCAACGATGGGGGCACCGCCTCTCACGACGAAGCAATCTTGCATATGCCTCTCGTAGAAGCTTTGCATCTCCCGAAGAAGGCTCGCCTAGCAATGGCTGCGGCCTTGGCCGATCCGGATAGCTACAAGAGAAAGGGGAAGGACGACCAGAAGCGCAAAGCTGTAGCCTCGTGTGATGCAACGATAACCTTTTCAGACGAGGACCTGCAACTCGGGACGCGATTGCACAACCGGCCTCTTTACGTTTCGGGATACATCAAGGAGAAGCCAGTAAACCGAATCTTGTTGGACTGTGGCTCCGCCGTCAACATCATGCCTATCCAGACAATGCGGCAACTCGGCATCACCAACGACCAGCTCTCGCCAAGTCAGTTGGTCATTCAAGGCTTCAACCAGGGCGGGCAGTCCACCGTCGGAATCATTCGTTTGAAGCTTTCCATCGGCCCGCTGGATACAACGGTCCTCTTCCACATCATCAACTGCCAGACATCATATCGTCTCCTGTTAGGAAGACCATGGCTGCACGAGAACGGCATCGTGGTATCCACCTGGCACTAGTGCCTCAAGTACTACGAAGAAGGCGTGGAGAGGTGCATAGTTGCGGACGACAAGCCATTCAACGAGGCCGAGGCACACCTGGCCGACGCTAAATTCTACCAAGCAAAGGGCCTGGTCGCGGAAGTTCTGCCAGCTAAAGCCCCTCGAGCTCAAAAGATTGAAGAAGTGAAGCAGGACAAGACTCCACTTCCCGCGAATTCGGTGCCACCTTCTGATGAGACAAGACTCAAGGTCCAAGGAACGCCGAAACCTAGGCAATGGATGCGCATCAGTTCCGAATCGAGAGCCGTGCAACATACCCCATTGCCCGCACAAACAACGCCAGTCCTACGTCTCGCGCCTCAGTGGCTCCGTAAATCCGAGCGATCGCTTTCTACTCCAACAAGGAAGCTAGCTCCGTCATTATCTCAGGCCAACGTTATCACTCTGCAAGAAATGACGGTGCCATTACCTAGCCTGACAGAAGCTCCGAACCCAAGCAGACCTGTCGAATCAGCAGACCTCGAGCAACTCGGATTCAAGCCGAAAGGGAGTTGGGGGCAAAACGCTGCCAAGTTGCTGTTCAGAGCCGGCTACAACGAGGAAAGCGCCATGGGCACACTCCCACCAGCAGCAACTCCACATGGGATGACGAGAACTCAAGCTCGGCTGTTTCAAAACGGAGAACAAATTCCCCCGAACCGCCGAGGCATCGGCTCCAGTCAAGCTCCGTTGGTCATCAGAACCGCAGCAAAGAAAACCTTCACCTCGAACTACATCGAGGCGAGGATGGTAGATGAAGCAGCCGAAGAATCGACAATCTCCGATGCACGCTCTACCTACCTTAGCCATCCAGACAGCAGGAGAAGACGACGACGGGTTCGATGCCAAGCCTTGCTACGGAAGCAAACCAGAGGTGGTAAAGACTGGCCGAACCGAAAACGCAAATCCGTGTTCGAGAGGCTCGGGCCAGTCAAACAATCAAAGAAGAAGTCGGCATTCGATCGTTTGGGGATGCCAATCGAGGACTTCGTTTCAACACCCACCCACCCACCCACGGCTGCCGTCAATCATATCTCTATTACGGATCCCGACAACGGTGAAACGTCTACTTCGGACGACGAGTTACCCGACGCCCCGCCAGTCCTCGAAGAAGGGGGGCAGTCCACCGTTGATAACTTGAAGGAAATCAACTTGGGCACGGAGACGGAGCCTCGGCCTACATTCGTCAGCACACTCTTGACTCCTGAGGAAGAAGCCGCATACATCAAACTGCTTAAAGAATACAGAGACGTCTTCGCATGGTCCTACAAGGAGATGCGGGGCCTCGATCCAAAAATCGCAGTGCATCAGCTCAGCGTCAAACACGGAGCCAGCGCTATCAAGCAAGGACAAAGGCGCTACCGGCCAGAACTGGTACCCCAAATAGAAGGCGAAGTTAACAAGTTGATCGAAGCCGGCTTCATTCGAGAGGTCAAATACCCGACATGGATCTCTAGCGTCGTCCCCGTCAAAAAGAAGAACGACCAAATCCGAGTGTGCGTGGACTTCAGAGACTTGAACAACGCATGTCCAAAGGACGACTTCCCCTTGCCAATCACGGAGCTAATGGTCGACGCGACGACTGGTCACGAGGTGCTCACTTTCATGGACGGATCATCGGGCTACAACCAGATTCGGATGGCACCCAAGGACGAGGAGCTCACGACATTCCGCACACCGAAAGGAATCTACTGCTATAAGGTAATGCCATTCGGCTTGAAGAACGCGGGAGCCACCTACCAGCGAGCTATGCAGAAAATCTTCGATGACATTCTTCATCAAAACGTGGAGTGTTATGTCGACGACCTCGTGGTGAAATCCAAGAAGAGGTCGGCACATCTACAAGATCTTGAGCTAATCTTCAAACGACTTCGAAGGTACCAACTCCGCATGAATCCGCTCAAGTGCGCGTTCGGAGTCTCCTCGGGCAAATTCCTCGGCTTCGTCGTCCGACATCGTGGCATTGAGATAGATCAATCCAAAATTGATGCTATCGTCAATATGCCCGCACCAAAGACAGTGCGAGACCTCAGAGGCCTCCAGGGGCACTTGGCGTATATCCGAAGATTCATCGCCAACTTGGCTGGAAAGTGCCACCCTTTTAGCCGCCTCATGAAGAAAGGAGCGCCGTTCACATGGGATGAAGCGTGCCAAGAAGCACTCCAAAACATCAAAGCATATCTACTGAAACCGCCAGTCCTATTAGCACCGGTTCAAGGGAGGCCGCTCATCCTCTACATCGCCGCCCAGGAGCAATCCTTGGGGGCACTCCTGGCCCAGAACAATGAACTTGGCATGGAGACAGCTTGCTACTACTTAAGTCGCACTTTCGTCGGCGCAGAGCTGAATTACTCCCCAATCGAGAAGGTCTGCTTAGCGCTCATCTTCGCCACGAAAAAGCTGCGACACTACATGCTCGCTCACACCATCAGACTCGTCTCGAAGGCTGACCCACTCAAATACATCATGTCGAGACCAGTGCTTTCCGGACGTCTGGCCAAGTGGGCCCTGCTGCTACTTGAATTCGACATCACCTTCGTGCCACAGAAAACGGTTAAAGGGCAGGCCCTCGCGGACTTCCTCGCAGAATACCCTCTCCCGGCAGAATGGGAGTTATCAGAAGATCTCCCAGATGAAGAAGTGTTCTCCGTCGACGTCGCCCCGTCCTGGAAAATGTTCTTCGACGGCGCAGCTAGGCAAGACGTAGCGGGAGCCGGAGTCATCTTCGTCACTCCAGACAACGAAATACTCCCCTTCTCATTCCTGCTCTCGGAATCATGTTCCAACAACGTGGTAGAATATCAAGCCCTACTCATCGGTCTCGAGCTGGCCGACGAAATGAAGCTTCAAGGACTAGAGATCTTTGGCGACTCTCAACTCGTGATCCAGCAAGTCCTAGGGGCATACGAAGTCAACAAAGAAGACCTGGTACCGTTGCACGCGCGAGCTGTGAAGCTCCTCGAAAAACTCAAGGCTGCTTCCATCCAACACGTTTCCCGAAACCTCAACCAGCAGGCTGACGCACTCGCAAATCTGGCGGCTACACTCCCGTTCCCAGATGAACGTTCGCTCGTCGTCCCCGTCTGCAGGAGATTCGTGATCACCGAAGAAGAGAGTCCGCCCGAAGTACCAGTTCAAACCAACGCGGTGCATGTCCTCGAGATTAAAGAACAAGACTGGAGGCAGCCGTTTGTGGAGTATCTCGTTCATGGTAAACTCCCCGAAGATCCGAAGCGCAAAAGTGACATCCGTCCAAGATCTCTGAGGTTCTACCACTTCAACGGCGAGCTGTACCGACGGAGCTATGACGGCACACTCCTGAGGTGCCTCGCGAAAGAGGAAGCAGAAGCCGCGCTCGAAGAAGTACACGCTGGAATCTGTGGATCGCACCAGTCCGGTCCGAAGCTTCACTTCCGCGTCAGAAGGATGGGATACTACTGGCCTACCATGATCAAAGACAGCTTGGAGTACGCGAGAAGATGTCAAGCTTGCCAGATGCACGGGGACTACATCCGTCAACCTCCGGAGCCTTTACACCCAACAATCGCGTCTTGGCCCTTCGACGGATGGGGTCTCGACATCGTCGGTCCTCTGCCCAAGTCATCCAAGCAACATCTCTACATCTTGGCGGCAACGGACTACTTTTCCAAGTGGGCTGAAGCAATACCGTTGTGGGAAGTTACAAAGTACTCCGTCATCAGCTTTATCCAGAATGACCTCATCTTCCGCTATGGAGTCCCCCGTTACATCGTAACAGATAACGGGAAGCAGTTCAAGAATGCTGCCGTCAGCCAGTTCTGCGCATTGTACAACATTAAGCAGAATTGTTCGACGATGAACAACGCTCCGGCCAACTGTCTAGCAGAAGCCTTCAACAAGACTCTGTGCAAGCTGCTGGAGAAAACCGTCTCGAAGACAAAGAAAGATTGGCACGAACGCATGGGCGAAACACTATGGGCTTACCGAACGTCCTTCCGCACGCCGACACAAGCAACGCCGTATTCCCTCGTCTATGGTGTGGAAGCCGTTCTTCCGCTCGAGCTCCAGATCCCGTCACTCAGGATAGCAGTCCAGGAAGGCCTCACCAGCGATGACAACGCCCAGCTCCGCCTAGCAGAATTGGAAGCACTGGATGAAAGACGCCTCGAAGCTCAACAGCGTCTGGAGTGTTATCAGGCCAGGCTCTCTCGCGCCTTCAACAAGAAGATTCGTCCGCGATCATTCCAGATAGGGGAACTGGTGCTGGCGGTCAAACGCCCCATCATTCTCTCGCATCGAGGAGGGAAGAAATTTGATGCCAAATGGGATGGCCCGCATTCCGTCAAGGAAGTCTACTCCAACGGCGCCTATCTCCTCACCACGCCAGAAGGGCTGACACTCGGCCCTATCAACGGCAAGTACCTCAAAAGGTACTATGCCTAAAGCAAGGCCACACCCCTTGTTAAAAAAAAAAAAAAAACAAAAAAAAAAAAAATTAACTACGTGCGACTTGATCCCCCTTAGTACGTAGGCAGCCTGAGAAGATACTTCAGGTTCAGTCCGACCAAAAGAAAAAGACAACAAGGTTCCATGAAAAGGATGTGGCAAAACGAGGCGATATTATTAATGAAGCGAAGGCAGTACATTGCATAAGTCCTGAAAAGAAAGCCACAATGAAACAAGGAACAACTAAAAGAAGGTGTCCAGAGCTTGAAGACGGCGCAGCAGCTCCTCCCTAGTCGCCTCCACTCGCTGAAGCTCCACGGGACGAGCAGCCAGAAGCTCGCGACGGGTTGCCAAGTCCGACTGCTGCTTCAGGTAACTTGCCTTCAAAGCGCTCTCCGCGGCCTCGGCCCGCTCCAGACGAGACTCCGCCTTTCGAAGTGAGGCGCGCACAGACTCTATCTTCCTCTGAGCCTTCGACAGGCTGGACGTAGCCTCCGCAAGTTGATGCTCGGACTGACTTAGACTCGCCTCAGCAGCCTCCAGCTCAGAAGGGGAGCTCCCCTCCAGCAAAGCCCGCCGGGATCGATAAGCCTCGCTATCGGTCACAAGCAGGTTCATCTGAGCGACGAAAAGAGAGCTGTCAACTTTGAACTCCGCCAGGCTCGCGCAAAACTCCGCACCATCCGTCGACCACCAGTCCTGGAGGGCGCCAAGGCCGGCAGTTTGGAAAGGCTCCAACGTCGACTTGATATACTGCCGGCAGCTCGCGAGAAGGAACTCTGAGACTCTGCTCCTCGGCCTAAAATCCGGGCGAGGTGCCTCGGAGTAGGTAGGCAAGACCTTCCCTCACACTGCAGCCGCAACAGGAGCCGCCTGCGCCAACGAGGGTGGCGGAACCGGAGAAACCGCCGCTACCGCCGCAACAACCGTCTCCACCAAAGGGCACGAGGGCACAGTCATCGGGGAATGCCGCTTGTCGACGCTCGAGACTTCAACCTCCTCGCCAAAAGACAAGGCGTCGACATCGATGTCGTCCAGGTTAATGTCGCCCCTAGGGAAGTTCTCCCCGCAAAGTCCGAGGAGACCCAGATCGTCCGGAGGGATATCTAGCCCGCATGCCCCAGGCACTTCTTGCGCAGCGCCAGTCGACGAGTGCCCGGGAGACGCCTTTGAAGAGATCGCTCCGCGCTCTACCACTATAACGGAATCTGGTCAAGAAGAAGAAACGATGCTCAGTGTGATAAAACTTCCTGAACGTAAAGGGCAAATAAAATAAAGAGAGCTCCATACCTGTGTGGTCAGACGAAGCGGTCCTAGACGGAGGAATCACCTCGTCTTTCAGAAGTCCAGGCTCCTCGTCATCCTCCACCAGACAAGGGCCCCTTGGGACCATCCCGCGAGGAATACAAGCTTTTCTTCTCTTGGGAGGGGTACCCTCAACTTCGGCCTTCGGGAAACAAGATGCCCCAGGGGCACTAGTCAGCTCGGCGTCCAACACTGGAGCTGAAGAAGGAACACGACGAGCACTAGAGAGACGACTACGACTCCTCTGCGCTCTTTGAAGCCCCAGTCGGAGGCGGCGGTCCTCTACTCCTGCGGAATGATTAAAACAGAAATTCTTGAACTCGCTGCTCGCCAAGACGTCAACTGGAAAACTCGCGAGTAAAGGGGAAACTCGCCCTTCAACCCACTTGCAGTATTCTGGGGTGGCAGCATCCCGAAACCCAGATTTGGCCCCAGGGAAGAAACTGCTGCCAGTCAAGCGAGCATAGAGAGAAGCCCACAGACGGTAACCCTCCTGAGGACTGATGCGCCCCTGCAACTGCTGAGGCATGCCAGAAACTTCCTGTCGAAACCCCTGTTGGCGAGCAAAGCGATGGGGGGAGTACTGCTCCACCTCCACCACATCCCCCTTGCGCCAGACCAAGTAGCCAGGACGGCAGCTGACCATGTTCCAGTAGAGACTGTCCGGGAGCTCCTCGTTATCATACACAGTCGACCTCTCCAAGGGCAGCACCGAATGCTCCGACAGAAAGTCAAAATCGACGCTCCCCATCCTCCTCAAAAGGGTGCGAGCACACTCTCTCGGACGCTCCCAACTGATGAAGGCGTTCAAGATCCCTCCTATCCCGGGCAGGAAAGGCAGCTCGGCTGGATGCCCGCGTCTGGCAAAGATCCCCTTCGGAAAATGCAGAGCTATCCAGCCGTACAAATAATGCAAGGGTCCGAACGCAGTCGACCGGCCGAGCTCCTCCTTGGCCTTGTCGGAGCCAGACAAGTCCCAGTAAGTCCCGCTGAGAGCCCGATACAAGGCGCATAGTATGGCCGGGGCTAGATTGAAGAGCTCGCCCCTCTCCATCCTGGAAGCGGCAAGGAAGGTCCCCGGACGAATAGCCTCCCCAGAACACGGAAGCACGAATCGGCAGAGGAAGATGACCAGCCCGGCAGCTCGGTAAGCCGAACGCCACTCCTCGCTGTCACGTTTCAATCCAAGGATTTCCCAGGGGCACGGCTTCCCCTCCATTGAATGCTTCTCTCGGGCTAAGGAGTCGATAGGCCTCACAAAGGAGCGAAGCGGAGGTCTCTGTATCTGAGCGATCTTCCACATCGGGTGAGCTGAAGGCGCTGGAGACCTATACTCGCCTCTAAACCAAAAGTCGACCCAAGAAGAAGGACGCACTCGATCTGATTGATCCCGCGCCGCAATGATAGCATGTGCCTTGAACAGAAGAAGGCAAGAGCTCGGAGCGTAGCTGATGTCCAGCAGATCCTTCAAGGCAGGCACCTCCTCTTGGTAGTAATTCCGTACCTCGGGGCACCCGGAAACGATATGAGCGTCACGAAGCGAGATGCCTATCTCCCCCGCCCCGGTCAGGAAGGTGTTGGTCTCCGGACACCAATGCTCACAAAGTGCGCGGTACATCCCCTCAGGACGACTGTGCTCTCGACGGGCCGGCGCCAGAAATTTGGCCAATAAGTTCATCTCAGGTTCTGCGCCAAAGACCTCGTAAAGCTCGCCCATCCATTCGCGAAAGCCGCAAAGGTACTGGACGTCTCCCCGAGGCCAAGAATCGGTACCCCATCGGGTCAGCCTAGCACATATCTTCGAGGCAACAACTGGCATAGGCACGAAATCTTCATCACAATGGTGGAACGGAAGACTCAAACTCGGCCGCAGAAGCTTCATGGAGATCCCTTCGTCAGTATGAATCTTCTCGCTTAATTTCGGCATCCCGCAAGTCGCATCCGCGACTCCATCTTCCGTGATGCGCTCGTGCACAAAGACACGGAGCAACGACAGAAGGTCTTCCCGCCTTGAGTTGCGGTGACGGCGCACACGAGTGTAAGGAAAGCAAAGGCATCTCCTCCCGTCGAAGAAATCCTCGGCTATCCATCCCGGAGAAGTCAAACTCTCGAAGACGCGAGCCCTGGAGGACCATGAAAGGAGGCAAGTCAAGACAAGTGCGTGAAAAAAAAAAAAAAAAAAAAAACTAAGGGGGCCTGCACCCCTGTCCAGAGGACCACCCGACTTGTGGTCACGCCGCCATTGGCGCCCGAGCCTTCGCAATACGCCCCCGCGGGCCCACACTCCATCCGTGGCGACCCATCACGCCAGCACCACCCAGCCAAAGCTGCAGCCACCTGCCAGCTCGGCCCCCGCTATACGACTCCGCGTCGCTAGCTGCTAAAAAAAAAAAAAAAAGCAGCAGCAGCAGTTGCCACTGGGGCCCGAGCCCCGTCCCAATTAGAAGCCAACAGCAAAGAAGGAAGGGGGGGCCCGCAGCCCCCCTCCTTCTCCTTCTTCTTCGCCGTTCGACTCGAGGGCGCCGGCCCGCGACCCCGACCCGTTCGGGCTCCGACCTCCGCGCCCGCGCCCCCGAGCCCGACCCGTCCGGCCCCGCGACGTCCGGCCCCGCGCAGCCCCGCGACCTCCGGCCCCCGAGCCTGACCCGTCCGGCCCCGCGCCACCCGAGCCGCCTCCGTCCGCGCCCGCACCCGCAGCCGCCGGACTTGGCCGCCGCGACCTCCGCGCCCGCACCCGCAGCCGCCGGACTTGGCCGCCGCGACCTCCGCGCCCGCACCCGACCGCCGCGCACCCCGCGCGCCGCCGCCACCCGCGCGCTGCCGCACCGCAGCCCCGCGCCGGTGCTGCTGCCGCTGCTGCCCACGCAGCCCAGGACCGACGGAGAAGAAGAAGAAGAAGAAGAAAAAGAAAAAAAAAAAAGAAAAAAAAAAAAAAGAAAAAGGAAAAAGAAAAGAAAAGAAAAGAAAAAGAAAAAGAAAAGAAAGAAAAGGAAGAAGAAGAAGAAGGAGGAAGAGAGAGGCGGCGAAGGCGACCCGCACCTCAGCCGCGCTCCTACATCCTCCCCACCTCGGTCATCGCCACAACGCCGTTTCGAGCCCGCCTTCGCAACGACCGCAAAATCGCGAACCATCGCCGCCGACGAAAGAGGCGACACCGGGAAGACGGAGCGAGTCGCGTGCAACCCCAGGCAGCTCTCTTCCGACGACGGTCATCAGAAGCCGGCAGAACCTTCGCAAAAAAGCACAAAGGCGGATGAAAAGGGGTAGGGGTCCTTAAATAGACTCCTAACCCCGCCCACAAAAGGAATCAAGGACAAGCGCTCTACGATTCCTACGTGTCCAAACCCTACACGCTCTTATCGACGCACTCGTCCTTGAGGGGGCATTTGTAGACACACGAATTTCATCGGACCCGGACCCGACTTACGTGTGCCGACGTGGATGCAAACCCGACGCGCTCGGACCCGGACCCGACTCGAAGGTCCCTACATGGATGCAAACCCGACGACTCGGACCCGACTCGCACCTAGCAAAGAGGAGCGGACCCCATGCTTCAAGGGGGGCCGGCCCCTACAAGGGTCCGAACCCCATGGGACCGGCCCCTACTAGGACCCGAGCCACATGGGGCCGGCCCTACTAGGACCCGAACCCCATGGGGGGCCGGCCGGCCCTGCAAGGAAAGGGAAGAAAAGGAAAGAAAAGAAAAGAAAGAAAAGAAAAAGAAAGAAAAGAAAGGAAAGAAAAGAAAAGGAAAGAAAAGAAAGAAAAGGAAGAAAATACCGCCATGCGCTGGGGGAGGTTGCGTATGACGTGCGGATCTGCGCCGATCCCTCGATCCGACGCACAAGACGAAGCGCCCGATCGCCATCGATTTCGTGTGCGAAATCCAGCCATAATTGCCTCGCCAGAAAAGGAAAACAAATAAACGTTATTCCCCTCATCAATGGATGAATAAATCCAGGGTAATTATGAGAGAGATACAAAAGGGATTTAAAATTAAAAAGTTCCCATATCTCTCCCCCCACCCCTTTGCCTATAAATAGAGGGGGTGGGGGAATGAAGAAGAGGTCGAAAATTGAAGACGAAACGCCGGAGCTCTGCAGAAGAGGAGACGCTTCTTCATCGACCCAAGGCTTCACGAGGCACAGTCAAGCCTGTCCCGAGGGATCGGCTTACTGAAAGTCCTCATCAACGTGAAGACCCTTACACACGAAGATCAAGACTTCGACTCCGTGCACGAAGAAGAAAGCTCGGAGAAGAAGAACCCTTCGACTCCGAAGACGCCAGAAGCAAAGGCCGGAGAAGAAGATCGGAGCGGCACCACCCCGTCGTCTCCAACAAGCCTTCGACTCCGATCAAGCCCAAAAGCCCGGAGAAGAAGAGGAGCGGCACCACCCCGTCGTCTCCAACAAGCCTTCGATTCCGATCAAGCCCAAAAGCCCGGAGAAGAAGATCGGAGCGGCATTACCCCGTCGTCTCCAACAAGCCTTCGACTCCGATCAAGCCCAAAAGCCCGGAGAAGAAGAGGAGCGGCACTACCCCGTCGGCTCCAACAAATCCTCGATCCCGATCAAGCCCCAAAGCCCGGAGGAGAGAAGCGAAGCGTCATCACCCCGTCGTCTTCGACCAACGCCTGCGCCATCCACGAAGAAGAAAGCCTGGAGCAGATAGTCTGAAGCGTCGCTACCCCGTCGTCTTCATCAACAAAAGCCGACGCCACAACCGTCGCACGGAGATCGGTGCTACCCCCACCATCTTCGAAAGCATTCTTCGACTCCGATCACGCCAAAGAAGCCCGGAGAAGAAGAGAAGTCCAGTCGACACGCAAACCGTCGAAGCACCGAAGAAGTAGCCCACGTCGTTCGAGGAAGAAGGTCGAGTTGACGCTGAAGCTAAAGCCTACGCAAGAAGCCAAAGCAAAGCCCCAGTAAAGCCCGCGCCAAAGCAACCAAGGATCAAAATACCGACCGGTACGAACCGTACCGGCCGGTTCAAACCGGGAACCGGTCCGAACCGCACCGGTATCCAGGTGATACCGGTCGCGGCGACCAATTCGCCTAAATACCGGCCGGTACCGGTTCGAACCGGTTCGAACCGGCCGGTTCGAACCGGTTCGAACCGGGTACCGGCTGTTAAGTGCCCATATGAGTGGTTTTTTCATTCCGAATTGAATTTTTTGGGCTTCTTTCTTCATTCCCACATAAGGTGAACCTCCATACTAGCTCGATTTGCAAGATTTGAAGCCAAAAACTCGGATTTGCAAGATCAAAACCACATTTGAAGGTATGTTTTCATAATTTTTTTCATTTTTCTTTTGTTTTGTTGCATTTTTTTTGAAAAAAATCAAATTATTGTGGTGAAAATGTTGAAATGGGCTAGATCTATGCCATCAATGCTTAGATCTATAGATCTATAAGCATCAACTCCAAATTTGCATGATCGGTTCATGCAAATTTGGGGGTTTTTCAATTTTCTTTTCTTTTTTTGCATTTTTTTAAAAATTAAACCAAATAATTGTGGTGAAAATGGTGATATGGGTTAGATCTATGCCGTCAAAGCATAGATCTATAGATCTATAAGCATAATCTCCAAATTTGCATGATCGGTTCATGCAAATTTGGGTTTTTTTCAATTTTTATTTATTTTTTTGTATTTTTTTTAAAAACAAACCAAATAATTGTGGTAAAAATGATGATATGGGTTAGATCTATGCATTCAATGCTTAGATCTATAGATCTATAAGCATAATCTCCAAATTTGCATGATCGGTTCATGCAAATTTGGGTTTTTTTCAATTTTCATTTATTTTTTTGTATTTTTTTTAAAAACAAACCAAATAATTGTGATAAAAATGATGATATGGGTTAGATCTATGTATTCAATGCTTAGATCTATAGATCTATAAGCATAATCTCCAAATTTGCATGATCGGTTCATGCAAATTTGGGTTTTTTTCAATTTTCATTTATTTTTTTGCATTTTTTTTAAAAACAAACCAAATAATTGTGGTAAAAATGATGATATGGGTTAGATCTATGCATTTAATGCTTAGATCTATAGATCTATAAGCATAATCTCCAAATTTGCATGATCGGTTCATGCAAATTTGAATGTTTTTTCAATTTTCATTTATTTTTTTGTATTTTTTTTAAAAACAAACCAAATAATTGTGGTAAAAATGATGATATGGGTTAGATCTATGCATTCAATGCTTAGATCTATAGATCTATAAGCATAATCTCCAAATTTGCATGATCGGTTCATGCAAATTTGGGTTTTTTTCAATTTTCATTTATTTTTTTGCATTTTTTTTAAAAACAAACCAAATAATTGTTGTAAAAATGATGATATGGGTTAGATCTATGCATTCAATGCTTAGATCTATAGATCTATAAGCATAATCTCCAAATTTGCATGATCGGTTCATGCAAATTTGAATGTTTTTTCATTTTTCTTTTGTTTTTGTAACATTTTTTTTGAAAAAAAACTAAATAATTATGGTGAAATATATGTACATTGTAAAATGACTTGATTATTGAATGTTTGAATGTTTTTCAGGAAAATGGTGCGAGAGTATGATCATGCGTGGTCCCATGGGGAGGCAGTTGCGGGTTTGAGGCACAAGATTAAGTGCAAGTATTGTGCAAAGGTGCTCAATGGAGGGATAACGAGGCTGAAAGAGCACTTGGCACATAAAAAAGGCCAAGTAGTTGCATGTCCCAATGTACCCAAGGAGATTAAAAAAGAAATGCAAGCATTGCTTGACTCTGGAAAACAAAAGAAAGCACAGAAGGAAACTAGCAAGAGACAGGAGCTAGATGCATGTAGAGATGAGATTTGGGGGAGTGAGGATGATGATGATGATTCCCAGATGGAGGCAGCAATGAGAGCTTCTAAGCAGACTCTGCAAACTGATGAGGAGGCGAGGAGGTTACAGCGAGAGGCAACTATGAGAGGTTCGACTTTTGAGCATGGAGGCGCATCTGGATCCGGTGGATCTAGACCATCTGGTAGCACTGGTAAGGGTATTGGATCATCACAAGGCTTTGGCGGATCTTTACGTCGTGTCCTTAGCTCACGGCCCCGTGAGAGGGACGAGGAGGTACATTTGTCGGGGGGGCCTAGGCCGAGAGTAGTGGGTCCGGTTGACCCAATGGCTTGCAGGAGACCGTCATCTACACAGCCTGGTATCAAAGCTGCATTGACTGGGATGCAAAAGAAGGCAAAGGAGATTGTGATGAAGGCAACAGGAAAATTTTTTCTACACAATCGGATTCCGCCTCATGTTGCATCGTCACCGTACCTGCAAGGCATGTTTGACGCAGTGGCAAGTGCTGGTCCTGGTATTCCGGCCCCTACACCATATGATATAGGACATACATGTGTCCAGTATGAGTACAAGGAGGCATTGGAATGGGTTAACAGCTTTAAGGATTGTTGGAAAGAAAGAGGATGCACTATTATGTGTGATGGGTGGACAAGCATCAATCCAAGAAGTTTGATTAATTTTCTTGTATATTCATCTTCCGGGACAGTTTTTCTTAAGTCTATTGATGCGACAGACAAAGTGAAGAATGCTGACTATCTGCATACATTAATGAATGAAGTCGTCGAGCAGGTAGGTGAAGAATATGTGGTCCAAATCGTGACAGATAACGAAGCCACTTATAAGGCTGCAGGAATGAAACTGATGCAGACTAGGCCGCATATGTTTTGGTCCCCTTGTGCAGCTCATTGCTTGGACCTGATGATTGAAGACATTGGAAAAAAGCCATGGATATCAAAAGCGATTGCAAAGGCACGAAAAATTACAACGTTCATCTACACCCATAACTGGGTCATTGCATTGATGAAGACTTATACAGATGGTCATGAACTGCTAAGGCCCGGTATAACTAGATTTGCCACTAACTACATTGCTTTAGAGAGCTTGTGGAAGCACAAAATTGGTTTGCAACAGATGTTTCTCTCTCCGGAATGGCTAACCTCAAAATATGGGAAGATTACAGAAGGCCCAGCAGCTGATGTGGCAGGGATAGTGCGAAAAAAGAAATTTTGGGATAATGTGAAGGATATTTGTGATATTGTCGAGCCACTTCTCTTTGTCTTGCGGCTAGTTGACGGTGACGAGAAGCCGACAATGGGAGATATATACGAGGCAATGGACAGAGCCAAGTTGCAAATCCAGGCGAGAACCAGATACTACAAAAAGTATTGGGAAATGATTGATAAAAGGTGGGATCGTCAGCTGCACCATGATCTACATGCAGCAGGTAATTGAATTATGAATTCATATTTGTGTAGTGGTTAGCAAATGAATAAATATTGTGAAATATGGCTAACTTGTATTCATGAATGTGTAGGTTATTTTCTTAATCCTATACACCGCTACGCAAATAATTCACGAGAGATCACTGATGAAGTGCGCGTAGGATTAAAAGAAACAATAAAGAGATTACTAAGGGATGTAAACGATCAGATTGATGCCATTACTCAGGTAAGGACTAATGGCATTATTCATCTTTAGGAGATTATTTATTTCTTATAACATAAATCAGTAATGTACATTGTTTTATATTACAGATTGACTACTATAATCAAGGGTTAGGGAGTTTTGGAGACACTATCGCGAGGCATGCAATAGAGAGATGCAAGCCCGGTAAAAATAATTAAATTTATTGTTTTATGTATGGAGATAATTTCTGATACAATAAAGAGAACTAATTCTATTTTTTTCTTATTTGCAGCGGAGTGGTGGATGAATTATGGAGAAACAGCCCCAGCACTAAGAAAGGTTGCCATCAGAGTTTTGAGCCAAACAACATCTTCTTCGAATTGTGAGCGCAATTGGAGTACATTCTCGTTGATTCACACAAAGCCAAGAAATCGCCTAACTATGAAGAATTTGGAGAAGTTGGTCTTCATCAATTATAATCTAAGGCTTAGAACGAGGACGAGAAAACGATTGAATGCGGAGGAGCAGAGAGAGTACTCATGTCCAATTAATTTGGACTATATATTTTCGGAGGAGAATGATCCGTTGGCACCTTGGATAGAAGAAGGGGAGCTACCAGTGTTAGATGGTGACGAAGCATTAGTACGAGATATACCTGACTTGGATGGTAATGAGCCTCTCAGAGCTGCTGACCGGATGAGATCTTACAGAGGTAGACACCAGACTCAGCCTGAGCGGGAGGCACCACATGAGTCTGATTCTGAGTCCAGCCATCGTAGCAGTAGTAGCAGTTCTCTAGGACCTCGGTCGCCTCTTTCTCCACAGTCTCCACGACCATGCCCTGTATACACCGGCAGCACTTATGAAGACAACACATGTGTCTTCGATTCACATAGTATGGATTTCGGAGATAGTGGGATTCGTGGGAATGTTGGTGTTGAACATGGAGGTACTGGGGGTGCAAATGATAGTGGAGTTAGAGAAACCAGAGGACAGTGGCAACAACCTTATTATGGATATGGATATCCTCCACCACACTATCCACCACCATATTATCCTCAGCCGGAGCCAGAATCTTCGATGGGTAGCATTGGGACTCCCCATACGAACTCCCAATTTGGGAGTTCATACGGGGAGCCTCAATATCAGTCATTTGTGTATGATTTCTTCCAATATCCGACATTGCCACCATCCGGTCATCCACGAGGTAATGATGATGATGATGATGAAATGCAGCCTGCCCGAAGTTCCATGTGGTACTAAGTTACTCAGTCTAAGTAGGTAAAAATATCTAATTCTCAACTCTTGTAAGTTATGGATATGCATTTTATTTGCTAAACATGTTAGCCTGTTAGGAGTCTTAGCCGTCTTATGACTATGAATTTGTGTTTATTACTTTATTATCATATTATGTGAAATTGTAAAATATGACTCATCACTCATGTACTCCAGTACTCGTATTAGTTGTGTAATTCATGTTTGTGCAATGGTTATGAATTGTGTTTTGTAATCCCTAAGCATAATATATTAATACTAGGCTAATCTAACACATACAATTTAATAACTGTATCAAATTCCACAATTTAGAATTATACAGTGAAAACAGTGACTTTATAACTTAAAAAGACCGGTTCATACCTATAACTAGTTTACTAATGAAAAAAAACATCACAAACTAGTATTTTAGATTATTCTGGATTTTTTGGTTATTTTTTCAAATTTTTTTGAAACCAAAAATCAATTCACACCGGTATGGACCGGTTCAGACCGATACCGGTTCGTACCGCCCGGTTCGAACCGTTTTTTCGGCCGGCCGATATTTTGTCCGCGACCGGTATTTTTATCCATGAAAGCAACGCAAGTGCCAAAGCCAAGCGACTACGCCGGCCACGAGCAAAAGCACCGCACGTTCTAGCCGATACGACGCGAAGTCCGGAAGAACGAAAGCACCGCAAGTCTCTCCCAGCTACGTCCAAGTGCAAGCGCCGAAGCAAAGCAAAAGCCAGAGCCACGCCGGAGCCAAAGCCAAAACCAAAAAGCCAAAGCCAAAGCCAACGCCAAAAGCTCGATCGACGCCGCAAACCGACGATCAAGGACACCGAGGTCAAGCAAGGAACGAGGAAGACACGAAGACCGAGGAACGAAGCAGAAAACCCCCTAGCCGAGAAAGCGCGAAGCACGGAAGGGACAAAGCAACGGTGGACATTCCTTAGTCTCTCCAAAACCCTCTCCCTGTAAAGACCCCTGTCCTGGGCAACTCCTTCAGAGCTCTCGCACGAATACCACGTGGAGACGCGGATCAAAGGGATCCCCCAGAAGATCTTTCCCACAATCCCCTGATCAAAACTCGCCGCAACCCGGACTCGCTACACCCGAGCCACCCGGGTCCCGGCCACACTTGTAATCTCGTGTGATTCGCAATAAAGACGACCTGCGCTTTTTTCCGCGTCCACAGCCTCATCGTGCCAGCAGCTTGCATACCTTCAACAGAACTGCCATAGTTAACATTTGAAATAAAATCATATACATCATTAAAAAAAACTTAAACAAAGTAAATACGAATAATACTATCAAAGAATGACTTATCTAAAACCATAAAAATGCCAGTTAAATGAAAGATTGGTTATTGCTTATCAAGAACAAGATTTGTCAATAAGCTGGTGGGGGTCAAGCCCTCTCTCTCCCTCCCTCTACATAGAGGGATTTCTCAACAAAAAAAGGAGATTAAGTTATTTTAGTGGTAATTGAGAGCTAAAAGTTATAGTCTAACAATTACTACATGTAATACACCCCTAACAGTTGCTTCATATGTTTGTAGGTACTCCACAAGTACAATTAGTTGTAATGGATATTTTGTACTCTCTTTGAATTGATTACAAACATTAAACTGTCACACTTACCAATAGAGGTGAACCCCCCTCCCCCCCCCCCCCCCCCCCAAGTGTGCACGCACACACACATCCCCTTTTCCTCTATCCTTTCTTCCAATTTGCACTAATTACATCAGAGATGAAAAATTCAATTATCTATCCATGAATAGAGGGAAAGTCAAACTACATAAACCATGTCAATTTATTGTTTCTTTAGGTTTAGTTGAACAAATGTTGTCAAACGACTCAAATTTGAACTTCTCCTTTAAAAAAATCACAAATAACCATACAAAGCAGGTGTATATCACTATATAATTGTATGAATATACCTGCACAGGAAAGTCCATCTGAGGCTTCCTAGTTGACCAATTGATATTATCCCAATTAACTGAAGGTGGAAACATCTTGTAGTCTTTCTGCATAAAAAACCCCTGATTCAATGAAGACATGGTTAGCATATAACTTTCATGGTAAAGAAAACTAAATTAAGAGCTCTCAATAGGAACCTGGCATTCTTCTTCAATTATGTCAATGCTATCCAACCATTTCACAGAGCGTGCACCAATAACACCAGGCACAACCACACGCAATGGATATCCATGGTCACGATTGAGTATCTAGACATGACAGTAGACTTATCAGAAAACATCTTAGCATACCATTCATAACAATGGAACATGAAACAAGAATACGAATTAGATGGAGGCTAAAATGGCAATTGTAATCTACAAGACTACAAGGAACCTTTTTTTTTGGGGGTGTGTTTGTGTGAGTGTGTGTGTGTGTGTGTGGATACCTTTTCTACTTAAACATGTACTCCCTGTCATAAAACCAAACAGTACCCCAGAAGGGGTAAGAGAAGGCACAGATCACACAAGCACATGCACATGCACAGACACAAAAACAAGCAGGTACATGCCTGCACAATGCACACAGGCATGTGTGCATGGGGTGCACACAAACACACAAATAGAGTGGGAGTTCAATATATTACAGTTACAAAAAATATGAGTCTTAAAGAGTTGAGGCCCCTACCCACTGAAAAAGAAAGGCAATAGGTTGGAATGAGCAAGTATCAAACTGAAAAAGGTAATATCTTAAAAGAAGAAATTACAAGTTTCCAAACTGCCAAAATGCTATTAGTTGTAGGAGGATCATAAAGCAGGTATGAGCAAACTATAATTTGGCAAATATGCTTTGGTTTATCCTTTATGGAAGTAATGATAAATTATAAGATGGAATAAAAATTCCACTTCCATTATTATGCAACATAAACAAACCGATAGCCTTGGAATATGAAACAACTAACAAGCTAAACTACAAAAAATACCTCCAATAATCACATGCTTAACCCTTAGAAATAAATTAACTATGTCCCTCCATTTGGCATCATAGTTTACGCCAAAACATGAAAAGTACATTAAATTGCAACACATGCCTATACTATCATGCATTTGGGAATCAAAGTTGTCTTTGTGGACTCGAGATTTCGATCCTTTTAGTTTACAAATGGGTCAGGTACATACAACATTCTCCATGTCCAATAGTTAATCCTTGATGATATGCTGTGTTGCGGACTTTAAAGCAAGCCTAAAGCAAGCCAATAAATAAAAATGGTCAATGCTAGAGACTCTTGTATAAATGGATATATAGGTTTAGGCTATAAAGTATAAACACATACTTGTATGTGGATGACTTACACCACACTTGTGTACATATTTTGGACTATTGCCCCCATGGAATATGACTCATTACATTACAAAACCCTAGCATGGAATCAGAGCTCATCTAGGGTTCTCGTCGCCGCTGTCATCCTTGTCGAGCCATCTCGCATTGATTACATCATGTTGAGCCCATCCAACAAAGCTGTCGAGATCTGTCATCGAGTGTGATCTGCCATCGGCGAAATCTGACGGTTCTAGATCGATCCGAGAGACCTATCTACTCCGAGCATTGAGTGTGATTTCCTAAGAGCACATAACATCTCCGATTGGCTTCGAGACACCTCAACAATATGCTCCAAACGCGATTTGCTTCAATCTGCTAGAGATCTGCTTGATATTTCCTTCGCGTGCATCCAAATCTGCTCTTAAGCTCCAACGGTAAAAGCCGTTCAAATCTGCTTTGGATTTGGTCAGCATCTACTCATTGAATCATGGTCGTTCCAACCTCGCCTCTGAAATTGGAATCTCACGTGTCTTTTTCTACCCCTTCGGTGCATTCCCCATCATTAGGCAGTGCCCCTCCTCCGGCAACCCTTATGTTGCCTCCTCCAAGAGCACCGCCCGGACTCCATTGTCTCCGACGTGATCTTCACTTAGACCTCTGACCACGCCTCTTGTTGATGTGACACTGACCAGAGATCGGCTCTGGCCATACCAGTTGATATCAATCCAACTATTGTTCCTCGAGTGTGATCATGAGATCGTCTGAGATCCCCTCCGACGATATCAGAAGTTGTTGACCCGTTAGCCATGTGCATCACGTCTTGGTATCTTCTTGTGGCTTTGAGGTGGACCAGATCTCTAATCAGGAGAGTTGCTACCGACCAGATCAGTTGTTATTGCTCTGTTATTTGCATTGAAGGTCTTTGATGCAATGTTCGCTGAGCCTCTATTGACTGCAATTGACGTAGTTTGAGGCGTCTTCCGTTACTGGATTCAAGGTACTTTGAGGTGTCTTCTTGTGGCTTCATGCATGCTTGCTATGATCTTCTAGTTTGTGGACTTATCCTTCCTAGGAGTCATGGATAGTAGCCGCTTGTGTTGTTGATTGGGTTAACAGATTCGCATATTGACCCCCTTGTATATCACTTCTTCTCATGCTCAACACTTCATGCATCATGTTTCTCACTTGAACCAAGGTATCGTAGTCTGATGCGTCCAACATAACCTATGGTCGAGATGCCCTTCCAGCCATTGACATCAAACTATCCAATGGGGGAAACTGAGAGGTTTGATCTGTCACTGTGTGTGATCTCCTGATCAGGTGCGATCTGTGGGGGAATATTGATGGCACCGATCCAGCGCCACTTGAGCCTCACAGTATAGCTCCACGGTCACCACTGCAACAACGTCGTTAATAGTCGATCCCGCCGAGTGGATTCAGATTGATCAGCGCCTCTGCTCCTATTCTAATGATGTATGCCGAGATCATTCTGCATCCACACATCGTGAGCTTTATGAATGCTTGTGATATCTGGGATTGGGAGTACCTCACGCTCTCTTTGTCCAGTCCAGTGGAGCTCATGAGTACCAATTGCTCCGTGACTATCCCGATGCTCAGTAGAGCTTTAGGACTAAAACTTTTGAAGACCTAGGAGATGAAGCATCTGAGGTACCTTGATCAACTTTACAATTAGTTCTCCTGGTGTGCATGATTCTACTGTAGTTTTCGGTTGAGGTCTTATGGTTTGTTGTAGACACTCTTGTGTTAAGACCTGTTTTTAGGCCTGTTTTTAGACCTGTTTTTAGGCAAACTCTCAATGATTGATCCGCCATTAGCATGAGGGGGTTGTAAGAGACACTTGTATATATGTTTGTATAGGGTAGTTTAGGCTATATACACATACTTGTATATGGTGGACTTACACCACACTTGTTTACATATATTGGGCTTTTGGCCCATGATATATAATTCATTCCATTCCAAAAACCTGCCAGTCAAGAAAATTGTTTAGAAAGAAAAAAGATGTTATGTGCAAACATGAGTGGAAGAATATTCAAGGTGGAATAGGGAAACAATTATTTTAAGAATAACAGAAAATTATAGACAATGCAGTCAAGTTCAAGCAATATGGATCGAGATAACTGGAAAGATAAAGACAAAGGACAAGCAAGTATAATGTTTTTTATATGAAAGAGGAAAAGTAGATATAAGAAATGGCAGCACGTCCATAACAATTATGATCACATACAAGCCAGTAATAAACACGCTCTTACAAAGTAAAATACCCTTACCTCTCCATTCATTTCATACGCAAGTAAAACATCAGCGTCAGGATTTGTGGCCTGCCTCAAAGGAATAGATGCCTTGTATGGACCACCATTTTCCTCCTAGTAATTGATGAATTAAGAGGAATATATCAGAAGATCAAGGACACAAAGAAGAGTTGCAATAGTAAAATATTGTATCTGAGAGAGCAGCAGGATTACAATGATATGTATTGATGGCAGTCTTTTATAGCAATATACAATAATACAAGACATAGCTTCTAAATAGAACTAGAGCAAACTAATCACCTTACACTTGTCGACACTAGTAAATTCAACATGTTTCCCTCCCAACGAAGTGACTGCAGTGAGTTTAGATATCCCAACAAGCTCAAGAACATCTGCTAATTTAGCGCCTCCCCAAATTGCTGGAAAAAAGACCGATCACGAGCCACGAAAGATGCAAAAAAAAAAAAAACAGAACAGTGTGATAAATGTAGTTTACAAGACAGCCAGCATCGTAGAGTCCTATGCCTCGAAACTTTTTCTAGAAAAAATGCAAATAATTTTTAAGGTTCTCATTCTTTTTGTAAATTCTATGACCTCTAAATTTAAATATACATATCATTCCCATTCTTTCTTATATTTGCTCAATAACTCTTAACTCCTAAAATAGAGGTTTTTTTGACACATGTTACACAAATAAATCAGTGATTAAACAACATGGGTCACAACTACTAGATTGTTGAAAAGGGCTAGCAAGAGCATAGACACCAAGTGTGTAAATGTGTGTGTGTTTGGGTAGGTGGTGGTGGGGGGGGGGGGGGGGGGGGGAGGGGGGGGGTTGGGTTGAGTCTCTCTACGCCCTCATACACAGACAAGAATACACACACACACACAAATAAAAATAAAGAAAGATTATGTTCAAATTCATATCAGTTGTCCGACAAGGATATTTGCACTGTGGGCTCAATCCAAGCTTTACCCATTTAGCTGTTAACTAATGATGATTTGATTCATTCTACTCAGTATTTTGTGAGTTGTATTAGGTATCTATGTATATTCAGCTATTGTCTCCCTTCACATGTTCAGACCCATAGCTAATAAATATGTAACAAATTATCTCAACCACATTAACAAGTGCATTTTAGTCACCCGTCAACTCCTTAGTGTTGCCTCATTGTTTTGTTCAAAAATAAGGGAGGTTTGGCCTGCATCTGACCAAAATACCCCTCTATATTTTGTGATCACTCCTTCCTTCCCATATCTTTTTTTTTTCAGTCAATACCCCCCCCCCCTCCCCCCCCCAACGATAAGCAGCAACCCCTTAGTGTTTTTTTTTTTCAATTTTTTTTTTGGAGGTTGATCACCTCTCCTTTCATAGCACACACAAAAAATTTCAGCTCACTCTAAGACCTATAGGTCTATCAAATGTACTCATCAAATTGACCGTAAAAATGAAAGAACCGATAAAAGTCGAGCACATTTGATAGACTATAGGTCTTAGAATGAGTTGAAAATTTTTGTGTATACTATCAAAGGGTCCAAAAAAAATTTGAAAAAAAATCCCTAAGGGGATGGCCGCAATGTATCACTATATATATATATATATATATATATATATATATATATATATATAGAGAGAGAGAGAGAGAGAGAGAGAGAGAGAGGAATGTTACAATGAGCTGTGAGCTACGGGTGGAGAAAATAAGTTGCGCTCATTTTGATTCCCCTGGGAGTTTTGGAATTTGATGAAATTTGGTGAGCGTGTTGTCTAGGGTAAGTTGATCATCCTCACCAATTTTCATCAAATTCCAAAACTTCTAGGGTCATCAAATGGTAGAAGCAAAATTAACGGTGATTGCGGACGGTAGATAAAGCTTCTACCATTTGATGACCCTAGAAGTTTTGAAATTTGATGAAAATTGGTGAGGATGATCATCTTATCCTAGACAACACCCTCATCAAATTTCATCAAATTCCAAAACTCCTAGGGGGATCAAAATAAGCACAACTCATTTTCTCCACCCGTAGCTCACTGTAACATTCCTCTCTCTCTCTCTCTCTCTCTCTCTCTCTCTCTCTCTCTATATATATATATATATATATATATATATATATATATATATATATATATATATATATATATATATATATATATATATATATATATATATATATATATATAGAGAGAGAGAGAGAGAGAGAGAGGGAGAGAGAGGGGAGGGATATGTTTACTAATCTTGCGCTTACTCATATGATTACTTATGGTCGTTCACCTACATAGAAGTTTTATAATTTGCTATAATCTGGTGAGGATGATCACCTAATCATGGATAACACATCCATAAAAAATCAACACATCTACACCTAACCATGGATAACACATCCAAACCAGCCCGACAGTTCGATTATGGTGAATCGAGTGTGTGCCATAATTTCCAATTATAGAAAAATTTTAAAAAAACTTTAACAAGTCTACCATATACTCATCTTCAAACTTAGTTCACCAAACAATTTAAGTGCAAAAATTTGATGACAACATAAATTTACAGAAATTTTATAAAAAAATATCAAATAGAATAAGATGGAAAACGATAGATGAGAGGTGACAAACCTCGCGCCCAATTGAGAATTGGAGTCATACCAACCTCAAAAGAGGGTTTCCCAAGATTCGCACCACAGGAAGATTGGAGTCATAACAAATATCAAGGAAAAGAAATTCAACTGAAAATTACATTAACTATTTCTCAAATTACACAGTTCCTCCCTTTCATAAGACACCAACCATTAACTGATTTCAAGCTCTTAAGAAGCTTAGAAAAACCAAGAAAACCCTTCTATCATGGCAGTGCAGCCATAGACGTTAATAGTATAAGTGCTGCGGATAGCTCCCTCGGGATGAGGGAGCATTGACCATTACTATGTTCGACACATGCCAATGTTTTCAGAGGCAAAGCTGTAAGGCGAAGTGTTTTGCCTATCGTGAGGAGGGACAGAAGCCCCACGAATTTTTGAAATTTTAATTTAAGGATATGCAAATTTTTTAAAAAGTCGTATAAAAATAGTGAATGTCACACACACACACACACACACACACACACACACACACACACACACAGCATTATACAAAAGATTATTTGAAACAACCTTACCATTTTCTTTCATGATTCATCTATAATTTAACACTTTAACCAAAATCCAAAAAAATTAGTATCCAATATCCATAAATCCAAATTTAAGGAAGTTATAGTTCAAAAAAAAAATCCTCTAAGGCTCTAACTTAACACACAGTCACTTGTTATCAACTCATTCTTCTCAATACCATCATCTAATTCATCTTCATCTCAAGCAAGAAGATAGCCTAATCCTTTAACTATAAGATATAGTTATCTACAACAGTGCAGGGTCTAGATTAGAAGATGTACCAATGCATCAGGTTTAGGAGGGATCAGCTGGCCACGACCTCTTACAAAACTTCAAATAGGCTAGTCACATCAGGATTTTAGCCCGGTTATGGTTTGTGGCAACAAATGTTGTTCATGATTTCTGCTAGAGATGCCTCTCTTAATGACAGACGAGTGTGGAATTTGAATGCATATCACTGTTCCAGTGTTTTGATAACTATAATTACTAGCAGTCACCGCTGGTCAGATGATTATGATCTTCATTTTCTCACAATCTAATCACTGATTTGACCATGTGCATGCTATTATTTTTTTTAGTAATTGTATGATTGTCTCTCGCTTACCAAAACATCAATGCATATAGAAATATTTGATTTGCCACATCTTCATGTCTACACACACTGAACTCTTGAGGCATTGTATAGAACTCTTTGAATACTTGTCCTCAAATAAAAAATTTGGAAGGTCGTGTCCTACAGAGAAATATGACTTCATTCCCTAAATATAAGTCCATGCCAATGTCATCTTATTAATTTTTTTGTTAAATAGACTTACATTTTTAAGTGTCTTGTGATAATTGTTTTATCACGAAGAAAGGTAGTCATGATTCTTGAGAACTACCACGAGAGAGTCATCAACCATTAAAACATGTTCATATACTAACATATGATTCATATCTTGAAATAAATTCAAATCAAAGAAAACAAAAGAAATAGGTATCTATGTGAATATTGAAGTAAATGTTTAATACCAAATTCAATATAAGAAAAAAATGTAGTCATTTAGTTTTTTATTTCTGATGTAAAGTAAATGTTATATTTAATACCTTTAACTACTGAAGTGCATCTGTAAAGTAAGAATATATTTTAGGACTGATGTAGAATGTGATTGACAATTCACGGGTTGCTATACTAATGATTGATGGTTGTTCTTGCATTGATAATAGTTGGTATTCATTCTGGTTACCCATTTTTGACTGTTCGGATGTGAAGAAGGGTATCTACAATAGTTATGGGTTGGCTGAGTTGCTGGCATTCTTATATGTCCCTGGTTGGTGTATAATAATGCTAAAATTAGCATGGAATATACAACGTGCTGTCCACATTACAAATGGTTTATTGAAGTGATCAAATTTGTTATTTCTACCAGTTTTCTACCTGCATCTACTTTTTATATGTGCAATAATACATTCAGAATTGTATGCAAGAAATGCATCTCTCTTTCCATGACATGAATGTGTATAGAGAAAGTGATTTCTTTGGAAAGTGTGATATTGAATTACAGAAATCCTGAAAACTCGGATGGCAAAGCAGTTAAACCATAACCATCAAAACATGTCCCATCTATTTGGGATCAACTTTAAGAATCCTTCTTGGCCGATTACTACTCTTGAGGACTATCAATGGTATAATTGCAACTTTTGCATATCTTTGTTAACAACTTTCATCAACGTTATATTACGCATTCCCCTTCTCTTCCTAATCCGTCCACATAATTCAAGATCCTCTACTTACAGAGGTTGTCCTTGCTCTCCGTTGTTCATGCCCATACCATCTCAATCTTCTCTCTAATTTTGTCCTCCATAGGCGCAACTCCTACAATTGTTCTAAGATACTCATTTCCCACCATAACATTATTAGTTTTATCCTCATCTATGTCACGCTGATCTTGGTGCTCGAGTCCTCTTTATGGTCTGACATCCTGAACCACACAACTTTGCAAGATCTATTATAGTTTAGTAAGATTAACCCTCAGGTCTGAAAGGCATGTGCCTATCGCATTGAATCTCTGAAGCTCCTCTCCACTTCATCCAACCAACTATTCTATTTGATATATCCTCTTCCATTTCTCCACTCTTCTTTCTATTAATGATTATAAACAAGGTTCAAAGTGCCATACCATATTATTTAGAATGAGGAGCAGAAACAAGATTAAACTGAGGGAACAGTTAGTTTTGGGGTACTCACAAGTTAAAGTCGCAGGAACAGGCTTCAGGACCATATTTAACGATCCCAGCTTCTAATGGTCGTAGTCTAAGTTGTTGCCACACGTACTGAATCAACACTGAACTAACATGAGAAGTGTCATACCAAGCCCGTTAACTCAATTCAATAATATTGACTTTGCAAGGGAACGTGCATTCGGATGATTTGTATGGCCTTTACAGGCTATAAGGATACACTGTATGAGTCCAATGTAACTCAGTTCCATAAAGTGTCTCTGTTTTCAGATTTAAAATATTTCAACTTCACTATTTGAATTAAGTTCAAAAGTCAGAGTGAGCAGACCAATTTCTTCGATGACGACTTGATTCAAGCCGATTTAATTAGAGAAGCATGACCAATTTCATTTATATGTTTTATAAAGGTTTTGTAGGAAAAGGTAAAACTATGGATTTTCAACTGAACTCATGGATGTATAAGCATGGATCAGAGGATTTTCCCTTAATTAAACTGGCTTTACATCAAAATTAAGAACAATTAATATGAAAACCTAAGATCTTTCTTTTTTACTTCTTTGCAAATGCCACACGCCTAAACCCTATTGACCCTATTGTGGATCCTATGTCATGCAATCAAATGTGAGAATAACAAGACGGTGTTCTTTCATTATAGGATGTCAGCATGTACTTCCACAAGACTCAAAGTGTTCCTGATATGCACAAGAGGCAACATCAAGGCTTAAATGAAGGTGGTGGTCAATCGGTGTGAGTTCCAATCATGCTATATTTTGTCAATGATCCTGGTCTGTGGAGCTTGTGGTGATTACTGCTCGGATGAGTCAGATCCAATAATACTTGGATCCAAGTCCCAAAATTACAGTGTTTTGCATGCTCATGCTGGCTCCTTGTCTCATCAAGGTATTCCTACAATTGCAGGCTCATGTAGAGATGATGAGGATCTTGTTCCTAACAAGGCTTCAAAATTCATCTTTGGTAACAGATTCAGTTGGCTGAAACCAAAAGTAACCGATCAGAACCCAAACATCTCATTCAATTTCGGTCCATACTGTCAAAACAGATTAAAAAATAGTTTAATAAATAATAAATTAAAAATCATCTAACATCATAGATTATACAAGTTAAATGAAAAAATATATATCTGAATCTTTTAAGATTCTTCTACAATTCTTTAACCGATAGACGTGTGTAATGTATTGGTAACCTTAATCTTTCTCAATGTGTATTTTGCATATCAATGATGTGTACTATGTGTATGTATCAAGGTTTGAGATTTCGGGTTTGGGTTTGGACCAGGCGACAAGCGAACCGAAAAGGTTTGTTTGCGTTCAGGTTTGACCGTTTCAGTCATTTCGGATAAAATAATAAAAAATAAAAATAATGTAAATTCAGAGTTGATTCGGGTTTGATTCATCCTACTCGGGGCCGATTCAGGCATGATTCGGTTGAATTGAGTATGATTCAACCTTGTAGAATCTGATTTGAGTGAAAAGGACTCAAACTGATAAACTGACTCAGAATTGGGGAATATTTCTAGTTCCGGGGCTGTTTCTGATCTTCCAAAATCTGAACCGGTTTGGTGGTTCGGATGAACTCTGAAACATACTGTTATACTAGTTTATATGCACATAATCATGAGGAGAAGTATTCAAAAATATATTTAATTTATATGATGCATAAATCATGAAGCAGGGAAATCAGGGTCCCTAATGGTGGAAAACCAAAGTGCGGGCCACAAACTAGCATAATAATGGACCCACATGAAGGCCTATGATATGGAAATGATGGGGGGGAAAGGTCAAAGAAAAAAGTAAAAAGAGGAGAAAATTACGGTGAGCATGTTAGGATTATTAGAACTGAAAGTTAAAGAATTAAGGATTCATTGGAGAATCACTTAAATAAAATAGTAAATTGCTCATGAACAATAAATAAACCAAAAGAAAGGTAAAATCACTTAATCAGGGGCTCAAAAACCAAAAGAACCCTAAATTAATTAGGGAATGGAGGGAATAAGCTCAAGAAAGGAAGGAAAACTGTTACCAAGAGGGAGATTGAATGAAAGAGATGGGACCCAGGTTGGTAGGGTTCCAATAAAAACAAGGCAGTTAGCCCTATTATCAAAAAGGCATTCGAGGAGTGGCAAAGGTGGTCCGAAATAAATGATGGGCAGACGATAATGTCAGCCCTCACACAAATTTTGGAAGAGTGAACAAAATAATAATAACTATAGTAACTACAGAGAAGTTAAAATAAATATTAACAAAAACAACAAAGATTTCAAACTATATGCTTTCTTGCTCTTCTGCACATTATAGAACTTTCTGCACTACTTCCATCCAATGTGATCTTTGGCCTACCCCTCCTTACCCAAAACCACCTCCATGTACATGATCATCGCAAGGCATGTAATTCAAAATATGCATGTAGCCAATATATATGCAATTACAAGACTCGAGTCCAGATGGATAAGACAACATAGGAGTGGCATATATACATATATTGTAAACACCATACATGCACACACTCGTACATGGGAAAAGAAAATATGGACAGGATTAAGAGCATAAACATTCTACAAGACTGTTATATAGATAGGCTACTGTAGTTTCTCAACCAATAGTTATACCATAAAAACCGTAGTGAGAAAAACGTACATAACCTTGATAAAGCCGTAAGTCAAAATTAACCGTGTCAACCATTAACTTGATTTTTTTTAACCACTGATCAAAGTGCATATTCATAATCCACCAACAATTTGTGATAATGTACACACCATTTCCAAGAGCAGCAACATCCCAACCAACACCTTTCACCGTCCGTGTTTTACTCATTGCTGTCCTTCTATTACCTGCACACTGAATAAAGCATAATTGCTAAGAACAGATGATGTATAGTTTTCAACCAAATGGTTAGGAACATATAGGGTTGCAACTTGGGTTGGGCTAACCCAAAACCCGACGTGACCCAACCCGAGTTTTGATAGGGTTGGGCTGGGTTAGGGTTGAAAAATACCAACCCTGGGTCGGGTTGGGTTGGGTTAGGGTTGAGACCTTGGGTTCAACCCGACCCAACCAGAACTAGAGTTTAAATTATATATTAAGATTTTATATTATATGTAAGTTTTTGGTTGGCTTTACTCCGCACATATACGTCCCGATTCCCAGCGCCAAAGTATGATTGTGTACCGACAAAGACGCATAGACTGCAGGAGACGAAACTTCATACCATGGTCATGTACCATGGTCAAATTTCTCAAATAAGCACTAATGGTGTTATTCCTTATGTTGAACTTGTTAATGCCTTTCGAGCTCTATCTTTTTTTTTTCTTTGAGAAATGCCTTCGGAGCTCTATCACATGTGGTACCACTAACTTCACATAATGAAATTATATCATATCTATTATATGGTTTTTTTGGGATCCAAACAAGCCCGACCCAACTCGACCCTATTCGGGTTGGGTTAGGGTTATGGTTGAGTTTTCGCAACTCGAGGTTGGGTTGGGTTAGGGTTGATATTTAGGGTCCACCCGAGTTGCAGCCCTAGGAACATATGACACATTTATAGCTAAATAAGGTTGATGAAAACCTAAATTTATGCTTAACCCCATCCTCTCCTTCTCGGAGAGGAATTGCTCAAAAGAAAAAAGAAAACTAAATTTATGCTAAATCTGCATTTAATGCAAGTTACCTGTAAAGTGGCAACAACATTGTATTTGGGGAGTTTCCTGTAAATCAAGTACTACTGTCAGTTCTTTGTTCAAACAAGAAGCATCCCACAGCCTGTGAAAATACATGTTTGCCATTTATTATCACCTAATTTCATCCATAGATAGATGTATAGCATTCTCCACCAAACCACCTACAGAAACGCGATATCTGCTCAGCCAGACAGTACAAAAGCATTCAGACCGAAGGCCCTTGAAGTGTTTTTAGTAGCAGAATTAAAGATGTTCCAGAGCCACAATGACCTCTCAATGTCATCAGCTATCGGAATCGGTCCATGATTTCTCTTGTAGAACAAGTCCACAGGAGTGACATATGATAAAACCAAAGCTGTACGAGGAGGTTCAGCATTGAATGGCTCCTGTACCAGAAACAAATACAAAAGATTCATAATGCAGCTTTTTGCCAACCACCAAGTGTAGTTTCAAAATGTATGGTTTGAAGAAATGTGAATATTCCATTTAAGAAAAGAGGGGAAACATATGCAAGTCAAGTTAAAAGAAAGGATACCAGATGAAGTTAAGAACTCTAGCAACAAATAATCTTCTTCAAGGAAATGATGTAGGAAATCACTGCCGCAATCTTAGCTTCTGAATATCACATCAAAAATTCAAGTCCACTGCTTATCAATATCTTCAACTAGAACAGCTTTGTGCAACATATCTGGTCCTTCATTTTGCGACACACTCATTCTTATCCTTCATGAGGTATGATATTGTTATGGTATCCTAAAATTTACTTCCGATTTTAATGAAGTTTATATGATCGCCGTGCTCATACCGGCCTTCATTTACTTCAGATACTTATCAATGGCTCTACTACAAATGCACATTCTCTAAGATTCATCTTTCTTTAGGGTGAGGAGTGTTGAGACTAGATACAAAACATGTTCCATATTAGTCCAATCTTCATACTCTCTAGTATCCATGCATATTCTCCAAGTATCGTCCTTCTTTACAGTGAGAAGTGTTAGGACAATATGCAGAATCATGCTGTCTTACTATACTATTTTCAATGATTTTGACACTTACAGGTCCAGCTCCTTATGCACCATAAGACTCATCCTATAATGAAGTAGGTGAGAAGGTTCAAAATATCGGCATGTACTATCGTATCGGCGTAATTATTGCATATAGATCTGTATCGGTATGATATCGGTCGGTACTTCTGAGATAAAAACATAGACAAATAATTATTGTTTATTTGTTGATATCCATATAACCCTATAATCAAAATTGGGGTTGTTCACAGATTAAACATCAGCAAACAAATATTGTGATGAATTCTTAGTTCTGAGTCTTCTAACATGGACATGAAGCCAATATAACTGTGTTATGTTATTTGTGTATTTATACCCATGCTGTGAAATGTGAATGCAAGCATTGTTATTAACCGACTAATATTATACACTTATTGACATTTATGCTAGTTCATATATTATATATGTTTAGGGAGGGGGGAGGGGTTAGAATAAGTTTTGGTCGGCTAGTCCCAAATTAGTCCCAACCCGACTTTGACTGCAGAGTGTGGTATAACTCACGAACTTATGACTTGTGGCTTGTACAATGTTTCATAAACCATTTCAGTATCAAAGACTTGTGTTATGACTTATGGCTTGAGTTTATGAGTTATGAATTGTGTTTCAGTTCATTTCATTACGTATATGATAGAATGTTGAAGTAGTGTATAGAATAATCAATCAGCGACTTTAATAACGTTAGCGGATCAATACATAGTCATATATTGTTTACTAATGGAAACAAATATTACAACCATCACTTTAGATTATTCTAGATTTTTTGATATTTTTTGTAATGTTTTGAAAAGAAAAGTTTATTGAACTTTATTCACACCAATACATGCGATACAACAACCAATAGAGGTACACACCGTCGGCACATACCGTTTTTGGGGTTGGTCGATACGGAGACCGAATTTTTAATTGTCCTTCACCTCTTTACCACCTAAGATACAAACTGTAGGAGCCTCATTCAAGGTCTTATAGTTTTAGCATAAACTTTTCTCTAGGTCAAAGAAGGTTCCACCTTCCAATTTTTTGTCAAGGTAAATAGCATCCATGTTGTCCTTAAAGGTGTAGGTGTTCTTTTCGCAATCGTGTTGGGTCTCTCAATCAAAGTAATCTATATGTTCTAATATAAAGAATACATGAGTATGCATGCAAAAATATATAGAAGTATCTTAAGTACTTTACATGTTGGCAGGCTTTAACAAAATAATACTAATTAACAGACAAATGCGATAAGGAGATAAATCTATTAAGTGTAAGGTCAATTACGCCAAAATACCATATCAATAATAGATAAAGTAGCATACAAGGGACTCATTAATATAATTCATGTGACGACCAAGATCCAATAGGCCAATAGCCAAGAGCCAAGACTCCTGAGGCGGGAATGCCAAGATGGATGAGGTGAGGTGAGGTGAGGTGTACAAGGCCATGAGTTAGCCCCACATCGCCTTGAGAGAAGGAGATCCTGAGCTACTTATGTAATTTTCCCTCCCAAACATAATAGACGCGTTTAAAACCGTGCGCCGCTACGGAATTCGTAAGAACTCCGTAGTTAAGCGTGCTCGGGCGAGAGTAGTACCAGGATGGGTGACCCCCTGGGAAGTTCTCGTGCGGGTACGGGCAAAGCGGACAAAATCTTGTGTGTTTGGGGCGGATGTTACAAAATGGTATCAGAGCCGGTTCTCCTCGGGATGGGGGGGGGGGGGTCTAACCCTATACGAGGACGTGTAGCCCTAAAGGGGGTGGATTGTGACGACCAAGATCCAATAGGCCAATAGCCAAGAGCCAAGACTCCTGAGGCGGGAATGCCAAGATGGATGAGGTGAGGTGAGGTGAGGTGAGGTGTACAAGGCCATGAGTTAGCCCCACATCGCCTGGAGAGAAGGAGATCCTGAGCTACTTATATAATTTCCCCTCCCAAACATAAAAGACGCGTTTTAAAACCGTGCGCCGCTACGGATTTCGTAAGAACTCCGTAGTTAAGCGTGCTCGGGCGAGAGTAGTACCAGGATGGGTGACCCCCTGGGAAGTTCTCTTGCGGGCACGGGCAAAGCGGACAAAATCTTGTGTGTTTTGGGCGGATGTTACAATTCAACACGAACGTTAAATCAGGTCCATCTATGTTTCACAAATTGTTTCTTAAATACACTTTACGTTGTCTAAAAAAAAGTAGTAATCTAGTGATTTAGATAGTCTGCATTCAGTCTTCCCAATTAAAATCATGATCCTTCAATTAAAAGAATCGTACAAGGATTAGTACCAAAGAGGTTTTGATACATCCAACACAGGTACTTCAACCAGATATAAGAATCCCGGTAAAATAGATCATACATGTTTCATGTGATCCATCAATACGACTTTGGCATCCATGTTGACTTTAGATTCATATAATTCCAATCACAAGTTAGGTTTTTCACTTTTTCCAATTCTAAACAAAAGATTTTCTATTGCATGAATAAGAGGTACATGAAGCCTCAACCAATGAATCAACAGAGTAATTAAAGATACCTGCACTTAGCACTTCTACCTAACACATGTTTAAAATTTTGAACTTGATTTTTAAGTTTACCATCCCAAGATTCCCAACCTGTCAAATTCACAAATACCAACAAGCAAAACCACTCATAGAGTGGCCTGCATCACTTCTCTGGTTTCTTCTCCACTAATTATTATTGCAATCAATAAGATACCCCTCTTATTATTTTCCTTCAAATCCCCACCAATTCTCTTCATCAAACTCATTCATATTCATATAGCATCAAAGAAGCTTAACAAATACTAAGAAGGTCACCAAAATCATATCTAAAAATTACCCAGTTCATTGAGTTCCATGAAATGCTTAGGGATAAAAAAAGATAGAGCCTATCTTAGAATAAACCTTGAGGATGGGTGGCGAGGGGGTAATTGCGAGAAATCAGAGGGACCACTTGGGCCTAGCATCCTTCTTTCTCTTCCTCCTTCAATTGGAGAGATGTGAAGTTGGAGAAAATCTCTCAGCCATTCAGCATGTCACGCATGTCATCAACCATAAGTATGGAAGACCTATACAAGATGGTTAATCGATTGATGGCTCTACTATCTATGCACATTCTTCAAGAGTATATTTCTTCATAGTAAAGAGTGTTGGGACTATAAATAAATTCATGCTCTCTAATAAGTCCTTTCTTCACATTCTTTGCTAACTATGCACATTCTCCAAGTGCCCTTTTTCTTTGAAGTAAGAAGTGTTGGGACATATGGACTCATGCTCTCTAACTAATCACTTCTTCAACAATTTTGACATCTGCAAGTGCAACTCCTTGTGCTCCATAGGACTGACTCCTCCATGTTATCCTTAATGGAGTAGGTTTTCTTTTCACCATCTTGTTGGGTCTTTCAACCAAAGTAATTTTTTGGTTTTAATATAAGGTATGCACGAATGTAGACATGTTTTTTACAGATAATAATAGTTAAAAAGTAAACAGAATAAGGAGAAATAAATTTGCAAAGTATCTATGATATAATTATGTCAAATAATCATATAACTAATAAATAAAGTAGCATACAAGAGACTCATCAAAAAATAATCCCACATGACCTCTAAGTCAGTCCCATCAGTCCCATAACTATGTCACCAGTGTTTCTAAAATATGGCTTGCGTTGTATATACAAGTATTAGTAAAATAGCGATTTAGAGGCAATAAAAGAAATATAAAGTGCTCAGAACATCAGATTTGGAATGCGGGATTCTTAAAGACGTAATCCTTCATTTAGAAGAATCCTACAAGAGTAGGCAACCATAGAGGTTTCGAAATGTCACTAGCACCGGTACGTCGGCCTGGTACAACAATCTGGGTATAATAGATCATATATGTTTCAAGTGACCAACCTGATTTTTAAGATTTTGATATCCATGTTAGCTTTAGATTCATACAATATTAATCGCATGTTCAGTTTTTCACATTCTAAAAAATTGCAATGTGTTAACGGATAGTCCCACATCGGTAAGGGAGGCACCCATCACCCGCTTAATATACCCCCTGTGGACCTCCCCTTACTAGCCGTCGTCTCCTAACATGGTATCAGAGCTAGCCTGTCTCCTGCTCCTGCTCCGGGTGCTCCCCACCGATCGTGCCTTGCCATGCGTGCTCCGCATGGGAGGATCCTTGCCACGCGTGCTCCGCGTGAGGGGGAGTGTTAACGGATAGTCCCACATCGGTAAGGGAGGCACCCATCACCCGCTTAATATACCCCCTGTGGACCTCCCCTTACAAGCCGGTTTTGTGAGGTGCGAGGGTTTCTAACACAATGAATAAACAACGTAATTAAGCATACCCGGACGTTTAACAGATTTCAAATTTCAAACTTAATACATGTCAAATTCTCAATATCAACAAGAAAAACCCTCATAAAGTGGTCCTTATCCCTTCTTTGTTTTCTCATCTACTTATTAGCATCCCAATCTATAAGATATCTAACCACTTCCTATCCCTTTCCTGCTACAAACCCGACCATTTTTCCAAAAGCTCCAGAGCTGATAGAGATTGGGCTCTATCATAACATACCACCACGCTTCCACGGCCGATGTCCTCATTGGCCCACTCTATCGACACCAGCCCGATTGTATTCCTTTCCCTTTTAGGGCGGCTTTCAATCACCCACCAGCCGCATTTTAATTTTAATCCAGCCTATAGGTTGCCCCTTCCGGGATTCGAACCAAATGTTCCAAATCCCCACCCATTTTCTTCATCAAACTCGTTCACATTTCATATTAAATCAAAGAAGGTGGGTATGCTCAGGATCCCCACCCATCTCTCAGGATCTACTTATCAACAAGAGAGGCACAAAATTCATGACATGATAAATAGTTAAATACCCAGTTCATCAAATTCCATGATAGGCTCAGGAATCAACCCAAAAGCAAGAAAAAGACAGGTACCTTAGCATTGATCCTGAGAGATGGGTGGCGAGGGGGTTCTTGCGAGTAATCAGAAGGAGCTCTCAGGCCTGGCATCTTTCTTTCGCCACCTTTGGTTGGAGGAGGAAGGAAGCCCGCGGGATTCGATCACACGGCCTGCTGAATGAGAGGGCGGACGGGAGAGATGGAAGCTGCTCTCTGGCGAGATGGTTGGTTCGTCGAGCCTGGATGAACGGAACTCCCCCCACGCAGATAGCCAAACCCCAAACCCGCCACCCAGCAAACCCTCTGTTCCCGGCAAACATCTTAGCCGCCCGTGGTCGCATCGTATTTATCGATCAAATACCGAATGTGCCCCTCCATCTGTTTCATTTTGTCGATCTCTCAATAGTGGGTTCAAATCTTCACCAATCGGTCGGCCACGATCGGTGAGCCCGGCAGATCCAAAGTGATTCGCACTCCAGCCGATCACGTGCGGCTGTGATGCGCGCCGGGCCCATTGGCCGGCTGGAGCCAACAGTGTGGGTGATGCACACCAGGCCTACCGACCGGAACGGTGCCTTTGTAAATTTTAAAAATATCAGTATGTTCTTGTTTCATCCCGCGTCCTCTTCCGCCCTCCTCATCTTTCTCTTTTTTCTTTCATCTTCTTCCTCTTTTTTTCCCTCACCTCTCCTCCTTTTTCCTCCTAGATATCCTAAGATTTAACCATACCAAGCTGAATGCATATTCGTCCACCCCCGATAAAATGCACTTAATCACAAAAGCTTCATTACCATGGAGACCCAATGTATCTACAATACATTTGGCCATTAGAGGCCAAATGTCATGTAGACGCATTGAACTTCCATGGTCCTATGCACTTAAGGTACACTTAGTTTGAAATGACTGAGTGTTGCGATTTTCATAAGAGAGGAGGAGGAAGAAAAAGGGAAGGAGTAGGAGCAGGAGGAAGGAGGAAGACGAAAAGGGGGAATAGAAGGAGGAGGTGGCGATGGGTTGGATGGGGCAAAAGTGGGAGGGCACAATGGGGGGGGGGGGGGGAGGGGGCATTCTTTAGAGGGGGGCTGCATGTGGATAAAATGGTGTGTTGTCTTTTAGATTGAGTCTGACTAAAGTAAAACATGGGCTATATATAGCCCCATATGATCTCTAATTCTTGCCATTGTGATTGCATTCCATCATAGTGGTACCGAAAGCCACCTATAGCACCAACCAAATGTTTTTAGATGCATTATATACAACTTGCAGTTTGCAGAAGGCGGAACCCCACTCAAAGGGCAACTCATGATTTTTTAAGGTAACTCGTGCACGACACACCCTTTCTTCTCTCTCCTTATCTCCTACTTGTCGCTCGCCGCCCGCCGTCGCCGCCACACTAGACCAATGCAGGCGTTCCCATCTGCCTCCCTTCTCCTCCATTAGTCCCAACAAAACCACCGTCGCCGCGTCCTCCCTCCTCCTCACCCTTCCTTTCGCCTCCTCCTCCCCTCCTTCCACCTCCCCCTTCTTCTTCCTCCTACATTTGGTCATTTCAGGGTGAATGCTTGAACTGCTACACCCCATTCATCCATTGGAGTCCGAGTGATTAAGGGGGAGGAAGGAGGAAGGTGGTGGCAGCATAGGGGGCAGTGGAAGGTAGCAATCAGAAAACCGGGGGGCCGTGGGTGTGGGTTGCCTTCGAAGAATAGGGTTGGGTCGTGCAAAGATAGTTTTGGCTTTTTTGGGAGCTACCAATTGCAAACCGTGAGTTATAAAATCGATTAACCCTTCCAAAATGCCCTGTCCTGTATCAACCCTCAACCGCCTCTAGTGGGGGAAATTTTAAGCACATCCTGCATATGCTGCAAACCGTTGCCCAAAGCCTATCAGCACGCTCTAAGTGTTGGGGCCTGCTACACCATGTCTCTTGAATTGCAGTGGACTCTGCGGTTGTAGCGTACTCATGATGTGCTAAAAACTTTCCCCTATAGTCACTCCCCACCATCCTCCTCCGGCGACGCAGTTGTTCCCATGCCGCCCGACAATAATATCTTCCCCATCCTCGTCGTGGCCACTACTGCCCATGCCTGCATCACCACTGCCCATGTAGACCGCTGACGCAGGCACAGGTGGCAGTAGTGGCGAGTAGGAAAAGGAAGAGGAGAAAGGATGAGGAAAGGAGAAGGAGTAGTCGTCGAGTGGCGTAAACCGGCGGCGGGGTGCTACAATGGTAAGCCTGACATGATCGTTACCTTTGAGGATTTCCTGAAAAAAATAACCAGAGTTGGCACAGAGTAGATGGTACTTCATAGTTTTATAGAGGTTTTTTCCAAAATGACTCTCCACTAACCTGTATTGATCAAACTGACCCTAGGTTTCAACTCTTTACTTTTGTGACCTTAACTTTTTTTTTTGGACGGCTTTGCCCCCGCGAATTTCATCCACAGCTTTTTTTTTTAAAGCAGATAGAGAGGGAGGAGGCAAAGATGGAGTCCGTGGAGGCGGCGGCGCTGAAGAACGGTGCCGGTGGGAGGCGTCTCAAGTGACACAGCAGAGCCTACTGGCCAAGGATGTAGGGTGGGCCACCGACTCCGCCCTTGCCGCCGACCTCAACCTCCGCCTCATCCACGTTGACGTTGGCCACGCCGAGGACGTGGCCGACACTGTCATGGCTCTCTTCCTCGGCCTGCTCTGCCGGACCCATCTCCTCTCGCGCCACTCCTCCTCTGTGTTGGGCTAGCTTGGCTCGATCCAGCCGCTTTGCTGTGGGATGCGGTGCTGCCACGGCCTCGTGCTTGGGATAGTGGGGAGGTCTTCATCTGCCCGGTGCTTGGCCACCAGGAGTCTCGCATTCAAGATGAACGTCCTATACTTCGATTTCTACGAGGTATTATGTCTATCTAACCAAATGTGCATTTCTTGATTGAAGCTAGCTAGAATTAATCACATTCAAGATTAGCTTTTCCTTGCCCTGTGTCAGCTCCGTCAAGAACAAAAGTTAGTTCCATTGTTTGAAAGATTTCTTGAACGAAGCTAGCTAGAATTTTATCACTGATCCATTACCAATGGATCTCTGTTGGTGGATAGCACAAAGGTGATGGTGTAAGTTGGATGCTGCGAAAAGGAGTATAAACACAGATTTACACTTATTACTACGAATAAAAAGGAAGAACAGTCCACTACTTGGATTACATTGTCCGACAACCTGAATGGCATCCATGGTAGAGGATATCCCCACTGTTTTGGTACTATAAGCTAAGATTCCGAAGCTTGTTATGATTCCTTGATAGTTGAACTTTGATATTTAGCTCTCTCAGTTCCCAGATATGGGTGAAGATATATTTAACTTGGGGTGAGATCTTGTATTTACGATCATGATGTTTCCTCTAATGGTAGCGCTTTCCATAGAATTATGAACTTGAAGCCCATGAAACTTATGAAACACTAGAGAATAGGTAGGAAGTTCTTTTTTTTTTTGAGAACCCCTCCTATAGGAGGGAGGGTTTGGCGGACCCCAACCAGAAATCATTAATAACTAAGGTAACAGGTTGTTACAAAAACTGGTAGCCTCCGCCCCTAGTTTATCTCTCCATGGCACAATCCAAGCGCGGAAAAAGGAAATCATCGAAAGCCGCAACTTATCCTGCCCTGCCGACTTACCTTTGAAAACTCTGCTCTTCCGCTCAAGCCAGATAGGTAGGAAGTTCTTTCACTGCTTGCAGCTGAAGGTGAAGGTCTAAAGTGATGTACTATAAATAACCTAGATTTCAAGTTTCCTCTTCTGTCTTACAAATGTCTTGCCAAGATTCGATTGAAGCTATCAAATTGCAAGTTCATCATGATGATCCGATCATTGAAAAACCGGGAGAGCTAGTTTTTAATGATCCCTTAACCTCGAGGGGACACAAACGGCTTGTGATGACTTTATCCACGATGAAACTTTTCTAAATCAAGGTGACAAGACACTTATAAAGAAGTTATGAATAAAGCTCTACAACAATATAGGCATCAAGATCAAGTGTACAAAAGCGGGATGTTTTTTGACGAAACCAAAGAGAGAGACTACAACTAGTTGTTGTCTATTGACGAAAGCTATTCTCTATGGTGACTGGTGTATTGTAATGCACAATCATTATGTGAGGGATTTAGGGATCCAAATGTATGTGATATGGCATCCGATGGGTATGCATCATTGGTTACATGTCAAAAGGAGATGGATGATGAAGATAAGTGTTACTACATGGAACTCGAGCCGAATTTATGCATATCAAACCTCAAAAGTAGATGATGAAATCCAAACATTGAAGAAGAAGAAAGAACGGTGAAAACAAAATAAAAACAACATATTTTGCTGTCTGTTAAAAATTTTAGGCCTTTTGGAAGCATGTGGGCCTCTAATACTAGTGGTGGCAATGGGCCGCCCCTGGCAAATACAAGATTTTGAATCGGTCCGACTTGAAAGCCCGACCCGATATAATTTAAATGAGGCCTGAATTTAGGCCCATTGCCACCCCTATCCAATATGCATCAATTGGTGTTCGAGATCTTGCCAAGAGATAATCTGGTCTTGAGCCTTTACCAACACTGTTTTGATCATTAATGCCTCTAATAGCTAGCCAGGCCCCCAAATTAGTAATATAGGCCAGTCGACCCTGTAGGAAGTCCTTGCCCTATGCAACATCATGTCTAACCCCATTGAGAATTTGTCTTAGAGACTTCTAGTAAGTCCTGATCCATTAGGCGATCACAAGGGGAGTCCTCACGGACCATGCAAGAAATCCAAGCTTCTATAAGCATCCGACCTTTTCGATAACAACTACTGACGGTGTATCATGTTTTTGTTGGTTTTTATTTAAATTATTTAATGATTATAATGTTGGAAGTTAATCCGGGTCAGAGGCTCGCAGCGAAAGCGATTTGGCGGTCGAAAGACCGTTCATGGTGCACGTTACACTATTTAATTTTTCATAGAAACTAATCTACATATGTGTGCATGTGTATGCACGAGAATCGAAAACCCCTAACGGCAATCTAGCGTAATGATTAACTAGCATGCATGCAAATCATAATGCTCGCTAGATCTACATATTAGATTACACATACCTTTCGTACGGATCTTTTAACCGCGGAGAATTGTCTTCTTTATCGATGGAGACGGAAGATCGTTTGCGAAGATGCCGATGGTACGAATGGAGATGTTGCCTTCTTGTTCACCCGATCTCACACGATGCACGGAACGTCGCTCTCGGATCTCTGAGTGCCTCCGAAGAATGACCCTTCTCCTTCTTCAGAACTCCACGCGAGAAAGACGAAGTTGCAAGCGGGAAACGGAAGATAAATCGGGAGAGAACTAGAGAGATGAGAGGAGGGGGGGTTCGGTTTTTCTGGACCATAGGGCCGGCGCCCCATAGGCCCTTTTATAGGGCCGGTCAACCCCCTTGGATAGGGATCCAAGGGGATAATGACCCCCCTCAATTATCTCTCCATTATCTCCTTTTTATATCTCGGTGTATTTATCCGTTTTCTCACTTTTTAGGGCTCGATCTTAACCGTTTTATCGCCCTATCCCTATCTATATGGCCGGCCCTATAGATGAGGGATTCTTATCCCTACATCATAGGGCCGGCCCTAGCAAGGTGCCTCACTACTAGGGTCGGCCAACAGTGAGGTCCGGCAGAGTGAGGTTTTTACCAAAACGCACAGACGCCTCATTTTGACCATTTCTAGCGTGCGATACCTAGCGGCCACTTTTTAAGTGATCTTTACTAGTTACCTACTATTAACTGAGGCCACCAGAGGGTGCCTCTAGCAAAGTCAACTAATCAACTCGCAACATACCCCGGTGCATCACACCTATGCAGCGAAGTTCACTTATGGCTAGGGATTACTACATGCGACTCTGCACTAGTCTCGGGCTCAAACCTTAGTACTCGTATGTAGTTACGCATCTACCGTGCTCTAGTGCCAAGCATACACGGAGCGTATACTTCTTTCTTCCTCATGCTTATGGTGTTCCGAGGAGACGGTTCAAGAACCGTACATAATGTTGATAAGGTGGAACCATCAGGGACCGGGGTTCATGGCTTCCAACTCAAGCTCGATCGACACACTACCCGAGTGTACCATCGATCCTCTGAGCTCGAGTTAACCTGCGTAGCCACCCAGAGTGCGACGCAGGCTGCACTCCAATTCACCCAGACTTACTATGTTCTCCATCATACCCCTGCTCTCCGCTTAGTAGTGGTAAACCCGCTGTCCCTCCACTTGATGCCATGATTCACTTAGAGCGGTGAAGACTACCGTCAGACTCGAATGATCATATGACATGGTTCCTTCTAGGTTGACCTATACATCGTACCTCTGATTACCCCGTCGAGTAATCGAACCCGGTCAACAGTCAAACTGATGACCACCAGGCCTGGGTTTGGTACAGTGTAAGTCACACCAAGGAACGCACCTCCCTTCAGGGGTGTGGATGGCCTGCAGGAGTGACACGCTAATGCAACGCCAGCCGGGTAACCCAGTACACCGTGGTTTTGGATCATTGCATATGGATCCTCACACATTGGTGCGCCAAAGCACCACGCAACTGGTTAGTCCATCAGACGTGGTTCCTTAGGGTTTAGGACCGTTTTACCCTAAGCAGAAACACGGCTTAGTGTACCAGTGTCTGCTCACTGATCTGTACACCGTGTTAGTTCCGTTCAGCTACAGATACTGTGCCTGGTGATGACCATGGTGAAGACATCCCATGAACTGTCATCGCCAACAGCTTATCATGATGTGGCGACCAACCTGATCATAGCTGCGAACTGATTTAGGTTATACGGGACCAATCCACTTAGTCTTCAACTCAGTGGACTACTATATAACCATGGCTCTCTGTTCCCTAAAGAACACGTAACTATGTTACGCACCTATATGCATCTCAGATATTAATAACTATCAATCTTTATTAGACCAAAATATAAAGTTTTACAAGCTTAGAACACATCAATCCCAACAATCTCCCACTTGGTCTAGCGAAGCAAAACGGTTTTGACTCCCATCGCGTCCACATGTCGCTCGAATGCCTTGGTAGGTATTGCCTTTGTGAAAGGATCAGCAATATTATCTGTAGATGCAATCTGTGTCACCGTTACTCGCCCTTGCTTTTGAAACTACCTAATCAAGTGGAACTTGCGCTCGATGTGCTTCCCCTTTTGGTGATGTCTTGGCTCCTTTGCTTGTGCTACCGCCCCACTATTGTCGCAGTAAAGCACAATAGGTAACTGGGCCTCTGGTACGCACCCCAAATCCGTAAGGAATTTCTTGAGTCATACCGCCTCTTTGGCTGCCTCGCACGCTGCAACGTACTCAGCCTATGTGGTAGAGTCTGCGATGCATTTCTGCTTCACACTCTGCCAACTAACCGCTGCTCCTCCTAACATAAACACAAAACCTGATGTCGACTTCCTGGATTCCAAATCTGACATAAAGTCAGAATCTGTATATCCAATCGGCGTCAGTTCTTGTCCTGTGTAAACCTACTCATAGTCCTTTGTTCTACGAAGGTACTTGAGTATACACTTCACAGCTGTCCAGTGATCTGGACCCGGATTTGACTGAAATCGACCCATCATGCCTACTGCGAAACAGATATCTGGCCTTGTACAATGCATAGCATACATTAGACTACCTAATGCCGAAGCATAAGGTATCTTCTGCATTTCTGCTCTCTCCTCAGGTGTCTTAGGACATTGATCCTTAGACAGTTTTACGCCATGTCTAAATGGCACAAAACCCTTCTTGGAGTCTTGCATGGAAAACCTAGCCATAACCTTATCTATATACGCGGCCTGTGACAGCGAGAGAATCCTGTTCTGGCGATCTCGTGTTACCTTGATCCTCAAAACATAACTCACTTCACCCAGGTCTTTCATATCGAACTGTGTTGACAACCAGACCTTTACCGTTGACAATGTTCCTACATCATTCCCAATGAGTAGAATATCATCTACGTAAAGTATCAAATATATCACTGTAGTCTTATCACTCCTCTTGTATACACATGGTTCATCCTCGTTTTGAGTAAATCCATATGACTGGATTGCCTGATCAAAACGGATGTTCCAACTTCTAGATGCTTGCTTTAGTCCATAAATGGACTTCTGCAACTTGCAAACTAGATGTTCCTGACCCTCTGACTCAAAACCTGGTGGCTGCATCATATAAATGTCTTCTTCCAAATTCCCGTTAAGGAATGCTGTCTTGACATCCATTTGCCAGATCTCCCAGTCAAAATGGGCTGCAATGGATAGGAGGATCCGAATAGACTTTATCATAGCTACCGGCGAGAAGGTTTCATCAAAGTCGATTCCTTCTCTCTGGGTATAACCCTTGGCAACTAATCTAGCTTTATAAGTCTCTATTGTACCATCGGATTCTCTCTTCTTCTTATACACCCACTTACACCCAATAGGTTTAATATTGGATGACGGTGTAACAAGAGTCCAGACAGCGTTATGGGACATTGATGCAATTTCTGCCTCCATAGCCTTTTGCCAGTCAGAGCTGTCAAAAGCTCCCACTGCCTCATCGTATCTCAGTGGGTCATCCTCCTGACCCTCTGGATCAACCAATAAGGTTTCTCCATAGTATCTGTCAGGAGCTCTGATATTTCTCCCACTGCGATGAGGTGGTGGTTGTGTTACAGGATTAATAGGTTCTACAGTATCTGGTAAATTAGTGTCTGTAATGTCAGCTCCCACTATGCTTTTGGATGCGCTATCTGTACTAGTACCCAGCAGCTCATCCAGAACTACCATACTAGCAGGTTTGTGATCCATAATATAATCATGTTCTAGGAAAATGGCATTCGTTGAAATGATTACCTTCTTTTCCTCAGGATCATAAAATAGTCCACCTTTAGTCTCTTTGGGATACCCTACAAACAGACATGCTTTGGACTTTGGCTCCATCTTTTCCCTCTTGTCTACCCGCACATGTGCAGGACATCCCCATATTATGAAATGATGTAGTGTTGGCTTTTGCCTTGACCACAGTTCTCTAGGGGTCTGAGGCACTGATTTAGACGGAACGTGGTTCAGAACATATGCTGCTGTTTGAAGGGCATATCCCCAAAAGGTCGTTGGTAAACAGGCATAACTCATCATACTTCGAACCATGTCCAACAAGGTTCGATTCCTTCTCTCAGAGACTCCATTCTGTTGTGGGGTACCTGGAGCAGTTAACTGGGATGTTATCCTATGCTCCACCAAATACCCAAGGAACTCGTCAGATAGGTATTCACCTTATCGATCAGATCGAAGGGTTTTTATATATTTACCTGTCTACTTTTCTACTTCAGCCCTGAACTCTTTGAACATATCAAAGGATTCCGACTTCCGATGCATAAGGTAAACGTAACCATATCTTGAGTAATCATCAGTGAAAGTGATGAAGTACTCATGGCCTCCTATCGCCTTGACGCTCATGGGTCCACATACATCTGAATGGATTAACTCCAATATCTTAGTAGCTCTCACTCCTTTGTCTTTGAAGGCTCTCTTGGTCATCTTGCCTTCCAGGCAGGATTCACAGGTGTGAAGGATCTCCGTAGGATCTGTTTCCAGAAGCCCGGCCTTTACCAACCTATGGATCCTGTCCAAGGCAATATGCCCAAGCCGTAAGTGCCACAATTGGGTTAAATTCTCTGAATGTTTCTTACGCTTAGATGAATTAACATTAAATGCTGAAGTTATTATGTTATCTTTTTCAAATTTAGGACTTACAACATATAGATGATTCTGAACCATTCCTCTTATTATAAAAGTTTCATTCAGTTTAAACGATACACCAGAAGCATCAAAATAAACTGAATAACCTTCATTAACTAAAGAAGAAACAGAAAGGTGCGAGAAAAGGGCGACATACATAGGGTCAGGCCTTGTCGGTTGTGCAGCCGCCAGCCACCGGACCGGTAGCCATGGCTGCAACATGACGGAGGTTACCGGGTTTTGGCTGGGCAGCCTGCCGGCGTCGACCGACAGTGACAGGGCTGGGTCGGGTTGATCGGACGACGGGGACAAAGGATCAGGTCATCGGGGTCGTGCGACGGTGATTGGGCCGTCGGCTTGTGCGGCCCGGGGAAAGGGTGATGGGGCATAGGGGATCGGGTTGTCGGTAACGGGTGGCGGCGTCGGGGTTGTGCGACCGACGATCGGGGCTGATCGGTGTCGAGGCGAGGTGCTGGGCCGACGTGGAGGGGTGATGGGGCACCGTTGATGGGGTGGCGGCCGTCGGAATGGGTTGCTCATGGGGTCGTCGGATTCACACCAAAAAAAAAAAGAGAAAAGGCAAGGTGCATAATTGGGTCGGATGAAGTTGAGTGCTCGGTGGGGCTTGGTCGGCTTGGTCAAGCCTTGCCGACTGCACAGCTGTCGACCACCGTGTCGGCATCCATGGCTGCATGCGTCCATAGCAAAGGCCAGAGGGAAAGTAGAGGGTGACTTGATCGAGAAGGGCGTCGGCTCCGGTAGCGGCTGTCGGGTTGCGACGACGGGGAAGGGTCGTCGAATTCACACAAAGAGAAAGGAAAGAAGGGGTAAACGGGGGCTGGCCGTTCAGTCGGGGGAGGTTTGTCGGCTCCGGCAGCTCCTCCGACCGACTGCTTCCTCTCCGGCACCGGCAGCCTCCATTCCGACTGGCTGCGCGTGGCCACCAAGGGAGAGGGATCAAAGGAAAGGGAGAGAGGGATCGGAGAGGTAGATTAGAGGGGTGTAGGGGGGGCCGGTCTGAAGGAAGGGGGGAGGTCGGGTTAGGTTTTTAAGGGGGAAAGGGGGGCGACGGCCGGGCTTAGGGTCTAGGGGGGGCGGCGGCCGGGTTAGGGTCTAGGGGGGCGGCGGCCGGGTTAGGGTCTAGGGACGGCGACCGGGTTAGGGTCTAGGGGCGGCGGGCGGCGTAGAGTCTAGGGGGGCGGCAGGTAGGGGGCGGCGGCCGACTAGGTAGGGGGTAGGCGGGCCGGGTAGGATCGGGTTTGGGGAAAAGAGAGAGAGAGGGAGGGAAAGATCCGGGAGAGAAGAGAGAGTTCGGATGAGAGGGTGAGAGAGATCCGAGAGGTAGAGAGGGGATCCGAAGAGAGAGAAAGAGATCTGAGAGAAGAGAGGAAAAGAGAGAGAGAGAGAGAGAGAGAGAGAGAGAGAGAGAGAGAGAGAGAGAGAGAGAGAGAGAGAGATCTAAGTTGGGTCGGATGGGTTCGGGTTTGAGAGTCAGGGTAGGGTCGGGTTTGGGTTTAGGGTTGGGTTCGGGTTTTAGGGGTGGGTTTTGGGTTTGATTTTGAATTTTTTTTTTTCTAATACCGACCGAGCTCGACTTGTGCTCGACTCGTGCCGAGCTTGACCCGCCCTCGACTCGGGTCGCGCCGAGACGCACCGGCACATAAACCTCACCGGGTCCGACAAACCTACTACAGTATTAGATTATTAAAATTATATATATATATATATATATATATATATATATATAATATTCATGTTCTGCCTCGATTCACGTGCTCACAAGCTCATGTAACTACATCTCCGATACAGCCCTGCGACTCGTACCCGGGACCCGCTGCCTGGTCCCGTTCAAGCACAAACAGTGAATTCACACAATTATTCTAGAAGTAGCCTTAAAATAATATTTAAATGGGACTGGGTTGTCCTGAGCGAAACATCCTGGAGTGCCGGTCATTACATTACATGCATGCATTGGAGCTATTATATGCTCCATAAATGCGCCAGGAGTATGCATTCAGAGTCATATTTCTGTACTCCAGGAGTAGAGCATATATATTACAAGAGTATGTGATATGCTCCAGGAGTACAGTAGATTGACACCAATATTTTTCAGACCACTATTTCAACACAATAAGTATAAGTTTTTTACACCATAAAAAGTAGAAGTTTTTTACAATTACAACCCACCAATTTATGATTAACACCAATATTTTTCCAGACTACTATTTCAACACAATAAGTATAAGTTTTTCACACCATAAAAAATAAAAGTTTTTCACACCATAATTACAATAGAAAAAGTAGAAGTTCTCCATATCATAATTATAACGCAAAAAGTAGAAGTTTTCCACAACATAATTACAATAGAAGAAGTAGAAGTTTTCGACATCACAATTACAGCCCACCGATTTTTTTCACACTATAATTATAATAGAAGTAGACGTTTTCCACATCACAACTACAACGTAGAAAGTAAAAGTTTTCCACATCATAATTACAATACAAAAAGTAGAAGTTTTCCACATCATAATTACAACGCACAAAGTAGAAGTTTTCACCACACTTCATCAGACCAGTCTTTAAGCTGTCTATTGATGAATTTGGAGAAGTCTTCGGCATTACTATCATCAAAGCCCATCTGCTCATTCAGTTTCTGTAGCACATGAATAAAAGAAAATATTCATTCTTTTGATTAGACAAAAAAGAACAATTTCTGAAAATAAATGACATGAAAAAAGGAGCTCCTGAGCTTTGCCATAATTATCATACATAAAGATCTCTATCAAAATATTTCTCTTTAAGGTGAAAAGAATTCACATTACACTCGGGATCAGGATTGAAAAAAAGCCACAGAATTGTACCTCGTCTCCCCCTCCTTTTGGATTGAAAAACTATCCATCCTCACTGTCTTCACTATCGCTACTACCTTGGGCATCATGTGCAATAGTCGATTTCAATGTGGATTGCCCATATACAAGTTGCATCAGATTGTTACTTTGTCTCAATAGTATTCTGGCAATCAATGACTTTTTTCATTTTGAAGCATTTCCTATCTCAGCATCTCAGAAAAAGAAAAATAGTTGTTCGAAACGATATACGAAAATTGGCAAAAGGAAAGTGCAAATAAATTACACGAATACTTTTCAATATATATACATTATTTGTGATGCAACCAATGTCAATTAAATCAGATTTAGGATTATTTAAATAACCACCATAAATTCAACCTATTTTTCAAGACTTAAAGGGAAAGTTGGAATGCGTGACTTGGTACTATAAGAAACTTATGACATATAACAGGTTCACAACAGAGCTGATAAACACCTTTTAAATTCGAGGCCTCTCTAGTTTCATCTGAAGATTTGGAACCGAAAGCAGACTGATTATCTACATCTTCTTCAGAATTCTGTATACCAAAACAGTATAACTTAAGAGTCAGCTACTACAGAACGAGTAATTTTAATACTAAACAAGAAACATGAAAGAATATAAAATAGTAGGGTAATTGTTCCAGAGTATCAATGGTGAATGAAACAGCTTTCAGGAGAACAAGAAAAAACAACTTGACAATGAGTTCAAATACTGTGTACAAGAACAATGTCAACCCTGACATGAGCATGATTATAGCCGTGAAGTAAAAACACAGAATATCACTCAGGAGTCAAAATATTTTTGGCACATATGAAATCAGCAGTTTAAATGAACATTTCTGGCAATACCTAAGGGCAATTATAATATAGCTGCTAAATGCAGCAGAGCTATTCAAGACATGCTTGTATGTTTTCAAGCAATAAATACACTGGGTTTTGTATACAGAATCAGTGATAATAAATAAATTATGATTTGGGTGCATTATTGGGAACAACGGAGTGGTCATATAAAAGCCTTAAATGTGTCGTATTAATGGTACCCATCATCTCAAGGTACCCCGAATTTGTGGGGCTCCCTCGTATGTAGCTTCGTAGTAAGCACATTATCTATGTTGCATTATTGAATATAATTTATTTTTTCTCCGTATAGATCAATAAGCAAAATTAATATATTGTGTTAATGACGAGAATTTGTTTCATTCTGAGTATAGGATCACCAGCTATATTCCATGCGCAGCGTGATTGACCTATTATTTCATCACTTCCAATATTAAATACAGAGAAAGGTTCGTATCCGAGTCGAGATTTTTTTTTCTTTCAGAATTTATTCTGATTGCATTAAATACGCCCTTTGATTCACAAACATGAGATCTCGTCCTTCCTCTTATCACATACAAGAAAATCTAGACGCAGATTTGCTTTACTAGTAAAACCATTGCCCAAATACAAACGCCCCCTTGGGATTATGATTCATAAAGATTATAATCATTAAATAATTTAAATGAAAACCAACAAAAACATGATACATAGTCAGTAGTTGTTATCGAAAGGGTCGGATGCTTATAGAAGCTTGGATTTCTTGCATGGTCCGTAAGGACTCCCGTTGTGATCGCCTAATGGATCAGGACTTACTAGAAGTCTCTAAGACAAATTTTCAATGGGGTTAGACATGATGTTGCATAGGACAAGGACTTCCTACAGGGTCGACTGGCCTATATTACTAATTTGGGGGCCTGGCTAGCTATTAGAGGCATTAATGATCAAAACAGTGTTGGTAAAGGCTCAAGACCAGATTACCCCTTGGCAAGATCTCGAACACCACTTGATGCATATTGGATAGGAGTGGCAATGGGCCTAAATTCAGGCCTTATTTAAATTATATTGGGTCGGGCTTTCAAGTCGGACTGATTCAAAATCTTGCATTTGCTAGGGGCGGCCCATTGCCACCACTAGTATTAGAGGCCCACATGCTTCCAAAAGGCCTAAAATTTCTAACAGACAGCAAAATATGTTGTTTTTATTTTGTTTTCACCATTCTTTCTTCTTCTTCAATGTTTGGATTTCATCATCTACTTTTGAGTTTTGATATGCATAAATTCGGCTCGAGTTCCATGTAGTAACACTTATCTTCATCATCCATCTCCTTTTGACATGTAACCAATGATGCATACCTATCGGATGCCATATCACATACATTTGGATCCCTAAATCCCTCACATAATGATTGTGCATTACAATACACCAGTCACCATAGAGAATAGCTTTCGTCAATAGACAACAACTAGTTGTAGTCTCTCGCTTTGGTTTCGCCAAAAAACATCCCGCTTTTGTACACTTGATCTTGATGCCTATATTGTTGTAGAGCTTTATTCATAACTTCTTTATAAGTGTCTTGTCACCTTGATTTAGAAAAGTTTCATCGTGGATAAAGTCATCACGAGCCGTTTGTGTCCCCTTGAGGTTAAGGGATCATTAAAAACTAGCTCTCCGGGTTTTTCAATGATTGGATCATCATGATGAACTTGCAGTTTGATAGCTTCAATCGAATCTTGGCAAGACATTTGTAAGACAGAAGAAGAAACTTGAAATCTAGGTTATTTATAGTACATCACTTTAGACCTTCACCTTCAGCTGCAAGTAGTGAAAGAACTTCCTACCTATTCTCTAGTGTTTCATAAGTTTTATGGGCTTCAAGTTCATAATTCTATGGAAAAGCACTACCATTAGAGGAAACATCATGATCGTAAATACAAGATCTCACCCCAAGTTAAATGTATCTTCGCCCATATCTGGGAACTGAGAGAGCTAAATATCAAAGTTCAACTATCGAGGAATCATAACAAGCTTCGGAATCTTAGCTTATAGTACCAAAAAAGTGGGGATATCCTCTACCATGGATGCCATTCAGGTCGTCAGACAATGTAATCCAAGTAGTGGACTGTTCTTCCCTTTTATTCGTAGTAATAAGTGTAAATCTGTGTTTATACTCCTTTTCACAGCATCCAACTTACACCATCGCCTTTGTGCTATGCACCAACAGAGATCCATTGGTAATGGATCAGTGATAAAATTCTAGCTAGCTTCATTCAAGAAATCTTTCAAACAATGGAACTAACTTTTGTTCTTGACGGAGCTGGCACAGGGCAAGGAAAAGCTAATCTTGAATGCGATTAATTCTAGCTAGCTTCAATCAAGAAATGCACATTTGGTTAGATAGACATCATACCTCGTAGAAATCGAAGTATAGGACGTTCATCTTGAATGCGAGACTCTTGGTGGCCAAGCACCGGGCAGATGAAGTCCTCCCCATCCCAATCACGAGGCCGTGGCAGCATTGCATCCCACAGCAAAGCGACTGGATCGAGCCGAGCCAGCCCGACACAGAGGAGGAGTGGCGCGAGAGGAGATGGGTCTGGCAGAGCAGGCCGAGGAAGAGAGCCATGACAGTGTCGGCCACCTCCTCGGCGTGGCCAACGTCAACGTCAACGTGGACGAGGCGGAGGCTGAGGTCGGCGGCAAGGGCAGAGTCGGCGGCCCACCCCGCATCCTCGGCCAGTAGGCCCTGCTGTATCACTTGAGACGCCTCCCACCGGCACCGTTCTTCAGCACCACCGCCTCCACGAACTCCATCTTTGCCTCCTCCCTCTCTACCTGCTTTTAAAAAAAAAAAGCTGTGGATGAAATTCGAGGGGGCAAAGTCGTCAAAAAAAAAGAGTTAAGGTCACAAAAGTAAAGAGTTGAAACCTAGGGTCAGTTTGATCAATACAGGTTAGTGGAGGGTCATTTTGGAAAAAACCTCTAGTTTTATAATGACAAGGGCCCTCTAGAATAAAAACAAATCCAGTGGCCCCTTGTCATTTTGAATGGAGGTATGTGGATTCCTTTCTCAAACAAGGGAGGTCATTCCCATTTGCCAGTCATTTTCATATAAACCCTTGTTGGGCTCAAACAAGGGAGGTCATTCCCATTTGCCAGTCATTTTCATATAAACCCTTGTTGGGCTGTCAATGATTGAAGGTTTTTTAAACATAAACTTCTAACTTTAAGTGAAACCATTAAGGTAGTCTTTTCTGAGGTTATATCCTCTGAGTTGGTAACACCTAGTTTTCCGCTTGAATAAAATACTTGCTTTGCTGGTTAATGTTGTCGTATTAATCGGGAGTTGGAATTGCCTCTAATCAATGATTCTAGTTGCTTCTGGTGACGTTAACATGTGGGACCCAACCAAGCGATGAGGCCCAGCGCCAAAATCAGTCCGCTAGGGTAGAGGTAGCAGCTAAGCGAGTCCGTTGGACTTCGTTTGTTGGGCTTCATTTATGTCGCTTCACTCGCTCAAACAGTCGAACATGGGGGGAGAATAAAATATAACATAAGTACAATTTTATTTGATGAAAAATAACACAAATTTGACAAGCATTAGTAACAATATACATCATCTAATATACTTCAAGCCAAATCAAGTATTTGGTGTGGGATTCCCAAATGCTTGCAAAAAAAATTTCCTTCTAAGCAAACCTATGAAATCCATCTAGAGTACACTTGAGCTACAACATGAATCTAGCTATTCGAGAAGGCGCTCCCCTCTCCAGCCATGCTTTTATCTTTCAGGCGTGCGATGAGTTCATCCTGCAAAAGGGAAGCCAATCATCCGTAAGCACATATGCGGTTTACAAAATTGACGAGCATGACTACATTATCTTCATCAGTTCCAAGCCGACTGAGATGCTCGATCCAAGGACAGCAATTTAAGTTGCCCTGGTTCAGATATCAGTACCATAAAATGGTAGCAGACCATCCCTTCAGGAGGTGTTAGGATGCCCAGGCATTGAAATACAAGAGCAATGCTATTCAGCCATCCAGTTTTCCATCCTGATCGGGCCATCCTGATCACAGCACTCCATTAGCCTGCTAGTCGGGCTGAGTGCGATTAACCGGTCGGGGCTGGGTGCAACGGATGGCTGTGGTCAGGTGCCACATGCGGATGTTCCGATCTGGGTGGACAAAAGGATGGCTGAATATCATTTTCCTTGTCCAAGATTAGCGGCTGCTGGGTGTACATCTTAACACGAGAAAGGAAGGGAAAAAAAAAGAGAATGCTGCCATGGGAAAAAGGGTAGCTAAGCATAATAATTGGAGAGGGATTCTCCGATGTCATGAAATTGCACCGTCATTTGATTCTTGGATCTCAAATCTAGCTGATCAAATAAAATCTCTTCAAGCATTTGATTCTCATCGTGGCTTGTCTCTTGGAGAGGAGAGAAATCTTTGGCACTTAATAGCCCAACATCACTCTTGAATTGCCATGAAAGGGTCATTAGGGCAACAAAAATCGAGAATTCAATGGATCCATGAAGGGGATCATACTACAATCGTCTTTTACAGGACTCAGTGGCGGAGACAACTAAGGCCTAGGGGGGCAATTGCCCCCACTGAGAATTCGGGTTGAAAAAAAAAATCCGGATTGATATCTGAGAGCCCTCTTAGAGACACATGTCATCCAACCTCTTGGTGTCCCCCACTAAAACCTAAAACCAAAGACTGAGATCCGATTTCTAAAAAAAATTGGGGTTGATATTAGTTTGACCGATTATCACTTACACCCCCTCGTGTTTAAAACCCTACAAAAACTCCTACAGTTTGAAAAGCACATCACTTGCACCCCCTCCAAAGGGGGTCTATGTGTATGGTCTTTCAAACTATAGGGGGGCATTTGTAGGGTTTTAAACATGAGGGTGTGTAAGTGATAATCGGTCAACCTACAGAGGATCTATGTGTTATTTACCCAAAAAATAATTGATTCATCTTCCTCACTTCGTCAGTTCGTCCCACCTCATGAGTTGCGAGTCACAGCATGCGACAACCTTGCACCGTCGTACACTCGCATGGCACATCTGGCCATCTGTCATCGGGGTTCCTCAGTTGATCACTTGATTGGATCCTCTTGTAACCCTGTTCAGCGGCTCCAGCCTCTGCCCGAAACCCGCGGTCAGAGAGACGGTGACGGCTGACCACATGAGCAGGTGTGATCCTTCCCCTCGACCAGGTGGAGCCCCCCCCCCCCCCCCCGAACGCCGAACGTCTAGGCCCGATTCCCGAAACCCTTCTGATATCTCTCTTTTGTTGGTGAAAATTGGATAGAACATTTAGAGCTAACCAAAAGTCGCCCCCACTAAAGTGAACTCCTGGCTCCGCCACTGATCGGATTACTATGGTTTTGCGGAATCAGAATCGCATCTGAGCCTTGGAGGATGAGGATGGTCATGTCGTGATTAGGCGAGAAGACATAACCTTGATAATCTTGTCAGCTTTTTAAACAAAAATGAACTTACAATGCTTCCCATGTTGGCGATAATGAATTGTTGAGTCATATCCATTTCCTTCTCACTCCAGAAGACAATAAGCGCCTTGTCAAACCCATCACCAATGATGAGATCCTTATGGGTCTGATGTCTTTGCCCCTTCAATAAAGGACCAGGGCCTGACGATTATACTAAGGAATTCTTCGTAGCAAATTGGGATCATGTCGGGCGTGATCTTTGCATAGATGTGCACTTTCTTTCATATAGCTTGCTTACACGTTTCTTGGAAATCTTACATTTATCAACCACATTCCGAAGCTAGATGCTCCTTCCAAACCTGATCATTTTCGACGGATTAGTCTCTATAATGTGACTTATAAAATCATTACTAAACTCACCCTCCTTTGGTTGCGGACTCTTGTGCCTAAATTAATTTCGGCGGAACAAACGACTTTCATTCAAGGGTGGAATATCATATAATGTTTTGTTAGGTCAAGAGGTTTTACACACTATGAAATATTCTCGCTGGGAGCAGAAGGCGATGGCAATTAAGAATGACATGGCATAAGCTTAATATCGAGTGCAACGGTCCTTCCTAGTTGTTGTTTTACATTGGGTTGGGTTTCATGTTACGTGGATTTCTTGGATTATGGGTTGTATTGCCTACTCGTCCTTTTCCACACTTATTAATAGCACACCATCTCCAAGGTTTGTCTCCTCTTGGGGCTTACGTCAAGGTGATCCACTATCATCCTTTATGTTTATCTTGGGCTCCTAAGTTCTTTGATTTTTCAAATCCACCCAACACCAAGGTATTCTCAATGAGTTCTGGCCGAAAACTCAAAGCCTCTCTATTAAGTGTCTCTGTTTTGTTGATGACATCTTACTTTTTAATCAAACTACTACAATGTTGCAACTTAGTTGGCTTTGGATGTTACAGTGCCATATCGGGCCAATCCATCAATTTGACAAAGTCTACCATCTTCTTTGGTCAACTTGTGCCAACTTGGCTTCGACACCTCATCTATAGCCTATTTCAATTCTCTGAAGCCACAAGCCCTTTCAAATACCTTGGAGTCACCATTTCTGGTAAAAGGCTTCGATCAACTGACTCTAGTGATATTCTGTCAATAATCATGGCCAAAATAGTTAGATGCAAGGCTAAGTATTGTAAGCGGGTATTTTCGCTACTCAACAAGCCATGGATATATGGCCACGAATAGCATAGGAGGAAGGTGTCGCCCTGACAACTTGGTTAGCCCCGAGTAGGCTACGGGCCCTGCACCCCTACTACTCGGCTAACCTGAGTGACCTGATGATTCGGTTAGCCCGAGTAGGCTGCGAACCCTGCACCCCGACTACTCGGCTAACCTGAGCGTGGTCTTAGGGCCACCAGATAAACCTTAGGGGGAGGGGCCGGCCTCTCCCTCTCCACGGGGATGGTTTGAATGCGCAGCCATGAGGCGCCGAATGGCCCCTGCTGGTCAAACCTTCCCGTGTATTAGGGGATAGTGGTACATGATGGCCATTGACCAAGCACACTTCTGCCATCCTAACCATCCCCCTTCATGCTTTGCTATACTTAGAGATAGCGGATCAGAATGGCTTGGCGCAGTCCAGCCATTCTGATCACCCCCTCACCCGATGTTGATGGAGTAGTAGCTAACGACAATAGAGCCACCAATCATTGAACGTGGTAGAGAAGTATAAGAACGCACCCTCTCACCGAGGGCCAGGTATGTGGTATGATGCAAAAAAGGCAACACTACATCCCGCAACCACTCCTGCCTTCCTTCTCCCCATAGGACGTCAACTAACTTGAACGTCAGAAGGACCTTGGCCCGAAGAGAGCCTCAGTCTTCTTTGCAGATGCTAAGGAGAGAACTTGGTCGAAAACACCAGCTCACCTCTGGAGGGACCAAAATCTCCCCCCACAAGTATGTTTCCTTTGTTGGACGACTAACTCTTCTTCATGCTGTGTTGTCTTATATGCTGGGTCGACAATACAAGTGTCCAACTGGCCCACTAGCATTGTCGACATGATGATTGGTGATATATTGATTAAAATGAAGACCTATTGGTTTAGCTTTTTTTTCTCTTGTCTAATGTTAATGGCACATTTGGAATTCCCATCTTCTCACAGCCACCATCACAATTATTTATCTGAGGACATCACCAACTAACTGCGTACCCAACGTGCCTTCAAATTAATCAAGATTAAGTGGGGCCGTCGATCACCATAACTATGGTCGGTGGTCATCCTATTGGACGATCAAAAGGATGCACCGAGCGCTTGTGTTTGGGTGGAAGATGCTTCTGGAGTGCCTCCCTACACGAGTTCGACTGGCATATCTCATATTTCCAGTCCCAACATTCTGCGCCCCGAGGAAGTAGGGGTGGCAATGGGTCGTGTCGGGTCAGGTTCGTGTCGGGTCTAGGTTCGGGTCGTGTCCAAAACCCCTAGACCCGGACCCAACCCGTTTAACTAATCGTGTCTAGATCCTAAACCCGTACCCGACCCGCTAATAAATGGGTAGACCCGATCAGACCCGGTAAGTCCCGTTTACCACCCGGGCCTATTCAGTTGACCCGATCCGACCCAATCCGACTCTACCCGACCTGACCCGAAACACCCGCTGGTATTATATACTAGTAATGTCCGTGCCTATCGGCATGCAAACGATTTCGAGGGCGAGGACAATTGTAGACACAAATTATGTCTAACCCGGACCCGACTCGCATGCACCTATGCGGAGGCAAACCCGACATACACTCGGGGCCGGACCCGACTTGCATGCACCAATACGGATGCAAACCCGACACGCACTCGGACCCGGACCCAAACTCGACTCGCATGCACCGACTCAAGGGGGGAAACCGGACCCGACCCGCGCCAAACAAGAGGCCGGGTGGGCCCATCCCCAAGTGGGGCCCACCCGGCCCCCTTCTTGAAATCCAAGCCCTCTACCCGCGGGTAGGGGGTGGCCGGCCATGCAAGGAAAAGAAAAGAAACGAAAAGAAAAGGAAAGAAAAGAAAGAAAGAAAGAAAAGGAAAGAAAAGAAAGAAAGAAAAGGAAAGAAAAGAAGAAAAAGGAAAGAAAGACCGCCATGCGCGGGGGGAGGTTGCGTATGACGTCTACTTATGCGTGGATCTGTGCCGATCCCTCGATCCGACGGACAAGAAGAAGAGCCGGGTCGCCATCGATTTCATGTGCAAGATTCAGCCATAATTACCTCGCCAGAAAAGGAAAGCAAATAAAAGTTTATTCCTCTCTTCAATTGAAGAATAAATCTTGGGTAATTATGGGGGAGGGGGAAGGCTCAAGAGGTCGAAGGGGTCAGAGGTCGCAAGTTGAAGACAAAGCGAGGAAGCTCTGTAGAAGAGGAGACGCGCTCTTCATTGACCCAAGGCTTCACGAGGCACGGGCAAGCCTATCCCTTCGGGACCGGCTTAGTCCATTGAAAGCCCTCATCAACGTGAAGACCCTTGCACAAGAAGATCAAGCCTTCGACTCCGTGCACAAAGAAGAAAGCTCGGAGAAGAAGAACCCTTCGACTCCGAAGACACCAGAAGCAAAGGCCGGAGAAGAAGATCGGAGCGGCACCACCCAGTCGTCTCCAACAAGTCTTCGACTCCGATCAAGCCCAAAAGCCCGGAGAAGAAGATCGAAGCGTCATCACCCGTCGCCTTCGACAAACGTCCGCTCTATCCACGAAGAAGAAAGCTTGGAGAGGAACACCCGAAGCGTCGCTACACCCGTCGTCTTCAAAGCAAAGCCGACGCTGCAATCATCGCACGGAGATCGGTGCTACCCCCGCCGTCTTCAAAGGAACCCTTCGACTCCGATCACGCCAAAGAATCTTGGAGAAGATGAGAAGCAAAGCCGGCGCTACACCCGTCGTCTTCGAAGTAAAGCCTTCAACTCCGATCAAGCTAAGGGAGCCCGGAGAAGAAGAGAAGTCAAGCCGACGCCATAACCGTCGAGGAAGCCAGAGGCCTTGAAGAAGTAGCAACCGTCATTCGAGAAGAAGATCGAGTTGACGCCGAAGCAAAAGCCCACGCAAGAAGCCAAAGCAAAAGCCCCGGTAAAGCCCGCGCCAAAGCAACGCAAGTGCCAAAGCCAAGCAACTACGCCGGTCACGAGCAAAAGCACCGCACGTTCTAGCCGATACGATGCAAAGTCCAGAAGAGCGAAAGCACCCAAGTCTCCCCCGTCTACGTTCAAGTGCAAGCGCCAAAGCAAAGCAAGAGCCAGAGCCACGCCAAAGCCAAGCCAAAGCCAAAGTCAAAGCCGACGCCAAGAGCACGATCGACGTCGCAAACCGACGATCAATGACGCCGAGGTCAAGTAAGGATCGAGGAAGACACGAAGACCGAGGAACGAAGCCAAAAATCCCCTAGTCGAGAAAGCGCGAAGCACGGAAGGGACAAAAGCAATGGCGGATACTCCTTAGCCTCTCAAAAACCCTCACCCTGTAAAGACCTGTCCTGGGCAACCCCTTCAGAGCTCTCGCACAAATACCACGTGGAGACGCGGATCAAAGGGACCTCTAGAGGATCTCTCCCACAATCTCCTGATCAATATTCGCCGCACCCGGCTCACCACCCCTGAGTCCCCGGGTCCTGGCACTCTGTAATCTTGTTTTGTGCAATAAAGACGACCCGGATCTTTTTCTGCGCATACAGATTTCTGACACGCCCGGTGGGACATCCTCTTCTTTCATCCGTACGTCTGAAGGAGTTGCCTCAAGTTCGCAATGGCCGGGACAAGCAACGATGCGTTTGCTCCAAGCCTTTCACCAATCGCCGAGTCTCCTCTACTCCGACACGGTGGTCCAGTAAACCCAGAGGGTGATGCTCCCCCAATGGTACGCGTCTACACTCGGTGTACTCGAGCTCTTGCGGATGTCTTCACGCCAGAAATTGCTACTGAAGACGCTCGCCAAAGCGCCGACGAGGGCTTGGTGCATGAAGAAATGAGCCTCGATCCTGGAATCCATGTCTAGAAGTTTGGGGAGGACCAGACCCAATCCCGAGCCCGTTCGGGTTCTCCAGCGGACGTTGCACCTCCTCTGCAGGGGGCAAACATCCGTCATCAACCAGAAGCAAGTCAACACAACTATATCTCCGACGATGATGGCGAGGATGCAAACATACAACATCGAGACGTCCTCCGTCATTATCCCCCGTCCGCTCTTTAGCTCCAAGTCATGCAAATGGGCGAACATATGGCGCAGATTACTCGGCTGATGGAGGAGAAGGATCGTCACATCAACACTCTGCTTCAAAAGCTAAGCGCAAAGGACGCTGCAGCAGTCGATCAACCTCTTGCTTCTCCAGTAACCGCTCCAGCTCCGTCTTCAACTCCCGCTTCTGCAGAGGTTGTTCCGACAATTCAAGCGGTTACTCCAACACTCTCCTTGGTTCCCGTCCCGTTGGAAGTCGTTTCTCCAGCGCCAGTCTCGGTGGCTACACAACCTCTGGCAACAGCAATAATGAATGCTCAACAAATACAAACGTTGGTAGCAGACATGATGCGCTCCCACGACAGTGGTCTTCCTCCGACCACGGTGGTATACTCGAAGCCTTACACCGCGAGGATCCAGCAGCTGCGCTTCCCCATCGGGTTCCAGCCACCAAAGTTCTAGCACTTCGACGGAAAGGGAAATCCAAGACATCACGTCGCTCACTTCATCGAAACCTGCAACAATGCCGGTACGTATGGCAACGAGATGGTGAAGCAGTTCGTTCGCACCCTCAAGGGTAACACGTTCGACTGGTATGTGGATCTTCCTTCAGGATCTATCGATAACTGGGATCAGATGGAGAGGGAGTTCCTCAATCGCTTCTATAGCACCAGACGCACCGTCAGCATGACCGAGCTTACTGCCGTCAAGCAAAGGAAGGACGAGCCAGTGATCGACTACATCGACCGATGGAGGAACCTCGCGCTGAATTCAAGAGACCGCTTGTCTGAAGACTCGGCCATCGAGATGTGCACCCAAGGCATGCACTGGGGCCTGCTCTACATCCTTAAAGGGATCAAGCCTCGGTCCTTCGAAGAACTCACAACTCGGGCTCATGACATAAAACTCAGCCTAGCAAACCGTGGAGACTCAAAGAACAAGGACTTCCTAAAGATTGAGAAGAAGGACAAACCGTCGGCACCAAAATCAAAACAAGTCAACGTTGCCGACGTCGCTTCAACCTCCAAGTCACTCAAGATCGGTGGCAAGCCGGATCAGAGAAAGGGAGCCGCCATACCACCGCCTCCGCCGCAAAGGCAAATGATGACTCTCGAGGAGCTCGAAACAAAGGAGTACCCCTTCCCGGACTTGGAAGTCTCCTCCATGTTTGATCAGTTGCTGCAGGAGAAGATGATAGAGCTCCCTCCTTCGAAGAGGCCCAAGCAGATGCATCGCGTCGACGACCCTCTCTTCTGCAAATACCACCGAGTGGTAAGTCATCCCATCGAAAAATGCTTCGTCTTCAAGGAAAGAATCATGACGCGCGCAAAGCAAGGGAAGATAGAGATCGACTCCGGGGAGGTCGCTACGGCCAACATGACGTCCATAACCTTTGGTTCCTTCTCGCCAGTACTTGTTGCTACACGACAAAGAATGCCCAAATTGTGCATCAACCGTCAAAGGCCAACCACAAAGTCAACTTCCCAGCTGAAGATCTCGAAGCGACGACAACGTGCTCCTACGCTCGCTGAGGAAGAAATGTCATTGCCCCGGGGGCAACCATCTCTCACGCCAGCACCTCTCCCAAGCAAAGTCACGTCTCAACGTACTCTCCGACAGAGGTATAAGTAAGGAGATCCAGAAGTTGGCTTGCTGGGCCAACCTTCGGGTAAATTTGACTATTACTTCCTCTACTCAAAGCCTCTGTCCGTTTCAATCAAAGAAATCAAGCCCACCGGCTGGGGATCGGAAGACGAGCCAGTGGAGCTTCCAGAAGAGCGAGTCCCTCCTAGTCAAGCTACGTCCCAACGTGCTCTGCAGAAGAGATAGGAGCACGGAGATCCAGAAGTTAGTCTGCTGGGCCAGCCTTCGGAAAAGTTTGACTATTACGTTCTCTACTCAAAGTCTTCATCCGTTTCGATTGAAAAAATCAAGCCCACCGGCTGGGGATCGGAAGACGAGCCAGTAGAGCCTCCGGAAGAACAAATATCCCTAACTGATAAGGAACCAGCTGCTGCTGCCGATCATCATCTTAGCAGGGGAGAATCCATCGACGAAGAGGCATGGGTCATGCTACCCCGGCGACGAAGGCCACGACAAGCAAGGCAACATAAGCAAGACCGGGTGGTGAGGAGACTTCCCAAGCGAAGGACTTACAAGAAGAAAAGCAAGACTCCAAGAAGGAAGGCGTTCAAAGTGCAGCCGGCAAACCTAGACGATCTCCTCCAGTAGAGCCTTCCAGAACCAGCAACGTTGTAAGAGTTCTTCCTCGACCACTTCCTCCCAGTCGATCAGCACATCAGGGTCTCGTGTTGCATGGTTGAAGTTCGTAAAATGTCGGAAGGAAAAGGTGAGGTCGAGACTTTTGAAGAAGGCGACTCCACCGGCGAGGGAGACGACTCCGACAAAGGGGGCACTGCCTCTCATGACGAAGCAATCCTGCACTTGCCGCTCGTAGAAGCTTTGCATCTTCCGAAGAAGGCTCGCCTGGCAATGGCTGCAGCCTTGGAAGACCTGGACAGCTACAAGAGAAAAAGGAAGGATGTTGAGAAGGGCAAGACTGTGGCCTCGTGCGATGCGGCGATAACCTTCTCGGACAAAGACTTGCAACTTGGAACACGATTGCACAACCGGCCTGTCTACGTTTCGGGATACATCAAAGAGAAGCCGGTGAATCGAATCCTGCTAGACTGTGGCTCCGCCGTCAACATCATACCCATCCAGACGATGCGGCAACTCGGCATCACCAATGACCAGCTCTTGCACAGCCAGCTGGTCATTCAAGGGTTCAACCAGGGCGGACGGTCCACTATCGGAATCATTCGTCTGAAGCTTTCCATCGGCCCGCTCGACACAACGGTCCTCTTTCATATCATTGATTGCCAAACATCGTATCGCCTCTTGTTGGGAAGGTCATGGGTACATGAGAACGGAGTCGTAGTGTCCACCTGGCACCAGTGCCTCAAGTACTACGAGGAAGGCATAGAGAAGTGCATCATCGTTGATGATAAGCCGTTCAATAAAGCTGAGGCACATCTGGCCGATGCCAAGTTCTATCAAGCGAAAGACCTAGTCGCGGAAGTCCTTCCAGCTAAAGGCCCTCGAGCCCAGAAGACTGAAGAAGCAAAGCAGGATAAGGCTCCTCCACCTGCAAATCTGATGCAATCTTCCGACAAGGCGAGACTTGAGGTCCAAGAAGCGTCAAAATCAAGACAAAGGATGCGCATCAGTTCCGAGCCAAGAGCAATGCAACATACCCCGTTGCCCGTCTAAGCGACGCCAGTCCTGCGTCTCGCACCTCAGTGGCTTCGTAAATCCGAGCGATCGCTTTCTACTCCGGCAAGAAAGCTGGTCCCGCCATTATCGCAGGCCAATGTCATCACTCTGCAAGAAATGACGTTGCCATTACCTAGTCTGATGCAAGCTCCAAAACCGAGCGGACTTGTCGAATCTGCCGACCATAATCAACTCGAATTCAAGCCAAAAGAGAGTTGAAGGCAAAACGCTGCCAAGTTGCTGTTCAAAGGCGGCTACAATAAAGAAAGCGCCATGGGCACACTTCCCCCAGCAGCAACGCCACATGGGATGACGAGGACTCAAGCTCGACTGTTTTAAAGCGGCGAACAAATCCTCCTGAACCGCCGAGGCATCGGCTCCAGTCAAACTTCGATGGTTATCAAGATTGCAATGAAGAAGACCTTCACCTCCAACTACGTTGGGGCAAAGATGGTAGACGAAGCAGTTGAAGGATCGACAATCTCCGATGCACGCTCCACCTACGCCAGCCATCCCGACAGCAAAAGAAGACGGCGACGGGCTCGATGCCAAGCCTTACTCCAGAAGCAAAACAAAAGCAGCCAAAGCCGGTCGAATCTAAGCGTTATGGGTGCAAATTTTGGCAAGAAGTCTGCAAACAGCGGGACCCACCGGCCCTGCCTGGTGGGCCCCCGGAGACAACAGCGGGACCCACCGGCCCTGCCTGGTGGGCCCCCGGAGATAACCGCGGGACCCACCAGCCCTGCCTGGTGGGCCCCCGAAGACTACAGCGGGACCCACCGGCCCTGCCTGGTGGGCCCCCGAAGACTACAGCGGGACCCACCGGCCCTGCCTGGTGGGCCCCTGAAGACAACAGCGGAGCCCACCAGCTTTACCTGGAGGATCCCCAGATACAATAGCAGAAACCGCCATTTACCACCAGAGAATCCTATAAATAGCAGAGCCTTCGAATGAAAATGGATCCAAAAATCTGATTTCCAGCTCTGAGATTTGATTTTCAGAACCCAGAGCTCTGAATTTTCTCAACGTTCCCTCTCCCTCTTCTCTTTGATCTTTTTCTTTCCTTTGAAGAGATCAGTGAGATTTCAGTAATACTCGGCCTGTCGAGATTACTTCAAACAAAGTGTTCGAGAATTCGGGTTGCTCCCTATAGCACGGAGACGTAGGCTTCGGCTGAACTCCGAGATCACATCTCGTGTCAACTCTCTCTGATTGCATCTCTCTCTGCTATTGTTTTGAGAACTGCCACTTCAAGCAACAGATCGAACAACGATCTCTTCGACTCAAACCTTCAATTGACTGGTGCTGCGAAGTCTTCGGGTCGGCACGAAGATTTTCCCCCACAAGCGTACATCCGTGTTCGAAAGGCTCGGGCCAGTCAAGCAACTAAAGAAGAAGTCGGTGTTCGATCGTTTGGGAATGCCAATCGAGGACGTCGTTTCAACACCCGCCCGCCCACCCATGGCAGCCGTCAATCATATCTCCGTTATCGAAACTGACAACGGTGATACTTCTACTTCGGACGACGAGTTGCAAGATGCCCCGCCGGTCCTCGAAGAAGGGGGGCAGTCCACTGTTGATGACTTGAAGGAAATCAACTTGGGCACAGAAATAGAGCCTCGGCCTACATTCGTCAGCACACTCTTGACACCTGAAGAAGAAGCTGCATATATCAAACTACTCTAAGAATATAGAGATGTCTTTGCATGGTCCTACAAGGAGATGCCGGGTCTCGATTCCAAAATCGCAGTGCACCAGCTCAGCGTCAAACACGGAGCTAGCGCCATCAAGCAAGGACAAAGACACTACCGGCCGAAACTGGTACCCCAAATAGAAGGCGAAGTCAATAAGCTAATTGAAGTCGGCTTCATCCGAGAGGTCAAGTACCCGACATGGATCTCTAGCGTCGTCCCAGTCAAAAAGAAGAACGGTCAAATCCGAGTGTGCATGGACTTCAGAGACTTGAACAACGCATGTCCAAAGGACGACTTTCCCTTGCCAATCACATAGCTAATGGTGGACGCGACGACAGGCCACGAGGTGCTAACTTTTATGGACGGATCCTCAGGCTACAACCAGATCCGGATGGCACCCAAAGACGAAGAGCTCACAGCATTCCGCACATCAAAGGGGATCTACTGCTACAAAGTTATACCGTTCGGCTTGAAAAACACAGGAGCCACCTACCAACGAGCTATGCAGAGAATCTTCGACGACATTCTTCATCAAAATATGGAGTGCTACGTCGACGACCTTGTTATGAAATCTAAGAAGAAGTCAACACATCTGCAAGATCTCGAGCTAATCTTCAAACGACTTCGAAGGTACCAACTCCGTATGAATCCACTCAAATGCGCATTCGGAGTCTCCTCAGGCAAGTTCCTTGGCTTTGTCATACGACATCGAGGCATTGAGTTAGATCAATCCAAAATTAATGCTATCGTCAAGATGCCCGCACCAAAGACAGTGCGAGACCTCAGAGGCCTCCAAGGGCACTTGGCGTATATTCGAAGATTCATTGCCAACCTAGCAGGGAAATACCATCCGTTCAGTCGTCTCATGAAGAAAGGAGCACCGTTCAAATGGGATGATGCTTGCCAAGATGCTCTCCAAAGCATCAAAGCCTATCTACTGAAGCCGCCAGTTCTATTAGCACCAGTTTAAGGAAGGCCGCTAATCCTCTACATTAGTGCCCAGGAGCAATCCTTAGGAGCACTCCTGGCTCAAGACAACGAGCTGGGCAAGGAGACAGCATGCTACTACTTGAGTCGCACTCTCGTCGGCGCAGAGCTAAATTACTCCCCGATCGAGAAGGTTTGCTTGGCACTCATCTTCGCCACGAAAAAGCTGTGATACTACATGCTGGCTCATACTGTCAGACTCATCTCGAAAGCCGACCCCCTCAAATACATCATGTCAAAGACAGTGCTCTCCGGACGTCTGGCGAAGTGGGCACTACTTCTCCTCGAATTCGATATCACCTTCGTGCCACAGAAAGCAGTCAAAGGGCAAGCTCTCGCGGACTTTCTCGCATAATATCCCCTCCAGGCAGAATGGGAACTGTCAGAAGATCTGTGGGGGAAATTCTTCGTGCCGACCCGAAGACTTCGCAACACCAGTCAATTGAAGTTCGAGTCGTAGAGATCGTTGTTCGATCTGTCGATTGGACTTGCAGCTTTTGATATTTAAACAGAGAAAATTGGACACGAGAGATGTGATCTCGGAGTTCAGCCGAAGCCTACGTCTCCGTGCTATAGGGAGCAACCCGAATTCACTAACACTTACACCAAAGTGATCTCGACAGGCCGAGTATCACTGGAAACACTCTGATCTCTTCAAAGGAGAGAAGAAGATCAAAGAGAGGTGGAAGAGGGAAAACTGAGAAGTTCCAGAGCCCTGGTTCTAAAAATCAGATCTCAGAGTGGAAATCAGAAATTTTGGGATCCATTTACATTCGAAGGGTCTGCTATTTATAGGATTTTCTGGTGATAAATGGCGGTTTCTGCTGTCGTATCTGGGGATTCTCCAGGTAAGGCTGGTGGGCCCCGCTGTCATCTCCTGGGGGATTCCACAGGTTCCTGGGCCCGCCAGGCAGGGCCGGTGGGTCCCGTGGTAGTCTTCGGGGGCCCACCAGGCAGGGCCAGTGGGTCCCGCTGTGGTCTTCGGGGGCCCACCAGGCAGGGCTGGTGGGTCCCTCGGAAGCCTTCATGGGCCCACCGGGTAGGGCCGGTGGGTCCCGCGGTAGTCTTCGGGGGCCCACTAGGCAGGGCCGGTGGGTCCCGCTGTGGTACTCGGGGGCCCACCAGGCAGGGCCGGTGGGTCCCGCTGTTTGCAGACTTCTTGCCAAAATTTGCACCCACAGTTACCCCCTCCAAGTTAGCTAAGAGGTCACCTTGGCTGGCTTGGATTCGTGGTGCAAAGCTAACGATCCCCTGTCACTCATGCAGAGGAGCTTTGTTGAGTGTTAGCGTCAAAGGAATGATCGGTCGAACTTGACCGATCGGTCGAACTTGACCGATCGGTCAAAGTTGACCGATCGGTTAAGTTCAACCAGTCGGGGTTGAAGTGATCGGTCAAAAAACATAGTTTTTTGACCGTCAAAAAATATAGTTTTTTGACCGATCCAGTAGAAATTCGACCGATCGGTTAAGGTGATCGGTCGAAGTGATCGGTCAAAGTGATCGGTCACGGTGATCGGTCAAAGTGATCGGTCAAAGTGAACCGGTCAAGGTCGAAGTGATCGGTCAAAAAACATAGTTTTTTGATCGATCCAGTAGAAATTCGACCGATCGGTTAAGGTGATCGGTCGAAGTGATCGGTCAAAGTGATCGGTCAAAGTGATCGGTCAAATTCAACCGGTCAAGGTCGAAGTGATCGGTCAAAAAACATAGTTTTTTTTGACCGATCCAGTAGAAATTTGACCGATCGGTTAAGGTGATCGGTCGAAGTGATTGGTCAAAGTGATCGGTCACGGTGATCGGTCAAAGTGATCGGTCAAAGTGATCAGTCAAATTCAACCGGTCAAGGTCGAAGTGATCGGTCAAAAAACATAGTTTTTTGACCGATCCAGTAGAAATTCAACCGATCGGTTAAGGTGATCGGTCGAAATGATCGGTCAAAGTGATCGGTCACGGTGATCGGTCAAAGTGATTGGTCAAAGTGATCGGTCAAATTCAACCGGTCAAGGTCGAAGTGATCGGTCAAAAAACATAGTTTTTTGACCGATCCAGTAGAAATTCGACCGATCGGTTAAGGTGATCGGTCGAAGTGATTGGTCAAAGTGATCGGTCACGGTGATCGGTCAAAGTGATCGGTCAAATTCAACCGGTCAAGGTCGAAGTGATCGGTCAAAAAACATAGTTTTTTGATCGATCCAGTAGAAATTCGACCGATCGGTTAAGGTGATCGGTCGAAGTGATCGGTCAAAGTGATCGGTCACGGTGATCGGTCAAAGTGATCAGTCAAAGTGATCGGTCAAAGTGATCGGTCAAATTCGACCGGTCAAGGTCGAAGTGATCGGTCAAAAAACATAGTTTTTTGACCGATCCAGTAGAAATTCGACCGATCGGTTAAGGTGATCGGTCGAAGTGATCGGTCAGAGTGATCGGTCACGGTGATCGGTCAAAGTGATCGGTCAAAGTGATTAGATCTGATGGATTAGATCGAAGAGGGGAGGAGGGCCTCGACCCATGATTTTTGAAATTTTGAGGATGCTGTAGGGGGGTTGTCGGATTTGGATGTCAATCAGGTTGAGGGAGGGAGGAGGATTGATTGCAGCTATAGATGACCCATTGAGAGAAGAAGGTTGATTGATCGGGTGCAAATCGCCGATCGGGTGGAGGTAGTCGATCTGGTGCAGATCACCGTTCAGGAGAATTTCGCCGATCGGGTGAATTTCACCGATCGGGTGAAATTCACCGATCGGACAAAAGCAGCCGGTCAGGAATTGGTTGATCGGTTGGATATCCACGTTTGGCGCCAGATCCAGTAGGATTTTGCCGATCAGGTGGAGGATGAAGGGGAAGAAGGGGATCGAGGTTGCCGATCGGCAAATTTTGACCGATCGGAAGCACTGATCGGCAAATATTTACCGATAGGAAGCACTGATCGGCAAATATTTACCGATCGAAAGCACTGATCGGCAAATTTTGACCGATCGAAAGCACTGATCGGCAAATTTTTACCGATAGGAAGCACTGATCGGCAAATTTTGACCGATCGGAAGCACTGATCGGCAAATTTTTGACTAAATCTGTAGAAAAACCCCCTCTGCGACCGATCACTGAAACCTTGACCGGCTGGTTTTGCTCGATCGGTCGCCGGCAGCCGATCTACGGTGGAGTTGGCGTTGGCGGTGAAGGTGGGGACGCTGCAGCTGTGCTTGATCGGGTGCGCGTTGCCGATCGGAGCCGAGGGTGGCGTAGAGGTGGCCGTCGCCGGATCCCCGATCTGCAGCCGCTCAAAGAGAAGGAGAGAGTGCTCATGCTCTGGGTCACAGGCTCCCACTGTTGACTCACGGGGCTGCTCTCATTCTACTGTGAAGTCACGGGTCTTGACTGCTCAAAGCTGCTGTGAAGTCACGGGTTGTGACTTCACAAGAGGAGGGCTGCTCTAATTCAATTATGCAGTCATGTTGTGACTTCATGAGCTGCTCTTGATCCGGGTTGACGGGACGGCAATGCATGGCTTTGCCATCTCCACGTGATGAGGAGTGCTGGTGGGCTCTCATTTGGTGGAGCATGATGTGGCAACATAGCCAACTCGTTTTGCCACCTTGTGTTGCCAACTCTATCATGTGGTGCATGTCCTCATTGCTGCTGGAAACATTTGAAGGGGGCCATGAGATGCCATACAAACTTTGTGCTTTAGGTGAATGCCATGCCAAGTTGGCAACCCCAAACAATGGATAACGAATCATGGCCATTGATGTTGCTTTGATGGGGAGGTGAAAGTAATGGATGTTGGGAATGTGATTATGTACTCGCAGCGAGTTGAATTAGGTGGCTGATAGCTCAATGCATGCGATTGAATGCACCCGTTCTCTTCAAGTTTGAGAGGTCCCCCACGTAATGAAAGTGTGTAGTCTTGTCCATTGTTTGCGAGCATGATTCTTCGATCGAGTAAAGTCGTCTTTAATTGGTGTTCATCAAGCATCGAACATGTGGGAAGACATAAGCAACCCCCGCTCAAATGTTAGCCAATCGATTAATGGGTAACAATCTAGGGGATCAATATATTTGTTGTACTTCGAAGAAGTTGCGGCGAGTTTTGGCCGATCAGTCGTGACGATCAGCTATTGTCTAAAGGTTGAAGGTAGTCGGAAGATCGACCATTGATCGACCATTTGTAGCACTGAACATCATGTTGTGATCACAAACCCTCTCACAGTAGTTGGTGCTTGTTAACTTAGGAAAGCAATTGAATGTCTGGGTGTTCTGAATAGAATTTGAATGTTTTGCTACTGAATAGTGTTGAGGTCATGAGCAAAGACTTCGATTGAATGCCGAGACTCAGGTCTCGGACTTTGCTGCCACGTACTAGGACTAAATTTGGACTTTGTTCGAATGCTGCGGTTCATGCCTCAGACTTTGCCCTCGAATGGTTGATGAGTTTTCGCCTTTGTCAATCGGCTTTTGAATCTTAGGACGATCTGCAACGTCGGACGATTTTTGAGGGTTGGCCGGAAGATCACGCGACTCCTGGGTGATAGTCGTCTCGTCGTTGATGCTGGCTATGAAAGATTGTAGATTCACCCCCTCATCGATGGTGGACTTCCAGAACGCGTCTTCCTCGAGCATGAGAGCGCGTAATGCTCTCTTATATGAGTGTCGAGTGGTAGAAGTCTTCTGTAGTGACTTGGTAAGTTGAGGGATGTTCTGCCTATGGAGTGACGCTGGCTGAATGCTGTAGATCGCGTGGGATCTTGATCTTCATGTAGAGATGTGTTGGGGCTGAGAGCTTGGTGCTTGGTTAGGGTGCCGAGCAGGTCTCGGATTTTGGACTTGCTGAGTGCTGAGGCGATGGTCGCTTCGGACTTTGTCTGCGAGCACCGGAGCTCTCTATCTGAGTTCGTTAGGTGTCAAGACGGTGTAGAGCATCTTGAACTTTTCATTCGAGTGCTGAGGCTTGTCTTTGGACTTTGCTGCACGTCGAGGCAGCGAAGGTGCCTCAGATTATGTATCTGAGTGTTGATATTCTGAATAGAATAGAATGATTGAATAGGTTTAACATTTGCACATAAGGGATCGTGTCGCAACACGAGGCCCCAAACTTGTTAAATGACCTGGTAGCTTTAAATTGAGAGTTGTGCTGTTTCAAAACCCGAAACCGTTTAACATTTGCACGTAAAGGGTCGTGTCGCAACACGAGGCCCTAAACTTGTTAAACGACCTGGTAGCTTGAAATTGAGAGTTGTGCTGTTTCACAACCCGAAACCGTTTAACATTTGCACGTAAAGGGTCGTGTCGCAACACGAGGCCCTAAACTTGTTAAACGACCTGGTAGCTTGAAATTGAGAGTTGTGCTGTTTCACAACCCAAAACCGTTTAACATTTGCACGTAAAGGGTCGTGTCGCAACACGAGTCCCTAAACTTGTTAAACGACATTGGAGATTTAAATTGAGAGTTGTGCTGTTTCACAACCCGAAACCGTTACATATACCTTTGCCTATCACCTCGTTGTAGTCTTCAAGTGAGCCCTTTCGTTTCGAACCTCACCCCCAATGTAGGGATTGGAGGAGAGTCAGACTTGAAAGGCTTAGGATATCAATGGGAGATATCGACGATGGATTGTCTAGAAAGAGCGGGTCGTTGGATTGAAGTTGAGCCGTTGACTCATTGAGTGAGTTTCGGGTCGAAACTGATGTCGTTGTGAGTAACTTCCCTCTGGATGATCCTGATAGTCTTCGCCATTCAGTGAAAGCGGAGGAAGCAACCAGATCGCTCGAGTCCAATAGGTTGTCTGCTCAACCGAGGGAGCTGAGAAGTTTGACTTTGAAGATCAGTTGTCTGCTCAACCGATCCGATGTTGTCGTCGAGCACACTGAGCTTTTCGAACGAATCCCACAGACGGCGCCAAACTGTGGGGGAAAATCTTCGTGCCGACCCGAAGACCTCGCCTCACCAGTCAATTGAAGGTTCGAGTCATAGAGATCGTTGTTCGATCTGTCGATTGGAGTTGCAGCTTTTGATATGTAAACAGAGAAAATTGGACACGAGAGATGTGATCTCGGAGTTCAGCCAAAGCCTACGTCTCCGTGCTATAGGGAGCAACCCGAATTCACTAACACTTACACCAAAGTGATCTCGACAGGCCGAGTATCACTGGAAACACTCTGATCTCTTCAAAGGAGAGAAGAAGATCAAAGAGAGGTGGAAGAGGGAAAACTGAGAAGTTCCAGAGCCCTGGTTCTGAAAATCAGATCTCAGAGTGGAAATCAGAAATTTTGGGATCCATTTACATTCGAAGGGTCTGCTATTTATAGGATTTTCTGGTGGTAAATGGTGGTTTCTGCTGTCGTATCTGGGGATTCTCCAGGTAAGGCTGGTTGGCCCCGCTGTCATCTCCTGGGGGATTCCACAGGTTCCTGGGCCTGCCAGGCAGGGCCGATGGGTCCCGTGGTAGTCTTCGTGGGCCCACCAGGCAGGGCTGGTGGGTCCCGCTGTGGTCTTCGGGGGCCCACCAGGCAGGGCTGGTGGGTCCCTCAGAAGCCTTCATGGGCTCACCGGGCAGGGCCGGTGGGTCTCGCGGTAGTCTTTGGGGGCCCACCAGGCAGGGCCGGTGGGTCCCGCTGTGGTACTCAGGGGCCCACCAGGCAGGGCCGGTGGGTCTCGCTGTTTGCAGACTTCTTGTCAAAATTTGCACCCACAAGATCTCCCAGACGAAGAAGTGTTCTCCATCGACATCGCCCCCTCCTGGAAGATGTTCTTTGACGGCGCAGCAAGACAGGACATAGCAGGAGCCGGAGTCATCTTCATCACTCCAAACGACGAGATACTCCATTTCTTATTTTTGCTGTCGGAACCATGTTCCAACAACATGGCGGAGTATCAAGCTCTACTCATCGGCCTCGAACTCGCCAACGATATGAAGCTTCAGGGACTCGAGATTTTCGGTGACTCTCAGCTTGTCATCCAGCAAGTCTTGGGGGCATACGAAGTCAACAAAGAAGACCTAGTGTCACTGCACGCGCGAGCTTTGGAACTCCTTGGCAAACTCAAGGCTGCTTCCATTCAGTATGTCTCCAGAAACCTCAACCAGCAGGTTGACGCACTCGCAAACTTGGCGCTACACTCCCGTTTCCAGAAGAATGTTAGCTCATCGTCCCCGTCTGCAGAAGAATCGTGATCACCAATCAGAATTCCAGTCCAAGCCAACACGGTACACGTCCTCGAGATTGAAGACCAAGACTGGAGGCAACCTTTTGTGGATTATCTCGTCCATGATAAACTCCCTGAAGATCCAAAGCGCAAAGTTGACATTCGCCGACGGTCTCTGAAATTCTACCACTTCAATAACGAGCTGTACCGTCGAAGTTATGATGGAACACTCCTGAGGTGCCTCGCAAAGGAAGAGACAGAAGCAGCACTGGAAGAAGTACACGTTGGAGTTTGTGGCTCGCACTAGTCCGGTCCAAAGCTCCACTTTTGCATCAGGAGGATGGGCTATTACTGGCCCACCATGATTAAAGACAGCTTAGAGTTCGCAAAGAAATATCACGCTTGCCAGCTACACGGTGATTATATCTGTCAACCGCCAGAGCCTCTACACCCAACAATCGCGTCGTGGCCCTTCGATGGATGGGGACTCGACATTGTCGGTCCCCTGCCCAAGTCATCCAAGCAACATCTTTACATTCTGGCAGCAACAGACTACTTCTCCAAATGGGCTGAAGCAATACCTCTACGGGAAGTTACAAGGCACTCCGTCATCAGCTTCATCCAGAATGACATCATCTTTCGATACGGAGTCCCTCGCTACATCGTAACGGACAACGGAAAGCAATTCAGAAATGCTGCTATCAGCCAATTCTGCGCCAAGTATGACATTAAGCAGAAGTGCTCGATGATATACAACGCTTCGGCCAACGGTCTGGTAGAGGCCTTCAACAAGACTCTTTGCAAGCTGCTGGAAAAAACTATCTCGAAGACAAAGAAGGACTGGCACGAACGCATGAGCGAAGCGCTATGGGCCTACCAAACGTCTTTTCGCACTCCAACGCAAGCAACTCCGTACTCCCTCATCTATGGAGTAGAAGCCGTTCTTCCGCTCGAGCTCCAGATCCCATCGCTCAGGATAGCAATCCAAGAAGGCCTCACCAGCGACGACAACACCCAGCTTCGCCTAGCAGAATTAGAAGCCTTGGATGAAAGACACCTCGAAGCTCAGTAACGTCTGGAGTGTTATCAGGCCAGACTGACTCACGCCTTCAACAAGAAGATCCGCCCTCGATCCTTCCAAACATGAGAACTGGTGCTGGCGGTCAAACGCCCCATCATTCTCTCGCATCGAGGAGGGAAGAAGTTCGATGCCAAATGGGATGGACCACACTCCGTCAAAGAAGTCTACTCCAACAGCCCTTACCTCCTCACCACGCCAGAAGGGCTCACACTCAGCCCTATCAACGACAAGTACCTCAAAAGGTACTATGCCTAAAGCAAGGCCACACTCCTTGCAAAAAAGAAAGAGAGGGAATAAACGAATTACGTGCGACTTGATCCCTCTCAGTAGGGTACGTAGGCAGCCTACAAAGGTTCAGTCCAGACAAGAAAAAAGAAACATCCCAACGTCGTCCAAGAAGGCCAGCCCAGAGGAGAACGAGTGCAGGTCCACAAGTCCAGTCAGCAAACCAAAAGATGACAAGAATGTCAAAGTCCTTGAGGCGATGAAGCAGATCGCCTTTTGCAGCTTACACGCGCTGCAACTCCAGGGGTAGAGAAGCCATCAACTTCCGACGCATCGCCAGCTATGCACGCTGCGTCGCAAGGTTCGCTCCGGAAGCCTTCTCGATCACTCCACCAGCTTTCGGCACTTCGTCAACTCTTCACGCCGCCTCACAAGCTCTGCTCCAAACGTCTTCTCGGTCGCTTGAGCTTTCCCCAAATGGAACTCTAGCTTCTAAAGCGACGCACGAGTAGCAAGTTGAAGTCCTTAAGGCATCAAAGTGGCTCGCCTCCCGCAGCTTACACGCGCTGCAACTCCAGGGGTAGAAAGGCCGTCAACTTTCGACGCATCGCCAGCTATGCATGCTGCTTCACAAGGTTCACCCCGGAAGCCTTCTCGATCGCTCCACCAGCTCCCGGCACTTCGTCGGCCCTTTACGCTGCGTCGCGAGCTCTACTCCAGAAGCCTTCTCAGTCGCTCGAGCTTTCTCCAGACAGGGATTCCGACTTCTGAAGCGGCACACAAGCGGCCTCCACCCTCTTCTGCATCCGAACCAAGTCTGCAGTAGCAAGCGTGTGAAGCCGCTCTAGCCAATGTCTCTCTCCCTCGGTCGCAGCTAAGCCCAAGGAAGCATCCTCCAGCGAAGATCGTCGCAAGCAATGAAGCTCGCCACCCTCCAAGAAGGTGTGTATCTATTTTGCAAACAAAAAGTTATCCGCCTTGAAATCCGCCAGGCACGTGCAAAAGCTCGAGCCTATCCGAAGGTCGTCAGTCCCTCAAAGACAAAGACCCAAAGGATTGGAACTGCCACTGGAGTCAAATGCAGTAACCCAAAGATAGGCGGATACATCGGCGACGACCGCATCCTTCGTGACCTCAAAAAAAAAGAAAAAAAAAAGAAAAAAAAAATAAGAGAAAGAAGACGAAGGAGCTACCTTCCCTGGCCTCCGAAGTCTCCGCTTCGTCCTCGCACCAAGCGATCATCACCATACTTAGCTTCGTCTTGTCCTCTCGTCGTGCCGTTGTCATCACGCTCCCGCACCAAGAAGACGACAACACTCCGCTGAAGAAGCCTAAACCCCAAGTTGTCGAAGAAGCTTTCATCTCCAAGCCGCCGAAGAATGCTTCGTCTCCAAGCCGCCAAAGAAGCCTTCATCTCCAAGCCGTCGAAGAGTCCTCCACCTTCAAGCCGCCAAAGAATCCTTCGTCTCCAAGCTGTCGAAGAGTCCTCCACCTTCAAGCCGCCAAAAAATCCTTCGTCTCAAAGCTGTAGAGGTACTAAACATCCCCTGAGGCTAGGAGTCGACACCACCAGGTCAAGTGGGAGCAGATCTTCGAAGTCACTACCGGTGTGGGCACAAATTCTTCAACGCAGTGGTGAAAAGGCAGGCTCAAGCTTGGGCGAAGGAGCTTCATGGAAACCGCCTCGTCGGTGTAAACTTTCTCGCTCAGCTTTGGCATCCTGCAACTCACATCGGCGAATCCATCCTCAGTGATGTGCTCATAGATAGGGATCCGGAGCATCGACAGAAGGTCTTCTCTCATTGAAGTACGGTGATGAAATACTCGAGCAAGGGGAAAGCGAAGGTACTTACTCCCACCGAAGAAGCCCTCAGCTATACGCCCCGGCAAGGCCAAACCATTAAAGATCGGATCCTGAAAAGACACAAGGGGAAGCAAAGGCGCCACTCCCGTAGGAGAAGTCCTCAGCAACTCACCCCGGCGAAGCCAAACTCTCGAAAGCTCGCATCCTGAAAAGGCACAAGGGGAAGCGAAGGCACCACTCCCATAGGAGAAGTCCTCAGCTATCCATCCTGGCGAAGTCAAACCCTCGAAAACTCGGATCCTGAAGAGACACGAAAAGAAGCAAGTCAAAACAAGCAGGGGAAAGCTGCGCAAAAAAAAAAGGGGCTCACAATTGAAACCCAAGGGACCCACAGCCCCCTGTCAGGAGGACCGTCCGGCTCACGCCATCGCATCCCTTCTCCGACCCGACCGGGGTTGCCCAACTCAGAGCCACGTCGCCACTGCGCCTTGGCCTTTGCACAAACCTCCCGGGGTCCGCGCACCGCCCGTGCCGGCCAACCGCTCCTCTGCTGTGCGGCATCCGTACACTACCCGTGCCAATACCGCCTGTGCCGGCCGCCCAATACCGCCTGTGCCGGCCGCCTACTGCCACTCGCCTGTATTGAACCTCCCATCACCGGCATAGTGCAACCGGCCGCCGCTCGGGACTCGCGCTTGCACTGGACCCACATCCGGCCACCGTGCCGCTCTGTGTCACCCACCAGTAAATCCGCACCCATGCCAGATGCCGTCGCGTCGCAGCTTTTGTGCCATGTACCGCTATTGCCGTGGTTCTCCGCACCCGACCGACAGGGAGGAAAACAGAAAAGGAAAGAAAGAGAAAAAGAGAAAGAACGGATGAAAAAAAAAGAAAGAAGAGAAGTGTCAGCAGCAGCAGCCGGGGCCTGCAGCCCCTTCCCATGGAAACCCGCACAAGAGGGGGGGGGGGGGGGGGGGGGGGGGGGGCGCACTCCTCTCCCCCAATAGGAAGCCGACAGCAAAGGAAAGGGGAGGGGACCCGCAGCCCCCCCTCCCTCATTCTTCTCCTACGTAACCGGGAAGGGGGGGGGGGGGCGCCCGTCTCGGCCTCGCGCCTGCCAGGGTCAGAGCCGCAACCCCGGCCACCCCGGTCGGGGCCTCTGACTGAAGCCACCAAGCACCGCGCCCGTGCCCCGGCCTCCGGCCCCGCGCCCTACGACGCCGCCCCGCCTGCGCCCCGGTTGATGCCGCCACCTGCGCCCTGCTCCGATCCTCGCACCGCACACCCCGGCCTTCGCTGCTGCCTGCGCCCTGGCCTATGCCCCGCGCCACCTGCGCCCTAGCCCACGCCCCGCACCCCGGCCTCCGCTGCCGCCTGCGCCCTGGCCTACGCCCCGCGCCGCCTGCGCCCTAGCCCACGCCCCGTGCCGCCTGCGCCTCACGCGCCGGCCGACTCCGCCACACCTCGCACCCCGCGCGTCGGCCGACACCGCCGCACGCCGCAGCCCCGGCCACTGCTTCCGCAAACCAGAGGAACCAGAGAAGAAGAAGAAAGAAAAGAAAAAGAAAAGAAGAGAAAAGAAGAAGAAGAAGAAGAAGAGAAAGAAAGAGGAAGAAGAAGGCGGCGAAGGCGGTCAGCACCTCAGCCACGCTCCTCCGTCCTCCTCGCCGCGGTCGTCGTCGCCCCGTCGCTTCGAGCCCGCCTTCGCAACAATCTTCAAGTCGCACACCATCGCCGTCGCCGCCGACGAAAGAGGCGACACCGGGAAGACGGAGCAAGTCACGTGCAACCCCAGGCAGCACTCTTCCGACGGCGGTCTCCAAAAGCCGGTGGAGCCTTCGCAAGATCAAGGTGTTGGATGAAAGGGGTAGGGGCCCTTAAATAAGCCCCCAGCCCCGTCCACAAAAGGAATCAAGGACAAGTGCTTTACGCTCCCTACGTGCACAAACCCTACACGTTTCCGCTAGCGCACTCATCCTTGAGGGGGCACTTATAGACACACAAATTGTGTCTAACCCGGACCCGACTCGCATGCACTTATGCGGAGGCAAACCCGACATACACTCGGGCCCGGACCCGACTTGCATGCACTAATACGGATGCAAACCAGACACACACTCGAACCCGGACCCGAACTCGACTCGCATGCATCGACTCAAGGGGGGAAACCGGACCCGGCCCACGCCAAACAAGAGGTCGGGTGGGCCCATCCCCAAGTGGGGCCCACCCGGTCCCCTTCTTGAAACCCGAGCCCCTACTCGCGGGTAGGGGGTGGCCGGCCATGCAAGGAAAAGAAAAGAAAAGAAAAGAAAGAAAGAAAAGGAAAGAAAAGAAAGAAAGAAAAGGAAAGAAAAGAAGAAAAAGGAAAGAAAGACTGCCATGCGCGAGGAGAGGTTGCGTATGACGTCTACTTATACGTGGATCTGCGCCGATCCCTCGATCCGACGGACAAGAAGAAGAGCAGGGTCGCCATCGATTTCATGTGCAAGATTCAGCCATAATTATCCCGCCAGAAAAGGAAAGCAAATAAAAGTTTATTCCTCTCTTCAATTGAAGAATAAATCTTGGGTAATTATGGGGGAGATATTAAAGGGATTCAAAATTAAACTTCCATATCTCTCTCCTCCCCCCCTTCACCTATAAATAGAGGGGGAGGGGGAAGGCTCAAGAGGTCGAAGGGGTCAGAGGTCGCAAGTTGAAGACAAAGCGAGGAAGCTCTGCAGAAGAGGAGACACGCTCTTCATCGGCCCAAGACTTCACGAGGCACGGGCAAGCCTATCCCTTCGGGACCGACTAAGTCCATTGAAAGCCCTCATCAACGTGAAGACCCTTGCACAAGAAGATCAAGCCTTCGACTCCGTGCACGAAGAAGAAAGCTCGGAGAAGAAGAATCCTTCGACTCCGAAGACGCCAGAAGCAAAGGCCAGAGAAGAAGATCGGAGCGCCACCACCCCGTCGTCTCCAACAAGCCTTCGACTTCGATCAAGCCCAAAAGCCCGGAGAAGAAGATCGGAGCGGCACCACCCCGTCGTCTCCAACAAGCCTTCGACTCTGATCAAGCCCAAAAGCCCGGAGAAGAAGACCGAAGCGTCATCACCCGTCCCCTTCGATAAACGTCCGCTCCATCCACGAAGAGGAAAGCTTGGAGAGGAACACCCGACGCGTCGCTACACCCGTTGTCTTTAAAGCAAAGCCGACGTTGCAACCATCGCACGGAGATCGGTGCTACCCCCGCCGTCTTCAAAGGAACCCTTCGACTCCGATCATGCCAAAGAAGCCCGGAGAAGAAGAGAAGCAAAGCCGATGCTACACCCGTCGTCTTCGAAGTAAAGCCTTCAACTCCGATCAAGCCAAGGGAGCCCAGAGAAGAAGAGAAGTCAAGCCGACGCCATAACTGTCGAGGAAGCCAGAGGCCTTAAAGAAGTAGCCACCGCTGTTTGAGGAGAAGATCGAGTCGACACCGAAGCAAAAGCCCATGCAAGAAGCCAAAGCAAAAGCCCCGGTAAAGCCCGCGCTAAAGCAACGCAAGTGCCAAAGTCAAGCAACTACGCCGGTCACGAGCAAAAGCACCGCACGTTCTAGCCGATACGACGCGAAGTCTGGAAGAGCAAAAGCATCGCAAGTCTCCCCCGTCTACGTTCAAGTGCAAGCGCCAAAGCAAAGCAAGAGCCAGAGCCACGCCAAAGCCATGCCAAAGCCAAAAGCCAAAGCCAAAGCCAAAGCCAAAGTCGATGCCAAGAGCACGATCGATGTCGCGAACCGACGATCAAGGACGCCGATGTCAAGCAAGGTTCGAGGAAGACACGAAGACCGAGGAACGAAACCAAAAACCCCCTAGTCGAGAAAGCACGAAGCACAAAGCACGGAAGGGACAAATGCAACGGTGGATACTCCTTAGCCACTCAAAAACCCTCACCCTGTAAAGACCTCTGTCCTGGGCAACCCCTTTAGAGCTCTCGCATGAATATCACATAGAGACGCGGATCAAAGGGACCCTCCAGAGGATCTCTCCCACAATCTTCTGATCAATATTCGTCGCACCCGGCTCACCACCCCCGAGTCCCCGGGTTCCGGCACTCTCTAATCTTGTTTTGTGCAATAAAGACGACCCGGATCTTTTTCTGCGCATACAACAATATTTCGAGGCAGGTGAAATTATTTCGAGGGTGGCAAAAAAATATTTCCTGGGTGGCAAAAGACTTCGAGGGCGAGAACACTTTTTCTAGATAGATAACAATATTTCAAGGGTGGCAAAAAACCATTTCGAGAGTTGACAATATTTCAAAAGGAGAGAATAATATTTTGAGGGTGATAACAATATTTCATGAGTGGTGATAATATTAAGTAAATAGATAATATTTTGTGAGCAGTGATAATGTTCGTGTCTATCAGCACTCGAACGGGATGGCAATATTGGTTCAGCGGCTCCCACAATCGACTGTGCACCCACATTCGACTGAAGAGCTCGCACTGGGCGAGGGTGCCCACAATTGGTGAAGGAGCCCACAAACGGAGACGACTCTCTCTCTCTCTCTCTCCATATTGGATCAATAAAAAATTGGCCACCGAAGACTAATATTTTTGTCGAGGCCCAATGTGGACAGGCGAAAAATTATCAACAATACCGCATGATGCATTTAAAAATTTATTAACACAATTAAAAATTAAATGAGAAAAAACAAATGAACAATATACACAAAAGCATAAAGAACAATGAACTGTCAATTGGGCCCAAATTTATCGTTCATCTATGTGATGTTTTGTATTCACAATCCAGCACGAAACCAGAAAAGTAACAAACAATTCATGGAATAACAAAATCATGACAAAAAATTACATTCTCTAGCTTGGATGTAAAAATGACAGCATTCAATTTCCCATCAGACTTGTCACTCTGATGGAAATGGATTACTTATGAATGGTAGCATTTCAATTTCCCATCAGGCTTGACATGCTGATGGAAATAAATTATTTTGAAATCGCCAGGCTTTCGCCGGATCTTCGTATGGTAGAAAAGGAGGGAAAAGTATGGTATCCATTATGCTATCAGCTATGTCAGAGCCACTGCACTTTGAGACGTGGCCTGCATAACCCATTGTTCTTGGAGACTGATTATCAAAAACAAAGGAACCCACATCATCACAAAGCTCATTAGGGCAGTCACTCTATACTCTCAAACTAATAATCCATCCTTCATTTCTCCTCTACTCCTTCCCACTAAGTCTCTCACCATTAAGACTTCCCTGCAACTGCCTGTAATTCTCAATATCCTTGGGGAAATGTTCTTCAAGTTCTTATATCTTGCTTATGATTCTTTTCCCTTTACCACAGAAAAAAGCACCGTCGTAAAATATATTGAGAACCTATACTGAACCTTTTCAATTTGATTAAGCATCAAATTCTTAAAGGAGACACTTGGGTACCTATTTAAAAAGTTGCTTACCACTCTTGTGAGTAGTGATTATCTTTGTGGGATGATGCTTACTTATACAGCAGTATGCATGATTACATGTATATTCTTTTCGTCACAGATTTTGCATATTCATGATTATCCTTTCTAGAACACCCAGATGTGCACACTGGAAATGCACTCGTGCATCGCAAGTATTCTGATGCTTTCAGCAACCCTTTTTTGGATGAGTTGCTGTAAGCATCAGCATAGTTATCTTCAGGTTTTATTGCCTCAATATATTGCTTCATAATTTCCTCTATTGATTCCATTTATACTGGTACGAAGTCGAGATCTAAATCTAACCTTGAGTAAGAGTTAAACCTTATGTGGCTGGTCTTGATGATGTTGGTGTTTATGTAGGATGTGCCCAAGGGAAAGTGGTTCTGTTCGACTTGTCGATGCGGCATATGTGGCATGAGTGAATTCAATTCTCACACTGAGCAATTTACAGACAAAACACTGCTATATTGTGATAAGTGTGAACGTGAATGTGTGTGCGGGCGAAAAATGTGGACAGCACGCCAATGTGTGTGCAGGCAAAAAATTATCAAGAATACCGTATGATGCATTTAAAAATTTATTAACACAACTAAAAATTAGATGAGAAAAAACTAATAAATAATATACACAAAAGCAGAAAGAACAATGAACTGTCAATTGGGCCCAAATTTATTGTTCATCTACGTGATGTTTTGTATTCACAATCCAGCACGAAACCATAAAAGTAACAAAAAATTCATGGAATAACAAAATCATGATAAAAAAACATATCTAAAACACACCAAATGACAAACCATATCCAGAATCTTTGAGAGAGCAACACCATTAACAAACCAAAACACTAATTTATAAGTTACTAATAGTGCGTTCTTGACTCCCTCTTTAAAGACTTGTACTCCTGTAAAAACAATTTTATTTTGCCAAGTTGTGTCAAAAGTGTCTCCGTGCAACTTCAGCAATATGACGGTGGCGGCGACTTTCCTCAGCTTGCAGTCGTATCACCTCTTCAAACAATAATCTACCAACCTTTGAAGCCTCTCGTTGTCGCCACCTCACTGCAGCCTGCAATCGTACTCCCTCTAAATATCCTTTAAAAAAACTATTTAAATTTATACATACGCTCGATTTCGATGTATTCAACGTTCTTTGTATGTATCGAAATATTCTAAATGTATCCATTCGTATACTCCAAAAAACACCATTGGTATCGCCGCTGAGCCGCAATATCCTTCCGGAGACATAGCGTGGCCGTGAAATGACGGGCCATTGTCTCCACGCACCAGTCTCTACGTCAGGAATATATTATACATACTTATCCCAAGACTAAAAATTAAATGAGTTATGTTATAAGTCGAATTACTCATAAAATGGAATACCAAATTTATAATAGTAATGTATGAATGACAAGTATGCACAATATGTATTATACTGATGTCATAAAATTTTCCATAACAAATATATGCAACATTTGAGGCAGTGCTTTCATCTTAACATAAAGTTGAAAATGTTCCATAACAAAAACATTTTTGATAGTATAATAATGCCAAAATGGCTACAAAGGTGATCAATAGTGATCATGCAACTATTGCGGTGATGCATTCGTCGCAAAGTGTCACATCTCTTTCACTCGTCTCTGACTTGTAATAGCTGATAAACAGGAAAGAAATACCAATATGTCAGTATCGACGATGACTTAAGTATAAGATAAACTAATTATTTTATGTGAAAGATGGCTTACACATGTGCCACGCATCCACAGCAACAACAAATTATCATCGCGTTATGCCAACTGGTACTACCACAGACCCGACAAACTTAATAGCATAGTGTCAATGTATATGAATTGCATATGATTAATTACTTAATCTTTACTTTTTAAAAATGGTTACCTATATTAGTTTTTGAGTCGTATATGATCAGGTCAATAGGACTTCGGGGTAAATAATATTTGTTGTCGAGTTATCTTCATTCAGTGGAAGAAGAATACTGATTCTATTTGACGAAGTACATCTGGAGAGTGCTACATATAATTGCCCATGACTGAACACCGGTGTCCTCAAGTCTATACCCACATACTTGATCGATTGGCCTTAGGACTTATTGATTGTCATAGCATATGATAGTCGTAAGGGAAACTGGCGACGTGACATTTGAAATAGTAATTCGGCAACTGATGGTATTAAAGATATCCTTGGAATGAATACCAAATTACCTGATTTATCACCAGTTAAAATTTTTGCTTTAATTATCCATATTCCACAAGGAACAACCATTAATCGTGTCCCATTATAAAGTCCGTCTTTTGGTGCAAGATTCCTAAGCAACATTATTAGAAATCCCACTTTTAGTGTAAGTTTGAAAGGTGGCAATCATGATGGATCAAGTGAGTTAATAAACTCATTTGGATAAGCATTCGTCAAAGAAACATCACTATCTTCGATAACGTTATCTGCAGCATAATATACAATAGGTTCCCCAGGATATAGATCTAATGATGCAGCGTTAATTGCGGTCACATCATCATTACGTGCAACAAGAATGGTACGTTCAGTTAAAAAAGATGCAGAGACTGTACCCTCCATATTTAATTGTGGATATACAGAAAGAATGAGCTCTTAAAGGTTCCTACAACGGTGTATTTTTGATGGTAACTGTACAGTTTCTGTTGGATTTGTTCCGATCTATAATAAATAGAAATTGAATTAGTTAATACACTATTGAGTTACCAAAAACAAAATCAAAATTAAAAATTAAATAAAAATATTTACCTCCATCAAAAAGTTTGTAAAATTTATATTTTCCAGCTTAGTCATATCCAGACGTATGTTTTGCACCGGATTTAATACTTGAACATAATTCCAGATTAAAGACCGTCGTACTGATGCACCAACAATTTGCTCACGAACACCTTTTGCTATAACAGGTAGGATCTGTCAAAAATCTCCCCCAAGAACCATAATAATTCCACCAAATAGTTTTTTATTACCATTAATATCTTGGAGTGTTCGATCAACAGCTTCAATATAATATCTATGTTGCATTGTAATTTCATCCCATACAATAAGCTTTGTTTCTTTAAAATGTCCAGCATGCAATGATTGTTTCATAAATCCATATACTGAGTTTTCCAACACCTCTAGTGGTATACGAAATGCTGAATGAGCATTTCGGCCTCCAGATAATAATAAAGATACAATATCGGATGAAGCCACCATGATTACAATATAACCGAGACTACGGCAATTTCCTGCAATTGTGTTGTATACAAATGTCTTGTCTGTTCCAGCTGCTTCATTTAGAAAAAAAAATATTTCATCTGTCATTGATTACTGAATCAATCACTGTAGTGTAAGTATGACGTTGTTCATTATTAAAACGATTGATATTAGCATTAATTTCTTCGTGTAGTCCCTCATATTAAAGTTGTTGTTGCTCCTAAATAAGTCTGTTACCAACCACCTAATTCAAATTTTCTCTTGACATAGGCATGAGTGGGAAATCCGATAAGCTTTTACCTGATTCTAGAAGTAATTGATCCAATAAATACAAACCATAATTTATTACTTGCTCATTAGTTGGATTTGTTATATGAAATATTGTACGAAGCTTATGTGCCAGATCATCACATATATTTGGCGCGAACTTATTCCATAACGAATCTGGTTGCAGTGGAGAGCATTCTAAAAGAATAATACTGAATAATCTCCACAATTGGTATCCAATATTCATTATAGCCGCCTCATCAAGACATTGTATCCACTCGGTATCATCTTCTAGTAATCCAAGTGCAACACATGCTGCTTTGAATATAGAATACACAATACCATCCACTGTGCGCAAACATTAATATGATTATGACCTTTTTACAACAGTTAATAGCAATCAAAGATAGAACCTTTCGCCGGAATTGGGACTTGCAAAATACATTCGACCAATCGTAAAACCTTGTTTCCTTGGTGTCCATTTTTTCTGTGTTTTATTCCAAACAAAATGTTGGGGGAAATCATGATAAGTATACGCCTTCGTACTTTGATTTTCAAGACAATATTTGAAGAACGCCGTCAAAGTAGATTGTTGTTGTTCAGCTCTAGAAAGAATAGCTTCCATCGATTCAGATGTATTAAAAATAACACGATGCATTCCATGTAAATGAAGTACCAACCGCACAACACTTGGAATTTCCTTATGTAATGGATTCTCTAATAATCGCCATGCAGCTTCTGGTGGTCCATGTAGACATTGAAATCTTGAATCAGAAATTTGGCTAAGTCTGGAAGACTTTATTTCCCTGATGACTAGGGAAATTTTGCTTCCTTATACTTTATTTCCCTGATGACCAGGGAAATTTTTCTCTACAGAAATTTAGCTAAGTCTGGAAGACTTTATTTCCCTGATGACCAGGGAAAATTTTGCTTCCTTATACTTTATTTCCCTGATGACCAGGGAAATTTTTCTCTACACTCAGAAATTTGGCTAAGTCTGGAAGACTTTATTTCCCTGATGACCAGGGAAATTTTGCTTCCTTATACTTTATTTCCCTGATGACCAGGGAAATTTTTCTCTACACTCAGAAATTTAGCTAAGTCTGGAAGACTTTATTTCCCTGATGACCAGGGAAAATTTTGCTTCCTTATACTTTATTTCCCTGATGACCAGGGAAATTTTTCTCTACACTCAGAAATTTGGCTACGTCTGGAAGACTTTATTTCCCTGATAACCAGGGAAATTTTACTTCCTTATACTTTATTTCCCTGATGACCAGGGAAATTTTTCTCTACACTCAGAAATTTAGCTAAGTCTGGAAGACTTTATTTCCCTGATGATCAGGGAAAAATTTGCTTCCTTATACTTTATTTCCCTGATGACCAGGGAAATTTTTCTCTACACTCAGAAATTGACTAAGTCTGGAAGACTTTATTTCCCTGATGACCAGGGAAATTTTGCTTCCTTATACTTTATTTCCCTGATGACCAGGGAAATTTTTCTCTACAGAAATTTAGCTAAGTCTGGAAGACTTTATTTCCCTGATGACCAGGGAAAATTTTGCTTCCTTATACTTTATTTCCCTGATGACCAGGGACATTTTTCTCTACACTCAGAAATTGACTAAGTCTGGAAGACTTTATTTCCCTGATGACCAGGGAAATTTTTCTTACACTCTGAAATTTGACCACGTCTGAGAGAAAGGAAAATACTATATCCCTATCGTCCAAAGGCTATATTTAAGTCAATAGAATGATATTTAGAGATGAGCATCCTTCGACAAGCCAATATACAAGGCCAAAGAATAATCAAGCTTAAGCTTCTATAAATAAGCTTACGCTAGATTCGACAAACTCGTTGAATCCACCAAGTCAGAAAGGACCGGATCAAGAGTTAACTTTGTTAAAATCTGAGTCGCAGTAAGTCGACTCGGATTTTAAGACCCGAACCATAAGTCGTTTTAATCAGACCGGTTCACTCAAACTCAAAAGGATTAAACTACCAGTGGAAGTTACAAAAACCACTTGAATATGATCCTAATCATCAAGGAGTTATATAAACCACCTGAAAGTTTCTCTAACCACCCAAGGGAAGTTATAGAAACCACCAGGAGGTTGCTTCAACCACCCGAAGTAGTTATTCTCTACAATAACTACTTCGACCCTTATATAAGGAGGGACAAGAAGAGAAGAAAGGATCTTTGGCCATAGCAAGAAGAACCTACAAAGCTCCCGACTGAAGATACTTCAAAACTCCAAGAAATCCCAGAGAAGAAGGATCGAAGATCGAAGCAAATCAAAGAAAATCGAAGACCGAAGATCGAAGAAGAAGATGGAAAATTGAAGATTCAAGTCCAAAGCAAATCGAAGAACAAACGAAAAACAAGTGAAGATTCTAGGAGAAGAAGAGTAAAGTAAAGCCCCTAGCCGATCACGCGCAAAGCCCAGAAGGATCAAGCACCGCAACGCTCTTCTCTTTTCATTTTCTCACTTGTTGTAATCTTTGTACTTCGAAATTAAGTATCAAAGGATCTTAGACGGATTTCCCACAATCTCCTGATATATTTTGTGCTCCGCTCCCTCGAAGCGAGTCCTTTGAAATTTGTACTTGAGTGAAAATTCAAATATTTGCTCATACAAATATTTTGGCACGCCCGGTAGGACCTCCGTCTCCTTTCATCGCTCCATTTCGTTGGTTCTCATACTTGAGGTTTCCTTCCTTACGAAGAATTCTTCTAATTCAAGTTTTCAACATGGTCGGTATCGGCGATGCTATGGTCGTTCCCGTCACTATGCCCGTTGTTGAGTCAAATACACTCCAACAAGGCAACCAGGAGAATGTCACCACAAATGCTAATGTTTCGGCATCCAAGGAGGCTCCTGCACTACGTGTCTACACTAGGCGCAAGAAGACTACTTCTTCAGTTCTACCTGAAGTCGAAACCGAGGGAGATATCTTATGCACTAAGGAACTCGGGGTGAGAGACGAAGTAATCTTCAATCCAGATGGTCATGTGGACGCTGTTATTCATCATGACTATATCTCGGAAGACGATGTTGAAATTCTCGAGGCACGCCAGGAAGTTCGCCCAAATTCTACTAACTCCACAATGACTAACCTTGAGGAGGAAGTACGAAAAATGAGCCAACTCATGGCTCAGATGGTTCAGACAATGGCAGAAAAGGATCATCAAATCAACAGTCTTCTCCAAAAAGTGGATACTAAGGAAGAGGCTTTGGTTCCTGCAACAACCAGGGCCCTCCCTACGACTACTCGGACTTTGATGCCACTGATGAGCACTTCTCCAGAGATGAGTGCAATCATGCCTACATCTTCACCTATAACTGTTGAACAATTACAGTCTATGGTCGCGAGTATGATCCAAGCAAGGGGAGACGGATTTTCTAAGTCCATAATAGGGTACACCAAGCCTTACTCCCAACGTATCCAAGACTTACGCTTTCCAGTAGGATATAACCCACCCAAGTTCCAACAATTCAAAGGAAAAGGCAATCCAAAGCAATACATTGCCCACTTCATAGAAACTTGTAACAATGCTGGCACTTATAATGATGAAATGGTCAAACAATTCGTTCGGTGTATCAAAGGGATCACATTCGAATGGTATGTAGACCTCACTCTGGGATCTATCGATAGCTGGGAACAATTAGAACGATAGTTCCTCACTCGGTTCTATAGCACTCGACGTGTAGTGAGTATGGTGGAACTTACTGCTGTCAAGCAACACAAGGATGAGAAGGTCATAGACTATATCGATCGATGGAGAAACCTTGCTCTCAACTCACGGGATCGACTCTCCGAGTCTTCAACAATAGAGATGTGCATTCAAGGAATGCATTGGGGATTACTATACATTTTCCAGGGAATCAAACCCAGCTCCTTCGAAGAATTGGCCACACGAGCTCACGATATGGAGCTTAGCTTGGCCACTCACGGAGATTCCAAGCCAAGGGACTTTTCGAAGTCTAAGGCAGACGACAAAGAAAAAATGTCAGCTCCAAAAGCAAAACAAACAAATGTTGTAAACATTGCTTCTTCTTCCAAACCCTTGAAGATGAAAGATAAACCAGACAACACCAAGCCTACTCCTGAGTCTTCACAGCAAAGGCCACCCCGGATGACTTTAGAAGAGCTCCAAGCGAAGAAGTATCCCTTTCCAGACTCGGAAGTTTCAGCCATGTTTGACCAACTCTTGGAGGAAAAGATGATTGAAATACCTTTATCCAAGAGACCAGAAGAAGCAAATAGAGTTGATGACCCTTTATATTGCAAATATCATAGGGTCGTGAGTCACCCTATCGAAAAATGTTTTGTGTTCAAAGAGAAAATCATGTCGTTGGCACGTCAAGGAAAGATTGAGTTGCCTTCTGATGAGATAGTCGCAACTAACATGACATCCATTGTCTTCGGTTCTCTCCCACCAGTTCAAATTCCGGCAGCAAGGAAGAGGCTAGTTTTCAAGATAAAAACTTCAGCCCTCCTCAACAAGCAACATTCTTCAGTAAGGAGGCATATGCATGTTACTCAGGTTGCAAGCTTGGGGGCACCACAACTCAGAATCCAGATGTGCAAAAATCAGATTAAGAGTTGTGAAAGTCTACCAACGAAAGAAGCCCCCTTGCCTCCAAAAGAGAATGACTATCCCCTTGAAAAAGAGTATTCGGAACAGAAGGATGGATGGACCTTGGTGGTTCGAAATAAAAGAACCCCTCGAGCCCCTCTCCGTAAAGTCTCTCCCATAATCTTCGATAAGTCTAAGGGAACGAGAGAAAAGACTTACGTCAAGAAGTCTTTGAAGAAGAAAGGTCAAAAGAAAAGTATGCCTAAAAATCTTACAGTCAATGATGAAGAAATACGACATCAAGCCGTCCGGCGACCTCTTACACTAAAGGACTTTATTCCTGAAGATTTCTTCGAAAATGATTTATCCTCTTCGTCAACTTGCTATACGGCAGAAGTCCATGAGAAAGAATCAAATGAGGAACTAACTCTTTAGCCTCCAGAAGTGTCAGATAATATACCTCCTGTTGAGCCGATCGAAGGAAACCTCGCAGCTACTTATGATGAAGCTATGTTACATTTGCCACTTATAGAGGCTTTCCATCTTTCGGAAGATGCACGCCATGCTATGGCTGCGGCATTAACTGACCCAGAAAGTCATCAAGTGAAGACTAATGAAGAAAAATCAGTCCAATGTGATATGACTATCTCCTTCTCTGACAAAGATTTGCAGTTGGGAGCACGGTTGCACAACCGACCTCTTTATGTTTCTGGTTATATCAATGAAAAACCAGTAACTCGCATATTGATAGATGGCGGATCGGCTGTCAATATCATGCCTAGTCAAACCATGAAGGACTTGGGCATAAAAAATGATCAACTTTCCAGAAGTAAATTGGTCATTCAAGGCTTCAACCAAGGGGCACAGTCAGCTGTCGGCATCATACGCTTGAAGTTGTCAATCGGAGAACTTGACACTATGACTCTATTCTATGTCATAGACTGTCAAACCTCTTATCGACTCTTACTTGGAAGACCTTGGCTACATATGAATAAAATAATGCCTTCAACATTACATCAATGTTTCAAATATCACCAAGGGGGCATTGAGAAGCGTGTTCTGGCAGATGATAGACCATTTAATGAAGCAGAAGCTTATCTCGCCGACGCCAAATTCTACCACAGTAAGGGCACTGTTATCAAGGAAACATCACCCAATGAAGCTACAAATTTTCTCCAAGAAACAGAGGCAAAAGAAGTGGCTCCATCAGTCAGGGTCTCTCCAAATCCTCCAACCCAATGTCATACGATGTTTGGTGATTGCGAATGTGACGAATGCCTTGAAGAGGCTCTGGAATTGGAATACGAAGATGATGAAGATCGGCGAAGGAAAAACAAGAAGTCATCGCAACAATCTCTCAAACAAAGATATGAGAACGGTGACCCAGAAGTAGGTCTACTTGGCCAACCTTCAGGGAAATTCGAGTTTTATGTTCTTTATCCAAAGAAATCAAATCAGCAAGCGGTGTCAGTTCAAAAGAAGAGTATCAAAGGAAAACAGAAGGTTAATAGATATCCCTCAAAAAAGGCTGAATCTGCTCCGATGTTAAGTTTCGTACCACAGAGAGGCCGAAAGATAGGACAGCCACCATTCACTCCTATGCATACAAAGCCATCAAGGCTCCCCAAATATCGGGAGTATAGTAGCAATCCTAAAAATAAGGAGGCAATGACGAGGATCTTATAGGGTGTTTTTGGGAGGAATGCTCGATTGTATATAATTTACTTAAGGTTGATGGGTGGGGGTTAAAAAAAAATATAGAGCGGTTTTGGTTCCCTAAATATAGGGAGTCAAGTACCAATCCCAAAAATAGAGAGCATATTGCGAGGCTCTTAGAGCGTGTTTTAGGGAGGAGTGCTCGATTATATATAATTCACTTAAGGTTATTCGGTGGCGGTTCAAAAAAAATATGGAGCAGTTTTGGCTCCCTAAATATAGAGAGTCTAATAACAATCCAAAGATAAAGGGCATATTGCGAAGCTCTTTGATGGTATTTTTGGGAGGAATCCTTGATTGTATAAAATTTACTTAAGGTTGTAGGGTGGGGGTTCAAAAAAAAATATGGCACGGTTTTGGCTCGATAAATATAGGGATTCAAAAAGCAATCCCAAAAATAGAGCGCATATTGTGAGGCTCTTAGAGGGTGTTTTAGGAAGGAGTGATCGATTATATATAATTCACTTAAAGTTATCCAATGGGGGCTCAAAGAAAAAAAATGGAGCTGTTTTGGCTCCCTAAATATAGGGAGTCTAGTAGCAATCCTAAAAATAGAGAGTAGCTCCTAGAGGGTATTTTTGGTAGGAATGCTCGATTGTATATAATTTACATAAGATTGTTGGGTGGGGGTTCAAAAAATATATGGACCAGTTTTGGCTCCATAAATATAGGGAGTTTAGTAGCAATCCCAAAAATAGAGAGCATATTGCGAGGCTCTTAGAAGGTGTTTTAGGGAGGAGTGCTCGATTGTATATAATTCACCTAAGGTTGTTCGGTGGGGGTTCAAAAAAATTATGGAGCGGTTTTGGCTCCCTAAATATAGGGAGTCTAGTAGCAATCCAAAAAATAGAGAATATATTATAAAGCTCTTAGAGGGTATTTTTGGGAGGAAAACTCGATTATATAAAATTTACTTAAGGTTGTCGGGTTGAGGTTCAAAAAAAATATGGAGCAGTTTTGGCTCTATAAATATAGGGAATCAAGTAGCAATCCCAAAAATTGAGAGCATATTGCGGGCTCTTAGAGGGTGTTTTTTTGAAAGGAGTGCTCGATTGTATATAATTCACTCAAGGTTGTCCGGTGGGGGTTCAAAAAAAATATGGAGCTATTTTGGCACCCTAAATATAGGGAGTCTAGTAGCATTCCTGTAATATAAAGCATATTTTGAGGCTCTTAGAGGGTATTTTTTGGAGGAATGCTCGATTGTATATAATTTACTTAAGGTTGTCGGGTGGGGGTTCAAAAATAATATGGAGTAGTTTTAGATCCATAAATATAGGGAGTCTAGTAGCAATCACAAAAATAAAGAGCATATTACGAGGCTCTTAGAGGGTGGTTTAGAGAGGATTGCTCGATTTTATATAATTCACCTAAGGTTGTCCGGTGGGGGTTCAAACAAAATATGGAGCAGTTTTGGCTCCCTAAATATAAGGAGTCCAGTAGCAATTCCAAAAATAGAGAGCATATTAAGAGGCACTTAGGGTGTATTTTAGGGAGGAGTACTCGATTGTATATAATTTACTTAAGGTTGTCGGATGGGGGTTCAAACAAAATATGGAACGGTTTTGCCTCCTTAAATATTGGGAGTCTAGTAGCAATCCCAAAAATAGAGAGAATATCGTGAGGCTAATAGAAGGTGTTTTTGGGAGGAATGCTCGATTGTATATAATTTACTTAAGGTTGTCGGGTTGGGGTTCAAAAAAAATATGATGCAGTTTTGGCTCCTTAAATATTGGGAGTCTAGTAGTAATCCCAAAAATAGGGAGCATATTGCGAAGCTCTTAGAGGTTATTTTAGAGAGGAGTGCTCGATTGTATATAATTTACTTAAAGTTGTCAGGTGCGGGTTCAAAAGAAATATGTAGCTATTTTGGCTCCTAAATATAGGGAGTCTGGTAGCAATCCCAAAAATAGAGAGGCATATTGTGAGGCTCTAAGAGGGTGTTTTAGGGAGGAGTGCTTGATTTATATATAATTTACTTTTGATTTTAGGGTATTTTTGGGAGGCAATAGCGAGGCTCTTAGAGGGTGTTTTTAGGAGGAATGCTCGATTGTGTATAATTTACTTAAGGTTATCGGGTAGGGGTTCAAACAAAATATAGAGCGATTTTGGTTTCCTACATATAGAGAGTTTTGTAGAAATCCTAGAAAATAGAAAGAATATTGCAAGGCTTTTGGAAGGTATTTTAGGGAGGAGTGCTCGATTGTATATAATTTACTTAAGGTTATCTGGTGGATGTTCAAAAAAATTATGGAGCGGGTTTGTCTACCTAAATATAGGGTGTCTACTAGTAATCCCAGAAATAGAAAGGCATATTTCCATGCTCTTATAAGGTCTTTTAGGGAGGAGTGCTTTATTTATATATAATTTAGTTATGATCTTAGGGTGATTTTGGGAGGCAATGGCGAGCCTCTTATAGGGTGTTTTTGCGATGAATGCTCGATTGTATGTAATTTACTTAAGGTTGTTAGGTGGGGGTTCAAAATAAATATCGAGCAGTTTTCACTCCCTAAATATAGGAAATCTAGTAGCAATCCCAAAAATAGAGAGCATATTGTGAGGCTCTTAGAGGTTGTTTTAGAGAGGAGTACTCGATTGTATCTAATTCACTTAAGGTTGTCTGGTAGGGGTTAAAAAAAAAAATAGAGTGGTTTTGGGTCCCTAAATATAGGGAGTCAGGTAGCAATCCCAAAAATAGAGAGCATATTGTGAGTCTCTTTGATGGTATTTCAGAGAGGAGTGCTCTTTTGTATATAATTTATTTAAGGTTATCGGGTGGGGGTTCAAAAAATAAAAAGAGCGGTTTTGGTTCCTTAAATATAGGGAGTCTAGTAGCAATCCCAAAAATAGAGAGGCATATTACGAGGCACTTAGAGGGTGTTTTAGGGAGGAGTGCTTTATTATATATAATTTACTTATGATTTTAGGGTATTTTTGGGAGCAATGGTGAGGCTCTTAGAGGGTGTTTTAGGGAGTGCTGCTCGATTGTATATAATTTACTTAAGTTCGTCGGGTGGGCGTTCAAAAAAAATATGGATCGGTTTTGGCCACCTAAATATAGGGAGTCTAATCATAATCCTAAAAATATAAAAGCAAATTACGAGGCTCTTATAGGCAGTTTTCGAGAGGAGTATTTTATTTATAGATAATTTACTTATGATTTTAGGGTATATTTGGAAGCCAATGGTAAGGCTCTTAGAGGGTGTTTTTGGAAGGAATGCTTGATTATATATAATTTACTTAAGGTTGTCTGGTGGGGGTTCAAAAAAAAAAAAATGAACGGTTTTGGCTTCCTAAATATAGGAAGTCTAGTAAAAATCTAAAAAATAGATAGCATATTGCAAGGCTCTTAGAGGGTGTTTTAGTGAGAAGTGCTTGATTGTATATAATTCACTTAAGGTTGTTGAGTAGGGGTTCAAAAAAAATATGGAGCGATTTTGGCTTCCTAAATATAGGGAGTCAAGTAGTGATCCCAAAAATAGAGAGCATATTGTGAAGCTCTTAGAGATTATTTTAGTGAGGAGTTCTCGATTGTATATAATTTACTTAAGGTTGTCAGGAGGGGGTTCAAAAAAATTATGGAGCAATTTTGGATCCCTAAATATTGGGAGTCTAGTAGCAATCCCAAAAATAGAGAGCATATTTCGAGGCTATTATATGGTGTTTTTAGGAGGAATTCTCGATCGTATATAATTTACTTACGGTTGTCGCGTAGGGGTTCAAAAAAAATATAGAGCGGTTTTGGTTCCCTAAATATAGGGAGTTAGTAGCAATCCCAAAAACAGAGAGGCATATTGCGAGGCTCTTACAGGATATTTTAGGGAGGAATGCTTGATTTATATATAATTTACTTTTGATTTTAGGTATTTTTGGGTGGAAATAACAAGGCTTTTAGAGGGTGTTTTTGGGAGGAAACTCGATTGTATATAATTTACTTAAGGTTGTCGGGTGGGGGTTCAAACAAAATATACAGCAGTTTTAGCTCCCTAAATATAGGGAGTCTAGTAGCAATCCCAAAAAGAGAGCATATTGCGAGGTTCTTAGAGTGTGTTTTAGGGAGGAGTGCTCGATTGTATATAATTTAGTTATAATCATTGGGTGGAAGCCTTGAGAAATTAGGGGCGATTTTGGCTCCCTAAATATAAGGAGTCTAGTAGCGATCCTAATAATTAAGAGGCAATGGTGAGGCTCTTACAGGGTATTTTAGGGAGGAATGCTCGATTGTATCTAATTTACTTAAGAATGACTGGTGGGGATTCAAAAAAAATATGAAGGTTTTGGCTCCTTAAATATATGGAGTCTAGTAGCAATCCCAAAAATAAAAAGTCATAATGAGAGGCTCTTAGAGGGTGTTTTAAAAAGGAGTGCTTGATTTATATATAATTTATTTATGATTTTAGGGTATTTTTGGGAGAAAATGGCAAGGTTCGTAGAGGGTATTTTTGTAAGGAATTCTCAATTGTATATAATTTACTTAAGCTTGTCGGGCGTGGGTTCAAAAACAATATAGAGCGGTTTTGGCTCCTAAAATATAGAGAGTCTAGTAGCAATCCCAAAAATAGATAGCATATTGCGAGGCTCTTAGAGGGTATTTTAGGGAAGAGTGCTTAATTATATATAATTCACTTAAGATTGTTGGGTAGGGATTAAAAAACAATATGGAGTGGTTTTAACTCCTTAAATATAAGGAGACTTGTAACAATCCCAAAAATAGAGAGCATATTGCGAGGCTCTTAGAGGGTATTTTAGGGTGGAGTGATCGATTGTATATAATTTACTTAAGGTTGTTAGGTGGGGGTTCAAAAAAAATATGGAGCGATTTTTGCTCCCTAAATATAGGGAGTCTAGTAGCTATCCCAAAAATAGAGAGCATATTACGAGGCTATTAGAGAGTAGTTTTTGGTGGAATGTTCGATTGTATATAATTTACTTAAGGTTGTCCGGTGGGGGTTCAAAAAAAAAATATAGTTGTTTTGGCTCCCTAAATATAGGGAGTCTAATAGCAATCCCAAAAATAGAGAGAATATTGTGAGCCTCTTATAGGATATTTTAAAGAGTGCTTGATTGTATATATATTACATAAGGTTGTCGGGTAGGGGTTCAAAAAAAATATAGAGCAGTTTTGCCTCTCTAAATATAGGGAGTCTAGTAGCAATCCAGAAAATAAGGAGGTATGTTGCGAGGCTATTAGAGGGTGTTTTAGGGAGGAGTGCTTGATTTATATATAATTTACTTATGATTTTAGGGTGTTTTTGGGAGGTAATGGCGAGGCTCTTAAAGGGTGTTTTTGGGAAGAATACTCAGTTATATATAATTTACTTAAGATTATCGGGTGATGGTTCAAAAAAAATATAAAGCGATTTTAGCTCTCCAAATATAGAGAGCCTAGTAGCAATCCAAAAAATAGATAGCATATTGTGAGACTTTTAAAGGGTGTTTTACGGAGGAGTGCTCGATTGTATATAATTCATTTAAGGTTGTTAGGTGGGGCTTCAAAAAAAAAATAGAGCAGTTTTCGCTCCATAAATATAAGGAGTCTAGTAGCAATCCCTAAAATAGAGAGCATATTATGAGGCTCTTAGAGGGTGTTTTAGGAAGGAGTGCTCGATTATATATAATTTACTTAAGGTTGTCGGGGGGGGGTTCAAAAAATATATGGAGCGGTTTTGGCTCCATAAATATAGGGAATCTGGTAGAAATCCCAAAAATAGAAAGCATATTGCGAGGCTATTATAAGGTTTTTTTGGAAGGAATGCTCAATTGTATATAATTTACTTAAGATTATAGGGTGGGGCTTTAAAAAAAATATGGAGTGGTTTTGGATCCCTAAATATAGGGAGTCTAGTAGCAATCGAAAAAATAGGGAGAATATTAGGCACATAGAGGGTATTTTAGTAAGGAGTGCTTGATTTTATATAATTTACTTAAGGCTGTTGGGTGGGGTTTCAAAAAAAATATGGAGCGCTTTGGGCTTCCTAAATATAAGGAGTCTATTAGAAATCCAAAAAATAGGGTGGCATATTGCAAGGCTCTTAGTAGGTGTTTTAGGGAGGAGTGTTTGATTTATATATAATTTACTTATGATTTTAGGGCATTTTTGGAAGGCAATGGTGAGGCTCTTAGAGAGTGATTTTAGAAGGAATACTCGATTATATATAATTTATTTATGGTTGTTGGGTCGGGGTTCAAAAAAAATATAGAGTAGTTTTGGCTCCCTAAATATTGGGAGTCTTGTAGCAATCTCAAAAATAGTAAGGCATATTGCGAGGCTCTTAGAGGGTATTTTAGGGAGGAGTACTTGATTTATATATAATTTACTTATGATTTTAGGGTATTTTAGGAAGGCAATGGTGAGGATCTTAGAAAATGATTTTGGAAGGAATACTCGATTATATATAATTTATTTAAGGTTATCAGGTGGGGGATCAAAAAAATATGGAGTGATTTTGGATCCTTATATATTGGGAGCCTAGTAGCAATCCGAAAAATAGAGAGCATATTGCGAGGCTCTTAGAGGGTGTTTTAGGGAGGAGTGCTCGATTGTATATAATTCACTTAAGGTTATCAGATGGGGGTTCAAAAAAAATTAGGAGTGATTTTGGCTCCCTAAATTAGGGAGTCTAGTAGTAATCCCAAAAATAGAAAGCATATTGCAAGGCTCTTAGAGGGTGTTTTTGGTAGGAATGCTCGATTATGTATAATTTACTTAAGGTTGTCGGGTGGGGGTTCAAACAAAATATTGAGCGATTTTGGCTATCTAAATATAAGGAGTCTAGTAGTAATCCCAAAAAATAGAGAGCATATTGCGAATCTCTTAGAGAGTATTTTAGGGAGAAGTGCTCGATTATATATAATTTACTTAAGGTTGTCGGGTGGAGGTTCAAAAAAAATATGGAACGATTTTGTCTCCCTAATTAGGGATTCTAGTAGCAATCCCAAAAATAGAGAGGCATATTGTGAGGCTCTTAGAGGGTATTTTAGGGAGGAGTACTTGATTTATATACAATTTAGTTAATTTTTAGGGTGTTTTTGGAAGGCAATGGCAAAGCTCTTAGAGGGTATTTTTGGTAGGAATGTTCGATTATATATAATTACTAAATATTATCGGATGGGGGTTCAAAAAAAATTTAGAGCTATTTTGGCTCCCTAAATATAGGGAGCCTAGTAGTAATCCCAAAAATAGGGAGCATATTACAAGGCTCATAGAAAGTATTTTGGGGGCTCGATTGTATATACTTTACTTAAGGTTAACGGGTGGGGGTTCAAAAATAATATGGAGCTGTTTTGGCTAACTAAATATAGGGAGTCTAGTAGCAATCCCAGAAATAGAGAGTATATTGCGAGGCTCTTAGAGGGTGTTTTAGGGAGGAGTGCTCGATTGTATATAATTTACTTAAGGTTATTGGGTGGACATTCAAAAAAAATATGGAGCAGTTTTGGCTACCTATATATAAGGAGTCTAGTAGTAATTCCAAAAATTGACAAGCATATTGCGAGGCTCTTAGAGGATATTTTAGGGAGGAGTGCTTGATTTATATATAAATTACTTAAAATTTTAGGTTGTTTTTAGGAGGCAATGGCGAGGCTCTTAGAGGGTGTTTTTGGGAGGAATACTCGATTGTGTATAATTTACTTAAGGTTGTCGGGTGGGGGTTCAAAACATATATAGAGTGATTTTTACTCCATAAATATAGAGAGTCCAGTAACAATCCCAAAAATAGAGAGCATATTACGAGACTTATAGAGGGTGTCTTAGGAAGGAGTACTCGGTTTTATATAATTCACTTATGGCCGTTCGTTGGGTATTCAAAAAAAATATGGTATTGTTTCGGCTCCCTAAATATAAGGAGTCTAGTAGCATTCCCAAAAATAAATAGCATAAATCGAGGCTCTTAGATGGTATGTTAGGGAGGATTGCTCGATTGTATATAATTTACTTAAGGTTGTCGGGTGGAGGTTCAAAAAAAATAAGTAGTGGTTTTATCTCCATTAATATATGGAGTCTAGTGGTAATCCTAAAAATAGAGAGCACATTCCGAGACTATTAGATGGTGTTTTTGGGAGGAATACTCGATTGTTTATAATTTACTTAAGGTTGTCGGGTGGGGGTTCTAAAAAAATATGGAGCAGTTTTAGCTCCTTAAATATAGGAAGACTTGTCGCAATCCCAAAAATAGAGAGCATATTGCGGGACTCATAGAAGGTGTTTTAGGGAGGAGTGCTCGATTGTATATAATTTACTTAAGGTTATCGGGTAGGGGTTAAAAAAAAATAATGATCAATTTTGGCTCCCAAAATAAAGGGAGTCTAGTACCAATCCCAAAAATAAAGAGGCATTTTGCGAGGCTCTTAGAGGGTATTTTAGGGAGGAGTGCTTGATTTATATATAATTTATTTATGATTTTTGGGTGTTTTTGGTAGGCAATGGCGAGGCTCTTAGAGGGTGTTTTTGGGAGGAATACTCAATTGTGTATAACTTACTTAAAATTATCGAAAGGGGGTTCAAACAAAATATAAAGCGATTTTGACTCCTTAAATATAGAGAGCCTAGTAGCAATCCCAAAAAAAAGATAGCATATTGCGAGACTATTAGAGGGTATTTTAGGATAGAGTGCTCAATTGTATATAATTTACTTAAGGTTATCGGGTGGGGGTTCAAAAAAAATATGGAGAGGTTTTGGCTTCTTAAATATAGGGAGTCTAGTAGCAATCCTAAAAATAGAGACACATATTGCGAGGCTCTTAGTGTGTGTTTTAGGGAGAAGTACTTAATTTATATATAATTTACTTATGATTTTTGGGTGTTATTGGTAGGCAATAGCGAGGCTCTTAGTGGGTGTTTTGGGAGGAATGCTCGATTGTATATAATTTACTTAAGGTTGATGGGTGGGGATTCAAAAAAAATATGGAGCGACTTTGTCACCCTAAATATAGGGAGTCTAGTAGCAATCCAAAAAATAGAGTGCATATTGCGAGGCTCTTTGAGGGTATTTATCGAAGGAGTGCTTGATTTTATATAATTTACTTAAGGTTATCGGGTGGGGGTTCAAAAAAGATATATAGCGGTTTTGCCTCCCTAAATATAGGGAGTCTAGTAGTAATCCCAAAAATAGAGAGCAAATTGCGAGGCTATTAGATTATATTTTTTGGAGGAATGCTTGATTTTATATAACATACATAAGGTTGTCAAGTGGGGGTTCAAAAAAAATATGAAGTGGTTATGGCTCCCGAAATATAGGGAGTCTCGTAGCAATCCAAAAAATAGAGAGCATATTGCAAGACTCTTAATGGGAGTTTTAGAGAGCAGTGCTCGATTGTATATAATTTACTTAACGTTATCGGGTGGGGTTTCAAAAAAAATATGGAGTGATTTTGGCTCCCTAAATATAAGAAGTCTAGTAAGTAATCACAAAAATAAATAGATATATTACGAGGTTCTTAGAGGGTGTTTTAGAGAGGAGTGCTTGATTCATATATAATTTACTTATGATTTTAGGGTATTTTTGGGACGCAATGGCGATGCTCCTAGATGGTGTCTTTGGGAGGAATGCTCAACTGTATATCATTTACTTAAGTTTATCGGGTGGGAATTCAAACAAAATATGGAACAGTTTTGGCTCCCTAAATATAGAGAGTCTAGTAGCAATCTCAAAACAAATAGAGCATATTGCGAGGTTCTTCGAGGGTATTTTAGGGTGGATTGCTTAATCGTATATAATTTACTTAAGATTGTCGGGTGGGGGTTCAAAAAAAATATGGAGCGGTTTTGGCTCCTTAAATATAGGGAGTCTAGTTGCAATCCTAAAAATAGACAAGCATATTGCGAGGCTCGTAGACGGTGTTTTAGGGAGGAGTGCTTGATTTATATATAATTTTCTTATGATTTTTGGATATTTTTGAGAGGAAATGTCAAGGCTCTTAGAGGATGTTTTTGTGAGTAATGCTCGATTGTATATAATTTATTAAGGTTGACGGGCGAGGGTTCAAAAAAAATATAGAGCGGTTTTTACTCCCTAAATATATGGAGCTAGTAGCAATTCCAAAAATAAAAAGCATATTACTAGCCTTTTAAAGGGTGTTTTAGGAAGGAGTGCTTGATTATATATAATTTACTTAAGGTTGTCGGGTGGGTGTTTAAAAAAAAATATGGAGCGGTTTTGGCTTCCTAAATATAAGGAGTCTAGTACCAATCCCAAAAATAGAAAGGCATACTGTGAATCTCTTAGAGGGTGTTTTTGGGGGAAGTTCTTGATTTATATATAATTTACTTATAATTTTAGGGTATTTTTGGGAGGCAATGGCGAGGCTCTTAGAGGGTGTTTTTTAGAGGAATGATCGATTATATATAATTTACTTAAGGTTGTTGGGTGTGGGTTCCAAAATAATATGGAGAAGTTTTGGCTCCCTAAATATAGGGAGTCAAGTAGCAATTCTAAAAATAGAGAGTACATGGCGAGTCTCTTAGAGGGTGTTTTAGGAAAGAGTGCTTGATTATATATATTCACTTAAGGTTGTCGGCTGGGGGTTCAAAAAAAATATAAGGCGGTTTTGGCTTCCTAAATATAGGGAGTGTAGTAGCATTCCCAGAAATAGATAAAATATTGTGAGGCTCTTAGAGGGTGTTTCAGGGAGGAGTGCTCAATTGTAATTAATTTACTTAAGGTTGTCAGGTCGGGGTTCAAAAAAAATATAGAGTGGTTTTGGCTCCGTAAATATTGGGAGTCTAGTAGCAATCCCAAAAATAGAGTGCATATTGCGAGGCTATTAGAAGGTGTTTTCAAGAGGAATGATCGATTGTATATAATTTATTTAAGGTATTCGGGTGGGGGTTTAAAAAAAATATAAAGTCATTTTGGCTCCCTAAATATAGGGAGTTTTGTAGCAATCCCAAAAATAAAGAGCATATTAGGCTCTCAAAGGGTGTTTTTGGGAGAAGGGCTCGATTGTATATAATTTACTTAAGGTTGTCGGGTGGGAGTTCAAAAAAATATGGAGCAATTTTGGCTCCCTAAATATAGGGAGTCTAGTAGTAATCCTAAAAATAGAGAGCATATTAAAAGGCTCTTAGAGGGTGTTTTTGGTAGGAATGCTCGATTGTGTATAATTTATATAAGATTATCGGGTGGCGGTTCAAACAAAATGTCGAGCGGTTTTGGCTTTCTAAATATAGGGAGTGTAGAAGTAATCCAAAAAAATAGAGAGCATATTGTGAGGCTCTTATAGAGTGTTTTAGGGAGGAGTGCTCGATTGTATATAATTTACTTAAGGTTAACGGGTGGGGGTTCAAAAAAAATATAGAGCAATTTTGGCTCCTTAAATATAGGGAGTCTAGTACCAATCCCAAAAATAGAGAGGCATATTGCGAGTCATTTAGAGGGTATTTTAGGGAGGAGTGCTTGATTTATATATAATTAACTTAAGATTTTATGGTGTTTTTGGGAGGCAATGGTGAGGCTCTTAGAGGGTGTTTTTCGGAGGAATGTTCGATTATATATAATATACTAAAGATTATCGGGTGGGGGTTTAGAAGCAATTTTGGCTCCCTAAATATAGGGAGTCTAGTAGCAATCCCAAAAATAGGGAGCATATTGCGAGGCCCTTAGAAAGTCTTTTAAGGAGGATTGCTTGATTGTATATAATTTAGTAATAATTATCGGGTAGGAGCCTTGAGAAATTAGGAGCGATTTTGGCTCTATAAATTTAGGGAGTCTAATAGCGATCCCAAAAATAAGGAGGCAATAACGAGGCACATTTAAGATATTTTTGGGAGGAATGCTCGATTGTATAAAATTTATTTAAGATTGATGGGTGGGGGTTCAAAAAAAATATAGAGCTATTTTGGCTCCATAAATGTTGGAAGTCTACTAGCAATCCCAAAAATAGAAAGCATATTGCGAGGCTCTTAGAGGGTATTTTAGGGAGGAGTGCTCGATTATATATAATTTACTGAAGGTTGTCGGGTGGTCATTCAAAAACTATATGGAGCGGTTTTGGCTACCTAAATATAGGGAGTGTAGTAGAAATCCTAAAAATAAAAATGCATATTGCGAGACTCTTAGAGGGTATTTTAGGGAGGAGTACTTGATTTATATATAATTTACTTAAAATTTTAGGATATTTTTAGGACGAAATGGCGAGGCTCTTAGAGGGTTATTTTGGGAGGAATGCTCGATTGTATATAATTTAATTAAGGTTATAGGATAGGGGTTCAAAAAAAATATGGAGCGCTTTTGGCTCTATAAATATAGGGAGTCTAGTAGCAATCCCAGAAATAGAGAGCAAATTACGAGGCACTTGGAGGGTGTTTTAGGGAGGAGTGTTTATTGTATATAATTCACTTAAGGTTGTCCGTTGGGTATTCAAAAAATATATAGAGCGATTTTGGCTCCCTAAATATAGGGAGTATAGTAGCATTCCCAAAAATAGAGAGTATATTGTGAGTCTCTTAGATGGTATTTTAGGGAAGAGTGCTCGATTGTATAGAACTTACTTAAGGTTATCGGGTAGGGGTTCAAAAAAAATATGGAAATGTTTTATCTCCCTAAATATATGGAGTCTAGTAGTAATCCCAAAAATAAAGGGCATATTGCGTGGATATTAGATGGTATTTTTGGGAGGAATGCTCGATTGTTTATAATTTACTTAAGGTTGTCAAATAGGGGTTTAAAAAAAATATGGAGTGGTTTTGGCTCCATAAATATAGTGAATCTAGTAGCAATCCCAAAAATAGTGACCATATTGTGAGGCTCTTGGAGGGTGTTTTAGGGAGGAGTTCTCGATTGTATATAATTTACTTAAGGTTGTCGGGTGTGGGTTTAAAAAAAATACAGAACGATTCTGGCTCCCAAAATAAAGGGAGTCTAGTAGCAATCCTAAAAATCGAGAGGCATATTGCAAGGTTCTTAGAGGGTGTTTTAGGGAGGAGTGCTTGATTCATATATAATTTACTTATAATTTTAGGGTATTTTTGGGAGGCAATGGTAAGGATCTTTAAGGGTGTTTTTTGGAGGAATGCTTGATTGTGTATAATTTACTTAAAGTTGTCAGATAGGGGTTCAAGCAAAATATGGATCGATTTAAGCTCCCTAAATATAGGGAGTCAAGTAGCAATCCTAAAAAATAGATAGCATATTGTGAGGCTCTTAGAGAGTGTTTTAGGAAGGAATACTCAATTATATATAATTTACTTAAGGTTGCCGGGTTGGGTTCAAAAAAAATATGAACCGGTTTTTCTTCTTAAATATAGGGTGTTTAGTAGCAATCCTAAAAATAGAGATGCATATTGCGAGGTTCATAGAGGGTGTTTTAGGGAGGAGTGCTTGATTTATATATAATTTACTTATAATTTTTGGGTATTTTAATTAGGAATGGCGAGGCTTTTAGAGGGTATTTTTGGGAGGAAAACTCGATTGTATATAATTTACTTAAAGTTGACGGGTGGGGGTTAAAATAAAATATGGAGAAGCTTTGACTACATAAATATAGGGAGCCTAGTAGTAATCCCAAAAATATAGAGCATATTGCGAGGCTCTTAGAGGGTATTTTAGGGAGGAGTGCTCGATTGTATATAATTTACTTAAGGTTGTCGGGTGGGGGTTCAAAACAAATATGGAGCGATTTTTCCTTCCTAAATATAGGGAGTCTTGTAGCAATTCCAAAAATAGATAGGCATATTACGAGGCTCTTAGAAGGTGTTTTGGGGAGGAGTGCTTGATTTATAAATTATTTACTTTTGATTTTAGGGTATTTTTGAGAAGCAATAGCGAGGCTCTTAAAGGGTGTTTTAAGGAGGAATGCTTGATTGTGTATCATTTACTTAAGTTTGTCAGGTGGGGGTTAAAACAAAATATAGAGCAGTTTTGGCTTCCTAAATATAGAGAGTCTAGTAGCAATCCTAAAAAATAAAGAGCATATTGTGAGGGTGTTTAGGGAAGAGTGCTTAATCGTATATAATTTACATAAGGTTGTCGGGTGGGGGTTCAAAAAAAATATAGAGCGGTTTTGATTCCTTAAATAAAGGGAGTCTAGTAGCAATTCTAAAAATAGACAAGCATATTGCGAGGCTCTCAGAGGGTGTTTTAGGGATGAGTGCTTGATTTATATATATTTTACTTATGATTTTTGGGTGTTTTTGGGAGGAAGTAGCGAGACTTTTAAAGGGTGTTTTTGTGAGTAATGTTCGATAGTATACAATTTACTTAAGGTTGACGGGCAGGGGTTCCCTAAATATAGGGAGCTAGTAGCAATTCCAAAAATAGAGGGCATATTACTAGGCTCTTAGAAGGTGTTTTAGGAAGGAGTTCTTGATTGTATATAATTTACTTAAGGTTATCGTGTAGGCATTCAAAAGAAATATGGAGCAGTTTTGGCTTTCTAAATATAAAGAGTCTAGTAACAATCCCAAAAATAGAAAGGTATATTGCGAATCTCTTAGAGGGTGTTTTTGGGAGGAGTGCTTGATTTATATATAATTTATTTATGATTTTATTGTGTTTTTGGGAGGCAATGGCGAGGCACTTAGAAGGTATTTTTTGGAGGAATGCTCGATTTTATATAATTTACTTAAAGTTGTCGGGTGTGGGTTCAAAAATAATATAGAGTGGCTTTGAATCCCTAAATATAGGGAGTCTAGTAGCAATCCTAAAAATGAAGAGTATATTACGAGTCTCTTAGAGGGTATTTTAGGGAAGAGTTCTCGATTATATATAATTCACTTAAGGTTATCGAGTGGGGGTTCAAAAAAAATATGGGGCAATTTTGGCTCCCTAAATATAGGGAGTCTAGTAATAATCCTAAAAATAGAGAGCATATTACGAGGCTCTTAGAGGGTGTTTTTGGGAGGAGTGCTCGATTGTATATAATTTACTTAAGGTTGTCAGGTCGGGGTTCAAAAAAATAATAGAGCAGTTTTGGCTCCCTAAATATAGGGTGTCTAGTAGTAATCCCAAAAATAGAGTGCATATTGCGAGGCTATTAGAGGTTGATTTTAGGAGAAATGATCGATTGTATATAATTTATTTAAGGTATTCGGGTGGGGGTTCAAAAAAAATATAAAGCCGTTTTGGCTCCTTAAACATAAGGAGTCTAGTAGCAATCCCAAAAATAGAGAGCATATTAGGCTTTCAGAGGGTGTTTTAGGGAGGAGTGCTCGATTGTATATAATTTACTTAAGGTTTTCGGGTGGGTCTTCAAAAAAAATATGGTGCGATTTTGGCACGCTAAATATAGGGAGTCTAGTAGCAATCCCAAAAAAAGAAAGGAATATTGTGAGGCTCTTAAAGGGTATTTTAGGGAGGTATGCTTGATTTATATATAATTTACTTATGATTTTAGGGTATTTTTGGGAGGCAATGGTGAGGCTCTTAGTGGATGTTTTTTGGAGGAATGCTTAATTGTATATAATTTACTTAAGGTTGTCCGGTGGAGATTCAAGCAAACTATAAAACAGTTTTGGCTCCCTAAATATAGGGAGTCTAGTAGTAATCCTAAAAAATAGAGAGCATATTGGGAGGCTCTTAGGGGTGTTTTAGGAAGGAGTGCTCGATTGCATATAATTTACTAAAGGTTGTTAGGTGGGGGTTCAAAAAAAATGTGGAGCGGTTTTGCCTCCTTAAATATAGGGAGTCTAGTAGCAATCCCAAAAATAGAGAGCATATTGCGAGGCTATTAGAGGGTGTTTTTTGGAGGAATGCTCGATTGTATATAATTTACTTAAGTCAACTGGAGGTTCAAAAAAAATATAGAGCAATTTTGGCTCCTTAAAAATAAGGTGTCTAGTAGCAATCCCAAAAATAGAGAGCAATTTAGGCTCTTAGAGGGTATTTTAAGGTGGAGTGCTCGATTATATATAATTTACTTAAGATTGTCGGGTGGGGGTTCAAGAAAAATATGGAGTGGTTTCGGTTCCTTAAATATAGGGAGTCTAGCAGAAATTCAAAAAATAAAGAGACATATTATAAGGCTCTTATAGGGTATTTTAAGGAGAAGTGCTTGATTTATATATAATTTACATATGATTATAGAGTGTTTTTGCGAGGCAATGGCAAGGCTCTTAGGTGGTGTTTTTGGGAGGAATGCTCGATTACATATAATTTACTAAAGGTTATTGGGTAGGGGTTCAAAAAAAATAAAGAGCAATTTTGGCTACCTAAATATAGGGAGTCTAGAAGCAATCCTAAAAATAGAGAGCATATTGCGAGGCTCTTAGAAAGTGTTTTGGGAAAGAGTGCTCAATTGTATAATATTTTGTTATGATTATCAGGTGGAAGGCATGAGAAATTATTAGCAATATTGGCTCCCTAAATATAGGGAGTCTAGTAGCGATCCCAAAAATAAGGAGGAAATAGCGAGGCTCATATAAGGTGTTTTTGGAAGGAAAACTTGATTGCATATAATTTACATAAGGTTGACGGGTAGGGGGTCCAAAAAAATATCAAGCGGTTTTGTCTCTCTAAATATAGGGAGTTTAGAAGTAATCCTAAAAATAGAGAGCATATTGCGAAGCTCATAGACGATGTCTTAGGGAGGAGTACTCGATTATATATAATTTACTTAAGGTTATCGAGTGGGCGTTCAAAAAAAATATTGAGCGGTTTTGGCTACCTAAATGTAGAGAGTCTAGTAGCAATCCCAAAAATAGAAATACATATTGCGAGGCTCTTAGAAAATGCTTTAGGGAGGAGTTCTTGATTTATATATAATTTACTTATAATTTAATGGTGTTTTTGGGAGGCAATGGTGAGGCTCTTAAAGGGTGTTTTTAGAAGGAATGCTCGATTATATATAATTTACTTAAGATTGTCGGGTGGGGGTAAAAAAAAATTAAGGAGTGGTTTTGCCTCCATAAATATAAGGAGTCTATTAGCAATCCCAAAAATAGAAAGCATATTACGAGGCAATTAAATGGTATTTTTAGGAGCAATGCTCGATAATATATAATTTACTTAAGGTTCTCGGGTAGGGATTTAAAAAAAATATAGAGCGGTTTTGGCTCCCTAAATATAGGGAGTCTAGTAACAATCCCAAAAAATAGAGAGCATATTATGAGGCTCTTAGAGTGAGTTTTACGGAGGAGTGCTCAATTATATATAATTTACTTAAGGTTGTCTGGTGGGGGTTCAAAAAAAATATGGAGTGGTTTTGGCTCCTTAAATATAGAGAGTCTAGTAGCAATTCTAAAATTAGAGAGGCATATTTCTAGGCTCTTATAGGGTGTTTTAGGGAGGAGTGCTTGATATATATATATAATTTACTTATGATTTTTGGGTGTTTTTGAAAAGCATTAGTGAGGATCTTAGAGGGTGAAAAAAATATGGAGCAGTTTTGGCTCCTTAAATATAGATAGTCTAGTAGTAATCCCAAAAATAGAGAGCATATTGCGACTCTCTTAGAGGGTGTTTTAGGAAGGAGTGCTCGATTGTATATAATTTACTTAAGGTTGTCGGGTGGGGGTTCAAAAAAATATGGGGTAGTTTTGGCTCCCTAAATATAGGGAGTCTAATAGCATTCCCAAAAATAGAAAGCATATTGTGATTCTCTTAAAGGGTGTTTTAGGAAAGAGTACTCAATTGTATATAATTTACTTAAAGTTGTCGGGTGGGTATTAAAAAAATAAAAGGTGCGGTTTTAGCTCCCTAAATATAAGGAGTCTATTAGAAATCCCAAAAATAGAGAGCATATTGCGAGGCTATTAAAAGGTGTTTTTTGGATGAATGCTCAATTATATATAATTTACTTAAGGATGTCGGGTGGATGTTGAAAAAAAATATAGAGTATTTTTGGCCCTTTAAATATAGGGAGTCTAGTAGTAATCCCAAAAATAGAGAGCATATTAGGCTCTTGGAAGGTGCATTAGGGAGGAGTGCTCGATTGTATATAATTTACTTAAGGTTGTCGGGTGGGGGTTCAAAAAAAATATGGAGCTATTTTGGCTCCCTAAATATAAGGAGTCTAGTGGCAATCCCAAAAACTAAAGAGCATATTGCGAGGCTCTTAGAGAGTATTTTAGGGAGGAGTGCTTAATTTTATATAATTTACTTAAGGTTGTCGGGTGGGGATTCAAAAAAAATATAGAACGGTTTTGGCTCCTTAAATACAGGAAGTCTAGTAGTAATCCCAAAAATAGAGAGGTATATTGCGAAGCTCTTAGAGGGTATTTTAGGAAGGAGTGCTTGATTTATATATAATTTACTTATGATTTTAGGGTATTTTTGGGAGGCAATGGCTAGTCTCTTAGAGGGTGTTTTTGGAAGGAATGCTCGATTATGTATAGTTTACTTAAGGTTGTCAGGTGGGGTTCAAACAAAATATAGAGCAGTTTTTGCTCCCTAAATATAGGGAGTCTAGTAGCAATCCCAAATAATAGAAAGCATATTGTGAGCCTCTTAGAGAGTACTTTAGGGAGGAGTGCTCGATTGTATATAATTTATTTAAGGATGTCGGGTGGGGGTGCAAAAAAAATATGGATTGGTTTTGGCTCCTTAAATATAGGAAGTCTAGTAGCAATCCCAAAAATAAAGAGGCAAATTGCAAGGGTCTTAGAGGGTATTCTATGGAGAAGTGCTTGATTTATATATGATTTTAGAGTGTTTTTGGGAGGCAATTATGAGGCTCTTAGAGGGTGTTTTTGGGAGGAATGATCGATTATATATAATTTACTAAAGATTATCCGGTGGGAGTTAAAAAAAAATATCAAGCAATTTTAGCTCCCTAAATATAGGGAGTCTAGTAGCAATCTCAAAAATAAAGAGCATATTGCGAGCCACTTAGAAAATATTTTAGGAAGGAGTGCTCGATTGTATATATTTTAGTTATAATTATTAGGTGGGAGCCTTGAGACATTGGGAGCGATTTTGGCTCCCCAAATATAGGCCGGGAGTCTAGTTTCAATCCCAAAAATAAGGAGGCAATGGCGAGTCTCATATAAGGTGTTTTTGGGAGGAATGCTCTATTGTATATAATTTACTTAAGTTTGACGAATGGGGGTTTAAAAAAGTTATATAGCGGTTTTGGCTCCCTAAAAATAGGGAGTCTAGTAGCAATCCCAAAAATAGAGAGCATATTGCGAGGCTCTTAGAAGGTATTTTAGGGAGGAGTGCTCGATTGTATATAATTTATGTAAGGTTGTCGGGTGGGCGTTTAAAAAAATATGGAGCGATTTTGATTACCTAAATATAGGGAGTTTAGTAGCAATCCCAAAAATAAAAAGGCATATTACAAAGCACTTACAAAGTGTTTTAGAAAGAAGTGCTTGATTTATACATAATTTACTTATGATTTTTGGTTGTTTCTGGGAGGCAATGGCAATGCTCTTAGAGGGTATTTTTACGAGGAGTGTTCGATTGTTTATAATTTACTTAAGGTTATCGTGTGGGGCTTCAAAAAAAATATGGTGCGATTTTGGCTCTATAAATATAGGGAGTCTAGTAGCAATCCCAAAAATAGAATGCATATTGCGAGACTGTTAGAGGGTGTTATTGGGAGGAGTGCTCGATTGTATATAATTCACGTAAGGTTGTCCTATGGGGATTCAAAAAAAATATGAAGCGATTTTGGCTCCCTAAATATATAGAGTCTAGTAGTAATCCCAAAAATACAGAGTACATTGCGAGGCTTTTAGAGAGTATTTTAGGGAGGAGTGCTCGATTGTATATAATTTACTTAAGGTTGTCAGGTGGGGGTTCAAAAAAAATATGGAGCAGTATTGCCTTTCTAAATATAGAAAGTCTAGTAGCAATCCCAAAAATAGAGAGCATATTACAAGGCTATTAGATGATGTTTTATCGAGAAATACTCGATTGTATATGATTTACTTAAGGTTATTGGGTGGGGGTTCCAAAAAAATATAGAGCTGTTTTCGCTCTCTAAATAAAGAGAGTCTAGTAGCAATCCCAAAAATAGATAGTATATTAAGAGACACTTAGAGAGTGTTTAAGGGAGTTGTGCTCAATTGTATATAATTTACTTAAGGTTGTCAGGTGGGGGTTCAAAAAACATATTGTGCGATTTTGGCTCCTTAAATATAAGTAGTCTAGTAGCAATCTCAAAAATAGAGAGGCATGTTGTGAGGCTCTTAGAGGGTGTTTTAAGGAGGAGTGCTTGATTTATATATAATTTACTTATGATATTAGGGTGATTCTGGGAGGCAGTGGCGAGGCTCTTAGAGGGTGTTTTTGGAAGGATTGCTCGATTGTATATAATTTACTTAAGGTTGTCGGGTGGGGGTTCAAAAAAAATATAGAGCGATTTTGGCTCTATAAATATAGGGAGTCTAGTAGCATTCCCAAAAATAGAGAGCATATTGTGAGGCAGTAAGAGGTTCTTTTGGGAAGGAGTGCTTGATTATATATAATTCACTTATGGTTCTCCTGTCGGGGTTCAAAAAAAAATATGAAGCGGTTTTGGCTCCCTAAATATAGGAAGTCTAGTAGCAATCCAAAAAATAGAGTGTATATTATGAGGCTCTTAGAGGGTATATTTGGGATGAGTGCTTGAGTTATATATAATTTACTTATGATTTTAGGGACTTTTTGGGAGGCGATGACGAGGCACTTAGAGTGTGTTTTTGGAAGAAATACTCGATTATGTATAATTTACTTAAGGTTGTCGGGTAGGGGTTAAAAAAAAATATAGAGCTATTTTGGCTCCCTAAATATTAGGAGTCTAGTAGCAATACCAAAAAAAGAGAGCATATTACATGGCTCTTAGAAAGTATTTTAGGGAGGACTGCTCAATTGTATATAATTTAGTTATGATTATCGGGTGGGAGCTTTGAGAAATTGGGAACGATTTTAGCTCCATAAATATAGGGAGTCTACTAGTGATCCCAAAAATAAGGAGGCAATGGTGAGATTTATTTAAAATGTTTATGGGAGGAATGCTCAATTGTATATAATTTACTTAAGGTTGATGAGTAAGGGTTTAAAAAAAATATGGAGCGGTTTCGGCTCCCTAAATATAGAGAGTCTAGTAGTAATCCGAAAAATAGAGAGCATATTGTGAGTCTGTATGCGCGGAAAAAATGTACGGGTCGACTTTATTGCGCAAAACCAGATTACAAGTGTGGCCGGGACCCGGGTGGCTCGGGTGTAGCGAGTCCGGGTTGCGGCGAGTTTTGATCAGGGGATTTGTGGGAAAGATCTTCTGGAGGATCCCTTTGATCCGCGTCTCCACGTGGTGTTCGTGCGAGAGCTCTGAAGGAGTTGCCTAGGACAGGGGTTTTTACAGGGTGAGGGTTTTGGAGAGGCTAAGGAATGTCCACCGTTGCTTTGTCCCTTCCGTGCTTCGCGCTTTCTCGGCTAGGGGGTTTTCGGCTTCGTTCCTTGGTCTTCGCATCTTCCTCGTTCCTTGCTTGACCTCGGCGTCCTTGATCATCGGTTCGCGGTGTCGATCCTGCTTTTGGCGTTGGCTTTGGCTTCGGCTTTTTTTGGCTTTGGCTTGGCTCCGGCGTGGCTCTGGCATTTGCTTTGCTTCGGCGCTTGCACTTGGACGTAGCCAGGAGAGACTTGCGATTCTTTCGTTCTTCCGGACTTCGCATCGTATCGGCTAGAACGTGCGGTGCTTTTGCTCGTGGCCGTTGTAGTCGCTTGGCTTTGGCACTTGCGTTGCTTCGGCACGGGCTTTACTGGGGCTTTGCTTTTGCTTCTTGCATAGGCTTTAGCTTTAGCGTCAACTTGATCTTCTTCTTCGAACGACGTGGGCTACTTCTCCGGTGCTTTGACGGTTTGCGTGTCGGCTAGACTTCTCTTCTTCTCCGGGCTTCTTTGGTGTGATCGGAGTCGAAGAGTACTTTCAAAGATAGTGGGGGTAGCACCGATCTCCGTGCGACGGTTGTGGCGTCGGCTTTTGTTGATGAAGACGACGGGGGTAGCGACGGTCTCCGTGCGACGGTTGTAGCGTCGACTTTTGTTGATGAAGACAACGGGGGTAGCGACGGTCTCCGTGCGACAGTTGTAGCGTCGACTTTTGATGAAGACGGCGGGGGTAGCGGCGCTTCAGACGATCTGCTCCAGGCTTTCTTCTTCGTGGATGGCGCAGGCGTTTGTTGAAGATGACGGGGTGATGACGCTTCGTTTCTCTCCTCCGGGCTTTGGAGCTTGATCGGGATCGGGGATTTGTTGGAGTCAACGGGGTAGTGCCGCTCCGAGCTTCTTCTCCGGCCTTTGCTTCTGGCGTCTTCGGAGTCGAAGGGTCTTCTTCTCCGAGCTTTCTTCTTCGTGCACGGAGTTGAAGTCTTGATCTTCGTGTGCAAGGGTTTTCACGTTGATGAGGGCTTTCAGTAAGCCGATCCCGACGGGACAGGCTTGACCGTGCCTGGTGAAGCCTTGGGTCGATGAAGTAGCGTCTCCTCTTCTGCAGAGCTCCTGCGCTTCATCTTCAGTCTTCAACCATCCCCTTGAATCTTCCCCCACCCCCTCTATTTATAGGCAAAGGGGAGGGGAGAGAGATATAGGAACTTTTAGTTTTAAATCCCTTTTGTATCTCTCTCATAATTGCCCGGGATTTATTCATCCATTGATGAGGGGAATAACATTTATTTGTTTTTCTTTTCTGGCGATGCAATTATGGCTGGATTTCGCACACGAAATCGATGGCGATCGGGCGTTTCTTCTTGTGCGTCGGATCGAGGGATCGGCGCAGATCTGCGTGTGTGCAGATGTCATACGCAACCTCCCCCCGCGCATGGCGGTATTTATTTCCTTTTCTTCCTTTTCTTTCCTTTTCTTTCCTTTCCTTTTCTTTTCTTTCCCTTGCAAGGCCGGCCCCCTTTTTTTTTTTTCTTTTCTTTTCTTTCTTTTTTTTTTCTTTTCTTTCCTTTTCTTTTCTTTCCTTTCTTTTCTTTCTTTCTTTCTATTCTTTCCTTGCATGCAAGGCCGGCCACCCCCCCTAAAGGGGTTCGGTCTTGTAGTAGGGGGCCGGGTGGGCCCCACTTGAGGATGGGCCCACCGCCCCCCCTTGTTGGGTGCAAATCGGGTCCAAGTCGTCGAGTTTGCATCCATGTAGGGGCCTTCGAGTCGGGTCCGGGTCCGAGCGCGTCAGGTTTGCATCCACGTAGGGGCATTCGAGTCGGGTCCGGGTCCGAGCGCGTCGGGTTTGCATCCACGCAGGGGCATTCGAGTCGAGTCCGGGTCCGAGCGCATGTCGGGTCTGCATCCACGTAGTTGCACGCAAGTCGGGTCCGGGTTAGACACAATTTGTGTGTTTACAAATGCCCCCTCAAGGACGAGTGCGCCGGCGGAAATGCGGAGTACTTGCGTACGTAGGAAACGCACAGCACTTGTCCTTGATTTCTTTTGTGGACAGGGTTGGGGCTTATTTAAGAGCCACTACCCTTTTCGTCCAATGCCTTATTCTTGCGGAGGGCTTGAACTTGGAGACCGCCGTCGGAAAAGTGCTGTTTGGGGTTGCACGCGACTTGCTCCGTCTTCCCGGTGTCGCCTCTTTCGTCGGCGGCGGCGATGGTGCGCGGTGTTTGAAGACAAAGGCTTCTTCTTCGGCTTGGAGACAATGGATCCTTTGGTGGCTTGGAGACGAAGGCTCTTCTTCGGCGGTTTGGAGACGAAGGATCCTTTGGCGGCTTGCGGAGATGAAGAACTTGGGGACGAAAGCTTCCGTCGACTTGAGACGAGGACTTCTTCGATGCTTGGAGACCGTTGCACGATGCCTAGAGGCGGCTCGGGAAGGACGGGCGCACGAGGATGGCCACGGTGTATCTCGACGGAGGACTGTTGTTCCTTGTGCGGTGCGGGAGCGCGATGGCCCTTGCTAGGGTTTTGATCATTCTTCTCGTTGCGGACTTCCTCTTTCTTTGAAGACGGCGCGAATGTCGACGGCGACCGTTGCACGACGTCCGAAGGCGACTTAGGAGAGACGGGAGCGTGAAGACGAAGGAAACACATCTTGACGGAGTCCCATGGCGGCGCGTGGCTGTGGCAGGCCGGCGGGGGCTGGCGTCAGGTGGTGTCGGGCCACAGGATCCGGCCGGGCACAGGCGCAGGTGCGGTGGCCGGGGCGCAGGCAGGCGGTGGACGCAGGTCGGACGCGGGGTGGAGATGGCAGCCCTTGTGGGGGCTGTGGGCTCTAAAAGGAGAGAGGAGGGGGGCTGCGGTTTGGCACAGGAAAGATCCGGCCGTGTGCGGGTGCTGGACTGCGGCTCCACCTCATCTCTTCTTTCCTTTCTCTTCTTCTCTTTCTTTCTTTCTTTTTTTTTTCTTTCCATTTCTCTGTTCCGTCCCTTTTTTTTCTTTCCTTTTTCCTATGTTCCGTCCTTTTTTTTTTCTTTCCTTTTTCTTTTTCTTTTCCCGCTTGCTCTTTTTTTTTGTTCGCTCAGCACAGCAGCAGCAGCAGCGGTGGCTCGCGAAGGTGGCGGGGCGAGCACGTGGGTCGCGCTGGGTCCACGAAGGAGGCGGCACGCGGGGTCGAGACGGGGGCGACGCGCGGGTGCAGCACGGGGCCGGACGCAGGCGGCGCAGGGTGCAGGGCCGGAGGCCGGTCGACGTGCGGGCGGTTAGGCGTGGGCGGCGCTGGGTGCAGGGCCGGAGGCCCGCCGGCGTGCGGGCGCGCGAGGCAGGCGGGCGCAGCGGTGGCCGGGGCTGGGTGATGTGCAGACCCCGGGGGCGCAGCTGTGCGGGCGCCGGCTTGGGGCGCCGCGGCGGCGCAGGCGGGCGACTGGCAGGCTGCGGTGCGAACGGCGGTCGGAGATGGGCGCAGAGGCCAGGAGGTCGCGGCTCCGATCCGGGCGCGTCTCCTCCCCCCTCCGGTCGTGTAGGAGAAGGAGGGGGGCTGCGGCCCCCCCCCTTTTCTTTCCTTTTGTGTCGGATGCCAATTGGGGAGAGGAGTTGCGGGCCCCGGCTGCTGCTGCTGCTGCTTGTTTGTTTGTTTTTTTTTTTTTGGCTTGCAAAGGCAGTAGCAGAGGTGGCGCAAAGGCTGCGGACGCGGGTTATGGCGCGGGCGGCATGGGGCGCACGCGGGCGACTGTCGCAGGCGAGGCGCGGGTGGCGCCTGGTGCAGCGCGGGTGGCGCCTGGTGCAGTGTGGAACGAGGCAGCGGTGGCCTGCAGCTTTGGGTGCGGGGCGCAGCGCTGGGCACGGAGGCCGGGGTGCCGGCGAGCGGTGGTGGCCGGGGCACGAAGCGTAATTGCGGCACAGCACGCGGGGTCGAATGGCGTGGGCCGAGCTGCGGGCGGCACGTGTACGTGGCGCAGGCAACGGTCGTGCGGAGAGGTGCCGGTGCGGCATAGGCGGGCGGTGGCCAGGCTTCAAGCGGCGCGAGTGGTGTGCGGACACCGTGCGGCGCAGGGGTGCCTCGAGCGGGTTGGCGAAGGCTATGGCTCCGGCCTGGTGGCGAGTGCAAGCCCCAAGTGGTGGCCGGCTGCATAGCTCAAGCAACGCAAGTTCCAACACGGGCGGAGCGGTGGGCGCGAGGCTGGAATAGTTGGCCGGCACGGGTGGTGTCGACGCGGGTAGTGTGCGGACCCTGGGGGTGCGGTGCAGGCTCCAGCTTAGTCGGGGCTCCACGATCGGTTAAGAGAAGAAGGGGCTGTGGGACCCCTTTTTTTTTTGCTCGGCTTCTCCACCAGACTTGACTTGCTTCCGCTTGCGTCTTTTCAGGATTCGAGCTTCGAGAGTTTGGCTTCGCCAGGGTGAGTTGCTGAGGACCTCTCATATGGGAGTGGCGCCTTCCCTTCCCCTTGTGCCTCTTCAGGATGCGAGCTTCGAAGATTTTGGCTTCGCCGGGGTGAGATGCTGAGGACTTCTCCTACGGGAGTGGCGCCTTCGCTTCCCCTTGTGCCTTTTCAGGATGCGAGCTTCGAAGATTTTGACTTCGCCGGGATGAGATGCTGAGGACTTCTCCTACGGGAGTGGCGCCTTCGCTTCCCCTTGTGCCTCTTCAGGATGCGAGCTTCGAAGATTTTGGCTTCGCCGGGGTAAGATGTTGAGGACTTCTCCTACGGGAGTGGCGCCTTCGCTTCCCCTTGTGCCTCTTCAGGATGCGAGCTTCGAAGGTTTTGGCTTCGCCGGGGTGAGATGCTGAGGACTTCTCCTACGGGAGTGATGCCTTCGCTTCCCCTTGTGCCTCTTCAGGATGCGAGCTTTCGCTTGACCCGGTGGGGTGTCGACTCCTGGCCTCGGGGGGACATTTAGTACCTCTGCGTCTTTAAGACAAAGGATTCTTTGGCGGCTTGGAGGTGGAGGACTTATCGATGGTTTGGAGATGAAGACTCGCTTGGCAGCTCGGAGGTGGAGGAATCTTCGACGGCTTGGAAACGAAGGCTCCTTCGACGGCTTGGACTCGAAGGGTTCTTCAGCGGAGTGTTGTCGCCTTCTTGGTGCAGGAGCGTAATGACAACGGCACGGCGAGAGGACAAGACGAAGCCGAGTGTGGTGACGCTCGCTTGGTGCAAGGATGAGCCGGAGACTTCAGAGGCCAGGGAAGGTAGCTCTTTCGTCTCCTTTTTTTTTTTTTTTTTTTGAGGTCACGAAGGATACGGTCGTTGCCGATGTATCTGCCTATCTTTGGGTTACTACATTTGACTCCAGTGGCAGTCCCAATCCATCGGGTTTTTGTCTTTGAGGGACTGACGACCTTCGGATGGGCTCGAGCTTTTGCACGAGCCTGGCGGATTTCAAGGTGGATGACTTTTTACAGAGTAGACGCACACCTTCTTGGAGGGTGGTGAGCTACGTTGCTTACGACGGTCTTCGCTGGAGGATGCTTCCTTGGGCTTAGCTGCGACCGAGGGAGAGAGACGTCGGCTGTCGGGGCATCGCACGCTTGCTGTTGCAGACTTGGTTCGGATGCAGAAGAAGGTGGAGGCCGTTTGTGCATCGCTTCAAGAGTCGGAGTCCCGTTTGGGGAGAGCTCAAGCGATCGAGAAGACTTCTGGAGCAGAGCTTGCAAGGCGGCGTGAAGAGCTGACGAAGTGCTGGAAGCTGGTGGAGTGATCGAGAAGGCTTCCGGAGCGATCCTTGCGAAGCAGCGTGCATAGCTGGCAACGCGTCGGAAGTTGACGGCTTCTCTACCCCGGGAGTTGCAGCGCGTGTAGGCCGCAGGAGGTGAGCTGCTTCAGCGCCTCAAGGACTTTGACTTTCTTGTCAGCTTTTGATTTGCTAGCTGAACTTGTGGATCTGCACTCGTTTTTCTCTGGGCCGGCCTTCTTGGAACGATGTTGGGATTTTTTGTCTGGACTGAACCTTTGTAGGTTGCCTACGTACCCTACTGAGAGGGATCAAGTCGCACGTAGTTCGTTTATTCCCTTTTTTTTTTTTGGGCAAGGGGGGTAACCTTGTGCTAGGCAAAGTACCTTTTGAGGGACTTGCTGCTGGTAGGCAGAGTCGCCACTGGTTCGCAGCTGTCGCCCGTCTTCTTCGCTTCAATGTATTTAGAAGTGAAGACCTTCCTGACTGGAGTCTTGATGATTGCTGGAGTTTGACTGGAGTCGATGCCTTGGCGATTTGGAAGGATTTGTTCGCCGCTTTTGCAGAGACGAGCTTGAGCCTTTGTCAGGCGATGTGGTATTGCAGCTGAGGGTAGTGAACCCATGTGCGCCATGCTTTCTTTGCTGCGGCTGGATTTGAACATCAACTCGGTGGAGTTTTGCCCCCGAGTGTTTTCTGGCTTGATTGCGAGTTGCTCAGAGCTGGTGTACTCGGAAGACTCGGTTGAGCCCGAGACGTGCAACAGACCACGTAACGGTAGTGTCATCTCAGTGCTGAAGTTGGCCCCGAAGAATGATGACGCTGGTTCTTTTGCTGGAGTGGAAGGTGATCGTCCTGGTTTGCGAAGCCACTGAGGTACGAGCCGTAGGACTGAAGCAGCTTGAGCAGGCAATAGAACGCATCGCATCGAGCTTGATTTGAAGTTGATGTGAATTTTCCGTCTTGATGCTGGCGCTTCTTTGTCTTTGTGCACTGTCTGGCTGGAGGATGTCGCTAGTTTTGCAGGTGGAGAGGTTTTGTCCTTCGCAACTGCTTTGACTTTCTGGGCTGGTGGAGCCTTTACTGGAGGAGCTTCTGCAACGAAGTCTTTGGCCTTGTAAAACTTGGCATCAGTAAGGTGTGCTTTAGCCTTATTGAACAGCTTGCCGTTGGCAGCGATGCTTCTCCCCATGCTTTCGATGTTAATGCCGCTTCCTTCATCGTCTTTCCGGAGCACTTGGTGAACTTCTGTCATGCAGCAGGAGACCTTGAAGTTTTGATCAACTTCAAGGCAGAGATTGGGAAAGAACTCCTGGAGTGTCGTCAGCTTTGGACATATTTGTTGGAGAAGATTTTTCGGACTTGCTGGTGGTACTTCGGACGTCTTTCTTCCTGGAGCTTCATTCTTTTTCTTGAAGGACTTTCTTCTGGGGAGTTTTCTTGTCGCCCGGTCTTTTTTATGGTTAGCCAGACGTGCTATCCTGTAGCTCCATCGTCGTGGCCTTCTCCTTCGAGGCGCCATAGCCCGTGTGTTTTCATCAGTAAGATCTTTTTCACCAAGGTGAAGAACTGGTGCTGCGACTGAAGGCACTTCTTTGATCAGAAGGACTTACTCTTCTAGAGACTGTACCGATTCGTCTCCTGATCCCCAGCCAGTTGGCTTGACTTCTTCGTTTGGAATTGAAGGAGACCTGGAGTAGAGGACATAATAGCCAAATTTGCCCGATGGTTGGCCTAGCAGGTTGACTTCGGGGCTTATTTGTTCGTCTCTTGCTTTGAGCATGTGCCGGAATGTAGCTTTGTTTGGAAAAAGGAGTGCTTGCATGAGAGGCGGTTGCCCCCAAGACAGTAAGGATTTGGCCCTAGGTACTGAAAGAGCATGCCGTCGTCGTCTTCTTAGACTGCCCCCCTTCTTTGAGTCATTAACGGTGGACTGCCCCCCTTCTGCGAGGACTGACGGGGCTTCTTGCAACTCGTCGTCCGAAGTAGAAGTATCATCGTTGTCAATTTCGATGACGGAGATATGGTTGACGGTCACCATGGGTGGGTGGGCGGGTATTGAAACGACGTCCTCGACTGGCATTCCCAAACGATCGAACACCGACTTCTTCTTTGGTTGCTTGACTGGCCCGAGTCTTTCGAACACAGACGTGCGCTTTCGATTCGACCGGTTTTTACCACCTCTGATTTGCTTCTGGAGCAAGGCTTGGCATCGAGCCCGTCGTCGTCTTCTTCTGCTGTCGGGACGGCTGGGGTGGGTAGAGCGTGCATCGGAGATTGTCGATCCTTCAGCTGCTTCGTCTACCATCTTCGCCCCGATATAGTTCGAGGTGAAGGTCTTCTTTGTTGCGGTTCTGATGACCAACGGAGCTTGACTGGAGCCGATGCCTCGGCGGTTTGGGAGAATTTGTTCTCCGCTTTGAAATAACCGAGCTTGAGTTCTCGTTATCCCATGTGGAGTCACTGTTGGGGGAAGTGTGCCCATGGCGCTTTCTCCGTTGTAGCCGGCTTTGAACAACAACTTAGCCGTATTTTACCCCCAACTTCCTTTCGGCTTGAATCCAAGCTAATTGGGGTCGATGGATCCGATGGGTTTGCTCAGGTTCGGAGCTTTTGTCAGGCTAGGTAATGGCACCGTCATTTCTTGCAGAGTGAAGACATTGGCCTGAGATAACGACGGGGCCAGCTTCCTTGTCGGAGTAGAAGGCAATCGCTCGGATTTATGGAGCCACTGAGGCGCGAGACATAGGACTGGCGTCGCTTGGGCGGGCAACGGGGTATGTTGCACGGCTCTTGACTCGGAACTGATGCGCATCCATTGCCTAGGTTTCAGCGTTCCTTGGACCTTAAGTCTTGCCTCGTCAGAAGGTGGCATCGGATTCGCGGGAAGTGGCGTCTTGTCCTGCTTCACTTCTTCAATCTTTTGGGCTCGAGGGGCTTTAGCTGGAAGAACTTCCACGACTAGGCCCTTTGCTTGGTAGAACTTAGCGTCGGCCAAGTGTGCCTCGGCCTCGTTGAATGGCTTGTCGTCCGCAACTATGCACCTCTCCACGCCTTCTTCGTAGTACTTGAGACACTGGTGCTAGGTGGATACCACGATGCCATTTTCGTGCAGCCATGGTCTTCCTAATAGGAGGCGATATGACGTCTGGCAATCGATGATGTGGAAGAGGACCGTTGTATCCAGCGGGCCGATTGACAGCTTCAGGCGAATGATTCCGACGGTGGACTGTCCGCCCTGGTTGAACCCTTGAATGACCAACTGACTGGGCGAGAGCTGGTCGTTGGTGATGCCGAGTTGCCGCATTGTCTAGATAGGCATGATGTTGACGGTGGAGCCACAATCCAACAGGATTCGATTCACTGGCTTCTCCTTGATGTATCCCAAAACGTAAAGAGGCCGGTTGTGCAATCGCGTCCCGAGTTGCAGGTCCTCATCCGAAAAGGTCATCGTCGCATCACACGAGGCCACAGCTTTGCGCTTCTGGTCATCCTTCCTTTTCCTCTTGTAGCTATCTGGGTCGGCTAAGGCCGCAGCCATTGCTAGGCGAGCCTTCTTCGGGAGATGCAAAGCTTCTACGAGCGGCATATGCAGGATTGCTTCGTCGTGAGCGGCAGTGCCCCCTTTATCGGAACCGTCCCCCTCATCGGTGGAGTCGCCTTCTTCAAAAGTTTCGCTTTTGTTCTTTCCTTCCGACGCCTCGTGAACTTCGACCATGCAACAAGACACCCTGATGTGTTGGTCCACCTGGAGGAAGTGATCTAGGAAGAACTCTTGCAAGGTTGTCGGCTCTGGAAGGCTCTGCTGAAGGAGATCGTATTGGCTTGCTGGCGGCACTTTGAATGCCTTCCTCCCTGGAGTCTTGCTTTTCTTCTTGTAGGTCTTCCGCTTGGTGGACCTCCTCATCACACGGTCTTGCTTGAGCTTCTTTTCTTGCCATGGCTTTCGTCGCCGTGGTAGCATGACCCATGCTTCTTCGTCGGTGGATTCCCCTCCGCTAGGATGATGGTCGGCAGCAGCAACTGGTTCCCTCGAAGGCACTTGTTCTTCTGGAGGCTCTACTGGCTCGTCTTCTGACTCCCAGCCGGTGGGCTTGATTTCGTTGATTGAAACGGATGAAGGCATCGAATAGAGGACGTAGTAATTGAACCTCCCCGAGGACTGGCCCAGTAGACCGACTTCTGGATCTCCTTGCTCGTATCTCCTTTGGAGCGCTCGTTGGGATGTAGCACTGCTTGGAAGAGGTGCTGGCGTGAGCGATGATTGTCCCCGGGGCAGCGGCGTTTCCTCCTCGGTGAGCGCAGGAGCACATTGAGGTCGCTTCGAGACTTTCGGCTGGGAAGTTGACTTAGCAATTGGCGCTTGATGGTTGATGCGCAATTTGGGCACGCTTCACCGAGCAGCAACGAGTACCGACGAGAAGGAGCCGAAGGTGATGGACGTCATATTGGCCGTAGCAACCTCTCCGGAGTCGATCTCTATCTTTCCTTGCTATGCGAGCGTCATTATTTTCTCCTTGAAGATGAAGCATCTTTCGATGGGGTGACTTACCACTCGGTGATATTTGCAGAAGAGAGGGTCGTCAATGCGATGCATCTGCTCGGGCCTCTTCGAAGGAGGGAGCTCTATCATCTTCTCTTGCAGTAGCTGATCGAACATGGAGGAGACTTCCGAGTCCAGGAAGGGGTACTCCTTAGCTTCAAGCTCCTCGAGAGTCATCCTTTGTCTTGGTGGCGGAGGCAGCGGTATGGCGACGCCCTTCTTCTGATCTGGCTTGCCACCGATCTTGAGCGGCTTGGAGGTCAAAGCGACGTCAGCAACGTTGACTTGCTTTGGTTTTGGTGCCTGCGGCCTGTGGCCACCGAGGCTGGCGCTGGGGAGACGACTTCCACTGGGACGGGAACCGATGAGAGTGCTGGTGTACCTGCTTGAATCGTCGGAACAACCTCTGCAGGAGCGGGAGTTGAAGACGGAACTGGAGCGGTTACTGGAGAAGCGACGGGTTGGTCGACTGCTGCAGCGTCCTTTGTACTGAGCTTTTGAAGCAGAGCATTGATGTGACGATCCTTCTCCTCCATCAGCCGAGTAATCTGCGCCATGTGCTCGTTCATCTGCATGACTTGGAGCTGAAGAGCGGACGGAGGGTGGTGATGGAGAACGTCTCGGTATTGCATGTTCGCATCCTCGCCGTCGTCATCGGAGATGTAGTTACACCGACTTGCTTCTGGTTGATGATTGATGTTTTCCCCCCACAGAGGAGGTGCAATGTCCGCTGGAGAACCCGAACGGGCTCGGGGTTAGGGTTGGTCCTCCCCAAACTTCTAGACATGGACTCCAGGATCGAGGCTCGTTTCTTCATGTACCAGGGCCTCGTCGGCGCTTTGGCGAGCATCTTCCGCAAGAGTCCGAGTACGCCGAGTATAGACGCGTACCATCGGGGAAGGATCACCCTCCGGATTTGCTGGATCACCGTGTCGGAGTAGAGGAGACTCGGCGATTGGTGAGAGGCTTGGAGAAAATGCATCATTGTTTGTTCCGGCCATTGCAAACTTCAAGCAGCTTCTTCAGTCGTACGGATGAAAGGAGAAAAGGTCCCACCGGGCGTGCCAGAAATCTGTATGCGCAGAAAAAAGGTACGGGTCGACTTTATTGCGCAAAACCAGATTACCGTGTGGCCGGGACCCGGGTGGCTCGGGTGTAGCGAGTCCGGGTTGCGGCGAATTTTGATCAGGGGATTTATGGGAAAGATCTTCTGGAGGATCCCTTTGATCCGCGTCTCCACGTGGTGTTCGTGCGAGAGCTCTGAAGGAGTTGCCTAGGACAGGGGTTTTTATAGGGTGAGGGTTTTGGAGAGGCTAAGGAATGTCCACCGTTGCTTTGTCCCTTCCGTGCTTCGTGCTTTCTCGGCTAGGAGGTTTTCGGCTTCGTTCCTCGGTCTTCGCATCTTCCTTGTTCCTTGCTTGACCTCGGTGTCCTTGATCGTCGGTTCGCGACGTTGATCATGCTTTTGGCGTTGGCTTTGGCTTCGGCTTTTTTTGGCTTTGGCTTGGCTCCGGCGTGGCTCTGGCTTTTGCTTTGCTTCGGCGCTTGCACTTGGACGTAGCCGGGAGAGACTTGCGATGCTTTCGTTCTTCCGGACTTTGCGTCGTATCGGCTAGAACGTGCGGTGCTTTTGCTCGTGGCCGACGTAGTTGCTTGGCTTTGGCACTTGCGTTGCTTCGGCGCGGGCTTTACTGGGGCTTTACTTTTGCTTCTTGCGTAGGCTTTAGCTTTAGCGTCAACTCGATCTTCTTCTTCGAACGACATGGGCTACTTCTCCGGTGCTTCAACGGTTTGCGTGTCGGCTCGACTTCTCTTCTTCTCCGGGCTTCTTTGGCATGATCGGAGTCGAAGAGTACTTTCAAAGATAGTGGGGGTAGCACCGATCTCCGTGCGATGGTTATGGCGTCGGCTTTTGTTGATGAAGACGACGGGGGTAGCGACGGTCTTCGTGCGACGGTTGTAGCGTCGGCTTTTGTTGATGAAGACGACGGGGGTAGCGACGGTCTCCGTGCGACGGTTGTAGCATCGACTTTTGATGAAGACGGTGGGGGTAGCGGCGCTTCTGACGATCTGCTCTAGGCTTTCTTCTTCGTGGATGGCGCAGGCGTTTGTTGAAGGCGACGGGGTGATGGCGCTTCGTTTCTCTCCTCCGGGCTTTGGAGCTTGATCGGGATCGAGGATTTATTAGAGTCGACGGGGTAGTACCGCTCCGAGCTTCTTCTCCGGCCTTTGCTTCTGGCGTCTTCGGAGTCGAAGGGTATCCTTCTCTGAGCTTTCTTCTTCGTGCACGGAGTTGAAGTCTTGATCTTCGTGTGCAAGGGTCTTCACATTGATGAGGGCTTTCAGTAAGCCGATCCCGACGGGACAGGCTTGACCGTGCCTCATGAAGCCTTGGGTCGATGAAGAAGCGTCTCCTCTTCTGCAGAGCTCCCGCGCTTCGTCTTCAGTCTTCAACCATCCCCTTGAATCTTCCCCCACCCCCTCTATTTATAGGCAAAGGGGAGGGAAGAGAGATATGGGAACTTTTAATTTTAAATCCCTTTTGTATCTCTCTCATAATTGCCCGGGATTTATTCATCCATTGATGAGGGGAATAACATTTATTTGTTTTCCTTTTCTGGCGATGCAATTATGGTTGGATTTCGCACACGAAATCGATGGCGATCGGGCGCTTCTTCTTGTGCATCGGATTGAGGGATCAGCGCAGATCCACGTGTGTGCAGACGTCATACGCAACCTCCCCCCGCGCATGGCGGTACTTATTTCCTTTTCTTCCTTTTCTTTCCTTTTCTTTTCTTTCATTTTCTTTTCTTTCCCTTGCAAGGCCGACCCCTTTTTTTTTTTCTTTTCTTTTTTTTTCTTTTTTTTTTCTTTTCTTTCCTTTTCTTTTCTTTCCTTTATTTTCTTTCTTTCTTTCTTTTCTTTCCTTGCATGCAAGGCCAGCCACCCCCCCTAAAGGGTTTCGGTCTTGTAGTAGGGGGCCGGGTGGGCCCCACTTGAGGATGGGCCCACCGCCCCCCCCTTGTTGGGTGCGAATCGGGTCTGAGTCGTCGGGTTTGCATCCACGTAGGGGCCTTCGAGTCGGGTCCGGGTCCGAGCGTGTCGGGTTTGCATCCACGTAGGGGCATTCGAGTCGGGTCCGGGTTCGAGCGCGTCGGGTTTGCATCCACGCAGGGGCATTCGAGTCGGGTCCGGGTCCGAGCGCATGTCGGGTCCGCATCCACATAGGTGCACGCAAGTCGGGTCCGGGTAGACACAATTTGTGTGTCTACAGAGTCTCTTAGAGGGTATTTTTGGGGAGAAATGCTCGATTATATATAATTCACTTAAAGCTGTCAGGTCGGGGTTCAAAAACAATATGGGGCGGTTTTGGCTCCCTAGATATAGAGAGTCTAATAGCAATCCCAAAAATAGAGAGCATATTGCGAGGTTCTTAGAGGTTGTTTTAGGGAGGAGTGCTTGATTGTATATAATTTACTTAAAGTTATCGGGTGAGGGTGGTGTTCAAAAAAAATATAAAGCGATTTTAGCTCCCTAAATATAAGGAGTTTAGCAGGAATCCAAAAAATAGATAGCATATTACGAGGCTATTAGATGGTATTTTTTCGATAAATGCTCGATTGTATATAATTTACTTAAGGTTATCGGGTGAATGTTCAAATAAAATATGGAGCTATTTTGGCTCCCTAAATATAAGGAGTCTAGTAGCAATCCCAAATATAGAGAGCATATTAGGATCTTAGAAGATATTTCAGAGAGGAGTGCTCGATTGTATATAATTTACTTAAGATTGTCAGGTGGGGGTTCAAAAATAATATGGAGTGATTTTGGCTCCCTAAATATAGGGAGTCTAGTAGCAATCCCGAAGAATAGAGAGCATATTACGAGGCTCTTAGAAAGTATTTTAGAGATGAGTGCTCAATTGTATATAATTTATTTAAGGTTGTTGGGTAGGGGTTCAAAAAAAATATAGAGCGGTTTTGGCTCCTTAAATATAGAGAGTCTAGTAGCAATCCCAAAAATAGATAGGCATATTGCGATGCTCTTAGAGGGTATTTTAGGGAGGAGGGCTTGATTTATGTATAATTTACTTATGATTTTAGGGTGTTTTTAGGAGGCAATGGCAAGGGTCTTAGATGGTCTTTTTTGGGAAGAATACTCGATTGTGTATACTTTACTTAAGGTTATCGAGTTGGGGTTCAAACAAAATACGGAGCTGTTTATGCTCCCTAAATATAGGAAGTCTAGTAGCAATCCCAAAAAATAGAGAGCATATTGCGAGGCTCTTAGAGAGTACTTTAGGGAGAAAGTCTCAATTGTATATAATTTACTAAAGGATGCCGGGTGCGGGTGCAAAACAAATATGGATCTATTTTGGCTCATTAAATATAGGGAGAGTAGTAGCAATCCCAAAAATAGTGAGGCATATTGCGAGGCTCTTAGAGGGTATTATTGGGTGGAGTGCTTGATTTATATATAATTTACTTATAATTTTAGGATGTTTTTGGGAGGCAGTGGCGACACTCTTAGAGGGTGTTTTTGGGAGGAATGATCGATTATATATAATTTACTAAAGTTATCGGGTGGGAGTTCAAAAAAAATATAGAGAGGTTTTGGCTCCCTAAATATATGGAGTCTAGTAGCAATCCCAAAAATAGAGAGTATATTGTAAGGCTCTTAGAAAGTATTTTAGGGAAGAGTGCTCGATTGTAAATAATTTAGTTATGATTGTTGGGTGGGAGCCTTGAGAAATTGGGAGCGATTTTGGCTCCCCAAATATAGGGAGTTTAGTTATGATCCTAAAAATAATAAGGCAATGGCGAGGCTCATATAAGGTGTTTTTCGGAGGAATGCTGGATTGTATATAATTTACTTAAGGTTGATGGGTGAGGGTTCAAAAAAAAATATAAAGTGGTTTTGGCTCCCTAAATATAGAGAGTCTAGTAGTAATCCCAAAAATAGAAAGCATATTGTGAGTCTCTTAGAGTGTGTTTTAGGGAGGAGTGCTCGATTGTATACAATTCACTTAAGGTTGTTGTGTGGGGGTTCAAAAAAAATATGGGGCAGTTTTGGCTCCCTAAATATAGGGAGTCTAATAGCAATCCCAAAAATAAAGAGAATATTATGAGGCTCTTAGAGGTTGTTTTAGGAAGGAGTGCTCGATTGTATATAATTTACTTAAAGTTATCAGGTGGGGGTTCAAAAAAACTATGGAGCGGTTTAACTCCCTAAATAGAAGGAGTTTAGTAGCAATCCCAAAAATATAGAGCATATTGTGAGGCTATTTAGAGGGTGCTTTTTAGATGATGTTCGATTGTATAAAATTTATATAAGGTTGTCGGGTAGGGGTTCAAAAAAAATATAAAGCGGTTTTGGCTCCTTAAATATAGAGAGTCTAGTAAAAATCCCAAAAATAGAGAGGCATATTGCGAAGCTCTTAGAGGGTATTTTAGAAAGGAGTGCTTGATTTATTTATAATTTACTTATGATTTTAGTGAATTTTTGGGAGGCAATGGCGAGGCTCTTAGGAGGTGTTTTTGGGAGGAATACTTGATTGTGTATACATTACTAAGGTTGTCGGGTTGGGTTCAAATAAAATATGGAGCGGTTTTGGCACCCTAAATATAAGGAGTCTAGTAGCAATCCCAAAAAAAGATAGCATATTACGAGTCTCTTAGAAAGTATTTTAGGGAGGAGTGATCGATTGTATATAATTTAGTTATGATTATTGGGTGGGTGCCTTGAGAAATTGGGAACGATTTTGGCTCCACAAATATAGGAAGTCTACTAGCGATCCCAAAAATAAGGAGGCAATAGCGAGGCTCATGTAAGGTGTTTTTAGGAGGAATGCTCGATTGTATATAATTTAATTAATGTAGATGGGTGGGGGTTCAAAAAAAATATGGAGTGATTTTGACTATCTAAATATAGGGAGTCTAGTAGCAATCCCAAAATTAGAAAAACATATTACGAGTCTCTTAGAAAGTGTTTTAGAAAGGAGTACTTGATATATATATAATTTACTTATGATTTTAGGTTATTTTTGGGATGCAATAGCGAGGCTCTTAGAGCGTATTTTTGGGAGGAATACTCAATTATATATAATTTACTTAAGGTTGTCAGGTGGGGGTTAAAAAAAAATATGGAGCGATTTTGGCTCTATAAATATAGGGAGTCATGCTCGATTGTTTGTAATTTATTTAAGGTTATCCTGTGGGGGTTCAAAAAAAATATAGAGCAGTTTTGGCTCCCTAAATATAGGGAGTCTAGTTGCAATCCCAAAAATACTGAGTATATTGCGAGGCTCTGAGAGGGTATTTTAGGGAGGAGTACATGATTGTATATAATTTACTTAAGGTTATCAGGTGGGGTTTCAAAAAAAATATGGATTGGTTTTGCCTCTGTAAATATAGGGAGTCTAGTAGCAATCCTAAAAATAGAGAGCATATTGCAAGGTTATTAGATGGTGTTTTTGGGAGGAATGATCGATTGTATATAATTTACTTAAGGTTATCGGGTAGGGGTTCAAAAAAAATAAGAGCGGTTTTCGCTTCCAAAAAAAGGGAGTCAGTAGCAATCCCAAAATTAGAGAGCATATTAAGAGGCTCTTAGAGAGTGTTTTAGGAAGGAGTGCTCTATTGTATATAATTTACTTAAGGTTGTCAGGTGGGGGTTCAAAAAAAATATGGTGTGATTTTGGATCCCTAAATATAGGGAGTCTAGTAGCAATCCCAAAACTAAAGAGGCATGTTGCGAGACTCTTAAAGGGTGTTTTATGGAGAGTGCTTGATTTATATATAATTTACTTATGATTTTAGAGTATTTTTGGGAGGCAATAGCAAGGCTCTTAGATGGTATTTTTAGGTGGAATGCTCGATTGTATTTAATTTACTTAAGGTTGTCGGGTGGGGGTTCAAAAAAAATATGGAGTGGTTTTGGCTCCATAAATATAGGGAGTCCAGTAGCAATCCCAAAAATAGAGGGCATATTGTGAGGCTGTAAGAGGGTATTTTTAGGATGAGTGCTCGATTGTATATAATTAACTTAAGGTTGTCCTATTGGGGTTCAAAAAAAATTTGGAGCGGTTTTGGCTCCCAAAATATAGGAAGTCTAGTAGTAATCCCAAGAATAGAGAGTATATTGTCAGGCTCTTAGAGGGTATTTTAGGGAGTAGCACTCGATTGTATATAATTTACTTATGGTTATCAGGTGGGGGTTCAAAAAAAATATGGAACGGTTTTGCCTCCCTATATTTAGGGAGTCTAGTAGCAATCCTAAAATTAGAGAGCATATTGCAAAGCTTTTAGATAGTGTTTTTGGGAGGAATGCTCGATTTTATATAATTTACATAAGGTTATCGGGTGGGGATTCAAAAAAAATATAGAACGGTTTTGGCTCCCTAAATATAGGGAGTCTAGTTGCAATCCAAAAAATAGATAGTATATTATGAGGCTCTTAGAGGGTGTTTTAGAGAGGAGTGCTCGATTGTATATAATTTACTTAAGGTTGTCGCGTAGAGGTTCAAAAAAATTATAGAGAGATTTTGGCTCCCTAAATCTAGGGAGTGTAGTAGCAATCCCAAAAATAGAGAGGCTTATTTCGAGGCTCTTAGAGGATGTTTTAGGGAGAAGTGCTTTATTTATATATAATTTGTTTATGATTTTAGGTTGTTTTTGGGAGGCAATGGTGAGGCTCTTAGAGGGTGTTTTTGGGAGGAATGCTCGATTATGTATAATTTACTTAAGGTTGTTGGGTGGGGGTTCAAACAAAATATGGAGTGGTTTTGGCTCCCTTAATATAGGGACCCTAGTAGTAATCCCAAAAAATAGAGAGTATATTACGAGGCTCTTAGAGGGTGTTTTAGGGAGGAGTTCTCAAATGTATATAATTTACTTATGGTTGTCGGCTTGTGGTTCAAAAAAAATATGGAGCGGTTTTGGCTCCTTAAATATACTGAGTCTACTAGCAATCCTAAAAATAGAGAGGTATTGCGAGGCTCTTAGAGGGTGTTTTATGGAGGAGTGCTTGATTTATATATAATTTACTTATGATTTTTGGTTGTTTTTGGGAGGCAATGGCGAGTCTCTTAGAGGGTGTTTCTGGAAGGAATGTTTGATTGTATATAATTTACTTAAGGTTGAAGGGTGGGGTATCAAAAAAAATATAGAGCGGTTTTAGCTCCCAAAATATTGCGAGTCTAGTAGCAATCCCAAAAACTGAGAGCATTTTACCAGACTCTTGGAGAGTGTTTTAGGAAGGAGTACTCGATTGTACATAATTTACTTAAGGTTGTCGAGTGAGCGTTTAAAAAAAATATGGAGCGGTTTTGGCTCCCTAAATATAGAGAGTCTAGTAGCAATCCCAAAAATAGAAAGCCCTTTTGCGAGTCTCTTAGGAGATTTTAGGGAGAAGTGCTTGATTTATATATAATTTACTTATGATTTTAGGGTGTTTTTGGGAGGTAATAGCGACGCTCTTAGAGGGTGTTTTTAGGAGGAATGCTCGATTATATATAATTTTCTTAAGGTTATCGGGTGGGGGCTCCAAAAAAATATAGAGCAGTTTTGGCTCCCTAAATATAGGGAATTTATTGCAATCTCTAAAATAGAGAGCATATTGCGAATCTGTTAGAGGGTGTTTTAGGGAAGAGTGCTCGATTGTATATAATTCACTTATGGATGTCGGTTAGGGGTTCAAAAAAAATATAGGATGGTTTTGGCTCCCTAAATATAGTGAGTCTAGTAGCAATCCCAAAAATAAATAGCATATTGCGAGGCTCATAGACGGTGTTTTAGGGAGGAGTGTTGGATTGTATATAATTTACTTAAAGTTTTAGGATAGAGGTTCAAAAAAAATATAGAGCGGTTTTGGCTCCCTAAATATAGGGAATCGAGTAGCAATCCCAAAAATAGAAAGCCTATTGTGAGGCTATTAGAGGGTGTTTTTAGGAGGAATGGTCGATTATATATAATTTACTTAAGGTTGTTGGGTGGAGGTTCAAAAATAATATGGAGCTGTTTTGGCTCCCTAAATATAGGGAGTCTAGTAGTAATCCTAAAAATAGATAGGCATATTGCGATACTCTTAAAAATTATTTTAGGGAGGAGTGCTTGATTTATATATAATTTACTTATGATTTTAGTGTGTTTTTGAAAGGCAATGGCGAGGCACTTAGAGGGTGTTTTTGAAAGGAATGCTCGATTGTGTATAATTTACTTAAGGTTGTCGGGTATCAAAAAAAATATAGAGTTATTTTAGCTCCGTAAATATAGGAAGTCTAGTAGTAATCATAAAAAATAGAGAGCATATTGTTAGGTTCTTAGAGAGTATTTTAGGAAGGAGTGGTCGATTGTATATAACTTACTTAACGTTATCAGGTAGGGATTCAAAAAAAACTATGAAGCGGTTTTGGCTCCTTAAATATTGGGAGTCTAGTAGGAATCAAAAAAATAGAGAGGCATATTGCGAAGCTCTTAGAGGGTATTTTAGGTGGAAGTTCATGATTTATATATCATTTACTTATGATTTTAGGGTGTTTTTGGGAAGAATATTCGATTATATATAATTAACTAAATATTATCGGGTTGGGTTTCAAAAAACATATAGAGCGGTTTTGGCTCCCTAAATATTGGGAGTCTAGTAGCAATCCCAAAAAAAGAAAGCAGATTATGAGGCTCTTAAAAACTACTTTAGGGAGGAGTGCTCGATTGTATATAATTTAGTTATGATTATCGGGTGGGAGTCTTGATAAATTGCATTCAAAAAAAATATGGAGCGCTTTTGCCTCCCAAAATATAGGGAGTCTAGTAGTAATCCCAAAAATAGAGGGCATATTGTGGGGCTATTAGATGGTGTTTATGGAAGGAATGCTCGATTATATATAATTTACTTAAGATTGTCGGGTGAGGGTTCAAAAAAAAAAAAACGGTTTTTGCCCCCTAAATAAAGGGAGTCTAGTAGCAATCCCAAAAATAGAGAGCATATTAAGAGGCTTTTAGAGAGTGTTGTAAGAAGGAGTGCTTGATTGTATATAATTTACTTATGGTTGTCGAGTCGGGGTTCAAAAAAAATATGGAGCAATTTTGGCTCCCTAAATATAGGGAGTCTAATAGCAATCCCAAAAATAGAGAGGCACGTTGCGAGACTCTTAGAGGGTTTTTAGGGAGGAGTGCTTGATTTATATATAATTTACTTATGATTTTAGGGTGTTTTTGGAAGGCAATGGCGAGGCTCTTAGAGGGTGTTTTTGGGAGGAATACTCGATTGTGTATAATTTACTTAAGGTTATCGGGTGGTTGTTCAAACAAAATTTGGAGTGGTTTTGGCTCCCTAAATATAGAGATTCTAGAACAATCCTAGAAAATAGAGAGCATATTGCGAGGCTCTTAGAGGGTGTTTTAGGGAGGAGTACTGAAACGTATATAATTTACATAAGGTTGTCGGGTGGGGGTTCAAAAATAATATGGTGCAGTTTTAGCTCCTTGAATGTAGGGAGTCTAATAGCAATCCTAAAAATAGATATGCATATTGCGAGGCTCTTAGAGGGTGTTTTAGGAAGGAGTGGTTGATTTATATATAATTTACTTATAATTTTTGGTTCTTTTTTAGAGGCAATGGCGAGCCTCTTAGAGGGTGTTTTTTGGAGGAATGCTCTTTTGTATATAATTTACTTAAGGTTGAAGGGTGAGGGTTTAAAAAAAATATAGATCAGTTTTGGCTCCCTAAATATTAGGAGTCTAGTAGCAATCCCAAAAATAGAGAGCATATTACCAGGCTCTTAGAGGGTATTTTAGGAAGGAGTGCTCCATTGTACATAATTTACTTAAAGTTATTGGGTGGGCATTTAAAAAAAATATGGATCACTTTTGGCTCCCTAAATATAGGGAGTCTAGTAACAATCCCAAAAATAGAAATTCATATTGCGAGTCACTTAGAGGGTGTTTTAGGGAGGAGTGCTTGATTTATATATAATTTACTTATGATTTTAGGGTATTTCTGGGAGGCAATGTCGAGGCTCATAGAGGGTGTTTTTGGGAGGAATGCTCGATCATATATAATTTACTTAAGGTTATCGGGTGGGGTTAAAAAATAATATGGAGCGGTTTTGGCTCCCTAAATATAGGGAATCTAGTAGCAATCCTAAAAATAGAGAGCATATTGAGAGTCTCTTAGAGGGTGTTTTAGGGAGGAGTGATCGATTGTATATAATTATCTTAAGGTTATCGGGTGGGGGTTCAAAAAAAATATAGAGCGGTTTTGGCTCCCTAAATATAGTGAGTCTAGTAGCAATCCCAAAAATAGAGAGCATATTGCGAGGCTTATAGACGGTATTTTAGGGAGGAGTACTCAATTATATATAATTTACTTAAGGTTATCTGGTGGGGGTTCAAAAAAAATATAGAGCGATTTTTGCTCCCTAAATATAGGTAGTCTAGTAGAAATCCCAAAAATAGAGAGCATATTGCAAGGCTATTAGAGGGTGTTTTTAGGAGGAATGCTCGATTTTATATAATTTACTTAACGTTGTTGGGTGGGGGTTCAAAAAAATTATAAAGCGGTTTTGGCTCCCTAAAAATAGGGAGTCTAGTAGCAATCCCAAAAATAGAGAGCATATTAGGCTCTTAGAGGGTGTTTTATGGAGGAGTGCTTGATTATATATAATTTACTTAAGGTTGTTGGGTGAAGGTTCAAAAATAATATAGAGCGGTTTTGGCTTCCTAAATATAGGAAGTCTAGTAGTAATCCCAAAAATAGAGAGGCATATTGCGTGGCTTTTAGAGGGTGTTTTAGGAAGGAGTGCTTGATTTATATACAATTTACTTATGATTTTAGTGTGTTTTTGGAAGGCAATGGCGAGGCTCTTAGAGGTTGTTTTTGGAAGGAATGCTCAATTCATTATAATTTACTTAAGGTTGTCTGGTGGCGGTTCAAACAATATATAGAGCGGTTATAGCTCTCTAAATATAGGGAATCTATGAGTAATCCTAAAAAATAAAGAGCATATAGTAAGGCTCTTAGAGAGTGTTTTAGAGTGGAGCGCTCGATTGTATATAATTTACTTAAGGTTGTCGGGTGGGGGTTAAAAAAAAATATAGAGCGGTTTTGGCTCCTTAAATTTAGGGAGTCTAGTAGCAATCCAAAAGATAGAGAGCCATATTGCGAGGCTCTTAGAGAGTATTTTAGGGAGGGGTGCTTAATTTATATATCATTTACTTTTGATTTTAGGGTGTTTTTGGAAGGCAAAGGCGAGGCTTGTAGAGGGTGTTTTTTAGGAGAATGCTCGATTATATATAATTTACTAAAGATTGTCGGGTGGTGGTTCAAAAAAAATATGAGCAGTTTTAGTTCCCTAAATATTTGGGGCCTAGTAGCAATCGCAAAAAAAGAGTGCATATTACGAGACTCTTAGAAAGTGTTTTAGGGAGGAGTATTCAATTTTATATAATTTAGTTATGATTATCGGGTGGGAGCCTTGAGGAATTAGGAACAATTTTGGCTTCCCAAATATAGGGAGTCTATTAGCAATCCCAAAAATAAGGAGGCAATGGCGAGGCTCATATAAGGTGTTTTTGGGAGGAATGCTCGGATTATATATAATTTACTTAAGGTCGACGGGTGGGGGTTCAAAAAAAATATAGAGTAATTTTTGCTCCCTAAATATAGAGAGTCTAGTAGTAATCCCAAAAATATAGAGCATATTGAGAGTCTCTTAGAGGGTGTTTTACGGAGGAGTGCTCAATTGTATATAATTTACTAAAGGTTGTCGGGTAGGTGTTCAAAAAAAATATGGAGTGATTTTGGCTATCTAAATATAGGGAGTTTAGTAGCAATCACAAAAATAGAAAGGTATATTGCAAGGCTCCTAGGGGGTGTTTTAGGGAAGTGTGCTTGATTTATATATAATTTTCTTATGATTTTAGGGTGTTTTTAGGAGGCAATGGTGAGGCTCTTAGAGGGTGTTTTTAGGAGAATTGCTCGATTGTATATAATTTACTTAAGGTTATCAGGAGGGGGTTCAAAAAAATATAGAGCGGTTTTCACTCCATAAATATCGGGAGTCTTGTAACAATCCCAAAAATAGAGAGCATTTTGCGAAGCTCTTAAAGGGCATTTCAGGAAGGAGTGCTCGATTATATATAATTCACTTAAAGTTATCCTGTAGGGGTTCAAATTTACTTAAGGTTGTCGGGTGGGGGTTAAAAAAAAATATGAAGAAGTTTTGCCTCCCTAAATATAGGGAGTCTAGTAGCAATCCCAAAAATAGAGGGCCTATTGTAAGGCTATTAGATGATGTTTTTGGGAGGAATACTCGATTTTATAAAATTTACTTAAGGTTGTCGGGTGGGGGTTTAAAAAAAATAAGGAACGATTTAGGCTCCCTAAATATAGGGAGTCTAGTAGCAATCCCAAAAATAGAGAGCATTTTGCGAGGCTCTTAGATGGTGTTTTAGGGACTAGTGCTCGATTGTATATAATTTACTTAAGGATGTTGGGTAGTGGTTCAATAAAAAATATGGAGCAATTTTAGCTCCCTAAATATAGGAAGTCTAGTAGCAATCCAAAAAATAGTGGGGCATGTTGCGAGGCTATTAGAGGGTGTTTTAGGGAGGAGTTAGCTATTTATATATAATTTACTAATAATTTTAGGGTATTTTTAAGACGCAATGGCAAGGCTCTTAGAGGGTGTTTTTGGGAGGAATGCTCGATTATGTATAATTTACTTAAGGTTATCGGGTGGGGGTTCAAACAAAATATACAGCGGTTTTAGCTCCCAAAATATAGGGACCCTAGTAAAAATCCCAAAAAATAGAGAGCATATTACACGGCTATTAGAGGGTGTTTTAGGGACGAGTGCTCAAACATATATAATTTATTTAAGATTGTCGGGTGGGGGTTCAAAAAAAATATGGAGCGGTTTTGGCTCCTTAAATATAGGGAGTCTAATAGCAATCGTAAAAATAGAGAGGCATATTGCGAGGCTCTTAGAGGGTGTTTCATGGACAGGTGCTTGATTTATATATAATTTACTTATGATTTTTGGGTATTTTTGGAAGGTAATAGCGAGGCTCTTAGATGGTGTTTTTGGGAGGAATGCTCGATTGTCTATAATTTACTTAATCTTGAAGGGTAGGGATTTAAAAAAAATATAGAGCGGTTTTGGCACCCTAAATATTGGGAGTCCAGTAGCAATCCCAAAAATTAAGAGCATATTACCAGGCTCTTAGAGGGTGTTTTAGGAAGGAGTACTCGAATATATATAATTAACTTAAGGTTGTCGGGTGGGTGTTCAAAAAAAATATAGAGCGGTTTCGGTTCCCTAAATATTGGGAGTCTAGTAGCAATCCCAAAAATATAAAAGCATATTGCAAGTTTCTTAGAGGGTGTTTTAGAAAGAAGTGCTTGATTTATATATAATTTACTTCTGATTTTAGGGTGTTTTTGAGAGGCAATGAGGAGGCTCTTAGAGGGTGTTTTTGGGAGGAATGCTCAATTATATATAATTTACTTAAGGTTGTTAGGTGGGATTTCAAAAAAAATATGGAGCGATTTTGGCTACCTAAATATAGGGAGTCTAGTATCAATCCCAAAAATAGAGCGCATATTGCGAGTCTCGTAGAGGGTGTTTTATGGAGGAGTACTCGATTATATATAATTCACTTAAGGTTGTCGGGGTTTCAAAAAACATATAGAGATATTTTGGCTACCTAAATATAGGGAGTCTAGTACCAATCCTAAAAATAGAGAGCATACCATGAGGCTATTTAAGGTATTTTAGGGTGGAGGGCTCTATTGTATATAATTTAATTAAGGCCATCGGGTGTGGGTTCAAAAAAAATATAGAATGGTTTTGGCTCCCTAAATATAGGGAGTCTAGTAGCAATCCCAAAAATAGAGAGCATATTGTGAGGCTATTAGAAGGTGTTTTTAGGAGGAATGCTCAATTATATATAATTTACTTAAGGTTGTTGAGTGGGGGTTCAAAAATAATATGGATCTATTTTGGCTCCCTAAATATAGGGAGTCTAGTAGCAATCCCAAAAATAGAGAGCATATTAGCTCTCATAAGGTGTTTTAGGGAGGAGTGCTCGATTGTATATAATTTACTTAAGGTTGTCGGGTGGGCGTTCAAAAAATATATAAAACGGTTTTAGCTCCTTAAATATTAGGATTTTAGTAGTAATCCCAAAATAGGGAGGCATATTGCGTGGCTCTTAAAGGGTATTTTTGGGAGGCAATGGGGAGGTTCTTAAAGGGTGTTTTTGGGAGGAATGCTTGATTGTATATAATTTACTTAAGAATGTCGGGTAGGGGTTAAAAAAATTATGGGGCGATTTTGGCTCCCTAAATATAGGGAGTCTATTAGCAATCCCAAAAAATTGAGAGCATATTTCGAGGCTCTCAGAGTGTATTTTAGGGAGGAGTGCTATATTGTATATAATTTACTTAAGGTTGTCGGGTGGGAGTTCAAAAAAAATATGGAGCAGTTTTGCCTCCTTAAATATAGGGAGTCTAGCAGTAATCCCAAAAATAGAGAGGCATATTGCTAGGCTCTTAGAGGGTATTTTAGGGAGGAGTGTTTGATATATATAATTTACTTATAATTTGTGAGTGTTTTTAGGAGGCAATGGCAAGGTACTTAGAGGGTATTTTTTGGAGGAATACTCGATTATATATAATTTACTAAAGGTTGTCTGTTGGGGGTTCAAAAAAAATATAGAGAGGTTTTGGCTCCCTAAATATAGGGAGTCTAGTATCAATCCCAAAAATAGAGAGCATATTGCGAGGCTCTTACAAAGTGTTTTACGGAGGAGTGCTCGATTGTATATAATTTAGTTATGATTATCATATGGAGGCCTTGAGAAACTTCGAGTGATTTTGGCTTTCCAAATATAGAGAGTCTAGTAGCGATCCAAAAAATAAGGAGGCATTGGCCTGGCTCATATAAGGTATTTTTAGGAGGTATACTCTATTGTATATAATTTACTTAAGGTTGACGGGTGGGTATTCAAAAAAAATATGGAGCTGTTTTGGCTCCCTAAATATAGGGAGTCTAGTAGCAATCCCAAAAATAGAAAGGCATATTGTGAGGCTCTTGGGGGGTGTTTTAGGGAGGAGTGCTTGATTTATATATAATTTACTTATGATTTTAGGGTGTTTTTAGGAGGCAATGGCGAGGCTCTTAGAGGGTGTTTTTGGGAGGAATGCTCGGTTGTATATAATTTACTTAAGTTGTCAAGTGGGGGTTCAAAAAAAATATAGAGTGGTTTTGGCTCCATAAATATAGGAGTCTAGTAGCAATCCTAAAAATAGAGAGCATATTGCGAGGCTCTTAAAGGGTGTTTTTAGAGGACTGCTCGATTATATATAATTCACTTAAGGTTGTCCGGTGGGGGTTCAAAAAATATAACGAGCGATTTTAGCTCCCAAATATAGGGAGTCGAGTAGCTATCCCAAAAATAGAGAGCATATTATGAGGCTCTTGTAGGGTATTTTAGGGAGGAGTGCTCGATTGTATATAATTTACTTATGGTTGTTGGGTGGAGGTTCAAAAAAAATATAGTGCGGTTTTGCCTTCCTAAATATAAGGTGTTTAGTAGCAATCCCAAAAATAATGAACATATTGCGAGGCTATTAGATGGTGTTTTGGGAGGAATGCTCGATTGTATATAATTTACTTAAGGTTGTCGGGTAAGGGTTCAAAAAAAATATGGAGTGATTTTGGCTCCCTAAAAATAGGGTGTCTAGTAGCAAACCCAAAAATAAAGAGCATATTTCGAGGCTCTTAGATGGTGTTTTATGGAGGAGTGCTCGATTGAATATAATTTACTTAAGGTTATCGGGTGGGCATTCAAAAAAAATATGGAGTGGTTTTGGCTACCTAAATATAGGGAGTCTAGTTGCAATCCCAAATATAGAAAGGCATATTGCAATTCTCTTAGAGAGTGTTTTAAAGAGGAGTGTTCGATTATATATAATTTACTTAAGGTTATCGGGTGGGCCGTCAAAATAAATATGGAATGATTTTGGCTCCCTAATGATACGGAGTCTAGTAGCATTCCCAAATATAGAAAAGCATATTACGAGTCTCTTAAAGGGTATTTTAGGGAGGAGAGTTTGATTTATATATAATTTACTTATGATTTTAGGATGTTTTTGGGAGGCAATGGTGAGGCTCTTAGTGGGTATTTTTGGGAGAAATTCTCAATTGCATATAATTTACTTAACATTGTTGGGTGGGGGTTCAAAAAAAATATGGAGCAGTTTTGGCTCCCTAAATATAGGAAGTCTAGTAGCAATCCCAAAAATAGAGAGCTTATTGTGAGGATCTTAGAGGGTGTTTTAGAGAGGAGTGCTCGATTGTATATAATTCACTTAAGGTTGTCTTGTGGGGGTTAAAAAAAACATGGGGTGGTTTTAGCTCCCTAAATATAGGGAGTCTAGTAGAAATTATTGGAAATGATGTCAGAGGCGCAATGAAAGTCAGACTCGATCTTAGGTTCGAAACGGTGTGCAGAACATTTTTTAAAAATTTTCTTAAGAAACAATCATATGCGCAAGATTGAAACGAAATGCAAATAAACCCCTATGGTCATCTATCGAAAAGAACCATAAATATTATGCATGCAATTCAATAGATCTAGGGTTTAGTTTATTATACCTCCATGCAGGATTTAGCACCGCGATGTTAATCTTCCAAGTTGATGATGACGTAGGTATACACGTGAGCGAGAGAAGCCTCGTTCTTCTTCGGGTACACCCGATCTCGCGAATCGACTCGGATCCTTGCACTCCAATCTCTGAGTACTTCGGAGTGCAAACTTTATCTTCTTCTATATCACACACACTCTAGGAGGAGAAGAAGATGAGATAAAGAGGATTTTCTCTTCATACCTTAGTATAAACCCAAGAGTGAGAGAGATGAGTGCCCAAAAGAGAGATTGAGGCCAAAACTGAACACCAGGGAGAAGGGAATCGATCGTTCTCTAAACAATCTAAGAGAGGCTTGGTTTTTCCTTGCCTAATATGCCTTGTAAACCATGCCCCCCTCTCTCCTTAGCCATATGAACCATTCCCCTATCTCTCTCTCTCTTATTAATCCTCAAAAATAAATGTCACTATTATATAGTTGTCATATTAGGTTTTGCAGTTAAAGGGAATAGATTCAAATCATTTCAAATATGAATTAATCCCTTTAAATATGGATTTTATGGCCATGCATATTTACCCTAATGAGGGGGCCGGCCACTAGGACATGCTGGATATTTTAAAATGACCAAAATGCCCCTATATATCTAGTGGCCCTTACCCTCATACAGGAGCATACATGGTCCATCTCCGTGCATGATAAAGTACTCTAACACTTAGGGAATCTCATCCGTACCTATTTAACATACTATGTAGTGATAAATAGTGCTTTTACTATTTACTAGGGTGCCCTTAGTAAATCATGGGGTGCCCCTATAGTAAAAATCACTAAACACACATACCGTGTTCTAGTGCGACACACGCACACGGAATGAACTCCTCATAGAATTATGGCAACAATATGTGTCCCTACACTACTCCGGGGTTGCCCCTAGTGAACACACTTAGTCCTGTGCAACCTCCATGCCCTAGTGTAATGCACTCACGGAACACAAGACGATTTAAGGTATTATTTCTTCGACTCATATTATGTTGTGAGACAAGGAGAAAGTAATGATCCATAACGATCGTGGATAAGGTGGAACCTTTAGGAACTAGGATTTATGGCTTCCAACCGGACCCGATCAATACACTACCCAAGTGTCTCTGTCAATCCTCTAGGTCCCGGTTAACCTGTATAGCTACCCAGAATGCAACGCAGGCTGCACTCCAATTCTCCCAGACTTACTAAGCTCTCTCGCATACCCCTGCTCTCCGCTTAGTTAGGTAATTAGTTATCCCTTCACTCGGTGCCATGTGTCAACTTAAGCGGTGGAGAGCACCGTCAGACTTAAGTGACCATATGACTAGGTTCCTTCCAGGTTGATTAACACATCGTATCTCCAGTTATTTTGGCCAACCAACCGGATCCGGTCTAACAGCTTAACTGTTAACCACCAGGCCTGGTTTTAGTATGGTGTATATCAAACCAAGGAACGCACCTCCCAATGGGGATGTGAATAGCCTGCAGTAGTGGCATATCGATGCAATGCCAGCCCGGTAGCCCAGCATACCGTGGTATTGGGTCATGGTTAGATCCCTCACATATTGGTAAACCAAAGTTATCTAAACTGGTTAGTCCATCGGTCATGGTTCCTCAGGGTTTAGGACCTATTACCTTAAGCAGAAATATCGTTATATGCACTGGTGTCTACTCACCGATCTATGCACTGTGTTGGTTCTGTTCAGCCACAGACACTGTGCTTGGCAATGACCATGGTGGAGAAACCCATGCTCTGTCATTCCAACAGCTTAACCTAATCGGGCGACCAACCCTAATCAGAACTGCGAATAATTTAGGCTAATAATATTAATCAACTGGGTCTCCCACTCAGATGAGCCACAATACAGCCATGGCTCTTTTCAGTTCAGTATATAGAACACGTATAATACGTACCAATTAAGCTATTCTAATATAAATATCAACTTATTTATTAATCAACCATGGTTTTTACAAGCCCTAGACCATATCTTACTCAATAATCTCCCACTTGGTCTAGCAAGGAAAAATAATTCTGACTCCCATAGCTTCTACATGCTGCTCAAACACCTTTACAGGAATCGCCTTTGTAAAGGGATCAGTAACATTGTCTGCAGATGCTATCTTAGTCACCGCTACTTGTCATTCCTTTTGAAACTGTTGGATCAAGTGAAACTTGCGTTCGATATATTTCCCCTTCTGGTGGTGCCTTGGCTCCTTGGCCTATGCTACCGCTCCACTATTATCGCAATAAAGGATAATAGGTGACTGAGCCTCTGGTACGCACCCTAAGTCCAATAAGAATTTTTTGAGCCATACCACCTCTTTCCCAGCTTCGCACGCTGTGACGTACTCAGCTTCAGTGGTGGATTCTGTGATACAACCTTACTTCATACTCCACCAACTTACTGCTCCTCCTCCTAACATGAAAACATAACCTGAAGTCAATTTTCTGGATTCCACATCTGATATAAAGTCAGTATCCGTGTATCCAATCGACGTCAGGTCCTGTGAAGTGTAAACTAACTCATAATCCATCGTACGACGAAGGTACTTGAGTATACTCTTTACAGCAGTCCAGTATGTTAGACTCGGGTTCGACTAAAATCGACCCATTATATCTACTGCAAAATAGATATCTGGCCTCGTGCACTACATGACATATATTAGACTATCCACTGCTGAAGCATGGGTATCTTCTGTATCTCTGTCTTCTCCTCAGGTATCTTACGATATTGATCCTTAGACAATTTCAAGCCATATCTAAATGGAAAGAAACCCTTCTTGGAGTCCTGCATACTGAATCTGGCCAGTATCTTATCTATATAAGCAGCTTGTGAGAGTGAGAGAGTCTTGTTCTGGTGATCTCGAGTTACCTTAATCCCTATAATATAACTCGTCTCACCTAGGTCTTTCATGTCGAATTGCGAGGATAACCAAACTTTTACCGTAGATAAAGTTCCTATATCATTTCCAATCAGTGGTATATCATCTACATAAAGTACTAAATATACCACTGTCATATTATCACTCCTTTTGTACACACAAGGTTCATCCTTATTTTGATCAAATCCGTATGAGCGGATTATCTGATTAAAATGGATGTTCCAACTGCTGGATGCTTGTTTCAGTCCATAGATGAACCTCTGAAGTTTGCAAACTAGATCTTCCTGACCTACTGACTCAAAACCTGGAGGCTGCATTATATATATGTCTTTCTTCAAATCCCTATTGAGGAAAGCTGTCTTGACATCCATCTGCCAGATCTCCCAATCATAGTGGGCTGCGATGGATAAGAGGATTCTAATAGACTTAAACATAGCTACCGATGAGAAGGCCTCGTCATAATCGATCCCTTCTCGTTGGGTGAAACCCTTGGCAACTAGTCTAGCTTTATAAGTCTCAACGGAACCATCGGGTCCTCTTTTCTTCTTGGACACCCACTTACACCCAATAGGTTTAATATTCGGTGATGGTGTAATAAGTATCCAGACATTGTTTTGGGATATAGATGTAATTTCTGCCTCCATGGCTTTTTACCAAGTAGAACTGTCAGAAGATTTCATTGCCTCATCATAGCTCAAGGGATCATCCTCCTGAATCTTTGGATCAACTAATAAAGTCTCTTCATAGTATCTTTTAGGAGCTCTGATTTGTCTCCCACTGCAACGAGGTAATGGTGGTACTGAGCGATTTGTTTTTTTCAGTCTCTGGTATAGTAGTTTCAATGTTATATCTTTCCTCTATGTTACCGGATGTGCTACCTCCACCAGTACCCAGTAGCTCTTCCAGAACTACATTACTGGTTGGCTTGTAGTCCATAATATAGTCCTGCTCTAGGTAGATGGTATTCGTAAAAACGAGTACCTTCTTATCCTCAGGAACATAGAATATACCACCTTTTGTTTCTTTAGGATAGCCTATGAACAGACATACCTTAGACTTAGTCTCCATCTTATCTCTCTTGTCCTTTCACACATGTGCTGGATATCCCCATATTCTGAAATACTGCAGTGTAGGCTTTCGCTTTCACTATAGTTCTTTAGGAGTTAGAGGCACTGATTTGGATGGGACATGGTTTAAGATATATGCTGCTGTTAATAGGGCATATCCCTAAAATATGGTCGGTAAACTAGCATACTCATCATACTACGGACAATGTCGAACAAGGTCCGATTTCTTCTCTTAGAAACTCTATTCTATTGTGGTGTACCTGGAGCAGTCAACTGGGATACAATCCCACCGTCTCTGAGATACCCAAGAAACTCGTCCGATAGGTACTCACCTCCTCGATCAGATCGAAGGGCTTTTACATGTCTACCAGCCTGCTTTTCAACTTCGGCTCTGAATTCTTTGAACTTGTCAAAGGACTCAGGCTACCAATGCATTAAGTAGATATAGCCATATATTGAGTAATCATCAGTAAAAATGATGAAGTACTCATGGCCTCCTATCGCCTGGATGCTCATGGGTCCACATATATCAAAATGAACTAACTCTAATATCTCTGTGGCTCTATTCCCTTTGGCTTTAAAAGCCCTCTTGGTCATTTTGCCCTCCAGACAAGACTCACAGGTTGGAAGGATCTCCGAGGGATCTGTTTCCAGAAGCTCAGTCTTGACCAACCTATGAATTCTATCTGAGGCAATATGCCCAAGTCTTAGATGCCACAATAGAGTTGATTTTCTGAAGGTTTCTTGCATTTAGATGAGTTAATATTCAAAGCGGTTATGTTTTCTTTCTCTAATTTAGGACTTAGAATATAGAGACTATTCTGAACTATTCCTCTAATAATGAAGGTTCCATTCATTCTAATAGACACACCAGATGTATCAGAAAGAACTGAATAACCATCATTCACCATAGAAGAAACAGAAATTAAATTACGTCTCAAGGACGGTACATATAATACGTCTCTTAGAATCAAAGTCTTTTCATTAGAAAAAGATAAATAAATATCTTCAACTGCTTCTGCGACTGCAACAGCATCAAGACCACTTTTTCATCAAGTAGCCTTTTGCTTACCTGGAACCCCTGTAAAGAGTTACAAGCATGGTCAGTGGAACCAGAATCCACAATCCAAGATGCAAAAGAACTGATACTTGAAAGAAGTGACTCAACTACAAGTAGCTGAGAATTACCTGTCCCAGCACCCTAAAGCTTTATGCAGTCCTTTTTCCAATGGCCCTTTTCACCACATCTGAAGCACTTCGTGCTTGGTGACTTTATCTCTCTTGACCTAGAGGTCCCCATATGATTCTGAAGAGGCCCTGCCTTCAGCTTCTTGTTCTTAGGCTTCTTGCTCAGAGGCTTTTAGCCTTCAGAGCAGCCCTACGCTTAGCACTTAATGCCTCACCTTTAACCTTGAACTCGTCTTCTACTGCCTGGAGAGCTCCAAGAAGCTCTGTATTTATCATCTCCAACTTGTTAAGGTTGAAGTTAGTGCAAAGCCTTCAAAGGCTCCAGACAGGGACGCAAGAATATATCAGTCATAACCTCGTTATCCAGCACAATATTTATGGTAGCCAGTTCGTTCTGGAACTCAAGCATTTTCAGCATGTGTTCCTGGACAGGCATCCCTTCAGACATTTTAGTGCTAATGAGCTTTTTTATTGTGAGGTAACACGTTACGCGATTATGCCCTTCAAACATTGCTTTGAGGTATAGCATCATATCAGAAGCATCAGGTATTTCTTTGACTTGTTTCTGTAGAGTTGTTTGCAAGGAAGCTATGATATAGCACTTGCACATATCATTAGAATCTCGCCAGTCAGAGAAAGCCTTGATCTCTGCCTCAGTGGCATTTGGACCCGGTAGGTTCGGTTCCTGAGTGGTTAGGGCCATAGTGTGTTTACCGATCCTCAGAACAAGCATGAGGTTGTATTTCCAGTCCTCATAGTTAGGACCCGTAAGCTTGTTATTACTTAGGATGGCAGATAAGGGATCTAGTTTGGTTATCTGAAAAATAAATGGGAGTATATTAGAATGCTTCATAAACTCATTTTATGGTATTTTTAAAATTAGTCAAATTATATCCAAATGTCAACGCTACCCTCACAGCGGAGACATATATATGGATCAATTTTACCATGTATATGAGATCTTGAATTCGGATACACCCGCCCGAGGGGGCAGTATGCAGCGTCCTCTGCTCATAGCAAGTCTCTCGGACCCAATCCAAATCAGCCACAGACGGGCTATAATGGACCATGGTTTTCTTTTGGCCAGCCCCCCGTGATCTCCATGCGATGCAACGGATAGCCTTACGAGTGCTTCGGATACTTACCCACAAGCCTAAGCAATCACAACATGGGAGTTCATACAGCCCCCGCGAGGGTGGGAAAAGCCTTTCTCTTCTGGCATTGTGACCACCATATCCCGAAGGAGACTGCTAAGCCTCCGGCATGATAGAAAATAACTATCACTTGAGGGGGATGTTGAGCCATACCCTATCACGCAGAAATTCAACAGTTGGTCGTGGAGGCCAGGGGTACTCACACTGAGTCCTCTTACACATCCCTTAATTATGGTGAGGGTTATTTTAATGCAAGTATTTTAGATCCTAGGTTACGACAACCTAGACCTAGACCCTGGTCATACCGTGCTCCCTCTGGAGTTAAGACCTCTTATGAAGTATAGATAGACTTGGAGAGGATCATAGCCCCTATCCCGTAGATACTTAGTTGTCACCTTTCTCCCGAGAATCTCATTACGTACTTTCCAAGACTTCGATACTAAATAAAATAATCATTACCCTTTGTGCTCTAGAGCCTAGCCTATGGTCTAGACATACAAGGAAAGGTCTCCCATTAGTATGACTCCTTGTATGCAACTTGATGTTTGATGTCATAGATGATCACCACATCACTATTGGTTTTGATGTCAAACCAATTAGGGACATCCGACAACCTCCGTCGAACCTCGACCTAATGGTGGCGTAACCGAGTGTTATGGGATCCAACTACCATCAAACATCAATTAAACGACGGGTGTCATTAAATGGAGATCTAACCTAATGGTCGCATGGACCAAGTGGGGAATAGGCATCCCACAAACAGTGGGGAAAGGGCATCCCACAATCTAATACCTACAACATTAGAATTTTTACTTTCACCGGGGTCTTAGAAAATATCCAACTATCATCAAACATAAACATCCATTGATATCAAGTTCAGGGTCCGACCCCTGAACCTGACTAGCAATGCTCTGATGATCCCGTTCATGGCATCTTCCGGATATCTCTTCCTTTGGCCCACCATATCCGGTCTTCCAGTATTGGATTTTCTATCTGATCTTGTCCTCCAAATCTTCAGCCTGTAATTGAAAAATCTAGTATGCTCCGAGCAATCGCTCGTTCATACACATTTTCCTAAGATGAAGAATAATGAAAGGTTTAGAAATAGAAATAATTGGCTGGGAAAAACTAAGCCGTGGAACAACCTCCACGTACTTGTACCATTAGGCCTTACAACTATCCATAACAGAAAGAACAAAAAAATAACTATGCAATCATTTTTCGGGGTCCGACCCCCGAAACCAAACAATCACAATTATTATTTTGTAGCGGCGCCCTGCAGAAAAAATATAGCATGCAACACATATGTATATATGATCTAGCATATGCAAACCCCGGTGAATGCATTCATTCATCAAATACGCATTTGATTAGATTCATACAAAAAATTTTCATAATCGCACATCGAAAATGGTTCTGATACTATTTGTTAGAAATGATGTCAGAGGCACAACGGAAGCCGGACTCGATCTTAGGATTGAAACGGTGTACGGAATATTTTTAAAAAAATTTCTTAAGAAACAATCATATGCGCAAGATTGAAACGAAATACAAACGAACCCCTATGGTCATCTATCGAAATACACCATAAATATTATGCATGCAATTCAATAGATCTAGGGTTTAGTTTATTATACCTCCATGCGGGATTTAGCACCGCGATGTTAAACTTCCAAGTTGATGATGACGGAAGTATCCACGTGAGCGGGAGAAGCCTCGTTCTTCTTCGGGTATATCCGATCTCTCGAATCGACCCGAATCCTTGCACTCCAATCTCTGAGTGCTTCGAAGGGCAAGCTTTCTCTTCTTCTATATCACACATACTCTAGGAGGAGAAAAAGATTAGATGAAGAGAATTTTCTCTTCACACCTTAGGTCAAACCCAAGAGTGAGAGAGATGAGTGCCCAAGAGAGGGAGGGAGGCCAAAACCGAACACCAGGGAGAGGGGGATCGGTCTTTATCTGAAAAATCTGAAAGAGGCTCGATTTTTCCTTGCCTAAAATGCCTTGTAAACCGTGGCCCAATCTCTTCTTAGCCATATGAACCGTTCCCTCTCTCTTTCTCTCTCATTAATCCTCAAAAATAAATGCCACTATTATATAGTTGCCATATTAGGTTTTACAATTAAAGGGAATAGATTCAAATCATTTCAAATCTGAATTAATCCCTTTAAATATGGATTTTATGGCCATGCATATTTACCCTAAAAAGGGGGGGGGGGGGTCACTAGGGCATGCGGGATATTTTGAAATGACCAAAATGCCTCACATGCATCTAGTGGATATTCAACTCATATGGGAGCATATATGGTCCATCTCCATGCATGATATAGTACTCTAACACTTAGGGCACCTCATCCGTACCTATTTAATATACCATAGAGTGATAAATAGTATTTTTACTATATACTGGGGTGCCCTTAGTAAAACATGGGGTGCCCCTATAGTAAAAATCACTAAGCATACATACCGTGTTCTAGTGCGACACGCACACACGGAATCAACTCCTCATGGCATTATGGCAACAACGTGTGTCCCTACACTACTCTGGGGTTGCCCCGAGTGAACACACTTAGTCCTGTGCAACCACCATGCCCAAGTGCAATGCACTCACGAAACACAAGACGATTAAGGAATTATTTCTTTAACTCATATTATGCTGTGAGATAAGGAGAAAGTAATGATCCGTAACGATCGTGGATAAGGTGAAACCTTCAAGGACTAGGATTCGTGGCTTCTAATCGGACCCGATCGACACACTACCCAAGTGTCCTTGTCAATTCTCTGGGTCCCGGTTAACCTGTATGGCCACCCAGAGTGTGACGCAAGCTACACTCCAATTCTCCCAGACTTACTAAGCTCTCTCGCATATCCTTGCTCTCTGCTTAGTTAGGTAATTAGATATCCCTTCACTCAGTACCATGTGTCAACTTGAGCGGTGGAGAGCACCGTCAGACTCAAGTGACCATATGACTAGGTTCCTTCCAGGTTGATTAACATATCGTACCTCTAGTCATTTTGGCCAAATAATCGGATCCGGTCTAACAGCTCAACTATTAACCACCAGGCCTGATTTTAGTACGGTGTATGTCAAACCAAGAAACGCACCTCCTAATAGGGATGTGAATAGCCTGCAGGAGTGGCATGCCGATGCAACGCCAGCCCGACAACCCAGCATACTGTGGTATTGGTCATGGTTAGATCCCTCACACGTTGGTGGACCAAAGTTACCCTAAGCAGAAACACGGCTATGTGCACCAGTATCTGCTCACCGATCTATGCACCGTGTTGGTTCTGTTCAGCCACAGATACTATGCTTGGCAATGACAATGGTGGAGAAACCTATGCTCTATTATTCCAACAGCTTAACCTGTTAGAGCGACCAATCCTAATCAGAACTGGGAATAATTTAGGTTAATAGTACTAATCAATTGAGTCTCCCACTCAGATGAACCACTATACAGCCATGGCTCTTTTTAGTTCAGTATATAGAACACGTATAATACGCACCAATTAAGCTATTCTAATATAAATATCAACTCATTTATTAATCAACCATGGTTTTTACAAGCCCTAAACCATATGTTACTCAACAGCAATCCCAAAAATAGAGAGCATATTACGAGACTCTTAGGAGGTCTTTTAGGGAGGAGTGCTCGATTATATATAATTTACTTAAGGTTATCGGGTGGTGGTTTAAAAAAAAATATAACGGTTTTAGCTCTCAAAATAAAGGGAGTCTAGTAGTAATCCCAAAAATAGAGAGCATATAGCGAGTCTATTAGAGGGTGTTTTTAGGAGCAATGCTCCATTGTATATAATTTACTAAAGGTTATCGGGTGGGGGTTCAAAAAAATATAGAGTAGTTTTGGCTCCCTAAATATAGGAAGTCTAGTAGCAATCTCAAAAATAGAGAGCATATTAGGCTCTTAGAGGTTTTTTTAGGTAGGAGTGCTTGAGTGTATATAATTTACTTAAGGTTGTCAGGTGGAGGTTCAAAAAAAATATGGAGCGGTTTTGGCTCCCTAAATATAGGGAGTCCAATAGCAATCCCAAAAAATAGAGAGCATATTACGAGGCTCTCATAGAGTGTTTTAGGGAGGAGTGCTCGATTGTCTATAATTTACTTAAGGTTGTCGGGTGGGGGTTCAAATAAAATATAGAGCGATTTTGGTTCCTTAAATATTGAGAGTCTAGTAGTAATCCCAAAAATAGAGAAGCATATTACGAGTTTCTCAGAGGGTATTTTAGGGAGGAGTGATTGATTTATATATAATTTACTTAAGATTTTAGGGTGTTTTTGAGAGGCAATGACAAGGCTCTTAGAGTTTATTTTTGGAAGGAATGCTCAATTATATATAATTTACTAAAGGTTGTCGGGTAGGGGTTCAACCTTGAGAAATTGAGAGCGATTTTGGCTTCCTAAAAATATGGAGTCTAGTAGCGATCCCAAAAATTAGGAGGCAATGGCGAGGCTCATATAAGGTGTTTTTGGAAGGAATATTTGACTGTATATAATTTACTTACAGTTGACGGGTGGGGGTTCAAAAAAAATATAGAGCAGTTCTGGCTCCCTAAATATAGGTAGTCTAGTAGCAATCCTAAAAATAGAGAGTATATTATGAGGGTTTTAGAGGGTGTTTTAGGGAGGAGTGTAAGATTGTACATAATATACTTAAGGTTGTCGGGTTGGTGTTAAAAAAAAATATGGAGCGGTTTTGGCTACATAAATATTGGGAATCTAGTTGCAATTCCAAAAATAGAAAGGCACATTACGAGACTCTTAGAGGGTGTTTTAGGGAGGAGTGCTATATTTATATAAAATTTACTTATGAATTTATGATGTTTTTGGAATGCAATGGTGAGGCTCTTAAAGGGTGTTTCTAGAAGAAATACTTAGTTGTATATAATTTACTTAAGGTTGCCTTATGCGGGTTAAAAAAAAATAAGGAGCGGTTTGGATCTATAAATATAAGAAGTCTAGTAGCAATCCAAAAATAAAGAGCATATTATGAGGCTCTAAGAGAGTGTTTCATAGAAGAGTACTTGATTGTATATAATGAACATAAGGTTGTCCGGTGGGGGTTCAAAAAGAATATGGAGCGATTTTGGCTCCCTAAATATAGAGAGTCTAGTAGCAATCCAAAAAATAGAGAGTATATTACGAGGCACTTAGATGGCATTTTTGGGAGGAGTGCTCGATTGTATATAATTAACTTAAGGTTGTCGAGTGGGGGTTCAAAACAAATATGGATCGGTTTTGCCTCCCTAAATATAGGGAGACTAGTAGTAATCCAAAAAATATAGAGCATATTGTGAGGCTCTTAGAGGGTGTTTTAGGAAGGAGTGCTCGATTTTATATAATTTACTTATAGTTAACGGGTAGGTATTCCAAAAAAATATGGAGTGATTTTGGCTCTCTAAATATAGGGAGTCTAGTAGCAATCCCAAAAATAGAGAGGCATATTGCGTGGCTCATAGAGGGTATTTTAGGGAGGAGTGCTTGATTTATATACAATTTACTTATGATTTTAGGGTATTTTTGGGAGGCAATGACGAGACTCTTAGAGGTTATTTTTGGGATGAATGCTCGATTGTATATAATTTACTTAAGGTTGTCGGGTGGGGGTTAAAAAAAAATATAGAGCGGTTTTGGTTACCTAAATATTAGAAGTCTAGTAACAATCCAAAAAATTGAGAGAATATTATGAGGCTCTTAGAGGATATTTTAGGGAGGAGTACTCGATTGTATATAATTTACATAAGGTTGTCGGGTGGGGGTTCAAAAAAAATATGGAGTGGTTTTGGCACCCTAAATATATGGAGTCTAGTAGCAATCCCAAAAATAAAGAGTATATTGTGAGGCTATTAAAGGGTTTTTTTGGGAGGAATGCTCGATTATATATAATTTTCATAAGATTGTCGGGTGGGGGTTCAAAAAAAATATGGAACAGTTTTGACTTCCTAAATATAGGGAGTCTAGTAGAAATCCCAAAAATAGAGAGGCATATTATGAGGCTCTTAGAGAGGGTTTTCTGGAGGAGTGCTTGATTTATATATAATTTACTTATGATTTTAGGGTGTTTTTGGGAGCCAATGGCTAGGCTTTTAGAGGATATTTTTAGGAGCAATGTTTGATTGTATATAATTTACTTAAGGTTGTTGGGTGGGTGTTCAAAACAAATATGGAACGGTTTTGGCTCCTGAAATATAGGTAGTCTTGTATCAAACCTAAAATTAGAGAGCATATTGCGAGACTCTTAGAGGGTATTTTAGCGAGGAGTGCTCGATTGGATATAATTTATTTCTGATTATCGGGTGGGAGCCTTGTAAAATTGGGAGTGATTTTGGCTCCACAAATATAGGGAGTCTAGTAGTAATCCCAATAATAAAGAGGTAATAGGAGGCACTTATAGGGTATATTTGGGAGGAATGTTCGATTGTATATAATTTACTTAATGTTGACGGGTGGGGGTTTTAAAGAAATATGGAGCAGTTTGAGCTCCCAAAATATAGAGAATCTACAGCAATCCCAAAAATAAAGAGTATATTGCGAGGCTCTTAAAAGGTGTTTTAGGGAGGAGTGCTCGATTGTATATAATTTACTGAAGGTTATCAGGTGGGCATTAAAAAAAATTATAGAGCGGTTTTGGTTTTCTAAATAAAGGGAGTCTAGTAGCAATCCAAAAAATAGAGAGGCATGTTGCGAGGGTCTTAGAGGGTGTTTTTGGGAGGAATGCTCGATTGTATATAATTTACTTAAGGTTGTTGGGTGGGTGTTCAACAAAATTATAGAGCAGTTTTGGCTTCCTAAATATAGGGAGCCTAGTAGCAATCCCAAAAATAGAGAGCATATTGTGAGGCTATTAGAGGGTTTTTTTGGGAGGAATGCTCGACTGTATATAATTTACTTAAGGTTATCGGGTGGGGGTTCAAAAAAATACGGAGCTATTTTGGCTCCTAAAATATAGGGAGTTTAGTAGCAATCCCCAAAATAGAGAGTATATTGCGAGGCTCTTAGAGGGTGTTTTCGGGAGGAGTGCTCGATTGTATATAATATACTTAGGTTATCGGGTGGGGATTAAAAAAAAAAAAGCAATTTTGGCTCCCTAAATATAGGGAGTCTGGTAATAATCACAAAAATAAAGAGGCATTTTGCGAGGCTCTCAGAGGGTGTCTTACGAAGGAATGCTAGATTTATATATAATTTACTTATGATTTTAGGGTGTTTTTGGGAGGTAATTGTGAGGCTCTTATAAGGTGTTTTTGGTATAATTGCTCAATTGTGTATAATTTACTTAAGGTTGTCGGGTGGGGGTTAAAAAAAAATTAGAGCAGTTTTGGTTCCCTAAATATAGGGAGTCTAGTAGCAATCCCAAAAAATAGATAGCATATTGAGATGATCTTAGAGGGCATTTTAGAGAGGAGTGCTCGACTGTATATAATTTACTTAAGGATGTCAAGTAGAGGTTCAAAACAAATATAGAGAGGTTTTTGCTCCTTAAATATAGGAAGTCTAGTAGTGATCCCAAAAATAGAGTGGTATATTGCGAGATTCTTAGAGGGTGTTTTAGAAAGGAGTGCATGATTTATATATAATTTATTTATAATTTTAGGGTATTTTTGGGAGGCAATGCCAAGGCTCTTAAGGGTATTTTTGGGAGGAATGCTCGATTATATATAATTTACTTAAGGTTATCTGGTGGGGGTTCAGAAAAAATATGGAGTGGTTTTGGCTCTCAAAATATAGGGAGTCTAGTAGCAATCCCAAAACTAGAAAGCATATTATGAGGCTCTTAGAGGGTATTTTAGGGAGGAGTGCTCAATTGTATATAATTCACTTAAGGTTGTCGGGTGGGGGTTCAAAAAGACTATGGTCTGGTTATGGCTCCCTAAATATAGGAAGTTTAGTAGCAATCCAAAAAGTCTATGGTGTGGTTAGTTGGTATTTTTGGGAGGAATGCTCGATTATACATAATTTACTTAAGGTTGTCGGGTGGGGGTTCAAAAAAAATATAGAGAAGTTTTGGATCCAAAAATATAGGGAGTCTAGTGGCAATCCAAAAAGTAGGTAGCATATTGCGAGGCTCTTAGAGGGTATTTTAGGGAGGAGTGCTCAATTGTATATAATTTACTTAAGGTTGTTGGGTGGGGGTTCAAAAAAAATATTGAGCAGTTTTGGCTCCCTATATATAGGGAGTCTAGTAGCAATCCCAAAAATAGAGAGCATATTGTGTGGCTCTTACAGGGTATTTTAGAAAGGAGTGCTCGATTGTATATAATTTGCTTAAGGTTGTCAGGTGGGGGTTCAAAAAAAATATGGAGCAATTTTGGCTTCCTAAATATAGGGAGTCTAGTAGCAATCCCAAAAATAGGGAGCATATTACGAGGTTACTAGAGGGTATTTTTAGGAGGAATGCTCGGTTGTATATAATTTACTTAAGGTTGTCGGGTGGGGTTTCAAACAAAATATAAAGTGGTTTTGGCTCCCTAAATATAGGGAGTCTAGTAGCAATCTCGTAAATAGAGAGCATATTACGAAGCTCTTAGAGGGTGTTTTAGAGAGGAGTGCTCCATTGTATATAATTTACTTACGATTGTCGGTTGGGCGTTTAAAAAAAATATGATGCAGTTTTGGCTACCAAAATATAAGAAGTCCAGTAGCAATCCCAAAAATAGAATGGCATATTGCGAGGCTGTTTGAGGGTATTTTAGAAAGGAGTACTTGATTTATATATAATTTACTTATAATTTTAGTATATTTTTGGGAGGCAATGGCGAGGCTCTTAGAGGGTGTTTTTGGAAGGAATGCTCGATTGTGTATAATTTACTTAAGGCTGTTGGGTGGGGGTTTAAATAAAATATGGAGTATATTTGGCTCCCTAAATATAGGGAGTCTAGTTGTAATCCTAAAAAATAGGGAGCATATTGCGAGGCTCTTAGAGAGTGTTTTAGGGAGGAGTGCTCAATTTTATATAATTTAATTAAGGTTGTCGGGTGGGGGTTCAAAAAAAATATGGGAGCGGCTTTGGCTCCTTAAATATAGGGAGTCTAGTAGCAATCACAAAAATAGAGAGGCATATTGCGAGGCTCTTAGAGGGTATTTTAGGGAAAAGTGTTTGATTTATATGTAATTTACTTATGATTTTATGGTGTTTTTAGGAGGCAATGGCGAGGCTCTAAGAGTGTTTTTTCTAGAGGATTGCTTGAATATATATAATTTTCAAAAGGTTGACGGGTGGGGGTTCAAAAAAAATATAGAGAGGTTTTCGATTCCTCAATATAGGGAGTCTAGTAGCATTTACAAAAATAGAGATCATATTGCAAGTCTCTTAGAAAGTGCTTTAGGGAATAGTGCTCGATTATTTATAATTTTGTTATGATTATCGGGTGGGAGCCTTGACAAATTGAGAGCGATTTTGGCTCCTCAAATATAGGGAGTCTAGTAGCGATCCCAAAAATATGGAGACAATGGTGAGGATCATATAAGGTTTTTTTTGGAAGAATGCTCGATTGTATATAATTTACTTAAGGTTGACAGGTGGAAGTTCAAAAAAAATAATGGAACAGTTTTGGCTCCCCCTCCCCAACCCGACAACCTTAAGTTAATTATATACAATCGAGCATTCCTCCCAAAAATACCCTCTAAGAGACTTGCCATTGTCTTCTTATTTTTGGGATCGTTACTAGACACCCTATATTTGGGGAGCCAAAATCGTTCCCAATTTCTCAAGGCTCCAACCCGATAATCATAACTAAATTATAAACAAATCGAGCACTCCTTCCATAAATACCCTCCAAGTGTCTCGTCATGTGCTTCCCTACTTTCTTAGGACCCCCATCCCGATAATCAAAAGTAAATTATATACAAATCTAGCACTTCTCCTTAAAATACCCTACAAAGAGGCTTGATATGTGCTAACCTATTTTAATATCGCTACCAGACTTCTTATATTTGGGGAACCAAAATTGCTTCCTATTTTTTTAGGACACTCACACGACAAGTATAAGTAAATAATATACAAATCGAGCACTCCTTCCCAAAATAACCTTTAAGATCCCCACCATGTGTCTCCATAATTTTAGGATCATTACCAGACTCCTTATATTTGGGTAGCCAAAATCAATATCTTTTACTTCAGGACCCCCACCCAACAATAGTAAGTAAAATAATTTACAAATCGAGAAGTCATCCCTAAAACACCCTCCAAGAGCCTCGTAATGTACCTCTATATTTTTAGGATAACTACCTGACTCCCTATATTTGGAGTGCAGTAATGATTCCTTATTTTCTTAGGATCCCTACCTGTCAATTATAAGTAAATTATACATAAATCAAACATTCTTCCCAAAATATCCTCCAAAGGACTTGCAATGTACTTTCCTATTTTTAAGATCTCTACCAGACTTTCTAAAATTAGGGAACCAAAACTGCTCCGTATATTCTCAGGACCCCAACCTGATAATATAAAATAAATTATATATAAATCGTGCACTTCTCTCCTAAACACCCGTCAAAAGCATCATTATATGCCTCTGTATTTTGGGATTTCTACCAAACTTCTAATATTAAGGGACCAAAAATATACCCAAATTTCTCAGGACTCCCACTTGATAAGTACAAGTAAATAATTCAAAAAATATGCACTTATTCCCAAAACACCAACCAGGATCCTCACTAAGTGCTTACCTATATTTGGGGAGCCAAAATCGCTACCTAAAACCACTTCCATATTTTTTTTGAACCCCCACCCGATAACCTTAAGTAAATTATATACAATCGAGCATTCATCCCAAAAACAACCTCTAAAAGGCTCACCATTGCCTCCCAAAAACACCCTAAAATCATAAGTAAATTATATATATATATATATATCAAGCACTTCTCGTTAAAACACCCTCTAAGAGCCTCGCAATATACCTCTCTATTTTTGGGATTATTACTAGACACCCTGTATTTAGGGAGCCAAAACCACTCCATAATTTTTTTGAACCCCCACCCGACAACCTTAAGTAAATTATATACAATCGAGCACTCCTCCCTAAAACACCTTCTAAGAGCCTCGCAATATGCTCTTTATTTTTAGGATTGCTACTAGACTCCCTATATTTAGGGATCCAAAACCGCTCTATATTTTTTTGAACCCCCACTTGACAACCTTAAGTAAATTATATAAAATCGAGCATTCCTTCCAAAAACACCCTCTAAGTGCCTCGCCATTATCTCCTGAAAATACTCTAAAATTATAAGTAAATTATATATAAATCAAACACTCCTCTCTAAAACACCCTCTAAGTGCCTCGCAATATGCCTCTCTATTTTTGCGATTGCTACAAGGCTCCCTATATTTAGAAAGCCAAAACTGCTCCATATTTTTTTTAAACCCCCTTCCGAAACCCATAAGTAAATTATATACAATCAAGAACTCCTCCTTAAAATACCCTCTAAGAGCCTCCTAATATGCTCTCTATTTTTGGGATTGCTATAAGACTTCCTATATTTATGGAGCCAAAACCGCTCCATATTTTTTTTGAACCCCCACCCGTTAACCTTAAGTAAATTATATACAATCGTGCATTCTTCATAAAAACACCCTCTAAGAGCCTCATGATTGCCCCCCAAAAAATACCCTAAAATCATAAGTAAATTATATATAAACCAAGCACCCCTTCCTAAAATGCCCTCTAAGAGCCTCGCAATATGCCTCTATATTTTTGGGATTACTACTAGACTCCCTATTTTTAGGGAGCCAAAACCACTCCATATTTTTTTTGAACCCTTACCCGACAACCATAAGTAAATTATATACATTCGAGCACTCCTCCCTAAAATACCCTCTAAGAGCCTCGCAATGTGCTCTCTATTTTTGGGATTACTATTAGACTCCTTATATTTAGAGAACCAAAACTGCTCCATATTTTTTTTGAACCCTCAATTAACAATCTTAAGTAAATTATATACAATCTAGCATTCCTCCAAAAAATACCCTCTAAGTGCCTCGCCATTGCCTCCCAAAAGCACCCTAAAATCATAAGTAAATTATATATTAATCAAGCATTCCTCTCTATAACACCCTCTAAGAGCCTCCCAATATGCTTCTATATTTTTGGGATTGCTACTAGACTCCCTATATTTAGGGAGCCAAAACCAATCCATATTTTTTTTAACCCCCACCCGACAACCTTAAGTAAATTACATACAATCAAGCACTCCTCCCTAAAACACCCTCTAAGAGCCTCATAATATGCTCTTTATTTTTGGGATTGCTACGAGACTCCTTATATTTAGGGAGCCAAAATTGCTCTATATTTTTTTTGAATCCCAATAGAATACCTTAGGTAAATTATACACAATCGAGCATTCCTCCCAAAAACACCCTCTAAGAGCCTCGCCATTGCCTCCCAAAAACACCCTAAAATCATAAGTAAATTATATATAAATCAAGCACTCCTCCCTAAAACACCCTGTCAGAGCCTCGTAATATGCCTCTATTTTTGGGATTGCTACTAGACTCCCTATATTTAAGGAGCCAAAACTACTCTATTTTTTTTTAAACTCCCACCCGATAATCTTAAATAAATTATATAGAATCGAGCAATCCTCCCTAAAATACCCTCTAAGAGTCTCGCAATATTCCTTCTATTTTTAGGATTGCTACTAGACTCCCTATATTTAAGGAGCCAAAACCATTCTATAATTTTTTTGAATCCCTACCTATCAAATTTAAGTAAATTATATACCCTATAAGATAATCACCATTGCCTCCTTATTTTTGAGATCCCTACTAGATACCCTATATTTGGGGAGCCAAAATCGCTCCTAATTTTTCAAGACTCCTACCTGATAATCATGACTAAATTATATACAATCGTGCACTACTCCATAAAAAACATTCTAAGAGCCTCACAATATGCTCTCTATTTTTGGGATTGCTACAAGACACCCTATATTAAGATAGCCAAAACTGCTCCATATTTGTTTTGAACCCCCACCCAATAACCTTAAGTAAATTATATACATTCGAGTATTCCTCCCAAAAATACTATCTAAAAGCCTCGCCATTACTTCCCAAAAATACCCTAAAATCATAAGTAAATTATATATAAATCAAGTACTCCTCCCTAAAACACCCTCATAGAGCCTCGCAATTTGCCTCTCCATTTTTGCGATATCTACTAGACTCCTATATTTTGGGAGCCAAAACCGCTCTATATTTTTTTTGAACTCCCACCCGACAACCATAAGTAAATTATATACAATCAAGCATTCCTCCCAAAAAAACTTTCTAATAGCCTCGCAATATGCTCTCTATTTTTGGAATTGCTACTAGACTCCATATATTTAGGGATCCAAAACCGCTCTATATTATTTTTGAACCCCCACCCGACAACCTTAAGTAAATTATATACAATCGAGTACTCCTCCCTAAAATACCCTATAAGAGCCTCGTAATATACTATTTATTTTTGGGATTGCTACTAGACTCCCTATATTTAGGGAACAAAAATAAATCTATATTTTTTTTGAACCCCCACTCCATAACCATAAGTGAATTATATACAATCGAGCACTCCTCACCCTCTAAGAGTTTCGCAATATGCTCTCTATTTTTGGGATTGCTACTAGACTCCCTATATTTAGGGAGCCAAAATCGCTCCATATTTTTTTTTAACCCCCACCTGACAATCATAAGTAAATTAAATATAATCGAGCATTCCTCCCAAAAACACCATCTAAGAGCCTCACTACTTCCTCCCAAAAACACCCTAAAATCATAAGTAAATTATATATAAATCAAGCACTCCTCCCTAAAACACCCTCTAAGAGCCTCGCAATATGCCTTTCTATTTTTGGGATTGCTACTAGACTCCCTATATTTAGTTTGCCAAATCTGATTCATATTTTTTTTGAAAGCCCACCTGGCAACCTTAAGTAAATTATATACATTCGAGCAGTCCTCCCCAAAACACCCTCTAAGAGTCACAATATGTTCTCTAATTTTGGGATTGCTATTAGACTCCTTATATTTAGTGAGTCAAAACCGCTTCATAATTTTTTGGAACCCCCACCAGTCAACCTTAAGTAAATTATGTATAATCGAGTATTCCTCCCAAAAACACCATCCAAGAGTCTCTCCATTGCCTCCCAAAAACACCCTAAAATTAGAAGTAAATTACATATAAATAAAGCACTTCTCCCTAAAATACCCTCTTAGTGCCTCATAATATGTCTTTCTATTTTTGGGATTGCTACTAGACTCCCTATATTTAAGGAGCCAAAACCGCTTCATATTTTTTTGAAGCCCACCCGATAACCTTAAGTAAATTATATACAATCAAGCACTCCTCCCTAAAACACCCTCTAAGAGCCTTATAATATTATTTCTATTTTTTGGGATTGCTACTAGACTCACTATATTTAGGAAGCCAAAATAGCTTCATATTTTTTTGAACCCCCACCCGATAACCTTAAGTAAATTATACACAATCGAGGTCTCCTCCCAAAAACACCCTATAAGAGCCTCGCCATTGCCTCGTAAAAATACCCTAAAATTATAAGTAAATTATATATAAATCAAGCACTCCTCCCTAAAATACCCTCTAAGTGCCTCATAATATGCCTCTCTATTTTTGGGATTATAACTACACTTCCTATATTTAAGGAGCCAAAACTGCTTAATATTTTTTTTGAACCCCCACCCAACAACCTTAAGTAATTTATATATAATCGAGCACTTCTTCTGAAAACACCCTCTAAGAGCCTCACAATATTATATCTATCTTTAGGATTGCTACTAGACTCCCTATATCTAGAGTGCCAAAACCTCTCCATATTTTTTTTGAACCCCCGCCCAACAACCTTATGTAAATTATATATAATTGAGCATTTCTCCCAAAAATACCCTCTAATAGCCTCGCAATATGCTTTTTATTTTTGGAATTGCTACTAGACTCCCTATATTTAGGGAGCCAAAATCGCTCTATATTTTTTTTGAACCCCCACCCGATAATCTTAAGTAAATTATATACAATCGAGCATTCCTCCCAAAAACATCCTCTAAGAGCCTCGCAACATGCCTCTCTATTTTTAGGATTTCTACCAGACTCTCTATATTTAAGGAACCAAAACCGTTCCATTTTTTTTTGAAAGCCAACTTAACAACCTTAAATAAATTATATACAATCGAGTACTCTTGCCTAAAATACCCTCTATGAAACTCGTAATATGCTCTCTATTTTTGGGATTGTTTATAGACTCCCTATATTTATGAAGCCAAAATCGATTTATATTTTTTTTAAATCCCCACTCGTTAACCTTAATTAAATTATATACAATCAAATATTCCTCCCAATAATACCCTATTAGAGCATCACCATTGCCTCCTTATTTTTGCGATCGCTACTAGACTCCCTATATTTGGGGAGCCAAAATCGCTCCCAATTCCTCAAGGCTCCCACCCGATAATCATTACTAAATTATATACAATCCAGCTCTCCTCTCTAAAGCACTCGCTAAGAGCCTCAAAATATGCACTCAATTTTTGGGAGCTAAATTTGTTTCATATTGTTTTTGAACCCCCACTCGATAACCTTATATAAATTATATGCAATCGAGCATCCTCCCAAAAACACCCTCTAAAAGCCTCGTCATTGCCTCTCAAAATCACCATAAAATCATAAGTAAATTATATATAAATTAATCACTCCTCCCTAAAACACCCTTAAAGAACCTCGCAATATACCTCTCTATTTTTGGGATTGCTATAAGAATCTTTATATTTAAGGAGCCAAACCCGCTCTTTATTTTTTTTGAACCCCCACCCAATAACCTTAAGTAAATTATATACAATCGAGCATTCCTCCCAAAAACATCATCAATAGCCTCGCAATATGTTCTCTATTTTTGGGATTGCTATTAGACTTCCTATATTTAGGGAGCCAAAACTGCTCCATATTTTTTTTGAACCCCCACCCTACAAACTTAAGTAAATTATATACAATCGAGCACTCCTTCTTAAACTACCATCTAAGAGCCTCGCAATATGCTCTCTATTTTTGGGATTGCTACTAGATTCCCTATATTTAGAGACCCAAAACTGCTCCATATTTTTCTTGAACCCCCACCCGATAACCTTAAGTGAATTATATATAATCGAGCACTCCTCCCTAAAACACCCTCTTAGAGCCTCAAAATATGCTACTAGACTCCCTATATTTAGAGTGCCAAAACCGCTCCATATTTTTTTTGAACCCCTATCCGATAACTTTAAGTACATTATACACAATCGAGCATTCATCCCAAAAACACCTTCTAAGAGCCTCACCATTGCCTCCCAAAAACACTCTCAAATCATCAATAAATTATACATAAATCAAGCACTCCTTCCTAAAATACCATATAAGAGCCTCGCAATATGCCTTTCTATTTTTGGGATTGCTACTAGACTCCCTATATTTAGGTAGCCAAAATGGCCATATAATTTTTTTGAACAACTACCCGACAACCGAGCATTTCTCCCGAAAACACCCTCTATGAGCCTCGCAATATGCTCTTTATTTTTGGGATTGATACCGGAATCCTTATATTTATGAAGCAAAAACCGCTCCATATTTTTTTTAACCCCCACCCGTCAATCTTAAGTAAATTATATACTATCGGGCATTCCTCCCAAAACCACCCTCTAAGAGCCTTGCCATTGCCTCCAAAAAGCACCTAAAAATCATAAGTAAATAATTTATAAACCAAACACTCCTTTCTAAAACACCTTCTAAGAGCCTCGCAATATACTTCACTATTTTTTGGATAGCTAATAAACTCCCTATATTTAAGAAGCCAAAATCGTACTATATTTTTTTTGAACCCCCACCCGACAACCATAAGTAAATTATATACAATCGAGCACTCCTCCCTAAAACATCCTCTAAGAGCCTTGTAATATACTCTCTATTTTTTAGGATTGCTACTAGAGTCTCTATATTTAGGGAGCCAAAATCGCCCTATATTGTTTTTGAACCTCCACCCGATAACCTTGAGTAAATTATATACAATCGAGCATTCCTCCCAAAAATATATTTTAAGAGCGTCGCCATTGCTTTCCCAAAAACACCCAAAAATCATAAGTAAATTATATATTAATCAAGCACACCTCCCTAAAACACCCTCTAAGAGCCTCGCAATATGCCTCTCTATTTTTGGGATTGCTATTAGACACCCTATATTTAGGGAGCCAAAATCGCTCCAAATTTTTTTTGAACCCCAACTTGACGACCTTAAGTAAATTATATACAATCGAGCAATCCTCCCTAAAATACCCTCTAAGAGCCTCGTAATATCCTCTCTAATTTTTGGGATTGCTACTAGACACCCTATATTTAGAGAGCCAAAACAGCTCCATATTTGTTTTAAACACCCACCCGACAACCTTAAGTAAATTATACACAATTGAGCTTTTCTCCCAAAAACACCCTCTAAGAGCCTCGCCATTGCCTCGTAAAAACACTCTAAAATCATAAGTAAATTATATATAAATCAAGCACTTCTCCCTAAAACACCCTCTAAGAGCCTCAAAATATGCCTCTTTATTTTTGGGATTATAACTAGACTCCCTATATCTAGGGAGCCAAAACTGCTCAATATTTTTTTTAAACCCCCACTCGATAACCTTAAGTAAATTATATACAATCGAGCACTCCTCCCTAAAACACCCTCTAAGAGCCTCACAATATGATCTATACTTTTAGGATTGCTGCTAGACTCCCTATATCTAGAGTGCCAAAACCTCTCCATATTTTTTTTGAACCCCCCGCCCGACAACCTTATGTAAATTATATACAATTGGGCATTTCTCCCAAACACCCTCTAATAGCCTCACAATATGCTTCCTATTTTTGGGATTGCTACTAGACTCCTTATATTTAGGGAGCCAAAACCGCTCTATATTTTTTTCGAACCCCCACCTGACAACTTTAAGTAAATTATATACAATCGAGCATTCCTCCCAAAAATACCCTCTAAGAGTCTCGCAACATGCATCTGTATTTTTGGGATTGCTACCAGACTCGCTATATTTTTGGAACCAAAACCGCTATATATATTTTTTGAATGCCCTCCCGACAACCTTAAATAAATTATATACAATCGAGCACTCTTGCCTAAAACACCCTCAATGAGCCTCGTAATATGCTCTCTATTTTGGGGATTGATTCTAGACTCCCTATATTTAGGAAGCCAAAATCGCTTTATATTTTTTTTAAACCCCCACTTATCATCCATAACTAAATTATATACAATCGAGCATTCCTCCTAAAAATACCCTATTAGAGCCTTGTCATTGCCTCCTTATTTTTGGGATCGCTACTAGACTCCCAATATTTAGGGAGCCAAAATCGCTCCTAATTTCTCAAGGCTCCCACTGATAATTATAAATAAATTATATACAATCCAGCTCTCCTCCCTAAAGCACCCACTAAGAGCCTCGCAATATGCTCTCTATTTTTGGGAGCTAAATTCGTTTCATATTGTTTTTGAACCCCCACGCGACAACCTTAAGTAAATTATATACAACTGAGCATTCCTCCCAAAATCACCCTCTAAAAGCCTCACCATTGCCTCCCAAAATAACCTTAAAATCTTAAGTAAATTATATATAAATCAAGCACTCCTTCCTAAAATAACCTCTAAGAAACTCGCAATATGTTTTTTTATTTTTGGGATTGTTACTAGAATCTTTATATTTATATAGACAAAATCGCTCCATATTTTTTTTGAACCCCAACCCGACAACCTTAAGTAAATTATATACAATCGAGCATTCCTCCCAAAAATATCATCTAATAGTCTCACAATATGCTCTCTATTTTTGGGATTGCTACTAGACTCCATATATTTAGGGAGCCAAAATCGCTCCATATTTTTTTTGAACCCCTACCCGATAAACTTAAGTAAATTATATACAATCGAGCACTCCTCCTTAAAATACCTTCTAAGAGCCTCGCAATATGCTCTCTATTTTTGGGATTGCTACTAGACTCCCTATATTTAGGGATCCAAAACCGCTCTATATATTTTTTGAACCCCACCCGACAACCTTAAGTGAATTATATATAATCGAGCACTCCACTTTAAAACACCCTCTTAGAGCCTCGCAATATGCTCTCTTATTTTGGGATTGCTACTAGATTCCTTATATTTAGAGTGCCAAAACAACTACATATTTTTTTTGAACCCCCACCTGACAACCTTAAGTAAATTATATACAATCGAGCATTCAACTCAAAAACACCCTGTAAGAGCCTCGCTATTGCCTCCCAAAAATACCCTAAAATCATAAGTAAATTATATATAAATCAAGCACTTATCCCAAAAAAATTATAAAAGAGTCTCGCAATATGCCTTTCTATTTTTGGGATTACTATTAGACTCCCTATATTTAGGTAGCCAAAACCGCCCCATATTTTTTTGAACGCTTACCCGATAATCTTAAGTAAATTATATACAATCGAGTATTTCTCCCTAAAACACCCTCTAAGAGCCTCGCAATATGCTCTCTATTTTTGGGATTGCTACTGGACTCCTAATATTTATGTAGCCAAAACTGCACCATATTTTTTTTGAACCCCAACCCGTCAACCTTAAGTAAATTATATACAATCAAGCATTCCTCCCAAAAACACCCTTTAGTAGTCTCGCCATTGCCTCTCAAAAGCACCCAAAAAATCATAAGTAAATTATATATAAATCAAACAATCCTCCCTAAAATACCCTCTAAGAGCCTCGCAATATACCTCTCTATTTTTTGGATTGCTACTAAACTCCCTATATTTAAGGAGCCAAAACTGCACCATATTTTTTTTAAACCCCCACCCAACAACCTTAAGTAAATTATATACAATCGAGCACTTCTTCCTAAAATACGCTCTAAGAGCCTCACAATATACTCTCTATTTTTTAGGATTGCTACTAGACTCTCTATATTTAGGGAGCCAAAACTGCTCCATATTTTTTTTGAACCCCCACCTGACAATCTCAAGTAAATTATATACAATCGAGCATTTCTCCAAAAAACATATTCTAAGAGCATTGCCATTGTCTCCTAAAAGCACCCTAAAATCATAAGTAAATTATATATAAATCAAGCACTCCTCCCTAAAACCCTCTCTAAGAGCCTCGCAACATGCCTCTCTATTTTTGGGATTGCTACTAGATACCCTATACTTAGGTAGCCAAAATCGCTTCATATTTTTTTTGAACCCCAACTCGACAACCTTAAGTAAATTATATACAATCGAGCACTCCTCCCTAAAATATCCTCTAAGAGCCTCGTAATATGCTCTCTATTTTTGGGATTGCTTCTAGACTCCTTATATTTAGGGAGCCAAAACCGCTCTATAATTTTTTTGAACCCCCACCTCATAACCTTAAGTAAATTATATACAATCGAGCATTCCTCCCAAAAATACCATCTAATAGCCTCGTAATATGCTCTCTATTTTTTGGATTGCTATTAGACTCCTTATATTTAGGGAGGCAAAACCGCTCTATATTTTTTTTGAACCCCCACCCAATAACCTTAAGTAAATTATATATAAACGAGCACTCCTCTCTAAAACACCCTCTAAGAGTCTCGCAATATGCTTTCTATTTTTGGGATTGCTACGAGACTCCCTATATTTAGGGAGCCAAAACTGCTCGATATTATTTTTGAACTCCCACCCGTCAACCTTAAATAAATTATATACAATCGAGTATTTTTCCCAAAAACACCTTATATGAGCCTCGCCATTGCCTCTTTATTTTTGGGATCGCTACTAGACTCCTTATATTTGGAAAGCTAAAACTGCTCCTAATTTTTCAAGACTCCTTCCCATTAATCATAACTAAATTATATACAATCGAGCACTCCTTCTAAAAACACTTTCTAAAAGCCTCGTAATATGCTCTATATTTTTTTTGAACCCCCACCCAACAACCTTAAGTAAATTATATATAATCGAGCATTCCTTCCAAAAACACCCTCAAATAGCCTAGCCATTGCCTACCAAAATCAACCTAAAATCATAAGTAAATTTTATATAAATTAATTACTCCTCTCTAAAACACCCTCTAAGAGCCTCGCAATATGTTTCTCTATTTTTGGGGTTGCTACTAGACTTTTTATATTTACAGAGTCAAAACCGGTCCATATTTTTTTTGAACCCCCATCCGATAATATTAATTAAATTATATACAATCGAGCACTCCTTCCTAAAACACCCTCTAAAAGACTCGTAATATGCTCTTTATTTTTTGGGATTGCTACTAGACTCCCTATATTTAGGGAGCTAAAACTGCTCAATATTTTGTTTGAAACCCCACCTGACAACCATAAGTAAATTATATACTAAGAGCCTCACAATATGCTTCCTATTTTTGGGATCTGTACTAGACTCCCTATATTTAGGGATCCAAAACCGCTCTATATTTTTTTTGAACCCCAACCAGACAACCTTAAGTGAATTATATAGAATCGAGCACTCCTCCCTAAAAAACCCTCTAAGAGCCTCAGAATATGCTCTCTATTTTTGGGATTGCTACTAGACTCCTTATATTTAGTGAGCCAAAATAGTTTTATATTTTTTTGAACCCCCACTTGACAACCTTAAGTAAATTATTTATAATCGAGAATTCCTCCCAAAAATACCCTCTACGAGCCTCGTCATTAACTCCCAAGAACACCCAAAAATCATAAATAAATAATATATAAATCAAGCACTCCTCCCAAAAACACCCTCTAAGAGCCTCACAATATGCCTTTCTATTTTTGTGATTGTTACTAGACTCCCTTTATTTTGGAAGCCAAAACCGCTCCATATTTTCTTTAAATGCCCACCCAATAACCTTAAATAAACTATATACAATCGAGCACTACTCTCTAAATCACCCTTTAAGAGCCTTTCAATATTCTCTCTATTTTAAGGATTGCTACTAGACTTCCTATATTTTAGAAGCCAAAACCACTCTATATTTTTTTGAACCCCCACCCGTCAACCTTAAGTAAATTACATACAATCGAGCATTCCTCCCAAAAATACCCTATAAGAGCCTTGTCATTGCCTCCTTATTTTTGCGATCGCAATAAGACTCCTTATATTTGGGGAGCCAAAATCGCTCCCAATTTGTCAATGCTCCCACCCGGTAATCAAACCTAAATTATATACAATCGAGCACTCCTCCCTAAAGCACATTCTAAGAGCCTCGTAATATGCTCTCTATTTTTGGGATTGCTACTAGACTCCCTATATTTAGGGAGCCAAAATAACTCCATATTTTTTTTGAATCCTCACCCGACAACCTTAAGTAAATTATAAACAATCGAGCATTCCTCCCAAAAAAACCATCTAAAAGCCTCGCCATTGCCTCTAAAAAATACGCTAAAATCATAAGTAAATTATATATAAATCAAGCACTACTCCCTAAAATACCCTCTAAGAGCCTCACATAATGTCTGTCTATTTTTGAAATTTCTACTAGACTCACTATATTTATGAAGCAAAAACCGCTCTATATTTTTTTTGAATACCCACCCGACAATATTAAGTAAATTATATACAATCGAGCAATCCTCCCAAAAACACCCTCTAATAGCCTCGCAATATGCTATCTATTTTTTGGATTGCTACTAGACTCCCTAAATTTGGGGATCTAAAACTGCTCAATATTTTTTTTGAACCCCCACTCGATAACCTTAAGTTAATTATATACAATCGAGCACTTCTTCCAAAAACACCCTCTAAGAGCTTCACAATATACTCTCTATTTTTGGGATTGCTACTATTTTCCCTATTTTTAGGGAGCCAAAACTGCTCTATATTTTGTTTGAACCCTCATCTGATAATCTTAAGTGAATTATATAAAATCGAGTACTCCTCCCTAAAACACCCTCTAAGAGCCTCGCAATATGCTTTCTATTTTTGGGATTGCTACTAGACTCCCTATATTTTGGAAGCCAAAATCGCTCTATATTTTTTTTGAACCCCCACCCGATAACCTTAAGTAAATTATATACAATCGAGCATTCCTCCCAAAACCACCTCTATGAACCTCCTCATTGCCACCCAAAAACACCCTAAAATTATAAATAAATTACATATAAGTCAAGCACTCCACCAAAAAATATCCTTTACGAGCCTCGCAATATGCCTTTCTGTTTTTGGGATTGCTACTAGACTCCCAATATTTAGGAAGCCAAAACCGCTCCATATTTTTTTTTAATGCCCACCCGACAACCTTAAGTAAATTATATATAATCGAGCATTCCTTCCAAAAACACCCTAGAAGGGCCTCGCCATTGCCTCCTTATTTTTGGGAACGCTACTAGTTTCCCTATATTTGGGGAGCCAAAATCGCTCCCAATTTCTCAAGGCTCCCCTCGATAATCATAACTAAATTATATACAATCGAGTACCCCTCCCTAAAATAAACTCTAAGAACCTCGCAATATGCTCTCTTTTTTTGGGATTGCTACTAGACTCCCTATATTTAGGGAGCCAAAACCGCTTTATATTTTTTTTTGAACCCCCACCCGACAACTATAAGTAAATTATATACAATTAAGAATTTCTTCCAAAAACACCCTATAAAAGCCTCACTATTGCGTCCCGAAAATACGCTATATCATAAGTAGATTATATATAAATCAAGTACTCCTCCCTAAAACAGCTTCTAAGAGCCTCGCAATACGCCTCTATATTTTTGGGATTGCTACTAGACTCCTTATATTTTGGGAGTCAAAACCGCTCTATTTTTTTTTTGAACCCCCATTCGACAACCTTAACTAAATTATATACAATTGAGCATTCCACCCAAAAATACCCTATAATAGCCTCACAATATACTTTTTATTTTTAGGATTGCTACTAGACTCCCTATATTTAGGGATCCAAAGCCGCTCTATATTTTTTTTGAATCCCCACCCGATTACCTTAAGTAAATTATATACAACAGCTCACTCCTCCTTAAAATTCCCTTTATGAGCCTCACAACATGCTCTCTATTTTTGGGCTTGCTACTAGACTCCCTATATTTAGGGAGCCAAAACCGCTCTATATTTTTTTTGAACCCCCACTTGACAACCTTAAGTAAATTATATATAATCGAGCATTTTTTCGAAAAATACCCTCTAAGAGCCTCTCATTTGCCTCCCAAAAACACCGTAAAATCATAAGTAAATTATATATAAATCAAGCTCTCCTTCCTAAAACACCCACTAAGAGCCTCGCAATATGTGTTTCTATTTTTGGGATTATTACTAAACTACCTATATTTAGGTGGCCAAAACCAATCCATATTTTTTTTGAATGCCTACCAGACAACCATAAGTAAATTATATACAATCGAGTTGTCCTCCCAAAAATATCCTCTAAGAGCCTCGCAATATGCTCTCTTTTTTTGGGATTGCTATTTGGCTCCCTATATTTTGGGAGCCAAAACTGCTCTATATTTTATTTGAACCCGTACTCGTCAACCTTAAGTAAATTATATACAATCGAGCATTCCTCCTAAAAATACCCTCTAAGAGCCTTGCCATTGCCGCCCAAAAATACCCTAAAATCATAAGTAAATTATATATAAATAAAGCACTCCTTCCTAAAACACCCTCTAAGAGCCTCGCAATATGTTTCTCTATTTTTGGGATTTCTACTAGAATTCCTATATTTAAGGAGCCAAAATCGATCCATATTTTTTTTGAACCCCCATCTGACAACATTAAGTCAATTATGTACAATCAAGCACTCCTCTCTAAAATACCATCTAAGAGCCTTGTAATATACTCTCTATTTTGGGATTGTTAATAGACTCCCAAAATTTAGCGAGCCAAAACCGCTCCATATTTTTTTTAACCCCCTACCAAATTACCTTAAGTGAATTATATACAATTAAGCACTCATCCCAAAAATACCCTCTAAAAGCCTCAAAATATGCTTTCTATTTTTGGGATCGCTACTAGACTTCCTATATATAAGGAGCCAAAACCGCTCCATTTTTTTTCTTAACCCCTACCCGATAACCTTAAGTAAATTATATACAATCGAGAATTCCTCCAAAAAACACCCTCTATGAGCTTTGCCATTGACTCCCAAAAATACCCTAAAATTATAAATTAATTATATATAAATCAAGCACTCTTCTCTTAAACACCCTCTAGGAGCCTCGCAATATGCCTTTCTGTTTATCGGATTGTTACTAGACTCCCTATATTTAGGTAGCCCAAATAACTTCATATTGTTTTTGAACACCCACCCGATAATCTTAAGTAAAATATATACAATTAAGCACTCCTCCCTAAAACACCCTCTAAGAGTCTCGTAATACTCTCTTTATTTATGGGATTGCTACTAGAATCCCTATATTTAAGGAGCCAAAACCGCTTCATTTTTTTTTTTTGAACCCTCACCCGTCAACCTTAAGTAAATTACAAACAATCGAGCATTCCTTCCAAAAATACCCTATAAGAGGCTCGCCATTGCCTCCTTTTTTTTAGGATGCTACTAGACTCTATATATTTGGGGAGCCAAAATTGCTCCCAATTTCTCAATGCTCCCACCCTATAATCATAACTAAATTATATACAATTGAGCACCCCTCTCTAAAACACACTCTAAGAGCCTCACGATATGCTCTTTATTTTTGGGATTACTACTAGACTCCCTATATTTAAGGAGCCAAAATGCTCTATATTTGTTTTGAACCCCCACTCGACAACCATAAGTAAATTATATACAATCGAGCATTCCTTCCAAAAATACCCTCTATAAGCCTCGCTATTGCCTCCCAAAAATACCCTAAAATTATAAGTAAATTATATATAAATAAAGCACTCCTCCCTAAAATACCCTCTAAGAGCCTCGCAATATGCCTATCTATTTTTGGGATTGCTACTAGACTCCCAATATTTAGGGAGCCAAAACCGCTCCATATTTTTTTTGAACCCCCTCCCGACAACCTTAAGTACATTATATACAATCGAGCATTCCCCCCAAAAATACCCTCTTATAGCCTCACAATATGCTCTCTATTTTTGGGAATGGTACTAGACTCTCTATATTTAGGGATCCAAAGCCGTTGTATATTTTTTTTGACCATACGACAACCATAAGTAAATTATATACAATCGAGCCTTTCTCCCTAAAATACCCTCTAAGAGCCTCGCAATATGCTCTCTATTTTTAGGATAGCTACTAGACACCCTATGTTTAGGGAGCCAAAATCCCTCTATATTTTTTTTGAACACCCACCCGACACGTTAAGTGAATTATATACAATCAAGCACTCCTCCCTAAAATACCCTCTAAGAGCCTCGCAATATGCTTTCTATTTTTGGGATTCCTACTAGACTCCCTATATTTATGGAGCCAAAACTACTTCATAATTTTTTTGAACCCCTACCTGACTACCATAAGAAAATTATATATAATCGAGTGTTCCTTCTAAAAATACCCTCTAAGAGCCTCGCCATTGCTACCTAAAAAAACCCAAAAATCATAAGTAAATTATATATAATTCAAGCACTCCTCCATAAAATACCTTCTTAGACCCTCGTAATATACCTTTCTATTTTTGGGATTGCTACTAGACTCTATATATTTCGGTGGCTAAAACCGATCCATATTTTTTTTGAACGCTCACCTGACAACCTTAAGTAAATTATAAACAATCATGCAGTCCTCCCTAAAATAGCCTCTAACAGCCTCGTAATATGCTTTCTATTTTTGGGATTGCTACTAGACTCCCTATATTTAGGGAGCTAAAACTGTTCCATATTTTTTTTGAACTTTCACCCGTCAACCTTAAGTAAATTATATATAATCGAGCATTCCACCCAAAAACACCCTCTAAGAGCCTCAATATTACCTCCTAAAGACACCTTAAAATCATATGTAAATTATATATAAATAAAACACTACTCCCTAAAACACACTTTAAGAGCCTCACAATATGCCTCTCTATTTTTGGGATTATTACTAGACTCCCTATATTTAAGGAGCCAAAACTACTCCATATTTTTTTTGAACCCCCACCCAACAAGAGTAAGTAAATTATATACAATCGTGCACTCCTCTTTAAAATACCATCTAAGAGTCTCACAATATGCTCTCTATTTTTGGGATTTCTACTAGACTCCTTATATTTAGGAGCCAAAACCGCTCCATATTATTTGTGAACCCTCACTCGACAACCTGAAATGAATTATATATAATTGAGCACTCCTCTCTAAAATACCCTCTAAAAGCCTCGTAATATGCTCATTATTTTTTGGGATTGCTACTAGTCTCCCTATATTTAGAAAGCCAAAACCGCTCTATTTTTTTTTGAACCCCCACCCGACAACCTTAAGTAAATTATATACAATCGAGCATTCCTCCAAAAAATACCCTCTAAGAGCCTCGCCATTGCCTTCCAAAAACACCAAAAAATCATAAGTAAATTATATATAAATCAAGCACTCCTTCCTAAAATGCTCTCTAAGAGTCTTGCAATATGCCTCTATATTTTTAGAATTGCTATTAGACTCCCTATATTTAAGGATCTAAAACCCCACCATATTTTTTTTGAACCCCCACCCGACAACCTTAATTAAATTATATACAATCAAGTACTCCTGCCTAAAATAACCTCTAAGAGCCTCGCAATATGTTCTCTATTTTTTTGGATTGCTATTAGACTCCCTATATTTAGGAAGCCAAAACCTCTCCATATTTTGTTTGAACCCCTACCCAACAAACTTAAGTAAATTATACACAATTGAGTACTCCTCCCTAAAACACCCTTTAAGAGCCTCGCAATATACCTCTCTATTTTTGGGATTGCTACTAGAATCCCTATATTTAGGGAGCCAAAATCGCTCCATATTTTTTTTGAACCCCTAGCCGATAACCTTAAGTAAATTATATACAATTGAGCACTCCTCCCTATAACACCCTCTAAGTGCCTCGAAATATGCTCTCTATTTTTGGGATTGCTACTAGATTCACTATATTTAAAAAACCAAAATCACTCCATAATTTTTTTGAACCACCACCCGACAACCTTAAGTAAATTATATACAATCGAGAATTCCTCCCAAAAGCACCATCTAATAACCTTACAATATGCTCTCTATTTTTGGGATTGCTAGTAGACTCCCTACATTTAGGGAGGCAAAACCGCTATAAATTTTTTTTAAACCCCTACCCGGCAACCTTAAGTAAATTATATACAATCGAGCACTCGTCCCTAAAATATCCTCTGAGAGCCTCGTAATATGCTCTTTATTTTTGGGATTTCTTCTAGACTCCTTATATTTTAAGAGCCAAAACCGTTCCATATTTTCTTTTGAACCCCCACCAGACAACCTTAAGTTAAATATATACAATCTAGCACTCCTCTCTAAAACACCCTCAAAGATACTCGCAATATGCTCTCTATTTTTGGGATTGCTACGAGACTCCCTATATTTTTGGAGCCAAAAATAGTCTTTTTTTTTTTTTAAACCCCCACCCGGCAACCTTAAGTAAATTATATATAATCGTATATTCCTTCCAAAAACACCCTCTAAGTGCCTTGCCATTGCCTCCCAAAAACACCCTCAAATCATAAGTATATTATATATAAATCAAACACTCCTCCTTTAAACACCCTCTAAGAGCCTCGCAATATGCCTCTTAATTTTTTAGATTACTACTAGACTACCTATATTTAAGAAGCTAAAACTGCACTATATTTTTTTAAAACCCCCACCCGATAACCTTAAGTAAATTATATAAAATCGAGCACTACTCCCTAAAATAACCTTTAATTGCCTTGCAATATACTCTCTATTGTTTGGGATTGCTACTAGACTCTCTATGTTTAGGGAGCCAAAACCGCTCAATATTTTGTTTGAACTCCCACCCGACAACCTTAACTAAATTATACATAATCGAGTATTCCTCCCAAAAACAACCTCTAAGAGCGTCGCCATTGCCTCCCAAAAATACCATAAAATTATAAGAAAATTATATATAAATCAAGCACTCGTCCCTAAATCACCCTCTAAAGACTCGCAATATGCATCTCTATTTTTGGGATTGCTACTATACTCCCTATATCTAGGGAAACAAAATTGCTCATATTTTTTTTGAACCTCTATTCTACAACCTTAAGTAAATTGTATACAATTGATCACTCCTCCCTAAAACACCCTCCAAGAGCCTCACAATATGCTCTCTATTTTTGGGATTGCTTCTAGACTCCCTATATTTAGGAAGCCAAAATAGCTCTATATTTTTTTTGAACCCCCACCTGATAACCTTAAGTAAATTATATACAATCGAGCATTCCTCCCAAAAATACCATCTAATATCTTTGTAATATGCTCTTTATTTTTTGAATTGCTACTAGACTCCCTATATTTAGGGAGGCAAAACCGCTCTATATTTTTTTTGAACCCCCACCCGACAACCTTATGTAAATCATATACAATCGAGCACTACTCTCTAAAATACCCTCTAAGAGGCTCACAGTATGCTCTCTATTTTTGGGATTGCTACAAGACTCCCAATATTTAGGGAGCCAAAACCGCCCCATATTTTTTTTGAACCCCTACCCGATAACCTTATGTAAATTATATACAATCGAGCATTACTCCCAAAAACACTATCTAATAGCTAGCCTCGTAATATACTTTCTATTTTTTGGATTGCTACTAGACTCCCTACATTTAGGGAGGCAAAACTGCTCCATATTTTTTTGAACCCCCACCCAACAACCTTAAGTAAATTATATACAATAGAGCACTCTTCCCTAAAATACCCTCTAAGAGGCCCGCAATATGCACTCTATTTTTGGGATTGCTACTAGACTCCCTATATTTCGGGAGCAAAACCGCTTTTTTTTTTTTGAACCCCCACCCGATATTCTTAAGTAAATTATATACAATCGAGTATTCCTCTCAAAAACACCCTCTAATATCCCCGTAATTTGCACACTATTTTTGGGATTGCTACTTGACACCCTATATTTAGGGATCCAAATCCGCTCCATATGTTTTTTGAACCCCCACCCAACAACCTTAAGTAAATTATGTATAATCGAGCACTCCTCCCGAAAATACCCTCTACGAACCTCACAATATGCTATCTATTTTTGGGAATACTACTAGGCTCCCTATATTTAGGGAGCCAAAACCTTTCCATATATTTTTTGAACCCCCACCCGATAACCTTAAATAAATAATATACAATCGAGCACTTCTTCCTAAAACACCCTCTAAGAGCCTCGCAATATGCTCTCTATTTTTGGTATTGCTACTAAACTCCCTATATTTAGGGAGCTAAAACTGCTCTATATTTTTTTTGAACCCCCACCCGACAACCTTAAGTAAATTATATATAATCGAGCATTCCTCCCAAAAAATCCGTATAAGAGCCTCGCTATTGCCTCCCAAAAATAACCTAAAATCATAAGTATATTATATATAAATCAAGCACTCCTCCCTAAAACACCTTCTAAGAGCCTCGCAATATATCTCTTTTTTTTTTAGATTGCTACTAGACTACCTATATTTAAGGAGCTAAAACCCCTATATATTTTTTTAAAACCCCCACCCGATAACCTTAAGTAAATTATATAAAATCGAGCACTCCTCCCTAAAATTCCCTCTAATTACCTTGTAATATAGTTGCTATTTTTTGGGAATGCTACTTATCTCTCTCTATATATAGGGAGCCAAAACCACTCAATATTTTGTTTAAACCCCCACCCGACATCATTAAGTAAATTATACACAATCGAGCATTCCTCCCAAAAACAACCCCTAAAAGCGTCACCATTGCCTCCTCAAAATACCCTAAAATCATAAGTAAATTATATATAAATCAAGCACTCCTCCCGAAAATACCCTCTAAGAGACTTACAGCATGCCTCTCTATTTTTCGGATTGCTACTACACTCCCTATATCTAGGGAGCCAAAATTGCTCAATATTTTTTTTGAACCCCGACAACCTTAAGTAAATTGTATACAATTGAGCACTCCTCCCTAAAACACCCTCTAAGAGTCTCGCAATATGCTCTCTATTTTTGGGATTGCTTCTTTACTCCTTATATTTAGGGAGCCAAAACCGTTCCATATTTTTTTTAAACCCCCACCCGATAACCTTAAGTAAATTATATACAATTGAGCATTCCTCTCAAAAACACCATCTAATAGCCTCATAATATGCTCTCTATTTTTTGGATTGCTACTAGACTCCCAATATTTAGGGAGGCAAAACCGCTCCATATTTTGTTTAAACCCCTACCCGACAAACTTAAGTAAATTATATGCAATCGAGAACTCCTCCCTAAAACACCCTCTAAGAGGCTCGCAATATGCTCTCTATTTTTGGGATTGCTACTAGACTCCCTATGTTTAGGGAGCCAAAACCACTCCATATTTTTTTTGAACCCCCACCCGACAACTTTATGTAAATTATATACAATCGAGCATTCCTCCCAAAAATACCCTCTAAGAGCCTCACTATTGCCTCCCAAAATTACCCTAAAATATAAAATAAATTATATATAAATCAAACACTTCTACCTAAAACACCCACTAAGAGCCTCGAAATGTGCCTTTCTATTTTTGGAATTACTACTAGACTCTATATATTTTCGAAGCCAAAATTGCTCTATATTTTTTTTGAATTCCCACCAAACGACCTTAAGTAAATTATATACAATTGAGCACTCCTCCCTAATTCACCCTCTAAGAGCCTTGTAATTTTTTCTCTATTTTTGGGATTGCTACTAGACTCCCTATATTTAATAAGCCAAAACTACACTATATTTTTTTTGAACCCCCACCCGTTAACCTTAAGTGAATTACATATAATTGAGTATTCCTCCCAAAAACACCCTATAAAAGCTTCGCTATTGCCTCCTTATTTTTGGGACCGCTACTAGACTCCCTATATTTAGTGAGCAAAAATAGCTCCCAATTTCTCAAGGCTCCCACACGATAATCATAACTAAATTATTTACAATCGAGCACTCCTCCCTAAAACATACTTTAAGAGTCTCGCATTATACTGTCTATTTTTGGGATTGTTACTAGACTCCCTATATTTATCACTCTATATTTTTTTTAACCCCCACCCGTAACCTTAAGTAAATTATAAATAATCGAGCATTCCTCCCAAAAATACCCTCTAAAACCCTCGTAATTGCTTCCCAAAAATACTTTAAAATCAAAAGTAAATTATATATAAATCAAACAGTCCTCCCTAAAACACCCTCTAAGAGGCTCGCAATATGCCTCTCTATTTTTGGGATTGCAACTAGACTCCCTATATTTAGGGAGCCAAAATCGCTCTATATTTTTTTTGAACCCCCACCCGATAATCTTAAGTAAATTATATACAATCGAGTATTCCTCCCAAAAACACCATCTAATATCCTCGTAATTTGTATTCTATTTTTGGGATTGCTACTAGACTCCCTATATTTAGGGATCCAAATCATATAATTTTTGAACCCCCACCCGACAACCTTAAGTAAATTACATACAATCGAGCAGTCCTCCTGAAAATAACCTTTAAGAGCCTCACAATATGCTATCTATTTTTAGGAATGCTACTAGGCTCCCTATATTTAGGGAGCCAAAACCGCTCCATATTTTTTTTAAACCCCCAACTGACAACCTTAAGTGAATTATATACAATCAAGCACTTCTTTCTAAAACACCCTCTAAGAGCCTCGTAATATGCTCTCTATTTTTGATATTGTTACTAGACTCCCTATATTTAGGGAGCTAAAACCGTACTATATTTTTTTTGAATCCCCACTAGACAACCTTAAGTAAATTATATATAATCAAGCATTCCTCCCAAAAATACCCTCTAAGAGCTTCGCCATTGCCTCCCAAAAATACTCCAAAATCATAAGTAAATTATATATAAATTAAGCACTACTCCCTAAAACACCCTCTAAGAGCCTCACATTATGCCTTTCTATTTTTGGGATTGCTACTAGACTCCCTATATATAGGTTGCCAAAACCAATACATATTTTTTTTGAATACCCACCCGACAACCTTAAGTAAATAATATACAATCGAGCAATCCTCCATAAAACACCCTCTAAGAGCATCATGATACACTTTCTATTTCTGGGATTGCTACTAGATTCCTAATATTTAGGGAGCCAAAACAGCTTTATATTTTTTTTGAACACCCACCGATCAACCTTAAGTAAATTATATACAATCGAGCATTCCTCCCAAAAACACCCTCTAAGAGCCTCGCTATTGACTCCCAAAAATACCCTAAAATCATAAGTGAATTATATATAAATAAAGCACTCCTCTCTAAAACACCCTCTAAGAGCCTCACAATATGCCTCTTTATTTTTGAAAAATCTACTAGACTCCCTATATTTAAGGAGCCAAAACTGCTCCATATTTATTTTGAACCTCCACCTGATAACTTTTAAGTAAATTATATACAATCAAGCACTCCTTTCTAAAACACCTTCTAAGAGCCTCGCAATATGCTCTCTATTTTTTGGGATTGCTACTAGACTCCCTATATTTAGGGAGCAAAAACTACTCTATATATTTTTTTAACCCCCACCCAACAACCTTAAGTAAATTATACACTATCGAGCATTCCTCCCAAAAACACCCTCTGAGAGCCTCGCCATTGCCTCCTAAAAACACCCTAAAATCATAAATAAATTATATATAAATCTAGTACTCCTCCCTAAAACACCCTTTAAGAGCCTCGCCATATGCCTATCTATTTTTGGGATTGCTACTAGACTCCATATATTTAGGGAACAAAATCTGCTCAATATTTTTTTTGAACCCCCACCCGATAACTTTAATTAAATTATATCCAATGCAATACTGCTCCCTAAAACACCCTTTAAGTGCCTCGTAATATGTCTTCTATTTTGGGGATTGCTACTAGACTCCCTATATAAAGGGAGCCAAAACCGCTCTGTATTATTTTAGAACCCCTACCCGATAACCTTATGTAAATTATATACAGTTGAGCATTCCTCCCAAAAACACCCTCTAATAGCCTCACAATATGCTCTCTATTTTTGGGATTGCTACTAGACTTCCTATATTTAGGGAGCCAAAACTGCTGAATAATTTTTTTGAACCCCCACTTGACAATCTTAAGTAAATTATTTACAATCGATCATTCCTCCCGAAAACACCCTCTAAGAGCCTCGCAATATGCCTCTCTATTTTTGGGATTGATACCAGATTTCCTATATTTAGGGAACCAAAATCGCTCTATATTTTATTTGAATACCCACCCGATGACCTTCAGTAAATTATATACAATCGAGCACTCCTACCTAAAACACCCTCTAATAGCCTCGTAATATGCTCTTTATTTTTTTCATTGCTACTAGACTCCCTATATTTAAGGAGCTAAAACCGCTCCATATTTGATTTAAACACCTACCCGTCAACCTTAAGTAAATTATGTATAATCAAGTATTCCTTCCAAAAATACTGTATAAGAGCCTTGCCATTGCCTCTTTATTTTTATGATCACTACTAGCCTTCCTATATTTGGGGAGCCAAAATTGCACCCAATTTGTCAATTCTTCCACCTGATAATCATAACTAAATTATATACAATCGAGCACTCCTCCCTAAAACACCCTCTAAGAGCCTCACAATATACTCTCTATTTTTGGGATTACAACTAGACTCCCTATATTTACGGAGCCAAAATCGTTCCATAATTTTTTTGAACCCCCACCCGACAACCTTAAGTAAATTATATACAATCGAGTATTCCTCCCAAAAATACCCTCTAAATGTCTCGCCAATGCGTCCCAAAAATACTCTAAAATCATAAGTAAATTATATATCAATCAAACACTCCTCCCTAAAACACCCTTTAAGAGCCTCGCAATATGCCTCTCTATTTTTAGGATTTCTACTAGACTCTCTATATTTAGGGAGCCAAAATTGCTCCATATTTTTTTTGAACCCCCACCCGACAACCTTAAGTAAATTATATACAATTGAGCACTCCTCCTTAAAATATGATCAAAGAGCCTCGTAATATACTTTCTATTTTTGGGATTGCTACTAGACTCCCTATATTTAGGGACCCAACACAGCTCTATATTTTTTTTGAACCCTCACTCGATAACCTTAAGTGAATTATATATAATCAAGCACACGTCCCTAAAATACCATTTAAGAGTCTAGCAATATGCTCTCAATTTTTGGGATTGCTACTAGACTCCCTATATTTAGATAGCCAAAACCGCCCCATATTTTTTTTGAACCCCCACCTGACAACCTTAAGTAAATTATATACAATCGAGCATTCATCCCAAAAACACCCTCTAAGTGTCTCGCCATTGCCTCCCAAAAACATCGTAAAATTGTAAATAAATTATATATAAATCAAGCACTCCTCCTTGAAACACCCTATAAGAGCCTCATAATATGCCTTTCTATTTTTTGGGTTTGCAACTAGACTCCCTATATTTTGGTAGCCTAAACCGCTTTATTATTTTTTTAATGCCCACCCGACAACCTTAAGTAAATTATATACAATCGAGCACTCCTCCATAAAACACCAAAAAAAGCCTCGCAATATGCTTTCTATTTTTGGGATTGCTACTAGACTCCCTATATTTAGGGAGCCAAAACCGCTCTATATTTTTTTTGAACCCCCACCTGTCAACCTCAAGTAAATTATTTATAATCGAGTATTTTCCAAAAACACCCTCTAAGAGCCTCGCCATTGCCTTATAAAAACACATAAAAATCATATATAAATTATATATAAAACAAGTACTCCTCCCAAAAACATCCTATAAGAGACTTGCAATATGCCTCTCTATTTTTAGAATTGCTACTAGACTCCCTATATGTAAGGAGTCAAAATCGTTCTATATTTTTTTTGAACCCCCAACCGAAAACCATACCTAAATTATATACAGTTGAGTACTCCACCCTAAAATACCATCTAGGAGGCTCACAATATACTTTCTATTTTTTGGGATTGCTACTAGACTCCCTATATTTAGCGAGCTATGTCCTATATTTTATTTGAACCCCCACCCGTCAACCTTAAGTAAATTATACACAATCGAGTATTTCTCCCAAAAATACCTTCTAAGAGTCTCGCCATTGCCATACAAAAACACCCTAAAATCATAAGTAAATTATATATAAATCAAGCACTACTCAATAAAACATCCTCTAAAAGCATCATAACATGCCTCTCTATTTTTGGAATTGCTACTAGACTCCCTATATTTAGGGAGCTAAAATCGCTCTATATTTTTTTTGGACCCTCACCCAACAAAAATAAGTAAATTATATACAATTGAGCACTCCTTCCTAAAATACCCTCTATGAGCCTCGCAATATGCTCTCTATTTTTGGGATTGCTACTAGACGCCCTATATTTAGGGAGCCAAAACCACTCCATTTTTTTTTTTGAACCCCCACCCGATATCCTTAAGTAAATTATATATAATTGAGCATTCCTCTGAAAAACACTATCTAATAACCTTGCAATATGCTCTCTATTTTTGGGATTGCTACTTGACTCCCTATATTTAGGAAGGCAAAACCGCTCCTTATTTTTTTTGAACCCCCACCCGATAACCTTAAGTAAATTATGTACAATCGAGCCCTCCTACCAAAAATACCCTCTAAGAGCCTCGCAATATGCTCTCTATTTTTGGGATTGCTAATAGACTCTCTATATTTAGGGAGCCAAAAATACTCCATATTTTTTTTGAACCCCCACCGGACAACCTTAAGTGAATTATATACAATCGAGCACTCCTCCCTAAAACACACTCCAAGAGCCTCGCAATATGCTCTCTATTTTTGGAATTGCTACTAAACTTCCTATATTTATGGAGGCAAAACCGCTCCATATTTTTTTTGAACCCCCACCCGACAAACTTAAGTAAATTATATACAATTAAGCATTCCTTCCAAAAAAACCCTCTAAGAGCTACGCCATTGCCTTCAAAAAATACAATAAATCATAAGTAAATTATATATAAATCACGTACTCCTCCCTAAAACACCCTCTAAGAGCCTCGCAATATGCCTTTTTATTTTTGGGATTGCTACTAAACTCCCTATATTTAGGTAGTAAAACCGCTCCATATTTTTTTTGAACATCCACCAACAACCTTAAGTAAATTATATACAATCAAGCACTCCTCCCTTAAACACCCTCTAAGAGCCTTGAAATATGCTCTCTTTTTTTGGGATTGCTAGTAGACTTTTACATATGCCAACTTGGTCACTTTAAAAGAAGACTTGGTATTGCCGCTGCACAGCCTAACATCGGCTACTAATTCAAGTAAGAGCAATTCTACATTCAAACCAGAAGGAACATGGGGAAGCGAAGCATCAAGTCTCCTGAGCAAAGCTGGATTCACTCCAAAAGATGTTGAACTTGTAGGTATATTACCACCATGAACAGCCCCTTACGGTTTGACTAAAACCCAAGAGCGGCTCTTTTTGGCTGGAGAAAGTATACCACAAACTCAACCTGGCATTGGAGCCAAGCAAATCCCCATTGTGATCAAAACAAGCGCAAAAGAAACTATGTCCGCAAACTTCATTGAAGCCCAAGATGAAGAAGACTATACAAAAACTTTATATGATGCAGATGATAACACGGTAAAAAAGAAGTATCTCGGTAACACAGATGAAGACCTTCAGACATTGTCTAAGTCAGCAAGAAGAAGGCGACGACGTGCAAAGAAGAAAGAAATACTTATGGCACAATATGAGATGCCCGATGTATATCACCAGTTAAAGCCAAACCGAACTTCAGTCTTTGAGAGGATAAAGAAACCAAGAATCAGATCTGAAATCGTCAAAAATAATCATCCACGATAATCAGTCTTTGACAGACTTGAACTTGGTTTTGCAAATCCCACCCACCCACCCAGGATTTCTCATTCTCGCCATGCCAAACTCTCATATGGTCACAACGGGTCTTTTCAGCGTCACAGTCTAACCTGGCATCGAGTTCCGCCTCTTTAGGATACTCCTTTAACAATCAGTATAGATGCTACTTCTGACTCCATAACCAATTCTGCATACTTGAACGCATCTTCTTCCTCTGGGTCCAAAAAGAAAATCGTTGTATCTGTCAATCATATTTCTACTGACTACATTGATTGCTCGTCTTCTTCTTCGGACAGTAACTTAGCTGATGCACCTTCAATCCTTGAAGAAGGGGGGCAGTCCACTGTGGATGATTTAAAAGAAATTAATCTCGGCACTGAAGAAGAGCCACGACCGACATTCGTCAGTTCTCTCCTAACAACGAACGAAGAAGTCGAGTATGTCAAGCTTCTCCAAGAATACAAGGACGTCTTCGCTTGGTCTTATAAAGAAATGCCAGGTTTAGACCCCAAAATTATTGTTCATCAGCTTGCCGTGAAACGTGGTGCAAGTCCTATCAAGCAAGGCCAAAGAAGATACCGCCCAGAACTTATTCCACAAATTGAAGCCGAAGTGAACAAACTCATCGAAGTAGGGTTCATTAGAGAAGTTAAGTATCCTACTTGGATCTCTAGTGTTGTACCCGTGAAGAAAAAGAATGGGCAAATCAGAGTATGTGTCGACTTCAGAGACTTGAATAATATATGCCCCAAAGACGATTTCCCTTTACCAATCACCGAACTTATGGTGGATGCTACAATGGGATATGAAGCTCTATCCTTCATGGATGGCTCCTCAGGATACAATCAAATTCGAATGGCACCCAAGGATGAGGAACTCACAGCTTTTCGCACACCTAAGGGCATCTTTTGTTATAAAGTAATGCCTTTTGGACTAAAAAACGTAGGAGCTACCTACCAACGAGCCATGCAACGGATCTTTGATGACATTCTTCACCAAAATATAGAATACTATATTGATGATCTAGTCGTGAAGTCTAAACAAAGGTCTTCGTATCTGAATGATTTACGTGTTATCTTTGATAGATTAAGAAGGTATCAACTACGAATGAATCCGCTTAAATGCGCCTTTGGAGTTACATCCAGAAAATTCCTCGGTTTTGTCGTAAGGCATCGAGGCATTGAGATAGACCAATCTAAAATTGAGGCTATTCTCAACATGCCCGACCCTAAGTCACTTCACGACCTTAGAAGCTTACAAGGTCACTTGGCTTATATCAGGCGATTTATCGCCAACCTCTCCGGGAGATGTCACCCTTTTCACCAGCTCATGAAAAAGGATGCTATTTTCAAATAGGATGAAGCATGTCAAAAGGCTTTCCAAGATATTAAGGACTATCTCTTGAAACCACCAGTTCTGACAGCACCCACTCCGGGGATATCCTTGATACTTTACATAAGCGCACAAGAACACTCTCTGGGGGCATTACTTGCACAAGAAAATGAATTCGGGAAGGAAGTGGCTTGTTACTATTTGAGTCGTACTCTTGTGGGGGCAGAATTAAAGTATGCTCCTATAGAAAAGATATGCTTAGCCCTTATTTTTGCCATAAAAAAGTTAAGGCATTATATGTTGGCTCATACTATTAAACTTGTATCTAAAGCAGATCCCCTCAAATATATCATGTCAAGACCTGTTCTATCAGGAAGACTAGCAAAATGGGCTCTACTCCTGTCAGAATTTGATATTATCTTCACCCCCCAGAGAGCAGTCAAAGGGCAAGCCTTAGCAGATTTCTTGGCTCATCACTCCATTCCTGCTGATTGGGAGTTAACTGAAGAATTACCAGATGAAGAGGTCTTCTTTGTAAACATAATCCCTTCTTGGGAAATGTTCTTTGATGGAGCTGCAAAATGACAAGTTGCGGGGGCAGGGATTGTTTTCGTTTCGCCAAACTCCGAAACTCTCCCATACTCTTTCTCATTGGCAGAGCCTTGTTCAAAAACAAAGCCGAATACCAGGCATTAATTATTAGTCTTGAACTCGCTCAGGACATGAAACTTCAAGGGTTACGAATATATGGTGACTCCAAACTCATCATTCATCAAGTCTTGGAAGATTATGAAGTCAATAAGGAAGACCTCAAGTCTTATCATGAATATGCTCTTACTTTATTCAACAGCATCGAAGCAGCAAGCATTCAACATGTACCAAGAAGTTCGAATCGACAAGCTGATGCATTGGCGAATCTAGCAACATCACTTGCTATTCAAGACCTTGACCAATTAAATATTCCTGTTTGTCGAAGGTGGGTACTCACTCTGGAAGATCAATTCAATCAGGTTATAGGCCAGAAAAGTGAAGATCATTCCTATGTCATTGAAGAACAAGACTGGAGACAACCCCTCCTAGATTACCTTGAGAGTGGCAAACTCCCTAAAGAAGTTAAACACAGAACTGAGATAAGAAGACGAGCCCCCAAGTTCTTGCATTTCAATGGCGAATTATATCATCGAAGCTATGATGGAACACTTATGAGATGCTTGACCGGGGAAGATATCAAGTTTGCTCTCCAAGAGTCACATTCAGGTATATGTGGTACTCATCAGTCAGGACCGAAACTTCACTTTCCTATCAAAACAATGGGATACTACTGGCCTACCATGGTTAAAGATTGTTTAAACTTCTCCAAGAAGTGTCATGCATGCCAAATCTATGGTGACTATATCCGTCAACCGCCAGAACCACTTCATCCCACAGTCGCTTCATGGCCATTTGACTCTTGGGGACTTGACATAGTCGGTCCATTGCCCAAATGTTCTAAGCAGCACCTTTATATTTTAGCGGCAACAGACTACTTTTCCAAATGGGCAGAGGCAGTCCCTCTCAGAGAAGTGAACCGAAATTCAGTCATGAATTTTATTCAAAATGATATCATCTTCCGATATAGAGTTCCTCGTTACATCGTTACTGATAATGGCAAACAATTCAAAAACGCTGCTATGGATAATTTCTGTGCTAAGTATAAAATCAAACAGAGATGTTCTACAATGTATAATGCTCCCGCCAATGGTTTAGCAGAAGCTTTCAATAAGACCTTATGCAAGCTCTTGGAGAAGGTGGTTTCTAAATCTAAAAAAGACTGGCACAAGCGTATGCACGAGGCTCTATGGGCTTATCGAACATCGTTTCGCACTCCGACTCAAGCAACACCATATTCCCTTGTGTATGGAGTAGAGGCGATTCTACCTCTAGAACTTCAAATTCCTTCTCTAAGAATTGCTATCCAAGAAGGTCTTACTACTGATGAAAATGCTCAACTCCGACTTATGGAACTGGAAGCTCTAGACGAGAAAAGACTTGAGGCTCAGCAACGACTTGAATGCTATCAAGCTCGTATTTCTCGAGCGTTCAATAAAAAAGTTAAGCCTCGCTCTTTCCAAGAAAGGGACTTGGTCCTAGCAGTGCGACGTCCCATCATCTTATCTCACAGAGCAGGAAAAAAATTTGATGCTAAGTGGGATGGCCCTCATGTCGTCAGAGAAGTCTATACTAATGGAGCATATCTATTTATGACACCAGAAGGAGGACAACTTGGCCCAATCAACGGCAAGTTCCTCAAGCGATATTATGCATGAAGAAAATCACTCTATATTGCAAATGATAGTCCTGATAGATGTGGGTGCCAACCTAGTTGGGATGCATATCGATCAGGGTGATGCAAGCAAAAAAAAAAAAATCCAAGGAAACTACGTGCGACTTGATTCCTTGAAAAAGGGTACGTAGGCAGCCTGAGGAAACCCCTCAGGTTCAGTCCAAACAAAAAAATAATAACCCATATTCAGTAGAACAATCAAGAAGGAAATACCAGGAGAATTCATATATTGCATAAATCTTAATAAAGTCTAAAAGGAAAAAGTACAAGGCTTAATAATCAATATGTCGAGCTTAAATCACGAAGACGCTGCATAAGTTCCTCTCGTGCGCCATTAATAGCTAAGACAGAAGATGCCCCAGCTTCCTCTTGACCCTTGAGTTTGGTCAGTTCCTTCTCTTTTTCAGTCTTTTGTGCCTTCAGGGAGTTGAGGTAATCATTCTGTAAAGTCACGGCATCAGAAGCTGCAGCCAAACGATTTTCGCAAGAAATAACCAACGCTTTAGCCTCCTCCAATGCTAAACGAGCAGAAGTTTCCTCTGACTTTGCTGTTGATAGTGCAGAATCACCCTCGTCCAAAAACTGGGAGAACGACTTCAAAGTCTCTTCTATCTTCGCTATATGGTCCGGACTAACAACAGCCTTCTCCTTGACAAACGATGAACGTCGGTTATGATAAGCATGGCTGTCTTGAAGAAGCGATTCGATCTTGTCAACAAAGATAGAATCGTTCACTCTGAATTTTCGAAGACGATCACAAAAGATGACATCCATACTGGCCCACCACTTCTCTAGTGCTGAGAATCCCGCTTGATGAAAGGGCTTCAGTGAGCAGTCTATGAATGACCTGCAGGGAACCAGCATAATAGCAGCCAGAGAACGGTCCATCTCCTCAACTGAACCATGCACAAATCCAGTTGCCTCAAACATAGCTGGACTCATCCCAGCGATCGACTTCGGCTTCTTGAAAATAGGGACTTCAGCCTGAGCTTTCTGATATACCAAAGAAGATTGAACTTCATGATCCACTGGTGTTGTGGAAGGACCTGCAAGTTCCTCAAACATAGAGTCACCCACTATTTCTTTTGTGGTCATCTCAACGGTTACTGATGCCTCGTGATTTTTTCCAACACCATCATCTTGCAAATCCTGGAAAAATGGGTATGTCGCTTCAAAGGCATCATCCTCCAATAATCCCTTGCCAATCACTTCAGTTAGATCATCATTAGGAATGCAAAGGCCGCCAGCAGAATACCCTATACAACAAAGCGATAGGGTAAAACATACAGCAATCATTAATATTCAAGGATTACAAAGGGGACAACTCATACCTGAAGTAGTAATATCAACACCTCGAGTTGCCACATTAGGAGGAGAAGCTGCAACAAGAGCAGTCTCCAATATTTGAGGCCTCGATCCAGTAGGGGACGTCGTAAGAGGATTAATGATCTCCCGAATAGAAGAACTATCCTCTAATGTTCTCGCCCTCTTCCTGGCACCTCTTTCATCTCCCTGTCGCTCAGAAGGCACGGATGGAGGAACAGGACGCTCAGAAGTGCCAGAACAAGAAGACTCAACCTCTCTATCAGATTCTGTTTGGCAATGGCACGCTCGTGAAGAACCAGGACGAGAGTTCTTTTGGAATCGAATCTCCATCCTATCTCTCATACCTTCATCTTTTTTAAACTCAAACGAGCTTTTCTCACTCGATTTCAGCATAGAAGAAGAATACATAGCCAATCGATTCTTGATTCCCCCTCTTACTAAACTTGAATATGCTGAAGATACACAGTCTCTGAGGTTTACTCCTTGTAACGGAAGAGCAAAACTAACTCCAGTATGCCTCTCACTGAATGCTAACCAATAACCAAACGCCAACTTTGGAGACACTTCTTCCTTATAAGGGATAGGTGTTCCAGGTATCGTTTGCATAAAACCTTGTTGACGAGAAAACCGATAAGGACTATACTGTGCTATCTGTACCGTATTACCCCAACGGAATACAAGAAACCCTGGTTTACAGCTCAACATTGAGAGGAAGATGGGGTATGGCATCTTGCCATTATCATAAAAAATGTCATTTTCTCTATCAGGGATCGGCTTCCAAGCTTCATGGGCAAAACGAAAATCAGCTTCTCCTATAGTACGAAGAATCATTCTAGTGTCTTGAGCTGACCCTTCCCAAGGCTGATAAGCTGCCAGAGCACCAGATACTGCTATGAGGAAAGAAAATCTCTTTTGCCGAAGATTCTTGGCAAATATCCCTCTTGGAAAGTGAAGTCCAATCCACCCATATAAGTAGTGAAAGGGACAAAAGGAACTAGCCCGACCTAGCTCACCACTGAACTTAGGGCTTGTAGACAGGCTGCTGTAAGTCCGCGTCAGACCGTTGTAAAGTAAGCATAATATGGGAACAGCCAAATTGTATTCGGTACCTTTCACCATATTTATAGCTGCGATGAAAGTACCAGGACGAATCAAGTCACCACTCCAAGGCAGGGCGAACTTACAAAGAAAAAGAACAATCGCCGCAGACCTATAGACAATCTTCCCCAAAGTGCTATTGGCTGACAATCCTAGCAAAACGTAAGGACTGGGTTTCGAGCCAGAAGGTCGTTTCTCTGGAGGCATAAGACTAATTGGCCTATCAATATCTCCTGATTGGTCACGTTTAGCTTTGGCTTTCCTTATGATATCAGTTTTCCGAGAATTAACAGCTCGAGGGTACCCACGAAACCAAAAATCAATCCAGTCACAATGCCGAACTCGGTCACTACGGCAAGATGCAGCAATAATTGCAAAAGCTTTGAAAAGATAAGAAAGTGCTGAAGGAGTATATACACAGTCGAAAAGCTCAAAGAGATTAGGGACTCTCTCTTGGTAATATTCTCCACTCATGAGACAACCTGATATCTGGAAGAAGAAAAATGAAGAAAGTAAGTCACACGTATGAATGTCACTCAAATTCAATTTCAAGTATGAATATACCTGATAGATCTCCGACAAGGAAATCCCTATTTCCCCAATAGAAGTGAGGAACGTATTCGTTTCCGGACACCAGAGCTCACACAAAGCTCTATACATTCCATCAGGCCTATAATATTCATAACAAGCAGGTTCCAGCATAACAGATATGTTTCTAGTAGTCTCTCGGCCACGCAAGGCTTCGAAGACTTCGTGCATCCATTCACCAAAACCATTGAGATACTGGACATCGCCACGGCCTCGTATTTCGTCCCTCCATCGAGTGAATCTTGAAGCAATTTTTAAAGCAATTTGAGGAATGGGTACCATTTCAGCCGTTGTATAATGATACGGAAAAGAAAGAATCGGAGCCTTTTCGAAACGGCTAATGGGTCCAGCGCTCTTCTCAGCTCCATGACTATCATTGTCACAACTCTCGTGCTCAACGATTCTCAAGGTAGTCAAAGAGTTTGGGCCATTCTTTTTCAGAGTTGCCCCATGCTGCTTGACTTTCGCATGAGAAAAAACAAGATAAGTGACCCCTCGTTCTTCTTCTTCTTATAACCAACCATCTTCTGGCATAGCAATGTATTTCTCTGAAGTACTCATACCTACACACAGAAGATTGGATTAAAAGTTAGAATACATTTTACAAAAGTTGATCATCGAAAAGCATCAAAGATCGAAGATCATTGCGAAGGAAGAAAAGGAGATCAAAGAACAAGCAAAATAAAGAAAAAGATTAAGAGTATGATTACTTGGAATAGATCTGATCGTCTCCTTGCCAAAGGAATCAAGCTTGCAAGATGGTTGTTGCAAAAAACCTTGAAGTAAGATTTTTTTAGACCTAGTTCCAAAGAAACCCGAAAAAATGAGTTAGAAAAAGAAAAGAACCCCGCTTTATGTAAAAGGGGAGTCAAAGGACGATCTGTACCGTCATAAGTACCGCTGTCCTTAAAAAAAAAAAAAAAAATTGGCCGACCCTGGGGATTGCCTGGCCGGCCCTGGTCAAACCTGGCCGGCCCTGGCAAAAAAAAATAAAAAATTGAGCTGGTCAAACCTGGTCAATTCGGGTAGATGAATAGTCAAAGATTATCTAACATCATGCAAGAGATATGCAAGAGCATAAAAAAAAAAAAAAAAAAAAGGTAAAAATGAGAGCAAAAAAAATCGTTCTTACGAAATCTTGAACTAGGGTTTCTAAAAACCTAGTCGATTCAAGTAGATGGATAGTCAAAGATCATCTAGATGCATGAAAGAAGATCCAAGAATCAAATATCATATGATATGCAAGAAGATCAAAAAATTCAAAAGGGTAAAAAAGGAGATCAAAGAACATTCTTGCAAAACCTTGAACTAGGGTTTCGTTTTTTTTCAAAGAATCCCGTAAAGATCATTGCAAAAAAAAGAGAAACGAAGATCAAAGAGCAAGCAAAGCAAAGGGAAAGATCAAGAGCATGATTACCTTGAATGGATTTGATCGTCTTCTTGCCGAAGGAATCAAGTTTGCAAGATGATTTTGCGAAAAACTTTGAAGTAGGTTTTTTTTAGACCTAGCTCCAAAGAAACACAGAAAAATAAGTTAGAAAAGGAGAGGAGACCCCTTTTTATAGAAAAAGAGGGGTCAAAGGACGAGCTGTACCGCCATCCCTAAAAAAAAAAAAAATTTGGCCGGCACTGGGGGAGTCTCTGGCCGGCCCTGGTCAAACCTGGCCAGCCCTGGCAAAAAAAAAAAAATTGACCCGGTCAAACCTGACCAATTCGGGTAGATGAATAGTCAAAGATTATCTAGAAGTATGAAAAAAGATTCAAGATTCAATCATCATGCAAGAAATATGCAAGAAGATCAAAAAAAAAAAGGTCAAAATGAAAAAAAAAAAACTCAAGGACCGACCTTTTTTTCGCTTCTCGATTGAAACGTCAATCCTTGAGGGGACAATTTGTAGACATTGAAATCTTGAATCAGAAATTTGGCTAAGTCTGGAAGACTTTATTTCCCTGATGACTAGGGAAATTTTGCTTCCTTATACTTTATTTCCCTGATGACCAGGGAAATTTTTCTCTACAGAAATTTAGCTAAGTCTGGAAGACTTTATTTCCCTGATGACCAGGAAAAATTTTGCTTCCTTATACTTTATTTCCCTGATGACCAGAGAAATTTTTCTCTACACTCAGAAATTTGGCTAAGTCTGGAAGACTTTATTTCCCTGATGACCAGGGAAATTTTGCTTCCTTATACTTTATTTCCCTGATGACCAGGGAAATTTTTCTCTACACTCAGAAATTTAGCTAAGTCTGGAAGACTTTATTTCCCTGATGACCAGGAAAAATTTTGCTTCCTTATATTTTATTTCCCTGATGACCAGGAAAATTTTTCTCTACACTCAGAAATTTCGCTAAGTCTGGAAGACTTTATTTCCCTGATGACCAGGGAAATTTTGCTTCCTTATACTTTATTTCCTTGATGACCAGGGAAATTTTTCTCTACACTCAGAAATTTAGCTAAGTCTGGAAGACTTTATTTCCCTGATGACCAGGGAAAATTTTGCTTCCTTATACTTTATTTCCCTGATGACCAGGGAAATTTTTCTCTACACTCAGAAATTGACTAAGTCTAGAAGACTTTATTTCCCTGATAACCAGGGAAATATTTATTCCTTATACTTTATTTCCCTGATGACCAGGGAAATTTTTCTCTACAGAAATTTAGCTAAGTCTGGAAGACTTTATTTCCCTAATGACCAGGAAAAATTTTGCTTCCTTATACTTTATTTCCCTGATGATCAGGGAAATTTTTCTCTACACTCAGAAATTGACTAAGTCTGGAAGACTTTATTTCCCTGATGACCAGGGAAATTTTTCTTACACTCTGAAATTTGACCAAGTCTGAGAGAAAGGAAAATACTATATCCCTATCGTCCAAAGGCTATATCTAAGCCAATAGAATGATACTTAGAGATGAGCATCCTTCGACAAGCCAATATACAAGGCCGAAGAATAATCAAGCTTAAGCTTCTGCAAATAAGCTTACGCTAGATTCGACAAACTCGTTGAATCCACCAAGTCAGAAAGGACCGGATCAAGAGTTAACTTTGTTAAAATCTGAGTCGCAGTAAGTCGACTCGGATTTTAAGACCTGAACCATAAGTCGTTTTAATCAGACCGATTCACTCAAACTCAAAAGGATTAAACTACCAGTGGAAGTTACAAAAACCACTTGAATATGATCCTAATCATCAAGGAGTTATATAAACCACCTGGAAGTTTCTCTAACCACCCAAGGGAAGTTATAGAAACCACCAGGAGGTTGCTTCAACCACCCGAAGTAGTTATTCTCTACAATAACTACTTCGACCCTTATAAAAGAAGGGACAAGAAGAGAAGAAAGGATCTTTGGCCATAGCAAGAAGAACATACAAAGCTCCCGACTGAAGATACTTCAAAACTCCAAGAAATCCCGGAGAAGAAGGATCGAAGATCGAAGCAAATCAAAGAAAATCGAAGACCGAAGATCGAAGAAGAAGATGGAAAATTGAAGATTCAAGTCCAAAGTAAATCGAAGAACAAGCGAAGAACAAGTGAAGATTCTAGGAGAAGAAGAGTAAAGCAAAGCCCCTAGCCGATCACGCGCAAAGTCCGGAAGGATCAAGCACCGCAACGCTCTTCTCTTTTCATTTTCTCACTTGTTGTAATCTTTGTACTTCGAAATTGAGTATCAAAGGATCTTAGACGGATTTCCCACAATCTCCTGATATATTTTGTACTCCGCTCCCTCGAAACGAGTCCTTTGAAATTTGTACTTGAGTGAAAATTCAAATATTTGCTCATACAGTCCAATATATCTTGCATCGATGTACTATTGAATCTCATCCTGTACTCCAGCTAATACCATAGTTGTCCTGTCATGACCTTTATAAATATATTTATGAATATATTTAACTGTGCGACACGATACACATACTTCAACATTAATGTGACAATCGAGCATAGCAGATAAATATGGATTATATGGAACCACGTCCCTATTATCAACTTCTTGCCGTCGGACAATGTAAACTCGGTTGGTGTTACGACGTCAATAAATAGGATAACCATCTTGATCCATAGATGTTTCCTCTATAAATATTCGAGGGTAATGCTTAGTGCATCTACCGTTTTCCATACATGGTGCATGAGGGTTTCGAGCACCACATGGGCCATGAACCATGCATTTTTTTACGGTTTCAAAAAGTACCATATGTGTATTAGGGTCTGGAAACTCAGCACATACATTTTTATCGACTTGAAGACTGGTACAAATCTTATCTTAATATTGGAGAAAACTGAGTGCATGCATGTGTGGAAGACCACGCTTTTGAAATTCAATGGTAAAAACATGTGCAACTGATTGACCAAATATATCATTCGTCTTTATTTCTTTCATTAGTGCTCTTCGTTTCAACTCAAACACACGGGCTACTAAATCAGGTCGAATGTAGCATTTTGATACTGCATAAGCTCATTTTGAATTTCTGGCCAATTAGGATTTGCGGTTGCAGTAAAAAATATATCTGGATGTTTGTTGTATTGTGTGATCACCATAGAATCTTGGAATATCTCATACATATGCCTTGGACTTCCAAGATATGTTGAAAGTAGAATAAATCTTTGACCAACTTGATTTGGATCCAATCCTTCTTCTGCAATATCTGTAAGACCCTTATACACATCTGCGCGGATGATGTTTTGATTTAGTTGAAATAATACAGACGATTTTGTTCATATGCAGCCCATGCATCAACTATGAATTCTTGAAATAATTTTCCTCCTCGTAAGATTGTTGAATATTCTGTAGAGCGTTCGAATAAACGATATGCAAAATACTGTAATTGAGTAAATCGACTATTGGTTAGAACATAATTTGTGGCATCCATTTGCCGTAGATCTGGTGACCAACAAAGTTCTCCATAAGGAAACATAAGAACATAATATAAAGGTAAATATGCAGGGTGACATTCACTTATTCGCATCAATTCTTGGCCTCCTCTCAAATGTAGAATGATATCTCGTGTACTATCAAACCTATTCTCAACTCCTGGTAGTATAATTACAATTTCCTCTGTTAATGGAAGATTGTAACGTCGTCGATCGGTACCCGCTCTATAGTGTAGATATACAGAAACATTATTGTTCATAAGAGTATTTGCATTTAAAATCTCATATGCATGCTGATATAGTTTACAAAATTCATTGGTCTGCAAAAGAGTTTCCTGTATAATACTTAATACATCCCTCGATAAATATGGGTTACGGTGATGTCGATGATTTAATGCAGCACTTGGATCATAGATGTAAAGTTGTGAATAAATAGGATCCTTTCCTATATCTGATAGCATAGCTCCGGTTTGGTGGCGTAATTCCCCATGGATAGTAAATGATGTTGGTATTAGTACACGATCATCCATTTTGGCACCAAGACTTATAAATGCATTAGATGCATTGTATTCTCGAATGTACTTTCGAAATGACCTTGCATGCGGATCAGATCCTTCGTACACTGATTGAAGGGCAGAGGGGTAATGATGAAAGCAAAGGTAACCTAATTTTTCCTTGTAAACAACACATCGCAAATAAAGGTTGTGTGATGGATGATTTTGATAATTTTTCATCAATCCAATGAAGTGCTGAACAAAATGTGCATCTTACATCCATTTGTCCAAGATAATGACGACCCTCTAGAACGTTTGAAGCATGGCCTCCATGAAGCCTCGCATTTGGAACTTCCAATTCTTCTTCAAATTCATCTTCAACGAATATAGGACTTGCAGTGATCATGTGAATCGGATCAGTAGCCAATTGATTTAGATATTCACTGTAAAATGAATTCATTCAAATGCATTCAGATTTCGCAAAATGAATACATTCATAACGGGCATTGGCATTGGGATTAGGCTTATCAGAATTTGAAATCGGATTTCAAAATATTGGCTTATCAGATTTTTAAATAAGTAAAATATTAAAGTAAAATCTGATTTAAAATTTCGATAAGCCCAATCCCAATGCCAATGCCAATGCCAATGGCATTTGGATTAGACTTTTTTCAACATAAGTCAAAATCCGATTTCAAATTCTGATAAGCCTAATCCAAATTCCGATATCCTTAAAACCCAAATCATTTGAATGAATTCATTTTGCGAAATCTGAATGCCAAAGCCAAATGTCAATGCCTGTTCTGAAATTTTAAAGGAAAATCTAATCAACCAAGAATTTCAGGTGCGGATTATGCATTTTTAGGTCAAAATTTCAGCTCAAGATTTGAATGCGAAATGAAAATAAAAATCTGAATGCAAAATCAAAATCAAATTTTGAAATATAGGCTTATCGGACATTGAAATCAGATTTTCTTATTGGCCATAAATCAAGTGCAACACATATTCAGATTTCGCAAAATGAATTCATTCAAATGCATTCAAATTTCGCAAAATAAATACATTCATAACGAGCATTGGCATTGGGATTAGACTTATCGGACTTTGAAATCGAATTTTGAAATATTGGCTTATCAGATTTTCAAATAAGTAAAATATTAAAGAAAAATCTGATTTAAAATTCCGATAAGCCCAATCCCAATGCCAATGCCATTTGGATTAAACTTTTTTCAACATAAATCAAAATCCGATTTCAAATTCCGATAAGCCTAATCCAAATTCCGATATCCTTAAAACCCAAATCATTTGAGTGAATTCATTTTGCAAAATCTGAATGCCAATACCAAATGCCAATGCCCGTTCTAAAATTTTAATGGAAAATCTGATCAACCAAGAATTTCAGGGGCGGATTGTGCATTTTTAGGTCAAAATTTTAGCTCAAGATCTGAATGCGAAATAAAAATAAAAATCTGAATGCAAAATGAAAATCAAAATCTGAATGCATTTGAATGCATTTTGAATTGGATTTTTAAATACTGGTAATTTCAAAATCCGATAAGCATCAGATTTTAAAATCCGATAAGCATCAGAGTTTGATTTTAAAGTCTGATTTTAAAATCAATGTTTATATCGTCCACGACTCCTAAATCGGATTTTCGATTCAAAAAGCCAATGCCAATACCCGATAAAACCCTCCCCTTGTTCATCTCGGCCACGACTCCTAAATCGGATTTTCGATTCAAAAAGCCAATGCCAATGCCCGATAAAATGTTGCGTTTGAAATCTTTTTAAAGAAAAAATCAGATTTAAAAAATCTGATACTAAATCCGATTTAGGAGGGCAAGGATTTAAAAAAGATACTAAATCCGAAATCTGAATGCCAATGCCCATTCAGAAATTTTAAAGAAAAATCTGATTACAATGTCGTGGGATTAGCATTGGCATTTGGATTAGGCTTATCGGACATTTAAATGAATTCATTTTGTGAAATCTGAATGCCAATGCCAATGCCAATGCCAATGCCTGTTCTGAAATTAAAGGAAAATATGATCAACCAAGAATTTCAGGTATGGATTGTGCATTTTAGGTCCAAATTTTAGCTCAAGATCTGAATGCGAAATTAAAAAAAAAATCTGAATGCAAAATGAAAATCAAAATCTGAATGCATTTGAATGCATTTTACCTGAAAATCAGATTTTCATCTTATATGGGATTTAGAGTCCGATTTTAAAATCAAATTTGGATTAGGCTTATCAGGCATTTAAATGAATTCATTTTGCGAAATCTGAATGCCGATGTCAATGCCAAATGCCAATGCCCGTTCTGAAATTTTAAAGAAAAATTTGATTACAATGTCGTGGGATTAGCATTGGCATTTGGATTAGGCTTATCAGGCATTTGAATGAATTCATTTTGCGAAATCTGAATGTCAATGCCAATGCCAATGCCCGTTCTGAATGCGATTGTGCATTTTAGGTCCAAATTTCAGCTCAAGATCTGAATGAGAAATGAAAATAAAAATCTAAATGCAAATTGAAAATCAAAATCTGAATGTATTGGAATGCATTTTACTTGAAAATCAGATTTTCATCTTATATGGGATTTAGAGTCCGATTTTAAAATCAAATTTGGATTAGGCTTATCGGGCATTTGAATGAATTTATTTTGCGAAATCTGAATGCCAATGCCAATGCCAATGCCCGTTCTGAAATTTTAAAGAAAAATCTGATTACAATGTCGTGGGATTAGCATTGGCATTTGGATTAGGCTTATCGGGCATTTGAATGAATTCATTTTGCGAAATCTGAATGCCAATGCCCATTCTGAAATTTTAAAGGAAAATCTGATCAACCAAGAATTTCGGGTGTGGATTGTGCATTTTTAGGTCCAAATTTCAACTCAAGATCTGAATGCGAAATGAAAATAAAAATCTGAATGCAAAATGAAAATCAAAATCTGAATGCATTTGAATGCATTTTACCTGAAAATCAGATTTTCATCTTACATGGGATTTAAAGTCCGATTTAAAAATCAAATTTGAGAAATAGAAAATTTTGGCTCATTTTAAAAATCTGAAACAAAATTCACACCTGATTGGAAGTGTGCTGGCAGTGCTGCGGAACAAAAACATCGGTGGTTATGACATCCTCTTCTTCCTCCATCACAACCTGCTAATTTTTTAGATCGATCAAGAATTTCAGCTCAGGTAAATTGATGGAAGTAAATTTTAGGGTGTAACCATAGTGGCTAACACAGTAAAATGAAGTTTTAAGCATGCCAAACCATAACATCTGATGATCTGAATATTCAAATGAGGATTTGCCATTAACAAAATAATTAACAAAATAATGAATTTGCATTGGTATTTTGAGCCAGAGCTCGATAAGCTCAAGATCTGAATGAAAATCAAAATCTAAACCTAATATTCTTTTTCAAAAAACCTGATTCCGAAAACCAATTCTCATCAATACCCTAAAACCTAGACCAAGACTATAAGCCATCTAAAAGCCACCTTAGCATTAAACAAACCCTGCAAGCCACTGAATTTAAATTCTGCACTTTAATTGGAGGCATGAGACATGATACAGAAGATTTATGCACACCTAACAATTACCTGATCGGTGGAGCGGTGCCTAGGTGAGACCACAGGGAGCTGGTGGATGATGGCCTCCTCTTTCTCCATGTCGATATCCATCGCTTCATGCTAAACAAAGAAAAGAAAAGAAAAGATGATGACCTAAAATATTAAACTAAAAAACTGCAAAAAAGAATAACAAAAGAAAAATAACCTCGGTGGTGACGGCAGCTTGCAAGGGTAATGACGAGAGATTCGACGACGGGGTTGACATCTGCATTAGCAGCGAAGATGAGAGAGATAGTATAAATCATCATATTAAGAAATCAAAATTTTTCAACAACAGCACACACCTCGGTGGTGTCGGCGACGTGCGAGAGGGATGAAGAGGCATTTGGCAGCGACGATGGCGACATCTGCATCAGCAGAGGAGATGAGAAAGAGAGAGAGGGGGGGAAGGGATAACCTCGGCGACGGAAGGGGCAAACCTTAACGGCGGGCAATCGACGACGGGCTATAGAGAGAGAGGAAGAGAGAGGAGGGCACTAGATTCAAATCGGGGAGGAGGGGAGCAGGAGGCAGGTGATTAAATGAGGACGAAATCATCGTGAATTTGGGGACGAATTCGGGGCAAAATCGAGGGAGATCTAGGGCCGGGTGAGGGAGAGATTTAGGAAAAATGGGGAGAGAATCCCACTGATTCAAACCCTATCCCCATTTTCCCGATCTCTTTCCGAATTGGGATTTGAGAAAGAAAAAGAGGCGGGCAAGCGTCATCGAGAGAGAGAGAGAGAGAGAGAGAGAGAGGATCGCGTTCGAGAGAGGGAAGGAACAGCAGGCGCTGATCGCGGGGGTTCGAGAGAGAGAGGGAGATCGAGATCGAGATTGAGAGAGAGAGAGAGAGAGGAGCTGATCGCGGGCAGGCACAGATCGCGATGGTCCGTTCCCATGAAAATATGAAAATCTGATTTTAAAATCGGACCCGATCGAGAGAGAGAGAGAGAGAGAGAGAGAGAGAGAGAGAGAGAGAGAGAGAGATAGAGAAGGGGGGGGGCTGATCGCGGGCAGGCACAGATCACGGTGGTCCATTCCCATTAAAATATGAAATCTGATTTTAAAATTCGGATCCGATAGCCCAATCGCGGGAACGGACGGTTGTGTGAAACCCTGATCGGGTGATAGCTGGACCGAAAATTAGGTCTCATTTATGGGGGAGGGGGACCATGTGTGAATAATCAGATTAATACCAAACATGTCCCTAATTTTTTTACACGAAAGCCCTCCAAACGATTGTTAAATTTTTTGTTTGACAATTAGGTCCTTCACTAATTTATTACTTCCTCCACCTAATTCCATCCCCACATTTAAACTCGATTCAATCTTAGTCGTTCCCCTCTTCCTAGATGAATCGCTCTCACCGTTACATCAGCTTATCTTGCCCCTTCATTCTATCCCCCTCTCAAAAACTGATCCTGACCGCTGTTTGTACCCCCCACAAAACTGTAGCTTATTATATAGATTATAGTATCGGATTGCGGGTAGACCCGACCCGACACAACCCGTTGAATACTAAATAGGTCTTCCCGGGTCTACCTTGTCCAGACCCTAAACCCGGACTCAACCCGTTTATTAAACGGGTCTATCGTGTCGACCCGTTTACAACCCGAACCCGTTTAGCCCTGACCCAGACCAGCTAACTTCATGTCAGGTCGTGTCGGGTCTACCGTGTCGGGTCTGCCGTGTCGGGTCCGAAATTGCCAGCCCTACGAGGAAGATATCACGTATTTTTTTAGAATGTCTTGTGGCCAGATCTTTTTGGTATGAGATTGGCAGGATAAGGGGATACCCTTCTCTCTTCTTTGCAACTAATCAATTGAATCTTATTTATCTATTAAAAAACAAGGACTATAATGGGAAGGCCAGTCCTACTGACCCACTAACCCATTCTTCCTTACATCCAACATTTTGTTCCCTAGTTTATCCTTATCAATCCTATGTTTTAAAACAACATCAAGGGAAATATTTGGATAGGGTATGGACATAGGAAGTTAGGAACTCTACCGATTAACTTTCTGATATGGGTATGGATACCCCAATACCCATACGCGAAACCCAATTGCCCCTCTAACTTGTGACCCGATCCCGACACGAAACATCATACTGTTATGGGTACAAATATACTTTTAGGCATGGGTTTGGGTTGTACAAGGCTTGGTATCGGTATGGGTTGTACAACGTTTGGTAGGGTATGGGTATAGGAACTCTACCCTATTAACTTTCGGATATGGGTATGTACCTTGGTACTTTTTACAAGGCTTGGATAAGGTATGGATATATGACCTCTACCTGATTAACTTTCAAGTATGGATATGGGTACCTCAATATCCATATTTGAAACCTGAAACCCGAATATCTCTAAACGTGTGTAGATAATGCAGTTTGACATATATTTATACCCCCCCCCCCCCCCATCCCCAAAAAAAAATTAAATAAAAATTAAATAAATAAATAAATAAATCCGTACTTTAGGGTCCTTCCATCCTTTTGCATGTGTTCATTTTATCCTTCACCTTATATATTAATACATACTCAGTATTTTGAATTCTATGTTATGAAAACAAACACAAGGGCTAGGATCATAATATGTCATTTTTGCCCTTTCTGTTTTATCCCTACACAAATCACAAATATCATCCAAGAATATTACCCTTTTGCTACTAATCAATTGAGTCTTATTTAGGGCTGTTATGGGAATAGCACTCCCACTAACCCATTCTTCCCTCCATCCTACATTTTGCCATTCTCTTCATTGCCATTAATCAACTGAATCTTATTTATCCATTAAAAAAATAAGAGTTATAATGGAAAGGGCATTCCCACTAACCCAATCGTCCTTCCATTCTACATTTTGTTTCCCATTTTATCCATCTCAATCCTATGTTTTAAAACAATATTAAGGGAAATATTTGGGTAGGGTATGGCCATAGGAACTCTACTCGATTAACTTTTGGGTATGGGTATAGATATCCCAATACCCACACTCGAAACCCAATTGCCCCTCTAACTTGTGACCCGACCCCGACTTGAAACATCAGGTACGAGTATGGGTAAAAATGTACTCTCTGGTACGGATATGGATTGTACAAGGTTTTTACAACGCTTGGGTAAGATATGGGTACAGGAACTCTACCCGATTAACTTTCAAGTTTGGGTATGGGTATGGGTACGTCTGTGACGACCAATATCCAATAGGCCAAGAGCCAAGACTCCTGAAGCTGTGATACCAAGATGGATGAGGTGAGGTGAGGTGAGGTGTACAAGGACATGAGTTAGTCCCACATCGCTTGGAGAGAATGAGATCATGAGCTGCTTATATAATTTCCCCTCCCAAACATAGAAGATGCGTTTTAAAATCGTGAGCCGCTACGGAATTCATAAGAACTCCATAGTTAAGCGTGCTCGGGCGAGAGCAGTACTAGGATGGGTGACCTCCCTGGAAAGTTCTCGTACGGGCACGGGCAAAGCGGACAGTATCTTGTGTGTTTGGAGCGGATGTTACAAAATGGTATCAGAGCCGGTTCTCCTCGCTATGGGGGGGGTCTAACCCTACACGTGAACGTGTAGCCCTAAGGGGGGTGGATTGTGACGACCAAGATCCAATAGGCCAAGAGCCAAGACTCCTGAGGCTGTGATGCCAAGATGGATGAGGTGAGGTGTACAAGGCTATGAGTGAGTCCCACATCGCTTGGAGAGAATGAGATCCTGAGCTACTTATATAATTTCCCCTCCCAAACATAGAAGATGTGTTTTAAAACCGTGCGCCGCTACAAAATTCATAAGAACTCCGTAATTAAGCATGCTCGAGCGAGAGCAGTACTAGGATGGGTGACCTCCCTGGGAAGTTCTCGTACGGGCACGGGCAAAGCGAACAGTATCTTGTGTGTTTGGAGCGGATGTTACAACGTCAATACCCATACCTAAAACCTGACTGTCCCTCTAACATGTGTAGATCATACAGCTTGACATTTATATAGTTTACATATACCCCATATTTGGATCCTATGCCATTAAAATAAAAGCAAGCTAGGAAGTGTTGTAGTCTTGCACTTTCCATTCTAACCATACAAAAATTATCAATATGCCCTTATGCCCCCCTATCATTATATCAGCAACTGTTGCACGTGCAATGCACATGCCCCAGTGCACTAGTTACCTTAAAAAGGGGCAATGAGTTTCTCTGGTGGACGATTCTCTCAGCTACAGAAAAGCAGAGGAAATAATGGTATTTTTTAATTTTAATTCTTCTGTGTGGCTCCCATATGCATCACATGCTATCTTCCTTCATGAGGAGAAACCCACCCATTGAACAAACGCCGGCCGCTCACATAGAGTCATCAGCGGTACCGATCAAGAAAGAGCAAAGATCTGCAGCAAGATTCAGAAGCCATATAAACCTAGAGTATCTTGTTGCACAGTTTTATCTGTCAATCCTTTACCTTAAAGCATGGTCGCAAGCAGGGATGCATTGGGCCTCCCCACATGATTTTTTAACAAAATTTAAGACCCCGCCCTCCCCAAAGATTTTTCTAACATTTGCCCTCCCAAGGTTCGATTTTTGGATCCCTCCCTGGTTGCTAGTGCGGCAAGGAGGAAATCAGCATTCAGGAAAAGTACAGCAACTCACCAAAGCTTATCAATGTTAACCAGAAGTAAATAAAAAAGTTAAATAAGAATGAAAAAATATGTATGCATGCATGTATTGTATGTATGCGGGTGTGCGCGAGTGTGTATGAGTCTGTGCATGTGAAAAAAAAAAGGCAGGGGGGCAATAGTTACCCCTAACAAAGTTTGATATCACAGACCCCCCTATGTTTTACAAAATTCTCTGTGCACCCTTCGCATATGTCAATTGTTGCAAGAGAACCCATTTGATCAACTTTATGACCATTTTGCCCTCAACCGTCACCCATACATGCACAAAAGAATTTTGCAGAAAATAGCAAAAAAAAAATAGCTAGAAGGGTTTATCTTCAAAATTCGATATATGTGAAGGGTGCCTGCAATATCAATTTTTTTAAGGGGTATATATGCAAAAATCCCTGAAAAAACAAATGTTAGTGCCAATTTTGTAGATCAAAGCCGCAAATGATGCGAGTATTTCAATTTTGCAACAGCGATTCATTAAATTTGTGAACAATTTGATTATACAGGAATCATTAGTGAACCATCCAGCCAATTAGAAAATGGTCAATAACTGGAGAAATTATCGACTATATGCAGATATTGTAACTGGATTTTTAGTAGCAGTGGTGCTGCATAAGCCAAAGAGAATAACAAAGAAGCTCCTAACAAGGTATAGAACTCACTCTACCAGGCCAACCCATCCCCTCATCACCACCTAATGAGGTACAGGATCTCTCTTCCTTTTTCTTTCAGCAAACTCCATCATAGTGATGAGAGGTTTGGCGGAAGCCTACCTATAGATCAAAAAGTCTATGTATGTGGGTGCTAGGGTTTCGTTGTGGCGGTTGAACATATAAGGCTGTCCCTCCCGCCAACCTCTCTTCACCCGATTGTCCACTGTGAGGACTCTATTGCCTGTGAAAAAACCATAGGCTTACAGAAGGAACCCTCGTGATCTCACCAATTCATTGTATCCTCTTCATCCGAGACCTTACAGCACTACAATCAGTTTAGCTGTCAGAAGGTCTCATTTCTGACTTCCTCGTCAACAGCTCGTCAGAATTTCATGAACAACTTCTGAAACTTCCAAGCGAGCAGCAACCAACATGCCTAGCAGTCTGGAACTTGAAACTCATTCCCTTCACCTGAATGAATATAACATCACCACTCTGCTCCTAGCTAAGAGGACTTTGCCCAGCCAATCAACCCGCCGGTCAGGCTTCTTCAGAGAGAAAGATCGATCCTCGGCAGGAGTCTCAAATCATCGGAAGCTGGTTCTGGCACAACCTGGCTAGAATGTCAGGACCCACACCCTCCCTCCTGCCCAAATCGATAAGAGTGCTCTTGGGGAAATAATCTCGAGGACAACCAATCAATCAAAGTTCTAGGAGAAATTTCAGTATTGACAACTTCATGATAAATTGATAATGATTTGATAAAATAGAAAAGTATCAACAACATTTGGAGGTTATGAAGGCAATTAACCACTCTGGGGATGGTAACCCATTAAATACCACAGATGAGCAGTCATTGTTTAGTATTCACTTGAAGTGTCGGGTCGAAATCCGTGGATTTGGGTTGCAGGAGGGAGCACCTGAGGATAGCTAGTGGGGTTCGTATGTACGGATCACACTAGTCTGAAGTGTCGGGCTAAAATCCGTGGATTCGGGTTGCAGGAGGGAGCACCTGAGGATAGCTAGTGGAATCATGTCTTAAGTGGTAACATTCTGAGCCTTTGTAATTCCATTTTATCATGGATTGGTCAGCATCCAAGCTTGCTCAGTGTTTTTTTTTTCTTGTTTAAGTTTCCGCATACAACATCTATGGTGTACTTTTTTGGCTTGCAAACTTTGACTTGGATACGCGATAAAAATTGCACTATATTACTCATGATATTCATCATCTCGACAATGGAACAACCGCACTTAATTAAATCATCTAGACAGAACTAGGGTTCTAGAATCATCACTCAATGTATACGTGTTTGTGAAACAGTGACCATACGTTTGAGTCTTATAGTGCTCTATTTTTTAAAATTAAATTTAGATATCTGTCACATGCTAAATTATTCAATTAACCCCACGTTAAATGTGAACTATGTCGGTATGTCCACAATCTCCAATTTGCGGAACGGCGCCAACCGTTTCAAACGGTTTGTAACAATTTTTACTGTTAAATCTTCTAATTCATATGGTTTTTAGACAATATTCAGTCCAAGATAGAACCGAACTGGATATGGTACCAGTTCCATTCCAACCAGCAATCCGATACCATTTTTAAAAGATTGGTCCCAATTCAATCTTATAGAGGGACAGATAAAGGAATTAACCACTCCTAGTTAACCCTAATTACACTAGGATTGAGTTAGCTCGGCTATTAGAGGTGGCTATGGGGACCCCAATAACAACTTGGCTCCAACTAGAGTCACTGGACATATGGTCATTGTCATCTCCTGACTTAGACCATGAACCAATTGACTATGGCTATAAATAAGCTATAATTACACTTTGAGGTTATCAAGTAAATTATACAAGTGCCCTTACCCTACTATGTTGCACTTGACCCCTCTTTATTCGGTGTCCGTGAAGGCCATCTGGGATCATCTTGACTGTTTCCCAGAATAGCTCATCCACTTGAGTTCTGACTTCTCATTACCTTGTAATCACCATCTTAACTTTGATTTTGTCCGGCCGGACCTAGTGATCAACCTTTAATGAGAGACACTTAAGAAGATACCAAGTTCCCTAAGGGAATGTGAAATTCCTACGGTCTGTCTATGTTTCCCAATATACAATGTAAGCCATTCAATCTACCCAAGTATTGGTCTCTATAGACCTTACTGAATTGGTAGGTCAAAGTGACAGACACTGAAACCAGAGTCCACAGTACATCCTAAGACTTAAGATCTAAGCAACTAGTAGAATAGGTATCCATGGTCTTGGGTGACAGTACTTCAAGACCATGTACTCTATCTTATTTTCGTTCAGTACATTTCAAATGTGTAACACTTCCTGACTTATAATTATCTTTTTTCAATTGTTGAGATATATCATCTCTCTATCGAGAAGCTCAGGGTGTTACATTCTTCCAAACCAAATATCCAATCCAGTTGCCAACTGCGAACCTACTTAGGGGTGTATGGTAAACTCATATCTCCAGTATATGGATCCCATCCACACACATGCTTAAACCACACAATTATGTACTAGTGAATTTATGCATCCCATGCACTTGTGTTTGTGAGTTTTAGTAATGTATGCTCAATTGGTGTCGAGCATGATGGAATTGGCATATAGAACACACCGATACCAACATCAACAAGAATTTGCGATCAGAGAGCACCAAACACATGATTTTCATGCACAGATTCTTATTAATCCTCACCCCTCATTTATGCTTGGATGTACCAGCAAATATAGGAATGATGAATCTGAAAGAATTATGTAAGTATATATCAACTCTTGAAAACCTCTACCAGGGATATCTATTGATGTAAGAACGAAAATGTAGTATGGCTCTTTCAAACTAAAATGTACATATCTAATGGAAAAAATTAGAGTTGAAAGCTAGGAACGAAGATGACCAGTGACTGCATGAGATGTGATGAAGACTATCCTGATGACACAATTCCTTCCTCCATGCTATCAGTTGTCATTGTACCTCTAGTTTGACAGGTTAAGTCAGAAGATGGTGGCACCGTGGCATTGTTCGATGCTTACATTGATACTCCACTAACCGATGACCAGGAGTGGCACACTGGAAACTGAGGATGTCTTGCAAGATAATATGCATCATGCTACCTATACAGTTTGGAGGTTTCTGCATGAAAAATAATTAAGCTGGATTGTGTCACACAAAAGTAACATGCCCGGTGGTACAAACCAGCATGGGCGGGATCTACATAGGGGGGAGCCACTTGGCGTCCTTAAGCTCGTCATTGCAATTTCCGTCACTTTCCTTAATTTTGGATTTATGATAGGTCTGATTTTTTCAGAATCCAAATCTTTTAATGAATCTCCATCAAATAGGGTCAGTTAATCTCAAAATTACCAAGTACATTACTAATTTCGAACCTTGTCCCCCTACAAAAAAATATTGGCTCCACCCTTGGAAGCCAGGTATGCCAAGAAGTCATGCATGATGGATGCAACATCTATGATGTGGGGGACAACTCTAATTGAGCCCTTGGAGCCGTGTCAACCCGCGTCGATATGGATTCCCGTGTCCACACGATCACACGGCATGATACCATCGCTCCGCGTTATTAAACCAAATGTTGTGAGTCTCTCCCTTCTCCAATCGGGTGAACAGAGGGAAATGGTAGACCGTGTATGAGTCAAATCCCGAAAGAGTAGTAATTTTCAATTTATATCAATTTTATTATTATAATATATATATATATATATAAATCATTCAATTCATTAAAAAATTCCACAGAAATAGGTTGTAAACAAAAAAAAGAGGTGAATTTGGGAAGGAAAAACCATAATAATAATGTAGATGCCCCAAGGTTATCCATGAAACAATCGATAATGACGCAATAAAAATCGCATAGGTATCAATAAATGCAGCCAACTGTCTTGGCTAATAAATAATCTTTAAATTTCTCCAGTTCAGGGAAAGTAAAAATGCCAGTAAACCAGCACCAACCTGGAGCAGTACCAACTTAATGTTTGATTTTTTTTAATTCCTCCCCAATGGACTTTAAAAGGATCGAAGCTTTACTAGGAATATGAAGCCAAAGAGCTAACAGAAAATTTTTAAAAAAAAATCTGAAAAGAATCAGGAATGGAGCAGATCAAAAGACATTTAAGTAGGACACAATTTTCTTTCAAAGGATGAAGTTATCATTGTGTAACAGAAACTATCAAGCGCTCGTCAATACAACTGCTGCATCTGGAGCCTGCCGTTGCTTAAAGCCTTTCCATGTTCCCTATATATTCACCATCTGAACAATATTCTTCATAAAAAATGACAAAGAAACATGCCAGTTGGGATAAAAGAAATAAGAAAGAACTATGTAGTAAAATGCTGCCCAAAATTATGCTTCTTATAATAGATACCATGTGAGTGTAAATCAGGAGACCATTAAAGGTAAAAGGTTCAGGGTGCTGAAGAACGTGACCAGATCAAAGGCTTGCTAAGTCATTGGGGGCAACCCTGTGGATACAAAACACTGAAAAGCCTTACATATGAACCCAAATTTAATATTGTGCAGTATTCTACATGGCCACATTCTATGAAGCACCGACACTCTCGGGACCTCAACGTGTCCATGTCCGACACGTGTCGGACACCGACACTCGTCCGACACTCTCCGACACGTGTCGGACACACCAAAAAACGTGTCTTCTATGAAGAAAGGTTGTCCGACACGTGTCGGAGCGTGTCGGATACGTGTTGGAGCGTGTCAGATATTACCGGAGATGCTTTTTTTCTCATTTGAAGATATTGAGGTTCTTGAGATTGCAAATCTTTCCATCAATGAGTCGGATATATGGAGGCCATGGTCTTCACGTCGATGGTGATAATGTGGTAACACTTGACGTCGGCGTTGATGGATGATGATTTTATGCGTGTTCTATTCGTTTTTTTGTGTTTTGAAAGTTTGAAGCTATACACTTGAATCATTTATGATGTTTGTTGGAGACTTTTTTAGTTAACGATTAGCATTATGTTTGATTATAAATCATAATATAAGACTTGTTATATATATATATATATATATATATATATATATAAATATAAAATTCAGCGTGTCCCCTAACGTGTCCGTGTCCTGGTTTTTTGAAAAATATCGTGTCGGCGTGTCCGTGTCGTGTCGTGTCGTGTCCGTGTCTCGTATCCGTGTCCGTGTCCGTGCTTCTTAGGTGGAAACTACCCTTGCAATGGCCTTCTTCACATTTTTATTCCTTTCGGTGTTGTCTTGACTGTGGCTTATGTAACAAACTTTTATTAATAAATGCATCCATAGTGTATATATAATAGCCATTAACTAGTCTATATTTCCTCTTGAGTTTGAAATGTCCTCAAACTTGTAGATTGACAAGTCTTTATTTCTCCCAGAAAATGGATCTATCTAAAAAGTATAAATCAAGATCTGTAAACTATTCTACAAGCATTCTCCTCTGCCATATCATGCAAACTAGTACAAACAGCCTTCCTATATTGATGCATGCAGGTTTCTTTTAAAAGGCTACGTGCATATTTTTAGCAATAATCATGAAATTTCAGCAATCCAGTAATAAAGATTATCACATGTAAAGTATCAACGATGATTTCCAATATGTCAAACAACCTTCATATAACGATAAATAAACAAATAGGCTTTATTAAATTTAATCGCAATAAAGAACTATAGATTAATATCACAAAAATAAGAATCGGATTCACCAAATAAAATAGATCTAGATGAGGAACCGATGTTGACAGAAACCTATGAAGTCAATGAAATGACAAAAGCCAAGAAAAAGATAACCTGATAAATAAGCCAAAAGGAACAAAGAATAATGATTATTGTGATGGAACAAAGTAAATGATCTGACATGTGCCTCGGTGGATGCTCACCACGATTCCGGTATCCGTAGGATGAAGTGGTGTAAAAGGAAGGGTGGTCCGGATGAACGGGTGAAGAAACCGAGAAGAACGATCTTTGAACTCTGAAGAAGAATCATCATGTCAATCTCTTGTGAAGACGTGGACGAAGTCGATGCAGAGAGGTAGAAGCTCGTGGTAGGAAGAAGAGATGAAGAAGGAAGGGAAAATCCGTCAAAGAAGTCTCTCAAGCAAGCAAAACACACTCCGCTCTAGAACTAGGGTTTCAAATTCAATTCAATATTCAATCCTCATTAGAGTTTCATAGATGGGTTTTTATAGTGGAAAAGAAGTGAAAAAGGAAGGGGAAGACATGAAAGTTTCCATGTAGAAAAAGGTTAGGGAAAAAAAAAAAGTAGTACGCAGTCCGAGGCGGTGAAACCCACCCGTACAGTATCTGTACGGGTAGAGAGAGAAAGAGGAATAGCGCGGCCAGGTATTTTCGGGCTCTATTTGAGCTTCAATTGATTTTTACCACACATTGGTTATTTAATTAGATCCAATGGATCTTATTAAAACCAAGCCGAGTCAACTTAAACCCCTTGGGTTTGAGTCGAGTGCGAACAAAGCCTCACAACTAAGCTAAACTAAAAATAAAAATGAAATAACTTTTGATCTGTAAATTGGATTGACATGAAATATAAAAAATAAAAATCTAGATAGTGAAAAGAGCAATTCATCAAATCAGCCAAAATTCCTATGGGACTCATGTATCTTCATGGGGAACTGAAATAGAGATAAGTTGTCTTGAAAATCTGAGCACACCTACATCATATATCCTTTCTCATCAATATCAAATCTTTATTTTTCATCGGTCCTTAAGATTTACAAGATATTGATTCATCTCTACTGCAATTACTATTTTTTCCATAACATCCAGCCAAGTGTTGCTTTGGACACGTGATGTTTGAACTCATCTCCTTGCCGCAATAATTGCACTCACACACCATATATTTTCATCCACTCGCTCACAATGTTCTTAACAGAAATCTTCATGAGATATGTGACGAATATATGAAAAAACAGAAATAAAAAACACAACATTAAAAAAAAATTTATCATCCATCCATCAATACATACCCATTACCCACCCTTCTTTCTCTAGTGATGTAATCATTTGAACCCCCGATGGGCAAGAGATAAGAAGGGCTGACGTAGACCTGCAGATGGAAACTTATATGCATGTGTCAGGTATTCGCTGCCGGTAACTTGTCGGAGGTGATCAGCTCGGATGGAGCTAACTATACGCCGACCATCATTGATGGGTAAGGAGTGGGTCACTGTTGAGGATGGGGTGGATCCGCTGTCGGGGGGAAGGGGCGAAGCCCCTACTGCTTGTGGTGGTGAAAGGGTAACTCATTGTTGGGGGGCAAATCTGTTCTCAAGGGGACATAGTGAAGTTGTGTCCTTCCAGGGGAAGTGGTATGGCCACTGAAAAAAGAGAGTCGAGCTATTTTGGGTGGAGTTGCTACTTGGGTGAATGTGTAGGCACTATTGTGCATGCGGTGAAGGATGGACATGGCTATTGGGGTGAAGTTGTGAGGGGTAGAACCACATTAGTCATTGTTAGGAGAAGGGATTGATTCATTATAGCTCTCTGGAGCAGGGATGGTCATTTGGAGAAGATTTGTACAGGTATCAGAACAGTGACACAAAGGATGTAGGGGAAGAGAGGGACTCATGAAAAATTGATAAACAATTTGGGTTGGGGCTCCGATGCATTGAAACTCGGCAACTACATGATCTAAAACCTGATTCTAACCCAAAATGGCCTAATCCATTGAACCAAGTCCGAATTGGCAATAGGTTCAGATTCCAAAGGGTCCTTAGTTCGGATCAGCCTCAAACCGAACCGCTTTGTGAATTAGCAATAGGTTCTGATTCCACGGGGTTCTTCAGTTCGGATCGGCATCAAACCGGACCGCTTCAGCTTAAACGGATCGGATTTGACTGACTTCTCATTCCATAGAAGATTATATGTAGGATAGATACACAAATACTCCTAAGAAGTTGATCCATGTTGCATGTTATACGCAGACCCAATTGATGCTTGAAATATAGCCTTGAATTGGTCAAAGCTAGGAGTGGATACAAGCCCTAAGGAGTAGGGTATATATGGTAAGAGCACGGTACAATCGAGCTGGTGGGAACCAAACATGAAAATACAAGAAGTTTTGCAAATTTTCATATGATAAGAAAGATCTCCAAAATGATTTACAAACACAATTCATAGCTAAATATAGGAAGCTCTAGCTACAACAATTCAGCAATGCAAGGAGAAGTATATTGTCCTAATAATGATTTGATCTAATACTCTTTCCAATTAATTTAAAATAACAAAATTAATTTGTGGATTTGATCTAAAATTTCCTTCACACTAATTAAAATAGCAAAATGAATGGGTAACCAGTTAACCACCCAACCCTTTAAAACAAGCCAACTAACATATACATACCTGAAGTAGCAACTCATATTTTGAATTGAATAGAAAAACACTAAAAGCCCTATGGAGCAGATTCTCTGACTCTATTTTTTCCATAAGATGGCCTGCATATTAGAAATTGCATTTACTGATCAAAAGCAGTTAAATAATCTGTACAGTTCTTGACCAATCAGATCCATCTTAGGAGTATGGTAAAACGAAAAAAGTAGCAACTCAAATATGCTTCCCCTCCCTTTTATGCCCAAACCAATTTTTATAATTCTAGAAGAATCAGATCCATGTTTGTGTACAGTATACTCATATTCATATTTGATTTCAACAACCTATAAGTAAATGAATGTGGACTTGATCTGTTTTGTACATTATATGGATATTTGGATCTGATTGTTCAAGAATATGAGTAAATATGAATATGAAGTGGTTAAATATCCACATTTTCCGACAAATAGAAATCCAAAGAAATGAACCTGAAAAACATAATGTTCTTAAAAAAAGTGTGAATATCATACAACCATCCCAAACTGTTAACAATATGAATGAATGAAAGATTTGTTATATAACTAGTGCACTGGGCACATGCGTTGCACGTGCAACAGTTGCTGATCTATGGACCCTTTTACACGTACACAAATTAAAAAGTCATTTTAGTATAGGGTATGGACACATGAAATAATGACAGGGGCATATTGGTATTTTTTGTAGGGCCACAATGGAAAGTGCAAGAATGCAACATTTCCTTTCTTGCTTTTGTTTTAATGACATAGGATCCAAATATGGGATATATGTACACTATATATATGTCAAACTGTATTATCTACACAAGTTAGAGAGACAATCGGGTTTCGGGTGTCAAATATAGGTATTGAGGTACCCATACCCATACCTGACAGTTAATCGGGTAGAGTTCATATACCCATATCTTACCCAAGCCTTGTAAAAAGTATAAAAGCACCCATACCCAAAAGTTAATAGGGTAGAGTTCCTATACCCATACGTACCCTACCAGGTAGAGTTCTTATACCCATACCCTACTCAAACCTTGTACAACCCATGCCCATAACCTTGTACAACCTTGTAAAACCCTTGTACAACCCATACCTGAAAAGTACATTTGTACCAAGGTTTAGAGTTTCGGCCGAAACCGATCCGTTTCGGCTATTTCGGATCGGTTTCGGTCGGAACCGGTTCCGAAACCTCCAGTTTCGGGTTTCAGTACTCAGCACTCGGTAAAAGCAGGACTGGGTTCAGAATAAGGTGTATTTCAGCATGACATATTTACATAAAAAAATATTTAAGTAAATGATCTTTATGTTCTCCATTTACTTTAAGCTATTTTATGTAAATAAGCAAATACCTCCATTTGGATTTAATAGAAATATCATAACAATCAAAATCCAAAGGAATCAAAATGTAATTTTTCAGTTCCTATACAAAATCAGACTTTGCAGCTTTCGACTAAAAAAGGAAATTTGGTGAAAAAAAAACCATAGTATTTTGGATCGGAAAAAATCTCAGAAATCTAGAAGTATAAGATCAACTTAAAAACCCAAAAATCGGTAAAATATTTTGAATCTATTAAAAAATTCTTTCACAATAACTCTTTTTTCCTTCAAACTTAGCCAAAATTCAAAATCACGATTTTTCAACTTTTTGAAAAAAAAAATAGGGGTAAAGCAAAAGCCACGCTCTTTTGAAAATAATACCACTATGAAGTGGGTACCGATGTAATTATTTTATATTATTTTTATATATTGTAATTATTTTAAATTTAAAAAACGAAACTGAAACCACCGAAACTCCGATCCGAAACTCCAAAATCGATCCTCGGTGGGCGAACCGAAACCGAAACTACAAACCTTGATTTGTACCCGTAACCCATACCGGATGTTTTAAGTCCCTTGAACCCATACCCATACCCATACCCATACTCATACCTACAACCTTGTAAAACCCTTGTACAACCCATACCTAAAAGTACATTTGTACCCATAACCCATACTCGAACCAGATGTTTTAGGTCCCTTGTACAACCCATACCCATAACCGTACCTGAAAGTACATTTGTACCCGTAACCCCTACCCATACCAAATGTTTTAGGTCGGGTTCGGGCCACAAGTTGAAGGGGCAATTGGGTTTCGGGTATGGGTATTGGGATATTCATACCCTACCCAAACATTTATCTTGATGTTGTTTTAAAACATAGGATTGAGAAGCGTAAAATGGGGAACAAAATGTAGGATGGAAGGAAGAATGGGTTATTGAATTTGTGGGATTGCCCTTCCCATTAATGAATAAATAAGATTTAATTGATTAATGGCAGAGAAGAGAAGGACAAAATGGGAAACAAAAAGTAGGATGGAAGGAAGAATGAGTTAGTGGGATTTATTCCCATAATAGCCCTTGGTTTTTTAAATGGATAAATAAGACTCAATTAATTAGTGGCAAAAGGGTAATATTCTTGGATTGTATTTATGATTTGTGTAGGGATAGAACGGGAAGGGCAAAAATGTCATATTACAGTCCTAGCCCTTTTGTTTGTTTTCATGGCATAAGATTCAAAATACTGGGTATGGATTAATATATATGGTGAAGGGTAAAATGGGAACATATGTAAAAGGATGGAAGGAAGAATGGGTTAGTGGGTTTTATTCCCATAATAACCCTTGGTTTTTTAAATGGATAAATAAAACTCAATTGATTAGTGGCAAAAGGGTAATATTCTTGGATGGTATTTGTGATTTGTGTAGAGTTAGAACGGGAAGGGAAAAAATGGCACATTATGGTCCTAGCCCTTTTGCTTGTTTTCCTGACATAGGATTCAGAATACCGGTATGGATTAATATAAATGGTGAAGGGTAAAATGGGAACATATGTAAAAGGATGGAAGGAATAATGGGTTAGTGGATTTTATTCCCATAATAACCCTTGGTTTTTTAAATGGATAAATAAGACTCAATTGATTAGTGGCAAAAGGGTAATAATCTTGGATGGTATTTGTGATTTGTGTAGGGATAGAATGGGAAGGGCAAAAATGGCATATTACGGTCCTTGCCCTTTTGTTTGTTTTCATGACATAGGATTCAAAATACTGGGTATGGATTAATATATACGGTGAAGGGTAAAATGGGAACATATGTAAAAGGATGGAAGGAAGAATGGGTTAGTGGGTTTTATTCCCATAATAGCCCTTGGTTTTTAAAATGGATAAATAAGACTCAATTGATTAGTGGCAAAAGGGTAATATTCTTGGATGGTATTTGTGATTTGTGTAGGGATAGAACTGGAAGGGCAAAATTGGCATATTACGATCCTAGCCCTTTTGTTTGTTTTCATGGCATAGGATTCAAAATACTGGGTATGGATTAATATATATGGTGAAGGATAAAATGGGAACATATGTAAAAGGATGGAAGGAAGTAAGGACCCAAAACTGCGGCTTTATATTAGGGGGTATGGAAACATACTTGCCATAATACACACAAAAGTAAATTTATATTAATAAGTCATATACAGATACAAATATTACACGTAAATGTAAAATTAAATCAGTTCTCCATATAGTTAACCTTGCGTTTTTGGTGAAAGTTAACAATATGTAGACTATATTCATATTTGGCCTCAACTAAAAGTGCATACGAATGCGGTCAAATATATTCATATTTGTTTGCACCGCTCCATAGGGCTCACTCTTGACACATCTTACTAAATGGATCAAATTTGTTTTCAATCTATTGGGTTAGCTGATATAGGAAGAAAAATAAGGATGGTTTTAAAGAGTATTTGGAAGCAAGAGAACCTTTCAATGGCCAATACCTCAGATGGAGGATGCATTGATTTCTAACAACAAAATATGATTATACAATATTTTCGAATTACTTCCTGGTGTGTGATAAGATATAAAAAAGCAGTCTTAAACTTAATACTTACCTTTCCTCTTCTACTTCGTTTCTCTCTTATTGATTGCTTTATTTATATTGCTAGACCATAAAGTCGAGACAGTTTATGGCACCAACGAGGGAATTCATATGAAGATAAAGAATGCAATTAATTATGTCTGCATTAGAAAGTGGGGTTTGTGGGTCCTAAAAGAGAACTGAGTTGCTAAGGAAGAGAAACAAATCTGGGGCATGATGAACGTGTCGGGGCGTGCTCGTGCGCTAATCGGGCTCGCGGGCTGGGTTGGTCGCTAGTCAGCCTTGTTCGCTGGCTGGGCTGGCTGCGAGCTAGATTGGCAGGCATGCGGGGCTAGCCACGGGCTGGTTCGACAGCAGTAACAGCAACCGTTGTTGCTGTTTTTCCACGATACAAGGGAAAAAGGGGAGGGTCCCGACCTTTACTCCAGCAAGAGAGAGAGAGGAAGAGAATGGGAGGAAGAGTAAGAAGAGAGCGGTGCATGGGGAAGAAAGTAAACGACCTCACACCGCCGGCCTCGCACCAGTGTTGATCTTCATGACCACTCTCCTCTCTCAGGAATTAGGGTTGCAAAACTTAGTTTATTCTTCATTGATTTTATTCATCATACTTGGGCCTTTAAATAGGCTTACAACCAAATTCAAAAAGGAAAACAATAACAACCCCATAATGATAAATTTGAATCAAATCAAATCTTATCATAATAATGATCCATAATTTTAAAAGATTTAAATTAAATCAAATATTGCATGAAATCCCATAATTAAATACCATCCAATCTTCCCCGAAATACCATCAAATCTTGTCCGAAATCTCATAATTAAATTTTTAATTAATAAATCAGTAAATTAAATATTTTTGCATTAACAATTTAGGAATTAAAAAATATTTTATTCCAAAATTAAGATTTGATTCCAAAAATATTATTTCAGCATTTATTCCCCACCACAATCTACCGGTGTGCTGAAAGTCTGTAACATACGGGCGGCCCAGATGCTCCCACATCAAGTGTGCTCATCATTATCACTTAGTTAAGTTGCAGAACAGTCTCCATAGTACAAAGAATCATGTTTTGAAAACAAAAGCAACTCCTCTGAAATGTCTGACATTGCTCTCATATGGGATATGTGAGACCAAAGCATGAGCATGGAGCAGCTTGCCTGGTAGTGAGTGGGTAAGAAAAAATGTGTTTGTGGACAGTTGAGTTCGGCTCCCTAGAAAGAAACTAATCTAAAGATTTAGAGAAACTCAAAATAGAACTGTGCATCAAGCATGAATAGTAGCAACAAAGTTGGAAATAAAACTACAATGTAGGAAATAACTGATGAGGCATTGAAAAACCACACTCAAGAAGGCCGAATGCATGAAAAGCATTCATGGGCCACTTAAAGTGGCATGCGAAGTGATTCCCCCATTACATGCATGCACAATTCTTGGTGCCATACGGTGATACCCCATATTTTATTAGTTTAAGCAATTAAGATATGATACCTTGCAGCAACTATATTTGAAAGAAGCATATAAAGTTAACACTTGAAAGATGATGCCCAATAAGAAATCTCACACATCCTGGTAATTATTAGTACTCCGAACATAGTTTCTCATGTGAACGCTCAAATTTACATGAGAAAATTGATCATCCACTTACAATTATATTTGGAATCATGCCCGACGACACGGTCTTGCTCATCTACTAAAATACACCTGTAAAATAAATAATTTCAGTGGGTCATCAATTTGGATAGCCAAAAAAATCTTAAAAGAAGTTAATTTTCAATAGATAAAGTGGTGTAAAGTGACTTTCACTTTATGTCCTCCATTTAAGACCAGAAACATCACACTTCACAAATAATGATAACTCTAGAGTATAGACTAAACTTCAAGGCTTGCATATGTGTCAAAATCTACGCAAGTAGGACAAAGATTATGAGTTCACGAAGGAATAGGGTAGAAAGAAGAAAAAAAAACTGAACACTAGCTCAGAAAGAAGAGGGGGGGCATGTGTACTGAACTTCAAAACCATAAAATCATCAAATTGTGTACAACTATTACCTTACAAGTATACGCAGGAAGATGAGGCGGCTTTCTAAATGCTGGTAACCAAAATGGCACTTCAAGGAGGCACTCGTGAACTTGAACGAATTATAAGGTATGTTTTTTTGTTTGGTACATGAAATGCGGGCAGTCCAACTACTAGTGTAATTTGGAAAAGACAGGTGGATAGAGCACTTGCCCCACAGATCGTAGGAAAGCCCACGGGCCTACCAGTAACCGCCACACGAGTAGGGAAGCCCGCCACACCAAGCGAGAGCATGCCACACGAGAGGAGAACAGGCCCACCATGAGCATCCAAAACACCAAGCGGAAGTACTCACAGAGGAGTCAAACCCGTGACCACTGGTCACAAGAGGGAGATGCAACATCAACTGAGCTATCAGTTGGGTGCATTATAAGGCTATAAGCTATGATTGGTTGCAAATGGGTGCATCAAATTGAGGTCAGGTTATATGGGCAAGTTTCATGATGAGGGCATTTTAACCTACCACAGATTGAGCAAATGTATATTTTATTAATATGCAGATCTATAAACGGTCCAAGGTTTTGTTTTCAGTAAATACCATAATGTATCCATGCAGAGTACTCAAACTTCTTAGAATCAGTTCCCCATATTTGTTCCTCAGATGATCAGGCCCTACCATTTTGAAGCCTTGAGATGGCCAGAGAGCTAGATACCAAAGTTCCCTAATAGACTTTTTTGAGAATCCAAAGCTATGTTATAAAACATTTTCATTGTATCTCACAAACCAGAAGACAATTATTTGTTAGGTATGTTTGCAGATACAATCATGAGTGTATTTTTTCCAGACCCACTCCTTTTGAATCCTTGGAGTAAAATCAGTGCACACATGAGTGCTCGCACATATAAGTACAATACCATCATCAATCCTTCCAGGCTTCCAGTATACTAAGGGACAATATTTAAATAAGAAGAATAGTTTAGCTTAAAACACTTAATAGAACGAAGATATTTACAATTAGATATTCCCTCCATATCAATGGCATGATATGAACTGAAAACAAAGCTCTCGTCACCATAATTACCTGGAAGGGCCAGAATCGAATGCAAGAGACTGCTTCGGTAGGAGATGTTATTTTATGGACTAGTATTCACCATAACTATTGTTAACAGAACATGTTAGCCATGCTATTCAATCAATTGAATTTTATATGCCATGCAAATTATGAAATGCAAAGAGACTTCTATTATTCAGCAAACATCCCAATCTAATGCTAAGCGCTATTAGCCAAGTGGCAAACAAATTCCCTCAATAGTGATTAGAAGGAACGGCAGAAGTGACTATAACAAAGATAATTAGAATAGGGAAGATTCATGAAAATCAAAAGAAGGCTTAACGAAAAACAGTCAGAATCTCAATAGTGTTAACTGCTTGGTTTCATTAGATTTCAACATATAAGAAGAAATTGCTTTTAGTGCAATGACATAATGATAAGATTGGTAAGTGGCAGGACTATTTTCCGTAGTCACTGCCTCTAGTCAAAAGGACAAAACCGATTAAAGCACTTGATATTAATAAGCCTGGTACTTGGCCTCCACAAGAATGCCTTGAAGACCCACAAGAATGCCTTGAAGTTAGTCAATACTTGTAAAAAAGTTAAACGGACCTTTTACAGGAAACAATTATTCAAATGTTGGAAACCTGATTAAGAATAAATAATTCAAAGTTGCACCTGAAATTAACTGTCTATTAACCTTTTGCTTATTCATGTTACAAGAACAGGGTGCTTGTCGTGAATCCAGTACTAGGGATTAATTGACGCACCCTATGTTAATGATGTGTTACAAAAATGGGTAATACACCCAAGCTGCAAACTTCTCCTCGCAAACCTAAGAGACTCTCTACTCACTCACTGACACACTGTTGGTGCCATATCAGAGGCCAGCCGCACCACCAGCCTGATGATCGTATAATAGAGCTTTGTTAGATGCCCGAAGATACCAGTCCATATCGTATCCGGAAAGACGCATACTACATGCAAGCTGAAGTGCATCCTTCTTACTATGGATGCAGAGTTTCTTAATTAAACGGTTGCCCACAGGCTTCTCAAACAGAAAACCTTTTCTCAGTGCATAGAGCATAACATCTGTCGCTGAGGCGAGCTTCCCTTGTCGGCATAGGCAATTGATAAGGAGTACACAGCTAGGGGGAGTCACATCAATGTTGAACTCCGTGAGGATGGAAAAGATCGTGAGGGCTTCATCAATTCTCCGTGCCTGACAGTATCCAATGATCCAAATTGTGTATGGAAAAGAGTTGACGGAACCTCGGGTACGATCCATCTCAACTAAGCCTCGGACTGCTTCTTCCAGGTGCCCTTGCTCGAAATGGTTCCGCACTGCTCTGATCGTTTCATCTTCTCCGGAAATACTTATTTCTTGTGATATGTGATTCAGCCAGAGGGTCACTGCTTGTGCGATTTTCTTCTTCCTGCACAATGTCCTCATAAAGGCACTATAGATTGACAAACTAGGGGTGCATCCACTCCTCAACATATATTGAAAGACCATCAAGGCATCATCTTCTCTGTGAACCAATAGGAGGCCATTGATGAGAGTCCCGTAGGTGACTACATCAGCGGAGTGCCCCTTAAGCTGAAGCTCTTTGAAGAGCTTCAGTGCACCATCAACGTTACCTACCTTACACAAACCATTGATCAATATATTATAGGTGACAACATCAGGCACAACACCGCTTTCTATGATGTCTCGGAGAAGCTTATACGCCTTATGTATTAGCCCAGACTCGCATAACTCCATGACCAATCTACGGAGGCTATTACTATCACGAACCTGGTTGGCGCCCTGAGAGAGCCGAAGGAACAGGGAAGGGTTTTTTCCCATCTCCATCCTATAAAAAAGAATACGGGCCTCTTCTAGCTTCCCAGCCTTGCAAAGGCCATTGATGAGAGCATTAAATGTCATTACGGTCGGGAAGCAACCCAGCTTCCCCATCTCATCAAAAATCTGTTGTGCTTCATGAACAAGCCCTTCCTTGCACAGCCCACAAATCATAATGGTGTACGTGGCGGAATCGGGGAAGCAATCATTCTGCGAAATCTCCAACCTGAGGGTGCGAGCTCTGTCCAAAAGGCCCGCATCGCAAAGACCCTTGATCAGTGTATTATAACAGAAGGTGTCTGGAACTAGACCTCTTTCAGTCATCTCCCTCAAGATCAAGAATGCGTCATCAATCCTACCCACTTCCGAGTACCCCCTCATCATTATCGTGTAAAGAACGCAATCGGGCGCCACATTTTCCTCCAGCATTTCCTGGTAATACCGGCACGCCTGCTCGAACCTCCCAGCCCTGAACAAACCGTCGATCAAGCAGCTATAACCGCTCAATCCAAGCACGAAACCGTCTTCTCTGAATGACCTCAAATGCTCAAACGCTTCGCCGATCCTACCTGACTTGCAAAGCCCGCTCAATAGCACATTGTATGTGACCACATCCGGCTTGTAGTTGTTCTCTTTCATGGAGTCTAATAGCCTATTGGCCCGGTCCATCCTACTCATCTTACAAAATGATGAAAGCAACACAGTGCATATCATGGTGTTAGGCAGGATACCTCTCTGGAGCATTTCTGTGAACAACTCCACCCCATCCTCCGTCTTACCCTCCTTGCACAAGCCATCTATCAGGATATTATAGGTCGCTCGATTCGGGCGGCAATCAGACTTGAGCATCTGATTGTAAACTGCCATTGCGAGTAAGCTGACTCCTTTATTGATCAGGATCTGGAGGAGGGCGTTGTAAGTGAAGGTGTTGGGCCAGCAGCCGAACTCCGCCATCCGCCCGAAGGACTCAACGGCCTTCTCGGCCATGCCCGACGCCGCGTAGGCCGAGATGAGGACTGTGAAAGCCGGGGGCAAGATAGGTACGTCGTGGTCCTTGAGCTCAACGAGGGATTCCCATGCCAACTCGAAGCCACCGTCGGCCTCGCGGAGGATGGAGATCATGCGGTTGTGGGAGGCCCAGCTGCGGAGGTGGCGCCGCCGCGAGGCCCAGATGAAGAAGCGGAAGGCTTGGCGGGGGGCGGCGGTTTCTTGGAGGACAGCGGCGACGATGTGGGGGGAGAGGAGGGGGGCGAGGCATTCGAGAGGGGGCTCGATGGCGGGGACGGTCTGGAGGATGGAGTGGACTTGTTCGGAGAGGGCGATCTCGTCGGAGATGGAGAGGCTGGTGGAGAGGGGACGGGCGGAGGTGGCGGCGGCGCCGCCGCCGGTGGATTGGGGGGTGGGCTTGGAGTCCATTCTCCGTAGGAGGTACTGGATTTTTGCTATCGCCCATCTCATGCGGTCATGGAGAGAGGAACTGCCAGGGCAAGGAGGGAGGAAAGCTCCGGCGAGCGAGAAGGGTTTCGGTGGGTGAACACAAAATGCCGGCGAGCGAGAAGGCTCAGAGTAAAAGCAATGGTTTTAGGTTGTGTTCTTTGGGGGCATAAGAGCATCTCCAAACGGGCTCCTTAGGATCTTTCTCTATTCTTGGGACTCCTAGGTGCCACATAAACAAAAGATCAGAAGCAATGTAACTCAGGTGACAGGTGCGATGTAGCAATGTCGACTAATGGGATGTTAGTAGTGGTGGTGTGGCAACTGTCAAGTCATGGGAAGCCTTTGAAGGATTGAAAATTAATGCATCGTACGTGCTAACTTAAGAAAATAAAAAAAAAAAATTGATATAAGTCATTCTTGAGATATGACTTTTAGTTGCAGAACACGTTAATTTTAAAATATAACTCAAGTCCCTCCCGACGAATACATACTCTTTCTAAAAACAAATATATATTTTAGCTAATGTAACATATGCTAAAAAGAATTAAGGCTAAGTCTCCTAATCTTTTTTATAACATATTTCCAGGATTTTGCTCACTCTCTTTAATGTGGTTGAACTTTACTCCCTCATCTGAAGATTCTGAACCATTGGATGCGCTCGTAACAGAAGGGGATGAGTTCAATGCACTAGAATTGGTACTTGTCAAATGCATCAACAACTCAGAGAGATTTCATCTAACATATTATTGGACTGTCAAGATGCTAGGGGTGGGACCCATGCCCAACCGGACCTACACACCTCTGGTTTTGCTCGTGGAAGCCCAACTCGTACTTGCCATGTTAGGTTGCTTGGGGTTGCCCAATTTGCCAAAAAAATGGACAGGGTGGTTGGATTTAATTTAATTACAAGAAATAGAAATAATTGATCTCTTAAAACCAAACAAAAAGAAGTGAAGTATTCTATTAACTAACAATAACCACCACCACAAAAAAAATAAAATCAGCCAACACCACTCTCTCTCTCTCTCTCTCAAATTGTTTTGGTGATGGATGAACAACAACCACCCTACAAACATGTATGCCTTTGTACTTGCCTACTCGGGTTCCTCGGGTTGGGAAAGACGGGGTCCAATCCGTCCAAATTGAAATCGGATTGATCATTTTTTATCCAAACCAGTCCAAGTTTTTAACCAATTTTGCCCATGCTTGTCCATAGTTCGGGTCGGGTTCAGATCAGACCCGCTCAAGTCCCACCCCTACAAAATGCCTTGCTGATACAAATATAAGTTCACTTTTCTTCATGACGATAACACACCCCTCATGGTCAAACCTAGGTCACTCCACCGTGCCGATCTCCATCGCTCCTTGTTTTCATCCTCCTCGCTTCGATCCGTAGCGTACTGGTGTAAGCCTCGATCTCCTTCCTCCTTTCATTTGTTTATTTTTGATTTATGTTGTCTGGTCTTTACATGTGATGCGTGAATGAGCATCACATTGTTGGGGCCATTTTGGGTTAACTCTGCCTGAAATGCTTATCATCATTAGTTGTTGGTGTTTTGCTCTGAAGGCATGTTTTGGGTTTGTTTTGGGAAGTGTTTTGATATAGGGAGTACTTGTTTACGTAAGATGGGTTGTTGTCGGTTTGGAGTCCCGAGCATGGAGTGTAGTGCATGCAGACTACATGTACCCAGGTTGGGATTCTTTGAAGCTATGAAAAATATTGCAATCTCTCTCTTGCTTTGTTTTTTTGGAGGTCTTGGCTCCCTTGAAAGAGCCTTCTTCTTCCCTTCTCTTGCAAGTGGCCGGCAACTTCACCGGAGCTACGTGTAATGATACCGCGTCACCAGCGATGCACGTATCAACTGGTATCAAAGCCAGACTGGCTCTAGTATGGCTGAAGGAACACGAAATGCTAAGCTGGATGAGGCCGTTTCTCTCCTACGAGAAACCTCGAACTAGCAGGGGCAAGCCCTCGCCACTTTTCAAGAAGTTGCTGCCCGCCAGACACAAGCCCTGGCTGAACTCAACCACAAGCTTACCACGATGAATACGAAGTTCGACCAACTCTCGCAAGGATAGCACCAGGAGAGAAGCGAGCAAGCCGGAGAATACTCTGTCCACTTGACAACGGACCCTCAAGTCGTCGGAGGAGGTGCGGGGATCCAGTCTCGCACTGTTCGTTTGGACTTTCCAAGTTTCGACGAGGGGGATCCCGTCGGCTGGGAAGTACCGGACAGAACAGTTCTTCGCCTACCACCAAACCCTGCCAGGGCTCTAACTGCCACTTGCCTCCTTTCACATGGAAGGGAGTGCTCTCCAATGGTAGCAGTGGATGGAGAGGTTAGGCGCCCTAACGGGGTGGCCAAACTTCACCTAAGCTTTGGAGGCACGATTCGGGCCCTCCGAGTTCGAAGACCCTACGGTAATGCTAGCCAAACTTTGCCAAAACTCCTCCGTCCAAGAATATCAAACACATTTCGAAGCCCTGACCAACTGAACGGAGGGATTAAGCGAACCCTTCATGATAAGCTGCTTCGTAGGTGGGTTAAAGGATGAGATCTGCTTGGAGGTCAAAATGTTTAAGCCCTCTTCCCTGTCAATTTTAATTAGACTGGCGTGCCTCCAAGAGGAGAAGATCAGAGCTCAGATAAGGCTCAACAACCCCAAAGGGCTGGGGACCTACAATGGAGGTCCACCCAAGGGGGCGGAGTAGGGGGAGGCCTTCTTCCCAAGCCGGTAGGAATACCAACCACCCAACTCACTCCCGAGCAGATGAAGGAGAGATATGACCGTGTCCTTTGTTTCAACTATGATGAGAAGTTCACCCGAGGCCACCGTTGCAAAACCCAGAGGTTATTCTTGATGGAGGTCTCATGACCTGAGGAAGCGGAGAACGGCTCACCGACCGCGAAAGTGAGGCTCGCAGAATATTCGTTGACCATTGATGACAATCCATCACCGAAGATCTCCCTTCATGCATTATCAGGTACGATGGACACACAAACGATGCGAGTGTCCGGTACCCTAGACCATCGGAGCACACATAACTTCCTTGATCTCGCACTTGCCAAGATGTTATAGGGGTGCGGGTCCAGGAGGAAGAACCGCTGGAGGTTATGGTGGGCAATGGCGAGAGGATCTCTAGCATAGAGAGGTGGCCACATGTCATGCACCCTGAAGGTACAAGGTGTGGGGATCACCGCGGAGTTCTTCACACTTCTCCTGGGTGGCGATGACTTAGTCCTAGGAGCCCAATGGCTATGGACTTTGAGTATAATCCTCTGGGACTTCTTCGAATTATGGATGAAGTTCTCGATAGGGGGGGGGGGGAATATACCGCCTCAAGGGAGTTTCCTCCCGGGAGATTTTGATGGTAGAGGGTGACACGGTGAAGAAGGTGGTAAGGCAAAGGGACCGTGTCATCCTCCTCCAACTCTTCCACATTTCCATTACTTCCTCATCAAGAGATCGAGGATATCAGATTTAATGAGCTCCTCCGAGAGTTTGATGACGTGTTCGAAGAACCCACATATCTCCTTTCTAGTGGGGACACAAGACCATTGAATCCCTCTCATTGAAGGAACCTTGCCGGTAAGTATCCAACCCTACTGATACCCATGTTGGGATTAATGTGTTCTACATGACAATTCCAACAATAATGACATTTGATTATGACATCACTGATACTCACATACCATAGTACATGAGATGCATAAATCCACTAGTCCAAATTAGTGTAGTCGAGGTGACTCAGGTATGTGGATGAGATTCGTATATAGGATATATGAGTCACCGTACACACTCATCTAGGTTCACGTGCAGTCGGTTGCTAGACTAGACACCTAGCTTGCAAGACTGTGACACACTGACCTTCTCCGTAGGAGAGCTGGTTGATCTATCTCGACCATCAGTATAAGATACCAAGTTATATAGTGTTGATATAATCGGAATGCATCGAATAAAATTAAGAGAGAAAACCGATCTTAACAACTGTCACTCAAGACCATAGGACCTCTACTGCTAGTTGACTAGAACCATAATCCTAGAATGTGTTATGAACTCTTAGTTTATTTTCACCACTTTAACATGCCAAATAGTATGGTCTATCGCAAACGCAAGCAGTCTATAGGAATTCCATATTCCTTTAGGGAAACTAGGTGTCTCATTGAGTGACTCTCACGAATGATTGATCACTAAGACTGGTCAACCGTACTCATATTGCGATGGTGATCACAAAGCTTTAAGAAGTTAGGACTCAAGTAGGTAAACTGATTTGAGAGGGACAGTCGGTACTGACCTCAGTTAGTTTCACGGACACCAGATTGGAAGGGTTTAAGTGCAGTATACTAAGGTAAAGGGTACTCACATAAGTACTAATAGCCTTGGAGTATAATAGTGTCTTAGTAGTGGTTGTAGACACTGTTCACTGGTATGGACTAGGCCATGGTACTAGTGAGAGCCAAGGTTATCAAGGTCTCAAAGATTCTAACTCCTAGCCACAACCAACAGCTAGCGAACCTGATTCAGTGTCGTTATGGTTTACTGATAGTGGGTAACACCATGGAGATCGATAAACCCAAGAGCAAGTGGGTCATGAGTTATAGCTTAAGTTTACCTAAGCGGTTCCTTTCTAGGGCCCTTGCATGAAGGAAACCTAGTTTGACTAGGGTTCCTCAGTAGGACCCACCTGGTGGGTCCCAGGCTCGTGGAATAAAGATATAGATATTGTTGTGTGGAAGTTAGTCATGTGTGATCTCTAGGATTTGTACAGGAAATTTATGTGCCGTCTTGATCAGAGACCTCACCCTATAATTCTTGATTGATGTGTATGGTTTGTATGTTATGTGGATAGAGATTAGGGAGTAGAGAGAGATGGCATAAGGAGTTGTTGTCGAAGTTCGGTCTTACGACCTATATCTCCAGGTGAGATGTGCCACCTGATTTGCACTATAACGGATATAAAAAGATGGGGTAAGCATTCTTTCGATAGACCAAGAGAAGCTTCTTACAATCAGGGATTCACAAAGTAAGTAGAAGAGAACAAGAAGAGTACTTTGGCTCTTGAATCCTCTCATCGTTTGATCAATCCATCAACCCCTTTTATGTAGGCTATAGGGGTTCTTTTATAACTGAAGTATGTGCTGATATAATAGTGACGATGTAATAGTGCTGAGGTGGTACTGGTCATGGGCCTTCTCGATGGGTCCCTATTGGGTTGTTGTCCAGACCCAATATGAGGGGGCTTGATTTGCGGGCCCTGTAAAGTGGTTCATGGGCCTAAGCTTGCTTTCTTGGGCCATTGCGTGGGTCCACGTGCATATGGTTCGGTCCGGTACAATTTTTGCACCCACATGGTTTCCTAGGATCATTGGGTCTTGACTAAGTTGGCTGGGTTGACTTTTTTCGGAAAAGCATACGTGTCCTTACCGACTAAGTTGGATCTTGGACATTCTAGGAGAAGTCATTAGAGCCTAGTTAAATGGACTTTAATGACTTTCCTGAAATGTAGGAGGTGGCATAAGTGACCCGGGATGGAATGCGACTCTGTTTTCCTCTTTGGTCGACATCTTGGTGGACTAAGGAGATCCCTGAGTGTAGGGGTATTTATTGTAATTATTTATGGTGGATGTTTACATATAATTAATTATTTTCTCTTATTGGTTGCCTAGTTGGACTAGGAGAAGCCATGGCGCAAGTTAGAGTTTGACCATAGTCAAATCAGGCTAACAAGTGCACAAGCCTTTCTCGACTTAAATGGGTGCCAGAACTTGTTGGTGCAACTTGGGTGATGTTGGCCACCCTCTATAGGTGCTACCTATGAGAATTTCGGCCAAGGGATAAACCTTATCCAAAATCCTCATATAGTAACATCCATAGGAAGTTATGAGGGAAGAGATTCAAGAGATCTCTATCAATTCATAATAGGAAACCCCCTAGAGATTCTGACATAAAACAAACCATAGCTGCCTCCTTTGGTCCTGATCCCAAGCCAAAACCATGCCCCCGTCTCTTCTTGAGAGGTTCAGTAAAGAGAGAAGAGAAGGAAAGAAAGAGAAGAAAAAAAAGAGAGAAGGAAGAAGAGATGGAAGAAGAGAAGGAAGAAAGGTCTTCCTCCCCTTCGGACTTCCACATGACGGATTCGTTCATCTTTATTGAGCGTTCTTTGAGATGATCTAGGAGAAGGAGAAGACTCCCACAAGTCTACCATCGCGGCTCGTATGCATGAGATATGCGTTAAATCAAGACGGTAACGAGATCGCAACTTCACTTTCAACCTTCGTCTTCATTGGATCTACAACCTTAGACATCTATAAGTCCTAAGAGGTAAACTTCTAATAATTCATAGATAATGATAGCCATTATAATTTCTTTTTCTAAGACCATGATAATTCATAATTAACTATTATATAGCTATGGTGCAAATTTGGTTTTGATCCGACACAAAAAATTTTATATCTTGACTTTTGTCGGATAGTCAGAATCATAATTTCTACGCTATCTTTTGGGTGGCAAAACACGCTTTCGCCACGACCTCGGACCAAAAAACCAAAAATATTGGGGCCATGCGAAAGAGAAGAAGAATAAAAGGAAGAGAAAAAGAGAGTAAGAGAAAGAGAAGAAGAAGAGTTCATCCCTCATACCAACTTGTTCGTCATTTTCATCTTCTTCGAGCGTCATCGAGATGATGAAGATGAAAGATGAGACTCCACAAGTCCACATGTGCTTACCGAGGTTACTGGATAGGAGTTATTATGCAAAAGATGCGAGATCCAAATCAACGGACTACAAAGGCTTGATTCCTCGCAAAATGGTACGTAAGTAGCTTGAAGATGAGATCTTCAAGCGCGTCCATATTTATCATCAACCATTAACCTTGGATCTTCTCCAAAGATATTTATAAGTCCTTAGAGGTAACTTCTAGTAATCCATAGGTTATATGCATGCGCTTTTAATTGCTTGGATGATAGTTTACATAATCGTATAGAACGTAGCATGATCTCGATCTAGATGATGATAATGATAGAAGTCCGATGCTTAGGACTTTTGGAGGGGTAATTGAATGAGTGTATGCGCAGAAAAGGTACGGGTCGTCTTTATTGTGCAAAACCAGATTACAAGTGTAGCCGGGACCCGGGTAGCTCGGGTGTGGCGAGTCCGGGTTGCGGCGAGTGTTGATCAGGGGATTGTGGGAAAGATCTTCTGGAGGATCCCTTTGATCCGCGTCTCCATGTGGTGTTCGTGCGAGAGCTCTGAAGGGGTTGCCCAGGACATTCGTTTTTACAAGGTGAGGGTTTTTGAGAGGCTAAGGAATGTCCGCCGTTTCTTTGGTCCCTTCCGTGCTTCGCGCTTCCTCGGCTAGGGGGTCTTCAGCTTCGTTCCTCGGTCTTTGTGTCTTCCTCGCTCCTTGCTTGACCTCGGCGTCCTTGATCGTTGGTTCGCGGCGTCGATTGTGCTTTTGACGTCGGCTTTGGCTTTGGCTTTTTGGCTTTGGCTTGGCTCCGGCGTGGCTCTGGCTTTTGCTTTGCTTCGGCGCTTGCGCTTGGACGTAGCCGGGAGAGACTTGCGATGCTTTCGTTCTTCCGGACTTCGCGTCGTTTCGGCTAGAACGTGCGGTGCTTTTGCTCGTGGCCGGCGTAGTCGCTTGGCTTTGGCACATGCGTTGCTTTAGCGCGGGCTTTACTGGGGCTTTGCTTTGGCTTCTTGCGTAGACTTTATCTTCAGCGTCAACTCGGTCTTCTTCTTCGAACAACGTGGGCTACTTCTCCGGTGCTTCGACGGTTTGGGTATCGGCTGGACTTCTCTTCTTCTCCGGGCTTCCTTGGCGTGATCGGAGTCGAAGAATGCTTTCGAAGATAGTGGGGGTAGCACCGATCTTCGTGCGACGGTTGTAGCGTCGGCTTTTGTTGATGAAGACGGCGGGGGTAGCGACGGTTGTAGCGTCGGCTTTTGTTGATGAAGACGGCGGGGGTAGCGACGCTTCGGGCGGTCTGCTCCAGGCTTTCTTCTTCGTGGATGGCGCAGACGTTTATCGAAGGCGACGGGTGATGACGCTTCGTTTCTCTCCTCCGGGCTTTGGAGCTTGATCGGGGTCGAGGATTTGTTGGAGCCGATGGGGTAGTGTCGCTCCGAGCTTCTTCTCCGGCCTTTGCTTCTGGCGTCTTCGGAGTCGAAGGGTCTTCTTCTCCGAGCTTTCTTCTTCGTGCACGGAGTCGAAGTCTTGATCTTCGTGTGCAAGGGTCTTCACGTCGATGAGGGCTTTTAATGGACTAAGCCGATCCCGAAGGGACAGGCTTGCCCGTGCCTCGTGAAGCCTTGGGTTGATGAAGAAGTCTCCTCTTCTGCAGAGCTCCCGTACTTCGTCTTGCGATTTCTTCGACCTGGCGACGGTTGTGGCGTCGGCTTCTTCTCCGGGCGTATTTGGCGTAATCGGAGTTGAAGGCTTTGTTGAAGATGACGGGTGTAGCGCCGCTTCGTTCTTTTTCTCCGGGCTTTTGAGCTTGATCGGAGTCGAAGGCTTGTTGGAGACGACGGGGTAGTGCCGCTCCGTTCTTCTTCTCCGGCCTTTGCTTCTGGCGTCTTCGGAGTCGAAGGGTCTTCTTCTCCGAGCTTTCTTCTTCGTGCACGGAGTCGAAGTCTTGATCTTCGTGTGCAAGGGTCTTCACGTCGATGAGGGCTTTTAATGGACTAAGCCGATCCCGAAGGGACAGGCTCCCGTGCCTCGTGAAGCCTTGGGTCGATGAAGAAGTCTCCTCTTCTGCAGAGCTCCCACACTTCGTCTTGCGATTTCTTCGACCTGGCGACGGTTGTGGCGTCGGCTTCTTCTCCGGGCGTATTTGGCGTAATCGGAGTTGAAGGCTTTGTTGAAGATGACGGGTGTAGCGCCGCTTCGTTCTTTTTCTCCGGGCTTTTGAGCTTGATCGGAGTCGAAGGCTTGTTGGAGACGACGGGGTAGTGCCGCTCCGTTCTTCTTCTCCGGCCTTTGCTTCTGGCGTCTTCGGAGTCGAAGGGTCTTCTTCTCCGAGCTTTCTTCTTCGTGCACGGAGTCGAAGTCTTGATCTTCGTGTGCAAGGGTCTTCACGTCGATGAGGGCTTTTAATGGACTAAGCCGATCCCGAAGGGACAGGCTTGCCCGTGCCTCGTGAAGCCTTGGGTCGATGAAGAAGTCTCCTCTTCTGCAGAGCTCCCGCACTTCGTCTTGCGATCTTCGACCTCTTGAACCTTCCCCCACCCCCTCTATTTATAGGCAAAGGGGAGGGGAGAGAGATATGGGAAGTTTTAATTTTAAATCCTTTTAATATCTCCCTCATAATTACCCGGGATTTATTCATCCATTGATGAGGGGAATAACATTTATTTGTTTTCATTTTCTGGCGGGGCAATTATGACTGGATTTTGCACACGAAATCGATGGCGATCCGGCGCTTCTTCTTGTGCGTCGGATCGAGGGATCGGCGCAGATCCGCGGGTGAGCAGATGTCATACGCAACCTCCCCCCGCGCATGGCGGTAGTTCTTTCCTTTTCTTTCTTCTCTTTCCTTTTCTTTTCTTTCCTTTTCTTTTCTTTCTTTTCTTTTCTTTCCTTTTCTTTTCTTTCTTTTCTTTTCTTTTTTCCTTGCAAGGCCAGCCGGCCCCATGGGGTTCGGGTCCTAGTAGGGGCCGGTCCCATAGGGTTCGGACCCTAGTGGGGGCCGGCCCCCCTTAAGTATGGGGTCCGCTCCTCTTTTGCTGGGTGCGAATCGGGTCCGGGTCCGCACTGGTGCGTGCAAGTCGGGTCCGAGTCGAAACGCGCGTCGGGTTTGCATCTGCGTTGGCACACGTAAGTCGGGTCTGGGTCAGACGAAATTCGTGTGTCTACAATGAGCCCTAGTTGTGGAGTGTAGAATAGATCGGGGAGTAGTCCCAAAGGATCTTGGAAAGGTGTGTGTCAGACTGACCCCCTCTACGGTTACCAGCGAGCGTGAGGCGTGCACCACTTGTAAGCACCATCTCAACCCCCCCCTGTTTATTCCGATCACACCCCTGCAGCCCCCTTCGGCGATTCCCGTCTACGCCGCCCTTGCTGGTCGTGCAAGAGGTTGCCCGACCACCCTAGCCGGCGGCTTAGGGTTTCAACACAAAAAAGATGGAGGAACAATGACAAGGAGAGGAGAAAGAAAAAAGATAGGAAGGAGGGGAAGAATAGAAGAGTCGCATGGGATTTATCGAAAAAGGAGGAGACGATCGAGTCAGAGGGCGATGGGACTGATATCAATGAAGACCTATTCGAGATCGGGGATGAGAGTAAACAGGGAAGAGAACAAAATTTAAAAGATTCAGGTGCCACCACTAATTTCATGGCTGCAAATAGAGAGGACCGAGAATCACGTTTGTGGGACCAGCAGCGTGATTCAAGAAGTCCACCTGGATAACTAACTGCTGATGGAATCTTCTTCCTCCGCCTTTACCCGCTTCACGCAACCCGGTCCCGTTTTACAGAGATCATCATTAACCGCGGTTAGCCGCGCCCTTTTTCGCCACTGCAAAGAATTTCAAACCATTTAGCCTTAGCACTAGCTTGCTGGCTCTTCGCCTATAAATAGCCCTACCATCCCGCCCGTCTGCCCCACTTTCAAAAACTTTCAGATCTCCGTCTCCGGAGCTCGACCTTTCAGCGTTCCTTCTCTCCTCCCAGCTTGCCGAGATGGTGAGCAGTCAGATCTCTCTCTCTCTCTCTCTCTCTCTCTCTCTCTCTCTCTCTCTCTCTCTCTCTCTCTTGTTCTCGCTCGCTCATCTGACCGTAGTTCTTTGTTTTTCTAGGTTGTTGCTCAGAAAGTGAGGGAAGCCGAGATCACAGAGCAGGATTCTCTTCTACTGGTAATCTTCTAGACGACAATTCTCTGTACAAGGATTAGTGACAGTTTTCTTCTAGATCGGGATTTCTACGTCTTAATCGGTTGATTTAGGGCTTTTGCGTCTGGCCTGATCTTGTTCCAGACGATATTGCGAGCAGATCTGCGGTAGTTTAATCCGGATCTGGAATCACGGATTAAAAATCTTCAGTTCATCCGTTGATTCCCCTGATCCACAGCTCAGTTCGCTTGAAATCCATGGGAGCTTGTTTCCCGCTTCGATTTCCTGATCTCCTTTCTATTTGTCATCTGAACAGACTAGGAATCTGCTCCGGATCGCCATCTTCAACATCAGCTACATCCGAGGTTTATTTCCGGAAAAGTACTTCAATGACAAGTCGGTTCCGGCCCTAGGTCCGTTCATCTTACCGAAACCCTCGTAATTTCTTGGAGATTCGATCTGATCTGAGGCCTGATCTTCTTTGCATGTGTTGAGATAGAGATGAAGATAAAGAAGCTGATGCCAATGGATGCAGAGTCTCGGAGGTTGATCGACTGGATGGAGAAAGGTAACAGGATCGATCCATCCATGATCGAACTGTATTCTGTGCTATTTATCTCGATTTCATGATTTTTATTGGTTAATTTGTGGTCTCCAGGGGTTTACGATGCCTTGCAGAAGAAGTATCTGAAGACGCTTCTGTTCTGCATCTGTGAAGAAATAGAGGGCCCAATGATCGAAGAATATGCCTGTGAGTATAGAGAGATGATCTGTTTTTCATGTTGAATCTTGGATTATGCCTTCTATCTCTGCTTAATTCTTGCTTTGGGCCTTGATCTGATACTTCGCAATTAGTAATGCCTGTATCGGAATTTCTATGCGGGCGTCCAGATCTGCCTTTCGTATTAGATTTGCCGAAGGATTAACGGTTTATCCGAACGCACGCATAAACAATTTTTATGCAGATGTGCTCTTCCCAGTTCCCCCTTAACGACCGTGTCTGTCATCCCCCTTTCCCCCTTCTGAAGAGCATCACCAGTACTCTGAAGCGAAATGTTTGGTGAAATATCTGCAGTTAACTTCAACTACGAGAATTCAAACAGCGAGGAGGTCTCCATGAACGTGAGTCGCATCGGGAACAAGAAGAAAGGGACCACCTTCAAGTCCAACTCCACCGATATCACACCTGATCAAATGAGGTGCACGCCTCTCTCTTCGGAATCTGTCTTGGGATCGATCAAGCGTTTATTTTGTCGTCTCTCTCTCTCTCTCTCCTCTATGATCTACATTCGACTGGAATCCATGTCGTCCATGTTTCAGGAGCTCGGCTTGCAAGATGGTACGGACCTTGGTTCAGCTGATGAGGACACTGGACCAAATGCCAGAAGAGGTATGTATTACCAATTCACCATATCACTAACTGAGGAACTTTTTATGTGGATGGAAGCTGAATGAAATGATGTCTCTGTGTTTCAGCGCACTATTTTGATGAAGCTCCTCTACTATGATGATGTCACGGTAAGCACTATCATCACCCTTACTAGAATCTTAGTCCTCATCTGAATCCCCTCGGATAAGTTCAATTTGGAAAATTGCAGCCAGAGGACTACGAGCCCCCATTTTTCAGGGGCTGCAATGGAGATGAAGCGAATAACGCCTGGAACAAGAACCCATTGAGGATGGAAGTAGGGAACGTCAACAGCAAGCATATTGTGCTAGCTCTGAAGGTATGGATGCGAGCAGAGGGCAGAGGATCGGCCGGCGAGGGTAATTATTTTGGGTATAACGTGTCTATGGTTTGGCTGTTTCTCAGGTCAAGAGCGTCCTTGATCCATGCGAGGACGAGAACGATGATATGCCTCAAGACGAAGAGGTGAGCCTGGGAGCTGATTCGTTGCAGGATAATGACTCTTCGTCCTCCGATAGCGAGGTAAGACACTCAATTTGCCTTGAGCTAATGAATTAATGAAAGACTTTGCGTAAGAGATTTGTTCCTATGAAATTATGCGTGCTGGTTAGTTGTCGATAGTTTTTGAGACACTGATAGATGAGAAGTTGCATCACAGATAGAGAATGAAAAAAAAGTTATCTGTTACTGTATCTGGGCTGGAATCAAATCAACTAAATTGAAATCAAAGCCTTCCATTATAGTGAGCCCTGCTTTATGCATTTTGTACGGAGAGTAGGTTAGCACATCCCATCAAATGCATTTAAAGTCTTCCCATCTCACATCCATTGAATCAAATGGCCAAACTGTGTCTTTCTTTCAAGGTTCTGACATGGAAATAGTCCGAAATTTCCGTAGTACCAAGTTTCGGTTCAACATCACCAAATGTCGGTCAAAATAACTGACATTTGACCGAAATTCGACATTATGTATTTTTTTGGACGATTTCATTGAAAAAATCAATCTTTTTTAGCAAAGGGTTCCATCTTTTCCATGAAAAATTCAATATTTGAGAAAATTTTGACCGAAATCATCCGAAATAGACATGCCAACAAATCTCCACCGAAAATTTCCCTTAAAAAACACAATTTCCACCTACATTTAACTGAAATCCGACAAAATTTTCTTTTTTTGACCGATGGAAATCGACATATAAATCCTTGCACGCATCTACAAGTACGTCGTAGCTCCCATTCGAATACCTTTCATAGTTAGGTTATATGCTTGTAGGTTATTGTTAAGGTTGTGCTAGTCAAACTGATAGGGCATACCCGCGTGGTGTTTCGAGAATGCATCATCCATTAAAATTAAGCAACTTGTTTCTTCTGCATTCGCATCAATATCAACTTTCACTGCAAGTCCAAGCTTCCATCTTACTGAACCACCTCCTCGTATTCCAATTTTTCTGGCCTTCATGTTAATTTTAGATGATGATGTGTGTAATTTAATGTGTTGCAGATCCGCCCGTCTCTTGCGGATCACTTTGTCGTGGCTCCCATAGGTAGCTCTCCCTACTTCTTCAGTTGCACTGTGTTTTTTGTCTTGTCCAGATTACTTAGTCCTCTCAACAGGTGACAGGCATGGGATCGAAGATAACGGCATGGTTTCTGAAGGTCAGTGCTTATTGAGGAAGCTTACTTGAAATCACAGACAGGATTCTTGCACTTATAGAGGAATGTGTCTATAGATCACGTTCTTTTGCTTTTCTCCCCTTCTTCATTCCGATTTGTTCTTAGTAAAGTTTTGTTGTTATTGCAGCTGATACTGAAGATCCTGCTCATGAAGAACAGCAGACAGCTCGCGTGAAGGAGTGGATCAAATCTCGACACGTCACCACAGTCGATTTGACAGATATTCTTTCGAATTTCCCGGACATATCAGTGGTACTTAAAAAATTCCTTCTCTTCAGAATCTAATCTCTCTAGTCATCATAATGTTCCGTCGTGCATCATATTTTCTCCTTCACCATGATCTCATTCGTGGATTAACCATAATGCCGTAGATTTAAATTCATATGCTATATGGTGTATTAGGGATTAATTTTTTTTTTTGGGTGATAATTTGCAGGCACTGACAGAAGGTGATGAATAAAATGGAAGTTTGCAATTCGAGTCAATCATAAGCTCAACAAAACGCCAATTCTTACCTTCATTTTAGCTTAATGTCTTCTTACCCTCGGCAATTTCCAGACATCCTGGAGAGGCTGTTGAAGGAAGGGGTAGTATCGAAATCTGGGAGGGATAGTTACATCATAATCAAAGAAAAGGTCACAGAAACCTCCGGTTCTTTTCTTATCTGGTATTGCGTGTTCTATGTTTCGCTGACTCAATCTTACATCATCAGGAGCCCAACCCCAACGCCATCTCTGTGAAGGAAGAGGTGGAGATGAAAGAGCCTCCACGTGCAGAGAAGCCTACTCCCAAAAGTGCTGCCGAGGATCACATGTACATGAAGGTAACCATTGCTGCTCTGTTGGTTGAAATGTAGAGCATTGCAGCTTCCATGTGGCTTGGCCTGACTGAATTCAAACTGCCTGCAGGCTCTGTATCATGCTCTCCCCATGGACTACGTGACGATAGCAAAGCTTCAGAGCAAGCTCGATGGGAAAGTTAACCAGTCTGCTGTCCGTAAGTTGATCGACAAGATGGCACATGATGGTTACCTCAAAAACTCGGGCAACAGAAAGCTCGGTAAGCTCGTCGTTCACTCCGAATCCAGCAACAAAAAGCTCATCGAGGTCAAGAAAGCATTGGAGATAAAGCCAGTGGTAACTTATCATTTACTCCAACGAACGCAGTTTAACCCTTTAGTCCACAGACAGTGAAAGGACTCAAAATCGTCTACTGATCTATTTCCCCCTTTATATCAGTCCCTAACTAGCATCTACTTGGAGCAGGAAATGGAAGTGGACACAAATTTGAAGCCTTTCGAATTCAACGGCACTGAATTCCCTCCGGATGGTAACCTTCGAGAATTTAGTAATCTATTTACGAGAATTCATCTAGTTCATGCCAAAGTGCTTCAAAAACAGTCTTCGAGTGTCTGTCGATTTCCCAAATCATGGATGAAAGATGTTTCTATCTACCAGGCCATGACTTGAGAGACGGGTCCACTTTTGGCGGCCTCCACTCCATCGGATCTGATCTTACACGCACTCGAGGGCGATCGGAAATACATCACAATGGGTCTCTTCAGAGTGGGCAAGCGGCTCAAACAAAGGCACGGGAGCAAGCCAACACCCCCACCAGCAGGGCAGAGGTGTGCATTCTGTCTGCTCACCACAGAATTTACAAATCTTCTGCATTGTTGTGATTGCGGTGAAGTGAGAGGCCAGCATTGCTAAGATGGAAGTTTATGTGTGCTGCAGCCGATTGCTTCTCTGGAGAGCGTAGTAGCTGGTAAAGAGGCCGACAGCGTGAAGCAAAGGGCGGACTGTGGGGATGACGACTGCCGCTCAACTCAAGATAAGCGCTCACGGAAGGCTAGCACGGTAATATACGGAACACGCGATCATCTTTACAACCCTGAACTTCTGTACTTTACGAGGAGCTCTCTTTCTAATCGCCTTCGTGTCGTATTGGCAGGTTAAAGAGCCTATTCTGCAGTACATGAAGCGACAGAAGTCACAAGCCCAGTGAGAGGTGGATGAACTTAGGGTCTTTTTTTCTTTAACCTCAGATAGGAATCGTCTTTAAAAGAAACGATCCCGGGTTGATTTGGAGTTGTGATATGTTTTTTTTTTTTTTATTTTGATGAGATCGTCGTCCAGGCGATGTATATGCGAACCGACCTTTAGTGAAGCTTTGCTTCATCAACACTTTGTTCCGATCCTATTATGTTTTCTTATGAGATATATGTGCTCAAATGTTGTCTGATGTGTTAATGTTGTAACTAAATCTCTTTCGTCATTTAGGCCTAAACCCAGTGACGCAAGTCTTCATGAACATACTCATCTCTACAGGATCTTGTTTTGATAAATTCTGATTGGTTGCAGTGCGATACTAAACCGTGTGGATGGATTTTGTTGGCATATATGTGTTACGAGATTAGGGGCGTAGCCAGATATTTTTTTTGGACTAGGCTGAAACTAAACTAGTTTTTTTTTACAATAAAATTTTTAGTTTGTAAAGAAATACTAAGTAAAAATTTTTAAGGAAACATCGATGGTACTAGAAATTATATTAATATAAAAAAAAGTTTATTACACTTTGTCCACCTGAATTTTAGCTCAAAAACATTTAACCCCCCTATAATTAAAAAACTACATTTTGCTCCATTGAAGTCAAATAAAAATTACAAAATGAGAGAAATTAAGTAGTTGATAAAAGGAGTATTGTGCTAACATTTCAAACTTTAGTGAGCGTTTTGGAACAAAATTAACTATAGGGGGGTTAAGTGTTTTTTGTGACGATTCATGTTTCGTGAGGACTCAGAGGCGATAGCGATTCACGTACGTGTCGTGAGGGGCCAAGGGTCTCGCTGGGTTGATACGGATTGAGGTCTTGGTTGAGGCGGGTTGAGACATGTACTTAATAATATGGCTAGTTTTTCTTAAAACTCAGTCGGACTATAGCCCGGCTGAGCCAACTATTAGATCTGTCCATGTACGAGACGGAGAGAGGGGGAATAGGTTTTGGAATAGTACTCCTTGTGTTGATTGTCTATTAAGCGGCCTATAGTTTCCCCACTTACCGATGTGGGATTATTTGTCAACAGCATGCAATGCCTCACTTGATCAACCACTAACATTTACTAGTATACTGATCTCTTGACTGTGTGTCGTTCATCGACAGTATTGTTGCTTAAGGCAACTTGTATCATCTTAGGGTTAGCTTTTAGAACCCTTCAGGAATGGATTATCTTGAATCGTCATTTTAGGTTTTTTTGGATGAAACACTTTTTGTTTAAAAATATCGATATTGTTCATAACTTAAGTAGTATAATAAATACTTTGCGCATATGCACTTGATATCTTGTATGGAGTGTGACCTGATGAGGATTATTGTTTCAAAATAAATAAGGAAACTTTTTTTAAAAATTATTTTGAGAAATTCCTCTAGGGCATGTATTATGGAAGCTGTGAGAATATGTTTTTTTTTTTGTCATAAATGTCGGGAATGCATAGTATTTCTCTCAAAATTATAGTAGAGTACCAAAAGTATATTGTCTACAAAGAGTGTCAGAGTATTTTTTTTGTTATCCCTCTATTTGTACCAAATTGTATCTGATGGAGGTTTATGCCAAAACAATATTTAAAAATTATTATATAACCAACATCAGACATAGTATAATTTCAAAAGTGGCACTCTGACAATTGTATGGTCAAGCGGAATTGAAAAACTTCTGCCATATCATATTTTTTTTCGTTTTTTCATCCCCAATGTGAGCACTGTAACTTGGGGGGTGTTTGGTATCATTCTGGAACCGTCCATTTCTATTCCCAATTCCATATTTTAAAACCAACGGATATTATTTGTTCTGGTGGAACGAAGGACTTGGGAACAATAATATCACTCCATGCGTTTCTATGCTATCCAGAATGTCGAACCGTCGAATTTCATTAGAAATAGTAATTAACGGGATTACCCTCTTCTAGATGAGGTTTAAGCAGAACAACTATTCCTCATGCCAAACACTCCCTTGGTTACCAAAGTCAAATATGTGCACGGGGCAAGTATGGACATAGTAACTTTTTGAAGGGGGCATACTTGTCCAGGTTAGAGCGACACCTATAGTTGCCATTGCACAAGAGAGACCACAGTTCGAAGCCTGCCAGCTACACAAGCGCGAAGTAGCTTTTTCCTCACCAATGACTGAGTCTTGTTTCTTCACGCCCAAAGGTGCACCGCTTCATTTATTTACCGCATGTCGTAAGTCAAGCTCGGGATTTGATCTTGTGACCGTTCAGGAGGAAAACAATGGGGTTAAGCACGGTAACTGGATTACCGAATCAAGCAACAATTGGCCGACATTTAATGTGAACGCGGTACTAGAATGCCCTTCCTCTTAGTGTAGTAAAGGTGACAACAAAGAGCTATCAAGGCAGTTGGAATGACATAATTCACTTGATCCTCGATAAGGTCATACGGTGTATTCTTCGAATAGAAGTTGTATTTGTGTGATTTATGGAATGAGTTGGAAGAGTATACCTATTTGAACATACCATTTTAATATAGGCGTCCACAATACTAGCTCTTGATACCCAACCCATTTATGTGGGCTTGTAATGGCATCCCCAAAACACCCCCATCCCTAACCTTCTGCTAACTTCTCCCTCTAAGCTCGTCGTTAGTTGTTGCCTTGCCATGTCCTCCCTCTTCTAATATCACCTCCCTCTCTTCTTCCTCATTAAAAAAATACTAACCCAGTCCGAGGCTGTTGCGGCAGCATCGGAGAGACAAGGGTTGACGAGGGTGGCAGAGGAAGGCGCGGTTCTATCTGTACCTGCTACTTTCAACTTGGCACTTGCATTTTTTCGTTACCTTGACATTTTTTATGTGTTGGCATCTCCAGTAATCCCCAAAATGCGCTTGCTCCTAACCTCCAACCAACCCTTACTCCAGACGCCGCCCCCATCCCCCTCCACTTCCGTCATTGTTCCCTTTTTGCCACCCCATTTCCGACGCCACATCCAATCTCCTTCTTCCTTCCTCCTTGTACTCCTACCTCCCTCCTCCTCCTCCATCTTCCCTGCACAGAAACCCTAATGACGTGTTGGTGGTTGCCCAATGGCAATGTAAACAGGGCAACTGCTGACATTACCGTGTCGATATCGAATGTCGGCGGCTTCCTTGCATATACTGTCAGCAAGCAACCACCGACATGTGAATCTAGTGTGGCTTAGGGTATCTTTGAAAGAAAGATGGAAGAGGAAGAACTAGGAGAAGGAAGGAGGAAGGAGGAAGATTGAGGAGGATGAAGGAGAAAGAGGAAGAAGAGGAAGGAGGAAGGAGGAAGGAGGAAGGAGGAAGAGAGGAGGGCGGTGGAGGAGACTAGGCACACACGACATCAGAAAGGGGGCAACGAGGAGGGGACGACGACGTAGGTGGAGGGGGATGGAGTTGGCGTCGAGGTTCGGAGGTGAGGATTGACTGGAGGTTAAGGATGAGGGCAATTTGGGTATTAGAAAAATTAAAATTGAACATGTACTAACTACTAGTGGGGCTTAAACTGGTGGGTGTAGGTTGAACATGCCAAAAAAAGTTTGGCTGGGTAATTCTAAAAGGAAATTAAACTTCTACAATTTTTGAGGGACTTAGTGAACCGTCCCTTACAAGAGATCGGTTTAGCCTAAAGGACAGACAGTCCCATGGGCATAATTGCCCCTCACAGCACTTCAAAATTTCATTTCGTGATTCCTAAATTCAATTGAACCCTAAATCCGAACCCTAGACCTAAACCTAACCCTAAAACCTAAAATCTACAACCATGGGATGAACCCTAGACTTAGAAGTCCTAAACCTAACCTTAAAACCTAAGATCTATGGACCACGAGAGACCCCAGACATAGGAAATCTAAACCGAACCCTAAACCTCGTCTCTGTTACTCGCCACCGTCAGAGCGGCAACATCGAGCAGTTGCGACTCAAGGTGCTGCTCGTGCCTGTTGTCGCCGTCGCACCCGTCCGTTCTCGAGAGAAACACTGGAGAGGGTAGGCTTGGACAATTTCGGATTTAGTAAGGAGATTATTGGATTTCAGCAGCCCTATTTACCTCTCCGATATTATGTCAAGAGACCTTAGGAGAAAGATAAATGTTGCATGTCCTTTTTGATAAAGTGTTTGTTACATCATGATGATAAAGTGGTTGTTAAAGCACGATCTCTTGTTGAGATCACGATCCCTTCAATTAGGATTCGTTTTAACCATTTGTAATTGATTTTCCATTATAAATAATATCATTTGATGTATACTTGGAATCATCCAAGACACAAAAACCATTAAGTCTTTATGGTATCAGAGCCTCGTTTTTGAGGAACTCTTGATCAACGTCGCCTCCTCACCTTCTTCGATCTTGTTTTTTTTTCTCTTTGAGGCCTAAATCATGGAGGATTCATTAACAGCCACCGATTCCTCGTCTTCACCTTCTCAACAAGTTGCTCCTTCCCCCATTCTCACCTTGATCCGCAACCGTGGATCTCTGATCATTATCAAATTGGACGATTCCAACTACATGACGTGGAGCAATCTCTTTCTCGGCGCTCTCTCCTCCTTTCAATTGGAACATCTTGTTGACGATGACACTCCTCCTCCTTCCCCTACCATCGTCACAGCAACAAATGTCTCTTCCGCTAATCCGGCTTATCACGAATGGCTCCTCACGGACAAACAACTCCGCATGTGCATCTTGGCAACTCTCTCTCCATCAATTATGACGTCTGTGCATCGCATCACTTGTGAACGTGACATCCGGATGGCGTTGGAGACACAATTTCTCTTTTTGGCTCGCTCTAACGTTCTGCAACTCAAATCCCAACTTCAACACATCACCAAGAGCACATCAACCCTCTCTGAATACATTCAGCATATTCAAACTCTATGTGACAGTCTTGTTGCTGTTGATGCCCCTGTATCTGATGATGATGTCCTCCTCTACACAATTGCTGGCCTTCCGTCTGCATACGATACCGTCAAGACGGCAATTTGTCTACGACCGGGCTGCTTGTCTATCGACGATCTGTCTGCTCTCCTCCATGTTGAGGAAACTTATCTTGATGTCACCAAACTGTCTATGACTGCACCCTCCCCCCCACCGGAGGTACCACCACCATCCTCAGCACTCAACGTCATCCACTCCTCCATCTACCGAGGAGTCCGTGGTGGTGGTCATTACCGCGGTGGCCGTAGTCGTGGTTACCGGGATGGTCATATGTCACATGGGCCCGCTGATCGTGGGGGTCGTGGCATCCTTGGTGGCTCTTCGGCCTACGGCATCTCCAGTCATGCCATCAATCGAGGGACCGCCTTTACCTCCTGCCACAGGGCCTTCTCTTCCATCGTTGGCAACCGAGGACTCTCCTACAGTCCCGGTTGTAGTGCCACAACCCAGTTCGCAACATCCGCCTGGTCATCTTATGGTGACACGCTCAAAATCTGGCATCCACAAGCCACAACTTAAGATGTGCTTAATGGTGTCCTCACCCAATACTACAGTTGCCATTGAACCATCCTACTTCACCGATGCTCACAAGCATGCAGTCTGGCATCAACGATGTCCTCTGAGTTTGATGCTCTACTTTGGCAGGGTACCTGACAATTAGTTCCTCCTCCTCACTCTGCTAATATTATTGGGTGCAAATGAGTTTTTAAAATCAAGCAGAACCCTGATGGCTCTGTTGCTCGTCACAAAGCTCGCTTGGTTACTAAAGGTTTTCACCAATAGGAGGGCATTGATTTTCAAGAGACGTTTAGCCCAGTGGTTGAACACCCAACCATCTGGATCATCTTGGCTCTACATTTCGGTTGGCATATCCTCTAGTTAGATGTGTCCAATGCATTCTTGCATGGTTATATCTCTGAAGACATCTTTATGACATAACCACAGGGTTTTATGGATCCTTCCTATCCGGGTCATATCTGCAAGCTTGTTAAAGCACTTTACGGTCTAAAACAAGCACCTAGAGCTTGGTTTGATAGATTGTCTGTCTTTCTGCAGCAATTGGGATTTACCATGAGCCCATGTGATTCATCATTATTTGTTCAGTGGGACTCCATGAACCTCAAATTTCTCCTCGTCTATGTTGATGACATCTTGATTACGGGTAATAACTCGTCCCATATCGTGAATATCATACGTCAGATGCACCTTTAGTTTGATCTCAAAGATTTGGGCACTCTTCACCATTTTCTGGGCATTGAAGTTTCCAAAAACTCACAGGGGCTTCTTCTACATCAACATAAATATGCAGTTGATCTACTACATCATGCAGCCATGGATAGTTGCAAATCATATGCCTCTCCCTCTTCTTTAAAGAAGAAGGTTGGCTCTTCTCTCACCGATCCTTCCTTCTATCGAAGTATCGTGGGTATTCTTCATATCTCACCATCATGCGTCCAGATATATCATTTGCCATAAATTCGGTGTGCCAACACATGCACTCTCCCACACAAGGCCATTTTGTGGACCTCAAACGTATTCTACGATATATCAAAGGGACACTACATCATGGCCTTCAGTTTTCTCGTGGTCCTTTGGTGTTTCAAGCTTATTCAGATGCTGACTGGGCAGGGGATAGCACCGATCGTTGTTCTACCAGTGGTCTCTGTGGTATGTTAGGCAATAATCTGATTTGTTGGTCTGAAAGAAACAAAAAACTGTTGCTCATTCATCTACAGAATCTGAATACCGGAGCTTGGCTACTACTACTGCTAAGGTCACTTGGCTTGAAAATGCTTCTTCGTGATCTTTGTTTGCTTTCACTTGGAACGCCGATTATATGGTGCGACAACATCTCAGCCATTGCACTGGCTTCGAATCTTGTCTTCCACGTTCGTACAAAACACATTGAAGTTGATTTCAATTTCATTCGAGAAAAGATTCATCGAAAGCAACTTGATGTTCGTCACATCTCCATAGTGGATCAAGTAGCAGATATCTTCACCAAACATCTTCCACATATGTGTTTCGGCTGTTGCGTGACAAGATACATTCTGGTCCATACCAACCATCATCTTGAGGGGGACTGATAAAGTGTTTGTTACATCACAATGATAAATAGGTTGTTAAAGCACGATCTCTTGTTGAGATCACGATCCCTTCAGTTAGGATCCTTTGTAACCATTTGTCACTGATTTTTCATTATAAATAATATCATTTCCATTATAAATAATATCATTCGATGTGTACCTGGAATCATCCAAGACACAAAAACCCTTAAGTCTACTTTTCACCTCTCCAGTATTTTGTTATGGACCTTAGACACATAACCCCAAAATTGGGCGCCAATATTCAAACGGTTATTGCCGAGAGAGTTACCCTCGCTTCCTTCGACGCCGGAGAGCGGGAAACAAACTCGACCCGCCTCATTGGCATTTTCGTAATAACTGCCACAAACAATAGCGAAATCCGTAACGCCAGACATGAGTCACCGAGTGGGGCTATTGGCACACTAATATTTGCTCCCCAAACACCATTTGAAAAAAAAGTTATTATAAAATTACCCCCAAGTAAAATAACCAAAACAACAAGTTTTTTTTTTAATATTTTGTTCGAGACATGTTTAGCCGACCAGGGCCGAACAAGGTATAGTATGTTCGGCCGACCAGTGCCGAACATTGTATAGTACGTTCGACCAAACATATTGTACCATGTTGGGTGGCCGAACATACTGTATAATGTTCGGCTCTAGTCGGTCGAACGTACTGTATAATGTTCAACTCTGGTTGGCCGAACATAAGATTTGGATACCGACAGATGACGACGGAGAGAAAATCGATGGGGCGAGGAATCTACGGCGCCTGGGCGGGGGAGCTCGGGGAGGGGCGGGGGAGCTCGGGGAGGAGCTCATCGAAGCGGTTGATGGAGGAGGTAGGGTGTTAGACGGAGAGAAAATCAACAGGGAGAGGAACCTATGACGCCTGGACTGGGGAGCTCGGGGAGGAGGTGAGCTCGGGGAGGGGCGGAGAGCGGAGACGAGCTCGTCGGAGTAGTTGATGGTGGACATACGGTGTTAGGGTTTGGATTTGTGGGTGGAGAGTAATTTCACTAATTTGGGAAAGAATGATAGTATATGATTTTTTAAAAATTAGAGATGTGAAATGAGTGAATATATAAAATTTTAAAATTGGGGTGGTGTGTGAAAGTATTTGGTGTGTGAAAAGAAATACTTGGTGTGTCAATAGTCCCACTCTGAGTCACCGTGCGGCACGTGAGGCGGGATCCGGAGCACCACCAACAGACGAAAAGTCCTTCCTCCCAGGGCGCGGAACTCGGCAGACAGAGAGAGAGAGAGAGTGAGAGAGAGAGGGGATTGCGATTGCAATTGCAATCGCAATGCCAACGAAAACTCTCGTCTCCTTCGCGTTGCTTCTCCTCCTCCTTATCACCTTCTCTCTCTTCATCTCCACCGCCGATCTCAGGCCCAGCCTCTTCACCTTCGTCCACCCCCTTCCCCCCTCCCCCTCCCCCTCCGCGGCTTCCAGTGGCCGCCGGCCGCCACCACTCAGGGTCTACATGTACGACCTCCCCCGCCGGTTCAACCTTGGTATGCTGGACCAGCGCGGGGACCGCGACCCCAATCTCGATCCTGCTGCCGCCGCCTGGTTTCCACCATGGCCGCCCAGCTCGGGGCTCAAGAAGCAGCACAGCGTAGAGTACTGGATGATGGCGTCGCTGGTGGGCGGAGGGCGCGGGGAGGATACGGAGGTGGTTAGGGTTTTGGACGGGGGCGAGGCGGACGTCTTCTTCGTGCCCTTCTTCTCATCGCTCAGCTTCAACACCCACGGCCACAACATGACCGATCCGGACACGGAAATCGACCGGCAGCTGCAGGTGCCGTCTCGGCTTCCCCTTAGTATTTTTTCCCGTCTTAAAATGTCTCATTTACCTTAAACCACTAGGTTGGATTAAAGACTTAGGTTTTTCACCTGGAAGTGGGAGATCTCTAGCAGTCTATATTGTTTTTGAAGTTAATGAAATAAACGGGATTGGGGTTTTAGTTACCCTCATGAAATTTTATGATCTGACGTTTTCTGATATCATGCAGTCGTGAAATCTGAAATGTTTGTGTGTGAATAGGTCTATTATATTAAGGAGATACCGACTGACTCGCTTACATGGATGCTTCATGTTCAAGTTGGGAATTTTGCATTCTTCAAGGGTAGAGTCCAACTATTATGCCACAACCTTTCGAGGTCATAACTTGAGATCCAATGGTCGTTTCCGGCTTCATATTTTTTTGGGTGTCTCAATGGGAGAATTACTTGAATATGTAGGGTACACCAAGCGCCTTGTTTTGACCAATTTATCATGTATTTTTTTTGTTGTGGGGGGACTATTTAATTATACCTTTGGTTTGACGAGTAGAATTAGTTCAATTATATGAATCGTATTTCCACAATTGAATGGAATTCATCTTGCATATCTTGTAGTCCAAAAGTAATTTTGCCATAGATAAGTCACAAATGGCGAGCGAAAGAAAATGGAAAGTTGAAAGAAGTTGAAAAGAGTTTTTACACAATGTATTACGAGAAGAAGGTTCTAAAATCAATTGTAGTAATTACTTAGGTGTAGGTTTATAGGGTGACATAAATTACGGTTTTAGGAGAACAATGTTAGGGATATGATGGAACAATATTAGGGCTATGGCATAAATTAGATTCAAACTTCTTGAAGTTTTTCAGCTCTTTGGCTTATAATTTGTTCGACAGAGATAATGCAATATCCTGTTAAATCTTTCCTTCCGTTCTCTTCGTCTAGACTCTTTCCTAGTCTTGGGGTACCTTCTAGGATTGCTCCTTGGTTGCATGAGCTTAAATTGCGTAGCCAGACCTACCTGCTAATTGGCCTGTTGGGTTTCTTAGCATACCCCTCCCTAGCCAATTGTCTTAACCAAATTTTCAGCATCAATTGACGTCGGGTTGACAATCGGTCTAAAATTCTAGTTAATATTCCTTGAAGTCAACCCCACCTTGATGGGAAAAGGCTTGGATGATTATGAGGATGAAATTTTGAAGGTTTCTTCTATGGATTTTTCAAGAAAGAAGGGAACTTGGGTTGTGGAAAAGCAAAGATTTATCTACCATGGTGCAAACATTAGGAATTGATAATGATTTATGTTTTGTTTTGGGGGATTTCATGGAGCAAACAAATAAAATGCAGCAGAAGACAAGTTGTAGCACTTGACGGATGCAGGAAGTTACTTGATGTAGGCACAAAAAACGCTCACAGTAAAGAGTTCAGCTTTATCAAATATTAATGATCCATGAAATTGTGAAGAAGTTTTTCAAGAGTAGATTCGTTGCAAATATATACACTGATAAAAATAAAATTTGATTGGAAACCTACCTGCTATTGAATGATGTTCGTTCAACAATTTTCAACTCTCCCTTTGATAGAATCTTTAAGTAACTGATAGCCAGACAGAGAGTGCATCCTTCTTTGGTTCAGCTGTTTCTCGAATAATTAATTGGATGCATACCAATAGTTTGGCTCTTTTTGAGAGCACTGGTGGAGAATTGTAGAAATCTCTAGAACGAATATGGATACTAGATTGAGCTCTGTTCATTTATGAACTTACAACACTTACAAATCAGTTTGAACCTCAAACTCGGTCTTAAAGGTCGTGATTTAATCTCAACCACCCTCCATCACTCTACTCTTCAGTTATTTTGTTCCCATATTTTCTCCCTTATTATGATATATTTTACTTTTCCTAAATGTCCATTTTCCTAATCTTTTTCCATTATTAATTATTTTAAATTTTCAATTTTTCTCCATACAAGCTGAACTAGCCTAAATGATTTGTTTTCCACCCGACTAGAATCGGAATGATATACATGCTATGATACAATACTTCAAACCAATGGGAACAAACCTCTCCACATGTATTATATAAGGCAAACATTTCTAGATGCATTTAATAGAGTTCTAAAGCGAATTTTATAAAGGGGGAAATATTGCAATCTTATTGAAAACTCTCCAATTTGCTTGGAGTAGGAGAAAAAATCTGCTACTCTTCTTAAAATTCCTTTGAGAAACTGACATTTGTGTTCTGGATGGTTTGTTTACTGTGAATATCAAACAACATCCCTTGTCTTAGACTTGCGGAGCACAGGATAATCGCAATTGAAGTCCCTTTATGTCCACCTTCAGCTAATTGTATCGTTATGTCATTATATTTGGATCTTTTAGTACCTACATGTTTAGGTTTTTTAGGTTGAATGATTTATAAAGATTTATGATTTTACTACTGAATTTCAGGATGTGATTCTCTATAGTGTTGTTGTCAATCCATGAAGGATTCAAGACTTGAAGTTTCATTAATGAAGAGTTAATTTAGGTAAAAGAAGCCAGCTGTAGTTTTAGAGGTCTAAGCCTTTGTACCCGACCTCTCTCCCTCTTGGTTTCATCTTGTTGTCATAATATTATAAAATTGGTCCAAAGTTTGAAGAAGAGATTATGAGCTTGGCCACTTTTTGGGTAGATCTAAATGGTATCCATAGAATTTGTAGTGCTAGTTTGTTTACTATGTTTGTTGGTGGATTGTACATTTTTTTAAGGAAAGTTTTGTTTGTTGTATGTGTTGGATTTGTTGGGCAACTATTACTTTAACTAGATTCATGAGTGAATTTTACCATCTCTTGGTGATTTCTGTGTATTAAAAGCAACACATAGGTTGCTTAGGTTTCTGCCTAGGCCTAGGTGTTACCCTAGATTGGATCCAAAACCTTGTGGACTTCCTAGATCCAACAATCGTGAAGCAATCGTGAAGGAAGAGGTAAGTTTTCTTTCTCTAGTTTTTTCTTTTATTTTTTTATTCTTCCACTTTCAACATCAGGTCCAAGCAGTAGCAGGAGTAGGAAGGGAACAAAAGGGACGGAGGAGGAAGAGAAAAATATGGAAGAAAAGAACATGATGGAAGAAATGGAAGAGGATTTCTCAATAGTCAATATCTAGGTTATGGCTTTATATTGCATGCACAACATAGAAAACCCTTTGCGATTTTCAGTTCCTTTCCATAACTTTCTGATTCATTTCAAAAGTTCATTTGTTCTTTATTCATTTCAAAAGTTCTGAATTCTTCTTAATTTGACTTGCAAAAAAAAAAAATTCTCTTAATTTTCTGAAAATTTCTTGCCACTATATGATGTTTTTATTGCTTCCCATCATCTCCTTGAGGCACCTAGGCTTTAGGTGTCCCCTTTGATTCTACCTACTGCAGTTGTCTTTTGAAACATAGCCTCGTGCTCGTCCTCAACTTCCTTCCTCGCTGATCATCTCTCTCTTTTGTAACCACACTTCTCTCGTCTTCCTACACCTTTAGCTCATAGGCAACTGCATAGTGCCTAGGCATTGAATCTCTCTAGGGTGCGTGGCTACAGTCTACATTCTTTTTAAACAATGGTTTATATGAAACCTTGATGTGGACTGCTCGTGTTATTATTCTCACCTTTAGCAGATCGCTTTTATGAAGTAGCCTAGCATTTATTGATGAATCTTAGCTTCGTTAGACAAAGTGGGTGCTATAATGTTCTTTGCTGATCTCAGTTGGGTTACTGCTTACTTGCCTTGAATCTGTTGTACTTTTGGGTTGAATTAATTTTGAAATTGATTCCACATGCTCATTGGGAAGGAAATGAAGAACATTTTGAATATGATTCTATAGGCTATCGAGTGTGAAGTTCCGAAAAGCATGATACAAGGATTTTTTATGAGCTTATAAAAGAGCGGGCTGTTTATGGTAGTATCAACTCTCTTATTTCCTTTGGATGGGATGGGGTGGGTCATTGACATTCTTATTGTGTTCTGAATCTTCTGATATCACCTTGGAAAGGGGATTTAGATCTATGCCATACTTTGCTTCTAAGTGATTCCTTAGATTGGTGCAGAACGGCAAGTATTTAACCAACACCATCTGATTCTTTTGCGTAAAACTCATCTGAATGCTTCTTGCCTTCTTAGACTGTTTGTTTTATATTGTTCTTAACACATTGTTTACTCTGAATTACATCTTTTCAGTTAAATAAATCACATCAGAGTAAATTAATCTAAAAATGCTTCTTGAGTATTGATTCTGGGAAAAGACGACTTAAATTCACTTCTCTCACTTGTTATCTTTTTGACTGCTTTGGCTCGGGTTTCTTCTCAGGTTGTTTTCAAACAACAAAATCTGTCAGAACTGTGAACCTTTCAAAAAGCAATTAATTGAATTGACTGAAGTCACTGAGCTGTACATCCCCGGTCAGATTGACTCGGTTGTAAATCAGCTTCACCCTTTTGGACCAATTGAGTTGGACAGCTTTCTTTTTTAAAGCAAATTGTCTGGTCAGTTCTACACATTGGATTGTTTTTTGTGGATCGTAGAGGCCATAAAAACTTTTAAATACTCGATTTCTTGGAAGAAACCAGATTAAGGCAATGTGTCCACTGAGCTTGGCACAAATGGCCTCTTACGGCATCATGCTAGTAATGTGTGGGTACATTACCTATGGCACAATCAAGGTTTTAAAACCGGGTATCGGTTCGACCAAACCGAGTCAGTTCGACTGAGTTGACTCAACATTGGCCAGTTCGATTTCGGTATCAGTTTCGACCATTTTTGAAAAGAACTTTTTTTTTTGCAGATCCTAGGCTTCCTAGCTGATACGACTCGGGCGGATCAGCCAATGCGGGGTTGGCTCGGCTGATACGGACCGATACGACTAGGTATCGGTCACGTTTTTAAACCATGGGCACGATACACACAACATGGTTTGGTATTTCTTACATCGTATCAATCTACCAAGGAATAACATGATAATTGCACTCATTTAAGGGTTGATAGATTATATATGATTAAGGAAGCTCCAACCATGGAAAGAGTATCTGGTCATGTTTTTTGTTTTGAAGAAATAGTTTCATTTCCTAAGTTGTAAGTTCTTCATTTTGCATGTGGTTGTAAACTTAATTTCAGTTCCTTCTTTTCATTACGTTTTTATCATTGCCTGAGACTGGCATTCTTGATGTTAATCATTGTTCATAAGGATGAAAACATGGTATCTAGTATAGGTATACATAGATAAGATGAAATTAATAGTTAAAATTTGTAAACAGGTATACCAATTGCATTTAATTCTTAAGTTCTATTAGACATAAGTTTTTTACTTTTGGCATCATGTTGGAATCAAGAAATTTAAATTGAGAAAATCCAAGTTCAGTAACTTTTCTTTTCTGTATTTGATGAGATTCTGATATTATTAGTACTTTACTAACGTATCACATATGTTTGTAATCTCCAGCTAAGTATGTTCTCTGTGGCAGGTTGATATATTGGACTTTCTAAGGAAATCAAAGTACTGGCAGCGGTCTGCGGGCCGTGACCACGTCATTCCCATGCACCACCCAAATGCTTTCAGATTTCTTCGTGATCAGGTGAATGCATCGATTCTCGTGGTTGCAGACTTTGGCCGGTATCCCAAATCCCTATCTTTCTTGAGCAAAGATATTGTAGCTCCGTACGTGCATGTTGTGGACTCCTTATTGGAAGACGATCCTCCTGATCCGTTCGGATCCCGGCCCACCCTTCTCTTCTTCCGAGGAAGAACAGTTAGGAAAGACGTACGCTGCTTCTTTTATTTGTTTACTGCATTCATATGAAACCCTTAGGTGGAAACGTGGAAGTGATTGTTGGTGGCCCTGCTATTGATGCAGGAAGGAATCGTTCGATCCAAACTGTCCAAGATTTTAAAAGGCTACAATGATGTGCACTTTGAAGATGCCTTTGCCACTGGGGAAGGAATCAAAGCGGTGAGTTATTGATTCTATTTATATCCTATGCTACGTCTGGTGATGTCAAATATTAGCTGTTGTTGGCACACAGACTATTGTGGCCTCTTGGTATTTTGATATGCTAGAGGCTTGGTTGTTGTAATAGCTTTGCATTAGTTTTTTTTTCTTCATATTTTATGGTTGGCATGTACTTTCCTTCTAATGTTAATATCTTGTACGGATTATTCTGCATTAAAGCATCTAATTGATGTTCTATTGAGCTTTGTTTTCATCATCATCTTCATCATCATCCAAGTCTTATCCCATCAAGACGGGGTTGACTGTAAGGAAGATTGACTATAATTTTCAGATCGGTTGGTAACCTGACCTCAACCCTATGCTGGTGCTAAAACTTGACCGAGGGAACTTGGCAAGAGAGGAACATGCCGAGAAACCTAAATGGCCAGTTGGTGGGAAGGGAGACCTACCTTACTGATTACACAATTGAAGCTCATGCAACCATGGGGCAACCCTCCAAGGTTCCTCTAGACATGAAAAGAGTGTGTACAAAGAGGCTCAAAGGTGAGATTTGATCTTGGGAATTGCATTCATCTGGCACAAATTATAAGCCAAAGAGCTGAAATGAAGCAACATTCCTCAGCTTTCTCACCTTTTCTTTCCCTAACCATGCAGATTATGTTACATATATCTAGATTCATGTTTCTCTTCTTGCCAAAGAGGCCTGAACCTCTCATTCCTGATTATTGGTTGTAATTTCTTGTTTATGATTATTGATATTGTTTTACCTTGAAACTTGAGAGGATCTCATCGATGCCTAAATCACAGTTTGGGTCATCTTAGTCTCGTCCAACATGCTTGTGTTGGTGACCGACCTTTAGATTTGTTATACTGATGATTTCTAACCTAAATTCAGGCCTGTTGAACATCTGTATCTGCTCATGATCCCTCATAGATATCTTGGTTTGGTCATATCCATAGATTTAGGTTGTATGCATAATTTTTTGCTTTGCAAACAATGACACCTCACCCTCTTTTTGCTGCTTCTGTTTCACCAGTCGACGCAAGGCATGCGTTCATCCAAGTTCTGTCTACACCCTGCAGGGGACACCCCCTCCTCGTGCCGCCTCTTTGACGCCATCGTCAGCCACTGTGTCCCGGTGATCGTGAGCGACCGCATTGAGCTACCCTTCGAGGACGAGATCGACTACAGCCAGTTCTCACTCTTCTTCTCCGTCCAGGATGCGCTGGTCCCAGACTACATGGTCCACCAGCTGAGGCAGATCCCGAGGGAGAGGTGGGTCGAGATGTGGAGAAGGCTGAAGAGCATCGCCCATCACTACGAGTTCCAGAGCCCTACCGAAAGGGACGATGCGGTGAACATGCTGTGGCGGCAGGTGCGGCATAAGCTCCCTGCCGCCAAGCTCGCGGTACACCGAAGCCGCAGGCTGAGGATCCCAGACTGGTGGAACCGAAGATAATGTGTCTTGTGTTTAATGCCGTCGCCTTCGTCTTTGATTTTCGTTGGGTGGCGCAGAATCTGTTGTAGGCCTGTGTTAGGCCTGAGGCATCTATGAATGCATGCACCGGTACCAGCAGCCGTCGGTGCTAGAACTAGGTTACTCACTGATCTTCGATTATTGATTGTATACCCATTTTTCCAACCCCAATGTATGGCCATGTTATTACCCTTTATAGCATTTTCAGTGTTTGATGAGACTGATGGTCACTGAATAAAAGAGAACAAATTCTGAAGATTCATCCAATGTAATTATTGCAATCATGTTTCAACATGTTTTTTTTTTTTTACTAGAAGTTATTTCTCCACATTTTGTAATTTTTATGGAATTTTTTTTTTCTCCTCTCTTGTAGAACAAGTAATAACTGTGAACGACAGCCTATGAAGGGGTACTACTTCTGAGTAGAAGGGGATTCCACACATACACACATGAAAAAATTTGACTTTCCCTACCATTTTGTCATTTGGCTATGGCGACCGCTGGTTAGCAACTCCGAAATCTGATCAGACCCATTTACCCCGACTATGGTATACGTGTTAATATACCTGCCGTTATCGAAAGATTGAAATCAACGGCACAAAAGAAAAAAAGAGGACTTGGGAGCTAGGGTTTGACTCCTCCTCCAAATATGACAGGGAGTTCTCTTCCTCCCCCCACCAGGATCGGCCCGCAGGGATTGAGAGGAGGTGGCGGCCAGGGATCCGGCCTCTTCTCCCTTTGAGCCTATCTTTTCCACATGAGGGACGACCGCTAAAAAAGGGGATGGGGTGCGGCTTCGGTCCACCTCACCCCATCTTCTTCTTTCCAAAATTAGAGGGGTGCGACAGGGAGGAAGGGATGCCATTGGCCCCCTCCCCCTTCTTCTCCCAATCGTAGGCCCACCACTAGGAGGGACAGCGGTAACACTCTCAATCCCTCCCCCCAACCAGGCTGACACAGTCATCGAAGGGGAGACTCCTCCCACGGGTGCATCAGCACAACAGATCAGGGAGAAGGGGTTCGATCAATCCTCCACACCTCCTCCGGTGGGCACCACTAGCAGCGAGGAGGGGCTGTGAGCTCCCCCTCCCCTGTTAAGGTTCACGGATATTATGTGGATGATTCGTTTTTTTACTTTAGTGATGTCTCGGTTAAATTTCTAATCATTTGATCGGTAATCTTTCTTATTTCCCCCCCTTTTTTTTCGCATTCTAACCCTTGGCATATAAGATATTTACTTGTGATTCCTTTTGCAGCCTTTTCGGATTATAAGGAATGGCGATGGGGCGGGTTTGGAAATTGAATTTTATGATTTTTGAATAGGGCCGTCCCGAACCCACCCCGTTTACAATAGGAATTCAAAACCCGAACCCGACCCATTGCCATCCCTAATCCGAAGAAGACTCGCTAGTCGCTACCTCGCCTCTGTAGCTACTGTGGCAAGCGATTGCTCCGTCAACCCACTACAGAAGACTCGCTACAGCTCTTGCCTTCTTTTTTTTTGTTACAACGCTCACCACATCTGACGAGCAGTCTTTCTGTATCTGCGAGGGCCCACCCTCCCAACGGTTGGCTGTGTCAGCGCTTCGATTTTATATCTCCCAATTGGTTTGATCAATTGGGAATTAATTATGTGGATATATGGTAAGATATTTGGTCATTTCAAAATAGGCTCCCTAGAATAGGGAGTCTGTTGGAGTTGGCTTCCAAGTATGGCTCCCTATTCTGAGGAAATAGACATTTCCCCCTACTTTCAGATCCCTAGAATATGGAGTGTTGGAGTTGCTCTAAGACAAAAATAAAACTAAAAGGCCAACAAAATTGTAGTTTTCTTTACTGCTAGGAGGTACAAACAGGGCCTTTCTGATCTTCAATCACCCCTGCAATTCTCAATTTATCATCTACATTGGAATCTACGTTCGGCTCCCTAGAGTAGGGAGCCTGCTTCTCTCTAAAATTACACAGGATCTAATATTACAGTGCCCTTCAGTTCAGAGTCTTCAGACCATTAGTTCTGGATTGCTGCATCTACAGAATCACCCATTTTGTCACAGAACATGTGCGCATGAAAGAAGGGGGGCCTAAAACCAGCATTGCATCATTTGAGTCCCTTCCTTTTCCCTGTTTTCTTTTTCTTGCGGCAGACGCGTGGACCCCTTTTGAACACGGCCAGCACTTCGATACTGCATCCATGTGTCAGCATGCAGATTAATAGGAGAGCCAGAAGGGCAAAAGAATTCAGAGTGCATGATGCAATGTATCAGCATTGTACAAGAATACTATCGGCGGTCGTGGTAGGTTGAGAATGCATTAGGGCTACCATACCAAAACCATCAAGCCTGTCTCATCTACATGGGGGTCGGTTTTATGAATCCTTCTTCGTCATTCATTTCTATAGGGCTATACATGTTGTCAATGAAAGTTTTTCCATATATTTTCTAACAGTTTCCATCAATGTTATTCTAGGTCTCCTCTCCTCCTTGGACCTTCCACATTAATATGGGACCCTCTCCTTATCGGGGTTGCCTCTGCACATCATTGTACATGCCCAAACCATCTTAATTTGTTTTTTGATATCTTGTCCACAATTGATGTCACTCCAACTGTCCCAACACTTTCTCTAGTACACTTATTCCTCACTCTATCCATCATAGTTCTTCCGCACATCCACCTCGGTATCTTAATCTCTGCCACGCTCATTTATGAGCTTGAGCCCTCTTTAAAAGCCAACATTCTGAACTATATAACATTACGGGTCTTATTGTTGTCTTGCAAATTTTACCCTCAAGACTTAAAGGCATGTGTCGATCACATAGCACCCCCGAGGCCCTCTCCACTTCATCCAACCTGCTCTAATCATACTATATATATCATCTATCTCTCCATTATTCTGTATTACAGTCCAAGATACCGAAAACAATCATATTGTTGTACTTCTTGACCATCAATTGTGAAATGAGCTTCTTTATCATTATTATTTGCATTAAAATTGCACTCCATATATTCTATTTTAGCTCGACTTGTTTTTAAGCCAAATAAGGTATAGATTAGCTTATTGACAATCCAAATACTAAAAGAAGGAATATGATGCTGGTATAATGAGAAAATGATGAGTTTAGTCGACTAAGTAAAATGATGAGACTTGTTAGTATTATATTAGTCCCACCTCGGTTGTGGTAATGTAAAGGTGTGCGTTATCTCTCTATATAAGGAGAGGTATGAGGTTAATGTGAAAAACAAGGAGTTATTCTCCCCAAACCTATTCTCTCTTTCTTCTTTTCGTAACATGGTATCAGATCCGGGCTCTTGAAAGCTCGAGCACTGTTTCCGGTTTCCGGTTTTTGTTCTCGGCCTCTCTCTCTCTCTCTCTCTCTCTCTCTCGGCCTCTCTCCTGTGCCGAAATCCTGCACCTGCGCCCCCGCTCCCGTCTCCGGCTCGGCTCCAGTCTCCGACCCCGGCCCCCACTCCCGTGTCCGGCTCGGCCCCGGCCCCGGCCCCCGCTCCTATCTCCGATCCTGCCCCGGCCTCGGTCCCTGCTCTGGTTGTCGTCTCCGGCCGAGTATCCCGCACCGCATCAGTATCCCGCACCGGTGCCTATCCCGTACGGAAAGATATCCTGTATCGGTGTCTTCTCACGCACCGACGCCTATCCCGCACCGCTCTTCCTACCTGCGTTGCACCCTGTAACTAATGGCCTTTTATGATCAGTCCACAACGCCGTCCTCCGCTCCATCTGGAGTGTCCTCAGTCCAGTTCTCGGCAATCCCTATCGAGCAAACAAGGGATTTCCTCCCAGTCTCTACGGACTTTCCTCTTGTGACCATTGTGGATTGGACTGCGTGGTCGGCTACAGTTCGAAGCGTTCTGGATGGCCGTGCATTATACGGTTACCTCGACGGCTCAACTCCTGCTCCTGCAGCACCCTCTCACCCAGTGGCCATTGACTCTTGGAGTGTTTGTGACCGCCGCGTTCGTGCCTTTCTAGTTGCTTCGGTCGATCGCTCTCTTCGTGCAGATCTTGTCACTTTCTCTACTGCGACAGAGCTCTGGGCCCACCTTACTGAGCGCTTTGTGGAACAAAGCGGGGCCCGCGAGTATCAGCTCTTATCTCAGGCCCAGTCTGCTCAGCAGGGAGAGCAGACCATTCAGCAATTTCATAGTCTTATGCGCGGCTATTGGCGTGAGCTCCAAGCCTTGGAGCCCCCTCTGTTGGAGGTATCCAGAGTCAGTGCCTCCTGGCGTGAGTTACAGCTTTTTCGGGAACGACGACAACTCTATCAATTTCTGATGGCTCTTCGCCCAGAGTTCTCTCTTCTTGTGGGTCAGCTGATTCATCGAGATCCGCTTCCTCGTCTCGATGATGTCGTCGCCGAGCTTCTTGCTGAGGAGACGCGTCTTCGCACCGTGGCTGCCCGCAGGGCACCTGTACCCTCTAGCTTTGAGGGGGTTCTAGCGGCCACTCACCCCCCGAGAATTCCTCCTTTTTGGGGTGGCTCTCGTCCCGCCGGTCTGCCTGATACTCGACGATGCACCCACTGTGGCAAGACGAGGCACACGATTGACTCCTGTTGGCTTCTCCACCCGGAGAAGCGTGCGAGTCCACCTCACCGTAATCGATCTACGGCTGCTGTTGCTAGCACTACCATTCCTGCCCCCACTTCTACCGCATCTACTACGACGGATCGTCTTCAGCGTCTCGAGATGCGTCTTGAGCAGCTCCTTCTACAGCCCACTGCTGGTCTTTTCGGCCCCTCCGGTCTCTCTGCCACCTCGGGTACCTCTGCACCTTGGATTATGGACTCTGGGGCCTCTCACCACATGACACATGACCACTCTATTCTTACTGCATGTTCTCCCGCCCACCGTATTCCTCCGATCCACACTGCAGATGGCTCTCTTCTAGCTATCTCGCAGACTGGGTCCATCACTTCGGGCTTTCTCCCTTTACCATTTGTTCTACATGCTCCTCAGCTTCGCATGAACTTGATTTCTATTAGCTGCCTTTGTGATTCCGGTCTGACAGTTGCCTTCTCTCCCACTTTTTGTGTTGTGCAGGATCCTCGCTCGGGACAGAGGATTGGTGCTACTCGTAGGGTCGGTGGCCTATATCACCTGGAGTATCTTCATTTACCTCCTATCTCTCCTTCGGTCGTCTGTAGTGCTGTTTCTTTTGATGCCGACCTGTGGCACAGGAGGCTAGATCATGTGTCTGAACCTCGGCTTAAAAGTCTTTTCCAATCTGGTGCTTTAGGCCGTGGTTCATTTTCTCGTCTTTCTTTTTGCTCGGGATGTCAGTTGGCTAAGCATTCTGCTAGCCCCTTTTCTACCAGTTTGTCGCAGTCCTGTAGTCCGTTTGATCTAGTGCACTCAGATATTTGGGGTCCTGCACCTCTTTCTTCTATGAATGGCTATTTTTATTATGTTAGCTTTATTGATGACTATTCTCGTTTTACATGGGTGTATCTTCTTCGTCAGCGTTCTGATATTCCCGACATCTATCAGACCTTCACCACCATGGTTCATACTCAGTTTCATGCCCGTATTAAACCTTTTAGGTCCGATTGCGCTCGCGAATATCTCTCTTCTACCATGCGTTCTATCCTTCAGTCTCATGGGACTCTTTTTCAACAATCATGTCCTCATACTCATGAGCAGAACGGTGTTGCAGAACGAAAGCATCGTCATATTCTTGAGACAGCTCGTGCTCAGCTTATCTCCTCGTGCGTTCCTCGCACCTTCTGGGCGGAGGCCATTTTGATCTCTGTCAACCTTATTAACATCACCCCTTCCTCTGTCCTTGCGGGTGTTTCGCCTCATGAGCGTCTCTTTGGCACCCCTCCTGATTACAGCATGCTGCGTACTTTTGGGTGCACATGTTTTGTCCTCCTTCCTTCTCATGAGCGTAACAAACTGTCAGCTCGGTCCACTAAGTGTGTACTATTGGGACTCAGTCCTGAGTACAAGGGGTATCGTTGCTATGACCCCCTAGCTCGTCGTCTTCGTATTTCTCGACATGTCACTTTTGTTGAACATGTTCCTTTCTACTCTCCTGCGTCTCAGGATCTCACATTCCTTGCAATACCTCCTTCTCTTTCACCTTCTCCTTCTTTCACCGCTCCTCCTGCTCCTGCTCTTGAGTCTTTACCTCCTGCTCCCGTTGTCGTCCCTGCTACACGCTTGAGTCCTTCCTCCCCTTCGGCTCCCTCGTTTCCTCTGCCTGTTTATCAACCGTCTGACATACTACCTATCACGTCTTCATCTGTTAATGACTCCTCTGATGCCCCGTCCACTTCGAGCAGCCTACCTCTACCGGATGCGGATCCTCACAGTCCTCCTCGCTACCCCCAGTGCGAGCGTCGCCCTCCCGACCACTTTGGCTACTCCCCTGATCGCTTTGGTTTTGCCGCTGTCATTTCCTACTCGCCTCAGTTCGTTACCTACCTTACTGCCCTTCACACAGCCAGAGAGCCCAGGTCTTACAGAGAGGCATTGCAGTACCCTGTGTGGCAGCAGGCTATGGCTGAGGAGTTTCAGGCTTTTGTGCAGACTCAGACATGGGAGGTTGTGCCTCTACCTCCTGGTATCGAGCCCATCAGCTGCAAATGGGTCTTCAAGATCAAGCATCGTCCAGATGGCTCTATTGACCGGTACAAAGCCCGTCTTGTTGCTCGCGGTTTCACTTAGGAGTATGGGATTGATTATGATGAGACGTTTGCTCCAGTAGCTCAGATGACCACTATTCGGACTTTTCTCGCTGTTGCTGCGGCTATAGGTTGGTCCCTGTCACAGATGGATGTGAAGAATGCTTTTCTTCATGGTGATCTCTCTGATGTTGTCTATATGCAGCCTCCTCCGGGCCTCAGCACACCTCCTCAGCGTGTATGTCGTCTTCGTCGAGCTATCTATGGCCTCAAACAGGCTCCTCGTGCCTGGTTTGAGCGCTTCCGTCGGGCAGTTACTGAAATCGGCTTTGTAGAGAGTTTTCACGACCATTCTATGTTTGTGCGGACTTCCCCCCAAGGCCGGGCCATCATCCTGCTCTACGTCGATTGACATGATTCTTACTGGTGATGACACCCGTGCCATCGCCTCCCTTCAAGAGCATCTTCGAAGCCACTTTCAGATGAAGGATCTTGGTCCTCTGCGTTATTTTCTTGGCCTGGAGGTTGCTAGGAGCACTAGGGGGATTCTGCTTTCTCAGCAGAAGTACACAGCTGACATTCTTGCTCGGGCTGCACTATCTGATTGCCGTACAGTTGACACTCCTCTTGAGCTTCATGTCAAACTTTGCCCTGCCAATGGTGAGCCCCTCTCCGATCCTACCAGGTACCGTGAGATAGTTGGTCAGCTAGTCTATCTCTGTATCACCAGACCGGATATTGCCCATGCCGTCAGTATCCTCAGCCAGTTTGTGGATGCCCCTCACTCTGTTCACTACGCTGCTCTTCTTCGGACTCTTAGGTACCTTCGTGGTACTATCACTCGATCGCTTTTCTTTTTGTCATCCTCCTCTCTAGCTCTTCGTGCATACTCTGATGCCGACTGGGCAGGGGACCCGACTACTCGTCGCTCGACTACTGGTTACTGTCTGTTTCTTGGTGACTCTCTTATCTCCTGGAAGAGTAAGAAGCAGAAGGTGGTTTCACTCTCTAGTACTGAGGCCGAGTTTCGTGCCATGGCCACTGCTAGGAAGGAGATCGTTCATCTCCGACGTCTTCTTCGAGATCTTGGTGTTGATACCTCGGGTCCCACTGCTCTTCATTGTGACAACAAGAGTGCTATTCAGATTGTCAGCAATCCGGTGCTTCATGAGCGAACCAAGCACATTGAACTAGATTGCTATTTCTCCAGAGAGCAGTACGAGGTTGGGCCATCTCTTTGCCTTATGTCTCTTCGACAGAGCAGATTGCTGACTTATTCACGAAGTGTCATCCATCTCCTCGATTTTGGTTTCTTATTCGCAAACTCTCAGTGGTTGACCCACCGTGAGTTTGAGGGGGGGTGTTAGTATTATATTAGTCCCACCTCGGTTGTGGTAATGTAAAGGTGTGCGTTATCTCTCTATATAAGGAGAGGTATGAGGTTAATGTGAAAAACAAGGAGTTATTCTCCCCAAACCTATTCTCTCTTTCTTCTTTTCGTAACAAGACTTTTTTGAGGTCAATGATCATCTAGCATTGGTTCTGAAGTCTTAGACAGCAAGTAGGAGGAAGTGAAGAATCAATATGAAAGAGATGACATGAGATGCTCTGGCAGGAGCAAATCCGTCGTCGTTTCTAAGCATGACCATGTCTAAGTTGGATATAAGGAGCACTCACGGTCAACTGACAGTATGTTTCTAGTCTAGCTTGGCTTCATTTTTTAGCATCAAACATAATTCACTAGGGGCTTACCTTTCTAAGCGGTCATTCCCTTGTTCACAGAGATAGATTATACTGTTACAAGGTGTTCGAGATAATTGAAGCTTTTCATGATGCAGAGGAGTTGTGTGATTAGATAGGCAACTATAAAGCTAGCCTCACGATTTGGATTTATATCCCTTCTACATATTATGGGCAATCTTCTGATTTTTTCCTCTCGTGCATGCAACTAATTATTGTCTCAAGGCTTGGTTTGTTTAGCTTCTATACAATTACAAATAGAAAAGGGCTCTGAGACGACTCCAAAATTTTATTTATGCGATCATCAGGCACGCAACACAAAATACAAGTAAGAATTTTGTGGGGTAATTTTAATTTCTATCTTAAAAATCATTTAGTGTAATACCTCTGAGTGCCAGGAAAAAAATTGAAAGCATGAGCCTTTTCCAAATGCCATGCCTTAGCGGACAACAAGGCCTTGCAATCCTGTTGAATACTCTCCCTAGTCAAAACTTTAGGATGAAGAGAAGAACCTCATGAAACGCGATGGAAATTAATCTGAAAAGCATCATGCCAACATGCTTCTCACAAAAAAAATGAAGAAAAACAAACATATTTGGGGAACAATATCTTTTTCTTTTAATGCATTATCACGTAATACCTCTTTAAAGCTTTCCCACCCACAGCTTATATAGATAAGAGTCTGGGGCCATGCTTGACTTCTGTCCCAATTCGTTTTGCTGTCCACGTGAGAGGAGGCTTCCCTTGCACGCAGTATCCATGGCCTCTTTTCATCTTTCACCTTCAGTGCGGAACTGAACAACGTATAATTCCATAGTGTCAACACAATGATTAGGGGTAATTGTTAACTGGTTCAAACGTAAAAGTGTTTAACTTAAAATTGCAGTCTTGAAGTGTCATGAATTCTCCAACTGCCCCATTGAATGCACATCCTAGCAATCAGCAATTTCAGAAAATCGAAAATCACCAAGTACCCACCTTCCGGGTGCTCTAACAGATTTTTGTTCTGACAATGCAACATTCCGTAATGCGTCAACCAGTGATGGGTGCAGTCCTTTTCTTGGAGGATCCACAACGACAACATCTGACCCCTCAAGCCAGTGAAGGGGCTCCTGTGACCACACAATAGGTTTTCAGTTCTCTGGTCAAAGTTGTAAATCCAAGTGTGTTCACTTAACTTAAAGATAACTCAGTTACGAATGCCTACAATCGAAGCATCTGTATTGTGCCAACTGATGCTGCAATCTGTAGCTTTTGGTAAACGGCTTATTGACTTTTCGAAAGATAGTTTCGAGTCTTTGTTAATCTCAACGCATTTCACAGATCTGCAATCAAGAAACTGTTGCTTCACAATGTGAAACTCTTATTCTCGATCAATGCACTGTTAGTACTTGCCTGCATTTCCTAGTGCCAGCTACAGACAATCCAATAACACCAGCCCCTGCATACAAATCAACAACTGTTGATCCATAGGGAACATACTTCTGCAATTTCCTTAGTAAGGAATCAAAAGCCTGCAAGGACGGGCATAGTATTTAGCAGCATCCAGATCAGCATCAATGAGTCAACTACATTCTGCGATACAATAACTAAACATTTAGCAGTATAATTTATTTGGGAGCATACCAGAATATTTATAATCTTTTCCTTGCAAGAAAATAGTATACAACTAAATATAAAAGTTCGACTGATGTGGATGCTTACAACTTACATGGAATCATAACCATAACCATCAAGCCATATCCCATCTACTTGGGGCGGCTTTATGAATCCTTCTTCACCATTCATTTCTATTTAGGGCTATATCTGTTGTCACTGAAAGTTTTTTAACGTCTTTTCTAACTTCCATCAATGTTATTTTAGGTCTTCCCGTCCTTTGACCTTTAACACTAATCTGAGACCCTCACCTTATCGGGGCCGCCTCTACTCTACGTTGTACATGGCCAAACTGCAATTGCCGGTCCCAAGTACGGATGAGAAAGGTTGAGGGTTAATGTTAGGTTGAAAGCCAATCGTAAAAAACCAGCTCAAACTCTGAAATGAATCCTAATTCGATTACAGGGAAGCATCTACAATTTAAATTCCTCAAGAGCTACACTATTATCTGATTGAGTGAATTTGGTTAGTAAGCTCGACTGGTATCTACCTTGGTAAATATATTTTAGGGAAATTTGCAAATTCCTCCCCAACTAATAGGCTGATTACCAAAACCTCCCTCACTTTTCAATAATTATAGAAACCTCCCTCATGTACGTATGTTCAGTACTGCATGTACACAGTTGCAGTGCTACATGTGTGTAAATATTGCAGTGCACCTGTGTACACGAGGGAGGTTTCTGCAATTATTGAAAAGTGAGGGAGGTTTTGGTAATTAGCCTATAAGTTGGGAGGAATTTGCAAATGACCCTATAGTTTATGATGCATGAATGCATAAAAATTTACGTACATGCAAGCATATATACAAGTATAATACAAGTCAGAAAGTCTGATTTGTGTCCTACGTGTAGAATCTGTAGATATGTCACTTGCTTATCTTCATGTACTTGTACAGTTATTTATATTATGCTGACATCCAGAATTAGATTTACCTGTGTATTTGCCTGCCCAAAGCTCGATGGATCCAATGAGATATCGATCCCACCAATATGTTCCCAGAAATCTCTTTCACCCAGAAGATGTCTCCACCTATTTCCAAATATTATCTGCATACTCAACATAACACTTAACATCAAAAAGGCTTGACCAAATTTAAACAAAAACGAAACAGAATAATTCCATGCTCTATACAAAAGTCAAATTATCAATGAAATTTGCTAATACATGAAAATATCGCATGCCAGGAAAAGGTCCAACCTCCTGAGGTACCATCTGAAGCCAAGACCAACTTTATTTAACTAAACATAAATAATATAAAATCGAGCTTTTTAACTGTCTGCCAAAGCAACAGGCCTACCAATCAAAATAAACATACATTTTAATAAATAATCAAAAGATAGAAAGCTTTATTACAAAGATGGAATGGATACACCCACGCGTATTAAAAAAGAGTAATAGACAATCACCAATAACCAAATGAATTAAGAAAATCGTTCCAATAGAACAATGGACATAAATCCAACAAACATATAGATGATTTGAAGGTGCAAGTAACAGAATCGGCTAACTTCTCCTATTTGGGGTATCCTTTTCAGATATTTGCGTGAACTTGGTACCAACTAATGAATAGTGTAATAAATTAAGCTTAAAGTACTCAAAAGCCATTCAAGAAATTTAACAAAAAAATAACTGTTGCATACGACAATTTCTTGCGGAATTGGAGCAATTCAATGATGGTTTCTTTGTTACTTTTTTGACAAGTCTCTTGGTTCTAGAAGAATTGTGGCCACATATTTATCACAGGTGCTTTATTGTTGGATGAAGGAATCACTTGAACAGTAACAACATCTTCATGAGACAGGTCAAATGCTGTTCAAGTGATCTCGAGTTATGTTTTAAGGGAATTTTTCAGTATAAGGTCAATGACTAACTTCATTCTAATGACAATCTATCTCTGAAAAAAATGGACATGCCAAAATTTCAAAGTAGTTGTTGCCAGCTCTTTTGTGACACTTACCAAAGTGATTCCACGTCATAATGATGTCCATATGCATATTGGTGACCTCCGCATCTCCTAGCTGCCACATGAACAAATGCTTAATGCTAAGATGGGGATATACATGTCACAAGGGTCACATGTGAATTACAGGTTGGAATCTACTACCAACTGGTCTTACAGTTTCATGGCATGCCCCTTCTATTCTATCCTGATACAAGTACGAGATTCTTGAAGGACATTGTAGAAGTATCTTATCCAGTACGTCAAGGATCGAGTATGGACGCTCCTCACAAAACAAAGGATCCGGGTACCGTGCATCTCAAGCATGAAAAGGACAAAATTCAGGGGGAATTACCTCGTTTACCAAGGATAGTCCGCGATTCTAGCTGTCCAGGAGGAACCAGAAATGAAATTGGAGTTTTTATAGGTGTCCTGTTCACAATAGGAATCGTATTTCTCCCTCACATACCGCTGACCATAATGGAGGAATCCCAAAATTAGTGAAACAATGAATTTAGCTATGAGTAGACAGTCTTGTTTGAGTGAAATTGGCAGTCCTAGTTTGAGTGCACTTGTGCGATTAACCGATTATGAGTATTAGGTTGAGTGAATTAGGGAGTCCTAGTTTAAGCTGAAGTCTAGAGTTGTTATTTTTTTCTTATTTTGGTTGTAATTTTCAATTTTGTTGGTATATTTAGGTGAGTTTAGGAGTTTTATTTTTGTAGGGAAGTATTCAAAAGAGTCCAAGTTTCATACATGGGATTAGGGGAAGGTGGTTTCACTTGGATAACTATATTAATCAAAAGTCAAAAGCTAGTGTAGTAGTGAAATTGGCAGGATGTGACAGACTATATAAAGGGACTTTTGGCCACCAAGTTGAATCTATCAAATCGTGAGTTCTCTTATTTGTTGTGAACATATTCTAGATTTTCTTGTAAGATGTCTCGGTTTCTTGGTGTGATGCCTTGGAAACATTAAGGTTCGACCCTTAATGCACCTTTAGAAGTGAGTATTCAGGTACTTATCTTTGCTTTGATCTATTAATTACTTGTTGTTTTTCCTAAATTTCTCCTGGTTCATACTTGTTGATCTCATGTCTTTAAATCATCCATAAGATCCATCACAAAGCCTCCAACAACCCTCTTCCCAAACATAAAATTTATCTACAGTTTTAAATCAAACCACCACATATTTTATGAAATTCTCCACGAATTCTCAACAAATCAAAAAACTCTGTTAGATTCTCATCCTCCTAGAGAGTAAGTTCCTCCAATTGACATTTTATACATATTTTAGTAATTTTTCTAACATCATATAAGTTTCAGATCTGAAATACTGATTCCTCTGATATCTCACACAAATACCCAAATTAACCAAAGTGCTTTTTCTCATGCACCAATTTGGTATCAGCGTTATATTCTTAGATTCTTTCCTGCATCACCCTTTCTTGTCCAAGTCATCTTGGCCTGGACTCCCAACGCCAATTCTTACTTTGAGAAGGTTGACATTAGGTTGATACCGGTCATAAATTCTTGCTCACTTCTTTTAAGGAGCCTTCATGATTGGAGCTGGACTGCACAGACAACCCGTCTTAATTGGAGAAGATTTGTTTGATGATGGTGTCAATGATGCATGATAACATGTGCACACAATGGTGATTTGCTCTAGTACAGCCTATGAAGCACGGATACTTCAAAATATATGACGTACCTGTACCGGATACGTATCGGACACGGATACGGCTCGGATACGTGTCCGATACATTTCGGGCGTATCCTGGATTTAAAAATGCCAGGATACGACCCGGATACGGCTGGGATATGGGCCGGGATACGGGAGGGATACGAGCCGGATACGGCCGAGATACGAGAGGGATACGGCTGGATACGGGAGGGATACGGCTGACCTGTTTGGGCTTGGGTTATTGAGTTTGGGTTTGGTTAAAAGTTAAACTCAAATCCAAAACCAACCCACTGTCCCACAATAAAAGATTTAAGGGTAAATTGCACAAAGACCATTGTAGTTTGACCGATTATCACTTACACCCCTTCATGTTTAAAACCCTACAAATGCCCCCTCTGGAGGGGGTGCAAGTGATATTTTTTTCAAACTGTAGGGGGTCTATGTGTAATTTACCCAAGATTTAACCCCATCCCACCCTGTTTTCTGGATCGAGCGAGAAGAGAGGGAGAGCAGAGAGGCAGACGTCCGCTCGCGCTCGTTGTCTGCCGATCGTCGTCGCCCGCCTGATTGCAGCCGTCCATCGTCTGCCCCCAACTACAGTCGTTAGTCGCCCGTCCGTCGCCCGACTGCAGTCGCCCACTGTCCCCCCACACCCGTCCACTGCCCGATTGCAACCGTCCGCCGTTGGCCCGTCTCTCTCCCTCACAGCCCCATATCTTTCTCTCCCTCTCCCTCTCCCTCTCCCTCTCTCTCTCTCTCTTACTCTCCCTCACAGCCCTATTTACAGGCTTTCTAACCCGCCGTCAGGATCTGCAGGTATGCAATAAGATCGATCAAAAATAGTGATAAGATATTGAGCCATTTATGAAAATTTTATTAAATTTTTTTCAAAAAAATAGTGATAAATTATAGCGATTAATATTTTGTTTATATTGAATATGCAACAACCCATGCTTCTATATTGAATATGTTCTTTATGATGCATTCTATCAATTAATAGTTCTATAAATTAATAATTTAGTATTTTATTTAAAATTTATATTTAAAAAATAATAATTTATTGCTGTATCCTTAGCCGTACCCGTATCCTACTTTTTTAAGTTTTGTCGTATCGCCGTACCCATATCGTATCGTACCCGTATCCCGTATCCGTATCCGTGCTTCTTAGCCAACAACCCTCTTCCCAAAAATAAAATTTATCTACAGTTTTAAATCAAACCACCACATATTTTATGAAATTCTCCACGAATTCTCAACAAATCAAAAAACTCTTTTAGAATCTCATCCTCCTAGAGAGTAAGTTCCTCCAATTGACATTTTATACATATTTTAGTAATTTTTCTAACATCATATAAGTTTCAGATCTGAAATACTGATTCTTCTGATATCTCACACAAATACCCAAATTAACCAAAGTGCTTTTTATCAAGCACCAATTTGGCATCAGCGTTATATCCTTAGATTCTTTCCTGCATCACCCTTTCTTGTCTAAGTCATCTTGGCCTGGACTCCCAACGCCAATTCTTACTTTGAGAAGGTTGACATCAGGTTGATACCGGTCATAAATTCTTGCTCACTTCTTTTAAGGAGCCTTCATGATTGGAGCTGGACTGCACAGACAACCCGTCTTAATTGGAGAAGATTTGTTTGATGATGGTGTCAATGATGCATGATAACATGTGCACACAATGGTGATTTGCTCTAGTACAGCCTATGAAGCACGAATACTTCAAAATATATGACGTACCTGTACCGGATACGTTTCGGACACGGATACGGCTCGGATACGTGTCCGATACGTTTCGGGCGTATCCCGGATTTAAAAATGCCAGGATACGACCCGGATACGGCTGGGATACGGGCCGGATACGGCCGGGAGGGATACGGTGGGATACGAGCCGGATACGGCCGAGATACGAGAGGGATACGGCTGGATACGGGAGGGATACGGCTGACCGGTTTGGGCTTGGGTTATTGAGTTTGGGTTTGGTTAAAAGTTAAACTCAAATCCAAAACCAACCCACTGTCCCACAATAAAAGATTTAAGGGTAAATTGCACAAAGACCACTGTAGTTTGATCGATTATCAATTACACCCCCTCATGTTTAAAACCCTACAAATGCCCCCTCTGGAGGGGTTGCAAGTGATATTTTTTTCAAACTGTAGGGGGTCTATGTGTAATTTACCCAAGATTTATCCCCACCCCACCTTGTTTTCTGGATCGAGCGAGAAGAGAGGGAGAGCAGAGAGGCAGGCGTCCGCCCGCGCTCGGCGTCTGCCGTTCGTCGTCGCCCGTCTGATTGCAGCCGTCCATCGTCCGCCGTCCGCGCCCAACTAAAGTCGTTAGCCGCCCGTCCGTCGCCCGACTGCAGTCGTCCACTGTCCCCCCACACCCGTCCGTTGCCCGATTGCAACCGTCCGCCGTTTGCCCGTCTCTTTCCCTCACAGCCCCATATCTCTCTCTCCCTCTCTCTCTCTCTCTCTCTCTCGCTCTCCCTCACAGTCCTATTTATAGGCTTTCTAACCCGCCGTCAGGATCTGCAGGTATGCAATAAGATCGATCAAAAACAGTGATAAGATATTGAGCCATTTATGAAAATTTTATTAAATTTTTTTTCAAAAAAACAGTGATAAATTATAGCGATTAATATTTTGTTTATATTGAATATGCAACAACCCGTGCTTCTATATTGAATATGTTCTTTATGATGCATTCTATCAATTAATAGTTCTATAAATTAATAATTTCATATTTTATTTAAAATTTATATTTAAAAAATAATAATTTATTGCTGTATCCTTAGCCGTACCCGTATCCTACTTTTTTAAGATTTGTCGTATCGCCGTACCCGTATCGTATCGTACCCGTATCCCGTATCCGTATCCGTGCTTCTTAGGATTTGTCGTATCGCCGTACCCGTATCGTATCGTACCCGTATCCCGTATCCGTATCCATGCTTCTTAGGTGCAGAACTTTCATCATAACTTGTTTTCTAGAACCATTAGACATTACGATACTCACATTCTCCGGGGCTAACTTATTGCTGCTTGAAACTATGTGAAAAGAGGCTCTCCTCAAACGATGTAAAATTGGCTTTTGCCTGACACAATATAAATCTAGCAAAATAGTTGTGAGGTGAAGTGAAGGATTCATAGGATATCTTATTTATTTTTCTGGTTGATTTCTGAAACCCTAACCATACGTCGTGATTAAATTGAAGAGGACTAATGGTCTAGAAACACCAATATGAAATGAATCCTGTTTCCACTTATGATCAAGTTACACCAAGCAAAGATAAATGGATGGAACTTGGAAGTTAAGCTACAAAACCTTTTCAAGGTAGGCTCAAGTCCATGATACAAACCATAAGAGCGAAGCAAGTTTAATAACAAGAAACAGCTGAAAAATCAGAGGAAAGTCATTTCCAGTAAGACTGAGCAGGCCACCACCTAATTGAATGAGATCAGTAAATCTAAAACCATAGCAGTGTGCAGTAGAGATTCGCAGGATGTTTAACTTACATTACTGGTTGAGGTCTGAAAGTTAACCCATATGGAATGGATTAAATTGATTTTGCTACTTGGACCACCATGTCTCCATAAGAACTGCAAATGAGAAAGGGATCGGAGCACTTACATATTTAATTAAGCAAGAAACTAGATAAGAATGGCAGTCTCGCCGATTCAGTGGTCACCTGCATGTGAGGAAAAGCAAAAAGCACCTGTTTTGGTGTACTTCAATATTGGATTGGAGCACTTACATTTGACAATGCATCCAACTTCTCCGAACTCTGTGAGTGCTCATTTCTTGAATTCCAAACCAATGCAACTTGAACTTTGCCTGGAAATAGTGGGTAATTAGCATCCGAGACAACTCCATTTTCCAATATAGTCATAATGCATATTACACTGTTGAGAAAGAATCCAATAACATTTATGTGAACTAACCTTTTTGGTATCGGTCCGCAAGTGGGAGGGATGTGTTATATGTTGTCACAGCCATCTGAAAGGACCAAAATTAATAGTAATCAATAGTAGGAACAATATTGAACTCTGTTGATCAATGGAGCCAACTCTTCTGAGCATTTAAGATCAGAATGGTTCAAATGAGAGTCCAATTGCATATTAATATATTTTAATAAATAAAATATGTGGGAACAACATATACAGGTTTGAAGCATCTTGGTGCATATGTACAAAATCTAATGCAATGATTTACAGTGAGCTTTTATGTGAGCATCACATGGAAGTCTTCTTTCTTTTCTTTTATGTTTTTGTCGATAATCATGTTGTGGGACTATGAGATGTGGGTCGTGATTATGATCATGTAAAAAGAGACGGAACAAGAGTTGTTGGAAGTGAAGAGACTGCACTTGCTAGATAGAAGACAGATGTGTGTGTGTGGTGAGATAGAGGTTTTTCCCCTTCAATGTCGTGATGATCTGAGGAGCCTGGGATCTCATAGAGAACTCAAGCCTCTGAGTGCTATAGTAAACACAGGACTATAGATTACACGTGAAATCAATGATCCAGACTAGATGTATCATGTATAGAATGTCACAAACATCAAAGGGAAGACATTACTAACCTGTACATATCGCAGTTCACCGGTTCCCGAATCTTCATCATATGGTTCAACATTCAGTGTACAAATACCTAATAAAATGGGAACGGTGTGATAGAACCAGAGCCATAGAGAATAACAGGTAAAAGCTCATTCTACAACCAAAGGAACTGTGTCAATAGCGTGCCTTGTTTAAGAAGGTCAACTGCAGCATTGATATTTGGATGATGTGCTGCACAAAAAACACAATAGATGAGGGTTTTTAGACCACAAAAAGCAAACTCTACAGACTAGGGTAGCTATAGATGGAGGAAGTATCATGTAAAGGTAAGCACAAACTTATCAGCTTGATGGTACAGTTGAGAATATTGACGCAGAACACATTATATGTTTCTAACTATCTATATACTAACTTTACATATGCAGCAGTTATCAAAAAATCAACAATAGTAAGTTCATACAAGTAAGCCTTTCCTCTTTTCAAATTCAAGGACAATGGGAAAATTGGTCAGGATGAAGTCATGTAAGTGCTTATGCACTTCGAGTACAAAAGTAAAGGTTAATACTACTAAATGATAATAACTGGACAGATAAAAAAAGTGTCGTAAATTAAGTTAATCTTCTCTCGAGCCTTCTTGATTAGCGGTGTGTTCTATAGTCTGGCCCCATTTTGGTAGGATAAGGCTTGCATGCTACTAAGTTCAAATTTCCTAGATGAGCTTCCATATCAACCTCTGCTAAACTTAGAAGGAAAAAACAGGTATTTCTTCCCCAGGGTTAAAGCTCATCTGAGTTTTTGGTTTCAGATAAAGGCTCGCTTCCTTGATAAAATGAATTCAGTGGGAATGTGTGTTCACCCCTTGAGAAGAAGTATGAGAACATTTTTCTAAAAATAATCCAGTGCTACCCAATTGGAGGAATAAGTCCAGCAAAGTCATTAAAACATTTTAATGCTCTGCAACACTCTGTCTACAACATTCGCTCTCTTTATCCTTCTCTCTACAGCTGTACAACATATATTCTTGAGAACATAATTCTCTATCTAAAATATTCCCTCTCCAAAACATTTTCTCTCTACAACATTCTTTTTCTATAGAATTTTCTCTAAAATATTCACTCTGCAAGATCCATTCTCTCTTTACAATAATTTCTCTTTACAACATTTTCTATCTCCACAAATTATATTCTCTGCCAACAACATTTTCCGCCTGTAACATTTTCTCTCTATAAACTTTTTATATCTATACATATATTCACTCTATAACATTTTTTCTTTACAAATTATATTTTCTCTCTACAACATTTGCTATCTCTATAACATATTCTCTCTAAAACATTCGCTCTACAAAATTCTCTCTCCCCCTAGTGAGACTATAGGGCTCTCTCTCTCTCTCTCTCTCTCTCTCTCTCTCTCTCTCTCTCTCTCTCTCTCTCTTGCTTATGATCATCGACGCCCGACACCGACCCATCGACAACCCAATGCATGCAGCCTTTCGCCCTGGCTCCGACCCCGTGGTTGACTGCCACCCGCGGCTTCCCCGAGGCCCCACGTTCGTCTTGCATCAAAGCCCCATTAACCACAACCACCCTTCACATCATACTACTCTCTCCTTTAGAGTATGTCTGCATGAAAAAACTACAAAACTCATCAGTGGATTTGATAGCACCAGGGCACCGGAGTGCAATATATGGCCCCAAGTATTAGATGTGTAATGACACTGGAAGATGGCATGGTCAACAAAACTTTCCGCACAATGGCTACACATGGTTCCATCGGAATTCCTCTCCTTTTCAAGAGGTCTTTGGTAGGAATGTGAGTTCTTAGGAGTTTCCAAACGAACGTCTTAGTCCGCGAGGATGTCGATGATTTCTGAAGATAATATCATGAATAGAGAATATATCTTGTACGGATAGAAAATGTTGTAGAGAGAACATTTTATAAAGAGAAAATATTGTAGAGATACAATGCTATAGAGAGGCAGTATATATTGTAGAGAGAAATAGAATATTGCAAAGATAAAATGCTATAGATAGGATGTTGTGGAGAGAAAAATTTGTAGAGCGAATGCTTTAGAGAGATTGTTGTAGATATAGAAAATGTTATTGTCAATCAAGGGGCTAGATGGGATCAACGATTCAGCATAAATAAAATGCCACATAAGCAACGAAGGAGTATTTTAAGCGACGAAAGAAAAGCGAAGGAGGTTAACCCTAATATTGGGTAGAACCTCACCGGCTCACCCGTGGCATGAATTTCTTTTGAGAAAGACTAAAGGGGCCTCCCCCACAGAGAAAGAGGTTGTGGCATCAATATGAGGGAATACTCCTACGTGGGCTTGGTATTGTACTTTTCTTTTTAGGTTTGTCATGTATAAAAAAAAAAAAAAAGAATTGTGGTGGACGGGTTCTATAAAAAGGACGTTAGTGTATCCATCTAAATCATTTAAGTTTGAATAAACCAAAGTGGGGCTATTGATCTTGTAACTCTCACTCCTCCCTCCTATTTCTCTTCCCTATTTCTTTCCTCTTTTCCTAATTAATCTAATACATTTTCTTCTCTCTTTATCCATGTTTATCATCTTCTCTGTTATTTTTGTTGAGACTTATTAAATTAAGTTCAGGTTTTCAATTTTTGTTCATTAAATTTGAATGAGTAATGCTATTCGGACAATCTCAAAAAACAATAACAAACCAGACCTAAGAAGTGGTGGCGGGGCCCAAGGATCAGTGCATTGGCATTCACACCAAACTCTGAACCTAGGGCCCTGCCCCACTTCTTGGGTCTGGTTTGTCCTTGTTTTTTGAGATTGTCCGAATAGCATTACTTAATTTGAATTTATGGCAACTAATTTTCGCAGTTATTTCAATACTTCATTCATCTATTAGATAGATTTTTACACTAGGGGTTGTCGTTAAACTCCAAGCTCAAATCAGATGTATGCATATTTTAGGGTAGGAAAGAAGGGTTTTGGTTCAAGTACAACTTAGAAACCCTAACTTCATCCACAATCTGTGTCCAATTATGGTCTAGGAACCCTAAGGTTTGTTGGTTCTCACTTACATAATCTTACTATTTTTTGAGTTTTACTAATGTGGCTTTAGTTCTATCTCGGAGTACTTTTCTATCTTGGGATCTCTCCCTAGTTTGTTTTCATATTTGTGGAGTTTGTTTTCTTTTTAAACCTTGATAAATAGCAAAGTAAAGATGGAAGTTTTTGTATTATTCTCAACAAGAGTACATGCCTGAAGTTACAAAGAATTATTGTATATGTATGATGGCAATATTCACAGTAGTGGATTGCATGCTTCCTACTTCCTTCACAAATTTCTTTTCACCTTCTACTTTATTAATCAAGGGTCCATCATCTTCTTGCAATTTGTTACCATTTGAATCCCATAAGATACACAGATAAAAATCAAGTATATACATTTCCTAACAATGTTGTGGAAAAATAATAGTAAGCATCATGTGCCAACGGTTCCCCCGAGTTTCTCCATTGGTGCAATGACATAACAAACATTAAGAATCAAAACTTTGCAGTTATGAATAATACAACACAAAAGCAATGAACTAGAAACAAACATGGTAAAATAGAGCTCCAAGAATTTGAATATGCAATCTAATAAATTGTTATCCATGTTCATGATTTCTAGATATTTACAACACTTCTGAATATGGATATGAACCAATGAAGAAGGATCCATATACTCATTCGAATTAACAGGAAAACACTACTGCTTTTCCCCCCATTTTTTGCTATTCATACTGCACAAAATAAAAGAATACAGTCAACGATCAAAAACACTATGCTGGCTAACCTTTACAGAGGGGAATATCCATGACATTATGTGTGCCCTCTTGATATAGCCCAATCAAAGGGCTTTCCGATGTTCCCCGAACAGCCAACTTCGCCCTACATCTCCATTCCCACTAAATACCAAAGATTGATATATGAACATATGACAAAAGATGACCAGGAAGTAAACAAACTGTCATCAAGTAAACCATATGGAACTTCTTTAGAAGTAATATGAGGGATATACTATTGATAATATAATCATATGGAAAAAAAAAGGCAAGTACATTCTTAGAATAAAAGAAGAAACACCATTGGAATGAAAAAAAAAAGGTTGAAGCACCATTAGATTCATTAGAGAGCCTATTTTTTGGTCAATCGCCGCACGCACGGCAACATCTCGAGACCATGAATCGCATAGTACAGGAGCGATTCCTCCAAGCTCCACAAGCCAAAAGGCGAACAAAGTGGACCAATTATGCAAGTTCGACACAACTACCAAGCAAGGTTTTAAATTTCAGTTTCGTGTTGGTTTTCGATCCGAGCCTAAACCGAAATTTCGACCGAAATTGACAAATTTATAATTCTAGTTTCGAAGCTGAAACTAATCGAAATTTATAGTTCCAGTTCCAGTTCCGAAATTGACCAAAATTTGACCGAAATGGCTAGTCCCCATGGTTTCAACCCTCATTTTGTTTTGAAAATCATCGTTTCTGTATTATACCTTGTTTGTTCTCATACCCCTCACATCCTCTCTTTTCTTCCTCAAGTTTACATGGAATATGTTTATTCTAGATGCAGGAATGCATGACCCAATATCATCCCCCACTCACAATCGTTAATCCACACCGTAGCATAAAGGTAGAGGCAATACCAAACAATTTCAAGCAAAAAGAAAAGAATTTAAAAGTCACATTACCCAAGCAAGATATTCTTCAATAGAAGTTTGTTCTTGACCTTTCCCAATCCTAAGTTTATTTGCAATTGAGTAAACTCTACACCCCTAAAATGCTACCCTTCCACGCAGCTAAGATAGAATTGCAAACCATTGTATCTCACCAATCTTCCTATTTAAATATAAGGAAAATTACAAAACCTCCCCTGAACTACTATACACCTCATTTCAAATTGGTTCCTCAAGTTTTTTTATGTACAATTTGAACTCTGAACTATGCTCTGCCTGATTTAGCCCCTCTGTCAACTTTTATTTTTCAAATACCCTTGTCCTAGTAAGTATAAGTTAAATATTTCAAAAATTATTTGATTCTTAGCGGAAATTGATAAAAAGTTGACGGAGGGAGCTAAATGCAAGCGGAGCATAATTTAGGGTTTTTGTTCATAACAAAAGTTGAGGTACCAATATGAAATGAGCTATATAGTTTAGGGGAGGTTTTGTAATTTGTATGCTTCTCATCCTTTTTATACTCACAATTGACAACCATTTACCGAAAAAAATTGTTTTTTCTCACTCAAATCCTAATTCCTCCAGAAGTTCATTTTCCAAAGTTAAGACACTCTTCCCCAAATGTCCCCCACCTCACCTTAACCAGTCTCCTTCAAGCTACTCAAACTTGAGGCAACAACTTTGTAAATTGACATAGTCTAGTAAGCAATAAGAGAGGATGTTCTTAAAAAGGATAATCTGCCCTCTAGAATATAAGAGCTTATACTAAAAAAGTCATTTCTCCAAACTTTCTAACACCACGAACTAATCATGTTTCCTGTTCTTTCAATCAAATGAAACAAAGTAATGGCAGCTTTTGCAACTTAAACCCCCCAACTAGTTGGTTTGCTCCTCCAACGTCTCATTCTCTATTTTAAGCTCTAATCGAAGATCTTTTTACAAATTTGAACCTCACTTCACTCACCTATTCAAAGAAAATCATCCTAAATTACAACTAACAACCATTATTGGGTTGATCTCATGAGTTAATTATGACATCACAATTTGATAGTAACAGGTTTCATCCATGTGATACCTCAAGCCCCCCATAGAAAGTGCAACGTATTCATTCTTGTGTGTGTCTCATTAACAGCTAGACCCAACTTCACAAGCCAATAATGGTTTATTATAGCATTTGGTTGGCCATTATTGAGCCAACAAAAAAAAAGGAAAAAAAAAGAAAGAAAAATCCCACCATTTTATGATGCACAGGAATACATGCATGCATACATTTGTCATCATACAATGTTAGTAATGATACACTAAGAAAAAACACTTCGATCCTCATTAACAGCTCCAAATCTCCTTTTTAATCTATCTTCCAATACTCCCATGATAATTTGTACAACCATTTAGTAGACAAATGTGAATGAAGTATCGTAGGTTTGTAGAATTTTAATTCCTGAAAATCACAAGGATAAAAGCTACATTGGGATTCCTAAAAGAGTGAAATTGTGAGGATATTGGGATTAAAAGCTTCCCTCTAAGTTTGTTGCTTCCTTTGAAGACATACTACAATTTTGGCTTGTCTATGTTAGCTCTATCCATCTCCTATATTCTAAGTTTCCTTTCAAATCCACTATGTTTATCTCAGATAAAATACATGTAAGTATTCTACTACAGTTCTCGGATGAATACTTTTTGCCATAACTTATGTTCTTCCCTAGTAATATTAATCTCCTTGCAAATGAACTAGCATTATTGTCCCCTCCTTAATAAACAATCATATTCTTGAACTACTTCTTGCATAGTCAGGATCCCTAACCACAAACTTTCAGATATGAATAATTTGGGTCCTCCATCCTCATTACTTGACACAAAGAAGCTAGGATTATAGACCAAACAAATTAAAAAAGAAACTACAAGCTCTTTGAGGCAAATACCCGATGATCTTGGTCAACACTAAAACCATCTTATAGTTGGACCCAGTGAATTACTGCCTTACTGAGTTACTGGAGAGGATCTTGGTCATTCTCCTTCCCACAAGTAGTTTTAGTACCATGTTAAAGCCACCTCTCAGACGCCAAGCTACGTACCGGTTGATCCTCCGCATGCATAGCTCATTGTGACAGACCCTAGAGGAAGAGAAAGAGAGAGAGAGAGAGAGAGAGAGAGAGAGAGAGGGCTAGGGTTTGGGGAGAATAGAATGAATCTCCATTGGGCCAATAGGCCAAGTATAAATAGAGTCAATAGACAATACAAGGCAGTCTCTAAGGATGATATACGAGTATACACAATAAATACAATATCTTAACACCATCTCTCAAACTCAAGGTGGATCATGCACCAAAAGTTTATCAACTAGATACCGAAAGCGTGGCGTAGGATGTGACTTCGTAAAGAAGTCCGCTATCTGCCCTGCTGAAGAAACGAAGGAAAGTGAAATCGTAGCGACCTCATACTCCTGTCGAACGAAGTGATAATCAATCTCAATATGCTTCGTTCTCTCATGAAAAACCTGATTGCTAGCTATTGCTAGCTATCTGAATAGCGCTCCGGTTATCACAGTGAAGTGGAGTAGGCCCAGAGAACACAACACCAAGATCACTAAGAAGGCATCGAAGATGAACTATCTCCTTGGTTGTAGAGGCCATGGCCCTGTACTCAGCCTCAATGCTGGATAGAGACACCACTTTCTGCTTCTTGCTGCGCCAAGAATCAGCGAATTCTCAAGAAATATGCAGTAACCACTGGTGGAGCGGCGCATAGTCGGATCCCCAGCCCAATTTGTATCTGAGTAAGCTCGAAAATTAAGAGAGGAAGATGACGACAATAACAAAAAGCGAGTGATTGTCCCTCTGAGATAGCAAAGAATTCGAAGAAGTTTGAGCGTAGAGCTGCAACAAACTGGCTAACAATGCTGACAGCATGTGTAATGTCAGACCGAGTGATGCAAAATTAAACGAGCTGTCCCACAATCTACCTGTACCAAGTGGGATCTAAAAAAGGAACTCTATATATAGGACGTAGCTTCGAGTGAAGCTCAAGAAGGGTGTCCACTATGTGGGTATCTGAGATGGCAACACGGCTAAGGACGTTTGACATGTACTTCTGCTGAGAGAGCAGAATGTCATCTGCATTGTCTGCTATCTCAAGTTAGAAAAAGTAGCGAAGAGTACCAAAGTCCTTCATCTGAAACTGGCTCTTCAGGTGCTGCTGAAGACAAGCAATCACAACAAAGTTATCCCCGGTGATGACCCAAACCCTTGGATACATGTGGCCTCACAAAACCGGCTTGTAAGAGGAGGTCCAAGGCATATATATAAAAAGCCCATCACCAGCTCCCATTACCAATGTGGGACTAACCCGTGTGAGGCATGACCATCTCAACACTCCCCCTCACGTTGGACACGTATGGCAAGGGCATAATCAGGAGGAGCTCCCGGAGCGGGTCTGACTCTGATACCATGTGACAAATCCTAGAGGAGAGAAAGAGAAAGAGAGAGAGAGAGAGAGAGAGAGAGAGAGAGAGAGAGAGAGAGAGACGATTAAGGTTTGGGGAGAATAGAATAAATCGCCATTGGACCAATAGGCTAGGTATAAATAGACAATACAAGGCAGCCAAGGGCAATATACAAGCATACACAATAAATACAATATCTTAACACTCCTAAAATGATCTACAACATATTTAAATCCCTAGGCATGTCGTCAAAATTTTAGCCTGTGTAGACTCTTTCTAGTCTATAGAACCTTGGACGGTTGCTCCCTGGTTGCATGAGATCAAACTACTTAACAAATAGATAGGTCTCCTTGGCCTTCTAGATTTCTTGGCAAACCCTTATCTTGCCAAATTGGCTTGATCAGGTTTTTGGCATCAATATTTGAGGGTTGACATGGAGCGTTCTTAATTAGAGTTGGTGCTCCATAAACGAATGGGTCACAGTGATATATGACAAATGTGGCAGTTGCCTTAGCGGTAAGGCCTACTCCCATCGTGTAAGGGGTCAAGGTTTCTTTTATGTTTGCCACGCACACATCCATGTCACTAGAATTAGAAGCAAGGTTGTGAAATGCTGCAAGAAACAAAACTGGGAAAAGCTTCAATTGAGTAGTTACCTATAAATAAAATGGGAGATGGATGCATGATATGGGAAATGAGAACTTGAGGTTTTCTACTTTAGATGAAAAGTTGGTCGATTACTATTCTCAAGGTTAAGAGTTCCGTGAATCAATGGTCCCATGCAATTTACATATCAGCACTAAAAAAAAATTATGCCTCTGACTGATTGTAGATTTGCTGATACAATTTTCAATTCAGTTTCTTTTTCCTCCCTGTTCCCTCCAATGAATATTCCCAAATCCTTGAAGAATCTTCTAATTCTTCCAATGTGCCTCCAATATCCAATAAGTTCACCACATTCAAGAATTTTCCCAATAGGCCGGACTCCAAACATTTTTCCATGGCCGGACTCCAAACATTTTTCCCAATAACCCATTCGAGATCTCTCTAGCTTCATAAGAAGCAACAAAATTTCAGTCTCAAAACTCTGGCTAAGATTGACAAGTATGGAGAAGCATTCATGACCATCAGTAGACACGAAACTCAGATTTCCATGCATGGTCATACACATGAGAAAGGTAAGAAGGTAGGCAAACGCACCAATTTACCACTGTCGAAGGTGAAATCCGAGACGCCATGGTCCTTGAAGAACCTGTTTGCCTCTTGGAGCACGTGCGGACGGTCCAGATTCCACTCGTGGGAGCAACCTGAACATCTGCAAATTCCCCACAGAAAGGAAACATAAATGTAAGGAAATGTGGGGGAATCAAATGGAGTGGCTGAGCTCCCTACGATTGGAAGTGCTGGCACTGGAGGGAAACGGCGGCGGAGGCGGACGAGGAGGAGGAGAATGGCGTGGGGGTGGTGGTGGTTGAGGTGGAGGAGGAGGAGGAGGAGGAAGGCCCTTGGAGGAAGAGGTTAGGGATCTGCCGAGGAAGGGTGGGGGGCGCGGCGGGCGGTGGCGAGTGCATGAAGGCGATACGGGCAATGACTGGAGCAGGCGGGAGGAGTGACAGCGGCGACATGCAGAGGACGGTGGCGTTCCCTCAGCTCTGGTTGCTCGCCGGAGGCGGGAACGGAGTATGGTGGTGCTTATCGGCACTATTGTACTGGACAGCGTAGTACGAGCTAAACGGATAGTGTGCTACTTGGTCGGTCGAACCCTCAAACTGAAGCGGTCCAAGCCCGCTGGGTTGGTGTGGTAGTTATGGATTGGGCGGGGCTATATACAGCCCACGAAATCCCATAGGCAACCCTAATTTAAAATCGAAAAAAATATCAGATATGTCCCCAGTCAAAAGACCACCCCCTCTTTTGTCCGCTGCCCACCTTCGTCGCCTGCCTCCGTCGACGGCATCCCACCATCGACTTCTCCTTCCTCCTCCTTCCCTTCTTCTTCTTCCTCCTCCCTCCTTTGCTCTTCCTCCTCCCCTATGTCTTCCTCCTCTTACACTTTCCATTCTTCTTCTAATAGATGCATCCGTTATGGTTTGGCCAAGTGTCGTGAATTCAGGGGAGGAAGGAGGAAGAAGAAGAAGAAGAAGAAGAAGAAAGGAGGAAGAGGAAGAAGGAGACAACAATGGTGGGCTGCAGGCGGCGATGGAGGTCGGTAACGGCGTGTGGCTGCAAAAGAGGGGGTGGCCTTTAGACAGAGGCTAACTTTGGCAAAAGAGAGGGCTACCTTAAAACGGGACTGCCTATGATATTTTGTGGGATGTATATAACCCAACCCTTATGGATTTTATGGATGCATTGCCAACGGCCTAATAGAAAAATGCTTCTCCGTCATCCTGTTTTTCACCTAGATCAGGCCATCCTGAATCCTGATGAGACACCTAATCACAACAGTCCGTTGCACCTAGCCCCAACAGGTGAATCTCACTCAGCTCGACTGACATGGAAAGGGTAGGCTGTGATCAGGTGCCACATCAGGATGGCCCGATCCCAATGCAAAACTAGATGGCTAAACAACATTGGAATAATCAATGACAAGAATATGAATGTGTTGAGAGCAACTTTTTTCATCTCCAAGAAATCCGTAAATGAGAAAAATTAGAGAAAAAAAGGTGTGCAATGCTTAGAAAAAAATAAAGAGAAGGGAAGAAAGGGTAAGAGATATAACCATAACCATCACCCATCTATTTGAGGTCAACTTTATGAATCCTTTTTTCCATTTCTATTTAGGGCTATATCTGTTGTCAATGAAAGTTTTTTCATGTCTTTTCAAACAACTTTCATCAATGTTATTCTAGGTCTTCCCATCCTCCTTGAACTTTTCGTACTAATCTGGGAACCTTTCCTTATCGGGGTCGCCTCTACTTTACGATGTACATTGCCAAATCATCTTAATCTATTTTCCATTATCTTGTCCTCAATTGATGTCAGTCTAATATTTTCTCTAATACACTCATTCCTTACTTGATACCTCCTACCTTGATCTCTCTTTAATGACCAATACGATGAATCATATATAACATTGCTGGTCATATTATTGTCTTGTAAAATTTATCTTTGAGTCTTTATGGCATGCGTCGATCGCATAGCACTCATGAGGTCCCTCTCTACTTCATCCAACCTGCTATAATCCTATTGGACATATCATCATATATCTCTACATTTTTATGTATGACAGACCCAAGATACCAAAAATAATCACATTGTTGTACTTCTTGGTCATCAATTATGAAATGGATTTTATTATCATTATTATTTTTATTAAAATTGTACTTCATTTATTCCATTTTAGCTCGACTTATTTTTAAGCCCTTATCTTCTAAAGTTTTCCCCCACAACTCCTTTTAGTATTTAATTCCATCATTGTCTCATCAACTAACACTATATTATCAGTAAGTAACATACACCACGGTATTTCTTGAATATTAGCAGCAAGTTCATAAATGATAAGAATAAAAAGATATGGGCTTAAGACTGACCCTTGGTGGAGTCCCACGGTTACTGAAAATTCATTTGTGTCATCACAGCTACTTCTGACACTAGTAATTGCTCCCTCATACATGTCCTTGTATGCGCAGAAAAAGATGCGGGTCATCTTTATTGCACAAAACAAGATTACAAGAGTGGCCGGGACCCGGGTGGCTTGGGTGTGGCGAGTCCGGGTTGCGGCAAGTGTTGATCAGGGGATTGTGGGAGAGATCTTCTGGAGGATCCCTTTGATCCGCGTCTCCACGTGGTGTTCGTGCGAGAGCTCTGAAGGAGTTGCCCAGGACAGGGGTTTTTACAAGGTGAGGGCTTTTGAGAGGCTAAGGAATGTCCGCCGTTTCTTTGGTCCCTTCCGTGCTTCGCGCTTCCTCGGCTAGGGGGTCTTCAGCTTCGTTCATCGGTCCTCGTGTTTTCCTTGCTCCTTGCTTGACCTCGGCGTCCTTGATCGTCGGTTCGCGACGTCGATCGTGCTTTTGGCGTCGGCTTTGGCTTTGGCTTTTTGGCTTTGGCTTGGCTCCGGCGTGGCTCTGGCTTTTGCTTTGCTTCGGAGCTTGCGCTTGGACATAGACGGGGGAGACTTGCGATGCTTTCGTTCTTCCGGACTTCGCATCGTATCGGCTAGAATGTGCGGTGCTTTTGCTCGAGACCGGCGTAGTCGCTTGGCTTTGGCACTTGCGTTGCTTTGGCACGGGCTTTACCGGGATTTTTGCTTTGGCTTCTTGCGTGGGCTTTAGCTTCAGCGTCAACTCGGTCTTCTTCTCAAACGACGTAGGCTACTTCTTTGGTGCTTTGACGGTTTGGGTGTCGGCTGGACTTCTCTTCTTCTTCGGGCTTCCTTGGCATGATCGGAGTCGAAGAATGCTTTCGAAGATAGTGGGGGTAGCACCGATCTCCGTGCGATGGTTGTGGCGTCGGCTTTTGCTGATGAAGACGGCGGGGGTAGCGACGGTCTCCGTGCGACGGTTGTAGCGTCGGCTTTTATTGATGAAGACGGCGGGGGTAGCGACGCTTCAGGTAGTCTGTTCCAGGCCTTCTTCTTCGTGGATGGTGCAGACGTTTGTCGAAGGCGACGAGGTGATGACGTTTCGTTCCTCTTCTTTGGGCTTTGGAGCTTGATCGGAGTCGAGGATTTGTTGGAGCCGACGGGGTAGTGCCGCTCCGAGCTTCTTCTCCAGCCTTTGCTTCTGGCGTCTTCAGAGTCGAAGGGTCTTCTTCTCCGAGCTTTCTTCTTCGTGCACGGAGTCAAAGTCTTGATCTTCTTGTGCAAGGGTCTTCACGTTGATGAGGGCTTTCAATGGACTAAGCCGATCCCGACGGGACAGGCTTGCCCGTGCCTCGTGAAGCCTTGAGTCGATGAAGAAGCGTCTCCTTCTCTGCAGAGCTTCCGCACTTCGTCTTGCGATTTCTTCAACCTTTTGAGCCTTCCCCCACCCCCTCTATTTATAGGCAAAGGGGAGGGGAGAGAGATATGAGAAGTTTTAATTTTAAACCCCTTTAATATCTCCCTCATAATTACCCAGGATTTATTCATCCATTGATGAGGGGAATAACATTTATTTGCTTTCCTTTCCTGGCGGGGCAATTATGGCTGGATTTTGCACACGAAATCGATGGCGACCCGGCTCTTCTTCTTGTCCGTCGGATCGAGGGATCGGCGCAGATCCGCGCATGAGCAGACGTCATACACAACCTCCCCCCGCACATGGCGGTAGTTCTTTCCTTTTCTTTCTTCTCTTTCCTTTTCTTTTCTTTCCTTTTTTCTTTTCTTTCCTTTCTTTTCTTTCCTTTCTTTTCTTTTTCCTTGCAAGGCCGGTCGGCCCCATGGGGTTCGGGTCCTAGTAAGGGCTGGCCCCCATGGGGTTCGCTCCTCCCTTGTTGGGCGCGAATCGGGTCCGGGTCTGCACTGGTGCGTGCAAGTAGGGTCCGGGTCGGAGCGCGCGTCGGGTTTGCATCCGCGTTGGCGCACATATGTCGGGTCCGGGTTTAGACAAAATTCGTGTGTCTACAAATGCCCCCTCAAGGACGAGTGTGTCGATGAGAACGTGTAGGGTTTGGACACATAAGAATCGTAGAGCACTTGTCCTTGATTCCTTTTGTGGGCGGGGTCGGGGGTCTATTTTAAGGACCCCTACCCCCTTCATCCGCCATTCTGCTTCTTTGCGAAGGTTCCGCCGGCTTCTAGAGACCGTCGTCGGAAGAGAGCTGCCTGGGGTTGCACGCGACTTGCTCCGTCTTCCCGGTGTCGCCTCTTTCGTCGGCGGCGGCAACGATGGCGCGCGATCTGAAGGTTGTTGCGAAGACGGGCTCGAAGCGGCGTTGCGATGGGGACCGAGGCGAGGACGGAGGAGCGCGGCTGAGGTGCGAGTGCCTTCGCCGCCTTCTTCTTCCTCTTTATTCTTCTTCTTCTTCTTTTCTTTTCCCCCTTTTTTTTCTTTCTCTTTTATTTTCCTTTTTCCTTTTTCTTTTTTTTCTTTTCTTTTTCTTCTTCTTCTCTGCTTCGGCTCCGGGCCGTGGGAGCAGCGGCGGCAGCAGTGGGGGCTGGCACGAGGCGGCGGCGCGGTGGCGAGCGGTGCGTGCGGAGGTCGCGGCGGTCGGGTGCGGGCGCGGGGTGCGCGGTGGCCGGGTGCGGGCATGGAGGTCATGGCGGCCGGGTGCGGGCGCGGGGATCGCGGCGGCCGGGTCGAGCTCGGCCGCGACCGGATCGGAGAGGGGGGGCGGCGGTGTCCCCACGTTGGGCGCCCCTCCCTTTTTCGGTCACGCAGGAGAAGATGGAGGGGGGCTGCGGGTCCCCCCCTCCCCTTGCTGTTCGGTTTCCATTGGGGGAGAGGGGGCTGCAGGCCCCCTCCCCGTTTGCTCGTTTTTTTTTTTTTTTTTGCACTTTCTCTTTCTTTCCTTTTTCTTTCGGTCCGCGAAGGTATCAGTGGCAGCGGCGTCGGCTCGTGGCACACGGGCTGCGATGCGGATGCGGGCGTGGGTTCACTAGCAAGTGACACAGTGCCGTGCGGCGTGAAGGCGTCGTTGCTCGGGTGGTCCTCCAGGGGGGCTGTGGGTCCCTCGTTTTTTTTTTTTGCGCACACTTGTTTTGACTTGCTTCCTTTCATGGTTCTCCAGAATTCGAGTCTTTGAGGGCTTGACTTCACCGGGGTGGATAGCTGAGGACCTCTCCGATGGGAGGAGGTGCCTTCGCTTCCCCCTTACTCGAGTGCACCGTTAACGCAACTCGAGGCGGGAAGACCTTCTGTCGTTGCTCCGTGTTTTTATCCACGAGCGCATCACGGAAGATGGAGTTGCGGATGCGACTTGTGGGATGCTGAAGTTGAGCGAGAAGATATATACTGACTAAGGGATCTCCATGAAGCTCCTCCGTCCGAGTTTGAGTACTCCTTTCCATCATTGTGATGAAGATTTCGTGCCCACTCCGGTTGTTGCCTCGAAGATATGCTCCCGATTGTCCCGATGGGGTACCAATTCTTGGCCTTGGGGAGACGTCCAATACCTTTGCGGTTTTCGTGAATGGATGGGCGAGTTCTACGAGGTCTTTGGCGCAGAACCCGAGATGAATTTATTGGCCAAGTTCCTGGCGCCGGCTCGTCGAGAATACAGCCGTCCTAAGGGGATGTATCGCGCACTTTGTGAACTTTGGTGTCCGGCCACCAACACTTTCCTTACTGGAGCGGGGGAGATAGGAATCTCACTTCGCGATGTTCACATCGTTTTCGGGTGCCCTGAAGTGCGAAATTACTACCAAAAGGAGGTGCCAGCTTTGAAGGATCTGTTGGACAGCAGTTTTGCTCCGAGTTCCTGCCTTCTTCTATTCAAGGCATATGCTATCATCACGGTGCGGGATCAGTCAGATCGAGTGCGTCCTTCCTCTTGGGTTGATTTTTGGTTCAGAGGTGAGTATAGGTCCCCGGCACCTTCGGCTCACCCGATGTGGAAGATCGCTCAAATGAAAAGGCCTCCGCTTCGTTCTTTTGTGAGGCCCATTGAGTCCTTGGCTCGAGAGAGGCACTCAATAGAAGGAAAGCAATGTCCCTGGGAAATCCTCGGCCTGAGGCGTGACAGCAAGGAGTGGTGGGCGGTTTACCGAGCCGCCGGGCTGGTTATCTTTCTTTACCGGTTCGTGCTTCCCTGTGCTGGCGAGGTCATCCGTCCGGGAACCTTTCTTGCATCTTCCAGGATGGCGAGGGGGGAGCTTTTCAATCTGGCCCCGGCCATCTTATGTGCCCTATACCGGGGTCTCAGCGGGACCTACTGGGACTTGTTCAGCTCGGATAATGCCAAGGAGGAGCTTGGCCGGTCTGCTGTGTTCGGACCTCTGCATTACTTGTACGGCTGGATAGCTTTACATTTTCCAAAGGGGATCTTTGCCAGACGCGGGCATCCGGCCGACCTGCCGTTTCTGCCCGGGATAGGAGGGATCTTAAATGCTTTTATTAGTTGGGAGCGTCTGAGGGAGTGTGCTCGCACTCTTTTGAGGAGGATGGGAAGCACCGACTTTGAATTTCTGTCAGAGCATTCGGTGCTGCCTTTGGAGAGGTCGACTGTCTACGACAACGAGGAGCTCCCGGACAGCCTGTATTGGAACATGGTCAGTTGCCACCCTGGCTACTTGGTTTGGCGCAAGGGGGATGTGGTGGAGGTGGAGCAGTACTCCCCTCACCGCTTTGCTCGTCAGCAATGATTTCGACAGGAAGTTCCTGGTATGCCTCAGCAGTTGCAGGGGCGTATTAGTCCGCAGGAGGGTTATCGTCTCTGGGCTTCTCTTTACGCCCCGACTGACTGGCGGCAGCTTCTTTCCTGGGACCAAGTTCGGGTTTCGGGACGCTGCCACTCCGGAGTACTGCAAGTGGATTGAAGGGCGAGTTTCCCCTTTGCTTGCAAGTCTCCCGGTTGACGTCCTGGCGAGCAGTGAATTCAAAAACTTTCGTTTTGATCCCACCGCGGGAGTGGAGGATCGTCGTCTTCAATTGGGGCTTCAGAGGGCCTAGAAGAGTTGCAGTCATCTTTCCAGTGCTAACTGTGTCCCTTCTTCAGCTCCGGTGTTAGGAACCGACCTCGTTAGTGCCCCTGGGCCATCTTTTCCTCCGAAGGCTGCTGTTGAGGGTGCCCCGCCCAAAAGACGAAAAGTGTGCATTCCGTGCGGGATGACTTCGAGGGTCCCTTATCCGGTGGAGGATATCGAGGAGCCCAGACTTCTAAAAGATGAAGTGATCCCTCTGTCTAGGGCTGCTTCGTCCGACTTCGCAGGTATGGAGTTCTCTTTATTTCACTTCCTTTCTATGCCCGGGAAGTTCCATCATGCTGAGCAATGTATTTTCTTTTGGACAGATTCCATTATAGTGATAGAGCGCGGGGCGAATTCTCCAAAGGCATCTCTTGGGCACTCGTCTACCGGGGTCGCGCAGGAAGTGCCTGGGGCATGTGGGATAGATATCCCTCCGGATGATCTGGATCTCCTCGGGCTTTGCGGGGAGAACTTCCCTAGTGGCGATATTGATCTGGACGGCATCGATGTTGATGCTTTGTCTTTCTATGAGGAGGCTGAAGTTTCGAGCGTCGACAAGCGGTATTCCCCGATTGCTGTACCCTCGTGCCCGTTGGAGGAGACGGTTGTTGTAGCCATAGCGGTGGTTTCTCCAGTTCTGCCGCCCTCGTTGGCGCAGGCGGTTCCTGTCACGGCTGCAGCGGGAGGGAAGGTCTTGCCCACCTACTCCGAGGCACCTCGGCCGAGCTTAAGGCCGAGGAGCAGAGTTTCAGAGTTCCTTCTTACGAGCTGCCGGCAGTATATCAAGTCAACATTGGAGCCTTTCCAAGATGCTGGCTTTGGCGCCCTCCAGGACTGGTGGTCGACGGACGGTGCAGAGTTTTGTGCGAGCTTGGAGGAGTTCAAAGTCGACAGCTCTTCTTTCGTCGCTCAGATGAACCTGCTTGTGACCGATAGCGAGGCTTATCGCTCCCGGCGAGCTTTACTAGAGGGGAGCTCCCCTTCTGAGTTAGAGGTCGTTGAGGTGAGTTTGTGTCAGTCCGAGCACCAACTTGCGGAGGCCGCTTCCAGCCTGTCGAAGGCTCAAAGGAAGATAGAATCGGTGCGCACCTTGCTTCGGAAGGCAGAGTCTCTTCTAGAGCAAGCTGAGGCCGCGGAGAGCGCTTTGAAGGCGAGTTATCTGAAACAGCAGTCAGACTTGGCGACCCGTCGTGAGCTTCTGGCCACTCGTCCCGTGGAACTTCAGCGAGTGGAGGCGACTAGAGAGGAGTTACTGTGCCGTCTTCGAGCTCTGGATGCCTTCTTTTAGTTGCTCCTTGACTGGTTGTTTTGCTTTGTAGCTTTCTTTTTGGAACATATGCCATGTATCGCCTTTTCTTCATTATCTAATAATATTACCTCGTTTTGCCATATCTTTTGTATGGACCATTGTTGACTTTTTCTTTTGGGCGGACTAAACCTGAAGTAACTTCTCAGGCTGCCTACGTACCCCTCTAAGGGGGATCAAGTCGCACGTAGTTCATTTTTTTTTCCTGCGCAAGGGGTGTGGCCTTGCTTTAGGCATAGTACCTTTTAAGGTACTTGCCGTTGATAGAGCCGAGTGTCAGCCCTTCTGGCGTGGTTAGGAGATAGGCGCCGTTGGAGTAGACTTCCTTGACGGAGTGCGGGCCATCCCATTTGGCATCGAATTTCTTCCCTCCTCGATGCGAGAGGATGATGGGGCGTTTGACTGCCAGCACCAGTTCCCCTATCTGGAATGATCGAGGACGGATCTTCTTGTTGAAGGCACGAGACAGCCTGGCCTGATAACACTCTAGACGTTGTTGAGCTTCGAGGCGTCTTTCATCCAATACTTCCAATTCTGCTAGGCGGAGCTGGGCGTTATCGCTGGTGAGGCCGTCCTGGATCGCTATCCTGAGCGACGGGATCTGGAGCTCGAGCGGAAGAACGGCTTCTACACCATAGACGAGGGAGTACGGTGTTGCTTGCGTCGACGTACGGAAGGACGTCCGGTAAGCCCATAGTGCTTCGCCCATGCGTTCGTGCCAATCTTTTTTTGTCTTCGAGACAGTTTTCTCCAGCAGCTTGCAAAGAGTCTTTTTGAAGGCTTCTGCCAGACCGTTGGCTGGAGCGTTGTACATCGTCGAACAATTCTGCTTAATGTTGTACAATGCGCAGAACTGGCTGACGGCAGCATTCTTGAACTGCTTCCCGTTGTCTGTTACGATGTAGCGGGGGACTCCATAGCGGAAGATGATGTCATTCTGGACAAAGCTGATGACAGAGTGCTTTGTAACTTCCCGCAGAGGTGTTGCTTCAGCCCACTTGGAGAAGTAGTCCGTTGCTGCCAGAATGTAAAGATGTTGCTTGGATGACTTGGGCAGGGGGCCAACAATATCGAGTCCCCATCCGTCGAAGGGCCATGATGCGATTGTCGTGTGCAGAGGTTCCGGAGGTTGACGGATGTAGTCCCCGTGCAGCTGGCAAACGTGACATCTTTTTGCGTACTCCAAGCTGTCCTTGATCATGGTGGGCCAGTAATATCCCATCCTCCTAACTCGAAAGTGGAGCTTCGGGCCAGACTGGTGTGAGCCGCAGATTCCAGCGTATACTTCTTCCAGTGCTGCTTCTGCCTCTTCCTTTGCGAGGCATCTTAGGAGCGTGCCATCGTAGCTTCGGCGGTATAACTCGTTGTTGAAGTGGTAGAACTTCAGTGATCGTCGCCGGACATCGACTCTGCGCTTCGGATCTTCGGAGAGTTTATCATGGACGAGGTAATCCACTAATGGTTGCCTCCAGTCTTGCTCTTCAATTTCGAGGACGTGCACCGCGTTGGTTTGAACTGGAATTTCGACCGGACCTTCTTCTTCGGTGATCACGAATCTTCTGCAGATAGGGACAACGAGCTGACGTTCTTCTGAAAACGGGAGTGTAGCCGCCAGATTTGCGAGTGCGTCAGCTTGCTGGTTGAGGTTCCTAGAGACGTGCTGAATGGAAGCAGCCTTGAGTTTGCCAAGGAGTTCCACAGCTCGCGCATGCAACGGCACCAGGTCTTCTTTGTTGACTTCGTATGCCCCCAAGACTTGCTAGATAACGAGTTGAGAGTCACCAAAAATCTCTAGTCCTTGAAGCTTCATTTCGTCGGCCAGCTCGAGACCGATGAGCAGAGCTTGATATTCTGCCATATTGTAGGAACATGATTCCGACAGTAGGAATAAGAAGGGGAGTATTTCGTTGTCCGGAGTGACGAAGATGACTCCGGCTCCCGCTATGTCTTGCCTTGCTGCGTCGTCAAAGAACATTTTTCAGGATGGGGTGATGTCGATGGAGAACACTTCTTCGTCTGGGAGATCTTCTGATAACTCCCATTCTACCGGGAGAGGATATTCTGCGAGGAAGTTCGCGAGGGCTTGCCCTTTAACCGCTTTCTGCGGTACGAAGGTGATGTCAAATTCGAGGAGGAGCAGCGCCCACTTTGCCAGACGCCCGGAGAGCACTGGTCTTGACATGATGTACTTGAGGGGGTCGGCCTTCGAGACAAGTCTGACAGTATGAACCAGCATATAATGCCGCAGCTTTTTTGTGGCGAAGATGAGTGCTAAGCAGACCTTCTCGATCGGAGAGTAATTTAGCTCTGCGCCGACGAGAGTGCGACTCAAGTAGTAGTAAGCTGTCTCCTTGCCAAGTTCATCGTTCTGAGCCAGAAGTGCCCCCAAGGATTGCTCCTGGGCACTAATATAGAGGATTAGCGGCCTTCCTTGAACTGGTGCGGATAGGACTGGCGGCTTCAGTAGATAGGCTTTGACGTTTTGGAGTGCTTCCTGGCAAGCCTTATCCCATTTGAACGGCGCTCCTTTCTTCATGAGGCGACTAAACGGGTGGCACTTTCCAGCTAGGTTGGCGATGAATCTTCGGATGTACGCCAAGTGCCCTTGGAGCCCTCTGAGGTCTCGCACTGTCTTTGGTGCGGGCATATTGACGATAGCATCAATTTTGGATTGATCTATCTCAATGCCTCGGTGTCGTACGACAAAGCCGAGGAACTTGCCGGAGGAGACCCCGAATGCGCATTTGAGTGGATTCATGCGGAGCTGGTACCTTCGAAGTCGTTTGAAGATTAGCTCAAGGTCTTGCAGATGCGCCGATTTCTTCTTAGATTTCACGACAAGGTCGTCGACATAACACTCCATATTTTGATGAAGAATGTCGTCGAAGATTTTCTGCATAGCTCGCTGGTAGGTGGCTCCTGCGTTCTTCAAGCCGAACGACATTACTTTGTAGCAGTAGATTCCTTTCGGTGTGCGAAATGCCGTGAGCTCTTCGTCCTTGGGTGCCATCCGAATCTGGTTGTAGCCTGAGGATCCGTCCATGAATGTTAGCACCTCGTGGCCTGTCGTGGCGTCCACCATTAGCTCTGTGATTGGCAAGGGGAAGTCATCCTTTGGACATACGTTGTTCAAATCACTGAAGTCCACGTACACCCGGATTTGGCCATTCTTCTTTTTGACTGGGACGATGCTAGAGATCCATGTCGGGTACTTGACCTCTCGAATGAAGCCGGCTTCGATCAACTTGTTAACTTCGCCTTCTATTTGGGGTACCAGTTCTGATCGATAGCGTCTTTGTCCTTACTTGATAGCGCTGGCTCCGTGTTTGACGCTGAGCTGGTGCACTGCGATTTTGGGATCGAGGCCCGGCATCTCTTTGTAGGACCATGCGAAGATGTCTCTATATTCTTTAAGTAGTTTGATGTATGCAGCTTCTTCTTCAGAAGTCAAGCGTGAGCTGACGAATGTAGGCCGAGGCTCCGTCTCTGTGCCCAAGTTGATTTCCTTCAAGTCATCAACGGTGGACTGCCCCCCTTCTTCGAGGACTGGCGGGGCATCTGGCAACTTGTCGTCCGAAGTAGAAGTATCACCGTTGTCGGGATCCGTGATGGAGATATGATTGACGGTAGCCATGGGTGGGTAATGAAACGAGGTCCTCAATTGGCATTCCCAGACGATCGAACACTGACTTCTTCTTTGGTTGCTTATCTGGCCCGAGCCTTTCGAACACAGACGTGCGTTTTCGATTCGATCGGTTTCTGCCACCTCTGATTTGCTTCTGGTGCAAGGCTTGGCATCGAGCCCGTTGCCGTTTTCTTTTGCTGTCGGGATGGCTTGCGTAGGCAGAGCATGCATCGGAGATTGTCGATCCTTCAGCTGCTTCGTCTAGTATCTTCGCCCCGAGGTAGTTAGAGGTGAAGGTCTTCTTTGCTGTGGTTCTGATGACCAACGGAGCTTGACTGGAGCCGATGCCTCGACGGTTCGGGAGAATTTGTTCACCGTTTTGAAACAGCCGAGCTTGAGTTCTCATCATCCCATGTGGAGACGTTGCTGCTGGGGGAAGTGTGCCCATGGCGCTTTCTCTATCGTAGCCGGCTTTGAACAACAACTTAGCAGCATTTTGCCCCCAACTTCCTTTCGGCTTGAATCCAAGCTGATTGGGGTCGGCTGATTCGACAGGTCTGCTCGGGTTCGGAGTTTGCGTCAGGCTAGGTAATGGCAACGCCATTTCTTACAGAGTGACGACGTTGGCCTGCGATAACGACGGGGCCAGATTTCTTGCCGGAGTAGAAGGCGATCGCTCAGCTTTACAGAGCCATTGGGGTGCGAGATGTAGGACTGGCGTCGCTTGGACGGGCAACGGGGTATGTTGCATTGCTCTTGACTCGGAACTGATGCACATCCTTTGCCTTGATCTTGGCGCTTCTTGGACCTGGAGTTTCGCCTTGTCAGAAGGTCGCACTGGATTTGCGGGAAGTGGAGTCTTATCCTGCTTCACTTCTTCAATCTTCTGGGCTCGAGGGGCTTTAGCTGGAAGAACTTTCGCGACTAGGTCCTTCGCTTGGTAGAACTTAGCGTTGGCCAAATGTGCCTCGGCCTCATTGAATGACTTGTCATCCGCAACTATGCACCTCTCCATGCCTTCTTCGTAGTACTTGAGGCACTGGTGCCAGGTGGACACTACGACGCCATTCTCGTGTAGCCATGGCCTTCCTAACAGGAGGCGATATGACGTCTGGCAATCGATGATGTGGAAGAGGACCGTTGTATCTAGCGGGCCGATTGAAAGCTTCAGACGGATGATTCCGATAGTGGACTGTCCGCCCTGGTTGAACCCTTGAATGACCAATTGGCTGGGCGAGAGCTGGTCGTTGGTGATGCCGAGTTGCCGCATCGTCTGGATAGGCATGATGTTGACGGCGGAGCCACAGTCTAGCAAAATTTGGTTTACCGGCTTCTCTTTGATGTATCCCGAGACGTAGACAGACCGGTTGTGCAGTCGCGTTCCGAGTTGCAAGTCCTCGTCTGAAAAGGTTATCGTTGCATCGCACGAGGCCACAGTTTTGCCCTTCTTGTCATCCTTCCTTTTTCTCTTGTTGCTATCTGGGTCGGCCAAGGCCGCAGCCATTGCCATGTGAGCTTTCTTCGGAAGATGCAAAGCTTCTACGAGCGGCAAGTGCAGGATTGCTTCGTCATGACAGGCAGTGTCCCCTTTGTCGGAATCGTCTCCCTCGTCAGTGGAGTCGCCCTCTTCAGATGTCTCGACTTCGCCTTTTCCTTCTAACGCCTTATGGACTTCGACCATGCAACAAGACACCCTGATTTGTTGATCAACTGGGAGGAAGCGATCAGGGAAAAATTCTTGCAAGGTTGTTGGTTCTGGAAGGTTCTGCTGGAGGAGATCGTCTTGGCTTGCTGGTGGCACTTTGAACGCCTTCCTCCCTGGAGTCTTGCTTTTCTTCTTGTAGGTTTGGCGTTCTGGAAATCTCCTCATCACATGGTCTTGCTTCTGTTGCCTTTCTTGTCGTGGCTTTCGCCGCCGTGGTAACATGACCCATGCCTCTTCGTCGGTGGATTCCCCTCCGCTAAGATGATGATCGGCAGCAGCAACTGATTCCCTTGAAGGCACTTGTTCTTCCGGGGGCTCTACTGGCTCATCTTCTGATCCCCAGCTGGTGGGCTTGATTTCTTCGAACGAGACTGAGGGAGGCTTTGGGTAGAGGACATAATAGTCAAAATTCCCCGAAGGCTGGCCCAGCAGACAGACTTCTGGATCTCCTTGCTCGTATCTTTTCCGGAGAGCGCATTGGGACGTAACTCAACTGGAAGGGACTTGCTCTTCCTGAAGCTCCACTGGCTCATCTTCTGATCCCCAGCCGGTAGGCTTGATTTCTTCAATCGAAACGGACGGAGGCCTCGAGTAGAGGACGTAATAATCGAACTTCCTCGAAGGCTGGCCCAGCAGACCCACTTCTGGATCTCCTCGCTCGTATCTCCTTTGGAGCGCTCATTGGGATGTAGCATTGCTTGAAAGAGGTGCTAGCGTGAGCGATGGTTGCCCGCGGGGCAGCGACGTTTCTTCCTCGGTGAGCGCAGGAGTACGTTGACGTCGCTTCGAGACTCTCGGCTGGGAAATTGACTTAGCGGTTGGCCTTTGACGGTTGATGCGCAATTTGGGCGTGCTTCATCGTGCAGCAACGAGTACTTGCGAGAAGGAACCGAAGGTGATGGACATCATATTGGCCGTAGCGACCTCTCCAGAGTCAATCTCTATCTTTCCTTGCTTTACGAGCGCCATTATTCTTTCCTTGAAGACAAAGCATCTTTCGATGGGATGACTTACCACCTGATGGTATTTGCAGAAGAGAGGGTCGTCGATGCGATGCATCTGTTCGGGCCTCTTCGAAGGAGGAAGCTCTATCATCTTTTCTTGCAGTAGTTGGTCGAACATGGAAGAGACTTCCGAGTCTGGAAAGGGGTACTCCTTGGCTTCGAGCTCCTCGAGAGTCATCTTTTGTCTTGGCGGCGGAGGCGGCAGTATGGCGACTCCCTTCTTCTGATCCGGCTTGCCACAGATCTTGAGCGGCTTGGAGGTTGAAGCGACGTCAGCGACATTAGCTTGTTTCAGTTTCGGTGCTTGCGGCTTGTCCTTCTTCTCCACCTTCAAGAAGTCCTTGTTCTTCGAGTCCCTGCGGCTTGCTAAACTGAGTTCCATGTCGTGAGCCCGAGTTGCGAGTTCTTCGAAAGACCGATGTTTGATACCCTTGAGGATGTAGAGCAGGCCCCAGTGCATGCCTTGGGTGCATATCTCGATGGCCGAGTCTTCAGACAAGCGATCTCGTGAATTTAGCGCGAGGTTCCTCCATCTATCGATGTAGTCGATCACTGGCTCATCTTTTCTTTGCTTGACGGCGGTGAGTTCAGTCATGCTGACGGTGCGTCTGGTGCTGTAGAAGCGATTGAGGAACTCCCTCTCCATCTGATCCCAGCTGTCGATGGTCCCTAGAGGAAGATCAACGTACCAGTCGAAAGCATTACCTTTGAGGGTGTGAACGAACTGTTTCACCATCTCGTCGCCATATGTGCCGGCGTTGTTGCAAGTTTCGATGAAGTGAGCAACATGTTGTCTTGGATTTTCCTTTCCGTCGAAGTGCTGGAACTTTGGTGGCTGGAATCCGACTGGGAAGCGTAGCTGCTGGATCCTCGCGGTATAGGGCTTCGAGTATGCTGCCGTGATCGGAGGAAGGCCACTGCCGTGGGAGTGCATCATGTCGGCTACCAACGCTTGGACTTGTTGAGCATTCATCGTTGCCGTTGCCAGAAGTTGTGTGACCACCGAGGCTGGCACTGGAGAGACGACTTCCATTGAGACGGGAGCCGAGGAGAGTGCCGGAGTAACTGTTTGAACCGTCGGAACAACCTCTGCAGGAGCGGGAGTTGAAGACGGAGCTGGAGCGGCTACTGGAGAAGCAACGGGTTGACCGACTGCTGCAGGGTCCTTTGCGCTTAGCTTTTGGAGCAAAGTATTGATGTGACGATCCTTCTCCTCCATCAGCCGAGTAATCTGCGCCATGTGCTCGTTCATCTGCATGACTTGGAGCTGAAGAGCGAACGGAGGATGGTGACGGAGGACGTCCCGATGTTGCATGCTAGCATCCTCGCCGTCGTCGTCGGAGACGTAGTTGTGCCGACTTGCTTTTGGTTGATGATTGATGTTTGCCCCCTGCAGAGAAGGTGCAACTTCCGCTGGAGAACTCGAACGGCCTCGGGGTTGGGGCTGGTCCTCCCCAAACTTCTGGACATGGACTCCAGGATTGAGGCGCGTTTCTTCATGCACCAGGGCCTCGTCGGTGCTTTGACGAGCATCTTCGGTAATAGTTTCTGGCATGAAGACATCCGCAAGAGTTCGAGTACACCGAGTGTAGATGCGTACCATCGGGGGAGCATCACCCTCCGGGTTTGCTGGATCACCATGTCGGAGTAGAGGAGACTCGGCGATGGGCGAAAGGCTTGGGGCAAACGCATCGTTGCTTGTCCCGGCCATTGCGAACTTGGAGCAACTAGCTTCTTCAGCCGTACGGATGAAAGGAGAGAAGGTCCCACCGGGCGTGCCAGAAATCTGTATGCGCAGAAAAGGTATGGGTTGTCTTTATTGCACAAAACGAGATTACAAGTGTGGCCGGGACCCGGGTGGCTTGGGTGTAGCGAGTCCGGGTTGCGGCGAGTGTTGATCAGGGGATTATGGGAGAGATCTTCTGGAGGATCCCTTTGATCTGCGTCTCCATGTGGTGTTCGTGCGAGAGCTCTGAAGGAGTTTCCCAGGACAGGGGTTTTTACAAGGTGAGGGCTTTAGAGAGGCTAAGGAATGTCCGCCGTTTCTTTGGTCCCTTCCGTGCTTCGTGCTTCCTCGGCTAGGGGGTCTTCAGCTTTGTTCCTCGATCCTCGTGTCTTCCTCGCTCCTTGCTTGACCTCGGTGTCCTTGATCGTCTGTTCGCGACGTCGATCGTGCTTTTGGCGTCGGCTTTGCCTTTGGCTTGGCTCTGGCATGGCTTTAGCTTTTGCTTTGCTTCGGCGCTTGCGCTTGGACGTAGACGGGGGAGACTTGCGATGCTTTCGTTCTTTCGAACTTCGCGTCGTATTGGCTAGAACGTGCGGTGCTTTTGCTCGAGACCGGCATAGTCGCTTAGCTTTGGCACTTGCGTTGCTTTGGCGCGGGCTTTACCGAGGTTTTTGCTTTGGCTTCTTGCGTGGGCTTTAGCTTCAGCGTCAACTCGGTCTTCTTCTCGAACGACGTAGGCTACTTCTTTGGTGCTTCGATGGTTTGGGTGTCGGCTGGACTTCTCTTCTTCTCCGGGCTTCCTTGGCGTGATCGGAGTCGAAGAATGCTTTCGAAGATAGTGGGGGTAGCACCGATCTCCGTGCGACGGTTGTGGCGTCGGCTTTTGCTGATGAAGACGGCGGGGGTAGCGACGGTCTCTATACGACGGTTATAGTGTCGGCTTTTGTTGATGAAGACGGCGGGGGTAGCGACGCTTCAGGTAGTCTGTTTCAGGCCTTCTTCTTCGTGGATGGTGCAGACGTTTGTTGAAGGCGACGGGGTGATGACGCTTCGTTCCTCTTCTTCGGGCTTTGGAGCTTGATCGGAGTCGAGGATTTGTTGGAGCCGACGGGGTAGTGCCGCTCCGAGCTTCTTCTCCGGCCTTTGCTTCTGGCGTCTTCGGAGTCGAAGGGTCTTCTTCTCTGAGCTTTCTTCTTCGTGCACGGAGTCGAAGTCTTGATCTTCTTGTGCAAGGGTCTTTACGTTGATGAGGGCTTTCAATGGACTAAGCCGATCCCGACGGGATAGGCTTGCCCGTGCCTCGTGAAGCCTTGGGTCGATGAAGAAGCGTCTCCTTCTCTGCAGAGCTTCCGCACTTCGTCTTGCGATTTCTTCGACCCTTTGAGCCTTCCCCCACCCCCTCTATTTATAGGCAAAGGGGAGGGGAGAGAGATATGGGAAGTTTTAATTTTAAACCCCTTTAATATCTCCCTCATAATTACCCGGGATTTATTCATCCATTGATGAGGGGAATAACATTTATTTGCTTTCCTTTCCTGGCGGGGCAATTATGGCTGGATTTTGCACACGAAATCGATGGCGACCCAGCTCTTCTTCTTGTCCGTCGGATCGAGGGATCAGCGCAGATCCGCGCGTGAGCAGACGTCATACGCAACCTCCCCCCGCGCATGGCGGTAGGTCTTTCCTTTTCTTTCTTCTCTTTTCTTTTCTTTTCTTTCCTTTCTTTTCTTTCCTTTCTTTTCTTTTTCCTTGCAAGGCCGGCCGGCCCCATGGGGTTTGGGTCCTAGTAAGGGCCGGCCCCCATGGGGTTTGCTCCTCCCTTGTTGGGCGCGAATCGGGTCCGGGTCTGCACTGGTGCGTGCAAGTAGGGTCCGGGTCGGAGCGCGCGTCGGGTTTGCATCCGTGTTGGCGCACATATGTCGGGTCCGGGTTTAGACAAAATTCGTGTGTCTACAGTCCTCAATCACATCAATATAACCATGAGGTACCCCTTTTCTCCTTAAATTACACGAAATCATATCTCGTGGTTCTCTATCGTAAGTCTTCAATAAGTCCATAAAAACCATATGTAGATTCCTTTTCTTCTCTCTAAATCTTTTCATCAGTTGTCTCGGTAAGAAAATAGCCTCTATTGTGTACCTTCCTAGTATAAATCCGAATTGATTCTCCAAAATTCTTATCATATTTCAAAAGTTTAATTTCATGATAATTATAACAATTTTGAACATGTTCTCTATTTTTATATATAGGTACCATAATGCTTCTCCTCTAATTATTTAGTATGTTCCTTGTTGTCAAGATTTTATTAAACAAGTCAGTTAACAAAATTAATCCAGTTCTTTCTACTATTTTCCAAACTTCAATTGGTATCTCATCAGGGCCTAGTGCTTTACCTTTATGCATCCTTTTCAAAGCCTCCTCCGTTTTAATTATTTTAATTGAACGATAATAAACATGTCAATCCCTAGATTGTGGATATTCTAAATACACTCCTCCAATGGGGTTCTCATTCATTAATTTCTGAAAGTAGTATTTCAATCTGTCTTTAATCTCATCTTCCATTATCAAAGATAGTATTACCTTCACTTTTGATGCACATAACTTGATCTGTATCTCTAGTTTTTATTTCTCTTCTTCCAGCTAATTTGCATATTTCTTTCTCACCTTCCTTGGATCCTAGTTTATCATATAAGTTATCAAAAGCTGCAAACTTATCCTTACTAACTAGTTTCTTAGTATCATTCTTGATTTTTTATACCAGAAAGGATTATCTATATAACATGGCATGTCGGTTTTGTACTGACTAGACAAAATGGAAGCTGACTAGGATAAGAAAAATGAACCGAATAGATCTAACCATTCGTTCAAAAATTAACGCACGATCTCTATTTCCCCGTCAACCAACTCCCTTCTCTTGGTTTTAAATCCCGACCCATTTAAACTGCACTAAATCTAACCGTTCATCTCCGTGATCATTGTTTGCATCAACGGCTATACCCCCGCTTGCTGAAATTTTGGCCGCCCCAAACCATTGAGTCAATCTCGAGGAATCCATTCGAATAGAAACAGCTATGATTGATCGATTATTGGGGGAGGGGGAGGGGGGAGTTGGTCGCGCAGAAGGTGCCCGCTTCGTGCCAATCGGCACGGGCGAGGAAATAGGTGTCCCTATGAATGTTAGTGTTGCCATCGAAAGTGTTTTGTTGCCGAAAGCGTTCAGGTAAGTGTTATCCAAGGGTTAGCGATCAATCCCCAAAAAAAAAATTCTGAAAATACCCCGGAAAGGGGTGGCCGCATGTTAAGCCGCACGTTATCCGGTCGCAATGTATCACTAATATATATATATATATATATATATATATATATATATATATATATATATATATATATATATATATATATATATATATATATATATATAGAGAGAGAGAGAGAGAGAGAGAGAGAGAGAGAGAGAGAGAAATGCTTGAATGCGGCATGCGGTGCGTGCGGCATCGCACCGCAGCCGTGTGATGCACGCGCTGCGTGCATGCGATGCACGCAGCAATGCATCACATGGCTGCGGTGCGATGCCGCACGCACCGCATGCCGCAGCATAGCATGCCCCTATATATATATATATATATATATATATATATATATATAGATATATATATATATATATATATATATATATATATATATATATATATATATATATATATATATATATATATATATATATATATATATATATATATATATATATATATATATATATATATATATATATATATATATATATATATATATATATATATATATATATATATAAGAGGGCTGTTACAATGAGTTGTGGGCTGCCGGGGGGGAACGTGAGCTGCGGGTATTTTGACCCCCCCAAAAAGTTATGGAATTTGATAAAATTTGGTGAGGTTGTTGCCTAGGATAAGATGATCATTCTCATAAATTTTCATCTAATTCCAAAAATTCTAGGGGGGTCAAATGGTCGAAGCAATTTCTGTCATCCACAATTACCGTTAAAATTGCTTCGACCATTTGATCCCCCTAGAAGTTTTGGAATTTGATAAAAATTGGTGAGGATGGTCATCTTATTCTAGGAAACCTTACCAAATTTCATCAAATTCCATAACTTCTTGGGGGGTCAAAATACCCGCTACTCACTTTCCCCCCCGGCAGCCCACAGCTCACTGTAACAGCCCTATATATATATATATATATATATATATATATATATATATAGAGAGAGAGAGAGAGAGAGAGAGAGAGAGAGAGAGAGGGCTGTTACGTTGAGCTGTGAGCTGATGTAGGAGAAAATGAGCTACGGGTATTTTGGACCCCCTAGAAGTTTTGGAATTTGATGGAATTTTGTGAGGGCGTTGTCTAGGGTAAGATGCTCATCCACACCAATTTTCATCAAATTCCAAAACTTCTAGGGGGGTCAAATGGTCGACACAAAATCTGCAGATTTTAACGGTGACTGCAGACGGTAGATTTTCCTTCGACCATTTGAGCCCCCTAGAAGTTTTAGAATTTGATGAAAATTGGTGAGGATGATCATCTAACCCTAGAAAACACCCTCACCAAATTTCATCAAATTCCAAAACTTCTAGGGGGGTGAAAATACCCGCAGCTCACTTTCTAAAACCGCAGCTCACAGCTCACTGTAACATTCCTCTCTCTCTCTCTCTCTCTCTATATATATATATATATATATATAGGTCTGTTAGGTTGCGCTGTGCGCTGCCCCGAAGGAAGTGCGCTGTGAAATACCGACCGTCCGATCGGTGTGAATCAGACGGCACAAACCCTTTCCGCCCGGTTAAAAGCTTTAACCGTTTCCGGCTGTCCGATTGGCTTGAATCGGACAACACAAATCCTTTCCGCCCCGGTTAAAAGTTTTAACCGTTCGATCGAATGATCGAACGGATGAGATCCGTGATATCTCATTCGAATAGGACAAAAAAATGATTGTGTTGACCCGATTTTTTGTCCTATTCGAATGAGATGTCACGGATCTCATCCGTTCGAACATTCAATCGAACGGTTAAAACTTTTAACCGGGGCGGAAAGGATTTGTGTCGTCCGATTCATGTCAATCGGACGGTCGGGAACGGTTAAAGCTTTTAACCGGGCGAAAAGGGTTTGTGTCGTCCGATTCACACCGATCGGACGACCGGCATTCCGCAGTGCACTTCCTCCGGGGCAGCGCACAGCGCAACCTAACAGACCTCTCTCTCTCTCTCTATATATATATATATATACATATATATATATATATATATATATCTATATATATATATATATATATATATATATATATATATATATATATATATATATATATATATATATATATATATATATATATATATATATATATATATATATATATATATATATATATATATCGTAGTGATACATTGCGGTCGGGGTTAGTGTGCGGCTTCCGTGCGGCTGGCCGGGGAGTGTATGGGCCGTCCGATCAACCGATCTAACGATCGGGATTCAACCCCCCACCTACCACAGCTGTTACTGTGGCGGGCACAATAACATCGATTTCAGTGGGGGGGTTGAACCCTGGCCGTCCAATCGTCGTGAATCGAACGGCCCAAATCCTTTCTGCCCCGGTTTTGGTGATCCGGATGAACCCCGACCGTCTGATCGGCTTGAATCGAATGGCCCAAATCCTTTCCGCCCGATTAAAAAGTGTAGCCGTTCGATCGTTCGATCGAACGGATGAGATCCCGTGGGAAATAATCAAATAGGACAAAAAGTAATGATTACTATCATTACTTTTTGTCCTATTTGATTGTTTCCCACGGGATCTTATCCGTTCGATCAGTCGATCGAACGGCTACACATTTTAACCGGGCGGAAAGAATTTTGGTCGTTCGATTCACGTCGATCGGACGGCCGGGGTTCAACCCCCACCGAAATCCTTGTAATTGTGCCCGCCACAGTAACAGCTACGGTCGGTGGGGGGATGAATCCCGATCGTTGGATTGGTTGATCGGATGGCCCGTACACTCCCCCGGCCGGCCGCACGGAAGCCACACTTTAACTTCGGCCACAATGTATCACTACTCATATATATATATATATATATATATATATATATATATATATATATATATATATATATATATATATATATATATATATATATATATATATATATATATATATATATATATATATATATATATATATATATATATATATATATATATATATATATATATATATATATATATATAGGGGGCGGGAGCCTGCACCCGGGGTGCAGCAACAACGCTGCACCTCAACCTTGTTTTACCTACCTAGAAGTTTTGGAATTGCATGAAATTTGGTGAGGGTGTTGTCTAGGGTAAGATGATCATCCTCACAAATTTTCATCAAATTCCAAAACTTCTAGGGGGGTCAAATGGTCAAAGCAAAATCTGCAGATTTTAACGATGACTGCGGACGGCTGATTTTGCTTCGACCATTTGACCCCCCTAGAAGTTTTGGAATTTGATAAAAATTTGTGAGGATGATCACCTTACCCTAGACAACACCCTCACCAAATTTCATCCAATTCCAAAACTTCTAGGTAGGTAAAATAAGGGAGCGGTGCAGCGTTAACGCTGCACCCCCGGGTGCAGGTTCCCCGCCCCCTATATATATATATATATATATATATATATATATATATAGAGAGAGAGAGAGAGAGAGAGAGAGAGAAAAGAGAGAGAGAGAGAGGGCTGTTACAGTGAGCTGTGGGCTGCCGGGGGGGGGGGGGGGGGGGGGGGGGGGAAGTGAGCTGCGGGTATTTTGACCCCCTAAGAAGTTATGGAATTTGATGAAATTTGGTGAGGTTGTTGCCTAGGATAAGATGATCATCATCCTCACCAATTTTCATCAAATTCCAAAACTTCTAGGGGGGGTCAAATGGTCGAAGCAATTTTAACGGTGACTGCGAACGACAGAAATTGTTTCGACCATTTGACCCCCCTAGAAGTTTTGGAATTTGATGAAAATTGGTGAGGATGATCATCTTATTCTAGGCAACAACCTCACCAAATTTCATCAAATTCCATAACTTCTTGGGGGGGTCAAAATACTCGCAGCTCACTTCCCCCCTGGCAGCCCACAGCTTACTGTAACAGCACTCTCTCTCTCTCCCTGTAATATATATATATATATATATATATATATATATATATATATATATATATATATAAAAGTTATCAAAAGTTGCAAAAAGCAGCACTCCTAAGTCCTAAAGCCTCTAAGTACATCAAATCTAAAAAACTTCATTAATCCTCTGATTTGATAAGTCTTGAGACTTTAGAAAGTGCTATTTTTGTGTGGATATGTAATCCAAGGCAAGGTGATTATGCTCACCAAAAATCAACTACTTCTAAAAATCTCAATCTAATTATTTTAAAATGGAAAATTTTATTTATACCCCAAAACTACTTCACATATCCCGTTTCCTCAAAAAAAAATCGATTCCCACCTCATACTCCCCACCTGATTTCTTCCTCCTCTTCCAAACCGCTGGAGCCCACCACTTCCCCTCCTCCTGGCCTCCTTCCCCGTCACCGCCGGAGCTCGTCAGGCCGACCGTCGAAGCCACGCTCCCTCCTCCATCTTCCCCAACACCACTGAAGCCCTAACCCATCCTAGAGCCGCCGAAGATGGAGATCTAGGGTGGGGTTAGGGCTTTGGTGGCGGTGGAGAAGATGGAGGGAGGAGGTGGCTTCGATGGCGGGCTCAACGAGCAGGAGGATGGGAAGTGGTGGCGGTAGGGAAGATGGAGGAGGGAGGAGATGGCTTTGACAACGGGCAACAAGCTCCGGCGGTGATGGGGAAGGAGAAGGGGAAGTGGTGGGGTGGCGAGCTCATGCGGGATCAACGAGCTCCGGTGGCAGCTCTAACTTTGGCTCCAGTGATGATGGGGAAGGAGGAGGGGAAGTGGTGGGGTGGTGGGCTCCAGTGGTTTGGAAGGGGAGGAAGGAATCAGGTTAGCGTATGAGATAAGAATCATTTTTTTTTTTGAGAAAACATGGTATGTGAAATGGTTATGGGGTATGAATAATTTTTCCCTTAAAAATATTTGTATGAATTTGAGTGCAAAAACTATGCCCTTTGATCCTGACCCCACCACGCCAGCAGATACAGGTGGTGTGTCGTCCACTTAAATCAAGACATCTGGATCCCTATTCATATCAACAGTAAGTGGAAACGGGCCCAACGTTAAAACAAACCTTAAAGACGTTAATGCTACAACACAATGTATTGGTTATTCCGAGATCTTACTAAAATTTTGGGACTCACAAAAAAAAAATGCACCCCACCTGAAAACCCTTGCCGTCTTCTCGTCGTCCAATTTCAAAACCCTATCCGTCGTACCACCGTCCAATTTCAAAACCAGATTCCCTTGCCGGACAACGACGTGTTGGACCCCCTACTCCATCCCGCCGCCGTCAAACATGTCACTGCTACGCTGGAGAGTTTCATGCATGATGTATGAGATCTTATAGTTTTGGCGATCTTATGCGATTTTGCCGATTATTCCGAGATCACGTCGATCCTTTTGTCTATTTTCGAGGAAGAGGCAAGTTGAAAATTTATGATCTTGATTGTTTTTTTCTTTATTTTTAAGTCTTCCATGCAATTTTGTTTGTCTCTTCATTAAAAAAAAACATAAATTTAGGGTTTATATTGTTCTTACTCATTTGAATGTTACAAAATTCATGGATGATTTTTATTTTTATCTTGAAATCAACGGGTGTCCTGAAACCCACTTCAGGCTCAGACTAATCCCTTCGGAAACGCACACCGACACAATCAGATGATCTTAATGTTATTGTAATGTGTTTTTGTTGAAATTCTTATGATGCGAAAAGGCAACTATATTTATGCTGCATGTTACTTTTTCTTTTCCTTGGGAGGAATTGCACATGTTTGTTTAGATAATTTTGGTGTTTGTTAAAGTTAAGTTTATGTTACTTAAAAATGAATTTATGTTATTATGTTTCAATATGTATGACCGGTTTAATCACATATTCACAGGTGATGGATCTTTTAGACAAGAATGAAGAAATAAATGTTGGAATGATTGTCAACAACGAAGATGAAGCATACAAGCTTTATAATGATTATGCCTTACAGAAATGTCTGTGTTCGGAAAGGGTATATTTGAAAATCTCAGGATCAACTTATAAGGCAGCGGACGTGCTTGTGTTAAAAAGAGGCGTTACGAAATGAGGAGATCCATGCGAAATGGATTGAATGTGATTTGGTTTAAAGGCGACTCACAATGTGTTCTCTACCGACTGACTAAGGAATCCTTATCGTCCTTGCTCATTGTTGATTGCAAGCATCTCCTCCGGCTCTTTCCAAGTGTCCAGATCTCGCATATATACTGGGAAGAAAATTCTGTGGCTGATTGGCTCGCGAGATTTGCTCGGGCTTCCAGATCCTCTCGATTTTGGCAATCCGATTTTCCCCTGAAGTGGTGCGGCGGGCTCAGTGTGATTGCAGTCCTTGTTGTTATACTTGTTGGGTTTCTAATCGTTGATGTAATCTTTTGACATTATAGTGCAAACTGGTTATTAAAAGAAAAAAGAAAATGATGGAGATCCGGTTTTGAAATTGAACGGCGAGAAGATGACGAGGGTTTTGAAATTAGACGGCAAGAAGACGACAAGGGTTTTGAGGTGGGGTGTATTTTTTTGTGGGCCTCAAAATTTTGGCAAAATCCTGGAATAACCAACAGATTATGTTTCCACTTATTGTTGATATGAATAGAGATCCGGATGTCTTGATTTAAGTGGGATGACACACCACCTGTACCTACTGACATGGTGGGTCCGTCCCACCAAATATTTTCTCGAGGAATTTAGCAAAATGACCACCAACTTTACGTGTCCCCATCTGCTTTAAGTGTTATTTTTTGGGAAATATTATTCATACCCCAAAAATCTGTAATTAGCCCCCGTATCCCTAGCGTTTCTCAATAACTTACTCAACAATCCTTTAATACCAACAATGCCCTTTTTTTTGTACCCCAAACCCCAAAGCCCCTGCTCAGCGTCTTTTGTACCCCCAACCCAACCCAATGTTTGTTTAAACTTAGCCCAAGCCCAACCCGTCGGGTTGGCCGGGTTGTGCGGGGTTGGTTCGGGTTAACTCGCCCAAAGTCGGGTTGGGTTCGGGTTGGCCCGCCCAAGTTGCAGCTAGGGGTGGCAATGAGTCGTGTCGTGTCGGGTTCGTGTCGTGTCTAGTTTCGTGTTGTGCCCAAAACCCCTAGACCCGGACCCGACCTGTTTAACTAATCGTGTCTAGATCCTAAACCCGTACCCGACTCGTTAATAAATAGGTAGACACGATAAGACCCGGTAAGACCCGTTTACCACCCGGATCTATTCAGTTGACCCGATCCGACCCAATCTGACCTGACCTGAAAGACCCACAGGTATTATATATTATAGTATTGGATTGCTTGTAGACCTGACCCGACACGACCCGTTTAATATTAAACGGGTCTTCCCGGGTCTACCGTGTCTAGACCCTAAACCCGGACCCGACCTGTTTATTAAACGGGTCTATCGTGTCGACCCGTTTGCGACCCGAACCCGTTTAGCCTTGTCCCAAACCCACTAATTTCGTGTTGGGTCCTGTCGGGTCGAGGAGAAATAATTCGGGTTGGGCTCGGATTAACCCGCCCAAATTCGGGTTGGGTTCGGGTTGGACTCGGGTTGGGTTTAGGTTGGCCCGCCAAAGTTGCAGCTTTACTTGTGCCTTCAAGTATCAGCCAACTGCATGGGGTTTATTTAAGAGTGGGGTGTATTCAAGAGTGCATATAATTGGGGTATATTTAAGGGGGTATGTGCTTGATTGGGGTATAATCAAGTTGGGGCGAGCCATTTAACTGGGGTGTATTGAAGGTGGGGTGTAAGGGGGAAGGGTATTTTTGGGATAGGAATGGGGTATGAAAAAAAAAAAATGGGGTGCGTTCAAGTTTGTTGGAAATGGGGGCTAATTACAGATTTATGGGGTATGAATAAAATTTCCCTATTTTTTTGACCCTGCACAAGTGCAAAACTGAGGGAACCAAATTTGAAGACCTTTTTACCCTTCCATGTAATCGTACCTGGCAACTACCGTACATGCCAACTAACGCCTTCATTCCCGTTTTATCCCGTTGTCGCTCGTCGCTTGTGGTGCCCGTTCAGACCCTTTTCTCTCCCTGTGGCAAGGAATGTCCATGCCAACCATAGCTCGTCTCTGGAGTGCCAACTATCATCGTCGTTGATCTTACGAAAAACCCCGGTATGATTTTTACCCTCAATATTTTCTTTTACCTCATTTTCGGATGGTGAAAACCAAAAACCCTAAACTCTCGGCGATGCTTTCCATTTTTTCGAACGATGACTTCAACCCTACACTTGAAATTTTAGGATTTTGTGTTCAAATTGGCATTATACGCCGACGCAGAACTTAGGTTGTAATTTAGGGTTTTTGTCGATACTATGTCAGCGGTATTAGGAACTATGGGAATTGTCGCCACTGATTTGGCACCTTCTACCAATTTAATTGCACATGATTATCATGATTAAATGTCTAAAATTTAGAAAATTTTCATGTTTTCCTCCAACTGGGACTTTAATTTTCAATAATCAGCGTATGTGTTTGTGCCTTTGTTTGCTCCTGACTGTGTACTCGATTGACTTATGATTGAAATTTTGGATTTGCTCCTTTGTTTGCACCTGACTATGTACCTGATTTGACTCCTAATTGTGCTCCTAATTTTGCTCCTGATTTTGCTCCTGTGTACTTTTGATTTTGCTTCTTTGTTTACTTTGGTATTGCTCCTATGATCCTGATTTGGTGCCTGTATTGGCACCTTTATGGTTTGCTTTTTTTTTTTTTTTTGTACCTCAGCACAATGCCTCCACTTCGAGCTTCTAGAGGATCCAAGAAGAGACCTGGTCCAAAGCAACCATTAAAGAAGAGACCAGGTCTGAAGCCTAAAGAAGATCATTAGTTGAAGAAGAGCAAGGAGGTCCAAGATTTCGATTCCTATTTCGATTTTGATGAAGAATATAAAAAATCAGTAAAAGAATCTCAATCCCATAATGGTACATAATCTGTGAAAACCGTAAAGAAGACAAAGAAATCATGTGGTACTGAATCTGTAAAAAGAGAAGAAGTAAAGAAGAAAAAAGAGGTATCGGCGATCGACTTGAACAATTAGATCGATAAAGCGGTGTATCACAAAGTACATCGATAAGATAATGAATCTCTTTAGATCAAAACCAAATAGGATGGACCTACTTCAGAAATCTTGTTTTGGATATCTTTTGAATATCAAGCATGATGAGAGGATGTTTGTCTCACAAGTGTTGTATTATTTTTGCCAGAGACATATTTTGAAATTTTCATTCAAATTAGGGACAACTCTCATGACGTGTACGACCTTAGAATTTTATGGAATGATTGGATTGAAGTACAAACATTCACAGCCTCCTAAAATTAAAGAAGTACTCATGCCATGAATAAAGAAGAAATACTTTGGTCATGAGACGATCCAACATAATTAGATGATGTATACAATTATGGTATGCAAGAATAATAAAGATATTGGGAAGTTGGCATTAGTTCTTATACTAAAGAGCAATGTGATTGGGGCAAATCCGTTCAATCCGATTCGTATCAAGTATTTATCGTTGATTGATAATTTAGATGCATTCAGTGCTTATCCTTAGGGTAAAGTTACATATAATGTATTAAAATATAGTATTGAAGGCATGAAAGAATCAAAGAGGCCGATAAAATAAATTTTTTTGGTTGTGTGCTTGCTTTGCAAGTATGAAACTCTTTCCTCAATTTTTATTTTTTTTATTTTTTAATATATTCGCGTATTAACATATTCATTGAAACATGACAGTTATGATTTTTTAAGAGAATATCTTTGTTGGAAAATATGTGTTCAACGAAGGATGAAGAAGTATATTTTTCAAGAGTTCTAAAGTGGTATGATTCTATAAGCGTCTCTTACAAGAAAGTCAAGGACTTGGTTGAGAGTGAGGATGTGAGTATATGTTTACCATGATTTTCTTAACATGTATTTATTTTTTATTATAAATCTAATTAAAAGCGAGGATATAGGTATGATCTCAATTTTTGTTATAATGTACAGGTACAAATTTTACCTATATTAGACTTGAGTGACTCAAAATTATAAGATTTTAAGGATGTTGTAGAGAGTTTTTCGGATGGTGAGGAAAAACATGGACAGTACGTGCTCAGAAGAAGAAAGCTTACTGATACTATGACATGTCCTTCATCTCCATGACTGAAGATGTTAAAGATTAAAAAATACAAGCTTTAGAAAAATTAGTATAAGAGTTGGTACAACAGATCAAAACCCTTAAGATAAAAGTTATAATTTTGACGATATCAAATGGCCTTGATATGACCCTATTCAATGATTTGATTCATATTGAATATATCCAAGGAGGAGAGAAGAAGAATGATGATCAGGAGAATAAAGAAGAAGAGAAGAAAAAGAATGATCAGGAGAAGGAAGAATGAGGAGAGAAGAAGAAGAAAGATTATAAGGAAGGTCGGAAAAAGAGGGGGATTAAGGAAGTGAAAGGGGTGATAAGTCGGATGGGCAATTGATTGTGTTATCATCATCAGAAAAAGACGGGGGTGAGAATAGGTAAAAAAGATTTTCAAGTTAATATTGTAGATTTCTTGACTTAAAGAAACAAAGTCAAAGAAGCCTATACTGAATCTGACTTTGTTTCTAAAAAGAAAATTGAGCCAAAGACGTTCATGAAATTTTTTTTCAGATGATGAGAGAAAAATCTTATTTGACTACATAGATGGAAAAATAAACAACTTGTAACAGCAAAAATATAGTCATCTTGTATTATTATAAATTTATAATTGTTAAACGACCAATTGGTGCTAATTATCCTGTTGTTCTCATGCATATATAATCACTTTGCTACGTAAAACTTTCATACTACACGTAAAGTGTATGATCCTCTTTGCACCACTGCATAGTAGACTTTTATACGGAAATAATGATATATTGGTTCGCTCTCATACATATCATGCATGAAAGTTATACTGCCTGATAAGTTCGATCCTAATTATCCTTTGTATCGATAATCACATTATAACCTAATACGTATCATTTTATGTGTGTCTTTCAGGGAATCGATTCGGTTCTCGATGCAGTCAGCTCAAGGACATCACGACTAAGAAGAGGATATTCTCACGTACGGCTCTCCGATGGAGGTTGCCTAACTCGTTTGAGGACCTTTCTGAAAGCCCACAAAGGTCCTGCTGCTCCACTGTAGGAAAAGCAGCTCGCGTAAGGTCGACAAGCGCCGGGCCGTCGTCACGCCCCGGTCGCCTACGTTCCTGGTGATCCTCGACCTACAAATAAAATATACATCAGTACTGAACAAGTATTTATAACATATATAAAACTTTAGATCTAAACATTACCTATGGGCGTAGACGCTGTAGTCATGTACTGAGCACTGCTCGAAGCTCTGGAGGCTGCGACCTCATCAGGAGCTGGTGTGGAGAGAGGAACAACACTACCAGATCCGAAAGGCTCGGCCTCGGACCCTAGGGTGGCAGTCGGAGCGCTCCGAGCTAGCCCACCCCTGCCTCTACGAACCCTTGACCGCGAAGCCATCTGAAAGCAGTAATATTTTTCTATACGAAATAATATGATATAAATAATATTTTGATTTGCATATGAAACAGTATGATTTACATATGAAACAATATGAAACAGTTTGATTTACATATGAAAAAGTATAAGAAACAATATGATTTATATATGAAACAATTTGATTTACATATGAAACAATAAGATATTCATTTTCTAACAGTCCAATTTACATATGAAACAGTCCAGGTTAGGGTTTAGCGTTTAGGTTAAAAAAAATATTTTTTAACTTTGCCAATATAACATCCTAAACCCTAACCCCTAAACCCTAAACCTTAATCCTGAAACCTAAACCCTAAAACCCTAAACCCTAACCCTAAAACCCTAAACACTAACCCTAAACCCTAAACCCTAACTCCTAAACCCTAAACCTAAACCCTAACCCTAAACCCTAAACGCTAACTCCTAAACCTAAACCCTAAACCCTAACTCCTAAACCTAAACCCTAATCCTAACCCTAAACCCTAAACCCTAACCCTAGAACCTAAACCCTAAATCCTAAAACCTAAAACCCTAAATCCTAACCCTTAGCCCTAAAATCTTAAATCCTAAACCTAAACCCTAAATACCAAAAACCTAAACCCTAAAACCCTAAACCCTAACCCTAAAACCCTAAACCCTAAATCCTAAAACCTAAATCCTAACCCTAAATCCTAACCCTAAAATCCGATCCGTTGAGTGTGTTGATCCTACTAGCCCGCAAAGTACTAGCCCGCAAAGTACTAGTCCAGTTTGGTTCGGTTTAGGTCAGTTTTTAATTGACAAATCCGATAACCGATCCAAACATATCGGTTTTAGAAAACCTAATCCAATCCGATCCGTTGAGAGTGTTGAAACCGATCAAATTCGGTCGGTTTGGTTTGGTTTGGTTTGGTCGGTTTGGTTTAGATCCTGCACACCCCTAATTAAGTAGTTGACAAAAGGCATATTGTGCTAACATTTCAAACTTTAGGGAGCGATTTGGAACAAAATAAACTACAGAGTGCTTAAGTATTTTTGAGCTAAACTATAGAGTGCAATTAGTTTTAATAAGATAAAAATCATCAAATGAGAAAATGAAGTACTTGACAAAAGGCGTATTATGCAAATATTTCAAACTTTAGGGCCGGATTAGGTTTACCGGAAAGGGAGGAGAAGGAGGAGCAGTGGTGTCGGCGGAGGAGAGGTCGGAGCAGCAGCGCCGGCGGAGGAGATGCCGGAGTAGCGGCGCCAGCGGAGGGAAGGCCGGGGGGGGGGGGGGGGGGGGGGGCGGGGGGACGTGCCGGAGGGGAGGCCGGGGGGGTGCATCGGAGGTGAGACCGGGGGGCTGCGCCGGAGGGGGCTGGGGGGCTGCGTCAGAGGGGGTGGGGGGGGGGGGCTGGGGGGGCAGGGATTGAAATCAGGGGGGGGGGGGCTCGATATGGTAACTAATCGCATGCTTATTACCGACGAGAATTAGTATTCTGTCGGTAAAATATATATTACCGATGGTATTTTTATTACCATCGGTAAAATGTATATTACCGACGGTATTTTAATTCCCATTGGTATAAATATATATAAAAAATTTATAAAAATAAAAAGAACTAATATTTGCGAAGGACTATTGTATTACCTTCGGTAATAACCTATTATATCGACAACAGTAATACATTCCGTCGTTAATATATATTTACCGACGGATTATAAATAACCGTCGGTAATATATATGTAAAAAAATTTAAAAAAATTAAAGTCCTATTACCGACGGTAAACATCCTTACCGTCGGTAAAATACATATTATTACCGACGGAAATATAAATTTCTGTCGGTAATAAACCTGTTTCTTGTAGTGAGGCACACCCGACTAGTCGGGTGTTGACCTAATGGTGGCATAACCATTTGTGATGGGATCCCATAAATATTAAAAGTCAACTAAATAATAGGCGTTATCTAGTGGGATCCTATCCTAATACAGTCGCTTGGACCGGAGGGGAAAGATATCCCTATAAAAATTGATAATTAGATTATCTCATCGGGGTTCGATATGAAACATAAAGAACTAATAAAGAAAGCAACCATTCAACTGAATAAAGTTCAGGGTCCGACCCCTGAACCTAATTAGCACAACGCATGCATCTAACTTTCTTTACAAGGTCCCTCGGTCAGGCTCTTCCGTCACGTTTGCGAATACTTTGCCGGATCTTCTTCGTCCTCCAGGGTTCCGCTTACGCTCCCAATGGTGGATATCTTTGGCATATTTTTCTTCTCGATCTGTAACTGAAAAAGTTCTAGTACGCTTCGAGCAAGTACTCACTCGTACATAATTTTCTAGAAAGGAAAGAAAACACGGCAAGGAAAAAGCCATAGGAACCAAGAATGGTCAACCCCCATCACTTGCCAAATCTAAGGCTCTAAACCTATCCACATACATAAATAGCAAATCCAGACATAGGCTAACTCAGGGTCCTACCTCTGGTAGCAAGTAAACATATATCTTGATCAATTTTATAGCGGGGCCCTGCAAGCACGATTCATAGAACAAGCAATATATATATATATATATATATATATATATATATATATATATATATATATATATATATATATATATATATATATATATATATATAAGGGACAACGGTTGTGGGGGGGACAAATGAACTGAGACAAAGCAGCGGCTGAGATTTATGGAGAGGAGGGGGATAAACAAGTAGACTCGATTACAGTCGTCCGTGAGGAATACGGTGAGAGTGATTCACCTGTAGAGAAGGAAAATATAGTTATTCTAGAAGGGGTTTTATGTAAAAAATATAATTAAAGATGCCAGTTGTACCCGGATTTCTAGGCACAAATGCACCGGTTTAATCTCTCTGTCATCCCCCAATCTCTCTCTTTCTCTTTCTTTCTCCGGATTTAATCTCTTTCTCTCTCTCGATTAATCTCTCTCTCTCGATCTCTCTCTCTCTATGCGCCCCCCACCCCCTGATCGCGAGGAGAGGCTGCGGGATCGAGATGTTAGGAAATGGATAGCTGCGATCAATTTTATATAGAGAGAGAAGGTTTCGGATGAAGAGAGAGGGCTTGGGCTTCGGTTTAGGAAAGAGAAAAAGAGTCGGTTATAGAGAGATTTAGAGAGAGAATGAGAGATATGGAAAGAGAGAGAAGAGAGAGACGATCGGAAGGGGAGAGAGAGGTGCGTGTGGACAGCTATAGTGGCGAGAGAGATGATCGCAAGAGAGAGAGAGAGAGTTCTGAGAGATAGATTGATCGCCGGGAAAGTAGGGAGAGAGAGACAGGTTCGTGCGGCTGAGAAAGGAAGGGACGGCTGGGATGAGCCGCGAGTAGAGAGAGAATAGGATGAGAGAACATTTTGAGAGAGAATGAGAGATATGGGGGATGATAGGGCTACTGCGGTGAGAGAGAGAAGAGTTCGCAAAAAAAGAAGGGGAGAGAGAGACGTTCGGTTTGAGAGAAAAAACGGACAGCTGTGGGGGCCTGCATGGGTTCCGGACAGTTGTGATTTCAGTTTCAATTAGAAAAGAAGGAGAGAAAGGAAATGGGATTAGAGAGAGAGGGAAATATGGAATTGGAGTAAAGAGGGAGAGTTTGGTTCATACATTTATGGATTTCATGCATGCATGCTTGCGGTTTTGATTAGATGCAATGGGATTCGGGTAGGTTTGAGAGCATGGACGACTGCGATCGGGTCAAGTTCGGATCGCGACCTGAGGGGGGATGGTTTGATCAGTCAGATGGAATTATGGAATTAAAGGGACTTGAATGAGCATGATGGCTGCACATGCATGGCATTAAAGGGACTTGAATGAGCATGAGGGCTGCACATGCATGGCTTTGCATGTGATCGTGAATTATTAGGTGTAATGCATGAGTTTTTAGATGTGAATGGGTAAGATTAGGGGTGGCAATGGGTCGGGTCGGGTGGGGTTGAGACATAGGTATAAGGGGTGTTACGTTGCGCTGTACACTGCGAGGGAGAAAACGCAATACGGAAGCGTGGCTGTCCGATTGGAATTGATCGAACGGCAGCCCGAAATCCCGCTCCCGATCTCCCTGCGAAGCTGTGACCGTCTGATCCCCTGGTCCCAGCCGTCTGATCCCATGTAGCACACCCTGCCCGATATTTCATCAGTTGGTTCGATTCCCATCCGTTGGATCGATGGGAATCGAACGGACATAATTGATTTTTGATGTTATTGTAGTGGCTACAGTAACAGCAAAAAATATTTCTGTACGTTCGATTCCCATCGATCCAACTGATGGAAATCTAATTAACACATAATTGTGCTGGGTGATTCGCATCTGTTGGATTGATAGGAATCAAACGGGCAAAAATGAATTTCGTTATTACTGTAGCCGCTACAGTAACAGTAAAAATCAATTCTGTCCGTTCCATTCCCATCGATCCAATGGATGGGAATCGAACCGACTGATGAAATGCCGGGCGGGGTGTGCTGCATGGGATCAGACGGCTGGGTCCAGGGGATCAGACGGTCACGGCTTCACAGGGATATCGGGAACGAGATTTTGGGCTGCCATTCGATCAATTCCGATCGGACGACCACGCTTCCGTATTACGTTTTGTCCCCCGCAATGCACATCGCAACGTAACATCCCTCTCTGTCTCTCTTTCTATATATATATATATATATATATATATATATATATATATATATATATATATATATATATATATATATATATATATATATATATATATATATATATATATATATAGAGAGAGAGAGAGAGAGAGAGAGAGAGAGAGAGAGAGAGAGAGAGAGAGGCGTGTTAGGATGCAGCGTGCGGCGTCGCACCACAGCCGTCTGATGCACCGCTGCGGTACGTGCGATGCATGCAGCGGTGCATCAGACAGCTGCGGTGCGATACCGCATGCACCGCATGTCGTATTTTATTATTTCTCTCTCTCTCTCTCTATATAAATATATATTCAGCGATACTCACCTACGGGACGTCCCAGACGAACAGAATGCAAGACACCCTGTGAACCGTCCGATTGGGATAGATCCCACGGATGAGATTCATCCGGACACCCTATCTGTTCCTCTCTCTCTCTATGTTCCTTTCTCTCTTCTCTGGTGAACCCAGCCAGCCCCGACGGTGAACCCACCCAGCCCCGACAGTGAGATCTGATCGGGATCTCGAAGCCTCTTTTCTCCTTTCACCTCGAGCACCAGACCTCCATTGCTGAGATCTGATCGGGATCTCGAAGCCGACCTTCTCCTCTCACCTCGATTTTGAGGGCGCGATCTGATCGGGATCTCGAAACTGACCTTCTCTCACCTCGAGCACCAGACCTCCATTGCTGAGATCCTTAGGTTTGTGATTCTCGATTTCTACGGTGAGGTCTGATCTGGAGCTCGAAGCCAACGGGGTTTAGGGATCTTACCTTCGAAATCGAACGACTGCCAACGCGGGCTCGGTGCGATTCACCGTCTGGGCTGGGTGGGTTCACCCTCGGGGCTGGCTAGGTTCACCGGAGAAGAGAGAGGGTGAGAGGAACACAGAGAAAGAGAGGAACAGAGAGGGTGTCCAGATGAATCTCATCCGTGGGATCCATCCCAATTGGACGGTTCACAGGGTATCCCGCATTCTGTTCATCCGAGACGTCCCGTAGATGAGCATCGCTGTATATATATATATATATATATATATATATATATATATATATATATATATATATATATATATATATATATATATATATATATATATATATATATATATATATATATATATATATATATATATATATATATATATATATATATATATATATATATATATATATATATATATATATATATATATATATATATATATATATATATATATATATAGAGAGAGAGAGAGAGAGAGAGAGAGAGAGAGAGAGAGAGAAAGAGAGAGAGAGAGAAATGCTTGAATGCGGCATGCGGTGCGTATGGCATCGCACCGCAGCCGTGTGATGCACGCACTGCGCGCATGCGATGCACGCAATAGTGCATCACACGGCTGCGGTGTGATGCCGCACGCACCTTATGCCGCAGCATAGCATGCCTCTCTCTCTCTCTCTCTCTATATATATATATATATATATATATATATATATATATAAGCGTAGGAACCCCGATGAAATCAAGCACTCATAATGCGCACACATGATGGTTTCATAAAAAGTTATAAAAAGTACACCACTAATGCGGCTCTTATACCAATTGTTGGAAATAATCCTACAGTAGAGGCTCACAGCTGAAGCGATTAAGCGATCAAAAGACCGTTCATGGTGCATATTACATGATTTAAACTTTCATTGAAACTAATCTACATGTGCGTGTATATGTGTGTAAATGATTCGAACACCATAACGGGATAATCTAGCGTAATGATTATCTAGCATGCATGCAAATCATAGAACTCGCTAGATCTACTTGTTAGAATATGCATACCTTCGTGCGGATCTTTTAACGGTGGAGAATTGTCTTCTTTGTCAATGGAGACGAAAGATCGTCCGTGAGGAAGCCGATGGTATGCTGGGAGATGATGCCTTCTTGTTCACCCAATCTCGCATGTTGCATGGTACGTTGCTCTCGGGTCTCTAAGAATGACCCTACTCCTTTTTTGAAACTCCACACGAGGAAGATGAAGTCTCAAGCGGGGAAGTAGAAAGAGATGAGAGATAGAACTAGGGAGAAGAGAGAGAGGAGGGGTTCAGTTTTTGGAGCACCCATGGCCGGCCTTTGCTTGCCCCTTTTATAAGGCTAGCATACTCCTTGGATAAGGCTCAAAGGGGATAGGTTTAACCCTAAAAAATCTCTCTAAAAATCTTCTTTTATCTCTTATTCTCTTTATCCGTTTTCCCCACTTGTAGGGATTGTTTTGACCAATTCCAAACCCCTATCCTATCCCTATGGCCAACCCTATTACTGGGGGATTCTCATCCCTAGAATATAGGGGCCGGCCCTACATGGTATTCCACAGCTAGGGTTGGCCACTAGTGAGACTCGGTAGTACGTATTTTTACCAAAATACCATTATGCCTCAATTTGACCATTTCTAGTGTGTGAGACTGAGCGATTCATCCATAAGTGATATTCATAAGTTACTTCACTATTAACTAAGGTCACTAGAGGGTATCCCTAGTAAATTTGACTAGTCAACTCACAACATGTCCCGGTGCATCATACCCATGTAGCGAAAGTTCACTTATTGCGAGGGATAACTACTTGCGCCTCTGTACTAGTTTAGGGCTTCCTCTTTAGGACTCGCACGTAGTTATGCATCTACCATGCACTAGTGCCAAGCACACACGGAGCGTAGACTTCTTACTTCCTCTTACAGCTCACTGTGTTCCGAGGAGATGTTTCAAGGACCATGCATAATGTGGATAAGGTGGAACCATTAGGGATCGGGGTTCATGGATTTCAACTCAAGCTCGATCGACACACTCGCCAAGTGCACCATCGAAATTCTGAGCTTAAGTTAACCTGCGTGGCCACCCAGAGTGAGATGCAGGCTGCACTCTAATTCACTCGGACTTACTATATTCTCCGTCATACCCCTGATCTCCGCTTAGTAGTGGTAAACTCATTGTCCCTCCACTTGATGCCATGATGCACTTCGAGCGGTAGAGAATACCGTCAGACTCGAATGCTCATATGACTTGGTTCCTTCTAGGTTGATCTATACATCGTACCTCTGGTTATCCTTCGAGTAATCGAACCCGATCAACAGTCAAACTGATGACCACCAGGCCTGGGTTTGGTACAGTATAAGTCAGACTAAGGAACGCACCTCCCGATAGGGGTGTGGATGGCCTACAAAAGTGACATGCTGATGCAATGCCAGCTGGGTAACCCAGTACATCGTGGTTTTTGATCACGTATCTGGATCCTCACACATTGGTGCACCAAAGCACCACTCAATTGGTTAGTCTATCAAACGTGGTTCGTCAGGGTTTAGGCCCATTTTACCCTAAGTAGAAACACGGCTTAGGATACCAGTGTCTGCTCACTGATTTGTACACCGTGTTAATTAGTTCCATTTGGCCACATAAACTATGCCTGGTGATGACTATGGTGAAGACTTCCCATGCATTGTCATCCCGAACATCTTATCATGATGAGACGACCAACCTGATCATAGCTGCAAACTTATTTATATTACATGAGACCAATCCACTCAGTCTTCAACTCAGTAGATTACCATGTAACCATGGCTCTCTGTTCTTAAAAGAACACATAAATATGTTACGTACCAATATGCATCTTAAATAATAACTACCAACCTTTATTTATTAGATCAAAACATAAAGTTTTACAAGCTTAGAACACATCAATCCTAACACCGTCACGGTATTGCAAATACCATCAAGGTCAAGGCCACACTACTCTACAGTGTTATGCACTTAAACATCATATAGAGGATCTCATTGATGCTGGTGACCTTGACCACTTCATTAACATTCCTTAGCGCAAAGAGGCCAAAGTTGGAGGAGAAGTCCAGCGGGGAATGACTGCCACACGCCTTCCTGGTCCTCCGCCAAAAAGGTGTCAGCTCCGAGAAGTTGATGTAATGTAAGGGCATCACGACCCAGTATCATTCTCCAATGTTATTGATCGTCAGGTCCAGTGTATAGAACATACACAACAAGTCCTCCATATGGTGCTCGATCCCATTATTCGGCCATAACCAAAGGTGGAAGCAGCGATTCAGTTTTTGACAGTCGATTTGATTGGGATAAAGAGGCCCTATAATCATCCCTTTGTCATATGACTTTAGATAGTTAACTACCTTATGAAGAGGATCCTGGTTAACACTGGGATTTCAGTGGATGTACTGTTTTTTAGTGATTTCAAAGCCATGCAACTAGACCACAGACAATTGACCGACTCATCAATAATGATAACTAGGTTCACTAGAGAGGTTGCAAAGGTAGTTGGTGAGGTCACCCTACCGATCACAACAGGGCACCTTTCCAATCTCACTCGTTTCATTGTCATAGAAGCCGAGTCTGCGTACAATATCATCATTGAAAGACCGTGGCTACACCATCTAGATGCGGTCCCTCATAGGTCCACCAGGTTGTTGAATTTTTGAGTGATCGAGATGTGATGGGCATCTAAGATGACCAGTCATCAGCGGCTAAGTATGAGCTGAGTACCATCCATATGAAGTCAACATGCTTGATCAATGAGGGGAAACCAAGTAAGATAGGAAACCAGCCAGCTGTCGTCAACCTCTGGCCAGTTGAATGAAACCAAGCGGCCCAAACAATTAAGCACCTCCATGTACTATGCTTGAGAGCCTCATAGAACGAGCCATCATAGAAGGCTGGTTGGTCGGCTGAATTTAAAGAGCCAACCGTATCGACTACCTCACCGAAGACTGGCCGATCGACTGAATTTAAAGAGCCAACCGTGCCGACTATCTCATAGAAAACCGACTGGTCGGCTGAATTTAAAGAGCCAACCATGTTGATTACCTCGTAGAAGACTGACCAATCGACTTAATTTAAAGAGTCAACCGTATCGACAACCTCACAGAAGACAGTCTGGTTGTCTGAATTTGAAGGGCCTACCGTATTGAAGCGTTTAGAGAAGACTGGTAGGCTAGCTGAGGTTGAAATACCAGCCGTGCCAGGGGGTCTGCCAAAGGTCGACCGATCGGTTGAACTTGAAGAACTGATCGAGTCAAAGATATCACAAAAGGCCAACTAACCCACGAAATGAGAAGCGTCACCCGCCATCGAGCCCATACTCCCTATGGACTTAGGGGAGTCAGAGAATCCGAAGGTCATATTTGTCGGGTCGCAATTGCAAAGGTATGATATCGAAGCAAGGATGACCTTCCTCAAGGCGAACTATGATGTGTTCGCATGATCCATCGAAGACATACCATGCATCAACCCGAGGTAGAATATCACCGCCTCAATATTTGAGAAGAAGCTGCACCTATCCACTAGAATCCCCGATCATTAGCCCCGGAGAAAGCAGCCGCTGTCAACACAGAAGTAAGGAAGTTATTACGAGCCGTCATTATTCAAGAGGCCAAGTATACTAAGTGGACTACATCGTCCCCTAGAAGTCCGGAGCTATACGGGTCTGTATCGATTTCACAAACCAGTAAAGAATTAGAGTTAGAAAATCTGGCCTGATGGTCAAAGCGTGCTAGGAGCTGTCCTAAGAAACTTATTTCCCCCTCATGTGGGTCTTGTGGCAATGGTTCTCGAAAATACGACGACCCCGGTCAGGCAGCCTCCTTCTCGTCGGCATGACTTCAAGAAGGATTTGCGAACCTCGAACACTTTCAGGAACCCAATGACTCGACGAAGATCTTCTCGAAGCAGGAAGGCAGCACTGCAACACAACTTTGATCCGAGAGAGAGTCTTCTTGGAGCAGGGGGCAGCACCACAGCACGAGCTTGAGAGAACGGGAGAGGGAAAGGCAGAGAGTAATTACGATTTTCAGAGTGTCATCTCTATGGCTGCACTAGGCCTTATATGGGCCTCAGGCAATTAATAGAGGGTTGAATAACGGGAGTGGTTCATGGGCTACGATTAAGCCCATTAACCCCATACGTTACAGCTCGCAGAAAGCAGCCTTGTAATGACTAGCATGAAGCAATGAGTCGTATGCATAACGGCTAGTAGCCAAAAAGGAAAATAATAAGTAACAGGTTTAAAAGAAAAAATAAAAATAAGGCAGGTGCGGACCAGCCCATTTCAGAGGTGCTATCATGTACGGGTCCGCAGGCGCACATACACGCGCTGCCAAGCCCAAGCTTAAGCCCGGCCCGGCTCGGCACGCACGCACGCGCATGTGTGAGCTAGTAGAGCCTCTCCCTAGTGTGATTACTAGTGGGGGGAAGAGTGGAACCCCTTATAAGTTGGTAGGATATTTCTTCCCAAATCGATATGGGACTAAACTCTAGTTGGTCCTTAGGGTTTTGGATAGTATAGTAGATGTCATAGAGTCTATCAGATAAGGCCCCTAGGATCCTATAAAGGCCATGGTAGTTGATTTCTTCTGAGGTCCTAGTGGGAATGCCAGAAGTTGGTTCAGAATCAGGTTGGGAAGTGGAGGCTCGGGTATGACAAGTTGGCTAGACCCACTAGATACTCATGGTGCAGTTTCACCTATAGCTGATAGTAACCCAAGTGTGGTTAGGCAGAAACATATATGGTTTTGCCACCTCTTGAAGTTAGACTCGTCAAACTTCTCAGGTTTGGCACTAAGGGTTTCACGGTTTGGTGATGCCATTTCGGACAAAAGAGAGGAGTAGAAATATGTAGATTAAAAAATGGTTTTGTTAATTTTAAAGCGCACTGGATAGATTTGACTTCTTGAAGTCCAAATGAAAATTTCAAATCCTAATGGCTAGATAGGCTCCAGGTAGGAGGTGGAGCACTAAGCTCACTCAAATAACAAGCTACCTTGGGCAATTTAATGCCGGTTTGTCAAGCCTGTCTAGACACCGTAGGCAATGGAATGTTCAGGAGACGACTTTTAGTCTTTTCTAAAATATATGCTTCTAATTAACTTTAATAGAAAATAATTTTGCAACTAATAGTTACCGCGTAACTTTTAACGACTAATAGATGATCGAGCGATGAGAATAAATCTAATGATGCTAAGAAGCAAGTAGTGAGCACAATAAAGAATAATAAATAACCCTTTTAACTATGATGAACGATTAAATAGCAATACGTTTCTTGGATTGTTGGAAAATTTAATCGTTCTATGCTAGCAAACTTAGGACTTAATCAAATTCTTAATATTAAAAGATTGGATGTTTAGAATTATATGCAAGTCATTTTTAATAGATCTACTAATAGTAAAGAATTAAAGTTAGAAAATCTGGCCTGATGGTCGAAGAAAGCTAGGCGCTGTCCCAAGAAACTTATTGCCTCCCTCATGCGGGTCTCATGGCAATGGTTCCCGGAGATACGACGACCCTGGTCAGGCGACCTCCTTCTCATCGGCATGACTTCAAGAAGGCTTTTCGAATCTCGAACACTTTCAGGAACCCAGCGACTCGACAAAAAATTTCTCGAAGCAGGGAAGCAGCACCGCAGCACAACTTTGATCCGAGAAAGAGTGTTCTTGGAGCAAGGGGCAACACCACAGTATGAGCTTGAGAGAACGGGAGAGTAAGAGGCAGAGAGTAATTCCGATTTTTGGAGTATGTCATCTCTATGGCTGCACTGGGTTTTATATAGGCCTTAGGCAGTTAATAGAGGGCTGAATAAGGGGAGCGGTTTATGGGCTACGATTAAGCCCATTAACCTCGCATATTATAACTCGTAGAGAGCAGCCTTATAACGGCTAGCAACGGGTCGCATGCATAACGGTTAGTAGCCAAAAACTAAATAATAAGTGACATGTTTAAAAGAAAAAATAAAAATAAGGCAGGTGCGGACCAGCCCATTTCAAAGGTGCTATCGTGTCCGGGTCCGCGGGCGCACATACATGCACAGCCCAGCCCAAGCCCAAGCCTTGACCGGCTTGGCTCGGCATGGCATGCACGCGTGCGCGTGTGTGAGCTAGTGGAGCATCTCCTCTAGTATGATGACTAGTGAGGGGAAGAGTGGAATCCCTTATAAGTTGGTAGGAGATTTCTCCCCAAATCAACATGGGACTAAACTTTAGTTGGTTTTGTATGGTTTTACAAATACACACCCAACAATCCCCCACATGTGTTTAAAACCACCAAATATTAAATAATCAATAAAAAGTTAAAAATATAAAATAAAGAGACTTTGCTAGATTCCTTATACTACGTAGTAGGTGTAGGTACCTTCCGGTTTGAACCTCCACTTAGTATAATTGTATACATCCATGAGGACTTGGTGGACTACACCTTGAACCAGCCTTATTTATCGTGTTTCTACAAGTAGTACACGTATTACAGTTTTCGATGGTTTAAGCGGGTTGTGCTATTAATGGCATTGCGCAGATATTTTTTCGTATATGTTTCTAGGGAGCAACCTTGGTCCCAGAGTTGCGGTCTTACAACTACATACATATAGGTGAGTCCTAATAGGGGTGTGAGCAAGGCGACACGCCGCCTCATATAGGGAAGCACTTAGTGAGGATCCTGGTGGGTGTTTTGGGGAGGAGTGCATAATTTGTATATAATTTATTTATACTTATCGGGTAGAAGTCCTGAGAAATTAGGGAGCGATTTTGGCTCCCCAAATTTTAGGAGTTTGGTAGAAATCCCAAAATAGGGAGGCGTATGAGTAGGGTTTTGAAGGGTGTTTAGGAGATGAGTGCTCGATTTATATATAATTTATTTTAGGTTGTCAAGTACGGGTCCTGAGAAAATAGAGAGCAGTTTTGGCGTCTCAATTGTAGAAAGTCTGGTAGCTAAGGAATTTGAAGGTTATTTTGGAAAGGAGTGCTCGATTTGTAGTTTATTTTGAGGAGGAATGCTTGATTTGTATATAATTTACTCTTGATTGTCTGGTTGGGGGTCCTAAGAAAGTAGGGAAGCACATGATGAGACTCTTGGAGGGTATTTATGGAAGGAGTGTTCGATTTGTATATAATTTAGTTATGATTATTAGGTGAGAGCCTTAAGAAATTAGGAGCGATTTTAGCTCCCCAAATATAGGGAGTCTAGTATCAATTCAAAAAATAAGGAGTCAATGACGAGGCTATTAGAGGGTGTTTTTGGGAGAAATGCTCGATTCTATATAATTTATTTAAGGTTGTCGGGTGGGGGTTCAAAAAAAATATGGAATAGTTTTGGATCCCTAAATATAGCGAGTCTAGTAGCAATCCCAAAAATAGAGAGCATATTGTGAGGCTCTTAGAGGATGTTTTTGGGAGGAGTGCTCGATTGTATATAATTTACTTAAGGTTGTCGGGTGGGGGTTCAAAAAAAATATGGAGCGATTTTGGCTCCCTAAATATATGGAGTCTAGTAGCAATCCCAAAAATAGAGAGGCATATTGCGAGGCTCTTAGACGGTGTTTTATGGAGGAGTGCTTCATTTATATATAATTACTTATGATTATAGGGTGTTTTTGGAAGGCAATGGCGAGGCTCTTAGAGGGTGTTTTTAGGAGGAATGCTTGATTGTATATAATTTACTTAAGGTTGTCGGGTGAGGGTTCAAAAAGAATATGGGCCGGTTTTCACTCCCTAACTATAGGGAGTCTAGTAGTAATCCCAAAAATAGAGAGCATGTTGCAAGGCTCTTAGAGGGTGTTTTAGTGAGGCATGCTTGATTGTATATAATTCAGTTAAGGTTGTCGGATGGGGGTTTAAAAAAAATATAGAACATTTTCAGCTCCTTAAATATAGGGAGTCTAGTAGCAATCCTAAATATAGAGACATATTACGAGGCTCTTAGAGGGTATTTTAGGGATGAGTGCTTGATTTATATATAATTTACTTTTGATTTTAGGGTATTTTTGGGAGGGAATGGCGAGGTTCCTAGAGGGTGTTTTTGGGAGGAATGCTCGATTATATATAATTTACTTAAGGTTGTCGGGAGGGGGTTCAAAAAAAATATGGAACAATTTTGGCTCTCTAAATATAGGGAGTCTAGTAGCAATCCAAAAAATAGAGAGCATATTGTGAGGCTCTTAGAGGGTATTTTAGGGATGAGTGCTCGATTATATATTATTTACAGAAGGTTTTCGGGTGGGGATTCAAAAAAACTATGGAGTACTTTTGGCTCCTTAAATATAGAGAGTCTAGTAGCAATCCCAAAAATATAGAGGCATGTTGCGAGGCCTTAGAGGGTGTTTTAGGGATGAGTGCTTGATTTATATATAATTTACTTATGATTTTAGGGTTTTTTTGGGAGGCAATGGCGGGGCTCTTAGAGGGTGTTTTTGGGAGGAATGCTTGATTTCATATAATTTACTTATAGTTATTAGGTGGGGGTTCGAACAAAATATAGAGTGGTTTTGGCTTCTGAAATATAGGGAGTCCAGTAGCAATCCTAAAAAATAGAGAGCATATTACGAGACTCTTAGAGGGTATTTTAGGGAGGAGTGCTCGATTGTATATAATTTACTTAAGGTTGTCAGGTTGGTGTTCAAAAAAAATATGGAGCGGTTTTGGTTTCCTAAATATAGGGAATCTAGTAGTAATCCCAAAAATAGAGAGGCATATTGCAAGGCTTTAAGAGGGTATTTTAGGGAGGAGTGCTTTATTTATATATAATTTACTTATGATTTTAGGGTATTTTTGGTAGGTAATGGCGAGGCTCTTAGAGGGTGTTTTTGGGAGGAATGCTCGATTGTATATAATTTACTTAAGGTTGTCGGGTGGGGGTTTAAAAAAAATATAGAGCGATTTTTACTCCCTAAATATAGGGAGTCTAGTAACAATCCCTAAAATAAATAGCATATTGCGAGGCTCTTAGAGGGTATTTTAGGGAGGAGTGCTCGATTGTATATAATTTACTTAAGGTTGTCGGGTGGTGGTTCAAAAAAATATGGAGCGGTTTTAGCTCCGTTAATATAGGGAGTCTAGTAGCAATCCCAAAAATAGAGAGGCATATTGCTAGACTTTTAGAGGGTGTTTTATAGAGGAGTGCTTAATTTATATATAATTTACTTATGATTTTAGGGTGTTTTTGGGATATAATGGCGAGGTTTTTAGAGGGTGTTTTTGGGTGGAATGCTTGATTGTATATAATTTATTTAAGGTTGTCGGGTGAGGGTTCAAAAAAAATTTAGAAGCGATTTTAGGGAGCTATTTTGGCTTCCAAAATATAGGAAAGCACTTAGTGAGGATCCTGGTGGGTGTTTTGAGGAGGAGTGCATATTTTGTATATAATTTACTTATACTTATCGGGTAGAGTCCGAAGAAATTAGGGAGCGGTTTTGGGTCCCCAAATATAAGGAGTTTGGTAGAAATCATAGGGAGGTATATGATGAGGCTTATGAAGGGTGTTTAGGAGATGAGAGCTCGATTTATATATAATTTATTTATATTGTCAGATGGGGGTCCTGAGATAATAGGGAGTGTTTTTGGCGCCCCAACAATAGAAAGTCTGGTAGTGATATTTAAAATAGGAAAGCATATTGCAAGTCCCCTGGAGGATATTTTAGGGAGAATATTTGATTTGTATATAATTTACTTATGATTGACGGGTAGGGATCCTAAGAAAATAGAGAACCATTATGGCACTCCGAATGTAGGTAGTCTGGTAGCTATCCTAAAAATATGGAGGCACATTACGAGGCTCTTGGAGGATATTTTAGGAATGACTGCTCGATTTGTAAATTATTTTACTTATGATTGTTGTGTGGGATTCTGAAGAAATAGAGATCGATTTTGGTTACCCAAATGAATGGAGTCTGGTAACGATCCCAAAAGTATGGAGACACATGGTTAGGATCTTAAAGGTTATTTTGAAAAGGAGGGCTCGATTTGTATATAATTTACTTTTGGTTATCGAGTGAGTGTCCTAAAAAATAGGAAATGATTTTGGTTCCCTAAATATAAGGAGTCTGGTAGAGATATTAAAATAGGTTGGCATATATCGAGCCTCTTTATAGGGTATTTTAAGAAGGAGGGCTCGATTTGTATATAATTTACTTTTGATTTTCCGATCGGGGGCCCTAAAAAAATAGGGAAGCACATGACGAGACTCTTGGAGGGTGTTTATGAAAGGAGTGATCGATTTGTATATAATTTAGTTATGATTATTGAGTGGAACCTTGAGAAACTAGGAGTAATTTTGGCTCCCCAAATATAGGGAGTCAAATAGCAATCCAAAAAATAAAAAGAAAAAGGTGAGGCTCTTAGAGGATATTTTTGGGAGGAATGCTCGATTGTATATAATTTACTAAAGGTTATCAGGTGGGGGTTCAAAAAAAAAATGGAGTAATTTTGGCTCCCTAAATATAGGGAGTTTAGTAGCAATCCTAAAAATAGAGAAGCATATTACGAGGCTCTTAAAGGGTATTTTAGGGAGGAGTGCAAAATTTATATATAATTTACTTATGATTTTAGGGTATTTTTGGGAGGCAAAAGCGACGCTCTTAGAGGGTGTTTTTGGGAGGAATGCTCGATTGTATATAATTTACTTAAGGTTATCGGGTGGTGGTTCAAAAAAAATATAGAGTTGTTTTGGCTCCCTAAATATCAGGAGTCTAGTAGCAATCCAAAAAATAGAAAGTATATTGCGAGGCTCTTAGAGGTTGTTTTAGGGAGGAGTGCTTGATTGTATATAATTTACTTAAGGTTGTCGGGTGGGGGTTCAAAAAAAATGTTAAGCGGTTTTGGCTCCCAAAATATAGGGAGTCTAGTAGCAATCCCAAAAATAGAGAGGCATATTGCGAGCCTCTTATAGGGTGTTTTAGGGAGGAATGCTTTATTTATATAAAATTAACTTATGATTTTTGTGTTTTTTTGAGAGGCAATGGTGAGGCTCTTAGAGGAAATTTTTGGGAGGAATGCTTGATGTATATAATTTCGTTAAGGTTGTCAGGTGTTGATTCAAAAAAAATATGAAAGTGGTTTTTGGGTACGATTTTGGCTCCCCAAATATAGGGAAGCATTTAGTGAGGATCTTGGTGGGTGTTTTGGGAAGGAGAGCATAATTTGTATATAATTTACTTATACTTATTGGGTGGGGGTCCTAAGAAATTAGGGAGTTATTTTGGCTCCATAAATATAAGAAATTTTGCAGAAATCTCAAAATAGGAAGGCATATGATGAAGCATTTGAAGGGTGTTTAGGAAAGGAGTGCTCGATTTATATATAAATTTTTTTAGGTTATCTGGTGGGGATCCTGAGAAAATAGGGAGCGATTTTAGCACCCCAATTATGGAAAGTCTGGTAGCAATCTTAAAAATAGGAAAGCACATTGCAAGTCCCTTGGTGGATGTTTTGTGAAGGATATTTGTTTTGTGTATAATTTACTTATGATTGACGGGTAGGGATCCTAAGAAAATAGGGAACCATTTTGGCACTCCAAATATAGAGAGTCTGGTAGCTGTCCTAAAAATATGGAGGCACTTTACGAGGCTCTTGGAGGGTGTTTTGGGGATGACAGTTTGATTTGTAAATTATTTTACTTATGGTTGTTCGATGGGGGTCCTGGAAAAAAAAATCGATTTTGGCTACCCAAATATATTGAGTATGGTAAGATCCCAAAACTAGGAAGACATGTGGTGAGGATCTTGAAGGTTATTTTGAGATGGAGTACTCGATTTGTATATAATTTATTTATAGTTATCGTGAGAGTGTCCTCAAAATATAGGAAACGATTTTGGTTTTACAAATATAAGGAGTCTGGATGCGATATTAAAATAGGTTGGCATATATCGAACCTCTTTGTACTGTAGTTTTAGGAGGAGTGCCCGATTTGTATATTGTATACATTTGATTGTATATAATTTACTTAAGGTTGTCGGGTGGGGGTTCAAAAAAAATATGGAGCGGTTTTGGCTCTATAAATATATAGAGTCTAGTAGCAATCCCAAAAATATAAACATATTGCAAGGCTTTTAGAGGGTGTTTTAGGAAGGAGTTCTCGATTATATATAATTCACTTAATGTTGTTGGGTGGTGGTTCAAAAAAAATATGGTGCGGTTTTGCCTCCCAAAATATAGGGAGTCTAGTAGCAATCCTATAAATAGAGAGCATATTGCGAGCTGTTAGATAGTGATTTAGGAAGGAATGCTTGATTGTATATAATTTACTTAAGGTTGTCGGGTGGGGGTTCAAAAAGAATATAAAGAGGTTTTGGCTCCTTAAATATAGGGAGTCTAGTAGAAATTTGAAAAATAGAGAGCATATTACAAGGCTCTTAGAGGGTATTTTTGGGAGGAGTGCTCGATTGAATAAAATTTACTTAAGGCTGTCGGGTGAGGGTTCAAAAAAAATATGGAGCGATTTTGGCTCCCCAAATATAGGGAGTCTAATAGCAATCCCAAAAATAGCAAGGCATATTGTGAGGCTCTTATAGGGTATTTTAGGGAAGAGTGCTTGATTTATATAAAAATTACTTATGATTTTAGGATGTTTTTGGGAGGCAATGGCGAGGCTCTTAGAGGGTGTTTTTGGGAGGAATGCTCGATTGTAAATAATTTACTTTAGATTATCGGGTGGGGATTCAAAAAATATAGAGAGCGGTTTTGGCTCCATAAATCTAGCGAGTCTAGTGGTAATCCCAAAAATAGAGAGCATATTACGAGACTTTTAGAGGTTGTTTTAGGGAGGAGTGATCAATTATATATAATTTACTTAAGGTTGTTGGGTAGGGGTTAAAAAAAAAATGGAGTAGTTTTGGCTCCCTAAATATAGGAAGTCTAGTAGCAATCCCAAAAAAAGAGGCATATTACGAGTCTTTTAGAGGGTGTTTTAGGGAGGAATGCTTGATTTATATATAATTTACTTATTATTTTAGGGTGTTTTTAGGAGGCAATAGTGAGGCTCTTAGAGGGTATTTTTGGAAGGAATGCTTGATTGTATATTATTTACTTAAAGTTGTTGGGTGGGGGTTCAAAAAAAATATAGAGCGATTTTGGTTCCCTAAATATAGGGAGTGTAGTAGCAATCCCAAAAATAAAGAGCATATTGCAAGGCTCTTAGAGGGTATTTTAGGGAGAGGTGATTGATTGTATATAATTTTTGTAAGCTTGTCGGGTGGGGGTTTAAAAAAAATATGGAGTGGTTTTGGCTCCCTAAATATAGGGAGTCTAGTAGCAATCCCAAAAATAGAGAGACATATTGTGAGGCGCTTAGAGGGTATTTTAGGGAGGAGTGCTTGATTCATATATAAGTTATTTATGATTTTAGGTTGTTTTTGGGAGGCAATGGCGAGGCTGTTAGAGGGTGTTTTTGAGATGAATGCTGGATTGTATATAATTTACTTAAGGTTGTTCGGTGGGGGTTCAAAAAAATAATGGAAGCTGTTCTAGGGAGTGATTTTGGCTCCTCAAATATAGGTAAATGCTTAGTGAGGATCCTGGTGGGTGTTTTAGGGAGAAATGCATATTTTGAATATAATTTACTTGTACTGATCTGGGGGAGTCCTGAGAAATTAGGGAGTGATTTTCGATCCCTAAATATAAGGAGTTTGGTAAAAATCCTAAATTAGGGAGGCATATGATGAGTCTTTTTAAAGGTATTTAGGACAGGAGTGCTCGATTTATATATAATTTATTTTATATTGTCAGGTGGGGGTTCTGAGAAAATAGGGAACAATTTTGGCACCCCAATTATAGAAAGTGTGGTAGCGATCTTAAAAATAGGAAAGCACATTACAAGTCTCTTGGAGGATATTTTATGGTGAATATTTGATTTGTGTATAATTTACTTATTATTGATGGGTAAGGATCCTAAAAAAATAGGGAACTATTATGGCACTCCAAATACAGGGAGTCTGATAGCTATCCTAAAAATATGGAGACACATTACGAGGCTTTTGGAGGGTGTTTTAGGGATGACTGCTTGACTTGTAAATTATTTTACTTATGATTGTTTGGTGGGGGTCCTGAAGTAATAGAGGTTGATTTTGGCTACCCAAATATAAGTAGTCTGGTATGGATCCCAAAAGTATGGAGATAGCGATCTTGAAGGTTATTTTAGGAAGGAGTACTCGATTTGTATATAATTTATTTATAGTTGTTGTGTGAGTGTCCTAAAAAATACGAAGTGATTTTTATTCCTTAAAAATAAGGAGTTTGGTAGCGATATTAAAATAGGTTGGCATATATCGAGCCTTTTTAGAGGGTATTTTGAGGAGGAGTGCTTGATTTGTATATAATTTACTTTTGATTATCGGGTGGGGGTCCTAAGAAAGTCGGGAAACACATAACGAGACTCTTGGAGGGTGTTTATGGAAGGAGTGCTCGATTTGTATATAATTTAGTTATGATTATCGGGTTGGAGCCTTAAAAAATTAGGAGCAATTTTGGCTCCCCAAATATAGGGAGTCTAGTAGCAATCCAAAAAATAAGGAGATAATGGCGTAGCTCTTAGAGGGTGTTTTTGGGAGGAATACTCGATTGTATATAATTTACTTAAGGTTGTCGAGTGGTGGTTCAAAAAAAATATGGAATGGTTTTGGCTCCCTAAATATAGAAAGTCTAGTAGCAATCCTAAAAATAAAGAGGCATATTGTGAGGCTCTTATAGGGTGTTTCAGGGAGGATTGCTTGATTTATATATAATTTACTTATGATTTTAGGGTATTTTTGGGAGGCAATGATGAGGCTCTTAAAGGATATTTTTAGGAGAAATGCTTGATTATATATAATTTACTTAAGGTTATCGGGTGGAAGTTCAAAAAAATTATGGAGCGGTTTTGGCTCCCTAAATATAGGGAGTCTAGTAGCAATCCCAAATATAGAGAGCATATTGCAAGGATCTTAGAGGATGTTTTAGGGAGGAGTGCTCGATTATTTATAATTTACTTAAGGTTATCTGGTGGGGGTTCAAAAAAAATATGGAGTAGTTTTGGCTCTCTAAATATTGGGAGTCTAGTAGCAATCGCAAAAATAGAGAGGCATAGAAAGGAGTGCTTGATTTATATATAATTTACTTGTGATTTTAGGGTATTTTTGGGAGGCAATGGTGAGGCTTTTAGAGGGTGTTTTTGGGAGGAATGCTCGATTATATATAATTTACTTAAGGTTGTTGAGTGGGTGTTAAAAAAAAATATAGATCGATTTTGGCTCCCTTAATATAGGGAGTCTAGTAGCAATCTTAAAAATAAAGAGTATATTACGAGTCCCTTTGAGGTTGTTTTTGGGAGGAGTGCTCGATTGTATATAATTTACTTTTGATTCTTGGGTGGGGGGTTTTAAAAAAGTCGGGAAGCACATGACGAGACTCTTGGAGGGTGTTTATGGAAGGAGTGCTCGATTTGTATATAATTTAGTTATGATTATCGGGTGTGAACCTTGCGAAATTAGGTGCGATTTTGGTTCCCCAAATATAGGGAGTCTAGTAGCGATCCCAAAAATAAGAAGACAATGGCGAAGCTCTTAGAGGGTGTTTTTGGAAGAATGCTTAATTGTATATAATTTACTTAAGGTTTCGGGTGGGGGTTTAAAAAAAATATAGAACTGATTTGGCTCCCTGAATATAGGGAGTCTAGTAGCAAACCCTAAAATAGAATGCATATTGCGAGGCTCCTGAACGCCTTCAGTGGCAACAAAATACTTTCAACAACAACACTCCTTCTGTGGCAACACTCCTGAATGCCTTCGGTAATAAAATACTTTCGACGACAACACTAGTATTCATAGGGACACCCATTTCCTCGCCCATGCCGATTGACACGAAGCGGGCATCTTCAGCTCGACCAACTCCCCTTTCCCCTATAATTGATCAATAACAGTTGTCTCTAATCAATCGGATTCCTTGAGATCGACCCGATGGTTTGGGGCAGCCAAAATTTCAACCGATGGGTTTATTGCCGTTGATGCAAACAACAATCACGGGATGAACGGTCAGATTTAGTGCAGTTTGAATGTGGCAGGATTTTAGAGATTTAGTGCGGTTTAAATGGCTAGGGAGGGAGTTGGTTGATGGGCAAATAGAGATCACATTGATTGTTGAATAAATAGACAGGGAAATAAAGATCGTGCGTTAATTTTTGAACGAATGGTTAGATCTATTCGGTTTATTTTTGTCCAGTCAGCTTTCGTTTTGTCTAGTCAGAACAAAACCGATGTGACATGTCATATAGATAATTACTTATGATTTTTGGGTGTTTTTGGGAGGTAATGGTGAGGTTCATAGAGGTTATTTTATTGAGGAATGCTCGATTATATATAATTTACTTAAGGTTGGGAGTTTAAAAAAAAATATAGAGCTGTTTTGGCTCCCTAAATATAGGGAGTCTAGTAGGAATCCCAAAAATAGAGAGCATATTGCGTGGCTCTTAGAGGGACTTTTAGGAAGGAGTGCTTGATTTGTATATAAATTACTTTTGATTATCGAGTGGGGGGTCCTATGAAAGTCGGGAAGCACATGATGAAACTCTTGGAGGGTTTTTATGGAAGGTGTGCTCGATTTGTATATAATTTAGTTATGATTATCGTGTGGGAGCTTTGAGAAATTAGGAGCAATTTTGGCTCCCCAAATATAGGCAGTCTAGTAGTGATCCCAAAAATAAGGAGACAATGACGAAGCTTTGAGAGGGTGTTTTGGGAGGAATGCTCGATTGTATATAATTTACTTAAGGTTGTCGAGTGGGAGTTCAAAACAAATTTGGGGCGGTTTTGGGTCCCTAAATATAGGGAGTCTAGTAGCAATCCTAAAAATAGAGAGCATATTGCGAGACTCTTAGAGGGTGTTTTAGGGAGGAGTGATTGTATATAATTTACTTAAGGTTATCGGGGGGGGGGGGGGGGGTTCAAAAAAAATATGGTACGGTTTTGGCTCCATAAATATAGGGATTCTAGTAGCAATCCCAAAAATAAAGAGAAATATTACGAGGCACTTATAGGGTGTTGTGGACGCAGAAAAAAGCGCGGATCGTCTTTATTGCGAATCACACGAGATTACAAGTGTGGCCGGGACCCGGGTTGCTCGGGTGTAGCGAGTCCGGGTTGCGGCGAGTTTTGATCAGGGGATTGTGGGAAAGATCTTCTGGGGGATCCCTTTGATCCGCGTCTCCACGTGGTGTTCGTGTGAGAGCTCTGAAGGAGTTGCCCAGGACAGGGGTCTTTACAGGGAGAGGGTTTTGGAGAGGCTAAGGAATTTCCGCTGTTCTTTTGTCCCTTCCATGCTTCGCGCTTTCTCGGCTAAGGGGTCTTCAGTTTCGTTCCTCGGTCTTCGTGTCTTCCTCCTTCCTTGCTTGACCTTGGTGTCCTTGATCGTCGGTTCGCGGCGTCGATCGTGCTTTTGGCGTTGGCTTTGGCTTTGGCTTTTTGGCTTTGGCTTGGCTCCGGCGTGGCTCTGGCTTTTGCTTTGCTTTGGCGCTTGCACTTGGACGTAGCTGGGAGAGACTTGCGATGCTTTCATTCTTCCGGACTTCGCGTCGTATCGGCTAGAACGTGCGGTGCTTTTGCTCGTGGCCGGCGTAGTCGCTTGGCTTTGGCACTTGCATTGCTTTGGCGCGGGCTTTACTGGGGCTTTGCTTTGGCTTCTTGCGTTGGCTTTAGCTTCAGCGTCAACTCGATCTTCTTCCTCGAACAACGTGGGCTACTTCTCCGGTGCTTCGACGGTTTGCATGTCGACTGGACTTCTCTTCTTCTCCGGGCTTCTTTGGCGTGATCGAAGTCGAAGGATGCTTTCGAAGATAGCGGGGGTAGCACCGATCTCCGTACGACAGTTGTGGCGTCGGCTTTTGTTGATGAAGACGACGAGGGTAGCGACAGTCTCCGTGCGATGGTTGTAGCGTCGGCTTTTGTTGATGAAGACGACGAGGGTAGCGACGGTCTCCGTGCGACGGTTGTAGCGTCGGCTTTTGTTGATGAAGACGATGGGGTAGCGACGGTCTCCATGCGACGGTTGTAGCGTCGGCTTTTGTTGATGAAGACGACGGGGGTAGCGACGCTTCAGAAGATCTGTTCCAGCCTTTCTTCTTCGTGGATGGTGCAGACGTTTGTCGAAGACGACGGGGTGATGACGCTTCGTTCCTCTTCTCCGGGCCTTGGAGCTTGATCGGAGTCGAGGGTTTGTTGGAGTCGACGGGGTAGTGCCGCTCCGAGCTTCTTCTCCGGCCTTTGCTTCTGGCGTCTTCGGAGTCGAAGGGTCTTCTCTTCCGAGCTTTCTTCTTCGTGTACGGAGTCGAAGTCTTGATCTTCGTGTGCAAGGGTCTTCATGTTGATGAGGACTTTCAGTAAGCCGATCCCTCGAGACAGGCTTGACTGTGCCTCGTGAAGCCTTAGGTCGGTGAAGAAGCATCCCCTCTTCTGCAGAGCTCCCGCGCTTTGTCTTCAGTCTTCGACCATCGGCCGTTGTGGCGTCGGCTTCTTCTCTGGGCTTTTGGGCTTGATCGGAGTCAAAGGCCTTGTTGACGACGACGGGTGTAGCGCCGCTTCGCTTCTTCTCCGGGCTTTTGGGCTTGATCGGAGTCGAAGGCTTTGTTGAAGATGACGGGGGTAGCGCCGCTTCTCTTCTTCTCCGGGCTTTTGGGCTTGATCGGAGTCGAAGGCTTGTTGGAGACGACAGGGTAGTGCCGCTCCTCTTCTTCTCCGGGCTTTTGGGCTTGATCGGAGTCGAGGATTTGTTGGAGCCGACGGGATAGTGCCGCTCCAAGCTTCTTCTCCGGCCTTTGCTTCTGGCATCTTCGGAGTCGAAGGGTCTTCTTCTCCGAGCTTTCTTCTTCGTGCACGGAGTCGAAGTCTTGATCTTCGTGTGCAAGGGTCTTCACGTTGATGAGAGCTTTCAGTAAGCCGATCCCTCGGGACAGGCTTGACCGTGCCTCGTGAAGCCTTGGGTCGATGAAGAGCGTGTCTCCTCTTCTGCAGAGCTTCGTCGCCTGGCCATCCGAATCGACCTCTTCTTCATTCCCCCACCCCCTCTATTTATAGGCAAAGGGGAGGGGAGAGAGATATGGGAACTTTTAATTTTAAATCCCTTTTGTATCTCTCTCATAATTACCCGGGATTTATTCATCCATTGATGAGGGGAATAACATTTAGTTGTTTTCCTTTTCTGGCGTGTGCAATTATGGCTGGATTTCGCACACGAAATCGATGGCGATCGGGCGCTTCTTCTTGTGCGTCGGATCGAGGGATCGGCGCAGATCCGCGTGTGTGCAGACGTCATACGCAACCTCCCCCCGCGCGTGGCGGTATTTCCTTCCTTTTCTTTCTTTTCTTTCCTTTTCTTTTCTTTCCTTTTCTTTTCTTTCCTTTCTTTTCTTTCCTTTTCTTTTCTTTCCTTTTCTTTTCCTTCCTTGCAGGGCCGGCCGGCCCCCCCCCATGGGGTTCGGATCCTAGTAGGTCCGGCCCCATGTGGCTCGGGTCCTAGTAGGGGCCGGCCCCCCTGACGCATGGGGTCCGCTCATCTTTGCCGGGTGCGAGTCGGGTCCGGGTCCGCATCGGTGCGCGCGAGTCGGGTCCGCGTGTCGGGTTTGCATCCGTGTCGGCACACGTAAGTCGGGTTCGGGTCCGATGAAATTCGTGTGTCTACAAATGCCCCCTCAAGGACGAGCGCGTCGGTGAGAGCGTGTAGGGTTTGAATACGTAGGAATCGTAGAGTGCTTGTCCTTGATTCCTTTTGTGGGCAGGGTTGGGAGTCTATTTAAAGACCCCTACCCTCTTCATCCGCCATTGCGTTTCTTTGCGAAGGTTCTGCCGGCTTCTGGAGACCGTTGTCGGAAGAGAGCTGCCTGGGGTTGCACGAGACTTGCTCCGTCTTCCCGGTGTCGCCTCTTTCGTCGGCCTTGTGCTTCTTCGCGAAGGTTCTGCCGGCTTCTGAAGACCGTTGTCGGAAGAGAGCTGCCTGGGGTTGCACGAGACTTGCTCCGTCTTCCCAGTGTTGCCTCTTTCGTCGGCGGCGATGGTGCGCGATTTTTCGGTCGTTGCGAAGGCGGGCTTGAAACGGCGTTGCGGCGACGACCGAGGCGGGGAGGACGTAGGAGCGCGGCTGAGGTGCGGGTCGCCTTCGCCGCCTCTCTCTTCCTCCTTCTTCTTCTTCTTCTTCTTCTTCTCTTTTTCTTTTCCTTTTTCTCTCTCTCTTTTTTTTTTTCTTTTTTTTTTTTCTTTCTTTTCTTTCTTTCTCTTTTTTTTTTTTTTTTTCTTTCTTCCTTCTTCTTCGGCTCCGGCCCGTAGAAGCAGCAGCGGCAGCAGCGGGGGGCGGCGGCGGCGCGCGGGGTGCGCGGCGGCCGGGTTGGGCCGAGTGCGCGCGGGGCTGCGACGGCGGCTGCGGGGCCCGAAGGAGGCGGCGGTCGGGTCGGGTTCGGGGCCGAGAAGGGCAGCGGCCGAGTCAGGTTCGGGGCCGAGAAGGGTGGCGGCCGGGTCGGGTTCGGGGCCGAGAAGGGCGGCGCGCGGAGCCCGATCGGATCGGGGTCGCGCGGGGGCGGCCCTGAGTTGCAAGCGAAGAAGAAGGAGAAGGAAGGGGGCTGCAGGCCCCCTTTCCCTTCTTGCTGTCGGTCTCCAATTGGAAGGGGGCCGCGGGCCCCCCTTCCTTTCTTGCTGTCGGTCTCCAATTGGAAGGGGGCCGCGGGCCCCAGCGGCGGCTGCTGTGGCCTTTTTTTTTTGCTATCACTTTCTTTCTCTTCTTTCTCCTCTTGACTCCGAAGGTGGTGATGGTAGCAATAGGTCTGCATGGGCGGCGTCGGCGCAGTCGGGCCGGCGCGATTGTGTCGGCGAAGCTGGATCGGCGCGGGTGGAGTGTGGGCCCGCGGGGGCGTATTGCGAAGGCTCGGGCGCCAGTGGTGGCGGGCCGACGAGTCGGGTGGTCCTCCTGACAGGGGTGCAGGCCCCCTTAGTTTTTTTTTTTTGCATACACTTGTCTTGATTTGCCTCCCTTCATGGTCCTCCAGGGCTCGCGTCTTCGAGAGTTTGACTTCTCCGGGATGGATAGCCGAGGATTTCTTCGACGGGAGGAGGTGTCTTTGTTTTCCCCACACTCGCGTGCGCCGTCACCGCAACTCAAGGCGGGAAGACCTTCTGTCGTTGCTCCGTGTCTTTGTGCACGAGCGCATCACGGAAGATGGAGTCGCGGATGCGACTTGTGGGATGCCAAAATTAAGCGAGAAGATTCACACTGACGAAGGGATCTCCATGAGGCTTCTTCGGCCGAGTTTGAGTCTTCCGTTCCACCACTGTGATGAAGATTTCGTGCCTACGCCAGTTGTTGCCTCGAAGATATGCGCCAGGCTGACCCGATGGGGCACCGATTCTTGGCCTCGGGGAGACGTCCAGTACCTTTGTGGCTTTCGCGAATGGATGGACGAGCTCTACGAGGTCTTTGTCGCAGAACCTGAGATGAACTTATTGGCTAAATTTCTGGCGCCGGCTCGTCGAGAGTACAGTCGTCCTGAGGGGATGTACCGCGCACTTTGTGAGCTTTGGTGTCCGAAAACTAACACCTTCCTTACTGGGGCGGGGGAGATAGGTATCTCGCTTCGCGACGTCCATATCGTTTCCGGGTGCCCCGAGGTACGGAATTACTACCAAGAGGAGGTGCCAGCCTTGAAGGATCTGCTGGACAGCAGCTATGCTCCGAGCTCTTGCCTTCTTCTGTTCAAGGCACATGCTATCATTGCGGCGCGGGATCAATCAGATCGAGTGCGTCCTTCTTCTTGGGTCGACTTTTGGTTCAGAGGCGAGTATAGGTCTCCAGCGCCTTCAGCTCACCCGATGTGGAAGATCGCTCAGATGCAGAGACCTCCGCTTCGCTCCTTTGTGAGGCCTATCGACTCCTTGGCCCGAGAGAAGCATTCAATGGAGGGGAAGCCGTTCCCCTGGGAAATCCTTGGCTTGAAACGCGACAGCGAGGAGTGGCGTTCGGTTTACCGAGCTACCGGGCTGGTCATCTTCCTCTGCCGGTTCGTGCTTCCATGTTCTGGGGAGGTTATTCGTCCGGAGACCTTCCTTGCCGCTTCCAGGATGGAGAGGGGCGAGCTCTTCAATCTAGCCCCGGCCATACTATGCGCCTTGTATCGGGCTCTCAGCGGGACTTACTGGGACTTGTCAGGCTCAGATAAGGCCAAGGAGGAGCTTGGCCGGTCGACTGTGTTCGGACCCTTGCATTATTTGTACGGCTGGATAGCTCTGTATTTCCCGAAGGAGATCTTTGCCAGACGCGGGCATCCGGCCGAGCTTCCTTTCCTACCCGGGGTAGGAGGGATCTTAAACGCCTTTATTAGTTGGGAGCGTCCGAGAGAGTGTGCTCGCACCCTTTTGAGGAGGATGGGGAGCGTCGATTTTGAATTTCTGTCGGAGCATTCGGTGCTGCCTTTGGAGAGGTCGACTGTGTATGATAACGAGGAGCTCCCGGACAGTCTTTACTGGAACATGGTCAGCTGCCGTCCTGGCTACTTGGTCTGGCACAAGGGGGATGTGGTGGAGGTGGAGCAGTACTCCCCCCATCGCTTTGCTCGCCAACAGGGGTTTCGACAGGAAGTCCCTGGCATGCCTCAGCAGTTGCAGGGGTGTATTAGTCCGCAGGAGGGTTACCGTCTGTGGGCTTCTCTCTACGCTCGCTTGACTGGCAGCAGTTTCTTTCCTAGGGCCAAATCTGGGTTTCGGGACGCCGCCACTCCGGAATACTGTAAGTGGGTTGAAGGGCGAGTTTCCCCTTTTCTTGCGAGCTTTCCAGTGGACGTCTTGGCGAGTAGCGGGTTCAGGAATTTCTACTTCAATCATTCTACGGGAGTGGAGGACCGCCGCCTCCAACTGGGGCTTCAAAAAGCGCAGAGGAGCTGTAGTCGTCTTTCCAGTGCTCGTCGTGTCCCTTCTTCCGTTCCGGTGCTGGATGCCGAGCTTACTAGTGCTCCTGGGGCATCTTGTTTCCCGAAGGCCGAAGTTGAGGGTGCACCTCCCAAGAAAAGAAAAGTATGCATTCCTCGCGGGATGGTCCCGAGAGTTCCTTGTCCGATGGAGGACACCGAGGAGCCTGGACTTCTGAAAGATGAGGTGATTCCTCCGTCTAGGACTGCTTCGTCTGACCATACAGGTATGGAGCTCTCTTTATTTTATTTGCCCTCTACGTTCAGGAAGTTTTATCATGCTGAGCATCGTTTCTTCCTTTTGACCAGATTCCGTTATAGTGGTAGAGCGCGGAGCGAGCTCTTCAAAGGCGCCTCTTGGGCACTCGTCCACTGGCGCCACGCAGGAAGTGCCCGAAGCCTGTGGGCTAGACATCCCTCCGGATGATCTGGATCTCCTTGGGCTTTGCGGGGAGAATTTCCCCAGTGGCGACATTGACCTGTACGACATTGACGTTGACGCTTTGTCCTTCCACGAGGAAGCCGAGGTTTCGAGCGTCGACAAGCGGCACTCCTCGGTTACTGTACCCCTGTGCCCGTTGGGAGAGACGGTTGTTGCAGCGGTAGCGGCGGTTTCTCCGGTTCCGCCACCCTCGTTGGCGCAGGCAGCTCCTGTTGCGGCTGCAGTGGGAGGGAAGGTCTTGCCTACTTACTCCGAGGCACCTCGTCCGGAGTTGAGGCCGAGGAGCAGAGTTTCAGAGTTCCTTCTTGCGAGTTGCCGGCAGTATATCAAGTCGACGTTGGAGCCTTTCCAAAATGCCGGCTTTGGCGCTCTCCAGGACTGGTGGTCGACGGACGGTGCGGAGTTTTGCGCAAGCCTGGAGGAGTTCAAAGTTGACAGCTCTTCTTTCGTCGCTCAGATGACCTTGCTTGTGGCCGATAGTGAGGCTTATCGATCCCGGCGGGCTTTGCTGGAGGGGAGCTCCCCTTCTGGGTTGGAGGCTGCTGAGGCGAGTCTAAGTCAGTCCGAGCATCTACTTGCGGAGGCTACGTCCAGCCTGTCGAAGGCTCAGAGGAAGATAGAGTCTGTGCGCGCCTCACTTCGGAAGGCGGAGTCTCGTCTGGAGTGGGCCGCGGAGAGCGCCTTGAAGGCGAGTTACCTGAAGCAGCAGTCAGACTTGGCAACCCATCGCGAGCTTCTGGCTGCTCGTCCCGTGGAGCTTCAGCGAGTGGAGGCGACGAGGGAGGAGCTGCTGTGCCGTCTTCAAGCTCTGGACACCTTCTTTTAGTTGTTCCTTGTTTCATTGTGGCTTTCTTTTCGGGACTTATGCAATGTACTGCCTTTTCTTCATTATCTAATAACATCGCCTTGTTTTGCCATACCCTTTTCATGGAACTTTGTTGACTTTTTCTTTTGGTCGGACTGAACCTGAAGTAGCTTCTCAGGCTGCCTACGTACCCCCCTAAGGGGGATCAAGTCGCACGTAGTTCATTTTTTTTTTTTGAACAAGGGGTGCAGCCTTGCTTTAGGCATAGTACCTTTTGAGGTACTTGCCGTTGATAGGGTCGAGTGTTAGCCCTTCTGGCGTGGTGAGGAGATAGGCGCCGTTGGAGTAGACTTCCTTGACGGAATGCGGGCCATCCCACTTGGCATCAAATTTCTTTCCTCTTCGATGTGAGAGAATGATGGGGCGTTTGACCGCCAGCACCAGTTCCCCTATCTGGAATGATCAAGAACAAATCTTCTTGTTGAAGGCGCGAGAGAGCCTGGCCTGATAATATTCCAGACGCTGTTGAGCTTCGAGGCGTCTTTCATCCAGTGCTTCCAATTCTGCTAGACGGAGCTGGGCGTTGTTGTCGCTAGTGAGGCCTTCCTGGACTGCTATCCTGAGTGACGGGATCTGGAGCTCGAGCGGAAGAACGGCTTCTACACCATAGACGAGGGAATACGGCGTTGCTTGCGTCAGCGTGCAGAAGGACGTCCGGTAAGCCCATAGTGCTTCGCCCATGCGTTCGTGCCAATCTTTCTTTGTCTTCGAGACGGTTTTCTCCAGCAGTTTGCACAGAGTCTTGTTGAAGGCTTCTGCTAGGCCGTTGGCCGGAGCGTTGTACATCGTCGAACAATTCTGCTTAATGTTGTACAATGCGCAGAATTGGCTGACGGCAGCATTTTTGAACTGCTTCCCGTTATCTGTTACGATGTAGCGGGGGACTCCATAGCGGAAGATGATGTCATTCTAGATAAAGCTGATGACGGAGTACTTTGTAACTTCCCGCAACGGTATTGCTTCAGCCCACTTGGAGAAGTAGTCCGTTGCCGCCAAAATGTAGAGATGTTGCTTGGATGACTTGGGCAGAGGACCGACGATATCGAGACCCCATCCGTCGAAGGGCCAAGACGCGATTGTTGGGTGTAAAGGCTCCGGAGGTTGACGGATGTAGTCCCCGTGCATCTGGCAAGCTTGACATCTTCTCGCGTACTCCAAGCTGTCTTTGATCATGGTAGGCCAGTAGTATCCCATCCTCCTGACACGGAAGTGAAGTTTCGGACCGGACTGGTGCGATCCGTAGATTCCAGCGTGTACTTCTTCGAGCGCGGCTTCTGCTTCTTCTTTCACGAGGCACCTCAGGAGTGTGCCGTCGTAGCTTCGTCGGTACAGCTCGCCATTGAAGTGGTAGAACCTTAGAGATCGTCGACGGATGTCACTTTTGCGCTTCGGATCTTCGGGGAGTTTACCATGAAAGAGATACTCCACAAACGGTTGCCTCCAGTCTTGTTCTTTAATCTCGAGGACATGCACCGCGTTGGTTTGAACTGGTACTTCGAGTGGACCTTCCTCTTCGGTGATCACGAATCTCCTGCAGACGGGGATGACGAGCGAACGTTCATCTGGAAACGGGAGTGTAGCCGCCAGATTTGCGAGTGCGTCACCCTGCTGGTTGAGGTTCCGGGAGACGTGCTGAATGGAAGCAGCCTTGAGTTTTCCGAGGAGCTTCACAGCTCGCGCGTGCAACGGCACCAGGTCTTCTTTGTTGACTTCATATGCCCCCAGGACTTGTTGGATCACGAGTTGAGAGTCACCAAAGATCTCTAGTCCTTGAAGCTTCATTTCGTCGGCCAGCTCGAGACCGATAAGCAGGGCTTGATATTCTGCAACGTTGTTGGAACATGATTCCAACAGTAGGAATGAGAAGGGGAGTATTTCGTTGTCCGGAGTGACGAAGATGACTCCGGCTCCTGCTATGTCTTGCCTAGCTGCGCCGTCGAAGAACATTTTCCAGGATGGGGAGATGTCGACGGAGAACACTTCTTCATCTGGGAGATCTTCTGATAACTCCCATTCTACCGGGAGAGGGTACTCTGCGAGGAAGTCCGCGAGGGCCTGCCCTTTAACCGCTTTCTGTGGCACGAAGGTGATGTCGAATTCAAGTAGCAGCATGGCCCACTTGGCCAGACGTCCGGAAAGCACTGGTCTCGACATGATGTACTTGAGTGGGTCAGCCTTCGAGACGAGTCTGATGGTGTGAGTGAGCATATAGTGTCGCAGCTTTTTCGTGGCGAAGATGAGCGCTAAGCAGACCTTCTCGATTGGGGAGTAATTCAGCTCTGCGCCGACGAGAGTGCGACTTAAGTAGTAGCAAGCTGTCTCCACGCCAAGTTCATTGTTCTGGGCCAGGAGTGCCCCCAAGGATTGCTCCTGGGCGGCGATGTAGAGGATGAGCAGCCTCCCTTGAACCGGTGCTGATAGAACCGACGGCTTCAGTAGGTATGCTTTGATATTTTGGAGTGCTTCTTGGCAAGCTTCATCCCATTTGAACGGCGCTCCTTTCTTCATGAGGCGACTAAAAGGGTGGCACTTTCCGGCCAGGTTGGCGATGAATCTTCGGATGTACGCCAAGTGCCCCTGGAGGCCTCTGAGGTCTCGCACTGTCTTTGGTGCGGGCATATTGATGATAGCATCAATTTTGGATTGATCTATCTCAATGCCACGATGTCGGATGACGAAGCCGAGGAACTTGCCCGAGGAGACTCCGAACGCGCACTTGAGCAGATTCATGCGGAGTTGGTACCTTCGAAGTCGTTTGAAGATTAGCTCGAGATCTTGGAGATGTGCCGACTTCTTCTTGGATTTCACCACGAGGTCGTCGACATAACACTCCACGTTTTGATGAAGAATGTCATCGAAGATTTTCTGCATAGCTCACTGGTAGGTGGCTCCCGCGTTCTTCAAGCCGAACGGCATTACCTTATAGCAGTAGATTCCTTTCGGTGTGCGGAATGCCGTGAGCTCCTCGTCCTTGGGTGCCATCCGAATCTGATTGTAGCCCGATGATCCGTCCATGAAAGTGAGCACCTCGTGACCTATCGTCGCGTCGACCATTAGCTCCGTGATTGGCAAGGGGAAGTCGTCCTTTGGACATGCGTTGTTCAAGTCTCTGAAGTCCACACACACTCGGATTTGGCCGTTCTTCTTTTTGACGGGGACGATGCTAGAGATCCATGTCGGGTACTTGACCTCTCGAATGAAGCCGGCTTCGATCAATTTGTTGACTTCGCCTTCTATTTGGGGTACCAGTTCTGGCCGGTAGCGCCTTTGTCCTTGCTTGATAGCGCTGGCTCCGTGTTTGATGCTGAGCTGGTGGACTGCGATTTTGGGATCAAGGCCCGGCATCTCCTTGTAGGACCATGCGAAGACGTCTCTGTACTCTCTAAGCAGTTTGACGTATGCTGCTTCCTCCTCAGGGGTCAAGAGTGTGCTGACGAATGTAGGCCGAGGCTCCGTCTCCGTGCCCAAGTTGATTTCCTTCAAGTCATCAATAGTGGACTGCCCCCCTTCTTCGAGGACTGGCGGGGCGTTGGGCAACTCGTCGTCCGAAGTAGAAGTGTCATCGTTGTCGGGATCCGTAATGGAAATATGATGGACGGCCGCCTTGGGTGGGTGGGTGGGTGTTGAGACGAAGTCCTCAATTGGCATTTCCAGACGATCGAACACTGACTTCTTCTTTGATTATTTGACTGGCCCGAGCCTCTCGAACACGGATGTGCGTTTTTGATTCGACCAGTCTTTACCACCTCTGGTTTGCTTCCGGAACAAGGCTGGGTATCGAGCCCGTCGTCGTCTTCTCCTGCTGTCTGGATGGCTGAGGTAGGTAGAGAGTGCATCGAAGATTATCGATCCTTCAGCTGCTTCATCTACCATCCTCGCCTCGATGTAGTTCGAGGTGAAGGTCTTCTTTGCCGCGGTTCTGATGACCAACGGAGCTTGACTGGAGCCGATGCCTCGGCTGTTCGGGGGAATTTGTTCTCCGTTTTGAAACAGCCGAGCTTGAGTTCTCATCATCCCATGTGGAGTTGCTGCTGGTGGGAGTGTGCCCATGGCGCTTTCCTCGTTGTAGCCGGCTTTGAACAGCAACTGGGCAGCGTTTTGCCCCCAACTCCCTTCTGGCTTGAATCCGAGTTGCTCGAGGTCTGCTGATTCGACGGGTTTGCTTGGGTACGGAGCTTGCGTCGGACTAGGTAATGGCATCGTCATTTCTTGCAGAGTGATGACGTTAGCCTGAGATAACGACGGGGCCAGCTTCCTTGTCGGAGTAGAAGGCGATCGCTCTGATTTACGGAGCCACTGCGGCGCGAGACGTAGGAAAGGCGTCGTTTGGACTGGCGATGGGGTATGTTGCATTGCTCTTGGCTCGAAGCTGATGCACATCCTTTGCCCAGGTTTTGGCGTTCCTTGGACCTTGAGTCTTGCCTCATCAGAGGGTGGCATCGGATTTGCAGGAGGAGGAGTCTTATCCTGCTTCACTTCTTCAATCTTCTGGGCTCGAGGGGCTTTAGCTGGAAGAACTTCCATGACTAGGCCCTTTGCTTGGTAGAACTTAGCGTCGGCCAAATGTGCCTCGGCCTCGTTGAATGGCTTATCGTCCGCAACTATGCACCTCTCCACGCCTTCTTCGTAGTACTTGAGGCACTGGTGCCAGGTGGATACCACGATGCCATTCTCGTGCAGCCATGGTTTTCCCAACAGGAGGCGGTATGACGTCTGGCAATCGATGATATGGAAGAGGACCGTTGTATCCAGCGGGCCGATTGACAGCTTCAGGCGGATGATTCCGATAGTGGACTGTCCGCCCTGGTTGAACCCTTGAATGACCAACTGACTCGGCGAGAGCTGGTCGTTGGTGATGCCGAGTTGCCGCATTGTCTGGATAGGCATGATGTTGACGGCGGAGCCACAGTCCAACAGGATTCGGTTCACTGGCTTCTCCTTGATGTATCCCAAAACGTAAAGAGACCGGTTATGCAATCGCGGCCCGAGTTGCAGGTCCTCATCCGAAATGGTTATCGTCGCATCACACGAGGCCACAGCTTTGCGCTTCTAGTCATCCTTCCTTTTCCTCTTGTAGCTGTCTGGATCGGCTAAGGCCGCAGCCATCGCCAGACGAGCCTTCTTCGGGAGATGCAAAGCTTCTACGAGTGGCATGTGTAGGATTGCTTCGTTGTGAGAGTCAGTGCCCCCTTTTTCCTTTTTCGGAATCATCTCCCTCATCTGTGGAGTCGCCTTCTCCAGAAGTTTTGCTTTCGTTCTTTCCTTCCGACGCCTCATGGACTTCGACCATGCAACAAGACACCTTGATGTGTTGGTCCGCTGGGAGGAAGTGATCCGGGAAGAACTCTTGCAAAGTTGTCGGCTCTGGAAGACTCTGCTGAAGGATATCGTCTTGGCTTGCTGGCGGCACTTTGAACGCCTTCCTCCCCGGAGTCTTGCTTTTCTTCTTGTAGGTCTTCCGCTTGGTGAATCCCCTCATCACACGGTCTTGTTTGAGCTTCTTTTCTTGCCATGGCTTTCGCCGCCACGATAGCATGACCCATGCTTCTTCGTCGGTGGATTCCCCTTCACTAGGATGATGGTCGACAACAGCAACTGGTTCCCTCGAAGGCACTTGTTCTTCCGGAGGCTCTACTGGCTCGTCTTTCGATCCCCAGCCAGTGGGCTTGATTTCGTCGATTGAAGCGGACGGAGGCCTTGAGTAGAGGACGTAATAGTCGAACTTCCCCGAAGGCTGGCCCAGCAGACCGACTTCCGGATCTCCTTGCTCGTATCTTTCCCGAAGAGCGCATTGGGACATAGCTTGACTGGAAGGGACTTGCTCTTCTCGAGGTTCCACTGGCTCGTCTTTCGATCCCCAGCCGGTGGGCTTGATTTCGTCGATTGGAACGGACGGAGGCCTTGAGTAGAGGACGTAATAGTCGAACTTCCCTGAAGGCTGGCCCAGCAGACCGACTTCTGGATCTCCTTGCTCGTATCTCCTTTGGAGCGCTCGTTGGGATGCAGTATTGCTTGGAAGAGGTGCTGGTGTGAGCGATGGTTGCCCCCAGGGCAGCGGCGCTTCATCCTCGGTGAACGCAGGAATACGTTGACGTCGCTTCGAGACTTTCGGCTGGGAAGTTGACTTAGCGATTAGAGCTTGACGGTTGATGCGCAATTTGGGTATGCTTCGCCGAGCAGCAATGAGTACCGGCGAGAAGGAGCCGAAGGCGATGGACGTCATGTTGGCCGTAGCAACCTCTCCGGAGTCGATCTCTATCTTTCCTTGCTTAGCGAGCGCCATGATTCTTTCCTTGAAGACGAAGCATCTTTCGATGGGATGACTCACCACCCGGTGGTATTTGCAGAAGAGAGGGTCGTCGACACGATGCATCTGCTCGGGCCTCTTCGAAGGAGGGAGCTCTATCATCTTCTCTTGCAGCAGTTGGTCGAACATAGAGGAGACTTCCGAGTCTGGAAAGGGGTACTCCTTAGCTTCGAGCTCTTCTAGAGTCATCCTTTGTCTCGGAGGCGGAGGCGGCGGTATGGCGACGCCCTTCTTCTGATCTGGCTTGCCACTGATCTTGAGCGGCTTGGAGGTTGGAGCGACATCAGCAATGTTGACTTGCTTTGGTTTTGGTGCCGGTGGCTTGTCCTTCTTCTCTACCTTCAAGAAGTCCTTGTTCTTCGAGTCCCCACGGTTTGCTAGGCTGAGTTCCATGTCATGAGCCCGAGTTGCGAGTTCTTCGAAAGACCGAGGCTTGATACCTTTGAGGATGTAGAGCAGACCCCAGTGCATGCCTTGGGTGCACATCTCGATGGCCGAGTCTTTAGACAAGCGGTCTCGTGAATTCAACGCGAGGTTCCTCCACCTGTCGATGTAGTCGATCACTGGCTCATCTTTCCTTTGCTTGACGGCGGTGAGTTCGGTCATACTGACTGTGCGTCTGGTGCTGTAGAAGCGATTGAGGAACTCCCTCTCCATCTGGTCCCAGCTGTCGATGGTCCCTGGAGGAAGGTCAACATACCAGTCAAAAGCATTACCTTTGAGGGTGCGAACGAATTATTTCACCATCTCGTCGCCATATGTGCCGGCATTATTGCAGGTCTCGATGAAGTGGGCAACGTGCTGTCTTGGATTTCCCTTTCCGTCGAAGTGCTGAAACTTGGGTGGCTGGAATCTGACTGGGAAGTATAGCTGCTGGATCCTCGTGGTGTAGGGCTTCGAGTATGCTGCCGTGATCGGAGGAAGGCCACTGCCGTGAGAACGCATCATGTCGGCTATCAACGCTTGGACTTGCTGAGCATTCATCATTGCCGTTGCCGGAGGTTGTGTGGCCACCGAGGCTGGCGCTGGGGAGACGACTTCCAATGGGACGGAAGCCGAGAAGAGCGCTGGAGTAGCTGCTTGAATTGTCGGAACAATCTCTACAGGAGCGGGAGTTGAAGACGGAGCTGGAGCGGCTACCGGAGAAGCGACGGGTTGGCTGACTGCTGCAGCGTCCTTCGCGCTCAGTGTTTGAAGTAGAGTATTGATGTGACGATCCTTCTCCTCCATCAGCCGAGTAATCTGCGCCATGTGCTCGTTCATCTGCATGACTTGGAGCTGAAGAGCGGACGGAGGGTGGTGACGGAGGACGTCTCGGTGTTGCATGTTCGCATCCTCGCCGTCATCATCGGAGACGTAGTTGCGCCGACTCGCTTCTGGTTGATGATTGATGTTTGCCCCCTGCAGAGGAGGTGCAACGTCTGCTAGAGAACCCGAATGGGTTCGGGGTTGGGGCTGGTCCTCCCCAAACTTCTGGACATGGACTCCAGGATCGAGGCTCGTTTCTTCATGAACCAGGGCCTCGTCAGCGCTTTGGCGAGCATCTTCGGCAGTAGCTTCCAGCACGAAGACGTCCGCAAGAGTCCGAGTACGCCGAGTGTAGATGCGCACCATGGGAGGAACATCACCCTCCGGATTTACTAGATCATCGTGTCAGAGTAGAGGAGACTCAGCGATTGGTGAGAGGCTTGGAGCAAACGCATCGTTGTTCGTTCCGGCCATCGCAAACTTCAAGCAGCTTCTTCAACCGTACGGATGAAAGGAGAAGAGGTCCCACCGGGCGTGCCAGAAATCTGTGGACGCGGGAAAAAGCGCGGGTCGTCTTTATTGCGAATCACACGAGATTACAAGTGTGGTCGGGACCCGGGTTGCTCGGGTGTAGCGAGTCCGGGTTGCGGCGAGTTTTGATCAGGGGATTGTGGGAAAGATCTTCTGGGGGATCCCTTTGATCCGCGTCTCCACGTGGTGTTCGTGCGAGAGCTCTGAAGGAGTTGCCCAGGACAGGGGTCTTTACAGGGAGAGTGTTTTGGAGAGGCTAAGGAATTTCCGCTGTTCTTTTGTCCCTTCCATGCTTCGTGCTTCTCGGCTAGGGGGTCTTCAGTTTCGTTCCTCGGTCTTCGTGTCTTCCTTCTTCCTTGCTTGACCTTGGTGTCCTTGATCGTCGGTTCACGGCGTCAATCGTGCTTTTGGCGTTGGCTTTGGCTTTGGCTTTTTGGCTTTGGCTTGGCTCCAGCGTGGCTCTGGCTTTTGCTTTGCTTTGGCGCTTGCACTTGGACGTAGCTGGGAGAGACTTGCGATGATTTCGTTCTTCCGGACTTCGCGTCTTATTGGCTAGAACGTGCGGTGCTTTTGCTCGTGGCCGGCGTAGTCGCTTGGCTTTGGCACTTGCGTTGCTTTGGCGCGGGCTTTACTGGGGCTTTGCTTTGGCTTCTTGCGTTGGCTTTAGCTTCAGCGTCAACTTGATCTTCTTCCTCGAACAACGTGGGCTACTTCTCCAGTGCTTCGACGGTTTGCGTGTCGACTGGACTTCTCTTCTTCTCCGGGCTTCTTTGGCGTGATCGAAGTCGAAGGATGCTTTCGAAGATAGCGGGGGTAGCACCGATGTCCGTGCGACAGTTGTGGCGTCGGCTTTTGTTGATGAAGACGACGAGGGTAGCGACGGTCTCCGTGCGACGGTTGTAGCGTCGGCTTTTGTTGATGAAGACGACGAGGGTAGCGACGGTCTCCGTGCGATGGTTGTAGCGTCAGCTTTTGTTGATGAAGACGACGGGGTAGCGACGGTCTCCATGCGACGGTTGTAGCGTCGGCTTTTATTGATGAAGACGACGGGGTAGCGACGCTTCAGAAGATCTGTTCCAACCTTTCTTCTTCGTGGATGGTGCAGACGTTTGTCGAAGACGACGAGGTGATGACGCTTCGTTCCTCTTCTCCGGGCCTTGGAGCTTGATCGGAGTCGAGGGTTTGTTGGAGTCGACGGGGTAGTGCCGCTCCGAGCTTCTTCTCCGGCCTTTGCTTCTGGCGTCTTCGGAGTCGAAGGGTCTTCTCTTCCGAGCTTTCTTCTTCGTGCACGGAGTCGAAGTTTTGATCTTCGTGTGCAAGGGTCTTCACGTTGATGAGGACTTTTAGTAAGCCGATCCCTCGGGACAGGCTTGACTGTGCCTCGTGAAGCCTTGGGTCGGTGAAGAAGCATCCCCTCTTCTGCAGAGCTCCCGCGCTTTGTCTTCAGTCTTCGACCATCGGCCGTTGTGGCGTCGGCTTCTTCTCCGGGCTTTTGGGCTTGATCGGAGTCGAAGGCCTTGTTGATGACGACGGGTGTAGCGCCGCTTCGCTTCTTCTCCGGGCTTTTGGGCTTGATTGGAGTCGAAGGCTTTGTTGAAGATGACGGGGGTAGCGCCGCTTCTCTTCTTCTCCGGGCTTTTGGGCTTGATCGGAGTCGAAGGCTTGTTGGAGACGACGGGGTAGTGCCGCTCCTCTTCTTCTCTGAGCTTTTGGGCTTGATCGGAGTCGAGGATTTGTTGGAGCCGACGGGGTAGTGCCGCTCCGAGCTTCTTCTCCGGCCTTTGCTTCTGGCGTCTTCGGAGTCGAAGGGTCTTCTTCTCCGAGCTTTCTTCTTCGTGCACGGAGTCGAAGTCTTGATCTTCGTGTGCAAGGGTCTTCACGTTGATGAGAGCTTTCAGTAAGCCGATCCCTCGGGACAGGCTTGACCGTGCCTCGTGAAGCCTTGGGTCGATGAAGAGCGTGTCTCCTCTTCTGTAGAGCTTCGTCGCCTGGCCATCCGAATCGACCTCTTCTTCATTCCCCCACCCCCTCTATTTATAGGCAAATGGGAGGGGAGAGAGATATAGGAACTTTTAATTTTAAATCCCTTTTGTATCTCTCTCATAATTACCCGGGATTTATTCATCCATTGATGAGGGGAATAACATTTAGTTGTTTTCCTTTTCTGGCGGGTGCAATTATGGCTGGATTTCGCACACGAAATCGATGGCGATCGGGCGCTTCTTCTTGTGCGTCGGATCGAGGGATCGGCGTAGATCCGCGTGTGTGCAGACGTCATACGCAACCTCCCCCCGCGCGTGGCGGTATTTCCTTCCTTTTCTTTCTTTTCTTTCCTTTTCTTTCCTTTCCTTTTCTTTTCTTTCTTTTCTTTTCCTTCCTTGCAGGGCCGGCCGGCCCCCCCCATGGGGTTCGGATCCTAGTAGGGTCGGCCCCCCTGACGCATGGGGTCCGCTCCTCTTTGCCGGGTGCGAGTCGGGTCCGGGTCCGCATCGGTGCGCGCGAGTCGGGTCCGCGTGTCGGGTTTGCATCCGTGTCGGCACACGTAAGTCGGGTTCGGGTCCGACGAAATTCGTGTGTCTACAGGTGTTTTAAAGAGGAGTGCTTGATTTATATATAATTTATTTATGATTTTAGGGTGTTAAGCACTATAAGAAATTACACCTTTAGCGATGCTTATCTGCGACGCATATCCTTTTCCATCGTCGAAAGTTGCCTTTTCGCGATGCCATATCTTATTCATCACATAATTGTATCGCAAAAGGTTTGCTAGCATAGTTGAGTTCGCGTCTAGGAGGATAAAGTTTTTTGGCGACGGTAAATGGCTATTTAGCGACGCAGTTAGACGTCGCTAAATTATTTACGTTTAGCGACGAAATAAATTATATCGCGAAAAATTAAAAATTTTGGCGACGAGACTAAGTATGCTGCTAGTTGCAATTGGCGATATAGTTATGCGTCGCAAAATTTCTTATTTTTTGGAAACATTGTTTATGATGACGCAGATCCTTTTCCGTCGTCGAATGTTGCCTTTTCGCGACGCAATATCCTATTCGTCGCAAAATCGTGTTGCTAAAGATTTCCGAGCATAGTTGAGTTCGCGCCTAGAAGACCGGATAAAGTTTTTTGGTGATGATAAATGGCTATTTATTGACACAGTTAGACATCGCTAAATTATTTATGTTTAGCAATGAAATAAATTATGTCGCAAAAAATTAAAAATTTTGGCAACGAAACTAAGTATGCTACTAGTTGCAATTGGTGACGTAATTCTGCTTTGTGAAATTCCTGTTTATGACATCGCAGATTCTTAATTTTTTATAGCGACGTTGTACGTGCATCGTAGAATCATTCTATAAAATAAAAATTTCGTGCCTATAAGGGGACTTTTTTGGTGATGATAAATAGCTATTTGGTGACACAATAAGATATCGCTAAATTGCTTACTTTTCACGATGAAATAAATTTAGTCGTGGAAAATTAAAAGTTTTAGCGACGAGACTAAGTATGGTGCTAGTTGTAATCAGTGACATAGTTATGCATCGCAAAATTCCTTAATTTTGGAAATATTGTTTTTCCCCAGAACAACCCAGTTCTATATAATATTATTTTAATATATTTGGCGGTGATGCTATTGGTTGTACTCGAGCGGGACCAGGCAGTGGGTTCTGGGTACGGGTCGTGAGGCTACGTTGGAGGTGTGGTTACACGAGCACGTGAGCACGTGTACTGAGGCGAGGCATGAATGCTATTTTATATATATATATATATATATATATATATATATATATATATATATATATATATATATATATATATATATATATATATATATATATATATATATATATATATATATATATATATATATATATATATATATATATATATATATATATATATATATATATATATATATATATATATATATATATATATATATATATATATATATATATATAGGGGCATGCTATAATGCGGCATGCGGTAAGTGCGGCACCGCACTACAACCGTCTGATGCACCGCTGCATGCATGCGATGCACATAGCGGGTGCATCAGACTGTTGCGGTGTGATGCCGCACTTACCGCATGCCGCATTATAGCATACCCCCTATATATATATAAATATATAAATATATATATATATATATATATATATATATATATATATATATATATATATATATATATATATATATATATATATATATATATATATATATATATATATATATATATATATATATATATATATATAAATATAATATTATGGTGGGTCTATCAGACCCGGTGAGGTTCGCGTATTGGCACACCTCGGTGCGACGCGAGTCGAGCACGAGTCAAGCTCGACTGGGATTGAGAAAAAAAAAACTAAACTAAATAAAAACCAAAATAATAAAAAAAAAAAACCAAAACCCAAACCCAAACCCGTCCCCAAAACCCAACCCAACTCTCCCTCTCCCTCTCATCTCACCCGAACCCATACTCGACCCAACCCAACTTTCTCTCTCTCTCTCTCATCTCTCTCTCTCATCTCTCTGATCTCTCTCCCAATCTCTTCAGATCTCCTCCCTTGACCCTAAGCCCGGCCACTGCCCCCCTCCATCCCATCAGCCACTCACCGCCCCCCTATTTTGACCTCATTGCCACCCGCCCTTCTCTATCCCTTCCGCCACCCCCTCTATCCCATTAGCCGCCCCTCCTACTTGACCCCTAAGCCCGGCCGCCCCCCCCTTTTTCACCCTATAAAACCCAGACCCGACCCCCCATTAACCCGCCCGATCTCCCCCTCTCTTCCTCTCCGGTCTCTCTCTCTCTCTCTCTATCTCTTTCCCTCTTTTAATTTCTTTCTCTCCCTATTGCTGTGGGTGTGGCGCGCGATAGTCGGAGCATAGCCGGTCGAAGGAGAAGCCACAATCGGAGCCGATAACCCCCCTACTAACTAGGACAGACGCCCCCTTAGTTTCCCCTGTTTTTCTTTTTCTCTTTTGTACTATTGAGACCAACCGATGAGACGACCCATTGCTGCCACCCCTCCTTCTCACCTTGCTGCGATGGTTGCCGACGGCCTCGTTGTCGACAGCCATGCAACAGGCAGCACTGGGCCCAGCCTGACCAGGCCCCATGGGATGATAGCCTTGACCCCCGTGTTCCCTCCGTTGTGGTGACCGTCGTTGGTGTTGACTAGCAGACAGTAGAAGCCCCCTATTTGCCTTGTTTACTTTGTCATGGCCACGGCCACCGGCCAGATGGCCAACGGTTATGCAATCAATGCCGACGAACCCTGCCTTTTCTCCTTTTTCTGTGCGGATCCGACCAGCCCCCTATCACCTTTGGTTTGGCATGGTCATAGTTGCCGGCCAGGTGGCCGACAGTTGTGCAGCCAATGGAGCCTGATCGAGCCAGGCCAAGCCCTCTCCAGCCACCCAACCTCCACGAATGTGGACTTCCTGTGTGTGTGTGTATCTGTGGGTGCAGAGGGTATAACCCCCATCCCTTCTTTTGCTTTTCTTTAATGTGGTATTTCTTTTGAGCCATAGTGCGATTCGTAAACCCCCAAAGTTGACCCACTTGGGTTGGCGACCTTTATGGATCACTTCCTTCGCTAAGGCGGTTCCGACCGTACTCGGCCTTAGGAGTGAGCTAGCCATTGTGCTCACCCTGGTATAGCCTTGTGCCACTTGTATTGTCACACGTAGAGTAGCTATGCTACTAAGAACAACAATATACCACTCACCGCACCCATTAGCTGGCGACCCCAGAGTTCGACCGGTGGGAGTCCGACGATTGGGCAACCGACGATGCTGACCCTGACTTGGCACACACCCTCGATCTCCCCTGAGAGGACGATCTAGCCTCTTGAGCCCACACTCAAGTTTAGTGGAACTGATCCCTCCAGGTCACGCTTGTCTCAGAGTTGATAATGCGAATGCGGGTCCAACCGGTTTGAGTAGTCGTTTGTGCACGAGATCGACCCATGGCGGCAACGAGGCACTACTTAGCAGCCTAGGCTGGCCACTAGTGCGATTCCCGTGCAAATACATCTTTTGATAAATCAAGCCCGATCGTGATCGGCTTTGCCGATTTTGCCATCAACTGACGCGATTACGACCGATTGGTCGGATTAGTGCTATTGAATCCTAGTGCGACTCCTCGCATCAGCAACTACTTGTAAGTTGTAACCAGGGCCGACTTGACCATAAGATCATTAAGGTGGTCGTCTAAGGTCCCATGTGAAAAGAAAGCCCCCCAATCCCAAAACTACTTTAATAACCAAAGGCTTCATATGAAAAAAAGCCCAAATCCATTTGCGGTGCATGCGGTAAGTGCGGCACCGCACTACAACCGTCTGATGCACCGCTGTATGCATGCGATGCACACAGCGGGTGCATCAGACGGTTGCGATGTGATACCGCACTTACCACATGCCGCATTATAGCATACCCCTATAGATTGAGAAAAAAAAAACTAAACTAAACAAAAACCTAAATAAAAAAAAAAAACCAAAACACAAACCCGAACCCGTCCCCAAAACCCAACCCAACTCTCCCTCTCTCTCCCTCTCCCTCTCATCTCACCCGAACCCATACCCGACCCAACCCAACTTTCTCTCTCTCTCTCTCTCTCTCATCCCTCTCTCTCTCTCTCTCATCTCTCTGATCTCTCTCCCAATATCTTCCGATCTCCTCCCTTGACCATAAGCCCGGCCGCTGCCCCCCTCCATCCCATCAGCCGCTCGCCGCCCCCCTATTTTGACCTCATTGCCGCCCACTCTTCTCTATCCCATCCGCCGCCCCCTCTATCCCATTAGCCGCCCCCTCTACTTGACCCCTAAGCCCGGCCGCCGCCCCCCTTTTTCACCCTATAAAACCCAGACCCGACCCCCCATTACCCTGTCCGATCTCCCCCTCTCTTCCTCTCCGGTCTCTCTCTCTCTCTCTCTATCTCTTTCCCTCTTTTAATTTCTCTCTCTCCCTATTACTGTGGGTGTGGCGAGCGATAGTCGGAGCGTAGCTGGTCGGAGGAGGAGCCACAGTCGGAGCCAACAACCCCCCTACTGACTAGGTCATACGCCCCCTTAGTTTCCCCTGTTTTTCTTTTTCTCTTTTGTACTGTTGAGACCAGCCGATGAGACGACCCATTGCATGCCACCCCTCCTTCTCACCTTGCTGCAATGGTTGCCGACGGCCTTGTTGTCGACAGCCATGTAACAGGTAGCACTCGACCCAGCCCGACCAGGCCCCATGGGATGATAGCCTTGACCCCCGTGTTCCCTCCGTTGTGGTGACCGTCGTTGGCGTTGACTAGCGGACAGTAGAAGCCCCCTATTTGCCTTGTTTACTTTGTCAAGGCCACGACCACCGGCCACATGGCCAACGGTTATGCAATCAATGCCGACGAACCCTGCCTTTTCTCCTTTTTCTGTGCAGATCCGACCAGCCCCCTATCGCCTTCGGGTTGGCATGGTCATAGTTGCCGGCCAGGTGGCCGACAGTTGTGCAGCCAATGGAGCCTGATCGAGCCAGGCCAGGCCCTCTCCAACCACCCAACCACTACGAATGTGGACTTCCTATGTGTGTGTGTATTTGTGGGTGCAGAGGGTATAACCCCCATCCCTTCTTTTGCTTTTCTTTGATGTGGTATTTCTTTTGAGCCATAGTGCGATTCGTAAACCCCCAAAGTCGACCCACTTGGGTTGGCGACCTTTATGGATCACTTCCTTCGCTAAGGCGGTTCCGACCGTACTCGGCCTTAGGAGTGAGCTAGCCATTGTGCTCACCCTGGTATAGCCTTGTGCCACTTGTATTGTCACACGTAGAGTAGCCATGCTACTAAGAACAACAATATACCACTCATCGTACCCCATTAGCTGGCAACCCCAGAGTTCGACCGGTGGGAGTCCGACGATTGGGCAACCGACGATGCCGACCCTGACTTGGCACATACCCTCGATCTCCCCTGAGAGGACGATCTAGCCTCTTGAGCCCGCACTCAAGGTTAGCGGAACTGATCCCTCCAGGTCACGCTTGTCTCAGAGTTGATAATGCGAATGTGGGTCCAACCGGTTTGAGTAGTCGTTTGTGCACGAGATCGACCCCTGGCGGCAACGAGGCGCTACTTAGCAGCCTAGGCTGGCCACTAGTGCGATTCCCGTGCAAACACATCTTTTGATAAATCAAGCCCGATCATGATCGGCTTTGCCGATTTTGCCATCAACTGACGCGATTATGACCGATTGGTCGGATTAGTGCTATTGAATCCTAGTGCGACTCCTCGCATCAGCAACTACTTATAAGTTGTAACCAGGGCCGGCTCGACCATAAGATCATTAAGGTGGTCGTCTAAGGTCCCATGTGAAAAGAAAGCCCCCCAATCCCAAAACTACTTTAATAACCAAAGGCTTCATATGAAAATAAGGCCCAAATCCATTTAAATAGCTTCATAGTCTTACAAAATAAAAACCTAAGGCCATATATAAGATAAAACTTCAGGCTAGATGAATAAAGAGAAAAAACTCCTAAACTTACTCTATCGACCATAAAAAATAGGTTCAAAAATTACAAAAAGAATAAGGAGAAAAAATCTACACTTTTGGTCAACTCAAATTAGGATTCCAATTTATTCAAACTCAGACTCCTCACACAAGTTCACTCAAACTAGGACTCCTCATATTGGAATTTGGTAGTCCTTGTTGAATCCAAATCAGAGTTACCTCATCATATCTAAATGCATGTACACTCGAATCAGGAGTAACTAATAAGATTGGTATACCCGGAATGCATCATTAACATAGCCTGGACAACATGCTTACCCGTGTCCCTCCTTATCAATAAAAGTATGCTCTTTATATTCTTCCATGGCTGTTCTCTTGTTACCTCCATCTCTTTTTTCCTCTTGTAAACAAGTTTATGATCATTAGATGCATCATTGACTTCCTCTTCTTGCGAACTTGCCTCAGATACAATTCACCTGATGGTAAATACCCACCATTTGATGGCTAATAACCCTAATTTCCTGCCCAATTCTTGGATTCCAAGGAATACGTGCTATCCTTTGACGTGGGAAATGATCATTTTGTGCTTCTATCTTCATAAACAAATTCAAACAATGATTATGAATATATTTATTTTGCAACAAATGATTATGAGTATTAATAAGATGAAATACACAATTCTAGTGTTGTTATCCTGCTCTAAGAAGATAAACCTTATACCCATTATCCACTTATGTATTTTCTAGAATCTGCTTATCCATGTAAATACCATAAGTGGGACCATTACTAGAAAAGTTTAAGAATCCAAAGTGATTCCAGATTTGAGTTTGATATGGAATTGCAATATGAAAGTGGTTGAAGATCGTAAGGTATTATGCTAGATGTCTACTACTATGAGGATTAGGGATCTAAGAGGGTTTTAGGAAAAAGCAAGGATTTGTGATGGTAGTCCTCAAAAGTTGTTCTTGCTAGAATTTATTTGTGAGTTAAGAAATTTGGGAATTCGAAGGGATTGAATTGGATTTCTAGACAATTTAGACTTTTAGATGGATCTAGTAGTTAATCTAAGAAAGAAAATAATGGAGTACTAGGACTTGGGTTGCAATTTAAAGTACCTAGCAAAAAAATGGTAAAATCTTACTGCAAAAAAGCAGGAAAGTTTACTAGAAAGTTTAAATGAATCCAAGCCTAATTACATAGCAGTAAACTAACTTTGAAACACACTCAAAACTCGAAAGGGGGTATTGATAATATCATAATGTAGGTCCCAAGCTTGGTAGCACAGTCAACAAGTCTGATCTTTTTTCAATGAATTTGGTGGGCTTATCCATTAACCCATCTTTGGATAGAGTAACGGAACCGCTTCTTTGTTTTCAATCTTCTGGCAAATAAAATGAAATCAAATTCAATATGTTTGTTTTTTTTGTGAAAAACACGATTATTTGCAGTTGCTGTATGCGCATTGTGGCTTCAAAGGTATGAGCAATTGCTTGATACTTCTACATTGGACATGCCTACTATACTTCGTTATGGACCCTTTTAAGAGTTTTTGCTGGGTTTTGCTCCCGGTGGACATTTTAGATAGAAAACGTATAACATATTTTATCTAACACAAAACTTATCCCTTCCTCTGAGCAATTTCAATCTAAAGATATTTCAAGGGAGATTGTGGAAATGCTGAGCAAGAAGCTTCTGTAGATTCTCAGAGTCTTTAATGTTACTTTCAGCCAATCATCGACGCAGCTAGAATGATATCAAGACTTGACCATGCTTGATGACGACATTATATTCAATGTGACACTTCAATGACTATGAAACATCTTTACTAAATTTGCAAATTTGGGATGCTATATTGACATTTTCAACTTGCACAGTTTTCTTCTCCCTTTTAAAAGTAAATCTAGGTAGCTGTTCCCTGTGTACCTCTTCTTGGAATTTCCATGTAGAAAAGCACTTTGACATCCCATTGATGTGAAGTCCAGTCCATATTGGTGTCCTTGCTAATACAGTCAATATTGCAGGGTTGGTTCAAACAGAACTCACCCATAGTATCAGATTTAAAAGATAGAGTGGCTTTGCAGAGCGTGGTACTTTTCCTAAAATATTTGAAGATCATGGAGAATGCCATGTTTTTAAGTAAGGATAATGGGGTAAAAACACCTTGAGTTTATTCTTGCTTATGCAGTTATTTTTTAGCATCCAATGCAGTTAAACAATATTTGGTTTTAATCTGGACAGGACCACTTGCCTGGGATGAAAGGAAACTTGGATTATGAAGGGTCTCTACTGTCTTTTGTTGGGGTTGTTATCAGTGCCATCAAATTGTTTTCAGGTAGACTAAATGAAATTAATTATTGACCTATTTGGTATATAGTGAGTTCCCATAAATCTTGGGCAAGCATATAAGATAATCTGATAGCTTGTATTGCTGATACTGATAGTCTTCACTTTGTTGCATTGTAGCTCTCTCTCAGATCCAAATTTCTTCAAACATTTTTAGTAGTGGGAAGTCAAATTGTCCCTCAAAGAATGTTGATGCATATTTATATACTGTTCCTGAAGTTCATATGAAGAAAAACCACACGGGTACTTTATCTGCATTTGTTTAGCTACTTTGTTTAATTTTTCTATGGATGTTTTAGTTTGATTTAGCAGAATGGCTCTTTCCATAAACAATAAATTGTTGAAGAGTCAATGATCAATCTGCAAATCACGAAATGCCCCAACCAATGTCTTGTCTTATATCAGATGACATCTTTATTTCCCTTGCTATTTTTCCCTTAACTCTTTGACTGGCACATAGGCTGACTTGTATACATCATTACCTTATTATGTCTGTATTTTCAATAGTATCTAATCATTCTTTGTATCTTGTACGATCACAAATCTTCTCTATCCTACAAGTTCGTATCTAGTTCTACTTCAAATGAGTTTACTGTACGTACATTACATCATACAAGCTGTAATTTATGTTTTGAATTGTGTGAGAACAACATGATACATCATCTGTATCTTCATATTGTAAATAGTATCTTAAACATGATGTTATTGTAGGCAATTGTGAGGATGGAGCATCTGGTACAGATGTATCTTGGTTAGTATCTAACACATAATACATTAATTTATAATATAATGCAATTCTTTAAGTCGATTCTTATTATTAGAAAATAACTTAACTACTTCATGGAAAACTAATTGTTATTCTTTCCTTTTTTTTATATAGATGGACGATTGACTTTATTGGCCTGCGAACGGATAATATTAGCCATCAGTTTCTACTATTTTATTTGGCATTTTAAAAAAGATGCGGCATCATCTTTAAAGATATTTTTTTTTGTAGTCCTTCAGTTGATGTATGGATGTTGGTTTTATGTTACTGATCCTTAATAGAAATGAGTATGGATAAACATATGTACTTAGAAGAATAATTTAGTTTTTTTATTTGACATTAATTGAGTTTAAATAAATACTTATGTACTTTTATTTTTAATGAAATGTGTATTGATGAATGCATATGTATACATATTTCAAGAAAAAAATTTAATATTTAATAAAATAATATTAAGAATTTGACTTTTAGTGGCATATGTAATAATTACGTCACTGAATGTGTATATTTTATGGCCCAATAACTACATCTCCTAATGTGTACATTTGGCTTAATGGTTAAATTCGACGATACAATTATTATATCGCTAAATATATACATTATACGATGCCAAAGTATACATTCTACGACACTATTATTTGTTTGCTAGAAGTTATTGGCGACGCTATTATATACGTTGCCAAATATTTTTACTTTTGGCGATGCATATGGTGCGTCACTAAATGTTCTATATATAAGCTTAATTTAGTTGTTTTTGCAACGCGAGAGATTATTTCAGTGATGTTTTTTGTTTCAATTGGCGACGCTTATTGCGTCACGATTGGTAAAGCTTTCAGTGACGTACTTTGATCGCGTTGCCGAAAGTATTCTCAGGCGGGGAATAGGCAACGTCTTGGCGACGCAATTTGAAGCATCGCAAAATATATTTCGCAAAGAATATAACCGTGATGCTCTAATATGTCACAGAATATGTCTTTTCTTGTAGTGATTTTTAAGAGGCAATGACGAGGCTCTTAGAGGGTGTTTTTGGAAGGAATGCTCGATTGTATATAATTTACTTAAGGTTATCGGGTGGGGGTTTCAAAAGATTATAGAAACGGTTTTAGGAAACAATTTTGGCTCCTCAAATATAGGGAAGTACTTAGTGAGGATCCTGGTGGGTGTCTTGGGGAGGAGTGCATAATTTGAGTATAATTTAATTATCCTTATCGTGTGGGGGTCTTGAGAAATTACGGAGCAATTTTGGCTCCCCAAATATAAGGAGTTTTGTAGAAATCCCAAAATAGGGAGGCATATGATGATAATTTTATAGGGTGTTTAGGAAAGGAGTTCTCGATTTATATATAATTCATTTTAGGTTATTAGGTGGGTGTCCTAAGAAAATAGAGAGCGATTTTGGTACCCCAATTGTCGAACATCAGGTAGTGATCTTAAAAATAGGAAAGCACATTGTAAGTCCCTTGGAAGATGTTTTGGGAATGGTATTTGATTTGTATATAATTTAATTATGATTGATGGGTAGGGATCCTAAGAAAATAGGGAACCATTTTGGCACTCTAAATATAAGGAATCAGGTAGCTATCCGAAAAATATAGAGGCACATTATGAGGCACTTGGAGGTTGTTTTTGGGTTGACTGCTCAATTTGTAAATTATTTTACCTACGGTTGTTGGGTAGGGGTCCTGAAAAAATAGAGATCGACTTTGGCTACCCAAATATAAGGAGTCTGGTACCAATCCTAAAAATATAGAGACACGTGGTGAGAATCTTGAAGGTTATTTTGAAAAGAAGTACTCAATTTGTATATAATTTACTTATGGTTATCGTGTGAGTGTCCTAAAAAAAAAAAGGAAGCGATATTGGTTCCCCAAATATAAGAATTCTGGTAGTGATATTAAAATAGGTTGGCATATATCGAGCCTTTTTGTAGGGTATTTTGAGGAGGAGTGCTCGATTTTTATATAATTTACTTTTGATTATCGGGTGGGAGGACCTAAGAAAGTAGGTAAGCACATGATGAGACTCTTTGAGGGTGTTTATGGAAGTAGTATTCAATTTGTATATAATTTAGTTATGATTGTCGGGTGGGAGCCTTGAGAAATTAGAAGTAATTTTGGCTCGCAAAATATAGGGAGACTAGTAGCGATCCCAAAAATAAGGAGGAAATGACGAGGCTCTTTAAGGGTATTTTTGGGAGGAATGCTCGATTGTATATAAATTAATTATAGTTGTCGGGTGGGGTTCAAAAAAAATATTGAGCTATTTTGGCTCCCTAAATATAGGAAGTCTAGTAGCAATCCTAAAACTAAAGAACATATTGCGAGGTTCTTAGAGGGTGTTTTAGGGAGGAGTGCTCGATTGTATATAATTTACTTAAGGTTGTCTTGTGGGGATTCAAAAAAAAAATGGAGCGGTTTTGGCTCTTTAAATTTAGGGAGTCTAGTAGCAATCCTAAAAATAGAGAGGCATATTGTGAGGCTCATTAAGGGTGTTTTAGGACAGAATGCTTGATTCATATATAATTTATTTATGATTTTAGGGTGTTTTTAGGAGGCAATATCGAGGCTCTTAGAGGGTGTTTTTGGGTGGAATGCTTGATTGTATATAATTTACTTAAGGTTATTAGGTGGGGGTTCAAAAAAAATAGGGAGCAATTTTGGCTCCCTAAATATAGGGAGTGTAGTAGCAATCCCAAAAATAGAGAGCATATTGCAAGGCTCTTAGTGGGTGTTTTAGGAAGGAGTTCTCGATTTTATATAATTTACTTAAGGTTGTTGGCTGGGGGTTCAAAAAAAATATTGAGTAGTTTTGGCTCCCTAAATATAGGGAGTCTAGTAGCAATCCCAGAAATTAAGAGGCATATTGCGAGGCTTTTAGAGGGTGTTTTAGGGAGGAGTACTTGATTTATATATAATTTAATTATGATTTTAGGGTGTTTTTGGGAGGTAATAGAGAGGCTCTTAGAGGGTATTTTTAGGAGAAATGCTCGATTGTATATAATTTACTTATGTTTGTCAGATAGGAATTCAAAAAAAATATGGAAGCAGTTTTAGGAAGTGATTTTGGCTACCCAAATATAGGAAGCACTTAGTGAGGATCCTGGTGGGTGTTTTAGGGAGAAGTACATAATTTGTATATAGTTTACTTATACATATCTGGTGGGGGTCCTGAGAAATTAGGGAGTAATTTTGTCTCCCCAAATATAAGGAGTTTGGTAGAAATCCCAAAAAAGGGAGGCATATGATGATCCTTTTGAAGGGTGTTTAGGTTAGGAGTGCTCGATTTATATATAATTTCTTTTAGGTTATTAGGTGGGGGTTCTAAAAAAATAGGGAGTGATTTTGGCACCCCAATTGTAGATAGTCTAGTAGCGATCTTAAAAATAGGAAAGCACATTGCAAGTCCCTTGGAAGATATTTTGGGGAGGATGTTTGATTTGTGTATAATTTACTTATGATTGACGGGTAGGGATCCTAAGAAAATAGGGAACCATTTTGGCATTCCAATTGTAGGGAGTCTAGTATCTATCCTAAAAATATGGAGGTACATTAGAAAGCTCTTGGAGGGTGTTTTAGGAATGACTGCACGATTTATAAATTATTTTACTTACAGTTGTTAGGTGGGGGTCCTAAAAAAATAGAAATCAATTTTGACTACCCAAATATAAGAGTCTGGTAATGATCCCAAAAATAGGAAGACACGTAGTGAGGATTTTAAAGGTTATTTTGGTAAAGAGTATTCTATTTGTATATAATTTACTTATAGTTGTCATGTGAGTGTCCAAAAAAAATAGGATAATATTTTGGTTCCCTAAATATAAGAAGTCTGGTAGTGATATTAAAATAGATTGGCACATATCGAGCCTCTTTGTAGGGTATTTTGAGGAGGAATGCTTGATTTATATATAATTTACTTTTGATTCTCGGGTGTGGGGTCCTAAGAAAATAAGGAAGCAAATGACGAGACTCTTGGAAGGTGTTTATGGAAGGAGTGCTCAATTTGTATATAATTTAGTTAAGATTATTAAGTGGGAGCCTTAAGAAGTTGGGAGTGATATTGGCTCCCCAAATATAGGGAGTCTAGTAACGATCCCAAAAATAAGAAGGCAATGACAAGGCTCTTAGAGGGTGTTTTTGGGAGGAATGCTCGATTGTATATAATTTAATTAAGGTTATTGGGTGGGGTTTAAAAAAAAATATGGAGTAGTTTTGGCTCCCTAAATATGGGGAGTCTAGTAGTAATCCTGAAAATAGTAAACATATTGCTAGGCTTTTAGAGGGTGTTTTAAGAAGGAGTGCTCGATTGTATATAATTTACTTAAGGTTGTCGGGTGGGGTTTTTAAAAAATATAGAGCGGCTGTAGCTCCCTAATTATAGGGAGTCTAGTAGAAATCCCAAAAATATAGAGAATATTACGAGGCTCTTAGAGGGTTTTTAAGGAGGAGTGCTCGATTATATATAACTTACTTAAGGTTGTCGGGGTGGGGTTTCAATAAAAATATAGAGCGGTTTTGGCTCCCAAAATATTTAGAGTCTAGTAGCAATGACAAAAATAGATAGCCATATTGCGAGGCTCTTAGAGGGTATTTTAGGAAGGAGTGCTTGATTTATATATCATTTACTTATGATTTTACGGTATTTTTGGGAGGCAATGGCAATGCTCATAGAGAGTGTTTTTTGGAGGAATGCTCGATTGTATATAATTTAGTTAAGGTTGTTGGGTGGGGGTTCAAAAAAAATATGGAAGTGGTTTTATAGAGCGATTTTTGCTCCCCAAATATAGGGAAGCACTTACTGAGAATCATTGTGGGTGTTTTGGGAAGGAGTCCATAATTTGTATATAATTTACTTATACTTATCGGGTGGGGGTCCTGAGAAATTAGAGAGCGATTTTGGCTCTCCAAATATTAGGAGTTTGGTAGAAATCCCAAAATAAGGAGGCATTTGATGAGTCTTTTGAAGGGTGTTTAGGAGAGGATTGCTCGATTTATATATAATTTATTTTAGGTTGTCAGGTTGGGGGCTTGAAAAAATAGGGAGCAGTTTTGGCGCCCAAATTGTAGAAAGTCTGGTAGCGATCTTAAAAATAAAAAAGCATATTGCAAATCACCTAGAGGATATTTTGGGGAGGATATTTGATTTGTGTATAATTTACTTATGATTGACGGGTAGGGATCCTAAGTAAATAGGGAATCATTTTGGCACTTCGAATATAGGGAGCCTGGTAGCTATCCTAAAAATATGGCGGTACATTATGAGGCTTTTGGATGGTATTTTAGGGATGACTGCTCAATTTGTAAATTATTTTACTTATGGTTGTTTGGTGGGGGTTCTGAAAAAATAGAGATCGATTTTGGCTAACCAAATATAAGGAGTCGGGTAATGATCCCAAAAATAAGGAAACACGTGGTGAGGATCTTGAATGTTATTTTAGGAAGGAGACTCGATTTATATATAATTTACTTATGATTTTTGTGTGAGTGTCCTAAAAAAAATAAGAAGCGATTTTGGTTTCCCAAATATAAGGAGTCTTTTAGCGATATTAAAATAGGTTAATACATATTATGTCTATTTGTAGATTATTTTAAAAAGGAGTGCTTGATTTGTATATAATTTACTTTTGATTATCGGGTGGGGAGTCATAAGAAAGTAGGAAAGCACATGACGAGACTCTTGGAGGGTGTTTATAGAAGGAGTGCTCGATTTGTATATAATTTAGTTATGATTATCGGGTGGGAGTCTTGAGGAATTAGGAGTGATTTTGGCTCCCCAAGTATAGGGAGTCTAGTAGCAATCCCAAAAATTAGAAGGCAATGGCGAATCTCTTAGAGGGTGTTTTTGGAAAGAATGCTCGATTGTATATAATTTACTTAAGGTTATTAGGTGGGGGTTCAATAAAAAAAAGGAACTTTTTTGGCTATATAAATATATAATGTCTAGTAGCAATCCAAAAAATAGATAGCATATTGCGAGGCTCTTAGAGGGTGTTTTAAAGAGGACTGCTCAATTGTATATAATTTATTTAAGGTTATCGGGTGGGGGTTCAAAAAAAATTATGGAGGGATTTTAGCTTCCTAAATATAGGGAGTCTAGTAGGAATTTATAAAGAGGCATATTGTGAGGCTCTTAAAGGGTATTTTAGGGAAGAGTACTTGATTTATATATAATTTACTTATGATTTTAGGATGTTTTTGAGAGGCAATGGTGAGGCTCTTAGAGGGTGTTTTTGGGAAAAATGCTCATTTGTATATAATTTACTTAAGGTTATCGGGTGGGGATTCAAAAAAATATAGAGCTATTTTGGCTCCCTAAATATAGGGTGTCTAGTAGCAATCCCAAAAATAGAGAGCATATTGTGAGGCTCTTCGAGGGCGTTTTAGGGAGAAGTGCTTGATTGTATATAATTTACTTTTGATTTATAGTGTTTTTAGGAGGTAATGGTGAGGCTCTTAGAGGGTGTTTTTGGGAGGAATGCTTGTTTGTATATAATTTACTTAAGGTTATCGGGTGGGCAATCACAAAAAAATATAGAGCTATTTTGGCTCCCTAAATATAGGGTGTCTAGTAGCAATCCCAAAAATAGAGAGCATATTGCGAGGCTCTTGGAGGGTGTTTTAGGAAGGAGTGCTCGATTGTATATAATTTACTTAAGGTTGATTGGTGGGGGTTCAAAAAAAATATGGAGCAGTTCTGGCACCCTAAATATCTAGAGTTTAGTAGCAATCCCAAAAATAGAGTGGCTTATTGCGAGGCTCTTAGAGGGTGTTTTAGGGAGGAGTGATTGATTTATATATAATTTACTTATGATTTTTGGGTATTTTTGGGAGGCAATGGCAAGGCTCTTAGAGGATGTTTTTGGGAGAAATACTCGATTATATATAATTTACTTAAGGTTATCGCGTTCGGGTTCAAAAAAAATATATAAGCAATTTTAGGGTATGATTTTGGGTCCTTATATATAAGGAAGCACTTAGTTAGGATCCTGATGGGTGTTTTGGGGAGGAGTGCATATTTTGTATATAATTTACTTATACTTATCGAGTGGGGGTTCTAATAAATTAGGGAGTGATTTTGGTTCCCCAAATATAAGGAGTTTAGTAGAAATCCAAAACATAGGGAGGCATATGATGAAGCTTTTGAAGGGTGTTTAGGAGAGGAGTGCTTGATTTATATATAATTTATTTTAGGTTGTCAGGTAATGGTCCTGAGAAAATAGGGAGCAATTTTAGAGCTCTAATTGTTGAAAGTCTGATAGCAATCTTAAAAATAGGAATGCACATTGCAAGTCCCTTAGAGGATATTTTGGGGAGGATGTTTGATTTATGTATAATTTACTTATGATTGATGGGTAGTGATCCTAAGAATATACGGAACCATTTTGGCACTCCAAATATAGGGAGTCTGGTAGCTATCCTAAAAATATAAAGGTACATTACGAGGCTCTTGGAGTGTGTTTTAGGGATGACTGCTCCATTTGTAAATTATTTTACTTATGGTTATTGGGTGAGGGTCCTGAAAAAATAGAGATCGAGTTTGGCTACCCAAATATAAGGAGTCTGGTAATGATCCTAAAAATATAGAGACATGTGGTGAGGATCTTGAAGGTTATTTTGGAAAGGAGTGCTCAATTTGTATATAATATACTTATGGTTGTCGTGTGAGTGTCCTAAAAAAATAGGAAGTGATTTTGGTTCCCCAAATATAAGTAGTCTAGTAGTGATATTAAAATAGGTTAGCACATATTGAGCCTCTTTGTAGGGTATTTTGAGGAGGAGTGCTCAATTTTTATATAATTTACTTTTGATTGTCGGGTGGGGAGTACTAAAAAAGTACGGAAGCACATGACGAGACTCTTGGAGGGTGTTTATGGAATGAGTGCTCGATTTTAATATAATTTAGTTATGATTATCGGGTGGAAGCCTTGAGAAATTGGGAGCGATTTTGGCTCTCCAAATATAGAGAGTCTTGTAGCGATCCCAAAAATAAAGAGGCAAAGGCAAAGCTCTTGGTGGGTATTTTTGGGAGGAATGCTCGATTGTATATTATTTACTTAAGGTTGTTGGATGGGGGTTCAAAAAAAATATGGAGCAGTTTTGGCTCCCTAAATATAGGAAGTCTAGTAGCAATCCCAAAAATAGAGACCATATTGTGAGGCTCTTAGAGGGTGTTTTAGGGAGGAGTGCTCGATTGTATATAATTTACTTAAGCTTGTCGGGTGGGGGTTAAAAAAAAAATAGAGCGGTTTTGGCTCCCTAAATATATAGAGTCTAGTAGCAATCCTAGAAATAGAGAGAAATATTGCGAGGCTCTTAGAGGGTGTTTTAGAGAGGAGTGCTTGATTTATATTTAATTTATTTATGATTTTAAGGTGTTTTCGGGAGGCAATGGCAAGGATTTTAGAGGGTGTTTTTGGGAGGAATGCTCGATTATATATAATTTATTTAAGGTTGTCGGGTGGGGGTTTAAAAAAAATATGGTGCAGTTTTGGCTCCCTAAATATAGGGAGTCTAGTTGCAATCCCAAAAATAGAGAGCATATTGCGAGGCTCTTAGAGGGTATTTTAAGGAGGAGTGCTCGATTGTATATAATTTACTTAAGGATTTCGGCTGGGGTTCAAGAAAAATATAGAGCAATTTAGGCTCCCTAAATATAGGGAGTCTAGTAGGAATCCAAAATATAGAGAGCCATAGTGCGAGGCTTTTAGAGGGTGTTTTAGGGAGGAGTTCTTGATTTATATATAATTTACTTATGATTTTAGGGTGTTTTTGGGAGGCAATGGTGAGGCTCTTAGAGGGTGTTTTTGGAAAGAATGCTTGATTGTATATAATTTACTTAAGGTTGTCGGGTGGGGGTTCAAAAAAAAATATAGAATCAATTTTACAGAGCGATTTTGGCTCCCTAAATATAGGAAAGCACTTAGTGAGGATCATGGTGGGTGTTTTGGGGAGGAATGCATAATTTGTATATAATTTACTTATACTTATCGGGTGGGGGTCCTGAGAAATTAGGGAGCGATTTTGGCTCTTCAAATATAAGGAGTTTAGTCGAAATCCTAAAATAAGTAGGCATATGATTTTGCTTTTGAAGGGTGTTTGTGCTCGATTTATATATAATTTATTTTAGGTTGTCAGGTGGGGGTCCTGAGAAAATAGGGAGTGATTTTAGCTCTCCAATTGTAGAAAGTCTGGTAATGATCTTAAAAATAGGGAAGCACATTGCAAGTCCCTTGGAGGATATTTTGGGGAGGATGCTTTATTTGTATATAATTTACTTATGATTGACGAGTAGGGATCCTGAGAAAATAGGGAACCATTTTGGCACTCCAAATGTAGGGAGTTTGGTAGCTATCATAAAAATATGGAGGCAAATTATGAGGCTCTTGGATGGTGTTTTAGGGATGACTCCATGATTTATAAATTATTTTACTTACAATTGTTGGGTGGGGTTCTTGAAAAGTAGGGAGACACGTGGTGAGGATCTTGAAAGTTATTTTGAGGAGTGCTCAATTTGTATATAATTTACTTATAGTTGTCGTGTGAGTGTCCTAAAAAAATAGGAAGCGATTTTGGTTCCCCAAATATAAGGGGTCCGGTAGCGATATTAAAATAGGTTGTCACATATCGGGCCTCTTTGTAGTTTATTTTGGGGAAGAGTGCTCGATTTGTATATAATTTACTTTTTATTGTTGGGTGGGGGGCCCTATGAAAGTAGGAAAGCACATGACAAGACTCTTGGAGGGTATTTATGGAAGGAGTGCTCGATTTATATATAATTTAGTTATAATTATCGGGTGGGAGCCTTGAGAAATTGGGAGCTATTTTGGCTCCCCAAATAAAGGGAGTCTAGTAGCGATCCCAAAAATAAGGAGGCAATGACAAGGCTTTTAGAGGGTGTTTTTGGGAGGAAAGCTCGATTGTATATAATTTACTTAAGGTTGTCGGGTGGGGGTTTAAAAAAAACATGGAGCGGTTTTGGCTCCCTATATATAGGGAGTCTAGTAGGAATCCCAAAATTTTATAGCATATTACGAGGCTTTTAGAGGGTATTTTAGGGAGGAGTGCTTGATTTATATATAGTTTACTTATGATTTTAGGGTGCTTTTGGGTGGCAATGGCGAGGCAATTAGAGGGTGTTTTTAGGAGGAATGCTTGATTGTATATAATTTACTTAAGGTTGTCGGGTGGGGGTTCAGAAAAAATATGGAAGCGGTTTTAGAGAGCGATTTTGGCTGCCCAAATGTAAGGAGTATTGTAATGATCCCAAAAGTAGGGAGACATGTGGTGAGGATCTTGATGGTTATTTAGGGAAGGAGTGCTCAATTTGCATATAATTACTTATGGTTGTCATGTGAGTATCCTAAAAAAATAAGAAGTGATTATTATTCCCCAAATATAAGGAGTCTGGTAGCGATATTAAAATAGGTTGGCATATATCTAGCCCCTTTGTAGTGTATTTGAGGAGGAGTGCTCGATTTGTATATAATTTATATTTGATTATCGGATGGGGGTCCTAAGAATATAGGGAAGCACATGACGAGACTATTAGAGGGTGTTTATGGAAGGAGTGCTCAATTTGTATATAATTTAGTTATAATTATTGGGTGGGAGCCTTGAGAAATTGTGAGCGATTATAGCTCCCAAAATATAAGGAGTCTAGTAGAGATCCCAAAAATAAGGTGGCAATGGGAAAGCTCTTAGAGGGTGTTTTTAGGAGGAATGCATGATAGTATATAATTTACTTAAGGTAGACGGGTAGGGGTTCAAAAAAAAAATGGAGCGGTTTTGGCTCCCAAAAAATAGGGAGTCTAGTAACAATCCTAAAAATAGGGAGCATATTACTAGGCTCTTAGAGGGTCTTTTAGGGAGGAGTGCTCGATTGTATATAATTTACTTAAGGTTGTCGGGTGGGGGTTTAAAAAAAATATAGAGCGGTTTTTGCTACCTAAATATAGGGAGTCTAATAGCAAGCCCAAAAATAGAGAGGTATATTGCGAGGCTCTTAGACGATGTTTTAGAGAGAAGTGCTTGATTTATATATATATAATTTAATTATGATTTTATGGTGTTTTTAGAAGGTAATGGCGTGGCTCTTAGAGGGTGTTTTTGGGAGGAATACTCGATTGTGTATAATTTACTTAAGATTGTTGGGTGGGGATTCAAACAAAATATAGAGCAATTTTGGCTTCCTAAATATAGGGAGTCTTGTAGCAATCCTAAAAAATGGAGAGCATAATGCGAGGCTCTTAGAGAGTGTTTAAAAAATTTACTTAAGGTTATCAGGTAGGGGTTCAAAAAAAATATGGAGAGGTTTTGGCTCCCTAAGTATAGGTAGTCTAGTAGCAATTCTAAAAATAGAGATGCATATTACAAGACTCTTAGAGGGTATTTTAGGGAGGAGTGCTTGATTTATATATAGTTTACTTATTATTTTATATTGTTCTTGGGAGGCAATGGCGAGGCTCTTAGAGGGTGTTTTTGGGAGGAATGCTCGATTATATATAATTTACTTAAGGTTATAGGGTGGGGGTTTAAGAAAAATATGGAGCGTGTTTAGCTCCCTAAATATAGGGAGTCTAGTAGCAATCCCAAAAATAGAGAGCATATTGCTAGGCTCTTAGAGGGTATTTTAGGAAGGAGTGCACGATTGTATATAATTTAGTTATGATTATCGGGTGGGAGCCTTGAGAAAATGGGAGCGATTTATGCTCCCCAAATATAAGGAGTTTAGTAGCGATCCCAAAAATAAGGAGGCAATGTCGAGGCTTTTATAGGGTGTTTTTGGGAGGAATGGTCAATAGTATATTATTTACTTAAGGTTGACGGGTGGTGGTTCAAAAAAAATATGAAGCCATTTTGCTCCCTAAATATAGAGAGTCTAGTAGCAATCCAAAAAATAGAGAGCATATTACGATGCTCTTAGAGGATATTTTAGGGAGGAGTGCTCGATTGTATATAATTTACTTAAGGTTGTCGCGTGGGCGTTCAAAAAATATATAGAGCGATTTTGGCTACCTAAAAATAAGGAGTGTAGTAGCAATCTCAAACATAGAAAGGCATATTGCGAGGCTTTTAGGGGGTGTTTTAGGGAGGTTTTTTGATTTATATATAATTTACGTATGATTTTATGGTGTTTTTAGGAGGCAATGGCGAGGCTATTAGAGGGTATTTTTGGGAGGAATACTTGATTATATATAATTACTTAAGGTTATCGGTTTGGGGTTCAAAAAAATATAGAGCAGTTTTGGCTCTATAAATATAGGAAGTATAGTAGCAATCCAAAAAATAGAGAGCATATTGCGATATTCTTAGAGGGTGTTTTAGGGGAAAAGTGCTTGATTATATATAATTCACTTAAGGTTGTCGGGTGGGGGTTCAAAAAAAATATGGAGCGATTCTGGCTCCCTAAATATAGGGAGTCTAGTAGCAATCCCAAAAATAGAGAGAATATAGCGAGGCTCTTAGAGGGTATTTTAAGGAGGAGTGCTCGATTGTATATAATTTACTTAAAATTGTTGGGTGGGGGTTTAAAAAAAATATAGAGTGATTTTGGCTCCCTAAATATAGGAAGTCTAGTAGCAGTCCCAAAAATAAATAGCATACGGTGAGGCTAATAGATGGTGTTTTTGGGACGAATGCTCGATTGTATAAAATTTACTTAAGGCTGTCGGGTGGGGATTCAAAAAAAATATGGAGCAATTTTTGCTCCCTAAATATATTGAGTCTAGTAGCAGTCCCAAAAATAGAGAGCATATTGTGAGGATCTTAGAATGTGTTTTATGGAGGAGTGCTCGATTGTATATAATTTACTTAAGATTATCGGGTGGGGGTTCAAAAAAAGAATGGAGCGGTTTTGACTCCCTAAATATAGGGAGTCTAGTAGCAATCCCAAAAATAGAGAGGCATGTTGCTAGGCTCTTAGAGAGTGTTTTAGGGAGGAGTGCTTGATTTATATATAATATATTTATAATTTTAGGGTGTTTTTGGGAGGCAATTGTGAGGCTCTTAGAGGGTGTTTTTGGTAGGGATTCTCGATTGTGTATAATTTACTTTTGGTTGTCGGTTGGGGGTTCAATCAAAATATAGAGCAGTTTCAGCTCCCTAAATATAGGGAGTCTAGTAGCAATCCCAAAAATTAGAGATCATATTACGAGGTTCTTAGAGGGTGTTTTCGGGAGGAGTGCTCGTTTGTATATAATTTACTTAAGGTGGTCGAGTGGGGGTTCAAAAAAAATATAGAGCTATTTTGGCTCTTTAAATATAGGGAGTCTAGTAGCAATCCCAATAATAGAGAGGCATATTGTGCGGATCTTAGAGGGGGTTTTAGGGAGGAGTGCTTGATTTATATATAATTTAATTATGATTTTAGGGTGTTGTTGGGAGGCAATGGCGAGGCTCTTAGAGGGTGTTTTTGGGAGAAATGCAAAGTTGTGTATAATTTACTTAAGGTTGACGGGTGGGGGTTTAAAAAAAATATGGAGCTGTTTTAGCTCCCTAAATATAGGGAGTCTAGTAGCAATCCCAAAAATAACGAGTATATTGTGAGGCTCTTAGAGGATGTTTTATGGAGGAGTGCTCGATTGTATGTAATTTACTTAAGGTTATCGGGTGGGTGTTCAAAAAATATATGGAACGGTATTAGGTACCTAAATATAAGGAGTCTAGTAGCAATTCCAAAAATAAAAAGACATATTATGAGGCTCTTAGAGGGCGTTTTAGGGAGAAGTGCTTGATTTATATGTAATTTACTATTAATTTTAGGGTATTTTTGGGAGGTAATGACGAGTTCTTAGAGGGTATTTTTTGGATGAATTCTCGATTGTATATAAATTACTTAAGGTTGTCGGGTGGGGGTTTAAAAAAAATATAAAGCATTTTTTATTGGAATTGATATGTTCTTAGCTTGTAAAAACCTTTTATTTGGAGAAATAATAGAGAGGTTGTATTTGAATAAGAATTGCATTAGTGGTACGTGATCATATCACGTATTCTATGATAGAACAGCAGGCCATGGTTTATGTAGATCTGCTGAGAGAAAGGCTTAGTAAATTGGAAATATATAACCTAAATAGTTCACAGCTATGATAGGGTTGGTTCCCCTATCATGAGAAGCTGTTAGAATGACAGAGCATGAAACCTCTACCATGGTCATTGCTAGGCACAGTTACTATGACCAAACAGAGCCAACATGGTGCACAGATCAATGAACAGACACTGGTACATTAAGCCGTGTTTGTGCTTAGAGTAGTTCGTCCTAAACTCTGAGGAAACATGACCGATGGGCTAACCAGTTAAATGGTGCTTTAATGCACCAACGTGTGAGGGATCTATTTAGGTGCAACTGAATACCACAGTGCATTGGGTTACCCGATTGACGTCACGTTAGCATGTCACTCCTACAGGCCATCTACAACCCTAACCGGTAGTACGTTGTATGGTCGAACTTACATCGCACGAAAACTAGGCCTGGTGTTTGTCAGTCGAACTGACGACTGAATCCCCTAGCTTGGCCAAAGCAAAGAGAAGTGTGTTGAGGTTAACTCACCTGGATGGAACTATATTAAATGATCACTCGAGTCTGACGGTATTCTTCATCACTCGAGTCATATTATGGTACTATGTGGAGGGATATAATACTACTGTAACTGAGTGGAGATCAGGGGTATACGAGAGAACATAATAAGTCTAGGAGGATTGGAGGTCAACTTGTATCGCGCTCTGTTTAGCTTTGCAAGTTAATCGAAGCTTAGAGGATAGACAGAGACACCTGTAGGGTGTGTTGGTCGAGTTCTAGTTGTTAACCACAAATCCTAGTCCCTGCAGGTTCCACCTTGTCTGCATCTGAAATCATGTCTATCATCTCTTCCCTTACTTGCACTACCTTAGTTAGGAAGACGATCATCCCATGGCTGCTTCGCACTAAAGTGTGAGAAAGAAAGAAAAACAAAGTATGCTTCCAGGGGGCAACCCCAGAGTGGTTAGAGGTATACATAAAATATCTAACACCCATCATTGGTGCAGATAATCCGAGCGTGTATCGCACGGGTGCTCGATAGAGTTGCTTCGATAAATTTTACTAAAGGCACCCCTTGTTTTACTAAGGGTACCCCTAAGTATGGATAAATTACTAAGGGTACTCCTATATGAGATAACAACATTTTTATGTCAAGCGGACACTAGAAATCCGAGGGGTCCTATAGGTTTGAACGGTTTCGCAATCGGAGCCCGGTACACGAATGTACGACCATTAGAAGTATGGGGGCATTTTGGTCTTTTCCCAAATAGCCCCGTATGGCCTAATGGCCGACCACTCATGTTAGGGGCACCCATTTGCAGCCATGACCTAATATGGGGAGGATCTAAGAAGATCCTCCACCAGATATGGGTTGTTGCATAGCTGGAACCGCCCCTCCTAAAATCTAGGGGGCAGTTTTTCGGGTGGTTGGATAGGATAGAGATGGCCATATCAAGGGGATTTTTAATCCCTATGGCCAGCCACTTAAAAGAGGAATGAAAGAAAATTTTGTGCAAGGCAAGAAAATAGTGTTTTGCTGTAATTTATTGCTCGAAACAAGCCCCCCTTGCGCTGAAAATCTGCATATCATTCCTCTATCTTTCTCGTCTTCTCAAGGCTTTTGCAAGCATTGGAAGAGGCTTATTGGCGAGAGGAATTCAGAGATCTCTCAACGAGGATGTGGCTGGGAGGCGAGACTTGGTGAACCCAATGGTCGATCTACATCTGTACTTTTTTATCCGTACCTCGGTATCCGTCTCCACCAACAAAGAAGAAAATCCTCCACAGTGAGAAAATCTGCACGAAGATATAATCTCTCTATCGCACGTTCTAAGATTTAATGCATAGGTCATCTGATGTATGTTGCATCATCTTGTTAGAATAATGATTAAGGATTCGTACTATTATATCATGTGTAGATGATAGGATTATATAATCAGAATTTTTATAGCACACACCTGGCAATGTGGTCCTTCGACCACTGCCCAATAGTTTTGGATCCTTAAGTATAAGGAGTTTAGTAGCAATCTAAAAAATAGAGAGCATATTACGAGGCTCTTAGAGGGTATTTTAGGGAGGAGTGCTCGATAGTATATAATTCACTTAAGGTTGCCGGGTAGAGGTTTAAAAAAAATATGGAGCAGTTTTGGGTCCCAAAATATAGGTAGTCTAGTAGCAATCCCAAAAATAAAGAGCATATTGCGAGGCTTTTAGATGCTATTTGAGGGAGGAGTGCTCGATTGTATATAATTTACTTAAGGTTGTCGGGTGGGGGTTTAAAAAAAATATAGAGCGACTTTAGCTCCCTAAATATAGGGAGTCTAGTAGCAATCCCTAAATATAGGGAGGCATATAATGAGACTTTTGAAGTATGTTTAGAAGTGTAGTGCTCGATTTATATATAATTTATTTTAGGTTGTTTCGATGGGGATACTAAGAAAATAGGGAGCGATTTTGGCGCCCCAATCGTAGAAAGTCTGGTAGCAATCTTAAAAATAGGAAAATACATTGCAAGGCCCACCGAGAATGTTTTGGGGAGGATGTTTAATTTGTGTATAAATTTACTTATGAATGACGGGTAGGGATCCTAAGAAAATAGGAAATAATTTTGGCACTCCAAATGTATGGAGTCTGGTAGCTATCCTAAAAATATAGAGACACATTATGAGGCTCTTAGAGGGTGTTTTAGGGATGACTGCTCGATTTGTAAATTATTTTACTTATGGTTGTTGGGTGGGGGTCCTGAAAAAATAGAGATCAATTTTGGCTACCCAAATATAAGTAGTTTGGCAACGATCCCAAAAGTAGGGAGACATATAGTGAGGATCTTGACGGTTATTTTCCGAAGGAGTACTCAATTTATATATAATTTACTTATGGTTGTCGTGTGAGTATCCTAAAAAAATAGGAAGCGATTTTTATTCCCCAAATATAAGGAGTCTCGTAGTGATATTAAAATAGATTGGCACATATCGAGCTTCTTTATAGTGTATTTTGAGAAGGAGTGCTCGATTTGTATATAATTTACATTTGATTATCGGATGGGGAGTCCTAAGAATGAAGGGAAGCATAAGATGATACTCTTTAAGGGTGTTTATGGAAGGAGTGCTCGATTTGTATATAATTTAGTTAAGATTATCGGGTGGGAGCCTTAAAAAATTTTGAACGATTTTGGCCCCCCAAATATAGGTAATCTAGTAGCGATCCCAAAAATAAGTTGGCAATGACAAGGTTCTTAGATGGTGTTTTTAGGCAGAATGCTCAATTATATATAGTTTACTTAAGTTAGACGTTTGGTGGTTCAAAAAAAATATAGAACGGTTTTGCCTCCCTAAATATAGAAAGTCTAGTAGCAATCCCAAAAATAGAGAGCATACTACGAGGCTCTTAGAGGGTGTTTTAGGGAGGAGTGCTCGATTGTATATAATTAACGTAAGGTTGTACTGTGGGCATTTAAGAAAAATATAGAGCGATTTTGGCTCCCTAAATATTGGGAGTCTAGTAGCAATCCCAAAAATAGAAAGCATATTACTAGTCCCTTAGAGGGTGTTTTAGGGAGGAGTGCTCGATTGTATATAATTTACTTAAGGTTATCGAATGGGGGTTCAAAAAAAATATGGAGCGGTTTTGGCTCCCTAATTATAGGGAGATTAGTAGCAATCCCAAAAATAAAGAGCATATTGCGAGGCTATTAGATGGTATTTTTGGGAGGAATGCTTGATTGTATATAATTTACTTATGGTTATCAGGTTGGGGTTCAAAAAAAATATGAAGCCATTTTGGCTCGCTAAATATAGGGAGTCTAGTAGTAATTTTATTAAAAGAGAGTATGTTGCGAGGCTCATAGAGGGTTTTTTATGGAGGAGTGCTCGATTATATATAATTTACATAAAGTTGTCGGGTGGGGGTTTAAAAAAAATATGGAGTGATTTTGGCACTCTAAATATAGGGAGTCTAGTAGCAATCCCAAAAATAGAGAGGCATATTGCGAGGCTCTTTGCTGGTGTTTTTGGGAGGAGTACTTAATTTATATATAATTTACTTACGATTTTAGCATATTTTTGGGAGGCAATGGCGAGAATCTTAAAGGGTGTTTTTGGGAGGAATGCTCGATTGTGTATAATTTACTTAAGGTTGTTGGGTGGGGGTTCAAACAAAATATAGAGCACTTTGGCTCCCTAAATATAGGAAGTCTAGTAGCAATCACAAAAAATAGAGAGCATATTGAGAGGCTCTTAGAGAGGGTTTTAGGGAGGAGTGCTCAATTGTATATAATTTACTTAAGGTTGTCGGGTGGGGGTTCAAAAACAATATAGATCGGTTTTGGTTCCCTAAATATGGGGAGTCTAGTAGAAATCCCGAAAATAGAGAGGCATATTGCGAGTCTCTTAGAGGGTGTTTTTGGGAGGAGTACTTGATTTATATATAATTTACTTATGATTTTAGGGTGTTTTTAGGAGGTAATGACAAGGCTCTTAGATGGTGTTTTTTGAGGATTGCACGATTATATATAATTTACTTAAGTTTAGCGGGTGGGGGTTAAAAAAAAATAGAGCGGTTTTGGATTCCGAAATATAGGGAGTCTAGCCAAAATCCCAAAAATAGAGAGCATATTGCGAGGCTCTTAGAGGGTGTTTTAGGGTGGAGTGCTCGATTATATATAATTTTATTATGATTATAAGGTGGGAGCCTTGAGAAATTAGGAGGAATTTTGGCTCCCCAAATATAGAGAGTCTAGTAGCGATCCCAAAAAAAAGGAGGCAAAGGCGAGGATCTTATAAGGTGTTGTTGGGAGGAATGCTCGATTCTATATAATTTAATTAATATTGCCGGGTGGGTGTTCAAAAAAAATATAGAGCAGTTTTAACACCCTAAATATAGGGAGTCTAGTAGCAATCTCAAAAATAGAGAGCATATTGCGAGGCTCTTAGAGGGTGTTTTAGGGAGGAGTGCTCGATTGTATATAATTTATGTAAGGTTGTCGGGTGGGCGATCAAAACAAATATAGAGCGATTTCGACTACCTAAATATAGGGAGTCTAGTAGAAATCCCAAAAATTAAAAGGCATATTAGGAGGCTCTTAAAGGGTTTTTTAGGGAGGAGTGCTTGATTTTTATATAATTTATCTATGATTTTAGGGTATTTTTTGGAGGTAATGGCAAGACTCTTAGAGGGTATTTTTGCGAGGAATGCTCGATTGTATATAATTTACTTAAGGTTATCTGGTCGGGGTTCACAAAAAATATAGAGCAATTTTGGCACTATAAATATAGGGAGTCTAGTAGCAATCCCAAAAATAGAGAGTATATTGCGCGGCTCTTAGAGGGTGTTTTAGGGAGGAATGCTTTATTGTATATAATTCACTTAAGGTTGTCGGGTGGGGGTTCAAAAAAAATATAGACCGGTTTTAGCTCCCTAAATATAGGGAGTCTAGTAGTAATCATAAAAATAGAGAGCATATTGCGAGGCTATTAGATAGTATTTTTTGGAGGTATACTCGATTGTATATAATTTACTTATGGTTGTTGGGTGGGGGTTTAAAAAAAAATATAGATCAGTTTTATCTCCGTAAATATAGGGAGTCTTATAGCAATCCCAAAAATAGAGAGCATATTGCGAGGATCTTGGGATGTGTTTTAGGAAGGAGTACTCGATTGTATATAATTTACTTAAGGTTGTCAGGTGGGGGTTCAAAAAAAATATGTAGCGATTTTGGCTTTCTATATATAAGGAGTCTACTAGCGATCCAAAAATAGAGAGGCATGTTGCGAGGCTCTTAGAGGGTGTATTAGGGAGGAGAGCTCTATTTATATATAATTAACTTATGATTTTAGGGTGTTTTTGTATGGCAATAGCGAGGCTCTTAAAGGGTGTTTTTGAGAGGAATGCTCGGTTGTGTATAATTTACTGAAGTTTGTCTTGTGGGTGTTCAAACAATATATGGAGCAGTTTTGTCTTCCTAAATATAGAGAGCCTAGTAGTAATCCCAAAAAATAAATAGCATATTGCAAGGCTATTAGAGGGTGTTTTAGGGAAGTATGCTCGATTATATATAATTTACTTAAGGTTATCGGGTGGGGGTTTAAAAAAAATATGAAGTAGTTTTGTCTCCCTAACTATAAGGAGTCTAGTAGCAATCCTAAAAATAGAGAAATATCTTGGGAGACTCTTAGAGGGTATTTTAGGAAGGAGTGCATGATTTATATATAATTTACTTATGGTTTTAGGGTGTTTTTGGGAGCAATGGTGAGGCTCTTAGAGTGTGTTTTTGGGATGAATGCTATATTATGTATAATTTATTTAAGGTTGTCGGGTGGGGATTCAAACAAAATATGGAGTGGATTTAGCTCCCTAAATATAGGGAGTCTAGTAGCAATCCCAAAAAATAGAGAGCATATTACGAGGCTCTTAGAGTGTGTTTTAGGGAGTAGTACTCTTTTGTATATAATTTTCTTCAGGTTGTCGAGTGGGGGTTAAAACAAATATGGAGCGGATTTGGCTCCTTGAATATAGGGAGTCTAGTAGCAATCCCAAAAATAGAGAAGCATATTGTGAGTCTCATAGATGGTATTTTAGAGAGGAGTGCTTGATTTATATATAATTTACTTATGATTTTAGGGTGGTTTAGGGAGGCAATGGTGAGGCTCTTAGAGGGTGTTTTTGGAAAAAATGCTCGATTATATATAATTTACTGAAAGTTGTCATGTGGGGGTTTAAAAAAAATAGAAAGCGGTTTTGGGTTCCTAAATATAGGGAGTCTAGTAACAATGCCAAAAATAGAATGCTTATTGCGAGGCTCTTAGAAAATTTTTTAGGGAGGAGTGCTCGATTGTATATAATTTTGTTATGATTATTGGGTGGGTGCTTTAAGAAATTGAGAGCGATTTTAGCTCCTCAAATATAGAGTATACTAGCGATCCGAAAAATAAGGAGGCAAAGGCGAGGCTCATATAAGTTGTTTTTGGAAGGAATGCTCGATTGTATATAATTTACTTAAGGTTAACTGATGGGGGTTCAAAAAAAATATAGAGCGGTTTTGGCTCCCTAAATATAGGGAGTCTAGTAGCAATCCCAAAATTAGAGAGCATATTGCGAGACTCTTTGAAGGTGTTTTAGGGACGAGTGTTCGATTCTATATAATTTACATAAGGTTGTCGTGTGGGCAATGACAAGGCTCTTAGATGGTATTTTGGGAGGAATGCTCGATTGTATATAATTTATTTAAGTTTGTCGGGTGGGGGTTAAAAAAAAAAAATAGAGCAATTTTGGATTCCTAAATATAGGGAGTCTAGCCGAAATCCCAAAAATAGAGAGCATATTGCAAGGCTCTTAGAGGGTATTTTAGGGAGGAGTGCTCGATTGTATAAAATTTGGTTATGATTATAAGGTGGGAGCCTTGAGAAATTAGGAGTAATTTTAGCTCCCCAAATATAGAGAGTCTAGTAGCGATCCCAAAAATAAGGAGGCAAAGGTGAGGATCTGATAGGGTGTTGTTGGGAGGAATGCTCGATTGTATATAATTTACTTAATGTTACCAGGTGGGTGTTCAAAAAAAATATAGAGCGGTTTTAGCACCCTAAATATAAGGAGTCTAGTAGCAATCTCAAAAATAGAGAGTATATGGCGAGGCTCTTAGAGGGAGTTTTAGGGAGGAGTGCTCGATTATATATAATTTATGTAAGGTTATCGGGTGGGCGTTCAAAAAAAATATGGAGTAGTTTTGACTACCTAAATATATAGAGTCTAGTAGCAATCCTAAAAATTGAAAGGCATATTAAGAGGCTCATAGAGGGTTTTTTACGGAGGAGTGCTTGATTTTTATATAATTTATCTATGATTTTAGGGTGTTTTTGGGAGGTAATGGCGAGACTCTTAGAGGGTGTTTTTGCGAGAAATGCTCGATTGTATATAATTTACTTAAGGTTATTGGGTCGGGGTTCACAAAAAATATAGAGCGATTTTGGCACTATAAATATAGGGAGTCTAGTAGCAATCCCAAAAATTGAGAGTATATTGCGAGGCTTTTAGAGGGTGTTTTAGGAAGGAGTGCTTTATTGTATATAATTCACTTAAGGTTGTCGAGTGGGGGTTCAAAAAAAATATAGACCGGTTTTGGCTCCCTAAATATAGGGAGTCTAGTAGCAATCCTAAAAATTGAGAGCATATTGCGAGGCTATTAGATGGTGTTTTTTGGAGGTATACTCGATTGTATATAATTTACTTAAGGTTGTTGGGTGGGGGTTAAAAAAAAAATATTGATCAGTTTTGTCTCCGTAAATATAGGGAGTCTTGTAGCAATCCCAAAAATAGAGAGCATATTGCGAGGATCTTAGGATGTGTTTTAGGACGGAGTACTCGATTGTATATAATTTACTTAAGGTTGTCAGGTGGGTGTTCAAAAAAATAATGGAGCGGTTTTGGCTCCCTATATATAAGGAGTCTACTAGCGATCCAAAAAATAGAGAGGCATATTGCAAGGCCCTTAGAGGGTGTTTTAGGGAGGAGTGCTCGATTTATATATAATTAACTTATGATTTTAGGGTGTTTTTGGGAGGCAATGGTGAGGCTATTAGAGGGTGTTTTTAGGAGGAATGCTCGGTTGTGTATAATTTACTTAAGTTTGTCTGGTGGTTGTTCAAACAATATATGGAGCAGTTTTGTCTCCCTAAATATAGAGAGTCTAGTAGTAATCCCAAAAAATAGAGAGCATATTGCAAGGCTCTTAGAGGGTGTTTTAGGTAAGTATGCTTGATTATATATAATTTACTTAAGGTTGTCAGGTGGGGGTTTAAAAAAAATATGGAGTAGTTTTGTCTCCCTAAATATAGGGAGTCTAGTAGCAATTCAAAAAATAGAGAGATATATTGGGAGGCTTTTAGAGGGTATTTTAGGGAGTAGTGCATGATTTATATATAATTTGCTTATGATTTTAGGGTATTTTTGGGAGCATTGGCGAGGCTCTTAGAGTGTGTTTTTGGAACGAATGCTATATTATGTATAATTTATTTAAGGTTGTCGGGTGCGGATTCAATCAAAATATGGAGTTATTTTGGCTCCCTAAATATAGGGAGTCTAGTAGCAATCCCAAAAAATATAGAGCATATTTCGAGGCTCTTAGAGTGTGTTTTAGGGAGTAGTGCTCTATTGTATATAATTTTCTTCAGGTTATCGGGTGGGGGTTCAAAAAAAATATGGAGCCGATTTGGTTCCTTAAATATAGGGAGTTTAGTAGCAATCCCAAAAATAGAGAAGCATATTGTGAGTCTCATAGATGGTATTTTAGAGAGGAGTGCTTGATTTATATATAATTTACTTATGATTTTAGGGTGGTTTCGGGAGGCAATGGTGAGGCGCTTAGAGGGTGTTTTTAGGAAAAATGCTCAATTACATATAATTTACTGAAGGTTGTCTTGTGGGGGTTCAAAAAAAATATAAAGCGGTTTTGGTTTCCTAAATATAGGGAGTCTAGTAACAATCCCAAATATAGAACGCTTACTGCAAGGCTCTTAGAAAGTTTTTCAGGGAGGGGTGCTCGATTGTATATAATTTTGTTCTGATTATTGGGTGGGTGCTTTGAGAAATTGAGAGCGGTTTTGGCTCCTCAAATATAGAGAGTCTACTAGCGATCCCAAAAATAAGGAGGCAAAGGCGAGGCTCATATAAGTTGTTTTTGGAAGGAATTCTCGATTATATATAATTTACTTAAGGTTGACGGATGGGGGTTCAAAAAAAATATGGAGCGATTTTGGCTCCCTAAATATAGGGAGTCTAGTAGCAATCCCAAAATTAGAGAGCATATTGCGAGGCTCTTTGAAGGTGTTTTAGGGACGAGTGCTCGATTCTATATAATTTACTTAAGGTTGTCGTGTGGGCGTTCAAAAAAAATATGTAGTGCATTTGGCTACCTAATTATAGGGAGTCTAGTAGCAATCCCAAAAATAGAAAGACATATTCCGAAGCTCTTAGAGGGTATTTTACAAAGGAGTGCTTGATTTATATATAATTTACTTATGATTTTAGCGTATTTTTGGGGGGCAATGGCGAGGCTTTTAGAAGGTATTTGCGGGAGACAATGGCAAGGCTCTTAGAGGGTGTTTTTGGGAGGAATGCTTAATTGTATATAATTTACTTAAGGTTGTCCGGTGGGGGTTCAAAAAAAATATAAAACCATTTTGGCTCCCTAAATATAGGGAGTCTTGTAGCAATCCTAAAAAAAGAGAGCATATTGCGAGGCTCATTGAGGGTGTTTTAGGGATGAGTGCTCGATTGTATATAATTTACTTAAGATTATCGAGTGGGGGTTCAAAAAAATTGTGGAGCAATTTTGGCTCCCTAAATATAGGGAGTCTAGTAGGAATCCCAAAAATTGAGAGGTATATTGCGAGGCTTATTGTGGGTGTTTTAGGAAGGAGTACTTGATTTATATATAATTTACTTATGATTTTAGCCTGTTTTTGGAAGGCAATGGCGAGGATCTTAAAGGATGTTTTTGGGAAGAATACTCGATTTTGTATAATTTACTTAAGGTTGTCAGGTAGGGGTTCAAACAAAATATATAGCAGTTTTGGCTCCCTAAATATAGGGAGTCTGGTACCAATCCCAAAAAGTAGAGAACATTTTGCGAGGCTCTTAGAGAGTGTTTTAGGATGGAGTGCTCAATTGTATATAATTTTCTTAAGGTTGTTAGGTGAGGGTTTAAAAAAAAATATAGAGCGGTTTTGGCGCCCTAAATATAGGGAGTCTAGTAACAATCCCAAAAATAGATTATAAATAATTTAGGGTGGCTCTTGGATGGTGTTTAATGGAGGAGTGCTTGATTGTATATAATTTAGTTATGATTATAGGGTAGGTGCCTTGTGAAATTTGGAGCAATTTTGGCTCCCCAAATATAGGGAGTCTAGTAGCGATCCGAAAAATAAGGAGGCAATGGTGAGGATCTTATAGGGTGTTTTTGGAAGGAATGCTTGATTATATATTATTACTTAAGGTTGATGGGTGGGGGTTCAAAAAAAATATGGAGCGGTTTTTGCTCCCTAAATATAGGGAGTCTAGTAGCAATCACAAAAATAGAGAGCATATTGTAAGGCATTTAGAGGGTGTTTTAGGGAGGAGTGCTCGATTGTATATAATTCACTTAAGGTTGATCGGTGGGGGTTTTAAAAAAATAAGGAGACGTTTTGGCTCCCTAAATATAGGGAGTCTACTAGTAACCGCAAAAATATAGAGCATATTGCGAGGCTCTTAGAGGGTGTTTTTGGAAGAAATGCTCGATTGTATATAATTTACTTATGGTTGTCGGGTGGGGGTTTAAAAAATATATGGAGCTATTTTGGCTCCATAAATATATGGATTCAAGAAGTTATCCCAAAAATAGAGAGCATATTGCGAGTCTCTTAGAGGGTGTTTTAGAAAGGAGTGCTTTATTATATATAATTCATTTAGGGTTGTCCAGTAGGGGTTCAAAAAAAATATGGAGCTATTTTGGTTCCCTAAATATAGGGAGTCTAATAGCAATCCCAAAAATAGAAAGCATATTGCGAGGCTCTTAGAGGGTGTTTTTGGGAGGAATGCTTAATTGTATATAGTTTAAATAAGGTTATCGGGTGAGGGTTTAAAAAATATGGAGCGGTTTTGGGTACATAAATATAGGGGGTCTAGTAGCAATCCCAAAAATAAAGAGCATATTGCGAGGCTCTTAGAGGGTGTTTTAGGGAGAAGTGCTCGATTGCATATAATTTACCTAAGGTTGTCCGATGGGGGTTTAAAAAAAATATGGAGCGGTTTTGGCTCCCTAAATATAGGAATTCTAGTAGCAATCCCAAAAATAGAGAGCATATTGCGAGGCTCTTGAGGGTATTTTAGGGAGGAGTGCTCGATTGTATATAATTTACTTAAGGTTGTCATTTAGTGGTTCAAAAAAATTATAGAGCGGGTTTGCCTCCCTAAATATCGGGAGTCTAGTAGCAATCCCAAAAATATAGAGAATATTACGAGTCTATTAGATGGTATTTTTGGGAGGAATGCTCGATTGTATGTTACTTACTTTTGGTTGTCGGGTGGGGATTCAAAAAAAATATAAAGTGGTTTTGGCTCCATAAATATATGGTGTCTAGTAGTAATCTCAAAAATAGATAGTATATTGTGAGGCTCTTAGAGGGTATTTTTTGGAGGAGTGCTCGATTATATATAATTTACTTAAGGTTGTCAGGTAGGGGTTCGAAAGTAATATGTAACGATTTTGGCTCCCTAAATATAGGGAGTCTAGTAGCAATTCCAAAAATAAAGAGGCATGTTGCGAGGCTCTTAGAGGGTGTTTTAGGGAGGAGTACTTGATTTATATATAATTTATTTTTGATTTTAGGGTATTTTTTGTAGGCAATTGTGAGGCACTTAGAGGGTATTTTTGGGAGGAATACTCGACTGTGTACAATTTACTTAAGTTTGCCTGGTTGGGGTTTAAAAAAAATATGAAGCAATTTAGCCTTCCTAAATATAGGAGGTCTAGTAGTAATCCCAAAAAATAGAGAGCATATTGCAAGGCTCTTGGAAGGTGTTTTAGGGAGAAGTGCTCGATTGTATATAATTTATTTAAGTTTATCGGGTGGGGGTTCAAAAAAAATATATAGTAGTTTTAGCTCCTTAAATATAGGGAGTCTAGTAGCAATCCTAAAAATAGAGAGCATATTGCGAGGCTCTTAGAGAATGTTTTAGGGAGGAGTGCTCGATTGTATATAATTTACATAAGGTTGTCGGGTGGGCGTTGAAAAAAAAAAATGGAACTGTTTGGGCTACCTAAATATAGAGAGTATAGTAGTAATCCCAGAAATAGAAAGGCATATTGTGAGGCTCTTATAGGGTGTTTTAGGGAGGAGTGGTTTATTTATGTATAATTTAGTTATGATTTTAGGGTGTTTTTGGGAGGCAATGGTGTGCCTTTTTGAGGGTGTTTTTGGGATGAATGCACGATTGTGTATAATTTATTTAAGATTGTCGTGTGGGTGCAAAAAAAATATAAAGCCATTTTGGCTCCTAAATATAGGGAGTCTAGTAGCAATCCCAAAAATAGAGAGCATATTGCGAGGCTCTTAGAGATGCTTTAGAGAAGAGTGCTCGATTGTATATAATTTATTTAAGGTTATCGGGTGGGGGTTCAAAAAAAATATAGAGCAGTTATGGCTCCTTAAATATTGGGAGTCTAGTAGCAGTCCCAAAATTACAGAGGTATATTGCGAGTCTCTTAGAGTGTGTTTTAGGAAGGAGTGCTTTATTATATATAATTTACTTATGATTTTAGGGTATTTTTGGTAGGCAATGGCGATGCTCTTAGAGGTGTTTTTAGAAGAAATGCTTGATTGTATATAATTTACTTAAGGTTGACAGGTGGGGGTTCAAAAAAAATATGGAGCAATTTTGGCTTCTTAAATATAGTTAGTCTAGTAGCAATCCAAAAAATAGAGGGCAAATTATAAAGTTCTTAGGGGATGTTTTAGAGAGGACTGCTCGATTGTATATAATTTACTTAAGGTCGTTGGGTGGGCATTCAAAAAAGATATGGATAAGTTTTGACCACCTAAATATAGAGAGTTTAATAGCAATCCCAAAAATAGAAAAGCATATTGCGAGGCTCTTAGAGGCTGTTTTAGGAAGGAGTGTTTAAATTATATATAATTTACTTATGATTTTATGGTATTTTTGGGAGGCAATGACGAGGCTCTTAGAGGGTGTTTCTGAAAGGAATGCTCTATTATATATAATTTACTTAAGATTGTCGGGTGGGGATTCAAAAAAAATATACAGTAGTTTTAGCTCCCTAAATATAGGGAGTCTAGTAGCAATCCCAAAAATTGAGAGCATATTGCTAGGCTTTTAGAGGGTATTTTAGTGAGGAGTGCTCGATTGTATTTAATTCACTTAAGGTTGTTGGGTGGGTGTTCAAAAAAAATATAGAGCGGTTTTGGCTTTCTAAATATAGGGAGTTTAGTAGCAATCCCAAAAATAGAGAGCATATTGTGAGGCTCTTAGAGAGTATTTTAGGGAGGAGTGCTTGATTGTATATAATTTACTTAAGGTTCTTGGGAGACTGTTCAAAAAAAATATGGAGCGGTTTTGAATCCCTAAATATAGTGAGTTTAGTAGCAATCCTAAAAATAAAAAGCATATTTCGAGACTATTAGAGGGTATTTTTGGGAGGAATGCTTGATTATATATAATTTACTTAAGGTTATCGGGTAGGGGTTCAAAAAAATATAGAGCGGTTTTGGCTCTGTAAATATAGGGAGTTAGTAGCAATCCAAAAAATAGAGAGGTATATTACGAGGCTCTTATAGGGTATTTTTAGGAGGAGTGCTTGATTTATATATAATTTACTTAAGATTTTTTGTATTTTTAGAAGGTAATGGCGAGGCTTTTAGAGGGTGTTTTTGGGAGGAATACTCGAATATATATAATTTATAAAAGGTTATCGGGTGAGGGTTCAAAAAAATATAGAGTGATTTTTGCTCCATAAATATAGGGAGTATAATAGCAATCACAGTAAAAGAGAGCACATTACGAGGCTCTTAGAGTGTGTTTTAGGGAGGAGTGCTCGATTGTATATAATTAAGTTATGATTATCGGGTGGGAGTCTTGAGAAATTAGGAGTAATTTTGGCTCCCCAAATATAGGGAGTCTAGTAGTGATCCCAAAAATTAGGAGGCAATGGCGAGGTTCTTATAGGGTATTTTTGGGAGGAATGCTCAATTATATGTAATTTACCTAAGGTTGACGGGTGGGGGTTAAAAAAAATATAGAACGATTTTTGTTCCTTAATTATAGGGAGTCTATTAGCCATCCCAAAAATAGAAAGTCATATTCCGAGGCACTTTGAGGGTATTTAAGGGAGAAGTGCTTGATTTATATAAAATTTATTTATGATTTTAGGGTATTTTTGGGAGGAAATGGCAAGGTTCGTAGAGGGTGTTTTTGGGAGGAATGCTCAATTGTATATAATTTAATTAAGGTTGTCGGGTGGGGGTTCAAAAAAAACATGGAGCGGTTTTTGCTTCCTAAATATAGGAAGTCTAGTAGCAATCCCAAAAATAGAGAGCATATTATGAGGCTCTTAGAGGGTGTTTTAGGGAGGAGTGCTCGATTGTATATAATTCACTTAAGGATATCGGGTGGGGGTTCAAAAAAAATATGGAACGGTTTTGGCTCCCTAAATATAAGGAGTCAAGTAGCAATCCTAAAAATAGAGAGCATAGTGTGAGTCTTTTAGAGGGTATTTTTGGGAGGAGTAATCGATTGTATATAATTTACTTATGGTTGTCGGGTAGGGGTTCAAAAAAAATATAGAGCAATTTTGCCTCCCTAAATATAGGGAGTTTAGCAGCAATCCCAGAAATAGAGAGCATATTACAAGTCTATTTGAGGGTTTTTTTGGGAAGAATGCTTGATTGTATATAATTTACTTATGATTGTCGGATGGGGGTTCTAAATAAATATATAGTGGTTTTGGCTCCCTAAATATATGGAGTCTAATAGCAATCCCAAAAATTAAAAGAATATTACGAGGCTCTTAGAGGGTGTTTTAAGGAGTGCTCGATTGTATATAATTTACTTCAGGTTGTCAGGTAGGTGTTCAAAAAAAATATGGAGTGGTTTTGGCTCTCTAAATATAGTGTGTCTAGTAGCAATCCCAAAAATAGAGAGGCATATTGCGAGGCTCTTAGAGGGTGTTTTAGGAAGGAGTGCTTGATTTATATATAATTTACTTATGATTTAAGGGTGTTTTTGGGAGGTAATGGAAAGATTCTTAGAGGGTGTTTTTTTGAAGAATGCTCAATTGTATATAATTCATTTAAGGTTATCGGGTGGGGGTTTAAAAGAAATATGGGGCAGTTTTGGCACCTTATATATAAGGAGTCTAGTAGCAATCCCAAAAACAAAGATCATATGTGAGGTTCTAAGAGGGTGTTTTAGGGTGGAGTGCTCGATTGTATGTAATTTACTTATGGTTGTCTGGTGGGGGTTCAAAAAAAATATAGAACGGTTTTGGCTCCATAAATAGAGGGAGTCTAGAAGTAATCCCAAAAATAAAAAGCATATTATAAGGCTATTAGAGGGTATTTTTGGGAGGAATGCTCGATTATATATAATTTACTTAAGGTTATTGGGTGGGGGTTCAAAAAAAATACAGTGGTTTTGGCTCCATAAATATAGGGAGTCTAGTAGCAATCCCAAAAATAGAGAGAATATTAGGCACTTAAAAGGTATTTTAGGAAGGAGTGCTCGATTATATATAATTTACTTACAGTTGTCAGATGGGGCTTCAAAAAAAAATGGAACGCTTTTGGCTCCCTAAATATAGGGAGTCTAGTAGCAATACCAAAAATAGTGAGGCATATTACAAGGCTCTTAGATGGTGTTTTAGGTAGGAGTGCTTAATTTATATATAATTTACTTATGATTTTAGAGTTTTTTTAGGAGGAAATGGTGAGGCTCTTAGAGGGTGATTTTGGAAGAAATATTTGATTATATATAATTTACTTAAGGTTGTTGGGTGGGGGTTCAAAAAAAATATGGAGTGGTTTTGGCTCCCTAAATATTGGGAGTCTAGTAGCAATCCCAAAAATAGAGAGCATATTGTGAGGCTCTTAGAGGGTATTTTCGAGAGAAGTACTCGGTTGTATATAATTCACTTAAGGTTATCAGGTGGGGGTTTAAAAAAAATAGGGAGCGGTTTTGGTCCCTAAATATAGGGAGTGTAGTAGTAATCCTAAAAATAGATAGCATATTACAAGGCTCTTAGAAGGTGTTTTTGGTTGGAATGCTTGATTTTGTATAATTTACTTAAGGTTGTCGTATGGGGGTTCAAATAAAATATTAAGAGGTTTTTACTTTCTAAATATAGAGATTCTAGTAGAAATCTCAAAAAAAGAGAGGTATATTGTGAGTCTCTTAAATGGTATTTTTGGAAGGAGTGCTTGATTTATATATAATTTACTTAAGATTTTAGGGTATTTTTGGGAGGCAAAGTCGAGGCTCTGAGAGGGTATTTTTTGGAGGAATATTCGATTATATATAATTTACTAAAGCTTATCAGGTGGGGGTTCAAAAAAAATATAGAGTGGTTTTGTCTCCCTAAATATATAGAGTCTAGTAGCAATCCTAAAAATAGAGAGCATATTAATTAAGAGGATCTTAGAAAGTATTTTTTGGAGGAGTGCTTGATTGTATATAATTTAGTTATGATTATCGAGTTGGAGCCTTGAGAAATTAGGAGCGATTTTGGCTCCATAAATATAGGGATTCTAGTAGTGATCTCAAAAATAAGGGGGCAATAACGATGCTCATTTAAGATGTTTTTGGGAGGAATGCTCGATTGTATATAATTTACTTAAGGTTGATGGGTGGGGTTTCAAAAAAAATATAGAGCAATTTTGGTTCCCTAAATATAGAGAGTTTAGTAGCAATCCCAGATATAAATGGCATATTGCAAGGCTCTTGGAGGGTATTTTTGGGAGGAGTGTGTGATTGTATATAATTTACTTAAGGTTGTCGGGTGGGCATTCAAAAAAAATATGGAGAGTTTTGGCTACCTAAATATATGGAGTCTAGTAGCAATCCCAAAAATAGAAAGGCATATTGCGAGGCACTTAGAGGGTATTATAGGGAGGTGTCCTTGATTTATATATGATTTACTTATAATTTTAGGGTGTTTTTACGAGGCAATGGTGAGGCACTTAGAGAGTGTTTATTGGAGAAATCTCGATTGTGTATAATTTACTTATGGTTTTCGGGCGGGGGTTCAAAAAAAATATATAGCGATTTTGTCTCCATAAATATAGGGAGTCTAGTAGCAATCCCAAAAATAGAGAGCATATTACGAGACTCTTAGAGGGTGTTTTAGGGAGGAGTACTTGTTTGTATATAATTCAGTTAAGGTTATCCGGTGGGGGTTCAAAAAAAATATAGTGCAGTTTTAGCTCCCTAAATATAGGGAGTCTAGTAGCAATCCCAAAAATAGAAAGGATATTACGAAGCTCTTAGATGGTATTTTAGGGAGGAGTGCTCGATTGTGTATAATTTACTTAAGGTTGTCAGGTGGGGATTAAAAAAATAAATAGAGCGGTTCGTCCTTCCTAAATATATAGAGTCTAGTAGCAATCCAAAAAATAGAGAGCATATTGCGAGGCTATTAGATGGTGTTTTTCGGAGGAATGCTTGATGGTATATAATTTACTTAAGGTTATTGGGTGGGAGTTCAAAAAAAATATGGAGCAGTTTTGACTCTCTAAATATGGGAGTCTTGTAGCAATCCCAAAAATAGAGAGGCATGTTGTAATGCTCTTAGAGTATGTTTTAGAGAGGAGTGCTTGATTTATAAATAATTTACTTATGATTTTAGGGTGTTTTTGAAAGGCAATGGCGAGGCTCTTAGTGGGTGTTTTTGGGAGGAATGCTCGATTATGTATAATTTACTTAAGGTTGTCGGGTGGGGGTTCAAACAAAATACAGAGCGGTTTTGGCTCCCTAAATATAAGAAGTCTAGTAGCAAACCCAAAAAATAGAGAGCATATTGTAAGACTCTTAGAGGGTGTTTTAGGGATGAGTGCTTAATTGTATATAATTTATTTAAGGTTGTCGGTTGGGGTTTCAAAAAAAATATAGAGCGGTTTTGGCTCCTTAAATATAGGGAGTCTAGTAGCAATCCTAAAAATAGAGATGCATATTTTGAGGCTTCTAGAGGGTTTTTTAGGGAGGAGTGCTTGATTCATATGTAATTTATGTTAGAATTGGTGAGGTCTACAGCTCGTAAAAACCTATAGTTTAGCTATGTATGGTTGATAGTATAGGAATGCATATTGGTACGTACCTTAGTACGTGTTCTGATTACAGAACAGAGAGCCATGGCTACATGGTAATCCACTTGAGTGGGAGACTCAAGGGACTGGTCCCATGTAACCTAAATAAGTTCGCAGCTCCGATTAGGGTTGGTCGCCCTGTCAGGATAAGCTGTTAGGATGACAGAGCGTGGGTGTCTCCACCATGGTCATTACCAGGCACAGTGTCTGTGGCCGAACGGAACCAACACGGTGCATAGATCGGTGAGCAGACACCGGTGCACTAAACCATGTTTCTGCTTAGGGTAAAACGGTCCTAAACCCTGAGGAACCATGTCTGGTGGACTAACCAGTTGTGTGGTGCTTTGGCGCACCAATGTGTGAGGATCCGGATGCAATGATCCAAAACCACGGTGTACTGGGTTACCCAGCTGGCGTTGCATCAGCGTGTCACTCCTGCAGGCTATCCACACCCCTAACGGGAGGTGCGTTCCTTGGTCTGACCTACGTCGTATTAAACGCTGGCCAGGTGGTCATCAGTTGGACTGATGACGGATCCGGTTGCTCGTCAGAGTAATCGGAGGTACGATATATATGGTCAACCTGGAAGGAACCGAGTCATATGAGCACTCGAGTCTGACGGTATTCTCCACTGCTCGAGTTGCGTCATGGCACCAAGTGGAGGGACAACGGGTTTACCATACTAAGCGGAGAGCAGGGGTATGAGGGAGAACATAGTAAGTCCGGGGGAATTGGAGTGCAGCCTACGTTGCACTCTGGGTGGCTACACAGGTTAACTCGGACTCAGAGGATCGATGGTACACTCGGGTAGTGTGTCGATCGAGTCTGAGTTGGAAGCCATGAACCCTGGTCCCTGAAGGTTCCACCTTATCGACATTATGTATGGTTTTTATACCATCTCCTCGAAACACAGAACGTAGTTAGAGGAAGCGAGAAGTCCAAGCCTACGCTCCGTGAGTACTTCGCACTAGTACACGGTAGATGCGTAGCTACGTGTGTGCACTAAGGGGAAACCCTAGGTTAGTGCAGAGACACATGTAGCAATTCCTTGTCTGGATGTATTTTCTTCTGTGTGTGTGGATAGTTTTTAGAGCCTTAATCGGGCAAGTGGTGGAAGTTGACCACCCTTGATTCCCAGGCTTTTTGCTAGGTTTGTTTTCCTTTTCGTTCTAGGAGATTGTGTACGAGCGAGCACTTGCTCGAAGCGTACTAGAGCTTTTTCGGTTACAGATTGAAGAGGAGGACCTACTGTAGAGATCTACCATCGGGAAGACGAGCGGAACCTTGGAGGACGATGGTGATCTGACGAAGCGTACACGATGACGGCAAAGGGCAAAAGCGTCAGGAGATTGTATACAGAGGCTTGCACAGGATCGAGGAGCCTTGCGAAGGAGACTGAGAGCTTGCGCTGTGCCAGTCAGGTTCAGGGGTCGGACCCTGAACTTGATTCAGTTGTGTGCTTGTTTCTTTCAGTAGTTCTTTATATTTCTGTAGAGAACCCCGATGCGATAATTTAATTATCTGTGTTAGAGGGATGCCCTTTCCCCTCGGGTCCTAGCGACCTTATTAGGATAGGATTCCACTAGTGACGCCTATTATTTAATTGACCCTTGATGATAGCATGAATTCCTCATATTTGGTTATGCCCCCATTAGGTCAACACCCGATTAGTCCGGTGTGCCTATTTGGCAAGCATCGAAACCTAGAATGAGTTGGAATTCTACTATGACATCATTCGTCAAATTTATAAGCGAGGCACCATGGTAGTGGAAGACCTTTCCTGTCAGTCTGACCTTAGGCTAGGCTCCAGGGCATTAGCGTAATAGCCAAGTTTGCAAAGCATCGATGTTCTTGGGATATGTAATGTGACCCTTGAGTGGAGAAATCCACTCGAGGCAGGGACTATGATATTCCGAGATCGATTAATGCTTTGCAAAAGGCTTGAAACGCTAGTGGGAGCACGGTATGACCAGGGTCTAGTGTATAGGTTGTCGTGACCTTAGTGTACACTCATACTTGCATTAAATAACCCTCAACTTTAATAAGGGATGTGTAAGAGGACTCGCTGAGATCCTCTGGCCTCCATAACTAACTGCTCTGTGTCTGGGTGGAAGGGCGTAGCTCGACACCCCCTAGGGTGAGGGTTATGTTTTTCCTTGCTAGATAACTTAGCGGTCTCCTTTAGGATATGGCAGTTATGGGGCCAGGAGAGAAGGGCTTTTTATCCCACCCTAGTGGGGGCCGCATGAACTCCCGTATCGTAACTACCTAGGCTTGTGGGTAAGCATCCGAAGTAGACGTGTGGCATCCGTTGCTTGCACAATGGGGATCATGTGACACTGGCCAAAAGACAACCATGGTCCATCAAAGCCCTTAGTTGGCAGATTTGGATAGGGTCAAGGAAAGACCCGTGTAAGCGGATTGACACTGCATGATGCCCCCTAGGGCAGGTGTAGTCGATTCCGAGATCTGACATACATGGTTAATTAATCCATAGAGGTGTCTTCGCTGTGAGGGTAGCGCTGACATTTGGATATAATTAGCTTATTTTCAAAATCCATAAAATAAGTTATTTTGCATTTATTTTTCATTCAACCATATAGTTCCCCTATCCGCTATCCCATAAGAGAACCAGTTATCGGGTCTCTAACTACGTAGAGCGGAAGCGCTTTCTTTAGCTTATGCATAGGGTAGTTAACGTACATTGGCATACAATCTAAATATCCCTGTACTAGACCTAACGGGTCCAGATATCACTAGGTCACTAACTAGGGCATATGACGACTAACGAGAGTCTAAGGAGATGTGCAAGTGCTATGATTATAGCAGACTTGCGGACAACTCTTTAGAAGCGAGTCAGAGATATGTCGGGTCTTCTCTAATAAAGTTTTACTTGTATAAGATGTCTGGAAGGCGAAGTCAGTTGACTCATCGCTTTTCCACTAAGATACTTGTCGGTACCGAGATGTCTGAGGGTATGCTTGTTCGGGAACACATCTTTGAGTTCCAGATCGAACTAGATTCCAAAGACATAGTACCAGATGACGAGGTGGTGGAAGACGTCTATCTTGCATCCTTGTGTGGAACCTTCGAAGGCGTTATCAGAGACTTTAGCTTTAACAAGTTAGAGATGATAAACGCAAAACTTCTAAGGAGATTTCCAAGAGACAAAGGATGAGATTAAGATTAAAGGCAATGCCTTTAGTGCTTAACCTAGGTCTTCTTTAGAAGAACCTAAGGGAATAACTTATAAGAGATCAAAAACTATTCTAGTGCAGAAACTGGTATGGAATCCTAAGTCTGGTAACGCCAAGGACGTAAGTATTTCCGCTGTGGCGAGCATAGGGGGTATTTGAAGATTGAGTATGGCCTCAGGATGTTAGGAGTTGAGTCGCTATCTAGTAGCAGTTCTTATGCTTCTTGGAATGTAGACTTCGGGTCTACAGAGATTCAAGAAAAGCAGAAGGCTACTTTATAGTGAAGGAATCCTAACATAGGTACCGATGCCATAAGCCACTGCGGAAGCTGTTAGATATGATTGTCTTAGTTTTTCCGAAATACTGATTTTGTTTTTTAGAGATATAGTTCTGTTTCCTCCTTAGTAAATAAAGTTTTTTAGTTTTAGACAGCACCGTATGTGTGTATCTTAAATTGAAAAGATAGCTTCAGTACTAGAGGAATATATCAGAATAATCTCTTTAAATTTAATCTTAATTCGGAAATAGATTTCATGACAGCTACAGCGTCAAATTTAAATTCATCTAAATCCTTCGAAGAATCTATCCCATTTGTGATCCCTCTGATTTAGATATTTTGCCTCAGATAAATTCAGAGGTGATAGAAGGCGGAGTTTCTGTTCACAGAATCATCGGAGATCCTTCTAACCTATGAGTGTAATCTGGAAGGCAGAATAACTAAAAGGACCATGAAGGTATGGGAGTTAGTTAATTTTGACGTCTATGGTTCCAAGAGCGTCCAGACGATAGGAATCTTCTCGATTTAATCGAGGAAATAAGAACCTATCGGATGGGTTCCATAGGATCCTGAAGGAGTATGGGATTATCTCCCAATTAAATGCTCCTAGGATGAAACGTCAGAATGAAGTCTCCGAGAGAAGGAATCGGACCCTGTTTGACATTGTCCGTAGTATGATGAATATTGCCAAATGTACTACCCACCCTTTGGTGGGGTTGTACCTTAAAACAGTAGCTTATATCTGAAACTCTCTCTCATCTAGATCAGTGCCTCAGACCTATAGAGAGCTATGGTCTAAGCGAAAGCTGACACTATAGAGTCTCGAGATATAGGGTTGTCCTACACTTGTGCAAAAGGACAAGAGGGATGAGATGGAGATGTAGTTCCAGGTATATCTATTTGTAGGTTACCCTTAGGAGGCATAAGGTGGACTATTCTATGATCTTGAGGTTTGGAAGGTAATCGTTTCTACGAATACCATCTACCTAGACCAGGATTATATTATAGACCATAAGTTTACCGGTAAGGTAGTTCTGGGTGAACTACTGGGTACTGGTAGAGAGTGCGCATTTGAAAACGTAGTGGGAGTAGATGATACAAGAAACTAGTATACCAGACACTGTAGAAACAATTCACTTTTGTACTACCACCACTTCGTCGTTGTGGGACCATCAGAGCTCCTGAAAGATACTATGGAGAAACTTCGATAGTTAATCCAGTGTTTCAGGAGGATGATCCCTAGAGCTACGAAGAAGTAGTGGGAGCTTCCTTTGTACCACCACCACCTTATCGTTGTGGGACCATTAGAGCTCCTGAAGGATACTATGAAGAAACTTTGATAGTTAATCCAGAGTTTCAGGAGGATGATCCCTAGAGCTACGAAGAAGTAGTGGGAGCTTCCGACAGCTCTGACCGACAAAAGACCATGGAGGCAAGCTTGCATCAATGTCCCTTGGAACAGTCTTGACACTTATAGCACTATCACCCTTCAGGATATAGGAGGTGTATAAGAAGAGCACCCGGTTAAGACTTAAGTAGCTAGATTAGTTACCAAAGGAGAAGGGATTGACTATGTCAAAACCATCTCACTGGTAGCTATGCCTAAGTCTATAATGGATCCTCTTAATCCATCACAGCCCATTATAGTTGGGAGATCTGGTTGATGGATGTTAAGACAGTTATTCCCTAACGGGAATTTAGAAAGGACATATGGATGATGTAGCCCCAAGCTTTGTGTCAGTAGGTCAGGAAAATATGTGATATAAGTTGCAAAGGTCCATTTATGGACTGATGCAAGCATCCAAGTTGGAATATCTATTTTGATCAAGGAAATCCACTCACACGGATTTGATCAGAATGATGATAAACCAAGTGGGTACAAGAAAGGTGAAAAAGCTACAAGGGTGTACGTAGTACTTTATGTTAACGATATCCTACTGATTGAAAATGACATAGGAATATTGTTTACGGTAAAGGTTTGTAATCATCACAATTCGATGTGAAAGACCCTAGTGAGGCGAGTTATGCTTTGGGACTCAAGGTAACTCGAGATAACCAGAGCAAGATTCTCTTGCTGTCACAGGCTACGCATGAAGATAAGATTCTAGCCAGATTCGGTTTACGAGGCTAGATATCTATTGTGCAGCAGGAAGATGGGTCGGTTTCAGTCGAACCCGGGTCCAGATCTCTGGACCGATGTGAAGGGTATACTCAGAAATCCTTATTAAGTAAGGATTATGAGTTAGCTTGCACTTCACAGGTCCTGATATCGATTGGACACACAGGATCTGACTTTGGTGTCAGATGTGTGTTCTAGAGAATCGATTTCAGGGATTATTTTTATCTTGGGATTAGAAGCGGTAGTTGGTAGAGTGTGAAGCAAGAGTGCATCACAGACTCTACCATAGAGGCTTAACACGTTGTTGCATGCGAGATAGTATATCAGGTGGTAAGGCTTAGGAAGTTCTTAGAGAACTTGGGACGCGTACCAGAGGCTCAGGTATCTGTTGTTGCCAACAAAAAAGCGGTAAGCAAGGTCCAAGGAGACTAGGCACCACCATTAGGGGAAACCCATCAAGTACAAACTCCACTTGATCTGACAGTTATAGGAGGAAATGCAAGTAGCGGTACTAAGGTGGAATCTACAGACAATGTTGCCAATTCCTTTAGGGAATTCCTGCAAAGGCTTTTGGGCAGTATGTAGAAGCTACAGAGCTCAACACCGTTATTCCTCGTTAGACCTAGTGGGAGATTGTTAGAATTGGTGAGGTCTACAGCTCGTAAAAACCTATAGTTTAGCTATGTATGGTTGATAGTATAGGAATGCATATTGGTACGTACCTTAGTACGCGTTCTGATTACAGAACAGAGAGCCATGGCTACATGGTAATCCACTTGAGTGGGAGACTCAAGGGACTGGTCCCATGTAACCTAAATACGTTCACAGCTCTGATTAGGGTTGGTCGCCCTGTCAGGATAAGCTGTTGGGATGACAGAGCGTGGGTATCTCCACCACGATCATTACCAGGCACATTGTCTGTGGCCGAACGGAACCAACACGGTGCATAGATCGGTGAGCAGACACCGGTGCACTAAACCGTGTTTCTGCTTAGGGTAAAACGGTCCTAAACCCTGAGGAACCATGTCTGGTGGACTAACCAGTTATGTGGTGCTTTGGCGCACCAATGTATGAGGATCCGGATGCAATGATCCAAAACCACGGTGTACTGGGTTACCCAGCTGGCATTGCATCAGTGTGTCACTCCTGTAGGCTATCCACACCCCAAACGGGAGGTGCGTTCCTTGGTCTGACCTACGTCGTATTAAACCCTGGCCAGGTGGTCATCAGTTGGACTGATGACGGATCCGGTTGCTCGTCAGAGTAATCGGAGGTACGATATATATGGTCAACCTGGAAGGAACCGAGTCATATGAGCACTCGAGTCTGACAGTATTCTCCACTGCTCGAGTTGCGTCATGGCACCAAGTGGAGGGACAACGGGTTTACCATACTAAGCGGAGAGCAGGGGTATGAGGGAGAACATAGTAAGTCCGGGGGAATTGGAGTACAGCCTGCGTCGCACTCTAGGTGGCTACATAGGTCAACTCGGACTCAGAGGATCGATGGAACACTTGGGTAGTGTGTCGATCGAGTCTGAGTTGGAAGCCATGAACCCTGGTCCCTGAAGGTTCCACCTTATCGACATTATGTATGGTTCTTATACCATCTCCTCGAAACACAGAACGTAGTTAGAGGAAGCGAGAAGTCCAAGCCTACGCTCCGTGAGTGCTTCGCACTAGTGCACGGTAGATGCGTAGCTACGTGTGTGCACTAAGGGGAAACCCTAGGTTAGTGCAGAGATGCATATAGCAATTCCTTATCATAAGTGGACTTTGCCACATGGGTGCGATGCACCGGGACATGTTGCGAGTTGACTAGTTGACTTCACTAGGGGCACCCTATGGGAACCTCAGAGAATAGTGAAATCACTGGTGCACTTCACTTATGTGTGCCTTGTAAAGTCTCGTACACGAGGAACGGCCAACTAGTGACATAAGGGCTTTTTGGTCATACCATGCGCTACTATGCACTAAGGGGGCCGGCCCTAAGTGTTGAGAGACTGGTCAAGGCCGGCCCTATTAGTTTCAGGAGGTTGTTGCCTCTGATGAAAGGGCCGGTCATGAGGCACAGAAAACGGGCTGGTTTTGACTGTTTTCGAAAACAAGGAAAAGATAGAGATAAAAGAAGAGATATATTGGGAGAGGTTTGAATCAGTCAATCCTATCCGCTAGGCTTATCCGTAAGGATAAGGCCGACCCTATATAAGGTATAGGGAGAGAGGGGGGGATGAAATTAATGAGCCATGCAAGCCCTAGGGCCGGCCCAAGCCATGGGGGAAACCCTAGCCACCCCCTCTCCTCTCTTCGCATCTCCTCTCTCGTCTCTCTTTCCCTCGCTTGCGCCATTGGATGGCGACTCGTCTTCCTCACATGGTGTTTCGTAGAAGGAGAAGGCTCATCGTATGGAGGTACTCAGAGATCCATCGATGAGGTGCCGTGCATCGTGTGAGATCGGGTGAACTAGAAGGCGTCTCCCACAACCTTTTGCTGTCCAGAATCTGCACAGAAAATCAGCATTGTTTCTGTGATTTCGGAAGCTACAGAAGTCCAAACGACGTGAAACTTGTTTCTAAAGGTGCGTCTCAAAGTTGGCTACCTGCATTCCAAATTTCAGCCTAATCGGAGTTCAGAACAGAAAGTTATGGCCATCACACCGAAGCTATGTCGAGCAGATCCGTAGCCCGTCTCCATCGACAAAGAAGAAATTTGTCGCGGTGAAAGATTTCGCACGCAGGTATGATCTCTAACAAGTAGATCTAACATAATTAGAACATGCATACATGCTAGATTGTTCTTTCGCGTTAGATCGTCGTTAGGGGTTCGCGTAGTTGCCATGCTAGATTCATACACGCATATGTAGATCGTTTCGATGAAAATTTTGATATGTAACGCACACCGCTCACGGTTCTCGGACCTTCACTTTGCTTCCGCTGCGGGCCTCTACCATGGATTTATTTCCAACAATTTACTTATGATTTTTGGGTGTTTTTGGGACGCAATGGCGAGGCTCTTAGAGGGTGTTTTTGGGAGGAATGCTCGATATTATATAATTTACTTAAGGTTGATGGTTGGGGGTTAAAAAAAAATATAGAGCGGCTTTGGCTCTCTAAATATCGGGAGTCTAGTAGCAATCCCAAAAATAAAGAGCATATTACGAGGCTCTATGAGGGTATTTTTGAGAGGGGTGCTCGATTGTATATAATTTACTTAAGGTTATCGGGTGTGTGATCAAAACAAAAATAGAGCGGTTTAGCCTCTTTAAATATAGGGAGTCTAGTAGCAATCGCAAAAATAAAGAGCATATTTCGAGCCTATTAGATGATATTTTTTGAAGAAATGCTCGATTTTATATTATTTACATAAGGTTTTTGGGTGGGGGTTCAAAAAAAATATGAAGCGGTTTTGGCTCCCTAAATATAGGGAGTCTAGTAGCAATCCTAAAAATATAGAGCATATTGTGAGGCATTTAGAGTTTGTTTTAGGGAGGAGTGCTCGATTGTATATAATTTACTTAAGGTTGTCGGGTGGGGGTTCAAAAAAAAAATGGAGTGATTTTGGCTCCCTAAATATAGGGAGTCTAGTAGCATTCCTAAAAATAGAGTGGCATATTGCAAGGCTCTTAGAGGGTGTTTCAGGAAGGAGTGCTTGATTTATATATAATTTACTTATGAATTTTGGGTGATTTTGGGAGGCAATGATGAGGCTCTTAGAGGGTGTTTTTGGGAGGAATGCTCGATAGTGTATCATTTACTTAAGGTTGTTAGGTGGGGGTTCAAACAAAATATTGAGTAGTTTTGGCTCCCTAAATATAGGGAGTCTAGTAGTAATCCCAAAAAATAGAGAGCATATTATGAGGTGCTTAGAGGGTGTTTTAGGGAGGAGTGCTTAATCATATATAATTTATTTTAGGTTGTTGGGTAGAGGTTCAAAAAAAATATGTAGCGGATTTGGCTCCTTAGAAATCTGAAAAATGTAAAAGCATATTGCTAGGCTCTTAGAGGGTATTTCAGGGAGGAGTACTTGATTTATATATAATTAACTAATGATTTTCTGGTAACTTTGGGATGCTATGGCAAGGCTCTTAAAGGGTATTTTTGGGAGGAATGCTCAATTGTATATAATTTACTTAAGGTTAATGGGTATGGGTTTAAAAAAACATGGAACAATTTTGGCTCCCTTAATATAGGGAGTCTAGTAGCAATCCCAAAAATAGAGAGCATATTAGGCTCTCAAAGGGTGTTTTTAGGAGGAGTACTTGATTGTATATAATTTACTTAAGGTTGTCAGGTGGGTGTTCAAAAAAAATATGGAGCAATTTTGGCTCCCTAAATATAGGGAGCCTAGTAGCAATCCCAAAAATAGAGAGGAATATTGCGAGGCTCTTAGACGGTATTTTAGGGAGGAGTCCTTGATTTATGTATAATTTACTTATGATTTTAGGGTGTTTTTGGAAGGCAATGGCGTGGCTCTTAAAGGGTGTTTTTTGGAGGAATGCTCGATTGTATATAATTTACTTAAGGTTTTCGGGTGAGGGTTCAAATAAACTATGGAGTAGTTTTGGCTCCCTAAATATAGGGTGTCTTGTAGCAATCCTAAAAAATAGAGAGCATATTTTAAGGCTCTTTGAGGGTGTTTTAGGGCGGAGTGCTCGATTGCATATAATTTATTTAAGGTTGTTGTGTGGGGTTTCAAAAAAAATATGGAGCGGTCTTGGCTCCCTAAATATAGGGAGTCTAGTAGCAATCTCAAAAATAGAGAGCATATTGCGAGGCTCTTAGAGATTATTTTAGGGAGGAGTGCTCGATTGTATATAATTTACTTAAGGTTATTAGGTATGGGTTCAAAACAAATATGGAGCGATTTTACCTCTCTAAATATAGAGAGTCTTGTAGCAATCCAAAAAATATAGAGTATATTGCGAGGCTATTAGATGGTGTTTATAGGAGAAATGCTCGATTTTATATAATTTACTTAGAGTTGTCGGATGGGGGTTCAAAAATAATATGGAGCAGTTTTGACTCCCTAAATATAGGGATTCTAGTAGCAATCCTAAAAATAGGGAGCATTTTGTGAGGCTCTTAGAGGTGTTTTAGGGAGGAGTGCTCCATTTTATATAATTTATTTAAGGTTGTCAGGTGGGGGTTCAAAAATAATATGGAGCTATTTTGGCTTCCTAAATATAGGGAGTCTAGTAGCAATCACAAAAATAGAAAGGCATATTGCAAGGCTCTTAGAGGGTGTTTTAGGGAAGAGTGCTTGATTTATATCTAATTTACTTATGGATTTTGGGTATTTTTGGGAGGCAATGGGGAAGCACTTAGAGGGTGTTTTTGGGAGAAATGCTCGATTGTGTATCATTTACTTAAGGTTGTCGGGTGGGGGTTCAAACAAAATATGGAGAAGTTTTGGCTCCCTAAATATAGAGAGTCTAGTAGCAATCCCAAAAAATAAAGAGCATATTACGAGGCACTTAGAGGGTGTTTTAGGGAGGAATGCTTAATCGTATATAATTTACTTAAGGTTGTCGGGTAGAGGTTCAAAAAAAATATGGAGCGGTTTTGTTTCCTTAAATATAAGGAGCTAGTAGCAATCCTAAAAATAGAAAGGTATATTGCGAGGCTCTCAGAGGGTATTTTAGGAAGGAGTGCTTGATTTATATATAATTTAATTATAATTTTTGGATATTTTTGGGATGTAATAGCGAGGCTCTTAAAGGGTTTTTGGGAGGAATACTCGATTGAATATAATTTACTTAAGGTTGATGGGTAGAGGTTCAAAAAAAAATATGGAGCGATTTTGGGTCACTAAATATAGGGAGTCTAGTAGTAATCCTAAAAATAGAGAGCATATTACAAGGCTCTTAAAGGGTGTTTTAGGAAGGTATGCTCCATTGTATATAATTTACTTAAGGTTGTCGGGTAGGGGTTCAAAAAAAATATAGAGTAGTTTTGGCGCATTAAATATAGGGAGTCTAGTAGCAATCCTAAAAATAGACAGGCATATTGCGAGGCTCTTAGACGGTGTTTTAGGGAGGAGTGCTTGATTTATATATAATTTACTTATGATTTTTGGGTGTTTTTTGGAGGAAATGGCAAGGCTCTTAAAGGGTGTTTTTGTGAGTAATGCTCGATTGTATATAATTTACTTAAGGTTGACAGGCGGGGGTTCAAAAAAAATATGGAGTGGTTTTTGTTCCCTAAATATAGTGAGTCTAGTAGCAATTCCAAAAATAGAGAGCATATTATATGGCTCTTAGAGGGTGTTTTTAGAAGGAGTGCTCGATTGTATATAATTTACTTAAGGTTGTCAGGTGGGTATTGAAAAAAAATATGAACCGATTTTGGCTTCCTAAATATAAGAAGTCTAGTAGCAATCCCAAAAATAGAATAACATATTGTGAATCTCTTAAAGGGTGTTTTAGGGAGGAGTGCTTGATTTATATATCATTTACTTATGATTTTAGGGTATTTTTGGGAGACAATGGCGAGGCTCTTAGAGGGTGTTTTTTGGAGGAATACTCGATTGTATATAATTTAATTAAGGTTGTTGGGTGTGGGTTTAAAAATAATATGGAGCGGTTTTGGCTCCCTAAATATAGAGAGTCTAGTAGCAATCTCAAAAATAGAGAGTATATTGCAAGTCTCTTAGAGTGTATTTAAGGGAAGAGTGCTCGATTATATATAATTCACTTAAGGTTATCAGGTAGGGGTTCAAAAAAAATATGGGGTGGTATTGGTTCCCTAAATATAGGGATTCTAGTAGAATTCCCAATAATAGAGTTCATATTGCAGGCTATTAAATGGTGTTTTCAGGAGGAATGCTCGTTTGTATATAATTTACTTACGGTATATGGGTGGGGGTTCAAATAAAATATGGAGCAGTTTTGGCTCCCTAAATATAGGGAGTCTAGTAGTAATCCCAAAAATAGAGAGCATAATAGGCTCTCACAGGGTGTTTTAGGAAGGAGTGCTTGATTGTATATAATTTACTTAAGGTTGTCGGGTAGGTGTTCAAAAAAAAAATGGAGCGATTTTAGCTCCCTAAATTATATAATTTACTTATGATTTTAGGGTATTTTTGGAAGGCAATAGTAAGGCTCTTAGAGAGTTTTTTTGGGAGGAATGCTCTATTGTATCTAATTTACTTAATGTTGTCTGGTGGTGGTTCAAACAAACTATGGAGTGGTTTTGGCTCCCTAAATATAGGCAGTCTAGTAGCAATCCCCAAAAATAGAGAGCGTATTGCGAGGCTCTTAGAGGGTGTTTTAGGGAGGAGTTCTCGATTGCATATAATTTACTTAAGTTTGTCGGGTGGGGGTTCAAAAAAAATATGAAGTGGTTTTGTCTCCCTAAAAATAGGGAGTCTAGTTGCAATTCTAAAAATAGAAAGCATATTAGGCTCTTAAGGGTATTTTAGGGAGGAGTGCTCGATTGTATATAATTTACTTAAGGTTATTGGGTGGGAATTCAAAAAAAATATGGAGCGGTTTTGGCTTTTAAAATATAGGGAGTCTAGTAACAATCTCAAAAATATTGAGGCATATTGCAAGGCTCTTAGAGGTTGTTTTAGGAAGGAGTGCTTGATTTATATATTATTTTCTTATGATTTTAGGGTATTTTTGAAAGACAATGGTGAGGCTCTTAGAGGGTGTTTTTTGGAGGAATACTCGATTGCATATAATTTACTTAAGGTTGTCAGGTGGGGGTTCAAACAAAATATAGAGCGGTTTTGGCTCCCTAAATATAGGGATTCTAGTAGCAATCCCAAAAAATAGAGAGTATATTACGAGATTCTTAGAGAGTGTTTTAGGGAGGAGTGCTCAATTATATATTATTTAATTAAGCTTATCGGGTGGGGGTTCAAAAAAAAAATGGAGTGGTTTTGGTTCTTTAAATATATGTAGTTTAGTAGCAATTCCAAAAATATAGAGGCATATTGCAAGGCTCTTATAGGGTATTTTAGAGAGGAGTGCTTAATTTATATATAATTTACTTATGATTTTAGAGTGTTTTTGGGAGGCAATGTCGAGGCTCTTAGAGGGTGTTTTTGGGAGTAATGCTTAATTATATATAATTTACTAAAGGTTATCGAGTGGGGGTTCAAAATAAATATAAAGTGGTTTTGGCTCCCTGAATAAAGGGAGTCTAGTAGCAATCCCAAAAATAGAGAGCATATTGCGAGGCTCTTAGAAAGTATTTTAAGAAGGAGTGCTCGATTATATATAATTTAGTTATGATAATCGGGTGGTAGACTTGAGAAATTGGGAGCAATTTTTGCTCCCCAAATATAGGGAGTCTAGTAGTAATCCCAAAAATAAGGAGGCAATAGCGAGGCTCATATAAGGTTTTTTTGAAAAGAATACTCGATTGTATATAATTAACTTAAGGTTGACGGGTGGGGTTTCAAAAAAAATATGGAGTAGTTTTGTCTCCCTAAATATTGGGAGTCTTGTAGCAATCCTAAAAATAGAGAGCATATTGTGAAGCACTTAGAGGATATCTTAGGGAGGAGTGTTGGATTGTATATAAAGGCATATTGTGAGGCTCTTAGAGGGTGTTTTAGGGAGGCAATGGCGAGGCTCTTTGAGGGTGTTTTTTGAAGGAATGCTCGATTGTATATAATTTAGTTAAGGTTGTCGGGTAGGGGTTCAAAAAAAATATGGAGTGGTTTTGCCTTCATAAAAATAGGGAGTCTATTAGCAATCCCAAAAATAGAGAGCATATTATGAGGCTATTAGATGGTATTTTTGGGAGGAATGCTCGATTGTGTATAATTTATTTCAGGTTGTAGAGTGGGGGTTCTAAAAAAATATAGAGCAATTTTGGCTCCCTAAATATAGAGAGTCTAGTAGCAATTCGAAAAAATAGAGAACATATTGCGAGGCTCTTAGAGGGTGTTTTATGGAGGAGAACTCAATTGTATATAATTTACTTAAGGTTATCGGGTGGGGGTTCGAAAAAAATATGGAACAGTTTTGGCTCTTTAAATATAGGGAGTCTAGTTGCAATCCTAAAATTAGAGAAGCATATTGCGAGGCTCTTATAGGGTGTTTTAGGGAGGAGTGCTTTATTTATATATAATATAATTATAATTTTTGGGTGTTTTTTAGAAGCATTGGCGAGGCTCGTAGAGGGTGTTTTCAGGAGAAATGCTCGTTGGTATATAATTGACTTAAGGTTGACAGGTAAGGGTTCAAACAAAATATGGAGCAGTTTAAGCTCCCTAAATATAGGTAGTCGAGTAACAATCCCAAAAGTAGAGAGCATATTATGAGGCTTTCAGCGGGTGTTTTTGGAAAGAGTACTCGATTGTATATAATTTATTTAAGGTTGTCCGGTGGGTATTAAAAAAAAATGGAGCAGTTTTTGATACCTAAATTTAGGGAGTCTAGTTCCAATCCCAAAAATAGAAAGGAATATTGCGAGGCTCTTATAGGGTGTTTTAGGGTGGATTGCTTGATTTATATATAATTTACTTACGATTTTAGAATATTTTTGGGCGATAATGGCGATGCTCTTAGAGGGTGTTTTTGGGATAAATGCTTGATTATATTTAATTTACTTAAGGTTGTTGGGTGGGGGTTCAAAAAAAATAGGAGCGGTTTTGACTCCCCAAATATAGGGAGTCCAATAGCAATACCAAAAATTGAGAGCATATTACCAGGCTCTTAAAGGGTGTTTTAGAAAGGTGTGCTCGATTGTATATAATTTACTTAAAGTTGTTTAATGGGCGTTTAAAATAAATATGAAGCGGTTTTGGCTCCATAAATATAGGGAGTCTAGTAGCAATCCTAAAAATAGAAAGACATATTGCGAGTCTCTTAGAGGGTGTTTTAGGGAGTGCTTGATTTATATAATTTACTTATGATTGTTGGGTGTTTTTGGGAGGCAATGGTGAGGCTCTTAGAGGGTATTTTTAGGTGTAATGCTCGATTGTGTACGATTTACTTTTGGTTATTGGGTGGGGGTACAAAAAAAATATGGATCGGTTTTAGCTCAATAAATATAGTGAGTCAAATAGCAATGCCAAAAATATAGAGCATATTGCGAGGCTCTTAGAGGGTGTTTTAGAGAGGAGTGCTCGATTGTATATAATTTACTTAAAGTTGTCGGGTGGGGGTTCAAAAAAAATATGGAGCTGTTTTAGCTCCTTAAATATAATGAGTCTAGTAGCAATCCCAAAAATATAGAGCATATTGTGAGGATATTAGAGGGTGTTTTTTGGATGAATGCTCGATTGTATATAATTTACTAAAGGTCTTCGGGTGGGGATTTAAAAAAAATATGGAGCAGCTTTGGCTCCCTAATTATAAGGAGTCTAGTAGCAATCCCAAAAATAGAAAAGCGTATTGCGAGGTTCTTAAAGGGTGTTTTAGGGAGGATTGATTGATTTATATATAATTTACTTATGATTTTAGGGTATTTTTGGGAGGTAATGGCAAGGCTCTTAGAGGGTGTTTCTGAGAGGAATGATCGATTATATATTATTTACTAAAGATTATCAGGTGGGAGTTCAAAAAAAATATAGAGCGGTTTTGGCTTCCTAAATATAGGGAGTCTAGTAGCAATCCAAAAGATAAAGAGCATATTGTGAGGCTCTTCTAAAGCATTTTAGGGAGGAGTGCTCGATTGTATATAATTTAGTTATGGTTATCGGGTAGGAGCCTTGTGAAATTGTGAGCGATTTTGGCTCTCCAAATATAGAGAGTCTAGTAGCGATCCCAAAAATAAGGAGGCAATGGCGAGGTTTATGAAAGGTATTATTAGGAGGAATGTTCGATTGTATATAATTTACTTATGGTTGACGGGTGGGAGTTCAAAAAAAATATGGAGCGGTTTTGGCTCCCTAAATATAGGGAGTCTTGTAGCAATCCCAAAAATAGAGAGCATTTTGCGTGGCTCTTAGAGGGTGTTTTAGGGAGGAGTGCTCGATTGTATATAATTTATTTATGGTTGTCGAGTGAGCGTTCAAAAAAAACATGGAGCGTTTTGGCTACTTCAATATAAGGAGTCTATAAGCAATCCCAAAAATAGAAAGATATATTACGAGGCTCTTAGATGGTGTGTTGGAAAGGTGTGCTTGATTTATATATAATTTACTTAAGATTTTAGGGAGTTTTTAGGAGACAATGATGAGGCTCTTTGAGGGTGTATTTGGGAGGAATGCTCAATTGTATATAATTTACTTAAGGTTGTCCGGTGGAGGTTTAAAAAAAAAATGGACCGGTTTTGGCTCTATAAATAAAGGGAGTCTAGTAGCAATCCCAAAAATAGAGAGCATAATATGATGCTGTTAGAGGGTGTTATAGGGAAGAGTGCTTGATTGTATATAATTCACTTAAGGTTGTCTTGTCAGGGTTCAAAAAAAATATTGAGTGATTTTGGCTCCCTAAATATAGGGAGTCTTGTAGCAATCCCAAAAATACAGAGTACATTGTGAGGCTCTTAGAGGGTATTTTAGGGAGGAGCGATCGATTGTATATAATTACTTAAGGTTGTCCGGTGGGGGTTCAAAAACAATATGGAGCGATTTTGCCTCCCTAAATATAGAGAGTCTAGTAGCAATCCCAAAAATATAGGGCATATTGTGAGGCTATTAGATGGTGTTTTTGGGAGGAATGCTCGATTGTATATAATTTACTTAAGGTTGTCGGGTGGGGGGGTTCAAAAAAAATATCGAGCAGTTTTCGCTCCCTAAATTATGGGAGTCTTGTAGCAATCCCAAAAATAGAGAGCATATTAAGTGGCTCTTAAAGAGTGTTTTAGGGAGGAGTGCTCGATTGTATATAATTTACTTAAGGTTATCGGGTGGTCGTTCAAAAAAAATATGGAGCGATTTTGGCTCCCAAAATATAGGGAGTCTAATAGCAATCCCAAAAATAGAGAGACATGTTGCAAGTCTCTTAGAGGGTGTTTTAGTGAGGAGTGCTCGATTATATATAATTTACTTAAGGTTATTGGGTGGAGGTTCAAAAATAATATAAAGCGGTTTAGCTCCATAAATATATGGAGTCTAGTAGTAATCCCAAAAATAGAGAGGCATATTGCGAGGCTCTTAGAGGGTGTTTTAGGAAGGAGTACTTCATTTATATATGATTTACTTATGATTTTATGTGTTTTTGGAAGGCAATAGTGAGGCTCTTTGAGGGTGTTTTGGAAGGAATGCTCGATTGTGTATAATTTACTTAAGTTTATCGGGTGGGGGTTCAAACAAAACATAAAGCGGTTTTAGCTCCCTAAATATAGGGAGTCTAGTAGTAATCTCAAAAAATAAAGTGCATATTGTGAGGCACTTAGAGAGTGTTTTAGAGAGGAGTGCTCGATTGTATATAATTTACTTAAGTTTGTCGGGTGGGGGTTCAAAAAAAATTTAGAATAGTTTTGGCTCCTTAAATATAGGGAGTCTAGTAGTAATATTTAAAATAGAGAGGCATATTGAGAGGCTTTTAGAGGATATTTTAGGGAGGAGTGCTTGATTTATATGTCATTTACTTATGATTTTAGGGTATTTTTGGGAGGCAATGGAGAGGCTCTTAGAGGGTTTTTTTGGGAGGAATGTTTAATTATATATAATTTACTAAAGATTGTAGGGTGGTTGTTTAAAATTAATATAGAGCGGTTTTGGCTCCCTAAATATTGGGAGTCTAGTAGCAATTCCAAAAATAAAGAGCATATTACAAGGCTCTTAGAAAGTGTTTTAGGGAGAAGTGTTCGATTGTATATAATTTAGTTATGATTATCGGGTGGGAGCCTTGAGAAATTAGGAATGATTTTTCTCTTAAAATATAGGTAGCCTAGTAGAGATCTCAAAAATAAGGAGGCAATAGCGAGGCTCATATAAGATGTTTTTGGAAGGAATGCTCGATTGTATATAATTTACTTAAGGCTGTCGGGTGGGCGTTCAAAAAAAATATGGAGCGGTTTTGGCTACCTAAATATAGAGAGTCTAGTAGCAATCCCAAAAATATAAAGGCATATTGTGAGGCTCTTAGAGGGTGTTTTAGGGAGGAATTATTGATTTATTTATAATTTACTTATGATTTTATAGAGTTTTTGGGAGGTAATAGTGAGGCTCTTAGAGTGTATTTTTGTGGGAATTGTTCGATTGTATATAATTTACTTAAGGTTGTCGGGTGGGGGTTCAAAAAAAATATAGAGCTGTTTTGGCTCCTTATATATATGGAGTCTAGTAGCAATCCCAAAAATAGATAGCATATTGCGAAGGTTTTCGAGGGTCTTTTAGGAAGGAGTGCTCGATTGTATATAACTCACTTAAGGTTATCTCGTAGGAGTTCAAAACAAATATGGAGCTGTTTTAGCTCCCTTAAAATAGGGAGTCTAATAGTAATCCCAAAAATAGAGAGCATATTGTGAGGCTTTTAGTGGGTATTTTAGGGAGGAGTGCTCAATTGTACATAATTTACTTAAGCTTATCGGGTTGGGGTTCAAAAAAAATATGGAGCGGTTTTGCCTACCTTAATATAGAGAGTCTAGTAGCAATCCCAAAAATATAGAGCAAATTATGAGGCTATTAGATGGTGTTTTTGGGAAAAATGCTAGATTATATATAATTTACTTAAGGTTGTCGGTTGGGGGTTCAGAAAAAATATAGAGCGATTTTGGCTCCCTAAATATAGGGAGTCTAGTAGCAATCTCAAAAATAGAGAGCATATTATGAGGATCTAAGAGGGTGTTTTGGGGAGGAGTGCTCGATTGTATATAATTTACTTAAGGTTTTCGGGTAGGGGTTCAAAATAATATGGAACAATTTTGGCACCCTAAATATAGGGAGTCTAGTAGTAATCCCAAAAATAGAGAGGCATGTTACGAGGCTCTTAGAGCATGTTTTTAGGAGAAATGATTGATTATGTATAATTTACTTAATATTGTCGGGTGGGGGTTGAAACAAAATATAGAGCGGCTTTGGCTCCCTAAATATAGGGACCCTAGTAGCAATCCCAAAAAATAGAGAGCAAATTCCGAGGCTCTTAGAGGGTATTTTAGGGAGGAGTGCTCAAACGTATATAATTTACTTAAGGTTGCCGGGTGGGGGTTCAAAAAAAATATGGTGCAGTTTTGGCTCCTTAAATATAGGGAGTCAACTAGTAATCCTAAAAATAAAGAGGAATATTACGAGGCTCTTAGAGGGTGTTTTTGGGAGAAGTGCTTGATTTATATATAATTTACTTATGATTTTTTAGTGTTTTTGGGAGCAATGCTCGATTGTATATAATTCACTTAAGCTTGAAGGTTGGGGGTTAAAAAAAATTATAGAGCGACTTTGGCTCCCTAAATATTGGGAGTCTATTAGCAATCCCTTAAATAGAGAGCATATTATCAGGCTCTAAAAGGGTGTTTCAGGAAGGAGTGTTCGATTTTATGTAATTTACTTAAGGTTGTCGAGTCGGTGTAAAAAAATAAATAAAGCGGTTTTGGCTCCCTAAATATAGGAAGTCTTGTAGCAATCAAAAAAATAGAATGGAATATTGCGAGTCTCTTAAAGGGTGTTTTAGGGAGAAGTGCATAATTTTAGGGAGGGGTGTTTTTGGATAGCAATGGCGAGGCTCTTAGAGGGTGTTTTTGGAAGGAATGCTTGATTGTATGTAATTTGTTTAAGGTTGTTGGGTGGGGGTTAAAAAAAAAATGGAGCAGTTTTGGCTCCCTAAATATAGGAAATCTAGTAGCCATCCCAAAAATAGAGAGCATATTGCGGGTCTCATAGTGGGTGTTTTAGGGAGGAGTGCTCGATTGTATATAATTTATTTAATGCTGTCGGGTGGGAGTTCAAAAAAAATATGGGGTGGTTTTGGCACCCTAAATATAGTGAGTCTAGTAGTAATCCCCAAAATAGAGAGCATTTTGTGAGGCTCATAGATGGTGTTTTAGGGAAGAGTGCTTGATTGTATATAATTTACTTAAGGTTGTCGGGTGGGGGTTCAAAAAAAATATGGAGCTGTTTTGGGTCCCTAAATATACTGAGTTTAGTAGCAATCCCAAAAATAGCAAGTATATTGCGAGGCTATTAGAGGGTGTTTTTAGAAAGAATGCTCGATTATATATAATTTACTTAAGGTTATTGGGTGGGAGTTCAAAAAAATTATGGAGCGGTTTTTTCTCTCTAAATATAGGTAGTCTAGTTGTAATCCCAAAAATAGAGAGCATATTTGGCTCTTAGAGGGTGTTTTAGGGAGGTGTGCTCGATTATATAGGGAGTCAAGTAACAATGCCAAAAATAGAGAGGCATATTGCGAGGCTCTTAGAGGGTATTTTTGGAAGGAATGCTCGATTGTGTAAAATTTATTTAAGATTGTCGAGCAGGGGGGTTTTAGCTCCCTATATATACAGAGTCTAGTAGTAATCCCAAAAAATAGAGGGCATTTTGTGAGGCTCTTAGACATTGTTTTAGGAGGAGTGCTCGATTGTATATAATTTACTTAAGGTTGTCGGGTGGAGTTCAAAAAAAATATAGAGCAGTTTTGGCTCCTTAAATAAAGGGAGTCTAGTAGCAATCTAAAAAATAGAGAGGCATATTGTGAGGCTCTTAGAGGGTATTTTAGGGAGGAGTGCTTTATTTATATATCATTTACTTATGATTTTAGGGTATTTTTGGTAGTCAATGGTGAGACTCTTAGAGGCTAGGATGTTTTTGGGAGGAATACTCGATTATATATATTTTACGAAAGATTATCAGGTGGGGGTCCAAAAATAAAATAGAGCGGTTTTAGATCCCTAAATATTGGGAATTTAGTAGCAATCCTAAAAATAGAGAGTATGTTATGAGGCTCTTAGAAAGTATTTTAGGGAGGAGTGCTCGATTGTATATATATTATTTATGATTATCGGGTGGGAGCCTTGAGAAATTAGAAACGATTTTGGTTCCCCAAATATAGGGAGTCTAGTAGCGATCCCAAAAATAAAGAGGCAATGGAGAAGCTCATATAAGGTATTTTTGGGAGGAATACTGATTGTATATAATTTATTTAAGATTGATGGGTGGGGGTTAAAAAAAAATTTTGAACAATTTTTGCTCCCTAAATACAGGGAGTCTAGTAGTAATCCCAAAAATAGAGAGCTTATTGTGAGGCTCTTAGAGGGTGTTTTAGGGAGGGGTGCTCGATTGTATATAATTTACTTATGGTTGTATAGTGGGTGTTCAAAAAAAATATGGAGCAGTTTTGGCTACCTAAATATAGGGAGTCTAGTAGCAATCCAAAAATAGAAAGACAAATTGAGAGCCTCTTAATGGGTGTTTTAGGGAGGAGTGCTTGATTTATAAACAATTTACTTATGATTTTAGGGTGTTTTTGGGAGGCAATGGTGAGGCTCTTAGAGGGTGTTTTTGAGAGCATAGCTCAATTGTATATAATTTAATTAAGGTTGTTGGGTGGGGTTTCGAAAAAAATATGGAGTGGTTTTGACTCCATAAATATAGGGAGTCCAGCAGCAATCCCAAAAATAAAGAGCATATTGCGAAGCTCATAGAGGGTGTTTTAGGAAGAAGTGCTCGATTGTATATAATTTACTTAAGATTATCTAATGGGTGTTCAAAAAAAATATGGAGCCATTTTGGCTCCTTAAATATAGGGAGTCTAGTAGCAATCCCAAAAATAGAGAGCATTTTGCGAGGCTCTTAGAGGGTATTTTAGGGAGGAGTTCTCGATTGTATATAATTTACTTAAGGTTATTGGGTGGGGGTTTAAAACAAATATGGAGCGGTTTTGCCTCTTTAAATATAGGGAGTCAAGTAGCAATCCCAAAAATAACTATGGAGTTTTTGGGAGGAATGCTTGATTTTATATAATTTACTTAAGATTGTCGGGTGGGGGTTCAAAAAAACTATAGAGTGGTTTTGGCTCCCTAAATATAGGGAGTCTTATAGCAATCCCAAAAATAGAGAGCATACTGCGAGGCTCCTAGAGGGTGTTTTTGGGAGAAGTTCTGATTGTATATAATTTACTTAATGTTGTCGAGTAGGGGTTCAAAAAAAATATAGAACGATTTTGGCTCCCTAAATATAGGGAGTCTAGTAGCAATCCCAAAAATAGAGAGGCATATTGCGAGGCTGTTAGAGGGTGTTGTAGGGAGGAGTGCTTGATTTGTATATAATTTACTTATGATTTTAGGAGGATTTTGGGAGGCAATGGTGAGTCTCTTATATAGTGCTTTTGGGACGAATGCTCGATTGTGTATAATTTACTTAAGGTTGTCATATGGCGACTCAAACAAAATATGGAGCGGTTTTAGCTCCATAAATATAAGGACCCTAGTAGCAATCCTGAAAAATAGATAGCATATTGCGAGGCTTTTAGAGTGTGTTTTAGGGAGGAGTGCTTAAACATATATAATTTACTTAAGGTTGTCGGGTGGGGGTTCCAAAAATATATAGAGCGATTTTGGCTAGATTTATATATTATTTACTTCTGATTTTTATGTGTTTTTGGGAGACAATGGCGAGGCTCTTAGAGGGTGTTTATGGAAGGAATGCTCGATTGTACATAATATACTTAAGGTTGAAGGGTGGGGGTTCAAAAGTAATATGGAGCAATTTTGGCTCACTAAATATTGGGAGTCTAGTAGAAATCCCAAAAATAGAGAGCATATTACCAGGCTCTTAGAGGCTGTTTTAGGAAGGAGTGCTCGATTGTATATAATTTACTTAAAGTTGTCAGGTGGGCGTTAAAAAAAAATATGGTGCATTTTTGGCTCCCTAAATATAGGGAGTCTAATATAAATCCCAAAAATAGAAAGGCATATTGCGAGTCTCTTATAGTGTGTTTTAGGGATGAGTACTTGATTTATATATAATTTACTTATATTTTTAGGGTATTTTGGGAGGCAATTGTGAGGCTCTTAGAGGGTGTTTTTAGGAGGAATGCTCGATTGTATATAATTTATTTAATATTGTCGGGTGTGGGTTCAAAAAAAATATGGAGCAGTTTTGGCTCATTAAATATAGGGAGACTAGTAGCAATCCCCAAAATAGAGTGCATATTGCGAGTCTCTTAGAGGGTGTTTTAGGTAGGAGTGCTCGATTGTATATAAGTCACTTAAGGTTGTCGATTGGGGGCTTAAAGAAAATATGGGGTGGTTTTGGCTACCTAAATATAGGGAGTCTAGTAGCAATACCAAAAATATAGAGCATATTGCGAGCTTATTAAAGGGTGTTTTAGGGAGGAGTGCTCGATTGTATATAATTTAACTAAGGTTGTTGGGTGGGGGTTAAAAAAAAAAATGGAACGATTTTGGTTCCCTAAATATAGGAAGTCTGGTAGCAATCACAAAAATAGAGACCATATTGTGAGGTTATTAGAGGGTGTCTTTAGGAGGAATGCTCGATTGTATATAATTTTCTTAAGGTTGTCGGGTGGGGGTTAAAAAAAAATATAGATCCATTTTGGCTCCCTAAATATAGGGAGTCTAGTAGCAATCCTAAAAATTGAGAGCATATTAGGCACTCAGAAGGTGTTTTAGGGGGGAGTGCTCGATTGTATATAATTTACTTAAGGTTGTCGGGTGGGGGTTCAAAAAAAATATAAAGCGGTTTTAGCTTCCTAAATATAGCGAGTTTAGTAGCAATCCAAAAAATAAAGGGGCATATTGCGAGACTCTTAAAGGGTGTTTTTGGGAGGCAATAGCAAGGCTCTTAGTGGGTATTTTTGGGGGGAATGCTCGATTGTGTATAATTTACTAAAGGTTATCGGTTGGGGGTTCAAACAAAATATGAAGCGGTTTTAGCTCTCTAAATATAAAGAGTTTAGTAGCAATCCCAAAAAATAGAGCATATTGCGAGACACATAGAGAGTGTTTTAAGGAGGAGTGCTCAATTGTATATAATTTACTTAATGATGTCAGAGAGGGGTAGAAAAAAGATATGGATCGGTTTTGGCTCCTTAAATATAGGAAGTCTAGTAGCAATGCCATAAATAGAGAGGCATAATGCAAGGCTCTTAGAGGGTATTTTAGGGAGGAGTGTTTGATTTATATATAATTTTTTTATGATTTTTAGGTATTTTTGGGAGGCAATGGTGAGGCTCTTAGAGGATGTTTTTTAGAGAAATGCTCGATTATAAATAATTTACTAAAGGTTGTCAGGTGGGGGTTCAAAAAAAATATAGAGCGATTTTGGCACCCAAAATATAGAGAGTATAGTAGTAATCCCAAAAATAAAGATCATATTGCAAGGCTCTTAGAAATTGTTTTAGGGAGGATTGTTCGATTGTATATAATTTAGTTATGATTATTGGGTGGGAGCCTTGAGAAATTGAAAGCAATTTTGGCTTCCTAAATATAGGGAGTCTAGTAGCGATTCAAAAGATAAGGAGGCAACTGCCTAGCTCATATAAGGTATTTTTGGGAGGAATACTCGATTGTATATAATTTACTTAAGATTGACGGGTCGGGGTTCAAAAAAAATATGGAGATGTTTTGGCTCCCTAAATATAGGGAGTCTAGTAGCAATCCTAAAAATATAGAGCATATTGTGAATCTCTTAGAGAGTATTTTAGGGAAGAGTGCTCGATTGTATATGATTCACTTATGGTTGTCCCATGGGGGTTCAAAAAAAATATCGAGCGGTTTTGGCTTCCTTAATATAGGGAGTCTAGTAGCAATCTCAAAAATAGTGAGCATATTGCGAGGCTCTTAGAAGGTATTTTTGGGAGGAGTGCTCGATTATATATAATTTACTTAAGGTTATTGGGTGGGATTTCAAAAAAAATATGGCACAGTTATTCCTTCCTAAATATAGGGTGTCTAGTAGCTATCCCAAAAATAGAGAGCATATTGCGAGGCCATTAGATAGTATTTTTGAGAGGAATGCCCAATTGTATATAATTTACTTAATATTTTCGGGTGAGGTTTCAAAAACAATATGGGTGTTTTATGAAGGAGTGCTCCATTGTATAGGGTGTCTAGTAGCAAACCCAAAAATATAGAGTGTCTAGTAGCAAACCCAAAAATAGAGAGCATATTGCGAGGCTCTTAGAGGGTGTTTTAGGAAGGAGTGCTCCATTGTATATAATTTACTTAAGTTTGTCGGGTGGGCATTCAAAATAAATATAGAGCGGTTTTTGTAACCTAAATATAGGGAGTCTAGTTTCAATCCCAAAAATAGAAAGGCAAATTGTGAGGCTCTTATAGGGTGTTTTAGGGAGGAGTGCTTGATTTATATATAATTTACTTATGATTTTAGGATGTTTTTAGGAGGCAATTGTGAGACACTTAGAGGGTGTTTTTCAGATGAATGCTCAATTATAAATTTACTTAAGGTTGTCGAGTGGGGGTTCAAAAGAAAAATGGACCGATTTTGGCTCCCTAAATATAGGGAGTCTAGTAGCAATCCAAAAAATATAGAGCATATTACCAGGTTCTTAGGGGGTGTTTTAGGAAGGAGTGCTCAATTATATATAATTTACTTAAGGATATCGGGTGGGTGTTAAAAAAAATATAGAGCAGTTTTGGCACCCTAAATATAGGGAGTCTAGTAGCAATCCCAAAAATAGAAAGACATATTGCAAGTCTCTTAGAGGGTGTTTTAAGGAGGAGTGCTTGGTTTATATATAATTTACTTATGATTTTAGGATGTTTTTGGGAGGCAATGGTGAGACTTAGTGGGTATTTTTAGAAGGAATGCTCGATTGTATATAATTTCCTTAAGGTTATTGAGTGGGGGTTCAAAAACAAATATGGAGCAGTTTTGGTTCCCTAAATATAGGGAGTCTAGTAGCAATCCAAAAAATAGAGAGCATATAGTCAGTCTCTTAGAGGGTGTTTTAGGGAGGAGTGCTCGATTTTATATAATTCACATAAGGTTATCGGGTGGGGGTTCAAAAAAAATATGGGGTAGTTTTTGCCCTCTAAATATAGGGAGTCTAGTAGTAATCGCAAAAATAGAGGCCATATTGCGAGGCTCTTAGTGGGTGTTTTAGGGGGGAGTACTTAATTGTATATAACTTACTTAAGGTTATCGGGTGGGGGTTTAAAAAAATATGAAATTATTTTTGCTCCCTAAATATAGGGAATCTAGTAGAAATCCCAAAAATAGAAAGCAAATTATGAGGCTATTAGAAGTTGTTTTTCGGAGCAATGCTCGATTGTATATAATTTACTTAAGGTTGTCGGGTGGGGGTTCAAAAAAAATATGGAGTAGTTTTGAGTCTAGTAGCAATCCAAAAAATAGAGAGCATATTAGGCTTTTAGAGAGTATTTTAGGGAGGAGTGCTCGATTGTATACAATTTACTTAAGGTTCTCGGGCAGGGGTTAAAAAAAAATATAAAGCCATTTTGGCTCCCTAAATATAGGGAGTCCAATAGAGTTTCCAAAAAATAGAGAACATATTGCGAGGCTCTTTGAGAGTGTTTTAGGGAGGAGTGCTCAAATGGATATAATGTACTTAAGGTTGTCGGGTGGGGGTTCAAAAAAAGTATAGAGCGGTTTTGGATCCTTAATTATAGGGAGTCTAGTAGTAATCCAAAAAATAGAGAGGAATATTGCGAGTTTCTTAGATGGTATTTTAGGGAGGAGTGCTTGATTTATATATAATTTATTTATAATTTTAGGGTGTTTTTTGGAGACAATAATAAGGCTCTTCAATGGTGTTTTTGGGAGGAATGCTTGATTATATATAATTTACTAAAGGTTGTCAGGTGCTGGTTCATAAAAATATAAAGCGGTTTTGGTAATCTTAATATATGGAGTCTAGTAGCAATCTCAAAAATAGAGAGCATATTACAAGGATATTAGAAAGTGTTTTAGGGAAGAGTGATCGATTGTATATAATTTAGTTATGATTATCGAGTAAGAGCCTTGAGAAATTGAGAGTGATTTTAGCTCCCTAAATATAGTGAGTCTAGTAGCGATCCAAAAAATAAGGAAGCAAGGGCGAGGCTCATATAATGTGTTTTTGGGAGGAATGCTTGATTGTATATAATTTACTTATGGTTGATGGGTGGTGGTTCAAAAAAAATATGGAGTAGTTCTGGCTCCCTAAATATAGGAAGTCTAGTAGCAATTCCAAAAATAGATAGGATATTACGAGGCTTTTAGAGGGTGTTTTAGGGAGGAGTACTAGATTGTATATACTTTACTTAAGGTTTTCGGGTTGGCGTTTAAAAAAAATATGGAGCGATTTTGGCTACCTAAATATAGGTAGTCTAGTAGCATTACCAAAAATAGAAAGGTATATTACGAGGCTCTTAGTGGGTGTTTTAGGGAGGAGTGCTTGATTTATATATAAGTTACTTATGATTTTAAGTGGTTTTTGAGAGGTAATAACGAGGCTCTTAAAGGGTGTTTTTGGGAGGAATGCTCGATTGTATATTATTTACTTAACGTTATCTGGTAGGGGTTAAAAAACTTATGGATCAGTTTTGGCTCTATAAATATCGGTAGTCTAGTAGCAATCCAAAAATAGAAAGCATATTGCGAGGCTCTTAGAGGGTGTTTTAGGGAGGAGTACTCGATTGTATAAAATTCACTTAAGGTTGTCCGATGGGGGTTCAAAAAAAATATGGAGCTATTTTCGCTCTCTAAATATAGGGAGTCTAGTAGCAATCCAAAAAATAGAGAGCATATTGCAAGGGTCTTAGAGGGTATTTTAGGGAGGAGTGCTCGATTGTATATAATTAACTTAAGGTTATCAAGTGGAGGTTTAAAACAAATATAGAGCGGTTTTGCCTCCTTAAATATAAATATTTTAGTAGCAATCACGAAAATAGAGAGCATATTGCGAGGCTATTAGATGTTGTTTTTGAGAAGAATACTCGATTGTATATAATTTACTTAAGGTAGTCGGGTCAGGGTTCAAAAAAAATTTGGAGCGGTTTTGGCTCCCGAAATATTAGGAGTCTAGTAGCAATCCCAAAAATATAGAGCATATTGCAAGGCTCTTAGAGGGTGTTTTAGGAAGGAGTACTCGATTGTATATAATTTACTTAAGGTTGTCGGGTAGGGGTTCAAAAAAAATATAGAGCAGTTTTGGCTCTCTATATATAGGAAGTCTAGTAGCAATCCCAAAAATAGATAGGATTATTAAGAGGATCTTATAAGGTGTTTTAGCAAGGAGTGCTTGATTTATATGTAATTTACTTATAATTTTAGGGTGTTTTTCTAAGGCAATGGCGAGGCTCTTAGAGGGTGTTTTTGGGATGACTGCTCAATTGTATCTAATTTACTTAAGGCTATCGGGTGGGGGTTTAAAAAAAATATGAAGCGGTTTTAGCTACCTAAATATAGGGAGTCTAGTAGCAATCCCAAAAATAGAAAGTATTTTGCGAGGCACTTAGAGGGTGTTTTAGGGAGGAGTGCTCGATTGGATATAATTTAGTTATGATTATCAGGTGGGAGCCTTGAGAAATTGGGAGTGATTTTGGCTTCCCAAATATAAGGAGTCTAATAGCAATCCCAAAAATAAGGAGGTAATGGCGAGGATCTTCTAGGGTATTTTTGAGAGGAATGCTCGATTGTATATAATTTACTTAAGATTGATGGGTGGGGGTTTAAAAAAAATATAGAGATATTTTGGATCCCTAAATATAAGGAGTCTAGTAGCAATCCTAAAAATAGAGAGTATATTGCGAGGCTCTTAGAGGATATTTTAGGGGGAAGTGCTCGATTGTATATAATTTACTGAAGGTCGTCAGGTAGGCATTCAAAAAATATATAGAGCGGTTTTGCTTCCCTAAATATAGAGTCTGGTAGCAATCCAAAAAATAAAGAGGCATATTGCGAGGCTCTTAGAGGGTATTTTTGGGAGGAATGCTCGATTGTATATAATTTTCTTAAGGTTGTTGGGTGGGGGTTCAAAAATATTATGGAGCATTTTTGGCTCCGTAAATATAGGGAGTCTGGTAGCAATCCCAAAAATAGAGAGCATATTGAGAGGCTATTAGAGGGTGTTTTTGCGAGGAATGCTTGACTGTATATAATTTACTTAAGGTTATTGGGTGGGGGTTCAAAAAAATATGTAGCTATTTTAGATCCCTAAATATAGGGAGTCTAGTAGCAATCCCAAAAATAAAGAGCATATTGCGAGGCTCTTAGAGGGTGTTTTCATGAGGAGTGCTTGATTGTAAATAATTTACTTAAGGTTATTGGGCGGGGGTTCAAAAAAAATATTGAGCTGTTTTGACTCCCTAAATATTGGTAGTCTAGTAATAATCCCAAAAATTGAGAGGTACATTGTGAGGCTCTTAGAGGGTGCTTTAGGGAGGAGTGATAGATTTATATATAATTTACTTATTATTTTAGGGTGTTTTTAGGAGGCAATGAAGAGGCTCTTAGAGGGTGTATTTGGGATGAATGTTCGATTATGTATAATTTACTTAAGGTTGTCGGGTGGGATTAAAAAAAATATGGAGCGATTTTTATTTCCTAAATATAGGGAGTCTAGTAGCAATCCCAAAAAATAGAGCGCATATTGTGCGGATCTTAGAGGGTGTTTTAGAGAGGAGTGCTCGATTGTATATAATTTACTTAAGGTTTTTGAGTGGAGGTTCAAAAAACATATGGAGCGGTTTTTGGCTTCTTAAATATAGGAAGTCCAGTACTAATCCTAAAAATAGAGAGGCATATTATGAGACTCTTAGCGGGTGTTTTAGAAAGGAGGGCTTTATTTATATATAATTTACTTCTGATTTTAGGGTATCTTTGAGAGGCAATATCAAGGCTCTTAGATGGTATTTTTTAGAGGAATGCTCAATCGTATATAATTTACTTAAGGTTGATGGGTGGGCATTTAAAAAAAATATGGAACGATTTTGGCTCCCTAAATATAAGGAGTCTAGTAGCAATCCCAAAAATAACGAGCATAATGCAAGGTTGTTTAAGGGTATTTTAGGGAGGACTGCTCAATTGTATAAAATTTACTTAAGATTGTCGGGTGGGCATTCAAAAAAAATATGGATCGGTTTTGGCCACCTAAATATAGGGAGTCTAGTATCAATCCCAAAAATAGAAATGCATGTTGCGAGGCTCTTAGACGGTGTTTTAGGGAGGAGTTCTTGATTTATATATAATTTAATTATGTTTTTAAGGTGTTTTTGGGAGGCAATGGCGAGACTCTTAGAGGGTATTTTAGGAAGAATGCTCGATTATATATAATTTACTTAAGGTTATCGGGTGGGGGCTTAAAAAAAATATAGAGCAATTTTGGCTCTAAAAATATAGGGAGTCTAATAGCAATCCCATAAATAGAAAGCATATTGCGAGGCTCTTAGAGGTGTTTTAGAGAGTAGTGCTCAATTGTATATAATTCACTAAGGTGGTCAGGTGGGGGTTCAAAAAGAATATGGGGCAGTTTTGGCTCTTTAAATATGGGGAGTCTAGTAGCAATCCTAAAAATAGAGAGCATATTGTGAGGCTCTTTGAGGGTATTTTAGGGAGGTATGCTCGATTATATATAATTTAGTTAAGGTTGTTGGATGGGGGTTTAAAAAAAATATGGAGCAATTTTAAATCTCTAAATATAGGGAGTCTAGTAGCAATCCCAAAAATAGAAAGGTATATTGTATGGATTTTAGAAGATATTTAAGGGATATGTGGTTGAGTTATATATAATTTACTTATGATTTTAGAGTATTTTTAGGAGGCAATAACGAGGCTTTTAAAGGATGTTTTTGGGATGAATGATTGATTGCATATAATATATTTAAGGTTATCGGGTTGGGTTTTAAAAAAAATATGGAGCAGTTTTGTCTCCCTAAATATAGGTAGTCTAGTTGCAATCCCAAAATTAAGAGCATATTGCTAGGCTCTTAAAGTCTCTTTAAAGATAGAGTGCTCGATTGTATATAATTTAGTTATGATTCAGGGGTGGGAGCCTTGAGAAATTAGGAGCGATTTTGGCTCCCTAAATATAGGGAGTCTACTAGCAATACCAAAAATAAGGAGGTAATAGCGAGGCTCTTATAGGGTGTTTTTGGGAGTAACGCTCGATTGTATATAATTTACTTAAGGTTAACAGGTGGGGGTTCAAAAATAATATGAAGTATTTTGGATCATTAAATATAGGGAGTCTAGTAGCAATCCAAAAAATAGAAATGCATATTGTAAAGCTCTTAGAGGGTATTTTAGGGAGGAGTGCTTTTTTTATATATAATTTATTTATTATTTTAGGGTATTTTTGGGAGGCAATGGCGAGGCTCTTAGAGGGTATTTTTGGAAGGAATGCTCGATTATATATAATTTACATAAGATTATCAGGTGGGGGTTCAAAAAAAACATGAAGCAGTTTTAGCTCCCTAAATATAGGGAGTTTAGTAGCAATCCCAAAAATAGGTAGCATATTGTGCGGGTCGTAGAGGGTATTTTAGGGAGGAGTGATTGATTGTATATAATTCACTTAAGGTTAACGGATGGGGGTTCAAAAAAAATATGGAGCAATTTTGGCTCTTTAAATATAAGTAGTCTAGTAGCAATTCAAAAACTAGAGAGCATATTCTGAGGGTCTTAGAGGGTATTTTAGGAAGGAGTGCTCGATTATATATAATTTCCTTAAGGTTGTCGGGTGGGGCTTTAAAAAAAATATGGAGCGGTTTTTGTTTCCTAAATATAGGGAGTCTAGTAGCAATCCCAAAAAATAGAGAGCATATTACAAGGATTTTAGAGGGGCTTTTAGAGAGGAGTGCTCGATAGTATATAATTTACTTAAGGTTGTCGAGTGGCTGTTCAAAAAAAAATATGGAGCAGTTTTAACTTCTTAAATATAGGTTGTTGGGTGAGGGTTCAAAAAGAATATGGAGCAGTTTTGGCTCCCTAAATATAGGGAGTCTGGTAGTAATCAAAAAAATAGAGTGCACATTGCGAGGATCTTAGAGGGTATTTTAGGGAGGAGTACTCGATTGAATATAATTTTGGTAAGGTTATCGGGTGGGGGTTCAAAAAAAATATGGAGCGATTTTGGATCCCTAAATATAGGGAGTCTAGTAGCAATCCCAAAAATAGAGAGGAATATTGCAAGACTTTTAGAAGGTATTTAGAGGAGGAGTGCTTGATTTATATATAATTTACTTATGATTTTAGAGTATTTTTAGGAGGCAATAGCTAGGCTTTTAAATGATGTTTTTGGGATAAATGCTCGGTGGTATATAATTTACTTAAGGTTATCGGGTGGGGGTTAAAAAAAAATAGAGCAGTTTTATCTCTCTAAATATAGGGAGTCTAGTAGCAATCCTAAACATAGAGAGCATATTGCAAGGTTCTTAAAGTGTTTTTAAACGAGGTGTGCTCGATTGTATATAATTTAGTTTTAATTAATGGGTGGGAGCCTTAAGAAATTGGGATCGATTTTGGCTCCACAAATATAGGGAGTCTATTAGCAATCCCAAAAATAAGAAGGCAATGACGAGGCTTTTATAGGGTGTTTTTGGGAGGAATTCTTGATTGTATATAATTTACATAAGGTTAACAGGTGGGGGCTCAAAAATAATATGGAGCGGTTTTGTCTCGTCAAATATAGGGAGTCTAGTACCAATCCGAAAAATACAAAGGCATATTCCAAAGAACTTAGAGGGTGTTTTAGGGAGGAGTGCTTGATTTATATATAATATATTTATGATTTTAGGGTATTTTTGGGAGGCAATGGCGAGGCCCTTTAAGGGTGTTTTTAAGAGGAATGCTCGATTGTATATAATTTACATAAGGTTATCGAGTAGAGGTTCAAAAACAATATGGAGCGGTTTTTAATCCTTAAATTTAGGGAGTCTAGTAGCAATCCCAAAAATAGGTAGCATGTTGTGAGGCTCTTAGAGGGTGTTTTAGGGAGGAGTGCTCGATTGTATATAATTCACTTAAGGTTGTCGGATGTGGGTTCAAAAAAAAATTATAGTGGTTTTGGTTCTTTAAATATAAGGAGTCTAGTAGCAATCCAAAAACTAGAGAGCATATTTCGAGGCACTTAGAGGGTATTTTAGGAAGGAGTGCTTGATTGTATATAATTTTCTTAATATTGTCGGGTGGGGGTTCAAAAAAATATAGAGCAATTTTGGCTTCCAAAATATAGGAAGTCTTGTAGCAATCCCAAAAATTGAGAGTATATTACAAGACTATTAGAGGGTGTTTTTGGCTGGAATGCTCAATTGTATATAATTTACTTAAGGTTGTTGGGTGGGGGTTCAAAAAAAATATGAAATTGTTTTGACTCCCTAAATATAGGGAGTTTAGTAGCAATCCTAAAAATAGAGAGTATTTTGTGAGGCTCTTAGAGGGTGTTTTAAGGAGTGCTCGATTATATATAATTTACTTAAGATTATCGAGTGGGGTTTCAAAAAAAATATGGAGCGGTATTGGCTCCCTAAATATAGGGAGTTGAGTAGCAATCCCAAAAATTGAGAGGTATATTGCGAGGCTCTTTCAGGATGTTTTAGGGAGGAGTGCCTGATTTATATATAATTTACTCATGATTTTAGGGTGTTTTTGGGAGGTAATGGCGAGGCTCTTAGAGGGTATTTTTAGGAAGAATGCTCGATTGTATATAATTTACTTAAGGTTGTCGGGTAGAGGTTCAAAAAAAATATGGAGCAGTTTTGGCTCCATAAATATAGGGAGTCTAGTAGCAATCCTAAAAATAGAGAGCATATTGCGAAGCTCTTAGATGGTGTTTTAGGGAGAAGTGCTTGATTGTATATAATTTACTTAAGATTGTCTTGTGGGTGTTCAAAAAAAATATGGAGAGGTTTTGGCTACCAAAATATATGGAGTCTAGTAATAATCCCAAAAATAGAAAGGTATATTGTGAGGCTCTTAGAAGATGTTTTAAGAAGGAGTGCTTGATTTATAAATATTTTACTTATGATTTTAGAGTGTTTTTGGGTGACAATGGCGAGTCTTTTAGAGCGTGTTTTTGGGAGGAATGCTCAATTATATATAATATATTTAAAGTTATTGGGTAGGGGTTCAAAAAAAATATGGAGCGATTTTGGCTCTAAAAATATAGCGAGTCTAGTAGCAGTCCCAAAAATTGAGAGCATATTATAAGGCTCTTAGAGGGTGTTTTAGGGAGGAGTACGTCATTGTATATAATTCACTTAAGGTTGTCCGGTAGAAGTTCAAAAATAATATAGAAAGCGATTTTGGCTCCCTAAATTAAGGGTGTCTGGTAGCAATCCCAAAAATAGAGAGCATAATGCGAAGCTCTTAGATGGTATTTTAGGAAGGAGTGCTCGATTGTATATAATTTACTTATGGTTGTCAGGTGGGGGTTCAAAAAAATTATGGAACAGTTTTTCCTCCCTAAATATAGGGAGTCTAGTAGCAATCCAAAAAATAGAGAGCCTATTGCAAGGCTATTAGATGGTGTTTTTGGGAGGAATGCTCAATTATATGTAATTTACATAAGGTTGTCGGGTAGGGGTTCAAAAAAATTATGGAGCAGTTTTGGCTCCCTAAATTTAGGGAGTCTAATAGCAATCCCAAAACTAGAGAGCATATTATGAGGCTCTTAGAGGGTATTTTAAGGAGGAGTGATAGATTGTATATAATTTACTTACTGTTGTCGGGTGGGGGGGTTTAAAAAAAATTTGGAGCGATTTTGGCTCCCTAAATATAGAGAGTCTAGTAGTAATCCCAAAAATATAGAGGCATATTGCGAGGCTCTTAGGGGATGTGTTTAGGGAGGAGTGCATGATTTATATATAATTTACTTATTTTTTTAGGATATTTTTGGAAGGCAATGGTGAGGATCTTAGAGGGCGTTTTTGGGTGGAATACTCGATTGTATATAATTTACTTAAGGTTGTCAGGTGGAGATTCAAACAAAATATGGAGTAGTTTTGGCTCCCAAATATAGGGAGTCTAGTAGCAATCCCAAAAAATAGAGAGCATATTGCAAGGCTCTTAGATAGTGTTTTAGGGAGGACTGCATAATTTAATATAATTTACTTAAGATTATCAGTGGGGTTTCAAAAAAAATATAGAGCTGTTTTGTCTCCTTAAATATAGGGAGTTGAGTAGCAATCCTAAAAATAGAGTATTGCGAGTCTCTTATAGGGTATTTTAGGGAGGAGTGTTTGATTTATATATAATTTACTTATGATTTTTTGGTATTTTTAGGAGGAAATGGTGAGGCTTTAAGAGGGTGTTTTTCGAAGGAATGCTCGATTGTATATAATTTACTTAAGGTTGAAGGGTAGGGTTCAAAAAAAATATGTAGTCATTTTGGTTCCCTAAATATAGGGAGTTTAGTAGTAATCCCTAAAATAAAAAGCATATTACGAGGCTTTTAGAGGGTATTTTAAGGAGTGCTCGATTGTATATTATTTACTTAAGGTTGTTGTGTGGGCATTCAAAAAAATATGGAGCGGTTTTGGCTACCTAAATATAGGGAGTCTAGTTGAAATCCCAAAAATAGAAAGGCAAATTGCGAGGCCCTTATAGGGTGTTTTAGGGAGTAGTGCTTGATTTATATATAATTTACTTATGATTTTAGGATATTTTTGAAAGAAAATGGCGAGGCTCTTAGAGGGTATTTTTGGGAGGAATGCTCGACTGTATATAATTTACTTAAGGTTTCCGGGTGGGGGTTTAAAAAAAATATGGAACGGTTTTGGCTCTCTAAATATAGGGAGTCTAGTAGCAATCTCAAAAATAGAGAGCATATTGCGAGTCTCTTAGAGGGTTTTTTAGGGTGGATTGCTCGATTGTATATAATTCACTAAAGGTTGTCGAGTGGGGGTTGAAAAAAAATATGGGGCGATTTTTTCTCCCTAAATATAAGGAGTCAAGTAGCAATCCAAAAATAGAGAGTATATTGCGAGGCTCTTAAAGGGTTTTTTAGGGAGGAGTGCTATATAATTTACTTAAGGTTGTCAGGTAGGGGTTCAAAAAAAATATGAAGCGGTTTTGGCTCCCAAAATAAAGGGAGTGTAGTCGCAATCCCAAAAATAGAGGTCATATTGCGAGCCTATTAGAGGGTATTTTTAGGAGGAATGCACGATTGGATATAATTTACTTAAAGTTGTCCGGTGGGGGTTCAAAAAAAATATGGAGTGGTTTTGGCTGCCTAAATATAGGGAGTCTAGTAGCAATCCAAAAAATAGAGAGCATGTTAGGTTCTTAGAGGATGTTTTAGGGATAAGTGCTTGATTGTATATAATTTACTTAAGGTTGTCGGGTGGGGGTTCAAAAAAAAAAATGGAACAGTTTTGGCTCCCTAAATATAAGAAGTCTACTAGCAATCTCAAAAACATAGGGGCATATTGTAAGGCTCTTAATGGGTGTTTTAGGGAGGAGTGTTTAATTTATATGTTATTTACTTATGATTTTAGAGTATTTTTGGGAAGCAATGGCGAGGCTCTTAGAGGTTGTTTTTGAGAGGAATGCTCGATTGTGTATAATTTACTTAAGTTTGTCGGGTGGGGGTTCAAATAAAATATGGAGCAGTTTTGGCTCCCTAAATATAGGGAGTCTAGTAGCAATCCCAAAAAATAGAAAGAATATTGCAAGGCTCTTAGAGTGTGTTTTAGGGAGGAGTACTCGATTGTATATAATTTAGTTATGATTATCGGGTGGGAGCCTTGAGAAATTAGGTACGATTTTGGCTCCCCAAATATAGGGAGTCTAGTAGCAATCCCTTAAATATAGAGACAATGGCGAGGATCATATAAGGTGTTTTTTGGAGAAATGCTCGATTGTATATAATTTAATTAAGGTTGATCGGTGGAAGTTGAAAAAAAATATGGAGTAGTTTTGGCTCCCTAAATATAGGGAGTCTAGTAGCAATCCTAAAAATATAGAGCATATTGCGAGGCTCTTAGGGGGTGTTTTAGGGTGGAGTGCTCGATTGTATATAATTTACTTAAGGTTTTTAAGTGGGCGTTCAATAAAAATATAGAGCTGTTTTCACTACCTAAATATAGAGAGTCTAGTAGCAATCCTAAAAATAGAAAATCATAATGTGAGGCTCTTAGAGGGTGTTTTAGGTAGGAGTACTTGATTTATATATAATTTACTAATGATTTTAGGGTGTTTTTGGGAGGCAATAGCGTGGCTTTTAAAGGGTATTTTTGGAAGGATTGTCCGATTGTATATAATTTAATTAAGGTTATCAGGTGGGGCTTTAAAAAAAATATGGAGCAGTTTTGCCTCAAAAAAACTATAGAGAGTTTTGTAGCCATCCCAAAAATAGAGAGCATATTGCGAGGCTCTTGGAGGGTGTTTTAGGGAGGAGTGCTCGATTGTATATTATTCACTTATAGTTGTCCGGTGGGGATTCAAAAAAAAATATTGAGCGATTTTGGCTCTTAGAGGGTATTTTAGGGAGGAGGGCTCGATTGTATATAATTTACTTAAGGTTGTCGGGTGGAGGTTCAAAACAAATATGAAGTGGTTTTGTCTCCCTAAATATAGGGAGTCAAGTAGAAATCTTAAAAATAGAGAGCATATTGCGAGGCTATTAGATGGTTTTTTTGGGAGGTATGCTCCATTATATATAATTTACTTAAGGATATCGTGTGGGAATTAAAAAAAAATATGGAGCGGCTTTAGCTCCCTAAATATAGGGAGTCTAGTAGTAATCCCAAAAATAGAAAGCATATTGCGAGGATCTTAGAGGGTCTTTTAGGATGGAGTGCTCGATTGTATATAATTTACTTATGGTTGTCAGGTGGGGGTTCAAAAAAAATATGGAGCGATTTTGGCTCCCTAAATATAGAAAGTATTGTAGCAATCCTAAAAGTAAAGAAGCATATTGCAAGGCTCTTAGAGGGTGTTTTAGGGAGTAGTGCTTGATTTACATATAATTTACTTATGATTTTAAGGTATTTTTGGGTGGCAATGGCGAGGCTCTTAGTGGCTGTATTTAGGAGAAATGCACGATTGTGTATAATTTACTTAAGGCTGTCGGGTGGGGGTTCAAACAAAATATGGAATAGTTTTAGCTCCCTAAATATAGGGAGTCTAGTAGCAATCCCAAAAAATAGAGAGCATATTACGAGGCTCTTAGAGGGTGTTTTTGGGAGGAGTGCTCTACTGTAAAGAATTTACTTAAGGTTGTCGGTTGGCGGTTCAAAAAAAATATGGAGTGATTTTTACTCTTTAAATATAGGGAGTCTAGTAGCAATCCTAAAAACAGAGAGGCATATTATGAGGCTCTTATAGGGTATTTTAAGGAGGTGTGCGTGATTTATATATAATTTACTTTTGATTTTTGTGTGTTTTTAGGAGGCAATGGCTAGGCTTTTAGAGGGTATTATTGGGAGGAATGCTCGATTGTATATAATTTACTTGAGGTTAACGGGTCGGGGTTCAAAAATAATATAGAGCGATTTTGGCTCCCTAAATATAGGGAGTCTAGCAGAAATCCCAAAAATAGAGGCATATTACGAGGCTTTTAGAGGGTGTTTTATGGAGGAGTGCTCGATTGTATTTAATTTACTTAAGGTTATCGGGTGGACATATAAAAAAAATATGGTGCGGTTTTGGCTACCTAAATATATGGAGTCTTATTGCAAACCCAAAAATATAAAGGCATATTGCGAGGCTCTTATAGCGTGTTTTAGGGAGGGTGTTTTTGGAAGGAATGCTTGATTGTATATAACTTACTTGAGGCTGACGGGTAGGGGTTAAAAAAAATATACAGTGGTTTTGACTCTCTAAATATAGGGAGTCAAGCAGCAATCCCAAAAATAGAGGCATATTGCGAGGCTTTTAGAGGGTGTTTTATGGAGGAGCGCTCGATTGTATATAATTTACTTAAGTTTGTCGGGTGGGCATTCAAAAAAAATATGCAGCAGTTTTGGCTAACTAAATATAGGGAGTCTAGTAGCAATCCCAAAAATAGAGAGCATATTACGAGGCTCTTAGAGGGTATTTTAGGAAGGAGTGCTCGATTATATATAATTCACTTAAGGTTGTCATGTGTGGGTTCAGAAAAAATATGGAGCGGTTTTGGGTCCCTAAATATAGGGAGTCTAGTAGCAATCCCAAAAATATAGAGTATATTACGAGGCTCTTTGATGGTCTTTTAGGGAGGTTTCCTCAATTATAAATAATTTACTTTTGGTTGTCGGGGTGGGGGTTCAAAAAAAATATAGAGCGGTTTTGGCTCTTTAAATATAAGGAGTTTAGTAGCAATCCTAAAAGTAGAGTGCATATTGGGAGGCTATTAGAGGGTGTTTTTGGGAGGAATGCTCTATTGTATATAATTTAATTAAGGTTGTCGGGTTGGGGTTTAAAAAAAAATAGAGCGGTTTAGCCTCCCTAAATATAGGGAGTTTAGTAGAAATCCTAAAAAAAGAGAGGCATATTGCGTGGCGCTTAGAGGGTATTTTAGGGAGAAGTGTTTTATTAATATATAATTTACTTAAGATTTTAGGGTGTTTTTGGGAGGCATTGGCGAGGCTTTTAGAGGTTATTTTTGGGAGGAATACTCGATTATATATAATTTACTTAAGGTTGTCGGGTGAGGGTTAAAAAAAATATGGAATGGTTTTGGCTCCTTAAATATAAGGAGTCTAGTAGCAATCCCAAAAATAGAGAGCATAATGGAGGCTCTTAGAGGGTATTTTAGGGATGAGTACTCAATTGGATATAATTTAGTTATGATTATCGAGGCTCTAATAGGGTATTTTTGGAAGGAATGCTTGATTATATATAATTTACTTAAGGTTGACGGATGGGGGTTTAAAACAAATATAGAGCGGTTTTGGCTCCCTAAATATAGAGAGTCTGGTAGCAATCCCAAAAATAGAGAGGCATGTTGCGAGTCTCTTAGAGGATGTTTTCGAGAGGAATGCTCGATTGTAAATAATTTACTTAAGGTTGTCGGGTGGGGGTTCAAAAAAATTATGGAGCAATTTTGGCTCCCAAAATATAAGAAGTCCAGTAGTAATCCCAAAAATATAGAGCATATAGCGAGGCTATTAGAGGGTGTTTTTGGGAGGAATGCTCGACTGTATATAATTTACTTAAGGTTATCGGGTGGGGGTTCAAAAAAAATATGCAACGGTTTTGGCTCCCTATATACAGGGAGTCTAGTAGTAATCTCAAAAATAGAGAGCATATTTTGAGGCTCTTAAAGGGTGTTTTAGGGAGGAGTGCTCGATCGGATATAATTTACTTAAAGTTATCGGGTGTGGGTTCAATAAAATTATTAAGTGATTTTGGCTCCCTAAATATAGGGAGTCTAGTAGCAATCCCAAAAATAGAGAGGCATATGGCGAGGCTCTTAGATGGTGTTTTAGGGAGAAGTGCTAAATTTATATATAATTTACTTATAATTTTAGGGTATTTTTTGAAGGCAGTAGCGAGGCTCTTAGAGGGTATTTTTTGGAGAAATGCTCGATTGTGTATAATTCACTTAAGGCTGTTGGGTGGGGGTCAAAAAAAAATATGGAACAGTTTTGGCTCCCTAAATATAGGGAATCTAGTAGCAATTCCAAAAAATAGAGAGCATATTACGAGGCTGTTAGCAGGTGTTTTAGTAATGAGTGCTCGATTGTATATAATTTACTTAAAGTTGTCAGGTGGAGGTTCAAGAATAATATTGAGCGGTTTTGGCTCCTTAAATATAGGGAGTCTAGTAGTAATCCCAAAATTAGAGAGGCATATTGAGAGGCTCCTAGAGGGTATTTTAGAGAGGAGTGCTTTATTTATATATAATTTACTTATGATTTCAGGGTTTTTTTGGGTGGCAATGGTGAGGCTCTTAGAGGGTGTTTTTGGAAGGAATGCACGATTGCATATAATTTACTTAAGGTTGATGGGTGGGGGTTCAAAAAAAATATGGAGCGGTTTTGGCTCCCTGTCTAGTAGCAATCCTAAAAATAGAAGGCATATTACGAGGCTTTTAGAGGGTGTTTTATGAAGGACTGCTCGATTGTATATAATTTAATTAAGGTTGTTGGGTGGGCATTTAAAAAAAATATGAATTGGTTTTTGCCACCTAAATATAGGGAGTTTAGTAGCAATCCCAAAAATAGAAAGGCATATTGCGAGGTTCTTGAGGGTATTTTAGGGAGGAGTGGTTGATTTATATACAATTTACTTATGATTTTATTGTATTTTTGGGAGGCAATGGTGAGGCACTTAGAGGGTGTTTTTGGGAGGAATGCTCGATTATATATAATATTTATATGGTTATTGGGTAGGGATTTAAAAAAAATACGGAGTGGTTTTGGCTTCCTAAATATAGGGAGTCAAGTAGCAATCCCAAAAATAGAGAGCATATTGCGAGGCTCTTAGAGGGTGTTTTAGGGAGGAGTGCTCGATTGTATATAATTCACTTAATATTGTTGGGTGGGTGTTCAAAGAAATTATGGAGCAATTTTTCCTCCCTAAATATAGAGAGTCTAGTAGCATTCCCAAAAATAGAGAGCATATTACGAGGCTCATAAACGATATTTTCGAGAGGCGTGCTTGATTGTATATAATTTACTTAGGGTTATCGGGTGGGGGTTCAAAAAACATATGGAGTGGATTTGAATCCCTAAATATAGGAAGTCTAGTAGCAATCCCAAAAAAAGAATGCAAATTACGAGGGTATTAGAGGGTATTTTTGGGAGGAATACTCGATTGTATATAATTTACTTAAGATTGTCGAGTGGGGTTTCAAATAAAATATGGAGCGGTTTTGGCTCCCTTAATATAGGGATTCTAGTAGCAATCCCAAAATTAGAGAAGTATATTGTGATGCTCTTAGAGGTTGTTTTAGGGAGGAGTGTTTGATATATATATAATTTACTTATGATTTTAAAGTATTTTTGGAAGGCAATAGAGAGGCTTTTTGAGGGTATTTTTTGGAGGAATGCTCGATTTTATATAATTTACTTAAGGTTTATAGGTGGGGGTTCAAAAAAAATATAGAGTAGCTTTGGCTCCCCAAAATATAGGGAGTCTAATAGCAATTCCAAAAATAGAAAGGCATATTGTGAGGCTCTTAGATAGTGTTTTAGGGAAGAGTGTTTGATATATATATAATTTATTTAATTTTTAAGGGTATTTTTTGGAGGAAATGGTGAGGCTCTTAGAGGATGTTTTTGGGAGGAATGCTTGATTGTATATAATTTACTTAAGGTTGTCGGGTGGGGGTTCAAAAAAAATTTAGAGCTGTTTGGGGTCTCTAAATATAAAGAGTCTAGTAGCAATCCCAAAAATAGAGAACATATTGTGAGCCTCCTAGAGGGTGTTTTAGGGAGGAGTGCTCGATTGTATTTAATTTACTTAAGGTTGTCGGGTGGGGGTTCAAAATAAATATAGAGCGGTTTTATCTCCCTAAATATAGGGAGTCTAGTAGCAAACCAAAAAATAGAGAGCATATTACAAGGCTATTACATGGTGTTTTTTGGAGGAATGCTCGATTGTATATAATTTACTTAAGGTTGTCGGGTGGGGGTTCAAAAAAAATATGGAGCGGTTTTGGCTTCCTAAATATATGGAGTCTAGAAACAATCCCAAAAATATAGAGCATATTGCGAGGTTCTTAGAGGTTGCTTTAGGGAGGAGTGTCCGATTGTATATAATTTACTTAAGGTTGTCGAGTAGGGGTTCAAAAAAAATATGGAGCGATTTTCGCTCCCTAAATATAGGGAGTCTAGTAGCAATCCCAAAAGAGAGACATATTACAAGGCTCTTAGAGGGTGTTTTAGGGCGGAATGCTTGATTTATATATAATTTCCTTCTAATTTTAGGGTATTTTTGGGAGGCAATGGCGACGCTCTTAGTAGGTGTTTTTGGGAGGAATACTTGATTATGCATAATTTACTTAAGGTTGTCGGGTGGGGGTTCAAACAAAATATGGAGTAGTTTTGGCTCCCTAAATATAGAAAGTCTAGTAGCAATCCCAAAAAATAGAGAGTATATTGCGAGGCTCTTAGAGGGTGTTTTATGGAGGACTGCTCGATATTATGTAATTTACTTAAGGTTTTCGGGTAGGGGTTCAAACAAATATGGATCGGTTTTGGCTCCTTAAATATAGGTAGTCTAGTAGCAATCCAAAAAATAGAGAGGCATATTGCGAGGCTCATAGAGGGTGTTCTAGGGAGGAGTGCTTGATTTATATATAATATACTTATAATTTTAGTGTGTTTTTTGGAGGCAATGGCAAGGCTCTTAGAGGGTATTTTTGGAAGGAATACTCGATTATATATAATTTACTTTAAAAAAAATATGGTGCATTTTTGGCTCCATAAATATAGGGAGTCTAGTAGCATTCCCAAAAATAAAAAGCATATTGCGAGGCTCTTAGAGGGTGTTTTAGGGAGAAGTGCTCGATTGTATATAATTAACTTAAGGTTGTTTGGTGGGGGTTCAAAAAAAATATAGAGCGGTTTTTGTAAGGCTCTTAGGGGGTATTTTAGTAAGGCTCTTAGGGGGTATTTTAGTAAGGAGTGCTCGATTGTATATAATTTATTTAAGGTTGTCGAGTGGTGGTTTAAAAATAATATGTACCAGTTTTGCCTCTCTAAATATAGGGAGTCTAGTAGCAATCCCAAAAATAGAGAGCATATTGCGAGGATATTAGATGGTGTTATTGGGAGGAATGCTTGATTGTATATAATTTACTTAAGGTTGTCGGGTGGTGATTTAAAAAATATTTAGAGCAATTTTAGCTTTTTAAATATAGAAAGTCTAGTAGCAATCCCAAAAATAGAGAGCATTTTTGAAGGCTCTTAGAGGGTGTTATAGGGAGGAGTGCTCGATTGTATATAATTTACTTAAGGTTGTAAATTGGGGGTTCAAAAAAATATGGAGCGATTTTGGCTCCCTAAATATAGGGAGTCTAGTAGCAATCCCAAAAATAGAGAGGCATATTGCGATACTCTTAGAGGATGTTTTCTGGAGAAGTGCTTGATATATAATTTACTTATGATTTTAGGTTATTTTTGAGAGGTAATGGTGAGGCTCTTAAAGGGTGTTTTTGGGAGGAATGCTTGATTGTGTATAATTTACATAAGGTTGTTAGATAGTGGTTCAAATAAAATATGGAGTAGTTTTGGCTCCTTAAATATAGGGAATCTAGTAGCAATCCAAAATATAAAGAGGCATATTGCTAGGCTCTTAGAGGGTATTTTAGGGAGGTGTGCTATTTTTATATATAATTTACTTTTGATTTTTGGTTATTTTTGGGAGGCAATTGCGAAGCTCTTGGAGGGTGTTTTTGGGATGAATGCTCGATTGTATATAATTTACTTAAGGTTGATGGGTGGGGTTCTAAAAAAATATGGAGCGGTTTTCACTCCCAAAAAATATGGCGCCAGTTGCAATCCCAAAAATAGAGAGCATATTACGAGGCTCCTATAGGGTGTTTTAGGAAGGAGTGCTCGATTGTATATAATTTACTTGAGGTTGTCGGGTGAGTGTTCAAAAATAATATAGAGTGGTTTTGGTTACCTAAATTTAGGGAGCCTAGTAGCAACCCCAAAAATAGAAAGGCATATTGTGATGCTCTTATAGGGTGTTTTAGGGAAGAGTGCTTGATTTATATATCATTTACTTACGTTTTTAGGATATTTTTGGGAGGCAATGGCGAGGCTCTTAGAGGGTGTTTTTGGGATAAATGCTCGATTGTATATAATTTACATAAGGTTATTGGGTAGGGGTTCAAAAAAAAATATAGCTGCTTTGGCTCCCTATATATAAGGAGTCTAATAGCAATCCCAAAAAAAGACTGCATATTGCGAGGGTTTTAGAGGGTATTTTAGAGAGGAGTGCTCGATTATATATAATTCACTGAAGGTTGTCGGGTGGGGTTTCAAAAAAAATATTGAGTGGTTTTGGGTTCCAAAATATAGGGAGTCTAGTAGCAATCCCAAAAATAGAGAGCATATTGTAAGGCTTTTAGATGGTATTTTAGGGAGGAGTGATCGATTGTATATAGTTAACTTAAGGTTGTTGGGTGGGGGTCAAAAAAAATATAGACTTGTTTTAGTTCCTTAAATATAGGGTGTCTAGTAGCAATCTTAAAAATAGAGAGGCATATTGTGAGGCTCTTAAAGGGTGTTTTAGGGAGTTGTACTTTATTTATATTTAATTTACTTATGATTTTAGGGTGTTTTTGGGAGGCAATGGCGAGGCTCTTAGAGGGTGTTTTTGGGAGGAATGCTCGATTGTATATAATTTACTTAAGGTTTATGGGTAGGGGTTCAGAAAAATATGGCACGATTTTGGCTCCCTAAACATAGGTAGTCAAGTAGAAATCCCAAAAATAGAGAACATATTGCGAGGCTCTTAGAGGCTGTTTTAGGGAGGACTATTCGATTGTATACAATTTACTTAAGGTTATCGGGTAGGCGTTCAAAAAAATTATGGATCGGTTTTGGCCACCTAAATATAGGGAGTCTTGTAGCAATCCCAAAAATATAAAGGCAGATTGCGAAGCTCTTAGAGGGTGTTTAAGGAAGGAGTGTTTGAATTATATATAATTTACTTATGATTTTAGGATATTTTTAGGAAGCAATGGCGAGGCTCTTAGAGGCTATTTTTGAAAGGAATACTCGATTATAAATAATTGATTAAGGTTGTCAGGTAGGGGTTCAAAAACAATATTGAGCAGTTTTTGCTCACTAAATATAGGGAGTCTTGTAGGAAGCCCAAAAATAGAAAGCATATTGTGAGGCTTTTAGAGGGTGTTTAAGGGAGGAGTGCTCGATTGTATATATTTTACTTAAAGTTATCGGGAGGGGTTTAAAAAAAAATATAGAGCGGTTTTGGTGTCCTAAACATAGGGAGTCAAGTAGCAATCCCAAAAATAAAGAGCATATTGCGAGGCTCTTAGAGGGTATTTTATGGAGGAGTGCTTGATTATATATAATTTACTTATGGTAGTCGTGTGGGGGTTTAAAAAAAATATAGAGCGGCTTTGGATCCCTAAATATAGGGAGTCCTGTACCAATCCTAAAAATAGAGAGCATATTACGAGACTATTAGAGGGTATTTTTGGGGGAAATGCTCGATTGTATATAATTTACTTTAGGTTGTCAGGTGGGGGTTCAAAAAAAATATAGAGTAGTTTTGGCTCCCTAAATATAGGAAGTCTAGTAACAATTCCAAAAATAGAGAGGCATATTGTGAGGCTTTTATAGGGTGATTTAGAGAGGAGTGCTTGATTTATATATAATTTACTTATGATTTTAGGGTATTTTTTGGGAGGCAATGGCGAAGCTTATAGTGGGTATTTTTGGAAGGAATGCTCGATTGTATATAATTTAGGAAGTTTAGTAGTAGCAATTCCAAAAATAAAAAATACATTGCGAGGCTCTCAAAGTGTGTTTTAGGGAGGAGTGCTCTATTATATATAATTTAGTTATGATTATCGGGTGGGAGTTTTAAGAAATTAGGAGCGATTTTGGCTCCCTAAATATTAGGAGTCTTGTAGCGATCACAAAAATAAGGAGGCAATGGCGAGGCTCTTATAGGGAGTTTTTGGGAGGAATGCTCAATTATATGTAATTTACTTAAGGTTGACGGGTAGGGGTTAAAAACAAATATGGAGCAATTTTGGCTCCTTAAATATAGGAAGTCTAGTAGCAATCCGAAAAATAGAGAGAATATTGCAAGGTTCTTAGAGGGTGTTTTTGGAAGGAGTGCTTGATTGTATATAATTTACTTAAGGTTATCGGGTGGGCGTTTAAAAAAAATATAGAGCGGCTTTGGCTACCTAAATATAGGGAGTCTAGTTGCAATCCAATAAATAGAAAGGCATATTACGAGGCTCTTAGAGGGTATTTTAGACAGGAGTGCTTGATTTATATATAATTTAATTATGATTTTCGGGTGTTTTTGGAAGACAATACCGAGGCTCGTAGAGGGTGTTTTTGGGAGAAATACCCGATTGTATATAATTTACTTAAGGTTATCGGGTGGGGGTTCAAAAAAAATATGTAGCGATTTTGGCTCTCTATATATAGGGAGTCTAGTAGCGATCCCAAAAATAGAGAGCATATGATGAGGCTTTTAGAGGGTCTTTTAGGGTAAAGTTCTCGATTGTATATAATTCACTTAAGGTTGTCGGGTGGGGGTTCAAAAAAAATATGGAACGGTTTTGGATCCCTAAATATAGGGAGTCTAGTAACAATCCCAAAAATAGAGAGCATATTACAAGGCTCTTAGAGGGTATTTTGGGGAGGAGTGCTCGATTGTACATAATTGACTTAAGGTTGTTGGGTGGGGGTTCAAAAAAAATATAGTGCAGTTTTGGCTTCTTAAATATAGGGAGTCTAGTAGCAATCTAAAAAATAGAGGCATATTACAAGGCTATTAAAGGGTGTTTTTGGGATGAATGCTCGATTGTATATAATTTACTTAAGGTTGTCGAGTGGGGATTCAAAAAAAATATAGAAGGGTTTTGGCTCCCTAAATATAGGGAGTCTAGTAGCAATCCCAAAAATAAAGAGTATATTGCTAGACTCTTAGAGGGTGTTTCAAGGAGTGCTCGATTGTATATAATTAACTTAAGGTTATCGGGTGGTGGTTTATAAAAAATATGGAGCTATTTTGGCTCCTTAAATATAGAGATTCTAGTAGCAATCCCAAAAATAGAGGAATATTACGAGGCTTTTAGAGGGTATTTTAAGGAGACTTGCTTTAATTATATATAATTTACTTATGATTTTAGGGTGTTTTTGGGAGGCAATGGCAAGGCTCTTAGTTGGTGTTTTTGGGAGAAATGCTCGATTGTATATAATTTACATAAGGTTGACGGGTGAGGTTTCAAAAAAATATAGAACGATTTTGGTTCCCTAAATATAAGGAGTCTAGTAATAATCATAAAAAAAGAGAGCATATCGCAAGGATATTAGAAGGTGTTTTTGGGAGGACTGCTTGATTGTATATCATTTACATAAGGTTTTATGGGCATTCAAAAAAAATATGGATCAGTTTTGGCCACCTAAATATAGGGAGTCTAGTAGCAATCCTAAAATTAGAAAGGCATATTGTGAGGCACTTAGAGGGAATTTTAGGGAGAAGTGCTTGATTTATATATAATTTATTTATGATTTTAGGGTGTTTTTGGGAGGCAATGGCGAGGCTCTTAGAGGGTGTTTTTGGAAGGAATGCTTGATTTTTTATAATTTAATTTAAGGTTATCGAGTGGGGTTTTAAAAAAAATATAGAGTAGTTTTGGCTTCCTAAATATAGGGATTCTAGTAGCAATCCCAAATATAGAGAGCATACTGCGAGGCTCATAGAGGGTATTTTAGGGAGGAGTGCTCGATTGTATATAATTTACTTAAGGTTGTCGGGAGGGGGTTCAAAATAAATATGGAGCAGTTTTGGATCACTAAATATAGGGAGTCTAGTAGCAATCCTAAAAATAGAGGGCATATTATGAGGCTATTAGAGTATGTTTTTAGGAGGAATGCTCGATTGTATATAATTTAGTTAAGGTTATCGTGTGGGGATTCAAAAATAAATATAGAGCAGTTTTGGATCCCTAAATATGGGGAGTCTAGTAGCAATCCCAAAAAAAGAGATTATATTATGAGGCTATTAGAGGGTGATTTTAGGAGGAATGCTCGATTATATCTAATTTATTAAAGGTTATCGAGTGGTGGTTCAAAAAAAATATGGACTGGTTTTGGCTCCCTAAATATGGGGAGTCTAGTATCAATCAGAAAAATATAGAGCATATTGCTAGGCTATTAGAGGGTATTTCAAGGAGTGCTCGATTATATATAATTTACTTAAGGTTGTCGGGTGGGGGTTAAAAAAAATATAGAGCAATTTTAGCTTCCTAAATATAGGGAGTCTAATAGTAATCCCAAAAAATAGAGAGCATATTGCGAGGCTCTTAAAGGGTGTTTTAGAGAGAAGTACTCGATTATATATAATTTACTTAAGGTTGTTGGGTTGGGGTTCTAAAAAAATATGGAGCTATTTTGGTACCTTAAATATAGGGATTCTAGTAGCAATCCTAAAAATAGAGAGGCATATTTTGAGGCTCTTAGAGGGTGTTTAAGGGAGGAGTGCTTTATTTATATATAATTTACTTATGATTTTAGGATGTTTTTAGGAGGCGATGACAAGGTTCTTAGAGGGTGTTTTTGGGGTGGAATGCTCAATTGTATATAATTTATATAATAAATATATAAATAGGGAGACTTGTAGTAATCCCAAAAAAAGAGAGCATATTGCAAGGCTCTTAGAGCATGTTTTTAGGAGGACTACTCGATTATATATAATTTACTTAAGGTTGTCTGGGGGGTATTCAAAAAAAATCTAGATCGGTTTTGGCCACCTAAATATATGGAGTCTAGTAGCAATCCCAGAAATAGAAAGACATATTACGAGGCTCTTAGAGGGTGTTTTATGGAGGAGTGCTTGATTTATATATAATTTACTTATGATTTTAGGGTGTTTTTGGGAGGTAATAGTGAGGCTTTTAGAGGATATTTTTGGAAGGAATGCTCGATTATATATAATTTATTTAAGGTTATTGAGTCGGGGTTAAAAAAAATATGGAGCGATTTTTGCTACCTAAATATAGGGAGTCTAGTAGCAATCCTAAAAATAGAGAGCATATTGCGAAGCTCATGGAGGGTATTTTAGAGAAGAGTGCTCGATTGTATTAAAATAGAGAGCATATTGTGAGGCTATTAAACGGTGTTTTTGGAAGGAATGCTCAATTATATATAATTTAGTTAAGGTTGTCAGGTAGGGGCCGGGTTCAAAAAAAATTTAGAGCGGTTTTGACTCCCTAAATATTGGGAGTCTACTATCAATCCCAAAAATAAAGAGGAATATTGCAAGGTTTTTAGAGGGTGTTTTAGGAAGGAGTGCTTGATTTATAAATAATTTACTAATGATTTTAGGGTATTTTTGGGAGGCAATGGCAAGGTTTTTAGAGGGTATTTTTGGAAGGAATGTCGATTGTATATAATTTACTTAAGGTTATTAAGAGGGGGTTCAAAACAAATATGGAGCAGTTTTGTCTCCCTAAATATAGAGAGTCTAGTATCAATCCCAAAAATAGAGAGCATATTGCAAGGCTCTTAGAGTATGTTTTAGGGAGGAGTGATCGATTGTATTTAATTTAGTTAAGATTATTAGGTAGAAGCCTAGATAAATTTGGAGTGATTTTGGCTCCCCAAATATAGGGAGTCTAGTAGCATTCCCAAAAATAAGGAGGCAATGGTGAGGCTCTTATAGGGTGTTTTTGGGATGAATGCTCGATTGTATGTAATTTACTTAAGGTTAACGAGTGGGGGTTCAAAAAAAATATGGTGCAGTTTTGGCTTCTTAAATATAGGGAGTCTAGTAGCAATCCATAAAATAGAGAGAATATTACGAGATTCTTATAGGGTATTTTTGGGAGGAGTACTCAATTGTATATTATTTACTTAAGGTTGTCGATTGACGTTCAATAAAAATATAGGGCGATTTTGGCTTCCTAAATATAAGGAGTGTAATAGCAATCCCAAAAATAGAAAGGCATATTGCAAGGCTCTTAGAGGGTGTTTTTGGGTGGAGTGCTTGATTTATTTATAATTTATTTATGATTTTAGGGTATTTTAGGGAGGTAATGGCTTGGCTCATAGAGGGTGTTTTTGGGAAGAATACTCAATTGTATAAAATTTACTTAAGGTTGTCGGGTGGGGGTTCAAAAAAAATATATAGCAGTTTTTGCTCCCTAAATTTAGAGAGTCTAGTAGCAATCTCAAAAATAGAGAGCATATTGCAGGCTCTTAGAGGGTGTTTTAGGGAGGAGTGCTCGATTATGTATAATTCACTTAAAGTTATCGCGTGGGGGTTCAAAAAATATATGGAGCAGGTTTGGCTCCCTAAATAAAGGGAGTCTTGTAACAATCCAAAAAATAAAGAGCTTATTGCGTGGCTCTTAGAGGGTATTTTAGGGAGGAGTGATCGATAGTATATAATTTGTTTAAGGTTATCGGGTGGGGGTTAAAAAAAAATATGGAGCAATTTTCGATCCCTAAATATGGGAAGTCTAGTAGCAATGCTAAAAATAGAGAGCATATTATGAGGCTATTCATGGGTATTTTTGGGAGAAAGGAATGCTCGACTGTATATAATTTACTTCAGGTTGTCCGGTGCAGGTTCAAAAAAAATATGGAGCAGTTTTGGCTCCCTAAATATAGGAAGTCTAGTAGCAATCCCAAAAATAGATAGATATAATACAAGGCTCGTAGATGGTGTTTTAAAGAGGAGTGCTTTATTTATTTATAATTTACTTATGATTTTAGGGTATTTTTGCGATGCAATAGCGAGGCATTTAGAGGGTGTTTTTGGGAGGAATGTTCAATTGTATATAATTTACTTAAGTTTGTTAGGGGTGATTCAAAAAAAATATGGAGTGGTTTTGGCTCCCTAAATATAGGCAATCCTAAAAATATAAAGCATATTACGAAGCTCTTAGAGTGTTTTTTAGGGAGGAGTGCTCGATTGTATATAATTTAGGTATGATTATCGGGTGGGAGCCTTAAGAAATTGAGGGCGATTTGGCTCCCCAAATATAGAGAGTATTGTAGTGATCCCAAAAATAAGGAGGCAATGGCGAGGTTCTTTTAATGTGTTTTTAGGAGGAATGCTCGATTCTATGTAATTTTCTTAAGGTTGACGGGTGGGGGTTCAAAAAAAAATGGAGTGGTTTTGGCTGCTAAAATATAGGGAGTCTTGTAGCAATCCCTAACATGGAGAGAATATTGAGAGGCTTTTAGAGGGTGATTTAGGAAGGAGTACTCGATTGCATATAATTTACTTAAGGTTGTCAGATTGGCGTTCAAAAAAAATATGCAGCGATTTTGGCTTTCAAAATATAGGGAGTCTAGTAGTAATCCCAAAAATAGAAAGGCATATTATGAGACTCTTAGAGGGTGTTTTTGGGTGAAGTGCTAGATTTATATATAATTTATTTATGATTTTAGGGTGTTCTTGGGAGGCAATGGCGAGGCTCATAGAGGGTGTTTTTGGAAGGATTGCTCGATTTTATATAATTTACTTAAGGTTGTCGAGTGGGGGTATAAAAAAAATATGGAGTGGTTTTGGCTCTCTAAATATATGGAGTCTTGTAGAAATCCCAAAAATAAAGAGCATATTGTGAGTCTCTTAGAGAGTGTTTTATGGAGTACTACTCGATTATATATAATTCACTAAAGGTTGTCTAGTGGGGGTTCAAAAAAAATATAGAATGGTTTTGAATCCCTAAATATAGGGAGTCTAGTACCAATCCTAAAAATAGAGAGTATATTGCAAGTCTCTTAGAGGGTATTTTAGGGTGGAGTTTCTCGATTGTTTATAATTTACTTAAGGTTGTCAGGTGGGGTTCAAAAAAAATATGGAGTGGTTTTAGCTCCCTAAATATAGGGAGTCTAGTAGTAATCCCAAAAATAGAGAGGAATATTGCGAGGCTATTAGAAGGTGTTTTAGGAAGAAGTGCTTGATTTATATATAATTTACTTATAATTTTAGGGTGTTTTTGGGAGGCAATAACGAGGCTCTTAGAGGGTGTTTTTGGGAGGAATGCTCGATTGTGTATAATTTACTTAAGGTTGTCGGGTGGGGGTTCAAACAAAATATGGAGCAGTTTTGGCTCCCTAAATATAAGGATTCTAGTAGCAATCCCAAAAAATAGAGAGCTTATTGCGAGGCTCTTAGACTGTGTTTTAGGGAGGAGTTCTCGATTGTATATAATTTACTTAATATCGTCGGGTGGGGGTTCAAAACAAATATGGAGCGGTTTTGGCTCCTTAAATATAAAGAGTCTAGTAGCCACGCCAAAAATAGAGAGACATATTACGAGTCTCTTAGAGGGTGTTTTAGGGAGGAGTGCTTGATTTATATATAATTTATATATGATTTTAGGGTGTTTTTGGTTGGCAATGGCGAGGCTCTTTGAGGGTGTTTTTGGTAGGAATGCTTGATTATATATAACTTACTTAAGGTTGTATGGTGGGGGTTCAAAAAAATATACAGCAGTTTTGGCTCCCTAAATATAAAGAGAATAGTAGCAATCCCAAAAATAGAGAGCATATTTTGAGGCTTTTAGAAGGTGTTTTAGAGTGGATTGCTCGATTGTACATAATTTAGTTATGATTATCAGGTATGAGCCTTGAGAAATTGGGACCGGTTTTGGCTTCCCAAATATAGGGAGCCTAGTATAAATCCTAGAAATAAGGAGGCAATGGAGAGGCTCATATAGGGTGTTGTTGGGAGAAACGCTCGATTCTATACAATTTACTTAATTTTGACTGGTGGTGGTTCAAAAATAATATCAAGAAGTTTTGGCTCCTTAATTATAGGGAGTCTTGTAGCAATCTCAAAAATAGAGAGCATATTGCGAGCCTCATAGAGGGTATTTTAAGGAGGAGTGCACTATTGTATATAATTTACTTAAGGTTGTCGGGTGGGGGTTCAAAAAAATTATGGAGCGGTTTTGCCTCCCGAAATATAAGGAGTCTAGTAGCAATCCAAAAAATAGAGAACATATTACGAGGCTATTAGATGGTTTTTTGGGAAAAATGCTCGATTATATATAATTTACTTAAGGTTGTCAAGTGGGGGTTTAAAAAAATATGGAGCAGTTTTGGCTCCCTAAATATAGGGAGTCTAGAAGCAATCCTCAAAATAAAGAGCATATTGCGAGTCTAGCTCTTAGAGGGTGTTTTAGGGAGGAGTGCTCGATTGTATATAATTTACTTAAGGTTGTCGAGTTGGGGTTCAAAAAAAATATGGAGCGATTTTGGCTCCCTAAATATAGGGGGTCTAGTAACAATCCCAAAAATAGAGAGGCATGTTGTGAGGCTCTTAGAGGGTGTTTTAGGAAAGAGTGCTTGATTTATATATAATTAACTTACGATTTTAGGATGTTTTTGGGAGGCAATGGCGATGCTCTTAGAGGTTATTTTTTGAAGGAATGCTCGATTGTATAATATTTTCTTAAGGTTGTCGGGTACTGGTTTAAACAAAATATGGAACGATTTTGGTACCCTAAATATAAAGAGTCTAGTAGCATGCATACCAAAAAAGAGAGAGTATATTGCGAGGCTCTTAGAGGGTGTTTTAAGGAGGAGTACTCGATTGTATATAATTTATATAAGGTTAATGGGTGCGGGTTCAAAAAAAATATAGAGCGGTTTTGGCTCCCTAAATATAGGGAGTTTAGTAGCAATCGCAAAAAAAAGAAAGTGAGGCTCTTAGAGGGTATTTTTGGGAGGACTGCTCGATTGTATATAATTTACTTAAGGTTGTCTGATAGGCGTTCAAAAAAAATATGGATCGGTTTGGTCCACCTAAATATAGGGAGTCTAGTCGCAATCCCAAAAATAGAAGGGCATATTGCGAGGATCTTAGAGGCTATTTTAGGAAGGAGTTCTTGATTTCTATATAATTTATTTATAATTTTTGTTTATTTTTGGGAGGCAATGGTGAGGCTCTTAGAGGGTGTTTTTAGAAGGAATACTCGATTATATATAATTTACTTAAGCTTATCGAGTGGGGATTCAAAAAATATATGGAGCAGTTTTGGCTCCCTAAATATCGGGAGTCTAGAAGCAATCCCTAACATAGAGAGCATATTGCAAGGCTCATAGAGGGTATTTTGGGGAGGAGTGCTCATTATATATAATTTACTTAAGGTTATCGGGTGGGGATTTAAAAAATATATTGAGCGGTTTTGGATCCCTAAATATAGGGAGTCTAGTAGCAATCCTAAAAATAGAGAGCATATTATGAGGCTATTAGAGGGTATTTTTAAGAGGAATGCTCGATTGTATATATTTTAGTTAAGGTTGTTGGATGAGGGTTCTAAAAAAATATGGAGCGGTTTTGGATCCCTAAATATGGGGAGCCTAGTAGCAATCCCAAAAATAGAGAGCATATTAAGAGGCTATTAGAGGGTATTTTGGGGAAAAATACTCGATTGTATATAATTTACTTAAGGTTATCGAGTGGGGGTTCAAAAAAAATATGGAGTTATTTTGGCTCCCTAAATATAGAGAGTCTAGTAGCAATCAAAAAAAATAGAGAGCATATAACTAGGCTCTTAGAGGGTGTTTTAAGGATTTCTCGATTGTATATGATTTACTTCAGGTTGTCGGGTGGAGGTTCAAAAAAAATATGGAGCAGTTTTGGCTCCCTAAATATAGGGAGTCTAGTAGTAATCCCAAAAAATAGAGAGCATATTGCGAAGCTCTTAAAGGGTGCTTTAGGGAGGAGTGCTCGATTGTATATAATTTGCTTAAGGTTGTCGGGTTGGGGTTCAAAAAAAATATAGAGCGGTTTTGGCTCCTTAAATATAGGGATTCTAGTAACAATCCCAAAAATAGACATGCATATTACGAGACTCTTAGAGGGTGTTTTAGGGAGGAATGCTTTATTTATATATAATTTAATTATGCTTTTAGGGTATTTTTGGGTTTGCAATGGTGAGTCTATTGGAGGGTGTTTTTGGGAGGAATGCTCAATTATATATAATTTACATCAGGTTGATGGGTGTAGGTTCAAAACAAATATAGAGCGGTATTGGCTCCTTAAATATAGGGAGCCTAGTAGCAATCCTAGAAAAAGAGAGCATATTTCGAGGCTCTTAGAGGGTGTTTTTGGGAGGACTGCTCGATTGTATATAATTTACTTATGGTTGTCTGGTGGGCATTCAAAAAAAATATAGATCAGTTTTGGCCACCTAAATATAGGGAGTCTAGTAGCAATCCCAAAAATAGAAAGGCATACTCCGAGGCTCTTAGAGGGTGTTTTAGGGAGGAGTGCTTGATTTATAAATAATTTACTTATGATTTTAGGGTGTTTTTGGGAGGCAATGGTAAGGCTCTTAGAGGATGTTTTTGGAAGGAATGCTCGATTATGTATAATTTACTTAAGGTTGCCAAGTAGGGGTACAAAAAAAATATAGAGCGATTTTGGCTCCCTAAATATAGTAAGACTAGTAGAAATCCCAAAAATAGAGAGTATATTGCGAGGCTCATAAAAGGGTATTTTATGGAGGAGTGCTCGATTATATAAAATTTACTTAAGGTTGTCGGGTGGGGGTTCAAAAAAAACATGGAGAGGTTTTGGATCCCTAAATATAGGGAGTCTAGTAGCAATCCAAAAAATAGAGAACGTATTATAAGGCTATTAGAAGGTTTTTTTGGGAGGATTGCTCGATTGTATATAATTTTATGGAGGAGTGCTCTTAGAGTGTGTTCTAGGGAGGCGTTCTCGATTGTATATAATTTAGTTATGATTATCAGGTTGTAGCCTTGAGAAATTAGGAGCGATTTTGGCTCCCCAAATATAGGGAGTTTAGTAGCATTCCCAAAAATAAGGAGGTAATGGCGAGGCCCTTATAGGGTATTTTTGGGAGGAATACTCGATTGTATGTAATTTACTTAAGGTTGACGAATGGGGGTTCAAAAAAAATATAGAGAGATTTTGGCTTCTTAAATATAGGGAGTCTAGTAGCAATCCCTAAAATAGAGAGAATATTGCAAGGCTCTTAGATGGTGTTTTTGGGAGGAGTGCTCAATTATATATAATTTACTTAAGGTTGTCGGGTGGCGTTCAAAAAAAATATGGAGCCATTTTGGCTTCTTAAATATAGGGAGTATAGTAGCAATGCCAAAAAGAGGGTGTTTTTGGAAGTAGTGCTTGATTTATATATAATTTATTTATGATTTTAGGATATTTTTGGGAGGTAATGGCAAGGCTCATATAGGGTATTTTTGGGAGGATTGCTTGATTATATATAATTTACTTAAAGTTATCGGGTGGGGGTTCAAAAAAAATATGGATCAGTTTTGACTCCCTAAATATTGGGAGTCTAGTCGCAATCCCAAAAATAGAGAACATATTGCGATGCTCTTAAAGGGTGTTTTAGGGTGGAGTGCTCGATTGTATATAATTCGCTTAAGGTTGTCGGGTGGGGATTCAAAAAAAATATAGAGCAGTTTTGGCTCCCTAAATATAGAAAGTCTAGTCATAATCCCAAAAATAAAGGGCATATTGTGAGGCTCTTAGAGGGTATTTTAGGGAGGTGTCCTCGATTATATATAATTTACTTAAGGTTGTCGGGTGGGGGTTCAAAAAAAATATGGAGCGGTTTTGGATTCGTAAATATAGGGAGTCTAGTAGCAATCCTAAAAATAGAGAACATATTGCGAGGCTATTAGTGGGAGTTTTTCGAAGGAATGCTCAATTGTATTTAATTTACTTAAGGTTATTGGGTGGGGGTTCAAAAAAAATATGGAGTAGTTTTGGCTCCTTAAATATAGGGGGTCTAGTAGCAATCACAAAAATAGAGAGCATATTACGAGGCACTTAGAGTATGTTTTAGGGAGGCATGCTCGATTGTATATAATTTACTTAAGGTTGATGGGTGGGGGTTCAAAAAAAATATTGAGCGGTTTCGGCTCCTAAAAGAAAGGGAGTCTGGTACCAATCCTTAACCTAGAGAGAATATTGAGAGGCTCTTAGAGAGTTATTTTGGGAGGATTGCTTGATTGTTTATAATTTACTTAATGTTATCGGGTGGGCGTTAAAAAAAATATATAGAGCGGTTTTGGCTTCCAAAATATAGGGAGTCTAGTAGTAATCCCAAAAATAAAAAGGCATATTGCGAGGCTCTTAGAGGGTGTTTTTAGGAGGAGTGCTTGATTTTTATATGATTTATTTATAATTTTTGGGTATTCTTGGGAGGCAATGGTGAGGCTCGTAGAGGGTGTTTTTGGGTGGAATGCTCGATTATATATAATTTACTTAAGGTTGTCGAGTTGGGGTTCAAAAAAATATAGAACGGTTTTGGCTCCCTAAATATAGGGAGTCTAATAGCAATTCCAGAAATAAAGAGTATATTGCGAGGCTCTTAGAGGGTGTTTTTGGGAAGAGTGCTCGATTATATATAATTCACTTAAGGTTGTCTACTGGGGGTTCAAAAAAAATATGAAGCTGTTTTGGATCTCTACATATAGGAAGTCTAGTACAATCCCAAAAATAGAAAGCATATTGTGAGGCTCTTAGAGGGTATTTTAGGAAGGAGTGCTCGATTGTATATAATTTACTTAAGGTTGTCGGGTGGGGGTTCAAAAAAAATATATAGCTGTTTTGGCTCCCTAAATATAGGGAGTTTAGTAGCAATCCCAAAAATAGAGAGGTATGTTGCGAGGCTATTAGAAGATATTTTAGGGAGAAATGCTTTATTTATATATAATTTACTTATGATTTTAGGGTGCTTTTGGGAGGCAATAGCGAGGCTCTAATGCTCGATTATGTATAATTTGTTTAAGGTTATCAGGTGGGGGTTCAAACAAAATATGGAGCAGTTTTGGCTCCCTAAATATAGGGAGTCTAGTAGCAATCCCAAAAAATAGAGAGCATATTGCAAGGCTCTTAGAGGGTGTTTTAGGGAGGAGTGCTTGATTGTATATAATTTACTTAATATTGTCGGTTGGGGGTTTAAAAAAATTTAGAATGGTTTTGGCTCCTTAAATATAAGCAGTCTAGTAGCAACCCCAAAAATAGAGAGGCATATTGCGAGGCTCTTAGAGGGTGTTTTAGGGAGTACTTGATTTATATATAATTTACATATGATTTTAAGGTATTTTTGGTAGGCAATGGCGAGGCTCTTTGAGGGTGTTTTTGGGAGGAATGCTTGATTATATATAACTTACTTAAGGATGTCGGGTGGGGGTTCAAAAAAAATATAAGATGGTTTTGGATCCCTAAATATAGGGAGTCTAGTAGCAATCCCAAAAATAGAGAGCATATTCCTAGGCTCTTAGAATGTATTTTAGGGAGGAGTGCTCGATTATATATCATTTAGTCATTATTATCCGGTAGGAGCTTTGAGAAATTGGGAGTGATTTTGGCTTCGCAAATATAGGGAGTCTAGTAGCGATCCCAAAAATAAGGAGGCTATGTCGAGACTCATATAGGGTATTTTTGGGAGAAATGCTCGATTGTATATAATTTACTTAAAATTGACGGATGGGGGTTCAAAAATAATATCGAGCAGTTTTGGCTTCTTAAATATAGGGAGTCTTGTAGCAATCCCAAAAATTGAGAGCATATTGCGAGCCTCTTAGAGGGTATTTTAGGGAGGAGTACTCGATTGTATATAATTTACTTACGATTGTCGGGTGGGGGTTCAAAAATAATATGGAGCAGTTTTGCCTCCCTAAATATAGGGAGTCTAGTAGCAATCCAAAAAATTGAAAGCATATTACGAGGCTATTAGATGGTGTTTTTAGGAGGAATGCTGGATTGTATATAATTTACTTAAGGTTATCGGGTGGGAGTTCAAAACAAATATGGAGCAGTTTTGGCTCCCTAAATATAGGGAGTCTAGAAGCAATCCCAAAAATAAAGAGCATATTACGAGGCTCTTAGAGGGTGTTTTAGGGAGGAGTGCTCGATTGTATATAATTTACTTAATATTGTCAAGTGGGGGTTCAAAAAAAATATGGGGCAATTTTGGCTCCCTAAATATATGGAGTCTAGTAGCAATCCCAAAAATAGAGAGGCATATTGCGAGGCTCTTAGAGGGTGTTTTTGGAAGGAGTGCTTGATTTATATATAATTTACTTACGATTTTTGGGTATTTTGGGAGGCAATGGCGATGCTTTTAGAGGGAGTTTTTGGGAGGAATGCTCGATTATATATAATTTTCCTAAGGTTGTTGGGTAGGGGTTCAAACAAAATATGGAGTGGTTTTGGCTCCCTAAATATAGAGAGTTTAGTAGCAATCCCAAAAAATAGAGAGTATATTGCGAGGCTCTTAGAGGGTGTTTAAGAGAGGAGTACTTGATTGTATATAATTTACTTAAGGTTGTCAGGTGGGGTTTCAAAAAAAATATGGAGCGATTTTGGCTCCTTAAATATAGGGAGTCTAGTAGCAATCCAAAAAATAGAGTGGCATATTGCAAGGCTCATAAAGGGTGCAATGTCGAGGCTCTTAAAGGGTGTTTTTGGGTGCTTTTGGGTGACAATGATGAGGCTCTTAAAGGGTGTTTTTGGGATGAATGCTCGATTGTATATAATTTACTTAAGGTTGATAAGTGGGGGTTCAAAAAAAATATGGAGCAGTTTTGGCTCCATAAATATAGGGAGTCTAGTAGCAATCCCAAAAATAGATAGCATATTGCAAGGCTCATAGAGGGTGTATTAGGAAGGAATACTAATTTGTATATAATCTCCTTAAGGTTGTCGGGTGGGTGTTCAAAAATTATATACGGTTGTTTTGGCTACCTGAATATCGGGAGTCGAGTAGTAATTCCAAAAATAGAAAGGCATATTGCGAGGCGCTTATAGGATATTTTGGGGAGGAGTACTTGATTTATATAATTTACTTATGATTTTAGAGTATTTTTGGGAGGCAATGGCGGGGCTCTTAGAGGGTGTTTCTGGGATAAATGCTCGATTGTATATAATTTACTTAAGGTTGTCGGGTAGGGGTTCAAAAAATATATGGAGCAGTTTTGGCTCTCTAAATATAGGGAGTCTAGTAGCAATCCTAAAAAAAGAGAGCATATTGCGAGGCTCTTAGAGGGTGTTTTATGGAGGAGTGCTCGATTGTATGTAATTCACTTAAGGCTATCGGGTGGGGGTTCAAAAAAAATATGGAGCTGTTTTGGGTCCCAAAATATCGGGAGTCTCGTAGCAATACCAAAAATAGAAATCATATTTTGAGGTTCTTTGATGGTATTTTAAAAAGGAGTGCTCTATTATATATAATTTACTTAAGTTTTTTGAATAGGGGTTCAAAAAAAATATGGATCTATTTTGGCTCCCTAAATATAGGGAGTCTTGTAGTAATCCCAAAAATAGAGAGTATATTTCGAGGCTATTAGATAATATTTTTGGAATGAATGCTCAATTGTATATAATTTACTTAAGGTTGTCGGGTGGGGGTTCAAAAAAAATAGAGAACAGTTTTGGCACCCTAAATATAAAGAGTCTAGTAGCAATCCCAAAAATAAAGAGGCATATTGTGAGGTTCTTAGAGGTTATTTAAGGGAGGAGTGCTTGATTTATATATAATTTACTTATGATTTGAGGGTGTTTTTGTTATCCAATGGCTAGGCTTTTAGAGGTTGTTTTTGGGAGGAATGCTCGATAGTATATTATTTACTTAAGGTTGTTAGGTGGGGGTTTAAAATAAGTATGGAATGAATTTGGTTCCCTAAATATAGGGAGTCCAGTAGCAATCCCAAAAATAGAGAGCACATTGCTAGGCTCTTAGATAGTGCATTAGGGAGGAGTGCTCGATTGTATATAATTTAATTTAATTATTGGGTTGGAGCCTTGAGAAATTAGGAGCAATTTTGGCTCCCTAAATATAGGAAGTCTAGTAGCGATCTCTAAAATAAGGAGGCAATGGAGAGGCTCTAATAGGGTATTTTTGGGAGGAATGCTCAATTATATATAATTTACTTAAGGTTGACAGGAGGGGGTTAAAAAAAAAATGAAACAGTTTTGGCTCCCTAAATATAGGGAGTCTAGTAGCAGTCCAAAAAATAGAGAGCATATTTTGAGGCTCGTAATGGGTATTTTAGAAAAGAGTGCTCAATTATATATAATTTACTTAAGGTTGTTGGGTTGGCATTCAAAAAAAATATGGAGCGGTTTTGGTTTCCTAAATATAGAGAGTCTGGTAGCAATCCCAAAAATAGAGACATGTTGCGAGACCCTTATATGGTGTTTTTTAGAGGAATGCTCGATTGAATATAATTTTCTTCAGGTTATCGGTGGTGGTTTAAAAAAAATATAGAGCGGCTTAGGCCCCCTAAATATAGGGAGTCTAGTAGCAATTCCAAAAATAGAAAGCATATTTCGAGGCTATTAGAGGGTGATATTGGGAGAAATGCTCGATTGTATATAATTTACTTAAGGTAGTTGGGCGGGGGTTCAAAAAAAATATGGAGAGGTTTTGGCACTCTAGATATAGGGAGTCTAGTAGTAATCCCAAAAATAGAGATCATATTACGAGGCTCTTATATGGTATTTTTGGGAGGAAAGCTCGATTGTGTATAATTTACATAAGGTTGCCGGTGGGATTTCAAAAAAAATATGGAGTTGTTTTCACTCCCTAAATATAGGGAGTCTAATATCAATCTAAAAAAATAGAGAGGATATTATTAATTTACTTAAGGTTGACGGGTGGGGGTTCTAAAATTTTATGGAGCGGTTTTGGCTCCCTAAATATAGGGAGTCTTATAGCAATCCCAAAAATAAAGAGCATATTACGAGGTACTTAGAAGGTGTTTTAGGGAGGAGTGCTTAATTGTATGTAATTTATTTATAATTTTAGGGTATTTTTGGGAGGAATGGAGAGGCTCTTAGAGGGTATTTTTGGGAGGAATGCTTAATTATATTTAATTTTCTTAAGGTTGTTGGGTGGGGGTTTAAAAAAAATATGGAGCGATTTTGGTTCCCTAAGTATAGGGAGTCTAGTTGTAATCCCGAAAATAGAGAGCATATTGCGAGGTTTTTCGAGGGTGTTTTAGAGAGGAGTACTCGATTGTATATAATTCACTTATGGTTATCGGGTGGGGGTTCAAAAAAAATATAGAGCTATTTTGGCTCCCTAAATATAGGGATTCTAGTAGCAATCCCAAAAAAAAAAAGCATATTGCGAGGCTCCTACATGGTATTTTAGGGAGGAATGCTCGATTGTATATAATTTACTTAAGGTTATCTGTTGTGGGTTCAAAAATAATATAGAGCAGTTTTGGATCCCTAAATATAGGGAGTCTAGTAGCAATCCCAAAAATAGAGTGGATATTGCGAGGTTTAGAAGGTTTTTTTGGGAGGAATGCTACGTTGTATATAATTTACTTAATGTTGTCAGGTGGGGGTTCAAAAAAAATATAGAGTGGTTTTGGCTCCCAAAATATAGGAAGTCTAGTAGACATCCCTAAAATAGAGAGACAAATTGCGAGGCTCTAAGCGGGTGTTTTAGGGAGGAGTACTTGATTTATATATAATTTACTTATTATTTTACGTTATTTTTAGAAGGCAATAGCGGTGCTTTTAGATGGTGTTTTTGGGAGGAATGCTCGAATGTATATAATTTACTTAAGGTTAATGGGTGGGAATTCAAAAAAAATATGGAGTAGTTTTGGCTCCTTAAATATAGGGTGTCTAGTAGCAATCCCAAAAATAGAGAGCATATTACGAGGCTCTTAGAGTATGTTTTAGAGAGTAGTGCTTGATTGTATATAATTTAGTCATTATTATCGGGTGGGAGCCTTGAGAAATTAGAAGCGATTTTGGCTTTCCAAATTATAATTTACTTAAAGTTGACAGGTGGGGGTTCAAAAAACAAATGAAACGGTTTTGGCTCCTTAAATATAGGGAGTCTAGTAGAAATTCTAAAAATAGAAAGTATATTACGAGGCTCTTAAAGGGTATTTTAGGGAGGATTACTCGATTTTATATAATTTACTTAAGGTTGTTGGGTGGGTGTTTAAAAAAAATATATAGCAGTTTTGGCTCCTTAAATATAGGGAGTCTAGTAGCAATCCCAAAAATTATGGTATATTGCGAGGCTCTTAGAGGGTGTTTTAAGAAGGAGTGCTCGATTAATATATAATTTACTTATGATTTTAGTGTATTTTTGGGAGGCAATGGTGAGGCTCTTAGAGGGTGTTTTTGGTAGGAATGCTCGATTGTATATAATTTACTTAAGGTTGTAGAGTGGGGTTCAAAAAAAATATGGAGTAGTTTTGGCTACCTAAATATAGGTTGACTCGTAGCAATCCTAAAAATAGAGTATATTGAAGGCTCTTAGAGGGTGTTTTAGGAAGGAGTGCCTGATTGTATGTAATTTACTTCAGGATATCAGATGGTGGTTCAAAAAAAATATAGAGCGATTTTGGCTCCCTAAATATAGGGAGTCTAGTAGCAATCCCAAAAATAGAGAGGCATATTAGAAGTCTCTTAGAGGGTATTTTAGGGAGGAGTACTTGATTTATATATAATTTACTAATTATTTTAGGGTGATTTTGAGAGGCAATGGCGAGGCTCTTAGAGGGTGTTTTTAGAGAAATGCTCGATTGTATATAATTTACTTAAGGTTATCAAATTAGGGGTTCAAAAATAATATAGAGTAGTTCTAGCTTCCTAAATATAGGGAGTCTAGTAGTAATCCAAAAAAAACATAGCACATTGCGAGGCACTTAGAGGGTATTTTAAGGAGGAGTGCTCGAATATATATAATTTACTTATGGTTGTCGTATGGGGGTTCAAAAAAAATATAGAGTATTTTTGGGAGTCCAGTAGCAATTCCAAAAATAGTGAGGCATATTGCAAGGTTCTTAGAGGGTGTTTTAGAAAGGAGTGCTTGATTTATATATAATTTACTTATGATTTTAGGGTATTTTTTGGAGGCAATGGCATGATTCTTAGAGGGTGTTTTTGGGAGGAATGCTCGATTGTATATAATTTACTTAATGTTTCGGGTGGGGGTTGAAAAAAAATATGGAGTAGTTTTGGATCCCAAAATATAGGGAGTCTAGTAGCAATCCTAAAAATGGAGTGGCAAATTATGAGGCTCTTACAGGGTGTTTTAGGAAGGAGTACTTAATTTATATATAATTTTTACTTATGATTTTACGACGTTTTTGGGAGGCAATGACGAGGCCTTTAAAGGGTGTTTTATGGAGAAATACTCGAATGTTTATAATTTACTTAAGGTTGTCGGGTGGGGGTTCAAAAAAATTATGGAGCAGTTTTGGGTCCCTAAATATAGGGTGTCTAATAAAAATCCCAAAAATAGAGAGCATATTGCGAGACTCTTAGAATATGTTTTAGGGAGTAGTGCTCTATTGTATATAATTTAGTCATGATTATCTGGTGGGAACCTTGAGAAATTAGGAGCGATTTTAGCTCCCTAAATATAGGGAGTCTAGTAGCGATCCCAAAAATAAGGAGGCAATGGCGAGGATCTTATAAGGTGTTTTTGGTGGAATGCCCATTTTTATGTAATTTACTTAATGTTGACGGGTGGGGGTCCAAAAAAAATATGGAATGGTTTTGGCTCCTTAAATATTAGGAGACTAGTAGCAATCCCAAAAATAGAGAGAATATTGCAAGGCTCTTAGAGGGTATTTTAGGAAGGAGTGCTCGATTGTATATAATTTACTTAAGGTTGTCGGATGGGCATTCAAAAAAAAATATGGAGCGGGTTTGGCAACATAAATATAGGGAGTCTAGTATCAATCCTAAAAATAGAAAGGCATATTGCGAGGCACTTAGATAGTGTTTTAGGGAGGAGTACTTGATTTATATATAATTTATTTATGATTTTAGGGTGTTTTTGGGAGGCAATGGCGAGACTCTTATGTTTTTGCTAGGAATGCTTTATTGTATATAATTTACTTACTTTTGTCAGGTGGGGGTTCAAAAAAAATATAGAGCGATTTTGGCTCCCTAAATATAGAGAGTCTAGTAGCAATCCCAAAAATATAAAGTATATTGTGAGGCTCTTAGAGGGTATTTTAGGGAGGAATGTTCGATTATTTATAATTAACTTAAGGTTATTGGGTGGGGTTTCAAAACAAATATGCAGCGCTTTTGGCTCCCTAAATATAGGGAGTCGAGTAGCAATCCCAAAAATAGAGAGCATATTGCAAGGCTCTTGAAGGGTGTTTTAGGGAATGCTCGATTGTATATAATTTACTTAAGATTTTTGGGTAGGGGTTTAAAAAAAATATGGAGCAGTTTTGGCTCCCTAAATATAGGAAGTCTAGAAGCAATCCCAAAAATAGAGAGGCATGTTGCGAGGCTCTTACAGGGTGTTTTAGGGATGAGTGCTTATTTTATATATAATTTACTTATGATTTTAGGGTATTTTTGGAAGGCAATTGAGAGGCACTTAGAGGGTGTTTTTGGAAAGAATACTTAATTGTGTATAATTAACTTAAGGATGTCGGGTGGGGGTTCAAATAAAATATGTAGCGATTTTGGCTCCATAAATATAGGGAGTGCAGTAGTAATCCCAAAAAATAGAAAGCAAATTACAGATTGTGCTTTAAGGAGGAGTGTTCGATTGTATATAATTTACTTAAAGTTATTAGGTGGGGGTTCAAAATAAATATGGAGGGGTTTTGGCTCCTTAAATATAGGGAGTCTAGTAGTAATCCAAAAAATAGAGGCATATTGCGAAGCTCTTAGAGGGTGTTTTAGGGAGGAGTGCTTGATTTATATATAATTTACTTATGATTTTAGGGTGTTTTTGGGAGGCAATGGCGACGCTCTTAGAGGGTGTTTTTGGGAGGAATGCTCGATTGTATATAATTTAATTAAGGTTGTCGGTTGGAGTTAAAAAAAAATATAGAGCGGTTTTGGCTCCCTAAATATAGCGAGTCTCGTAGCAATCCAAAAAATGAAGAGCATATTGCAAGGCTCTTAGAGGGTGGTTTAGGGAGGACTACTTGATTATATGTAATTTGCTTAAGGTTGTTGGGTGGGGGTTCAAAAAAAATATGAAGTGATTTTGGCTCCCTAAATATAAGGAGTCTAATATCAATCCCAAAATTAGAGAGGCAAATTTGGAGGCTCTTAGAGGGTGTTTTAGGGAGGAGTCCTCGATTGTATATAATTCACTTTTGGTTGTTGGGTGGGAGTTCAATAAAAATATAAAGCTGTTTTGGCTCCCTTAATATAAAGAGTCTAGTACCAATCCCTAAAATAGAGAGTATATTGCTTGGCTCTTAAAGGGTGTTTTTAAGAGGAGTGCTTGATTGTATATAATTTACTTAAGGTTGTCGGGTGGGGGTTCAAAAAAAATATAGAGCGATTTTGGCTCTCTAAATATAAAGAGTCTAGCAGCAATCCTAAAAATAGAGAGGCATATTGCGAGGCTCTTAGATGGTATTTTAGGAAGGAGTACTTGATTTATATATAATTTACTTTTGATTTGAGGGTACTTTTGGGGGGAAATGGTGGGGGTCTTAGAGGGTATTTTTGGAAGGAATGCTCGATTATATCTAATTTACTTAAGGTTGTCAATTGGGGGTTCAAAAAAAATATAGAGCAGTTTTGGCTCTCTAAATATAAGGAGTCTAGTAGTAAGCCCAAAAATAGAGAGAACATTACGATGCTCTTAGAGGGTATTTTAGGAAGGAGTACTCAAATGTATATAATTTACTTATGGTTGTCGGGTGGGGGTTCAAAAAAAATATGGAGCAGTTTTCGCTCTCTAAATATAGGGAGTCTAGTAGCAATCCCAAAAATAGTGAGACATATTGTGAGGCTCTTATAGGGTGTTTTAGGGAGGGGTGCTTGATTTATATATTATTTACTTATGATTTTAGGGTATTTTTAGGAGGCAATGGTGAGGCTCTTAGAGGGTATTTTTGTGAGGAATGCTTGATTGTATATAATTTACTTAAGGTTGTCAGGTAGGGGTTCAAATAAAACATGGAGTGGTTTTGGCTCCCGAAATAAGGAGTCTAGTAGTAATCCCAAAAATAGAGAGCATATTGCGACACTCTTAGAGGGTGTTTTAGGAAGAAGTGATCGATTGTATATAATTTACTTATGGGTGTCGGAAGGGGGTTTAAAAAAAATATAGAGCGGTTTTGGCTCCATCAATATAGGGAGTCTAGTAGCAATTGTAAAAATAGAGAGGTATATTGCGAGGATCTCTTAGAAGGTGCTTTAGGGAGGAGTGCTTGATTTATATATAATTTACTTGTGATTTAAGGGTATTTTTGGGAGACAATGGCGAGGCACTTAGATGGTATTTTTGGGATGAATGCTTGATTGTATATAATTTACTTAAGGTTGTTGGGTGTGGGTTTAAAAAAAATATAGAGCAATTTTGGCACCCTAAATATAGGGAGTCTAGTAGCAATCCCAAAAATAAAGAGCATATTACGAGTCTCTTAGAGGGTTTTTTAGGGAGGAGTGCTTGATTGTATATAATTTACTTAATATTGTCGGGTGGGGGTTCAAAAAAAATATAGAGTGGTTTTGGCTCCCTAAATATAGGGCGTCTAGTAGCAATCCTAAAAATAGAGAGGCATATTGTGAGGCTCTTAGAGGGTGTTTTAGGGAGGAGTGCTTGATATATATATAATTTACTTATGATTTTAAGGTATTTTTGAGAGACAATAGCGAGGCTCCTAGAGGTTGTTTTTGGTATGAATGCTCGATTGTATATTATTTACTTAAGATTGTCGGGTGTGGGTTCAAAAAAAATATGAAAGTGGTTTTAGGGAGCGATTTTGGCTCCCCAAATATAGGTAAGCACTTAGTGAGGATCCTGGTAGGAGTTTTGGAGATGTGTGTATATTTTTTGAACTATTTACTTGTACTTATCGGGAGGGGGTCCTGAGAAATTAAGAAGCGATTTTTGATCCTCAAATATAAGGAGTTTGGGAGAAATCCTAAAATATGGAGGCATATGATGAGGCATTTGAAGTAACAGATATCGATTTTGGCTATCCAAATGTAAGGAGTCTTGTAAAGATCCCAAAATTATGGAAACACATGGTAGGGATCTTGAAGGTTATTTTAGGAGAAGGAGTGCTTGATTTGTATATAATTTACTTATACTTATAATGTGAGTGTCCTAAAAAAATAGGAAGCAATTTTGGTTTCCCAAATATAAGAAGTCTGATAGCGATATTAAAATAGGTTGGCACATATCGAGCCTCTTTGTAGGGTATTTTAAGGAGGAGTGCCTGTTTTGTATATAATTTACCTTTGATTATCAAGTTGGGGTTCCTAAGAAAGTAGGGAAACACAAGACAAGACACTTGGAGGGTGTTTATAGAAGGTATATTTGATTTATTTATAATTTAATTATGATTATCAAGTTTAAGCCTTAAGAAATTGGGAGCAATTTTAGCTCCCCAAATATAGGGTGTCAAGTAACGATCCCAAAAGTAAGGAAATAATGGCGAGGCTTTTAGAGGATATTTTTGGGATGAATGCCTGATTGTATATAATTTACTTAAGGTTGTCGGGTGGGGGTTCAAAAAAATATGGAATAGTTTTGGCTTCCTAAATATACGGAGTCTTGTAGCAATCCCAAAAATAAAGAGACATGTTGCAAGGCTCTTATAGGATGTTTTGAGAGGAGTGCTTAATTTATATATAATTTAATTATGATTTTATGGTATTTTTGGGAGGTAATGGTGAGGCTCTTTGAGGGGGTTTTTAGGAGGAATGCTTGATTGTATATAATTTACTTAAGGTTGTCGGGTGAGGGTTCAAAAAAAATATGGAGCTGTATTGGATCCCAAAATATAGGAGTCTAGTAGCAATCCAAAAAATAAAGAGCATATTGTGAGGCTCTTAAAGGGTATTTTAGGGAGGAGTTCTCGATTATATATAATTTACTTAAGATTATTGGGTGGGGGTTTAAAAAAAATATAGAGCGATTTTGGCTCCTTAAATATAGGGAGTCTAGTAGCAATCCCAAAAATAGAGAGGCATATTGCGAGACTCTTAGAGGGTATTTTAGGAAGGAGTACTTAATTTATATATAATTTACTTATTATTTTAGGGTATTTTTGGGAGGCAATGACGAGGCTCTTAGAGGGTGTTTTTGGGAGAAATGCTCGATTGTATATAATTTACTTAAGAATGTCGAGTGGGGTACAAAAACAATATGGAGCGGTTTTGGCTCCCTAAATATAGGAAGTCTAGTAGCAATCCCAAAAGTAGAAAGCATATTGCGAGGCTCTTAGTGGGTGTTTTAGGGAGGAGTGCTCGATTATAAATAATTTACTTAAGGTTGTCGAGTGGGGGTTCAAAAAAAGTATGGAGCGATTTTGGCTCCCAAAATATAGGAAGTCTAGTAGCAATCGAAAAAATAGAGAGGCATATTGTGAGGCTTTTAGAGGGTGTTTTAGGGAGGAGTGCTTGATTTATATATAATTCTCTTATGATTTTAGGGTATTTTTGGGAGGCAATGGCAAGGCTCTTAGAGGGTGTTTTTGAAGGAATGCTCGATTGTATATAATTTACTTAAGGTTGTTGGGTGGGGGTTCAAAAAAAATATAAAGAAGTTTTGGCTTCAAAAATATAAGGAGTTTAGTAGCAATCTCAAAACTAAAGAGCATATAGCGAGTCTCTTACAAGATGTTGTAAGGAGGAGTGCTCGATAGTATATATATTACATATGGTTGTTAGGTGGGGGTTCAAAAAAAATATATTGCGGTTTTAGCTCCCTAAATATAGGGAGTCTAGGAGCAATCTCAAAAATAGAGAGGCATATTGCGAAGCTCTTAGAGGTTGTTTTAGGGAGGAATGCTTGACTTATATATAATTTACTTATGATTTTAGGATATTTTTGGGAGGCAATGGCGAGGATTTTAGCATGTGTTTTTGGGAGGAATGCTCAATTAAAAATAATTTACATAAATTTATCGTGTGAGGGTTGAAAAAAAATATGGAAGCGATTTTAGGGAGCAATTTTGACTACCTAGATATATGAAGCACTTAGTGAGGATCCTGTTGGGTATTTTGGGAAGAAGTGAATATTTTGTATATAATTTACTTATACTTATTGGGTAATGGTCCTGAAAAATTAGGGAGCGATTTTGGCTTCCCAAATATAAGTAGTTTGATAGAAATCCCAAAATTAGGAGGCATATGATCAGAATTTTAAAGGGTGTTTAGGAAAGGAGTACTCAATTTATATATAATTTATTATAGGTTATCAGGTAGGGGCCCTGAGAAAATTGGGAGCGGTTTTGGTGCCCCAATTGTAGAAAGTCTGGTAGCGATCTTAAATATAGGAAAACACATTGCAAGTCCCTAGGAGGATGTTTTGGGGAGAATGTTTTATTTGTATATAATTTACTTATGATTGACGGGTAGGGATCCTAAGAAAATAAAGAACTATTATGGCACTCTGAATATAAGGTGTCTGGTAGCTATCCTAAAAATATGGACACGCATTACAAGGCTCTTGGAGGGTGTTTAGGGATAATTGCTCGATTTGTAAATTATTTTACTTACAGCTATTGGGTGTGGGTCCTGAAAAAATAAAGATCGATTTTGGCTATCCAAATATATGGATTCTGGTAACAATCCCAAAAGTATGGAGATACATAGTGAGGATCTTGATGGTTATTTCGGGAAGAAATGCTTGATTTGTATATAATTTACTTATAATTGTCATGTGAGTTTTCTAAAAAACTAGGAGGCAATTTTGGTTCCCAAAATATAAGGAGTCTGGTAGAGATATTAAAATAGGTTGGCACATATCGAACCTCATTTAAGGGTATTTTGAGGAGGAGTGCTCGATTTGTATATAATTTAATTTTGATTATCGGGTGGGGGGTCCTAAGAAAGTCAAGAAACATATGACAAGATGTTTGGAGGGTGTTTATAGAAGGAGTGCACGATTTGTATATAATTTATTTATGATTATCGGGTGAAAGTCTTGAGAAATTAGGAACGATTTTGACTCCCCAAATATAGGGAGTCTAGTAGCGATCCAAAAAATAAGGAGACAATGGCGAGGCTATTAGAGGGTGTTTTTGGGAGGAATGCTTGATTATAGATAATTTACTTAAGGTTGTCGGGTGGGGATTCAAAAAAAAATATAGAGTGTTTTGGCTTCCTAAATATAGGGAGTCTAGTAGCAGTTCCAAAAATAGAGACCATATTGTGAGGCTCTTAGAGGGTGTTTTAGGGAAGAGTGCTTGATTGTATATAATTTACTTAAAGTTGTCGAGTAGGGGTTTAAAAAAATATGGAGTAGTTTTAGCTCCCAAGATATAAGGAGACCAGTAGCAATCCCAAAAATAGATAGGCATATTGCAAGGCTCTTAGAGGCTGTTTTAGGGAGGAGTGTTTAATTTATATATAATTTACTTATGATTTTAGGGTGTTTTTGGGAGGCAATGGCGAGGCTCTTAGAGGGTATTTTTGGAAGGAATGCTCGATTGTATATAATTTACTTAAGGTTATGGGGTGGGGGTTCAAAAAAATATAATAGCAGTTTTAGGGAACGATTTTGGATCCCCAAATATAAAGAAGCACTTAGTGAGGATCCTGGTGGATGTTTTGGGGAGGAGTGCATAATTTGTATAAAATTTATTTATACTTATCGGGTGGGGGTCTTGAGTTATTAGGGAGCAATTTTGGGTCCCTAAATATAAGGAGTTTGGTAGAAATCTCAAAATAGGAAGGCATATGATAAGGCTTTTGAAAGGTATTTAGGAGAGGAGTGCTTGATTTATATATAATTTATTTTAGATTATCTGGTGGGGGTCCTAAGAAAATAGGAATCGATTTTGGCACCCCAATTATAGATAGTCTGGTAGCAATTTTAAAAATAGCAAAGCACATTTCAAGTCCCATGGAGGATATTTTGGGGAGGATGTTTGATTTGTGTATAATTTAATTATGCTTGACGGGCAGGGATCCTAAGAAAATTGGGAACCAATTTGGCACTCCAAATATAGGGAGTCTGGTAGTTATCCTAAAAATATAGAAGCTATACGGTTGTTGGGTGGGGTCCTAAAAAATAAAGATCGATTTTGGCTACCCAAATGTAAGAAATCTGGTAACAATCCCAAAAGTAAAGAGACATATGGTGAGGATCTTGAAGGTTATTTTCAAAAGGAGTGCTCGATTTGTTTATAATTTACTTAGGGTTGTCGTGTGAGTTTTCTTAAAAAATAGGAATCGATTTTGTTCCCCAAATATAAGGAGTCTGGTAGTTATATTAAAATAGGTTGGCATATATCGAGCCTCTTTATAGTGTATTTTTAAAAGGAGTGCTCGATTTGTATATAATTTATATTTGATTATAGGATAGGGGGTCCTAAAAAAGTAGGGAAGCACATGACGAGACTCTTGGAGGGTGTTTAAGGAAGAAGTGCTCGAATTATATATAATTTAGTTATGATTATTGGGTAGGAGACTTGAGAAATTAGGTATGATTTTGACTCCCCAAATATAGGGAGTCTTGTAGAAATCCCAAAAATAAAGAGGCAATGGTGAGGCTCTTAGAGGGTGATTTTCAGAAGAATGATCGATTGTATATAATTTATATAAGGTTGACGAGTGGTGGTTCAAAAAAAAATATGGAGCTTTTTTGGCTCCCTAAATATAGGGAGTCTAGTAGCAATCCCAAAAATAGAAAGTATATTGAGAAGCTCTTAGAGAGTGTTTTAGGGAGGAGTGCTTGATTGTATATAATTTATTTAAAGTTGTGTGGTGGGAGTTCAAAAAAAATATGGAGCAGTTATGGCACCCTAAATATACTGAGTCTAGTAGCAATACTAAAAGGAGAGAGCATATTGCGAGGCTTTTAGAGGGTGTTTTAGGAAGGAGTGCTCAATTATATATAATTCACTTAAGGTTGTCGGGTGGGGGTTCAAAAAAATATATGGAGCAGTTTTTGCTCCTTAAATATAGGCAGTCTAGTGGCAATCCCAAAAATAGAGAGGCAATTGCGAGGCTTTTAGAGGGTGTTTTAGGAAGGAGTGCTTGATTTATATATAATTTACGTATGATTTTAGGATATTTTTAGAAGGCAATGCGGAGGCTTTTAGAGGGTATTTTTAGGAGGAATGCTCGATTTTCTATAATTTACTTAAGGTTGTCGGGTGGTGGTTCAAAAAAAATATAGAGCGATTTTGGCTCCCTAAATATAGGGAGTCTAGTAGCAATCCCAAAAAATAGAGTGCATATTGCTAGACTCTTAGTAGGTGTTTTAGGGAGTAGTGCTCGATTGTATATAATTTACTTATGGTGGTCGGGTTGGGTTCAAAAAAAATATGGAGTAGTTTTTTCTGCCTAAATATAGGGAGTCTAGTAGTAATCCCAAAAATAGAGAGGCATATTGCAAGGTTCTTAGAGGGTGTTTTAGGGAGGAGTGCTTGATTTATATATAATTTACTTATCATTTTATGGTGTTTTTGGGAGGCAATGGCGAGGCTCTTCGAGGGTGTTTTTAGGAGGAATGCTCGATTTTATATAATTTACTTAAAGTTGTCGGGTGGGGGTTCAAAAAAAATATGGAGCAATTTTGACTTGCTTAATATAGGGAGTCTAGTAGCAATCCCAAAAATAAATAGCATATTGCGAGGCTCTTAGAGGGTGTTTTAGAAAGGAGTGCTCGATTATATATAATTTACTTAAGGTTTTAGCTCCATAAATATACAAAGTCTAGTGGAAATCCCAAAAATAGAGAGGCATGTTGTGATGCTCTTAGAGGGTGTTTTAGAGAAGAAGTGCTTGATTTATATATAATTTACTTAATATTTTAGGGTATTTTTGGGAGGCAATGGTAAGGATTTTAGAGGGTATTTTCTTGAGGAATGCTCGATTGTATGTAAATTACTTAAGGTTATTGGGTAGTGGTTCAAAAAAAGTATGGAAGTGGTTTTAGAGAGAGATTTTAGCTCCCCAAATATAGGGAAGCACTTAGTGAGTATCCTGGTGGGTGTTTTGGGGAGGATTGTATATTTTCTATATAATTTACTTATACTAATCGGGTGGGGTCCTGTAAAATTAGGGAGTAATTTTGGGTCCCTAAATATAAGGAGTTTGGTTAAAATCCTAAAATAGGGAGGCATATGAGGAGGCTTTTGAAGGGTGTTTAGGAGATAAGTACTCGATTTATATATAATTTATTTTATATTTTTAGGTGGGGGTCCTGAGAAAATAGAGAGTGGTTTTGGCACCCTAATTGTCGAAAGTCTGGTAGTGATCTTAAAAATAGGAAAGCAAATTGCAAGTCCCTTAGAGGATATTTTTGTGAGTATTTGATTTGTGTATAATTTACTTATGATTGACGGTTAGGGATTCTATGAAAACAGGGAACCATTATGGCACTCCAAATATTGGGAGTCTGGTAGCAATCCTAAAAATATAGAGGCATATTACAAGGCTCTTGGAGGGTGTTTAAGGATAATTGCTCAATTTATAAATTATTTTACTTATGGTTATTGGATGGGGGACCTGAAGAAATAGAGATTGATTTTGGCTAGCCAAATGTAAGGAGTCTGGTAACGATCCTAAAACTTATGGTTATCGTGCAAGTGTTCTAAAAAAATAGGAAGCAATTTTGGTTCCCCAAATATAAGGAATTTGGTAGCGATATTAAAATAGATTGGCACATATCAAGCCTATTTATAGGGTATTTTGAGAAAGAGTGCTCGATTTGTATATAATTTACTTTTGATTATCCGGTGGGGGGTCCTAGAAAAGTAGAAAAGCATATGATGGGACTCTTAGAGGGTATTTATGGAAGGAGTGCTCGATTTGTATATAAATTAGTTATGATTATCGAGTGAAAGCCTTCAAAAATTGGGAGCGATTTTGGCTCCCCAGATATAGGGAGTCTAGTAGTGATCCCAAAAACCAGGAGACAATGGCGAGTCTCTTAGATGGTGTTTTTTTGAGGAATGATCGATTGTATATAATTTACTTAAGGTTATCGAGTGGGGGTTTAAAAAAATATGGAGTGGTTTTGCCTCCCTAAATATAGGGAGTCTAGTAGTAATCCCAAAAATAGAGAGGCATAATGCAAGACTCTTAGAGGGTGTTTTAGGGAGAAGTGCATAATTTATATATAATTTACTTATAATTTTTGGGTATTTTTAGGAGGCAATACGAGGCTCTTAGAGGGTGTTCTAAGGAGGAATGCTCGATTGTATATAATTTACTTAAGGTTATCAGGTGGGGGTTAAAAAAAAAATATGGAGTTGTTTTGGCTCCCTAAATATAGGGAGTCTAGTACCAATCCCAAAAATAGAGAGCATATTGCGAAGCTTTTAAAGGTTGTTTTAAAGAGGAGTGCTCAATTATATATAATTTACTTAAGGTTGTTAGGTAGGGGTTCAAAAAAAATATGGAGTGATTTTGGCTCTCTAAATATAGGGAGTCTAGTAGCAATCCCAAAAATAGAGAGGCATATTGCGTGGCTCTTAGAGGGTGTTTTAGGAAGGAATACTTAATTTATATTTAATTTATTTATAATTCTAGGATGTTTTGGGAGGCAATGGCCATACTCTTAGAGGGTGTTTTGAAAGAAATGCTAGATTGTATATAATTTACTTAAGGTTGTCGGGTGGGGGTTCAAAAAAAATATGGAGCAGTTTTGACTCCCTAAATATAGAGAATCTAGTAGCAAGAGAGCCTATTGTTAGGCTCTTACAGGGTGTTTTAGGGAGGAGTGCTCTATTGTATATAATTTATTTAATGTTGTCAGGTTGAAAATATGGAGCGGTTTTGGCTCCTTAAATAAAGGGAGTCAGAAGCAATCCCAAAAATAGAGTGGCATATTGCGAGGCTCTCAGAGGGTATTTTAGGAAGGAGTGCTTGATTTATATATAATTTGCTTATGATTTTAGGGTGTTTTTGGGAGTCAATGGCGAGGCTCTTAGAGGGTGTTTTTGGGAGGAATGCTCGATTGTATATAATTTACTTAAAGTTATCAGGTTGGGGTTCAGAAAAAATATGGAGCGGTTTTGGCTACCTAAATATAGGGAGTCTAGTTGCAATCCCATAAATAGATAGCACATTGCGAGGCTCTTAGAGGGTGTTTTAGGGAGAAGTGGTCGATTGTATATAATTTACTTAAGGATGTCGGGTAGCAGTTAAAACAAAATATGGAGTAGTTTTGGCTTCCTAAATATAGGGAGTCTAGTAGCAATCCGAAAAAAAAAAAAGAGGCATATTGCGAAGCTCTTTGAGGCTATTTTAGGGATGAGTGCTTGATTTATATATAATTTACTTATTATTTTAGTATTTTTTTGGGAGGCAATGGCAAGGCACTTAGAGGGTGTTTTTGGGAGGAATGCTCGATTGTATATAATTTACATAAGGTTGTCGGGTGGGTTTCAAAAAAAATATAGAAGCAGTTTTAGGGAGTGATTTTGCCTCCCCAAATATAGGGAAGTACTTATTGAGGATCCTGGTAGGTATTTTGGGATAGAGTGTATAATTTTTATATAATTTTCTTATACTTATCGTGGGAGTCCTGAGAAATTAGGGATCAATTTTTGCTCCCCTAATATTAGGAGTTTGTTAGAAATCCCAAAATAGTGAGGCATATGCTGAGGCATTTGAAGGGTGATTAGGAGAGGAGTGCTCGATTTATATATAATTTATTTTAGATTGTTCGATGGGGGACTTAAGAAAATAGGGACTGGTTTTGGCGCCCCAATTATAGAAAGCCCGGTAGCGATCTTAAAAATAGGAAAGCACATTGCAATTCCCTTAGAGGATATTTTGGGGAAGATGTTTTATTTGTGTATAATTTACTTATTATTGACGGGTAGGGATCCTAAGAAAATAAGAAACCATTTTGGCACTCCAAATATAGGGAGTCTGGTAGCTATCCTAAAATTATGGAGGCACATTACGAGGCTCTTGGAGGTAGTTATAAGGATGACTGCTCGATTTGTAAATTATTTTACTTACGATTGTTGGGTGGGGGTCCAGAAAAAAAAAGAGATCGATTTTGGATACCCAAATGTAAGGAGTATGTTAATGATCCCAAAAGTAGGGAGACATGTGGTGAGTATCTTAAAGGTTATTTTGGTAAGGAGTGCTCGATTTGTATATAATTTACTTATAGTTATCGTGTGAGTGTCCTAAAAAAAAGGAAGCGATTTTGGTTCACAAAATATAAAGAGTCTGGTAGCAAAATTAAAATAGGTTGGAAAATTTTCAGCCTCTTAGTAGTGTATTTTGAGCAGGAGTGATCAATTTGTATATAATTAAAATTTAATTATCGAATGGGGGGTCCTAAGAAAATAGGGAAGCATATGGTGAGACTCTAGGAGGATATTTATGGAAGGGGTGCTTGATTTGAATATAATTTATTATGATTATCGGGTGGGAGCCTTGAGAAATTACGAGTGATTTTGGCTCCCCAAATATAGGAAGTGTAGTAGCGATCCAAAAAATAAGGAGGCAATAAAGAGGCTCTTAGAGGGTATTTTTGGGAGGAATGGTCGATTGTATATAATTTACTTAAGGTTGATGGGTGGGGGCTCAAAAAGAATCTAGAGCAATTTTGGCTCCCTAAATTTAGAGCGTCTCGTAGCAATCCAAAAAATAGAGTGCATATTACGAGACCGCTAGAGGGTGTTTTAGGGAGGAGTATTTGATTTATATATAATTTACTTATAATTTTAGGGTATTTTTGGGAGGTAATGACGAGGCTCTTAGAGGGTGTGTTTGGGAGGAATGCTCGATTGTATATAATTTACTTAAGGTTGTTAGGTGGGAGTAAAAAAAAATATGGAGCGGTTTTGGCTCCCTAAATATAGGGAGTCTAGTAGCAATCCCAAAAATAGAGAGTATATTGCAAACTCTTAGAGGGTATTTTAGGGAGGAGTGCTCGATTGTTTATAATTTACTTAAGGTTGTCAAGTGAGGGTTCAAAAAAATATGGAGCGGTTTTGGCTCCCTAAATATAGGGAGTGTAGTAGCAATCCCAAAAATAGAGAGGCATATTGCGAGGCTCTTAGAGTGTGTTTTAGAGATGAGTGCTTGATTTATATATAATTTACTTATGATTTTTAGGTGTTTTGGGGAGGCAATGGCGAGTTTTTTAGAGGTTGTTTTTGGGAGGAATGCTTGATTGTATATAATTTGCATAAAGTTATCGGGTGGGGGTTCAAAAAAATATGGTGCAGTTTTGGCTCCCTAAATATTTGATTCTAGTAGCAATCCAAAAAATAGAGAGCAAATTGCACGGCTCTTAGAGGGTGTTTTAGGGATGAATGCTCGATTGTATATAATTTTAATAAGGTTGTCGGGTGGGGGTCCAAAAAAAATATGGAGCAGTTTTGTCTTCCAAAATAGAGATTTTAGCAGCAATCCCAAAAAATAGAGAGACATATTGCGAGGCTCTTAGAGAGTATTTTAGGGAGGTGTGCTTGATTTATATATAATTTACTTATGATTTTATGATATTTTTAGGAGGCAATGGTGAGGCTCTTAAAGGGTATTTTTGGGGGAATGCTCATTTGTATATAATTTTCTTAAGGTTGTCGGGAGGGGGTTCAAAAAAAATATGGCACAGTTTTAGCTCCCTAAATATAGGGAGTCTAGTAGATATCCCAAAAATAGATAGCATATTGCTAGGCCCTTAGAGGGTATTTTAGAGAGAAGTGCTTGATTGTATATAATTTACTTAAGGTTGTCGGGTGGAGGTTCAAAAAAAATATAGAGCAGTTTTGGCTACCAAAATATAGGGAATCTAGTAGCAATCCAAAAAATAGAGAGGCGTATTGTGAGGCTCTTAGAGGTGTTTTAGGAAGGAGTGTTTGATTTATATATAATTTACTTATGATTTTAGGGTAATTTTGGGAGGCAATGGCGAGGCTCTTAGGGGGTGTTTTTAGGAGGAATGCTCGATTGTATATAATTTACTTAAGATTATCGGGTTGGGGTTCAAAAAAAATATAAAGCGGTTTTGGCTCCCTAAATATAGGGAGTCTAGTAGCAATCTGAAAAATAGAGAGTATATTGCGAGGCTCTTAAAGGGTGTTTTAGGGAGGAGTGCTCAATTATATATAATTTACTTAAGGTTGTCTAGTAGGGCTTTAAAAAAAATATGGAACGGTTTTGCCTCCATAAATATAGCGAGTCTAGTAGTAATCCTAAAAAGAGAGAGGCATATTGCGAGGCTCTTTGAGGCTATTTTAGGGATGAGTGCTTGATTTATATATAATTTACTTATGATTTTAGAATGTTTTTTGGAGACAATGGCGAGGCTCTTAGAAGGTGTTTTTTGGAGGATTGCTCGATTATATATAATTTATTTATGGTTTTTGGGTGGGGGTTCAAAAAAGTATGGCACGGTTTTGGCTCCCTAAATATCGGAAGTAAAGTAGTAAACCCAAAAATAGAGAGCATTTTGCGAGGCTCTAAGAGGGTATTTTAGGGAAGAGTACTCGATTATTTATAACTTACTTAAGGTTGTCGAGTGGGTGTTCAAAAAAAATATGGAGTGGTTTTGCTTCACTAAATATATGAAGTCTAGAAGAAATTCCAAAAATAGGGAGGCATATTGTGAGGCTCTTAGAGGCTGTTTTAGGGATGACTGCATGATTTATATATAATTTACTTATGATTTTAGGGTATTTTTGGGAGGCAATAGCAAGGCTCTTAGAGGGTATTTTTTGGAGGAATGCTTGATTGCATATAATTTTCTTAAGGTTATCGGGTGGGGGTTAAAAAATAATATAGAGCGATTTTGGCTCCCTAAATTTAGGGAGTCTAGTAGCAATCCAAAAAATAGAGAGAATATTGTGAGTCTCTTAGAGGATGTTTTAAGGAGGTGTGCTCGATTGTATATGATTTACTTAAGGTTGTCGGGTAGGGGTTCAAAAAAAATATGGAGCAGTTTTGGCTCCCTAAATTTAGAGAGTCGAGTAGCAATCTCAAAAATAGAGAGGCATATTGCGATGCTCTTAGAGGGTGTTTAAGAAAGGAGTGCTAGAATTATATATATAATTTACTTATTATGTTAGGGAGTTTTTTGGAGGCAATGGCGAAGATTTTAGAGAGTATTTTTAGGAGGAATGCTTGATTGTGTATAATTTACTTAAGGTTGTCGGTTGGGGGTTCAAAATAAATATGGAGCGGTTTTGGCTCCCTAAATATAGGGAGTCTAGTAGCAATCCCAAAAATAAAGAGATGTTATCGGGAAGATTACGAGGCTCTTAGAGGGTGTTATCGGGATAATTGCTTGATTTATATAGAATTTACTTATGGTTTTAGGGTATTTTTAATAGGCAATGGCGAGGCTCTTATAAGGTGTTTTTGGAAGGAATTATCAATTGTATATAATTTACGTAAGATTGTTAGAGGGGTTTAAAAAAATATAGAGCCTCCCTAAATATAGGGAGCCAAATAACAATCCCAAAAATAGAGAGCATATTGCGAGGCTCTTAGATGGTATTTTTAGGAGGAGTGCTCGATTGTATATAATTTACTTAAGATTTTCGGGTGGGGGTACAAAAAAAAATATAGAGTGGTTTTGGCTCTCTAAATATAGGGTGCCCAATAGCAATATCAGAAATAGAGAGGCATATTACGAGGCACTTAGAGGGTATTTTAGAAAGGAGTGCTAGATTTATATATAATTTACATATGATTATAGGGTGTTTTTGGAAGGCAATGGCGAGGCTCTTAGAGGGTGTTTTTGGGAGGAATGCTCGATTGTATATAATTTACTTAAGGTTGCCAGGTGGGGATTCAAAAAAAATATGGAGTGGTTTTGGCTCCCTAATTATAGGTAGTCTAGTAGTAATCCCAAAAATAAAAAACATATTGTGAGGCTCTCATACAGTATTTTAGGGAGGAGTGCTCGATTGTATATAATTTACTTAAGTTTGTCGGGTGGGTGTTCAAAAAAAATATAGAGCGGTTTTGGTTCCCTAAATATATGGAGTCTATTAACAATCCCAAAAATAGAGAGGTATATTGCGAGGCTCTTAGAGGGTGTTTTAGGGAGGAGTGCTTGATTTATATATAATTTACTTATGATTTTAGGGTGTTTTTGGAAGGCAATAGTGAGGCTCTTAAAGAGTATTTTTTGGATAAATGCTCAATTGTATATAATTTACTTAAGGTTATCGAGTGGTGGTTCAAAAAAAAATGGAAGCAGTTTTAGGGAGCGATTCTGGCTCCCCAAATATAGGTAATCACTTAGTGAGGATCCTAGTGGTTGTTTTAGGGAAAAGTGCATATTTTGTATATAATTTACTTATACTTACCGGATGGGGGTCCTAAGAAATTAGGGAGCGATTTTTGATTCCCAAATATCAGGAGTTTGGTAAAAATCATAAAATAAGGAGGCATATGATGAGAGTTTTAAAGGGTATTTAGGAGAGGAGTTCTCAATTTATATATAATTTATTTTAGGTTGTCAGGTTCGGTTCCTGAGAAAATATGGAGCGATTTTGGCACCCCAATTGTAGAAAGTCTGGTAGCGATCTTAAAAATAGGAAAGCATATTGCAAGTCCCGTGGAGGATGGTTTGGGAAGAATGTTTTATTTGTGTATAATTTACTTATGATTGACGGGTAAGGATCCTAAGAAAATAGGGAACCCTTATGGCACTCCAAATATAGGGAGTCTGGTAGCTATCTTAAAAATAGAGAGGCACATTACAAGGATTTTGGAGGCAGTATTAGGGATGACTACTCAATTTGTAAATTATTTTACTTATGATTGTTGGGTGGTGGTCCAGAAGTAATAGAGATCGATTTTGGCTATCCAAATATAAGGAGTCTGGTAACGATCCCAAAAGTATAGAGACATGTGGTTTAGATCTTGAAAGTTATTTTGGAAAGAAGTACTCAATTTGTATATAAGTTACTTATGGTTGTCGTGTGAGTGTCCTAAAAAAATAAAGCAATTTTGGTTCTCCAAATATAATTATTCTGGTAGCAATATTAAAATTGGTTGGCACATATCGACCCTCTTTGTAGGGTATTTTGAGGAGGAGTGTTTTATTTGTATATAATTTACTTTTTATTATCAGGTGTGAGGTCCTAAGAAAGTAGGGAAGCACATGATGAGACTCTTGGAGGGTGTTTATGGCATGAGTGCTCAATTTCTATATAATTTTGTTATGATTATCGGGTTGGAGCCTTGACAAATTGGGAGCGATTTTGGCTCCATAAATATAGGGAGTCTAGTAGCAATCCCAAAAATTAGGAAACAATGGCGAGGCTTTTAGAGGGTATTTTTGGGAAGAATGCTCGATTGTATATAATTTACTTAAGGTTGTCAGGTGGGGGTTCAAAAAAAATATAGAGCAGTTTTGGGTCCCGAAATATAGGGAGTCAAGTAGCAATCCCAAAAATAGAGAAGCATATTGCGAGGCACTAAGAGGGTGTTTTAGGGAGGTGTGCTTGATTTATATATAATTTAATTATAATTTTATTGTGTTTTTAGGAAGCAATGGCGAGGCTCTTTGAGAGTGGTTTTAGGAGGAATGCTTGATTATATATAATTAACTTAAGATTGTTGGGTGGGGGATCAAAAAAAATATAGAGCTGTATTGGCTCCCTAAATATAGAGTCTAGTAGCTATCCCAAAAATAAAGAGCATATTGTGAAGCTCATAAAGGGTGTTTTAGGGAGGTGTATTTGATTGTATATAGTTTACTTAAGGTTATCGGGTGGGGGTTCAAAAAAAATATAGAGCGGTTTTGGTTACCTAAATATAGGGAGTCTAGTAGCAATCCTAAAAATAGACAGGTATATTGTGAGGCTCTTAGAGGGTATTTTAGAGAGGAGTGCTTGATTTATATATAATTTATTTATTATTTTAGGATATTTTTAGGAGGCAATGGTGAGGCTCTTAGATGGTATTTTTGGAAGAAATGCTTAATTGTATATAATTTACATTATTTTTTTGGGTGGGACTTCAAAAAAAAATATAGAGTGATTTTGGCTTCCTAAATAAATATAGGGAGTCTATTAGCAATCCCAAAAATAGAAATTATATTGCGAGGCTCTTAGAGTGTGTTTTAGGGAGTAGTGCTCGATTGTATATAGTTTACTTAAGGTTGTCGGGTGGGGGGTTCAATAAAGATATGAAGCTGTTTTGGCTCCCTAAATATAGGGCGTCTAGTAGCAATCGCAAAAATAGATAGGCATATTGCTAGGCTCTTCGAGGGTATTTTAGGGAGGAGTGCTTGATTTATATATAATTTACTAATGATTTTAGGGTATTTTTGGGAGGCAATGGCAACGCTCTTAGAGGATGTTTTTGGGAGGAATGCTCGATTGTATATAATTTACTTAAGGTTGTCGGGTGGGGGTTCAAAAAAAATATGGTGCTATTTTGGCTCCCTAAATATAGGGAGTCTAGTAGCAATCTCAAAAATAAAGAGCATATTGCAAGGCTCTTAGAGGGTGTTTTAGGGAGGAGTTCTTGATTGTATATATGTTACTTAAGGTTGTCAGGTGGGGGTTCTAAAAAAATATAGTGCAGTTTTGTCTCCCTAAATATAGGGAGTCTAGTAGTAATCCCAAAAATAGAGAGACATATTGCGAGACTCTTAGGGGGTGTTTTAGGAAGGAGTGCTTGATTTATATATAATTTACTTATGATTTTAGGGTGTTTTTGGGAGACAATGGCAAGGCTATTAGAGGGTGTTTTTGGGAGGAATGCTCAATTGTATATAATTTATTTAAAAATATTTGGTGGTAGTTTAAAAAAAATATGGAAATGGTTTTAGGGAGCAATTCTGGCTCCCCAAATATAGGAAAGCACTTAGTGAGGATCTTGGTGGGTGTTTTGGAGAGGAGTGCATATTTTGTATATAATTTATTTATATTTATAGGGTAATGGTCCTGAGAAATTAGGGAGCGATTTTGGCTCCCCAAATATAAGGAGTTTGGTAGAAATCCCAAAATATGGAGGTATATGATCAGGCTTTTGAAGGGTGTGTAGGAGAGAAGTGATTGATTTATATATAATTTATTTTAGGTTGTCAGGTGGGGATCCTGAGAAATAGGGAGCGGTTTTGGTGCCCCAATTGTAAAAAGTCTGGTAGCGATCTTAAAAATAAGAAAGTACATTACAAGTCCTTAGGATGATTTTTTGGAGAGAATATTTGATATATGTATAATTTACTTATGATTGACGGGTAAGGATCCTAAGAAATAGGGAACCATTATGGCACTCCAAATATAGGGAGTTGGTAGCTATCTTAAAAATATGAAGGCACATTACAAGGTTCTTGGAGGGTGTTTTAGAAATGACTGCTCGATTTGTAAATGTTTTTACTTACGGTTATTAGGTGGGGGTTTTGAAAAAATAGTGATCGATTTTGGCTACCCAAATGTAAGGAGTCTGATAAGGATCCCAAAAGTATAGAAACACGTTGTGAGGATCTTGAAGTTTATTTTGGGAAAGAATGCTCGAGTTGTATATAATTTACTTATGATTGTCGTGTGAGTGTCCTAAAAACTAAGAAGCAATTTTGGTTCCCTAAATATAAGGAGTCTGGTAGTGATATTAAAATAGGTTGGTACACTTTGAATCTCTTTTTAGTATATTTTAAGGAGGAGTGCTTAATTTGTATATAATTTAGTTATGATTATCGGATGGGAGCCTTGAGAAATTAGGAGTGATTTGGGCTCCCCATATATAAAGAGTCTAATAGTGATCCCAAAAATAAGGAGACAATGCCGAGGCTCTTACAAGGTATTTTTGGGAGGAATGCTCGATTGTATATAATTTACTTAAGGTTGCGGGTGGGAGTTCAAAAATAAATATGGAGCGGTTTTGGCTCCCTAAATATAGGGAGTCTAGTAAAAATCCCAAAAATAGAAGGCATATTGCGAGGCTCTTAGAGGGTGTTTTACGGCGGATTGCTTAATTATGTATAATTTATTTAAGATTGTCTGGTGGGTGTTCAAAAAAAATATGGAGCGGTTTTAGTTCCCAAAATATAGGGAATCTAGTAGCAATCCCAAAATAGAGAGGCATATTATGAGGCTCATAGAGTGTGTTTTAGGGAGGAGTGCTTGATTTATATATAATTTACTTATGATTTTAGGGTGTTTTTGGGAGGCAATGGCAAGGCTCTTAGAGGGTGTTTTTTGGAGGAATGCTCGATTATATATAATTTACTTAAGGTTATCGGGTAGGGGTTCAAAAAAAATATTGAGTAGTTTTGGCTCCCTAACTATAGGGAGTCTAGTAGCAATTCCAAAATAGAGAGGAATATTGCGAGGCTCTTAGAGGGTGTTTTTGGGAGAAGTGCTTGATTTATATATAATTTATTTATGATTTTAGGGTATTTTTGGGAGGCAATAATGAGGCTCTTAGAGGGTGTTTTTGGGAGGAATGCTCGATTGTATATAATTTACTTAAGGTTATCGGGTGGGGCTTCAAAAAAGTTATAGAAGTGATTTTACGGAGAGATTTTGGCTCCCCAAATATAAGGAAGCACTTAGTGAGGATCCTGGTGGGTGTTTTGGGAAATATTGCATAATTTGTATATAATTTACTTAGACTTATCAGGTGGGGGTCTTGAGAAATTAGGGAGTAATTTTGGCTACCCAAATATAAGGAGTTTGGTAGAAATCCCAAAATAGGTAGGTATATGATAAAGCTTTTGAAGGGTGTTTAGGAGAGGAGTACTCGATTTATATATATTTTATTTTAGGTTGTCAGGTGGGGGTCCTGAGAAAATAGGGAACGGTTATGGTGGCCCAATTGTAGAAAGTTTGGTAGCGATCTTAAATAGGGAACCATTTTGGCACTCCAAATATAGGGAGTTTGGTAGCTATCCCAAAAATATGGAGGCACATTACGAGGCTCTTGGAGGGTGTTTTAGGGATGACTACGTGATTTGTAAATTATTTTACTTACGGTTGTTGGGTGGGGGTCCTAAAAAAATAGAGATCGATTTTGGCTACCCAAATATAAGGAGTCTGGTAATGATTCCAAAAGTAGAGAGACACGTGGTAAGGATCTTGAAGGTTATTTTGGGAAAGAGTCTTGATTTATATACAATTTACTTATGGTTATCGTGTAAGTATCCTAAAAAAATAGGAAGCTATTTTGGTTCCCCAAATATAAGGAATCTAGTAGTGATATTAAAATAGGTTGGCACATACCGAGCCTCTTTTTAGTGTATTTTAAAGAGGAGTGCTCGATTTGTATATAATTTACTTTTGATTGTCAGGTGGGGGTCCATAGAAAGTAGGGAAGCATATGGCAAGACTATTGGAGGGTGTTTATAGAAAGAGTGCTCAATTTATATATAATTTAGATATAATTATTGAGTAGGAGCCTTGAGAAATTGGGAGCGATTTGGGCTCCCCAAATATAGGGAGTTTAGTAGCGATCCCAAAAATAAAGAGTCAAGGCGAGGCTCTTAGAGGGTATTTTTGAAAGGAATTCTCGATTATATATAATTTACTTAAGGTTGTCGAGTAGGGGTTATAGCAAAATATGGAGCGAATTTGGGTCCTTAAATATAGGGAGTCTAGTAGCAATCCCAAAAATAGAGAGCATATTGTGATGCTCTTAGAGGGTGTTTTAAGGAGGAGTGCTCAATTGTATATAATTTACTTAAGGTTGTCGGGTGGGGGTTAAAAAAAATATGGAGCAGTTTTGGCTCCCTAAATATACGGTGTCTAGTAGCAATCCCAAAAATAAAGAGGTATATTATGAGGCTCTTAGAGGGTGTTTTAGGGAGGAGTACATGATTTATATATAATTTACTTAAGATTTTATGGTATTTTTAGGAAGCAATAGCAAGGCTCTCAGTGGGTGTTTTTAGGAGGAATGCATGATTGTATATAATTTACTGAAGGTTGTCTTGTGGGGGTTTTAAAAAAATATAAAGCTATTTTGTCTTCCTAAATGTAGGGAGTCTAGTAGTAATCTCAAAAATAGAGAGCATATTATGAGACTTTTAAAGGGTATTTTAGGGAGGAGTGCTCGATTATATATAATTTACTTAGGGTTGTCAGGTGGGGGTTCAAAAAAAATATGAAGCAATTTTGGCTCCCTAAATATAGGGAATCTAGTAGCAATCCCAAAAATAGATAGGTATATTGTGAGGCTCTTAGATGATATTTTAGGGAGGGGTGCTTGATTTATATATAATTTATTTATGATTTTATAGTGTTTTTGGGAGGCAATGGTGAGGCTCTTAGAGGGTGTTTTTAAGAAAAATGCTCGATTGTATATAATTTACTTACGATTGTCGGGTGGGGGTTCTAAAAAAATATAAAAGTGGTTTTAGGGAGCGATTTTGGCTCCCCAAATATAGGGAAGCACTTAGTGAGGATCCTGGTGGGTGTTTTGGGGAAGAGTGCATAATTTGTATATAATTTACTTATACTTATCGGGTAGGAGTCCTGAGAAATTATGGAGCGATATTGGCTCCCCAAATATAAGAATGTTTGGTAGAAGACCCAAAATAGGGATGCATATGATGAGGCTTTTGAAGGGTGTTTAGGAGAGAAGTGCCCGATTTATATATAATTTATTTTAGGTTGTCAAGTGGGGGTCCTGAGAAAATAGGGAGTGGTTTTGGTGCCCTAATTGTAGAAAGTCTGATAGTGATCTTAAAAATAGGAAAGCACATTGCAAGTCCATTGGAGGATGTTTTGGTGAGGATTTTTTTATTTGTGTATAATTTACTTATGATTGATGGGTAGGGATCCTAAAAAAATAGGAAACCATTTTGGCACTCCAAAATAAAGGAGTCTGGTAGCTATCTTAAAATTATAGAGGCATATTACGAGGCTTTTGGAGGGTGTTTTAGGGATGACTGCTCGATTTGTAAAATATTTTGCTTACGATTGTTGGGTTAGGGTCCTCAAAAATAGAGATCGATTTTGGCTACCAAAATATAAGGAGTCTGGTAACGATCCCAAAAGTAGAGACACGTGGTAAAGATCTTGAAGGTTATTTTGGGAAGAAGCGATCGATTTGTATATAATTTACTTATGGTTATCGTGTGAGTGTCCTAAAAAAATAGGAAGCGATTTTGGTTCCCCAAATATAAGTAATCTGGTAGCGATATTAAAATAGGTTGGCACATATCAAGCCTCTTTATAGTGTATTTTGAGGAGGTGTGCTCTATTTGTATATAATTTACTTTTGATTATCGGGTAGGGGGTCCTAAGAAAGTAGGAAAGCACAAGATGAGGCTATTGGAGGGTGTTTATGGAAAGAGTACTTGATTTGTATATAATTTTGCTATGATTATCGTGTGGAAGCCTTGAGAAATTGGTAGCGATTTTGGCTCCCCAAATATAAGTAGTATAGTAGCTATCCCAAAAATAAGGAGGCACTGGCGAGGCTATTAGAGGGTGTTTTTGGGAGGAATGCTCGATTGTATATAATTTACTAAAGGTTGTCGGGTGGGAATTTAAAAAAATTATGGAGCAGTTTTGGCTCCCTAAATATAGGGAGTCTAGTAGCAATCCCAAAAATAGAGAGCATATTGCGAGGCTCTTACAGGGTATTTTAGGGAAGAGTACTCAATTGTATATAATTTACTTATGGTTACCAGGTGGGGGTTCAAAAAAAATATAGAGCTATTTTGGCTTCCTAAATATAAAGAGTCTAGTAGCAATCCCCAAAATAAATAGGCATATTACGAGGCTCTTAGAGGGTGTTTTAGGAAGGAGTGTTTGATTTATAAATAATTTACTTAGGATTTTAGGGTGTTTTTGGGATGTAATAGCGAGGCACTTAGAGGGTGTTTTTAAAAAGAATGCTCGATTGTATATAATTAACTTAAAGTTGTCGGGTAGGGGTTCAAACAAAATATGGAGCGGTTTTGGCTTCCAAAATATAGGGAGTCTAGTAGCAATCCCAAAAATAAAGAGCATATTGTGAGGCTCTTAGAGGGTGTTTTAAGGAGGAGTACTCGATTGTATATAATTTACTTAAGGTTATCAGGTGGGGGTTCAAAAAATATATAGAGTGGTTTTGGCTCCTTAAATATAGGAAGACTAGTAGCAATCCCAAAAATAGAGATGAATATTATGAGGTTCGTAGATGGTGTTCTAGAGAGGAGTGTTTAATTTATATATAATTTACATATGATTTTAGGATATTTTTGGGAGGCAACGGCGAGACTTTTAGAAGATGTTTTTGGAAGAAATACTGGATTGTATATAATTTACTTAAGGTTGCTGGGTGGGGGTTCAAAAAAAATATGGAGCAATTTTGGCTCCCTAAATATAGGGAGTCTAGTAGCAATCCCAGAAATAAAGAGCATATTACGAGTCTCTTAGAGGTTGTTTTTGGGAGGAGTGCTCGATTGTATATAATTTACTTATGGTTGTCGGGTGAGGGTTCAAAAAAAATATGAAGCGGTTTTGGCTCCCTAAATATAGGGATTCTAGTAGCAATCCCAAAAATAAAAAGCATATTGCAAGGCTCTTAAAGGGTGTTTTAGGGAGGAGTGCTCGATTGTATATAATTTACTTAAGGTTATCGGGTGGGGGTTCAAAAAAAATATGGAGTAGTTTTGGCTCCCTAAATATAGAGAGTCTAGTAGCAATCCCTAAAATAGAGAGGTATATTGCGAGGCTGTTAGGGGCATTTTAAGGAGGAGTGCTTGATTTATATATAACTTACTTGTAATTTTAAAGTATTTTTGGGAGGCAATGGCGAGGCTCTTAGAGGGTGTTTTTTGGAGTAATCCTTGATTATATATAATTTACTTAAGGTTATCAGGTAGGTATTAAAAAAAAAATAGAGTAGTTTTGGCTCCTTAAATATAGGGAGTATAGTTGCAATCTCAAAAATAGAGAGCATATTAGGAGGCTCTTAGAGGGTGTTTTAGGGAGGAGTGCTTGATTATATATAATTTACTTAAGGTTGTCGGGTTGGGGTTTAAAAAAATATAGAGTGGTTTTGGCTCCCTAAATATAAGGAGTCTAGTAGCAATCCCAAAAATAAAAAGCATATTGCGAGGCTCTTAGAGGGTATTTTAGGAAGGAGTGCTCGATTGTATATAATATACTTAAGGTTGTCGAGTAGGGGTTCAAAAAAAATATGGAGCGGTTTTGGCACTCTAAATATAGGGAGTCTAGTAGCAATCCCAAAAATAGAGAGGCATATTGTGAGGCTTTTAGAGGGTGTTTTAGCAAGGAGTGCTTGATTTATATATAATTTACTTATGATTTTAGCATATTTTTAGGAGGCAATAGCGAGGCTTTTAGAGGGTGGTTTTGGAACGAATGCTCGATTGTATATAATTTACTTAAGATTATTGGGTGAGGGTTTAAAAAAAATATGAAAGCGGTTTTAGGGAGTGATTTTGGCTCCCCAAATATAAGGAAGCACTTAGTGAGGATCCTAGTGGGTGTTTTGGGGGAGAGTGCATATTTTGTATATAATTTCCTTATACTAATCAGGTGGGAGTCCTAAGAAATTAGGGAGCGATTTTGGGTTCCCAAATATAAGGAGTTTCGTAGAAATCCCAAAATAGGGAGGCATATGATGAGGCTTTTGAAGGGTATTTAGGAAAGGAGTTCGCGATTTATATATAATTTATTTTATGTTATTAGGTAGGGGTCCTGAGAAAATGGAGAGCTGTTTTGGCACTCCAATTATAGGATATCTGATAGTGATCTTAAAAATAGGAAAGCATATTGCAGGTCCCTTGGAGGATATTTTGAAGAGAATGATTTGTGTATAATTTACTTACGATTGACGAGTAGGGATCCTTAAAAAATAGGGAATCATTATGGTACTCCAAATATAGGGAGTCTGGTAATAATCCTTAAAAAATAGAGGCACATTACGAGGCACTTAGAGGGTGTTTTAGGGATGACTGCTCAATTTGTAAATTATTTTACTTAAGGTTGTTGGGTAGTGATCCTGAAAACATAGAGATCGATTTTGGCTACCCAAATATAAAGAGTCTGGTAATGATCCAAAAAGTATGGAGATGCATGGTGAGGATCTTGAAGCTTATTTGGGAAGGAGTGCTCGATTTGTATAAAATTTACTTATGGTTGTTGTGTGAGTGTCCTAAAAAAATAGAAATCGATTTTGGTTCCCCAAATATAAGGAGTCTGGTAGCGATATTAAAATAGGTTGGCAGATATTGAGCCTCTTTGTAGTATATTTTGAGGAGTGCTCGATTTGTATATAATTTACTTTTGATTATCGGGTGGGGTGTCCTTAGAAAGTAGGGAAGCATATGACAAGACTTTTGGAGTCTGTTTATGGAAAGAGTGCTTGATTTATATATAATTTAATTATGATTATCGGGTAGGAGCCTTAAGAAATTGGGAGCGATTTTGGCTCCCTAAATATAGGGAGTCTAGTAGCGATCCCAAAAATAAGGAGGTAATGATGAAGCTTTTGAAGGGTGTTTTTGGGAGGAATGCTCGATTGTATATAATTTACTTAAGGTTATCGGGTGGGGGTTCAAAAAAAATATGAAGCAATTTTGGCACCTTAAATATAAGGAGTCTAGTAGCAATCCCAAAAATAGAGAGCATATTACGAGGCTCTTAGAGGGTGTTTTAAGGAGGAGTACTCAATTGTATATAATTTACTTAAGGTTATCGAGTGGGGGTTCAAAAAAAATATGGAGCGATTTTGGCTCCCTAGATATAGGGAGTCTAGTAGTAATCCCAAAAATAGAGAGTCATATTACGGGGCTCTTAGAGGGTGTTTTCGGGAGGAGTGCTTGATTTATATATAATTTACCTAAGATTTTATGGTATTTTTGGGAGGCAATGGCGAGGCACTTAGAGGGTGTTTTTACGAGGAATGATCAATTGTATATAATTTACTTAAGGTTATCGGGTGGGGGTTCAAAAAAAATATAAAAATGTTTTGGCTCCCTAAATATAGGGAGTTTAGTAGTAATCCCAAAATAGAGAGCATATTATGAGACTCTTAAAGGGTGTTTTAGGGAAGAGTGCTCGATTGTATATAATTTACTTGAGGTTGTTAAGTGGGGATTCAAAAAAAATATGGAGTAGTTTTGGCTCCCTAAATATAGGGAATCTAGTAGCAATCCTAAAATTAGAGAGGCATATTGCAAGGCTCTTTGAGGGTGTTTTAGGAAGGAGTGCTTGATTTATATATAATTTAATTATAATTTTAGGGTGTTTTTGGGAGGCAATGGTGAGGCTCTTAGAGGTTGTTTTTAGGAGGAATGCTTGATTATATATAATTTACTTAAGGTTGTCGGGTGGGGGTTCAAAAAAAATATAGAAGCTATTTTTGGGAAAAAATTTGGCTCCCTAAATATATAGAAGCACTTAGTAAGGATCCTGGTGGGTGTTTTGGAGAGGAGTGCATAATTTGTATATAATTTACCTATAGCGTTCCTAAAATTTGTGAGGCACATAGCGATCCTAAAATTAGTAAGGCTCTTAAAGGTTGTTTTGGAGAGGAGTGCATGACTTATATATAATTTACTTATAGTTATGGCGTAGGGTTCTTTAAAAAGTAGAAAACTAATTTGGCACCCCAAATATAGGGAATTTGGTAGTGATTCCAAAAAGAGGAAGACACATGGCGAGGCTCTTGGAAAGTGTTTTGAGAATGAGTTCTCGATTTATATATAATTTACTTATGGTTGTCTGGTGGGGGTACTTAGAAAATAGTGAGCTATTTTTGCTCCTTAATTATAGGAAGTCTGGTAGTGATCCAAAAAAAAGAAAGGCACATGATCGACAAAGCTCTTAGAGGATTTTTTGGGAAAAAGTACTTATTTTATAGATATTAACTTATGGTTGTCAGGTGGGGGTCCTAAGAAAATAGGGGGCAACTTTGGCTCCTCAAATATAGGGACTCTGGTAATGATCCCAAAAATTGGGAGGTACATAGTGATAATCTTGGACTATGTTATAACGAGGAGTACTCAATTTGTATTTAATTAACAAATAGTTATTGGTAGGGGTCAAGAGAATATAAGGAATAATTTTGGCTCCTCAAATATAGGAATTCCAGTTGCGATCCTAAAAATAGGGAGGCACATGACTGGGTTCTTGAAGGATGTTTTGGGGAGAAATGCTCGATTTGCATATATTTACTTATGGTTATTTGGTGGGGGTCTTGAGAAAATAGGATGCGATTTTGGCTATCCAAATGTTAGGAGTCTGGTTGCATCCCTAAAATTAGGGCAAACATTATGAGGCTTTTGTAGGTTATTTTAGTGAGTAGTGCTTGATTTGTATATAATTTATATATGGTTATCAAATGGGAGTCCTGAGAAAATAGAAAATGATTTTGGCTCCCCAAATATAAAGAGTCTGGTAGTGATCCCAAAAATAAGGATGCACATCTTGAGACTCTTTGAGAGTGTTATAGAGAGGAGTGCTTGATTTGTATATAATTTACTTATGGTTATCGGGTGGGGGTCCTGAGAAAATAGAAAGTGATTTTGGCTCCTTAAATATAGAGATTCTGGTAGTGATTCCAAAAATAGAAATAGACATCTCGAGACTCTTTTAGGGTGTTATAGAGAAGAGTTCTTAACTTGTATATAATTTACTTATTGTTGTTGGGTGAGAATCCTAAGAAAATAGGATACAATTTGGTCTCCCTAAATATAGAAAGTCTGGTAGTGATACCAAAATATGGAAGCACATAGCGAGTCTCTTGGAGGGTATTTTAGGGAGGAGTGTTCAATTTTTATTTAATTTACTTCTAGTTGTCGTGTTGGGTTCTTGAAAAAATATGGAGCAATTTTGGTTCTCTTAAAGTATGGAGTCTAGAAGTAATGAAAAAATTAAAGAGCACATGCCAAGGATCTTAACGAGTATTTTGGGGAGGAGTACTCGATTTGTATATAATTTATTTATGGCTATCGGTTAAGGGTCCTAAGAAAATAGATAGGAATTTTGGCTCCCCAAATATAAGAAGTCTTATAGCGATCCAAAAATTAGGGAGGCACGAGGTGAGACTTTTAAAGGGTGTTTGGGGAAGGGTGTCTGATTTGTATATAATCTACTTAAGGTTAATAGATGGGGGTCGTGAAAAATAGGGAGAAATTTTGGCTAGTGTTAAGGGAACAAGCGCTCGATTTATATTTAATTTACTTATAGTTGTCGGATAGGGATCCTAAGACAATATGAAATAATTTTGGCTCACTTAATATAGGAAGTCGAGTAGCATTCCAAAAAATTTGAACGCACATAGCGAGGCTTTTAGGGAGTGTTTTAGAGAGGATTTATCAATTTATATATACATATATTCTTATGGTTGTTGCGTGAGGGTCCTGAGAAAATAGAGAGCGATTTTACCTTCCTAAATTTTGGAAGAGTAGTATCGATTCTAAAAATAGGGAGACATATGGCAAGGCATTGAACGGTGTTTTAGAGAGCAATGATTTAATTGTTTATAATTTATGTATGGTTATCGGGTAGGGGTCCTGAGAAAATAAGGAGTAATTTTGAATCTCCAAATATAAGGAGTCTACTAACGATCCCAAAAATAGGTAGGCACAAAGGAAGGCTCATGGAGGGTATTTTAGGGAGGAGTGCCTGATTTGTATAAATTTTATTTATAGTTGTCAGATGGGGATCTTTAAAAGTAGGGAGCTATTTTGGCTTTCTAAATATTAGGAGTTTGGTAGCAATCCTAAAAATAAGAAGGCACATGGCGAGACTTTTGCAAGGTATTTTAGAGAGGAGTGCTCGATTTGTATCTAATTTACTTATGGTTATCGGTTATGATCCTTAAAAAATAATGAGTGATTTTGGCTCTCCAAATCTAGGGAGTCTGGTAGCAATTCTAAAATAGGGAGGTACATGACGAGGCACTTGGAGGATATTTTAGAAAAAATTGCTTAATTTAAAGCTATTTATTTATGGTTGTCGAGTGGGGATCCTTAGAAAATAGGGAGCAACTTTGGCTACTAAAATATAGGGAGTCTGATAGCAATCCCAAAAATAGGGAGGCTAATGATGAGGATCTTGGACTGTATTATGATGAGGAGTTCTCAATTTGTATATAATTTACACATCATGATTGGTATGGGTCCTAAGAAGATTGGGAATTATTTTGGCTCCCTAAATTTAGGTTGTCTGCTAGCGATCCAAATAATAGAGAAGCACATGTCTAAGTTCTCTAAAGATGTTTTGGGAAGGAGTACTCTATTTTTATATATTTACTAAAGGTTGTCAGGTGTGGGATCTGAGAAAATATTAAGCGATTTTGGCTATCCAAATATTGGGAGTCTCATAGCGATCCTAAATTTGGGAGGAACATTGCGAGGCTCTTAGAGGGTGTTTTGGGAAGGAGTGCCTGATTTGTATAAAATTTACTTATAGTTGTCGGATGGGGGTCTTTTAAAGTAGGGAGCTATTTTGGCTTTCTAAATATAGGGAGTCTGGTAGCAATCATAAAAATAAAAAGGCACATAGCGAGGCTTTTGCAAGGTATTTTGGGGAGAAGTACTCGATTTGTATCTAATTTAGTTATGGTTATCGGTTAGGGACCTTATAAAATAGTAAGTAATTTTGGCTCTCCTAATCCATAGAGTTTGGTAGCAATTTTAAAATAGGGAGGTACATGAAGAGGTACTTGAAGGATATTTTAGAAAGAATTATTTAATTTAAAGATATTTATTTTTGGTTGTCGGGTGGGGGTCCATAGAAAATAGGGAGCAACTTTGTCTACCCAAATATAGGGAGTCTAGTAGCAATCCCAAAAATATGGAGGCTAATGATGAGGATCTTGGACGGTATTATGATGAGGAGTTCTCGATTTGTATATAATTTATACATCGTGATTAGTATGGGTCCTGAGATTATTGGGAACGATTTTGGCTCCCTAAATCTAGGTTGTCTGTTAGCAATCCAAAAAATAGAGAAGCACATATCTTTATTCTTTGAAGATATTTTGGAGAGGAGTACTCAATTTTTATATATTTATTTATGGTTGTCAGGTGCGAGTTCTGAGAAAATATTAAGCGATTTTTGATATCCAAATGTTGGGAGTCACGTAGCGATCCTAAATTAGGGAGGAACATTGTGAGGCTCTTGAAGGGTATTTTGGGAAGGAGTCCTCGATTTGTAAATAATTTACTTATGGTTATTGGATGGGGGTGCTGAGGAAATAGAAAGCGATTTTAGCTTTCCAAAATTTACAGAGTCTGGTAGCAACCCAAAAAATAGGGACACACACCGCGAGACCTTGGAGGGCCTTATAGGAAGGTATGTTTGATTTATATATAATTTACTTATGGTTATCCAGTGGAGGTCCCGAAAAAGTAGGGCACGATTTTGGCTCCCTAAATGTAGGGAGTCTGGTACCAATCCCAAGATAGGTTGGAACATAATGAGTCTCTAGGAGGGTGTTTTGGGAAGGAGTGCTACATTTGTATATAACTTACTTCTAGTTATCAGATGTGCTTCTAAAAAATATGGAGCAATATTGACTTTCCTAAGTTCTGGAGTAATATAAAATTTAGAAAGGCATATCACTAGGCTATTGGAGAGTGTTTTAGGGAGTAGTGCTCGATTTTTATATAATTTAATTATGGTTGTCAAGTGGGGGTCCATATAAAATAAGGAATAATTGTGGCTTCCAGAATATAGGGAGTCGTGTAGTGATTCCAAAAATAAAGAGGCATATAGCGAGGCTCTTGAAAAGTATTTTTGGAAAAACTGCTCGATTTGTATATACTTTACTTATGGTTATAGGGTAGGGGTCCTGAGAAAATAGAGAAAAATTTTGGCTCCCCAAATATAGGGAGTTTGGTAGTGATCCAAAAAATTCGAAGGCACAAGGCGAGGCACTTGGAGAATATTTTGGGGAGGAATTATCAATTTATATATATATACTTTTGGTTGTGTGGTGAGGGTTCTAGGAAAATAGTAAACTATTTTGCTTTCCCAAATGTAGGGACTCTGGTAGCTATCCAAAAAATAGAGAGGCATAAGGTAAGACATTGGAGGGTGTTTTGGAAAGGAGTGCTCAAATTATATATAATTTACTTATGGTTGTCGAGTGGGGGTCTTAAGAAAATAAGTAATGATTTTATATTTTTAAATATAGGGAGTCTGGTATCGATTCCAAAAATAGAGAGAAAATTTGGCTCCCAAAATATAAGGAGTTTGGTAGTGATCCCAAAAATAGGAAGGCATATGGCAATGCACTTATAGACTGTTTTGGAGAGGAGTACTCGATTTGTATATTATTTATTTATGGTTATTGGGTGGCGGTTCTTAAAAATTAGTGAGTGATTTTGACTTCCCAAATATAGGGAGCATGGTAGCAATCCTATAATTAAGGAGGCACATTGCGAGGTTTTTGGAGGATATTTTTAGAAGGAATGCTTAATTTATCGATATTTACTTATGGTTGTCGGGCAAGGGTCCTTAGGAAATAGGGAGTAATTTTGGTTCTCCAAATATAGGGTGTCTGGTAGTGATCCCAAAAATAGGGAGGCACATAGTGAGACTCCTGGAGGGTATTTTGGGGAAAAGTGCTCGATCTGTATATAATTTACATATGGTTATCGGGAGAGGGTCCTTAGAAAATAAGGAGTGGCTTTTGCTCCTAAAATATAGGGAGTCTGGTAGCAATCCCAAAAATAGAAAGACATATTATGAGTATCTTGGACGGTGTTATGACAAGATGCTCAATTTGTATATAATTTACTTATGGTTGTCAATAGGAGTCTTAAGAAAATAGAAAATGATTTTTGCTCCCCAAATATAGAGTCTGGTTACAATCCTAAAAATATAGAGGCACATGACTAGTTCTTGGAGGGTGTTTTGGAAATAAGTGCTAGATTTGTATATATTTAGTTATATTTATCAGGCAAGGGTCCTAAGAAAATAGGAAGCAATTTTGTCTTTTCAAATGTAGGGATTCTGGTAGTGATTCTAAAATTAGGGTGAAACATTGCAAGGCTCTTGGAGGGTATTTTAGGGATGTGTGCTCGATTTGTGTATAATATACTTATAGTTATCGGGTGAGGGTCATTAGAAAAATAAAGTACGATTTTGGCTTTATAAATATAGAAAGTCTAGTAGCAATCCAAAATATAGGGACACACATTATGAGAATCTTATAGGGTTTATAGGAAAGAGTGCTTGATTTTTATATAATTTACTTATGATGGTCGGGTGGGGGTCCTAAGGTAGAAAGCGATTTTGGCTCCCTAAATATAGGAAGACTGGTAGCAAAGGAAGGCACATGGTAAGTTTCTTTGAGGGTATTTTACAAATAAGTACTTAATTTGTATATAATTTAATACTTATTATTATGTGGGGATTCTGAAAAATATGGAGCAATTTTTGTTCCCTTAATATAGGTAGTCTAGAAGTGATATAAAAATTAGGGAGGCACATGGCAATGCTTTTGAAGGATATTTTAGGTAGGAGTGCTCAATTTGTATCTAACTTATTTATGGTTATCAATTGGGGGTCCTGAGTTTATGAGGAGTGATTTTGGCTCTCCAAATGTATAGAGTCTGGTATTGATTCAAAAAATAAAGAGGCAATTGGCAAGACTCTTGGAAGGTATTTTGGGAAGGAGTGCTTCTTGATTTGTATACAATTCACTTATGGTTGTTGGATAGGGATCCCAAGGAAATAGATAGTGATTTTGGCTCTACAAATATAGAAAGTCTGGAAGCAATCTCAACAATTGAATAGCACATGATAAGGATATTTGATGGTATTATAGAAAGGAGTGCCTGATTTGTATTTAATTAGTTATGATTGTTGGGTAGGGGATCTGAGAAAATAAGGAACAATTTTGGCTTCCCAAATATAAGGAGTCTAGTAGCAATTCAAAAAATTTGGAGGTACATAGTGAGTCTCCTAGAGAGTAGTTTGGGGAGGGGTTCTTAATTTATATATATTTACTTATGGTTATCTAATAAGGGACTTGAGAAAATAGGGAGCGATTTTGCCTTTAAAAATACAAGGATTCTAATAACGATCCTAAAATTAGGGAGGCATATGTTATGGTATTAGAGGGTATTTTGGGAAGGGTGATCGAATTCTATATAATTTACTTATGGTTATCGGGTAGGGGTATTTAGAAAATAAGGAGTTATTTTGGATCTCCAAAAATAAAGAGTCTATTAGTGATCCCAAAAATAGGAAGGTTGATCGCAAGGCTCTTAGAGGATATTTTAGGGAGGAGTTGTTGATTTGTATATAATTTACTTATGGTTGTCGGATGGGGATCTTTACAAATTAGGGAGTGATTTTGACTTCCAAATATAGGGAGTCTGGCAACGATCCCAAGAATAGGAATGTACTTGGTGAGACTCTTGGATGGTATTTTTAAGAGAAGTACTCGATTTGTATATAATTTACTTATAATTATCGTGTAAGGATTTTTAGAAAATAGTGAACAATTTTGGCACACTAAATATAGGGTGTCTGGTAGCGATCTTAAAAATAGGGAGGCATATAGCGAGGCTCTTGGATGATGTTTTATGAATGAGTGCTCAATTTATAGATATTTACTTATGGTTATCGGGTAGGGGGTCCTTAGAAAATAGGGTGCAACTTTGGCTCCTAAAATATAAGTAATATGGAAGTGATCCCGAAGAAAGGGAGGCACATGATGAGGATCTTGGACAGTGTTTTGACGAGAAGTGCTCAATTTATATATAATTTACACATAGTTATTGTTTAGGGTCCTGAGAAATAGGGAATGATTTAGGCTCCCCAAATATAGGTAGTCTGGTAGCGATCCAAAAAATTGGGAGGCACATGACTAGGTTCTTGGTGGGTGTTTTGTCTAGGAGTACTCAATTTGTATATATTTATATATGGTTGTCAGGTGGAGGTCCTGACAAAATAAGAAATGATTTTGATTATCCAAATTTAGGGAGTCTGGTGGCGATCTCAAAATAAGGGAGGAAATATAGCGAGGCTCTTGGAGGGTGTTTTGGGACAGAGAGCTCAATTTGTATAGAGTCTGGTAGCAATCCCAAATATAGGGATACGCATCGCGAGACTCTTTGAGGGTTTTATAGGGAGGAGTGCTTAATTTCTATATAATTTACTTATGGTTGTCGGGTGGATGTTCCAAAAAAATAGGAAATGATTTTGGCTCCCTCAATATAGGGAGTCTGGTAACAATCCTAAAATAGGGAGGCACATGGTTTGTTTCTTGAATGGAGTTATGGGGAGGAGTGCTCGATTTATGTATAATTTACTTCTGGTTGTAAGGTGGGCTTTTGAAAGATATAGTGCAATTTTGACTTGCCTAATATAGGGAGTCTAGAAGTGATGCAAAAATTAGGGAGGCATATGGCTAGGCTCTTGAAGGGTATTTTGATGAGTAGTGCTTAATTTATATATAACGTACTTATAGATATCGGGTGGGGATCCCTAGAAAATAGGAAGCAATTTTGGCTCCCCAAATATAGGGGGTCCAGTAGTAATCCCAAAAATAAGGAGGCAAAAAGTGAGGTTTTTGGATGGCCTTTTGGAAAGGAGTACTCGATTATCGGGTAGGGGTCCGAAGAAAATAGGGAATGATTTTGGCTCCTGAAATATAAGGAGTTTGATAGCGATCAAAAAATTTTGGCAGCACATGACGAGGCTCTTAGAGAGTATTTTGGAGAGTAGTTCTCAATTTATTTATATTTACTTATGATTTTTTGGTAAGGATACTAAGAAAATATGGAGCAATTTTGTCTTCCGAAATTTAGAAATTCTGATAGCGATCATAAAAATAGGGTATCATATAGGAAGACATTAGAGATTATGGATGGTCGATTAGGGGTCCTAAGAAAATAAGGAGTGATTTTGTATCTTCAAATATATGTAGTCTAGTATCAATCTCAAAATTAGAGAGGCACATGGCAAGGCTCTTGGAGGGTATTTTATGGAGAAATACTCGATTTGTGTGTAATTTACTTATGGTTATAGGGTGGGGTCTTTAGAAAATAGGGAGTGATTGTGGCTCTCCAAATGTAGGGAGTCTGGTAGCGATCCTAAAAATAAGGAGATATATGACGAGGCTCTTAGAGGATGTTTGTGGGGAGGAGTATTCGATATGTATATAATTTACTAATGATTGCCATGTGTAGGTCCTTAGAAAATAGTAAGCTATTTTGGCTCCCTAAATATTAGGAGTCAGGTAGCTATCCCAAAAATAGGGAGGCACATGGCAAGACTCTTGGAGGATATTTTTAAGAAATATAATTAATTTATAGATATTTACTTATGGTTGTCGGATGGGCATCCTTAGAAAATAGTGATATATTTTGGCTTCCCAAATATAGTGAGTTTGGTAGCGATCCCAAAAATTGGGAGACACATGATAAGGATCTTGGATGGTGTTATGACAAGAAGTATTTAATTTGTATATAATTTACTTATGGTTTTTAGTAGTGGTTTTAAAAAAATAAGGAATGATTTTGGCTCCCCAAATATAGGAGTCTGGTAGCGATCCCAAAAATAGGGAGGCATATTACTAGATTATTGAAGGGTGTTTTGTAGAGGAGTGCTCAATTTGTATATATTAACTTATTATTGTCGGGTGGGGGTCTTAAAAATATAGGAAGTGATTTTGGCTATCCAAATGTAGAGAATCTGGTAGTAATCCTAAAGTTTGGGAGGCACATAGCGAGGCTCTTAGAGGGTGTTTTGGGAAGGAGTGCACGACTTATATATCATTTACTTATGGCTATCTGGTAGGGTTCTTTAGAAAATAGAAAGCTAATTTGGCTCCCAAAATATAGAAAGTTTGATAGTGATTCCAAAAATAGGACGACACATGGCGAGGCTCTTGGAGGGTATTTTGAGAAGGAGTTCTCAATTTATATACAATTTACTTATGGTTGTCGAGTGAGGGTACTTAAAAAATAGTGAGCGATTTTGACTCCTTAATTATATGGAGTCTGGTAGTGATCCCAAAAATAGGAAGACATATTTCAAGGCTCTTAGATGATATTTTGGTAAAAAGTACTTAATTTATAGATATTTACTTATGGTTATCAGGTGGGGGTCCTAAGAAAATAGGGTGCAACTTTGGCTCCCCAAATATAGGGACTCTAGTAGTGATCCCAAAAATAGGGAGGCACCTAATGATAATCTTGGACCATGTTAAGATGAGGAGTGCTCAATTAGTATATAATTGACAAATGGTTATTGTTAGGGGTCAAGAGAATGTAGAGAATGATTTTGGCTCCTCAAATATTGGGAGTCTAGTAGCGATCTTAAAAATATGGAGGCACATGACTAGATTTTTGAATGGTGCTTTGGAGAGGAGTATTCGATTTGTATATATTTACTAATGGTTATTTGGTGGGGGTCCTGAGAAAATAGGATGCGATTTTGGCTATCCAAATGTAGGGAGTATGGTTGTGTCCCTAAAATTAGGGAGAAACATTACAAGGCTTTCGGAGGTTACTTTTGGGAGAAGTGTTTGACTTGTATATAATTTACATATGGTTATCAAGTGGGGGTCCTAAGAAAATAGAAAGTGATTTTGGCTCCCCAAATATAGAGAGTCTGGTAGTGATCCCAAAAATAGGGATGCACATCTTGGGACTCTTTGAGAGTATTATACAGAAGAATGCTTGATTTGTATATAATTTACTTATGGTTATTGGGTGGGGGTCCTGAGAAAATAGAAAGTGATTTTGGCTCCTTAAATGTAGAAAGCCTGGTAGTGATTCCAAAAATAGGGATGCATATCTCGAGACTCTTTGAGGGTATTATAAAGAGGAGTGCTTAACTTATATATAATTTACTTATTGTTGTTGGGTGAGAATCCTGAGAAAATAGGAAGCAATTTTGGCTCCCTAAATATAGAGAGTCTGGTGGCGATACCAAAATATAGAGACACATAGCGAGTCTCATGGAGGGCATTTTAAGGAGGAGTGCTTGATTTGTATTTAATTTACTTCTGGTTGTCGAGCAGGGCTCTTGAAAAAATATGGAGCAATTTTGGTTCTCCTAATGTATGGAGTCTAGAAGTGATGAAAAAATTAGGGAGGCACATGGCAAGGCTCTTAACGGGTATTTTGGGGAGTGCTCGATTTGTATATAATTTACTTATGGTTGTCGGTTGAAGGTCCTGAGAAAATAGAAAAGAATTTTTGCTCCCTAAATATAAGAAGTCTTATAGCGATCCAAAAAATAGGGAAGCATGAGGCGAGCCTTCTGGATGGTATTTGGCGAGGAGTTCCTGATTTGTATATAATCTACTTAAGGTTATTAGATGGGGGTCGTAAAAAATAGAAAAAAATTTTGGCTCTCCAAATATAGGGAGTCTAATAGCGATCTCAAAAATAGAACCACACCTGGTGATGATCTTGGCTTGTATTAAGGGAATGAGCGCTCAATTTGTAAATAATTTACTTATAGTTGTCGGGTAGGGGTCCTAAGATAATATGTAATAATTTTTGCTCATTTAATATAGGAAATCTGGTAGTATTCCAAAAAATTCGAACACACATGGCGAGGCTCTTAGAGAGTATTTTATTGAGGATTTATCAATTTATATATATTTACTTATGGTTGTTGGGTGAGGGTCCAGAGAAAATAGAGAGCGATTTTGCCTTTCCAAATTTTGGAAGACTAGTATCAATTCTAAAAATAGGAACATATGTCAAGGCTTTGGACAGTGTTTTGGAGAGTAGTGATCGAATTGTTTATAATTTACTTATGGTTGTCGAGTAAGGATCTTAAGAAAATAAGGAGTGATTTTGGATCTCTAAATATAGGGAGTCTAGTAACGATCCCAAAAATAGGTAGGCACAAGGTAAGGCTCATGGAGGGTATTTTAGGGAGGAGTGCCTGATTTATATAAATTTTATTTATAGTTGTCGGATGGAGGTCTTTAAAACTAGGGAGCTATTTTGCCTTTCTAAATATTAGGAGTCTGGTAGCAATCCTAAAAATAAGAAGGCACATGGCGAGGCTTTTGCAAGGTATTTTGGAGAGGAGTGCTCGATTTGTATCTAATTTATTTATGGTTATCGGTTATGGTCCTTAGAAAATAATGAGTGATTTTGGCTCTCCAAATCTAGGGAGTCTGGAAGCAATTCTAAAATAGGGAGGTACATGACGAGGCACTTGGAGGATGTTTTAGAAAGAATTGCTTAATTTAAAGCTATTTACTTATGGTTATCGGGTGGGGGTCCTTAGAAAATAGGGACCAACTCTGGCTATCCAAATATAGGGAGTCTGATAGCAATACCAAAAATAGGGAGGCTAATGATGAGGATCTTGGACTGTATTATAATAAGGAGTTCTCAATTTGTCTGTAATTTACACATCGTGATTGGTATGGGTCCTAAGAAGATTGGGAACTATTTTGGCTCCCTAAATTTAGGTTGTCTGCTAGTGATCCAAAATAATAGAGAGGCACATGTCTACGTTCTTTGAAGATGTTTTGGGGAGGAGTACTCGATTTTTATATATTTACTAATGGTTGTCAGGTGCGGGTTCTAAGAAAATATTAAGCGATTTTGGCTATCCAAATGTTGGGAGTCTCGTAGCGATCCTAAATTAGGGAGGAATATTGCGAGGCTCTTGAATGGTATTTTGGGGAGAGGTGGGGGTCCTAAGAAAATATAAAGCGATTTTGGCTCCCCAAAATTTAGAGAGTTTAGTAGAGACCCCAAAAATAGGGACGCACACCATGAGACCTTGGAGGGCATTATAGGGAGGAGTGTTTGATTTACATATAATTTACTTATTGTTGTCGAGTGGAGGTCCCAAAAAAATAGGGTACGATTTCAGCTCCCTAAATATAAGGAGTCTGGTACAAATGTCAAAATAGGTTAGCACATGATGAATCTCTAGGAGGGTGTTTTAGGAAGGAGTTCTACATTTGTATATAATTTACTCCTAGTTATCGGATGAGCTTTTGAAAAAAATGGAGCAATCTTGACTTCTCTAATTTCGGGAGTAACCTAAAATTTAGAAAGGCATATGACTAGGCTATTGGAGAGTGTGTTAGGGAGTAGTACTCGACTTGTATATAACTTAATTATGGTTGTCGGGTGGGGGTCCATAGAAATTAGGGAATAATTCTAGCTCCTAAAATATAGGGAGTCGGGTAGTGATTCCAAAAAATAAAGCTCATATGGCGAGGCTCTTGGAAAATATTTTTAGCAAAAGTGCACGATTTGTATATAATTTACTTATGGTTGTTCCCGATGCCTTTTTTCCCGACAGTCTAGCGACGGAAATTTGTTCCGTCGCAATAAAGCATTACCGACGGAAACTCAATATTACTGACGGATATCTTCCGTCCGTAAAAAATGTTTTTTTTGTAGTGATATATATATATATATATATATATATATATATATATATATATATAGATAAAGAGAGGGGGGGAGATGCTGCACGGTTTTAGAGAGAGAGAGAGGAAGAGATTGGTGAGTTAGTTCAGGTATGGACGGCTGCGTTCGAAACCGTGGAGGGTATCTCGGGTTAGAGGGTCCGAGAAGAGAGGAGTGTATTTGGGTTTCTGTTCAGTTAGGAAAGAGTGAAAACGATGGAGTGAGAGATAATTAAGGAAATAGAGAGAAATCAGAAAAGAAAGGAGATGTGGGTCGCACGGGGCTCCGAGATCGAATAAGGAAAGAGGGGGATCGAGATCGGCTAGAGAGAGACGCACGAGAGAGAGGAGGAGGAGTGCATGATGCGATCGTGAGAGGATAGGGGGCTGTCGGATAAGGAAGGGGAGAGAGAGGATCAAGATCTGGGGGCTCGGACGTGCATGGATATGCTGGGTTGTAAGGGACAGTTGTGATTAAATTAAAAAAAAAGAGAAAGAAGATCACGTACAGTTAAGGGGAGATAGAAATCGTGGCTGGACGGATAAGGAAAGCGAGAGAAGGGGGACCGCAGAAGAGAGAGGAAGGTCAGTTTCCAAGTAGTGCTTTCTGTTGGGCTTGAGATCGTGAGCAGATCGGTTTAGCCTAAGGACTTTGAAATACTTTGAAATGCCTAAAGAAAAAAAGAAAAGGTAAAGAAATAAAGAAAAATAATTAATTAAAATAAATAAAATAATATAAGGAGAAATTTTTTTGGGGGGGTTCATTGAGTAGTCCCTGACAATGTGAACGATTTAGCCTAAGGACTTTAAAATGTTGTGGACAAAAATGCCTTCCAACGAATTGAACATCGAACGCTGCTGCAAGAGCTAATCGTCGCCGCTACCGAACCGAACCTAGACCTAGCCCTAAGATCTATGGGATGAACCCTAAACCTAGGGTCCTCAAACAAACCATGAACCGAACGCCACCGTCGCCGGAGGTACTGGTTGCTGCCCCCAATGCCTCTGCTACTGCCGCCACCGGAGCTACTCGGGAGAGATGAGAGAAGAAACAGGGGGAGGGCAGTTTTGGGTTTACCAAAAAAAGACAGGGATCTTAGAATAAATGAAACTTTAGAGCGTCATGTTCATACGATGGATTTGTTGTCAGGGATCTCTCACACATTAACCCAAAAACTTTTGTGAAACATGAAATGAAAAAACAAAATAGGATGACTACGAAAGAAAGAAAGATAGGAGGGGAAAGACAAGCAATGGTCACGATCATCCGAACCACCCGAACTCATTTCCACATCCATCATCCATCCATTTGCACTTGTGTAGTCTTCCTCTAGTTTAAATCATGCACTGTATTGGCTCATTATAGTCTTCTCTCAGCCGAATTATCGTAATTATCATTTTTTCACTGCTCTTCAGAAAAGGCTTCAAAGCGTATTGTGCATCATCCATTGAATCGCTGTGAGAATATCCACAACTTAGTTGCGATGCAATTGGGCTAATTGCATCGAGAACCACGTCAATTTTTCAAAAAACAAATATGAAATTATCGATAAAAATAATAATTTAGACTATTGGGCTTTGTATTTTTCATGCATACAATGTTTGAGAGCAAACGAATATGTCAATTTGTCCATAAGAAAGTCTACTATGCAGTGGGGCAGAAACAATCATGCAATTTACGTGTAGTATGAGAGTTTAAAGTAGCAATTTGACTGATCAATGCGCGGATGTCATCTAGCGGCTACTGCCATCTTGGTTGTCATTTAGTTTGTTCTTGAGCTCGTAATTGGCGACGGCAGACTCGTGCTTGAGTTTTTAATTGCTTCTATTTGACTTCAATTTTATGAAACATTTTAATAACATGTCTATCTTTTTTTACTCCTACCAAAAAAAAGGGTTATTGGTGATAGGTCCTCCTCCTAACATATGGTATTTAAAGCTGGTCAACATCAGTTATTGGTGAAAGACTGATCCTCCCGATTGGTAAATGTCAAAATTACCCCTTCGGGGAAGCTGTACATGTGAGCACGGATCCGAGCATAACCCCTACATGTAGCTGTACATGTGGGCTTGATCTGAGCTTGACATAATTAGCATCGTAGCAAAAAAGAGTCACAATATTTGAAAATTGTTACTATTTTGCTATAGTAAAATCATTGTAGCTAAAAAACATTTATGAAATTTATCGAAAAAAAACTTTTTTTTATGAAAAAGATTTTTTTTTTCTATAATGAAATCACTGTAGCGAAAGAGTAACAATCTATACAGATTGAGTAAAAATCTTTGTTGAGTAACTATCTGTCCAAATTGTTACTCTTTTGCTATAGTGAAATCACTGTCGCAAATTTTTTATTTTGAGAAATCTTGTCGGGAAAATATTGCTACAATGGAATCACTGTAGCAAAATAGTAACAATCTTTGTAGAGTAACAATCTGTGCAGATTGTTACTCTTTTTCTACTGTGAAATTATTGTAGCAAATTATTTTTTTAGTGAAATCGCAACCCAAATTTTTTTTGCTTCAGTGAAATAATAGTAGCGAATCCGGGATTTAGTTCTGTGGAGACAATGACAAAGGGGAATGCTCTAAGGGGCAGTTTGGTCTTTAAAAGGGGATAAAAGTCACGCATGGGACTTGTTCTAGCTGCATCCTTTTCGGGAGGGATCTGGTGCAACACCTTCTTGTTGGTTGTCCTTCCCCTTAAACTGATCTCTTGTCAGGGACTATTCATTATAGGTCCTTGTAACATATGGTATTTAGAGATAAAGTCGGTCAACATCAGTTATTGGTGAAAGGTTCTATCAATTGGTAAATGACAAACTTATCCCTGCGTTCAGTTGTACATGTAAGCACCGGTCCGAATTTGACCACTACGTACGTGTAGTTGTACATGTGAGCACCAATCTGAATTTGACCCTACATGCAGCTATACATGTGGTCCCTGTCCAAGTTTAGCTATAAGCTTTACAACAAGCTATAAGAGTAACAATCTTTAAAATTATTGCTCTTTTGCTGCAATGAAATCACTGTGGTTTTTTTTTTTTGGAGAAATCTTGTTGGAAAAAAAATTGATATAGTGAAATCTCTGTAGCAAAAGAGTAACAAGCTGTATAGATTGAGTAACAATCTTTGTTGAGTGGCAATCTGTGCAAATTTTTACTCTTTTTACTACAGTAAATTCATTATAGCCTTTTTTTTGTTGAGAAATATCGTTGAGAAAAAAAAATTTCTTTGTAACAATCTTTGTAGAGTAACAATCTGTGCATATTGCTACTCTTGCTACATTGAAATTATAGTAGCAAATTAATTTTTTGTGAAATCGAGTCTGAAAAAAAAATGCTACAATGAAATTATTGTAGCAAATCCGCGGATTGAGTCTTGTAGTGACAAGGGTGAAGGGGCATGCTTTAAGGGGCAGTTTGATCCTTCAAATAGGATAAAAACATGTGTGGGACTTGCTCTAGTAGCATCCTTTTCGAGAGGGACCTAGTGCAACACCATCTTGTTGACTGTCCTTTTTCATAAACCGATATCTTGTTAGAGAACGTTCACTATAGTTCCTTCTAACATATGATAGTAAAAAACCGATTCATGAGGTTGAACTTCATATTCTTCTTGAAATCTAATGTCAAGAATAATCCATTCACAAGGAATCATGAGGAATAAGATGAAACCCATTCATGAAAAAGAAGAAGAAACTCACTTGCGAGGAAGAACCCATTCAGGAGGAAGAAAATGAACCCTTTGGGTAAAAGCATGAGGAAGAAAATGAAACTTATTCATGGCGAAGGAACCCATTCGCAAAAAGAAATAATACACTCATGAGGAAGGAATCCATTTGGGAGGAGGAGATGAAACCCATTCGTGACAAAAGAGAAAAACTCATTCAGGATCTAGGAATCCATTCATGACTAAAAGATGAAACGCATTCGTGATGAAGGGATCTATTTGGGAGGATGAATATGAGAACCATCATTGAATATAAAAATTTTAATACTGACTTTGGATAATTTTTCTTTGTCTTTTTCCTCTAAGATTTTGTTCTTTATGGTGAGGGGTACAAAGGTCTAATAAAAAACATAAGAGGGTGGAATAGCAGTCAAATATGTTCTGTGGGGGAGGATTTCGGCCGTCATACATAACCCCCCTCCAACAGTCGATTGAAGGTTTAACCCTTCGGGATATAGCACGCTGTGAAGCGCTAAGGGGTCAAGTGTTGAGCTGTCACACAGTCACTGTTGAGATAGAGAAAGAGGGAGATAGAGAATTGACACAAGATGTGGTAACGAAGTTCGGCCAAAGCCTACGTCTCCGTGTGGTAAGACGTAACCTTTAAATCAACTATTACTGAAAATTAAAGCTACTCTCGACAGGCTGAGGAGTGCTTCTTACAAGTAGTCAGAGGGTAGAGAGGGTTTAGAAGTCTGAAGACCAGAAGACCTAGAGAGCTCTGGAAAATAGAAAGTGGAATAATGAAATATCCATCTGGATTATTTACAGGATTGGCTATATATATGGGTTTGGAAATTTTCTACGAATATTCTCTAAAATATCAGGAGTTAAGGCAATTATCCGGGGGATTTACCAGTCTCTGGATGGTATGTGCGGGCCCCACTGTCGTCTTCGTGGGCCCTAGGCAGGGCTGCGGGTCCCACTGTCGGGCGTTAGCCAGATTTTGCACCCACAGTTATCCCCTCCCAGTTAGGAAGGTGATAACCTAGCTGGCTGGGATTTCATGGTGCAAAACTACTTTGCCGATGTCGAGGTGGCTCAGTGAGCATTGGAAAGAATTTGTCGACCCTCTCCCAAGGGCCGACCAAAGTGTCTGCAGACCCGTTGTCCAGGGCCGACCATTGCATCTGTCGACCCCCTGCCAAAGGCCGACCAAAGTGCCTGCCGACCCCCTGCCTAGTTATGACCAAGTAGGGTGTAGAGGTAGCGCCATCGAAGGAGCGAGCCGGCCAGCCGATGGACCACCCGGTCGGTTGCGGCGATCAGTCCGTCGCGCCGGTCGGTCGTGGCATCCGGTCATGGCGTCCGGTCGTGGTGATCGGTCGTGGCGACCGTTCGTGGCGTCCGATCGTGGCGTCTAGTCAGTCACGATGATCGATCGTGGCGATCGGTCGGGTCGATCGGTCAGGGCGATCAGTCGTGATGATTGGTTGTGGCGATCGGTCATGACAATCAGTCGTCCCGCATGACCGACCGACCGAATTTTGGCGATCGGGTGCCAGAAGGCTTTTGGCACCCAATCTAGTCTGTTATGTGCCCGACAGTGACGATCGGTCAAGGCGATCGGCCAAGGTGATCGATCATGATGATCGATCGCGGTGATCGGTCATGGCGGTCGGTCGGTCGGTCACAGCGATCGATCGTGACGATCGGTCGTAGCGATCGGTTGTGGCGGTTGGTCACAGTGCCAGGAGTTGGTGTTTGGTGAAGTTGAGGATAATTTTCATAAAAATTTGAAAATGACGTCCCTGTGAAGGTGTCAGATAGAGCTGCTATTCAATCCTCAATGGACGATAGCTGTTTGCAATTGAGTTATATGTTGGCTTGTATTCTTAATGGGCTTCCACTCTCTCAAGTTGGAGACCTTTCTCTAAAAGAGAAATAGTGGTTTTGTTTAATGTCGAGGCAGCGAGAGCGCCTCGGACTTTGTATTCGAGTGCCAAGGGCAGGGCCTTGGATTTTGTTGAATGTCGAGGTGACGAGAATGCATCGGACTTTGCATTCGAGTGATAAGCGAAGGGCCTTGGACTTTGTTGAATGCCAAGGCGGCGAGAGTGCCTCAGACTTTGCATTCGAGTACTAAGGCTGTCTCCTTGGACTTTATTGAATGCCAAGGCGGCGAGAGCACCTTGGACATTGTAGTGCCAAGGGCTATCTCCTTGGACTTTATTGAATGCCAAGGCAGCGAGAGCACCTCGGACTTTGCATTTGAGTAGGACTATCTCCTTGGACTTTATTAAATACCCAGGCGGCGAGAGAGCCTCGGACTTTGCATTCGAGTGTCAAGGGCTGTCTCCTTGGACTTTATTGAATGCTGAGGCAGCGTGAGCGCCTCGGACTTTGCATTTGAGTGCCAAGGGCTGTCTCCCTGGACTTTATTGAATGCTGAGGCAGCAAGAGTGCCTCGGACTATGCATTCAAGTGCCAAGGGTTGTCTTCCTGGACTTTATTGAATGCCGAGGCGGCGAGAGCGCCTCGGACTTTACATTCAAATGCCAAGGGCTGTCTCCCTAGACTTTATCGTTTACTGCCAAGGATGTCTCCTTGGCCTTTTTTATTGATGGGGGTTATAATTCAGAGTACTCAATGTAGCCTTTGAATCGGTTGGAATTAGGCGAAGTGCCATTTCAGTCGAACCTACGTCAGGGCATGTAGTTTTGTACTATTGTAGGTTAGTCAGCCGTGTCGCAACCTGAACGGAACTAACTATAATTTTGAATATTGGTTGATTATGGGGAGACCCTGTGCGATCAAACTAATCTTGTCTTCGATTGGTCAAGCCATGACTCTTATCGACCTAACCGATTACTGGGTATGACACAGGTGTCTTTAGACACTAGTTGATCGTGGGGAGACCCTGTGCGATCAAACCAACGAAGGGTCACGGAGCTCACACCTTTGCATTTGCTAGCTGATCGTGGGGAGGCCATGTGCGATCGAACTAGTCTTGTCTTCGGTTGGTCGAGGCATGGCTCTTACCGACCCAACCGATTACGGTGTACAAAGCAAGTGCCTTTTGTGACGACCAAAATCCAATAGGCCAAGAGCCGAGACTCCTGAGGCTGTGATGCCAAGATGGATGAGGTGACGTGTACAAGGCCAGAGCACCTGCTTCATACCCCGCAATCGGTTGGGTCGGTAAAAGCCTTGCCTCGACCAGCCGAAGAAAAGACTAGTTCATTCGCACAGGGCCTCCCCACGATCAGCTAGCAAATGCAAAGGTGTGAGCTCCGTGACCCTTCGCTGGTTTGATCACACAGGGTCTCCCCATAATCAACCAGCATCTAAAGGTGTAATGTTGGTTGATTATGGGGAGACCCTATGCGATCAAAGTAATCTTGTCTTCGATTGGTCAAGGCAAGACTCTTATCGACCTAACCGGTTGCGGGGTACGACACGGATGTCTTTAGACACTAGTTGATCGTGGGGAGACCCAGTGCGATCAAACCAGCGAAGGGTCATGGAGCTCGCACCTTTGCATTTGCTAGCTGATCGTGGGGAGGCCATGTGTGATCGAACTAGTCTTGTCTTCGGTTGGTCGAGGCATGGCTCTTACCAACCCAACCAGTTACGGGGCACAAAGCAGGTGCCTTTTGTAACGACCAAGATACAATAGGACAAGAGCCAAGACTCCTGAGGCTGTGATGCCAAGATGGATGAGGTGAGGTATACAAGGCCAGAGCACCTGCTTCGTACCCCGCAACCGGTTGGGTCGGTAAAAGCCTTGCCTCGACCAGCCGAAGAAAATACTAGTTCGTTCGTACAGGGCCTCCCCATGATCAGCTAGCAAACGCAAAGGTGCGAGCTCCGTGACCCTTCACTGGTTTGATCACACAGGGTCTCCCCACGATCAACCAGCGTCTAAAGGTGTAACATCCACCCCAAACACACAAGATATTGTCCGCTTTGCCCGTGCTCGTACAAAAACTTCTTGGGGAGGTTACCCATCATAGTACTGCTCTCGTCCGAGCATGCTTAATTACAGAGTTCTTACAAAATCCATAGCGGTGCACAGTTTTAAAACACATTTACTATGTTTGGGAGGGAAAATTATATAAGTAGCTCATGATCTTCTCTCCAGGCGATGTAGGGCTAAATCATGGCCTTGCACACCTCACCTCACCTCATCTTATCCATCTTGGTATCTCAACCTCAGGAGTCTTGACTCTTGGTCTATTGGATTTTGGTCGTCACAGAGGCCCTGTGCGAAGGAAGTAGTCTTATCTACGGCTGGTCGAGGTAAGGCTGTTACCGACCCAACCAGTTGTGGGGTACGAAGCAGGTGCCTTTAGACGCTGGTTGATCGTAGGGAGACCCTGTGTGATCAAACCATTGAAGGGTCATGGAGCTCGCACCATTACGTTTGCTAGCTGATCGTGGAGAGGCCCTGTGCGAACGAACTAGTCTTGTCTTCGACTGGTCGAGGCAAGGCTCTTACTGACCCAACCGATTGTGGGGTACGAAGCAAGTGCCTTTAGACGTTGATCATGGGAAGACCTGTGTGATTAAACCAACGAAGGGTCATGGAGTTCAAACAATTGTGTTTGCTAGCTGATCGTGAGGAGGTCCTGTGCGATCAAACTAGTCTTGTCTTCACCTCGACAGTGGCGAAGCACTGGTTGATCAAGAGTTTGAGGAGGACGTACATACGGAAGGTGACCAGTTACCATTTTATTGATGACTCAGAAGATATTACATCATGGATTTCAGATAAATGATATTCTGAGATGTCGACAATTCATGGCATCCTACTATGATCGGTCGGCGGGATGCTTCCGTCTCAGGTGACGTTATCGGCTGCCGAAAATATGGATTATGCAAGATTCTTTCTCCTCGATTGTAGAGGAGAAGTCCTGAAAGGACCCCTATCCTCATTTGAATTCCTTGAGATGTCCCTCCCGCCAAATGTCTTCCAAGTGATGTATAAGTGACTTGCATCTCACTGTTGGGTGTCCGTGGCATCGATGAAAGTTGCAGTAGACTGATCTGTCTGCCGTGTGCTTCGAATCAAGCTGGAGAGGGTTCGACCACTTGAGGAAGTTTTCGTGCTAGATTTGCTTGAGGATGATGTCGATGCGCCAATTCTAGTCGGTGAACGTGGCCCTCCAAGGCTCTGCGGGTCTATCGCCTGCCCGCTTCGGCCTCTTAGAGGTTCGATCTTCCTTAGCTTGAGAGTTAAGAGGTTGGGCTGCAGGTCTCACTGGATCCATGTCCGAAGGGTGCTTCTTGAGGTTGCAACTCTGGCGAGCAACTTGATCATCCTCCACCTTGATCTCTCGCTGGATCTGATCGAATAGCACTCCGAGAGAGGCAGGTGGATTACGAATTAGGTCATCGTAGCACAGGACATTCTGGAATGCCAGCACGATCGCTTTGTCATCGAGGTGACGTCTGGAGATCGAAACGTGCTCATTCCTGAACCTCCGAGTGAACTCTTGGAGGGTTTCATCCGATCCCATCCTGAGCCGGTAGAGGGAGTCCAGTATCTACTTTGGTTTGAGATTCAGTTGATAGTGCTGAACGAAGAGGTCTGCCAGATCCTTATAAACTAGCTCACGGAGCCCTCCTAGATATGGTGATACCAATCGAGGGATAGGTCATCGAGGCTTCTGGCGAAGGTGTGACACAGGGTTTGGTTGTCGCAGTCGTGTAGTGTCAACGCTTGTTTGAAAGTGAGGATGTGCTGCGTCGGGTCTCCCGTTAGGCAATTGAACTTGGGGAGAGATGGAGTCCTCTAGCTCTGACGGAATGGTATTTGAAGAATTTATCGATTAAGAGGTCCCTCGAAGGCATGGGTGTTCCAACGATCACCTCTTTGGTCTGACTGATGCTCTGCCATGGCTTGATCATTGTAGTGATACTGCCGAACTCTAGGGAGGTGAACACCATTCTAAGTATTCTTCACGATGCAGGGATCAAAGGATGACTCGAAACCAAGTAGCTCAAGGTAACGAGCAGACTCGTCAAGATGCTCCCAGATTGTCGGTCTACGAGGAATGGGCGAAGATCCTCTCGAGAGCGACCCGAGGGATCATCACGGAGTATCGGTGACAGATCGTTAGAAAGGAGCGGGAGATGGATCGATCGACCTGCGAATGTCTACTCTGTCGTTGATACCGGCCGCTGACCGAGGGAGATTGGCTCTTGCTTTGACGGCGAAGCATCGAAGGAAGTCTCTCTCAACCATAAGAGCAGCATTCTGCTTCATTAGGGTCAAGAGTTGGAAGTCTTTCGCCGAGATCTGATATGTTGCTTGAGGGTTCACGACGGGCAAGGCGTGCGCTTTCCCGAGGCACTAAGAAGTTGCGTCGGCGAGCTAAGGAGATTGTTGAGATTGAGCCGGAGTTGTATGGTCGACTAACTGACATCTCCTCGAATTACCAGTAGGTTGCTGCTCATGATATTGGCTTGTCACAAACTTACGACTCATTGAGAGAGGCGTAGGATGTCCGGATGGACATTGGGATGAAAATTGCTTCCCTTCGACTGGTCCACAGGTCATATCTTTGCCATTCAGGTAGCGATGGAGACAGATTAATTGCTCGGGCAATCGGTGGTTGCTGCTTGACCGATGGAGCTAGAATGCCTGGAGATCGCAAGTCAACAGGGAAGATCCCACAGATGGTGCCAAATTGTGGAAGAGGATTTCGGCCGTCATACGTAACCCCCTTCCAACAGTCGATTGAAGGTTTGACCCTTCGGGATATGGCACGTTGTGAAGCGCTAAAGGGTCAAGTGCTGAGCTGTCACACAATCACTGTTGAGATAGAGAAAGAGGGAGATAGAGAATTGACACAAGATATGGTAACGAAGTTCGACCGAAGACTACGTCTTCGTGCGGTAAGACGCAACCTTTGAATCCACTATCACTGAAAATATAAAGCTAATCTCGACAGGACGAGAAGTGCTTTTTACAAGTACTCAGAGGGTAAAGAGGGTTTAAAAGTTTGAAGACCAGAAGGCTCAAAGAGCTTTGAAAAACAGAAAGTGGAAAGTGGAATAATGAAGTATATATCCATCTAGATTATTTACAGGATTGGCTATATATAAGGGTTTGAAAATATTCTAGAAATATTCCATGAAATATCAGGAGTTAAGGCAATTATCCAGGGGATTTACGAGTCTCCGGATGGCATGTGCGGGCCCCACTATCGTCTTCGTGGGCTCTAGGCAGGGCTGCCGGTCCCACTGTCGGGCGTTATCCAGATTTTGCACCCACATGTTTGACTGACAAAATTGGACGGAATGGGGGTTAAGTCTAATAATGATTAAAAGGGGCATGACTTACAAAATAGCATATAATTTTTGGGGTAAGTCAAATTTGTCCATTTATTTTCGTGAAATCGCGCCCTCCAAAATAAATTTATGCTAATATGAAATCACTGTAGCAAATCCACAAGTTGAGTCCTGTAGAGACAAAGACGAAGGGGCATGACTAAGGGGCGGTTTGGCCATTAAAAAGTGTGAAAAGTCATGTGTGGGACTTGCTCTAGCTACATTCTTTGAGGGAGGGACTTTGTGCAAGACCATCTTATTGGTTGTCCTTCCCCTTAAACGCATAAACCGGTCTTTTGTTAGGGACCGTTCACTAAAGTTTCCCTAGGGGACTTAGTGAGCCATCCCTGACAAAGACATCAGTTAAACTAAAGGACATTGAAATGCTGTGGATGAAAAGTCCCTCCACAGCATTTCAAATTTTTTGTTGCATGTCACCGAACCACAGATCGCCACTACAGAACCAAACCTAAACCTACTCCTAAACCCAAGATCTATGGGTCATGGGATGAACCCTAGACCAGAGATCTAAACCGAACCCTAAAACCAAACCCTAATCGTACGTCTTCGCTTTCTCGCCACCACAGGGGCGGTGATGGCGAGCAACTACACCTAGGGATGCCAATTTTGGACACGACACGAAATTAGCGGGTCTGGGTGTCGATTAAACGGGTTTGGGCCTTAAATGGGTCGACACGACAAACACGTTTAATAAATGGGTCGGGTCCGGGTTTAGGGTCTAGACACGAAAGACCCGGTTAAAATTAAACGGTTCATGTCGGGTCGGGTCAGGTCTACCCGCAATCCGATACGGTAGTATATAGGCTAATACTTTAGTATCAAGTACATACTATGTAGGCTAATACTATAGGTTTGTTTCCAGCGGGTCTTATCAAGTCGAGACGGGTCAACTGATCGAATAGACCCTTGTGGTAAACGGGTCTTATTAGGTCTACCCGTTTATAGGCAGGTCGGGTATGGGTTTAGGGACTAAACACGATTAGTTAAACGGGTTGGGTCCGAGTATAGGGGTTTTGGACACGACCCTAAACTAGACACGACCTGAAACGATCCACTGCCACCCCTAACTGCACCTCGAGGTCCTATTTATCGAACCAATCTATTTGGACAAGGAATTGGGGTGATAGCAGCAGCGACTAGTGGTCACGCCCGAGAGAAATAAAAGAGAGAGAAAGAAAGAGGAGCAAAAATATGCCCAATAAATAGTAAAAATATGGCCAATAAATAAACTCGCATTAACCAATTTAATTAAACAATATATCTATCAATTGTATTGTCATAAACAGTAATAAGATACAAAATTGTTTAAGTTTATAAAAATTGGATCATACCGATGTGTCCGAAAAAATCTAAATAGTCAAAATTTATATTTGGATCGTTTAGATCCGATCTAGATCGAGTCCACGATCACATAACTAAAATTGATGATCCATATTAAACATGCATTAATTTATTTAAATTAATAAGATCAAACTGTACCGATGAGTCCGGAATAACCCAAATATTCAAGAACCATATATGGATCTTTGAAAACAGATCTATATCGGACTTGAGATCACAATATAAATTTAAACGGTCCAGATTAAATCATACATTATATAAAATGAATTTATAAGATTGGACCGTACCGATGTGCCGGAACGGTCCAAATAGTCAAGATTCATACTTGGATCGATAAGATAGGGCCAAGATCATGTCCACAAATACAGAAGTAAATCTGACGATCTAGATTAAATTATACATTAAGTAGATGTGAATACATATAAAACTAGACGGGTCGGGTTTGTCAAAGTCGGGTCGGGCCTGCTTGTGTAGTCAGGTTGGATTGAGCAACTCAGTGGTTGACAGGAATTCTATAGGTAGTCGGGTTTACCTAGTCGGGTCTATACTTAGGTCAACGGTCGGGTTGAACCCGGAAAAAGCCCAGTCGGGTCGGATTGAATTCCTGATCGGGTTTATAATTGAAGTACAACCGGGTCGGGTTTGGTTTGTATGAGGGTTTTAAAACCCAAACAAAAATACTGTGCATCTTCTCCCCGATATCATCGGGAGAAAACCTAACCGACCTAAAAACGTCGCCGCCGCACGACTTGATAGACCGCCGTCACTCACGCACGCACGCAGGCGTCGGACGCCGCCGTTCACGCACAGGGAGCAACAGCTCGGGCCCCGTGTCGGACGCTGCCGGGAGTGCCGGCTGCTGCCGCCGGTCGTGCAAGCCACATTTGCCAGTCGCACAGGGAACAACCGCTCGGGCTCCGCGTCGGACGCCACGGGGAGTGCAGGATGCCTAATTCCATTAGGGGAGATCACACGCTGGAGCCAACACCTCTCTTCACAATAGGACGTCGTTTAAATAAGAGAAACCGAGGGCAGCCATCGTGTGGCTATGATTCAACCAGAGAGTTGCTCATGAGTTTTTGATTGATCCGTGATGCCAACTAAGCGGTATCACGGTTATACGAAATATTTTTTGGTCGAGTGGGCATGCCAGATCAGCAACCAAGCCTACTTCCGTCAGCCGCGCTGCGTATTTTAACAGCTGCTGCTCTAAAAACCCTTGCCGGCCAGCGTTCGGAAAGAAAGAGGAGCTCCATCTTCCCCCCTTTCAACCGACCTTCAATTCCTTCTCTCTCTCTCTCTCTCTCTCTCTCTCTCTCTCTCTCTCTCTCTCTCTCTCTAATTGATCGATTGAGGGTTTGTAGTGGATGAGTTTCTCGGAGGCCGATCGGCCGCGCAAGGCGGCACGGTACAACTTCTCGACGCAATTCGAGCTCCCATCATGGGGTAGCACCCGATGCCACGGCCGCACATGCATGTTGGAGGGCACCGTCCGCACCTCTGAACCCCCTCCGCCCCCTCCGCCCCCTCCTCCCCCTAGCCCGACTCTCGTGTTTTGCGTACGCTACCCCAACCACGGCAAGGAGGAGGCCGCACCACCTGCCACCCCCGGTCCCGCCACGGAGGGCACCGCCTGCACCTCTGAACCCCCTCCTCCCCTTCTCAAGAGGTTCGTGCGTCGATTCCACAACCCCGGCCACGGCAAGGAGGTGGCCGCACCACCTGCCTCCCCTCTCGCCCCCGCCCCGGAGGAGCACCGGAATCTGACCGACACTCCGGATATCAAGAAGGAGGCAAAACTCGGAGGCAACTCGGCGGCCTTTCCAGAGGGTCAACGGAATCTCAGGAGGAAGAGATCAGCGAGGCCGGAAGTGGGTGATCGGAAAGAGGTGGCCGGGCCGAGGTCTGCTCCCTTGCCACCGGTGCCTGTGCCCTACAACTCGATGTACCTGCGGTCCAGAGGCAATGTGAAGGCGTCGGGGTTCTCTATGGCGCTGACGAGGGGGGAAATAGAGGAGGATTTGTACGCCTTTACGGGGTCCAAGCCGCCTCGCTATCCCAAGCGGAGGCCCAAGGTCATCCAGGAAAAGCTCGATGCCATCTTCCCCGGTCTCTCGTTGCCCGGCAACACCGCCCTCGATCGGTGCAGATCATTGATGGGATCAAATTAAAGGATGATCAAATTGTTTCATTCTGTGTTTGTTTGATTATGAAGTTGTGATCCAGGATTTGTTGTGTTTCAGATTTAATTCTTGTTTATTCACTTATTTCAATTCAATTCAATTCTTTAATTTGGAGAGTATATGCATGCATGCATGTACGTGCATGGCCTCTCTCTCTCTCTCTCTCTCTCTCTCTCTCTCTCTCTCTCTCTCTCTCTCTCTCTCTCTCTCTCTCTCTCTCTCTCTCTCTCTCTCTCTCTCTCTCTCTCTCTCTCTCTCTCTCTCTCTCTCTGTGTGTGTGTATGTACGTGTGTGTGGCCATGGTCTCCTCCCTCTGTATGTGTATATGTGGTGTGAGGGTAAGTGTGTTGAATGAATGTTGGGGAGAGTATATGCATGTGGGTGTGTGCTGTGTAAGGACAGATCGAGGGCAAAACCCCTGATCTGTGTGCATGGTATTTTTTTGATAGTGTTGATGGTGATTATGGTGATGTCACTATAACATATCATGGTTTTTCCAGCGGTCATATATGGCCGAATATTCATTTAATCAGGGGCCTAGCCGCCACAAATGGCGGCCGTATAAAATCCCGTCGCAAAAGATTATTTTGATTTAGCCGTCGGAAATACTGCATAGGTTATTTCGGCCTGGCCACCGGAAATACTGCAGGAAATCCGGCGGCCATGTTTTTGGTTCCAGTTTTTTTTTAAAAAAATGCTAACCTGCTGGGCGACCCAACCTCTCTCCTCTTGCCTTGACTTAGGTGGCCCCCCTCTCCCGGGCATATTCGAACCCTCACTGAATACAAAACCACCGGATATCTCAACCGCATGCACTATCTACAACTTATGATAACTATCAGCTTTTATTTTATTTAATATCAAAAACCTAATATAATTATTTTATTCCTCTTCTTCCATCTGTTCGAGTTGCAGACCTTGCACAGCCGGCGTCTTATCCCTCACCTCCGCCGGAGGGGTTTTCTTGCCCGCCGATCCGCTCGACCTTTTCCGACCGGATGGATCTCACATGCCTCGCTCGACCTTTTCCGGCCAGTGGATCTCACCCGCCGGATTGGCTCGATCTTTTCCGGCGGGGTTGGTGGGCCGCCGGATTCCCTCTACCTTTTCCGACCAGGTTGGTGGGTCGCCGGATTCCCTCGATCTTTTCCGGCCGGGTTGGTAGGCCGCCGGATTCGCTCCATCTTTTCCGGCAAGGTTGGTGGCCCGCCGGATTTGCTCCATCTTTTCCAGCGAGTTTCGTGGGCCGCTGGATTTCCTCCATTTTTTCTGGCGAGTTTGGTGGGCAGCCGGATTTGCTCCATCTTTTCCGGCGAGTTTGGTGGGCCGCCGATTATTTGGCCACAAAATGTCATTTCTATTGTAGTGTGTGGGGGAGTGATGATGGAGATGATGCTGATGATGGTGAGGAGGTTATGACGTGCTAAAGAGAGAGGGGAGAAAAAATGGAGGTAGTTTCGGGTTTACCAACAAAGAGAGGGACCTTAGGCTAAATGAAGCTATATATGAGGTGTCCTGTTCATCGGATGGATCCATTGCCATGGACCTCTCACATATTAACCCTTTTTTTTTTTGTGGACAACCGCCTTGAGGGGAAGTTAGCCCCACCACGATGTCCATACCGAGAGTCGAACAAGAAATCTCTTCAACATGGGAGAGAGGAAGTACCACGAGGCCATGAGCCCGTTGGTATGTATGATGGTATACTGTGAGTCTATATATATGTGCAGGTGTGCAAGCAAGGCCGTTTCAACTGGCATGAGTGGTGTGAGCATGTGCGTGTAAGTGCGAACACCTCTGACCCGACGAGCCTTTGGCCGTATGACACCAAGGGCCACTGCCACCTTCGGCTGCCCAGCAACTACCAGTCTATTGGGTTTTTTTTGTAGACTTTTCCTTTGAGGTACGAATCCGAGATGCACTGTAAATAGTCCGATACCCTAAACTCCAACCAGCATTCGAGTGCAACATAGATTTCTATGGGAGTAAATGTGAGCGCATATGTGCTTAGGGCAATATAGCCCCTTCTTCATCTTTCTAGTTCTTTACCTAAGATAAAATAAGGAATTGGAACCGAGGCGTACGTGGCTTTGCTCTCGGATGAATTAGTAATAAACATTTCCAAAATTGAACCTGATAGAACTATTAGGCTGAGGTGTGGCGTTGCCCCTCAAATGAACTGGAAGCCGGTGCATATACAAGAACTATTTATACGGTTCGGTAGAGTACTACCCCGCCTATGGTAAGCTCCAATAGAATTACATCACTTGAACACCACCGGTCTAAACAAATTATAAATTTTTATAATAAATAGAATTATGTTTCTTTACTAAAGTATTATGATGGAATTATTGATGCATTCTGATCATCTGATATATAATAGAATTGTGCACATACTGAGTTGATACGTACTATTATGCAAGCTTATCTTCCATCTCAAGTTCTGATAACCAATTTAAATATCGTTGTTTATTTTAAAAGTAATTATGATTTGTTCAGTGTGATGGTTTTGGACTTACAATATCGTAAAGTTGTTGAGGTATTTTATTCTTGTAAAATGTCTTAGGTTGAAATGAAGAAGCAGATAACCAGAGGAAAATCTTGCAACAAGAATTTAACTTCATATGGCCCAAGAATCTTCGTGATTATTATTCTTTCTTGTTGTAAATACACATTGTATAAATGGAGGTGTAAATTCAGATGTTGCAACAATTATAGAACACTAGTCTTGCTTTGTATCGACTTACCACTATGTATAAAGTTTTGGTTTTATTTTTATTTTTCCTCCTCTTTTCCAAAATCCTCAATCACGGTCCGCAGTTCAGGCAGCTCAGATGGGTTTCTTAGGTAGCCCGAGATGCGGGGTGTGATAGAGGAAGTGAAAATAAAAGGAAGATTACAATCAGGAGCTAAGCCCTAGTAAGAAAGTCTTCAATCTCGGTATAAGATGGATTGCACAAAGATAAATCAACGAACGGATCTTGTCGTAAACCCCCTTCGATCTGATGGTTTGGTTCTGGAAGATCCTCCTGTTCCGCTCCAACCAAATACTCCAGTCAACCGTGATAGTCGTCGAGTCCCATGATGTGTGCTTTGATACGTCTCTTTCGCTACGGTCCCCAAAGGGAGGCCAGGGAGGTTGGATGGAAGGATACATATAATATCATATGCCAGTCCACAAAGGGGACAAAAGGAGTCTGTAATGCTCGGATGGTTAAGCTTGATAAGGTTTATCTTCATGAGAATTTTATCCTTGGTGGTTAAAATCATGAATATCCTTGCCTTCATGGGACATTTAGCCTTCTATATATATTTCGCCCAAAACCAAGTCACTCCTCTGAAGTTAATGATACGATAAAGAGAAGTCACCGAAAATTGACCATTAGGAGCTCATCTGTTTGGAGAAGCTCTTGGAAAATGATTCTCCCTGCCTCCTCCCTTCAAGCCCTTTTACCAAGGTATGATTCTTTAGGCTTCCCCTAGCTTCCCTTTGTTCCCTTTTTCTCTCGCATTTTTTATTCAATTTTATTACCCCTCAAAAAAAGGAAAAAATAAAAAGAGCATGTTATCTAGGCAATTGTCCAGTCATCTGAAAATGAATGTGAGAAAGCAAAAAACTTTTTTTTTAAAGGTAATAAATAATATTCACTATCAGTCAAAAATTACAATCTCAGGGGTGGAGAAACACCTAAGTGTGCCTACCATAGTCAAACCAAAAACAAAACTACTGATTTCGCATAAAACACTACGGAAATTAACACATTGCACCTAAGAGCTCCCCCGATTGTCAAGCCCAAAAATAATGCTCCTTATTTATGTACAGAAAGCAAAAAAACTCATAGTAGAGTTGTTAACGAGTTTACGAGAGGCCCAATGAAGAAGAGAATCATGAAGAAATTTACATGTAGAAGATTGTCCCATTTGATATACAAATCACCAATCAACATATATTCTTGTCACTATATATTGTCCCTGAGGAGGAACTCTTCTAATCTTAATGTTTTCTCCTAGTTAAGTACCTTAGTTTACCTCCGCTCCAAGAAAAAATTCTAGCAAACAGAAAAATGCAAGAAAGGGGGTTTCTTTTGTAATTTATGTTTATTTAATATTTGATTTAGGGTGAGGGTAGAAATAGGGATTTTTTTTGTTTGACCCCTTGACAGAAGTACACTGAAATATGAGTCATAGATAAGGACAATTCAAGTTTCAAATAGTTATAGACCTTTAGTCATATTTTTAATATACATAATAAGCTAGCTCCCACCGCGAACCAACCCTATTGCTAAAGGCAACCTATGCCCCCCGCCTTTATTGTCGGTCTTGTGCATGCCACAGCACGCCTCTGCCATCCTCCTCCCTCAGTCCCTCTGACTCCCTCTTCTTCTTCCTCCTCCATCTAAAACAATGATTGTTATTGGAGTCTGATCCCCTCAACATCTCATTTGCCATTAATGGAGGCCGAGTGTTGTGGGTGCAAAATTTGGCCAACGCCCAGCAATGGGACCCGGCCACTAGCCCTGCCTGGCCTGGGGGCCCACAAAGACGACGATGGGACCCACTATCCTTACCTGGGGGTCCACAAAGACGACGACGGGACCCACCAGCCCCGCCTGAATCCAGACGACAGCTACAGAAACAGCCTCTTACCCCGGTTCCTTTCCAAAAAAACTCTATAAATAGCAGACCCGACAAGTGGAATGGATCGAAGATCTAATATCTGAATTGAACTTACGAAAATCTAGAGCTAAGACATCCCAACCTTTCGATCTCTTTTGGAAGAAAGACAAGTGACATTTGGCCTGTCGAGGTCACTTCAGTTCAAGTATTAGTGAATTTAGGTTGCTCCTCATAGCATGGAGACGTAGTCTTCAGCTGAACTCCGAGATCACATCTTGTGTTAACTTTTCGTCGATCTTTCCCTATCTCTTCTAAACCCAAGTCGACAACCTTTCAACTACTCCGAGGTTTAATCTAAAGACATTAGTCTTCGTCAACTAACGAACTAGACAAAAGTTCGATCAGACTTTCGACTCGACTCGATTGACTGGTTGGGCAAAATCTTCAGATCGGCACGGAGATCTTCCTCCATAAGTGCTCCTATAGTCCATTCGGCCCGCAAAGTCCAAGTGATCAACGGTGGCCGAGTACCACTATGGTGCACTCAGTCCGAATGGGTTGTAGAAGCACTTAGCTTGAAATGACCTGCTTTAGGAGGAAGAGGCACGAGCACGAGCGCGAGCAGGGGGGGGGGGGGGTGCGCTAGGGATCTGGTTGATCTAAAGGTGCCAAACATATTAGTTGTAAGTCATTCTTCAATTGGAAGATGAATCTTGATATCTTTATAGAGAGATCTAAATGTAGATTGGTTGCTAAAGACTTCACTTAAAGAAAGGTGTTGATTTCTTGAACACTCTCTCCTGCATCAAGAATGCTACAAGTCGAGCTAGCCTTAATCACCATTGCCTCCATCTTTAAAAAGGTAATCCACCAATTGGATGTAAACAATTTTGAATGGATCGAGATTGGCCGAGGAGATTCACATACATCAATTGGAAGGATTTGTATTTGCAAGATCATAGAAGTAACTTTATAGGCTAAATGTAGCTCATAAACTATGGTCTCACTATGTTGATGTTTTCTTATGGCTTCATCGTAAGATAAAATGACAACTTTGTGTACACTAAATCTATATGGAGGAGGAATATCATTATATGGCTACTTGTAGATGATATGTTAATTATGGAAAATGATGATTGTATAGCAAACAAGGGCATTTTTTATTGAGACTCTTTGTGAAGCATATTGGATATTTTTATATGATTCTTGGGATCAAAATCATGAGAAGAGAAAATGGTCTTATCTCGATCCAATCTCATTTTATTGAGAAGATCTTCAAGAAGTTTAACCTCTGTTTATGTCCTTCCTAGTAGAACTCTTATATGAGGAGTTAATTTACATGTGATTATGAGCTAAAGATTTCTGGTTTTCTTGCATGGTGCATTACCAACGTACCTATTGTCTCTCGTGGATGTTTGATGGTCTTCTTAAGCTTTTAATAAGTCGTGATCATGCATGTGTCTAGAATAATGATTAACTCTATATTAGAATCATTATGACTGATAATAACAGTACATCAATTTTTTTTGGCATATCGTATTAAATACCATAACAAAATTACAAAAGGTATATATGAAGCTAAGGTTGCACAGATAGGTGTGTTGATTCCTGACACTTGAATACGTTGGGTACAAAAAAAAAGGGGGAGATGCTTGACATAAGTCATGTTTGAGAGATGACTTTTAGTTGTAGGACACGTTAATTTTGAAATATACCTCAAGTCCTTCCCAACGACTATATACTTTTTCTGAAGACGAATGTACAATCTTTCATAAATGAATTTAAACTCTTTCTGAAAACAAATGTATACTTGTAGGGATCTTATAGCTAATATAGCAAATTATTGTGTCTTGCGGCTAATATTGCTAAAGGACCTATACCTAATTTGCTGGAAAAAAAAAGAGCCAAAATTATGATTATGCGACACACTGTCTTATTCAAAAATATTTAAATTAGTATTAATAAAAGTTAAGCAATGCATGATTCAATTATATTGTACCCACAATAACATGATTTTGTTAATATTTTTTTTTCATGAATTGTGTATTTTAATGGTGGTTTAAATTTTCGTCTCAATGTCCATGGGTTTGTCTTTTGTAATTTAAATTCCATACAATTTGTGAATCGTACGTGACGCTAGTATATCCCAATGTTTTATTGATACACTTCAATTATTACTTGTGTAATAAACATATATTTAATTTGTGTCCATTCACAAGGAATATAAATACATCTTTAAGAGACAAACATATTCTATTGACTTAACATTCTGGAAAAGCATTGCGAAGATTTGCTCAATTAATATATCGATGCAGAAACAGACTTCTAGCTGGGAACGGATCGAAAATCAGCTTTTGGAAGGACATCTGGTTAGGAAACCTCCCCCTTCATACAGTCTTCCCCCAGCTGTTCAACTTGGCTCCTTCGAAGATGACAATTGTTAGATCTTAAGCCCTTGCCCGAGGCTCTAACACGACTTGGTGGCCACATCTGGATGGTCCTTTCTTGACAGAACTAATCCTACAGTTGGGATACCTACTGGACATTCTACAATCGATCTCTCTCACGGACGAACCAGACACTGCAGGGTGGCGGTGGACGGCGAACGCCAACTTCACGGTAGCCTCATTCTACAAGTTCATAAACTTCAGGGTGATTCTTTGCTCCCTTGCGAAGAGGATTTGGAAGACCAAATGTCCTCTCAAAGTTAGAATCTTTATGAGATTAGCTATGTGAGATAAGATTCTCATGAAGATCAACCTCCTCAAACGGAACCATCCGGCGATTTCGTATACCCTTTGTCCACTTTGCAGGCAGGCGGATGAGATGCCAGATCACCTGCTAATTCGTTGTCCTTACTCGAGGCGCATCTGGACTTCCTTCAAGTCGAAGCTCCGAATCAGGTATCACCTTACGGCTTTGACTTCCCTTTGGGGTGCCCGATGGAGCAAGCGAGTCAAGTCTGATTTAAGACGTGGTTGGGATATTGCAGCTACAACGATTTGCTGGAGGCTTTGGTTGGAACATAATAGGAGGATATTCCAGGGCAGATCTCGAACTTTGGTGTGTTTAATGGGCGACATTAAGTCGATGATCCTTCTCTAGGCATCTAACCTTATTCCTCGGTTGAAATGTGTTCTCCTAAGGATGTCTTCTTAATTGTCCATCTCCTTCTTCTGTATCCCTCTCCTTGGTAGTAGAGTCTACTCCAGAGGATGACAGTTTTTCCCCTGTACATATTATTTTATTCTATTAATCTACTGGTAGGGGTCCAGGCCAAACCCCCCCTCATTACCTGAGAGGGATTTCTCAAAAAAAAAGACTTAATATGTAACCTATTGCTCCTATTTTTGTTCAATGGGCAAGGCACGCTTTAAAGGAAATTTGTGTGTTGAATTCTCTGTATGGCACGACCTTTTGAATTTCCCAGCTCAAGGACTCGTCTTTAAAAAATTTTACAAGCTATCAAAGGGTCCAGTTTGTGTTGACTCAATATTTTTGTTCGAACAAGGGTGTCTTGGTAACACCCTTGTATCTAAGGCATAAAGAAAGATTTATGGGCGTAAGATATAAATTTGTTAGGAGAATATTGAAATTTAATAAACTAACAAGGAAAGAGGATATAAGTGTGTTAGAGTGTATATACATCAATATCCTCTTGCATAGGTTTATTAGCATTTTTAGCGTATATTCACCTTTGCTGACCTTATCATTTGTATTTGCTACAATTATTACTTCTTATGTATGTTACCATAAGTTTAATTAAGATTACTAAAACTTTATTGAACATTATCTAAAGTGTATTTTAATTTACCCCTAGCGTCTACATTAACTTTTAAAAAAATTATCCTGTAGTGAAACTCTTTTACTTTGTTTCGGAGTAACTATAGATGGTACAGTTATTTTGCTTCTTTTGTATGTTACCTAAAGCATATTTTTAATTACTAAAGACTATATCCTCTCCCCTAGTGTATAAGGATTGCAAAGGGGAGAGGGGGGTGATTTTTTCCATAAGGGGGGTCGAACCCTAGTCTCCCTTGGTTTAAAAAAAAAACAAAGTTGAGAGAGGGGCTCAGCCCTATAACTAGATGAAGGAAAGATTTGACCAAGACTTAATGCCCTAGCAAAACTTTCTCCCCTCTCTCCTCTATCTCTCTTTTCTCTCCCTCACTCCTATTTCGTGTTGAGAGTTAGGATTTGTGGTTTATCCTTCCTCATGTGGTGAATCAAATATGGAGGAGGCTCGCTAGTTGGAGGAACTCAGAGATCCTCTAGTGAGGTTTCGTACATCGTGCGAGGTTTGGTGAACCAGAAGGCGTCTCTCGCTATCCTTTTACTGTACAAATTTTACATGACAAACTTGCCATGTTTTAATTGATGTGGGAGATCCAGACATTTGATCGACCACCAATCTAATCCAAAAGTTATGTATCGAAGTCCTCTACATGCAGTTCAAATTTCAGGTCAATCCAACTTCTGGATCTTGATTTATAGTCATTGCACCGAAGCTCTATGTGCAGATCCAATTTCATCTCCATCAACAAAGAAAAAAAATTTCCTAGTGAAAAAATCCGCACGAAAGTATGGTTTCCTAATATGTAGATTTAGTGTAGAGATAGAATATGTATGCATGCTATTGTGAATGTCTTAATTGTACTCGCAAGTACACGAATCGTTGAATTGTAGTGCAGCGGAGCGAGATCAATCCCACAAGGACTTTGATAGGAAACGTACTAAATCTAAATTTGATTGGAACCTAATCTAGCTAAAATTTATCGAGAGTATAATTAGATTAATTAAAACTAAGCATGTAATAAAGAGATTAAAAGCAATGTAAATTAATTATAGGTAGTGGGGTGCAAGTACGGTCTTCAAATTTAGAGGAGTACTATGGTGTTTGAATCCACCACTAGATTAATGTAGTTGATAGATTAAATAGTAATGTTCTATCTGGTAGGCGAGTAGCACTCGGGGATGAATACCCTTACTTTCTTGAAGATGCAATCGTTAAACCTTCTTTAAATATGATTAACTAAGCTAGCATGATTCAATTCATGCATGTGTAATAAGGCAAAGTATCGCATGTCTAGTTTAAGCACAAAAGATCTAAGCTATCATAGCAAAGCATCAAATGTCTAAGTTAAGCGTATGATATCTAAGCTTTAATTATTCGGATAATTTAGACTTGGTTGCATGACGATTAATCACAAACTTCAACGCATACATGGCATGCGATGTGAAAGTTAACTTATTCAACGATGCAATATCGAACTGAATCATATATAAGAGTTTAGGAACAAAGCATAGAACATATTAGGGGGACTTAGTGAGAGGTCCCTCACCAAGAGATCAGTTAAGCCCAAGCCCCTTGAAATATTGTGAACGGAATTGCCTTCCACAGCATTTCAAATTTTCTTTGAAATGCCACCAAACCAGTGAACCACCCCTCTCCCCCCCTCCCCGCCGCTGCCGGACCTAACCAACCCCCCCCCCCCAACCGGCTGGACCTAATCTATAGACCATGGGATGAATCCTAGACCTAACCGAATCCCCCCACCACCTGAGGTCGAGTTGCCGAGGTCGGGAGGTCGAGCCCGCCGCCGTCAGAGGTCGAGATCGCCGGGGTCGGTAGGTTGAGCCGCTAGGGTCGCGAGGTCGCCGGGGTCTGGTTGTCGCTGGGGTTGCAAGGTCACCGGGATCGGGAGGATGGGGGGGGTAGTGTCAGGTTTTTCATCAGAAGGCCGGGACCTTAGACTAAACTGATCTCTTTTTTATCCTTAGGCTAAATCGATCTCTTTTTCAGGGACCTTAGGCACATTAGCCCAACATATTATTCAACTTAAATTCTACAATAATCTAGGGCTTTACACGGCACGATTGAATTAATAGAGACATGGTAGAGAGAGGGAGACAAACAAATCTAAGATTGATGATGATTTTCTTCTTCATCTTGCATGATGCGCTCCTCCTCTTCTGCACGTCAAACTTGCTGGGCTTCAATGATAATCGAGATGATGGTGGTGTGGGGGGGAAGTCCCGCCGGCCACAACCGATTGTCAGATGGAGCTGGTCGTCCTCCACCACCTCCCTGCAATACCTGCAAAAAGACCGAGTCTCACCTCCGAGCCAAGGCCCCTCCGATGCTCAAGTCAGGAAAGGGAGGGATGTGTGTAGTGTGGTCCTGGGTGTCGGAAGCGAATTGCTTCTCAAGAGTGCGGATTGTTTCTCAAGAGTTCGAATTGCTTACCTGCCCGTGAAGGGGCGGGGTTTCTTTTGTAGACTTACGTGCGTGCAATCGCTACAATTTATCCTCCGATGATCTCGTGATGGTTATGGCGGATCCCCTCCGATCGGACGTCGTTCAAACCTTTCCTACTATGCTCCCACGGATTGTGGGCTTTACACCTCATCCCGGGTAACCCACGATCCTAACGGGCGAGATATCCTCAGGATTGTCCAGCCCGGCGGGTCTCCCGGCAATTACAGCACCTTCCGTTCTTTCCTCAAGCCTGGCTTTTGTCGGAGAGCTCGGGCTTCTCTGATCTTCTTCTTAGGCTCAGCCTTGAGCGGGTGGTGCAACCTGTGGACCGGGTCTGGTCGACCTAGACTCGGTCCGCCCTCGGCTGGTACTTCGTCTCTCCACGTGTGATCAAGTCGGGCGATTCAGTTGTACATATGTCATCATCCGGTGAGTGTGGCAGAAAACCCCTTCTACACGTTCCTCGAACGTGAATGTCGGCTAATGGTGATGGATAGTAGGGGATGATGGATGCTTAGGGTTTCGGTCGTGGTTATGGTTGGTGGAGACGGAGGAAGATGGCCGGCGATGGTTGGTTCATGGAGATCCCCAATGATAGCCCAATATAGTACTCTAGCCGGCCTTAAATATGGTACCTTATATAGAATAGAGATCGAGATGAGGGGAAGGGAAGGGAAAGGATCGGCGGATGAGAGAGAGAAAGAGAGAGAAGTCCGGAGATAGAGAAAGAAAAAGAGGGAAGTTCGATGGTGTGATCGGGATTAGGAGAGAGAGAGAGAGGAGGAACGGGTGCATGCTCGGGATGAGGAGATAGAGTGTGATAGCCGGCTGTGTGCGAGGGGAAGCGATAGAGAGAGAGAGAATCCCGAAGAGAGATCCAGAGAGGGAATAGGAGGGGAAGTCGGGCACGATCGGGAGGAGAGAGAATTGGCTGGACGGCTGTGATTCAGTTTTAGAGAGAGAGGATGCGGTTGTGATGTGGTAGGAAGGAGAGAAATATAAGGAAAGAAAGAGAGCGAGAAGATAGGAAGTTAGAGAGAGAGAGAGGAAAGGGTCGCGGAAGAAGGGGACCAGATTTCTGCATGGGGTCTGGGTGCACAGACGGCAGTGATGGATCATGGATCGGGTTTGTTAGACTGTTAGAGAAAGAAATAGGAAAGAGAGAGAAATCAGGAGGAGAGAGAGATCGGGATTGAGAGGGATAAGATCGCCAGGTTTCTCGGGGGTTCTGGGAGGCTGGTTGTTTTGTGGACGGCTTGGAGATGGGAATTAAAGAGATCGCGACCCGATCTCTGTTAGTCTGTTGGGTTGGATAAGGAAAGGAAGAGAGATCGGATCTAGTGGGTTATGAGATGGGATAGAGATGGTGCAGGTAGTGATAAAAGGGACGGCTGCAATCAAGTGCATGGGTTTTAATTTGAAAAAGGTTCGGGTGCATGCTATGCATGAGGGATGGATGTGACGAACGGTTGCAATGAGAGATAGGGCAGTTAGAGAGAGAAAATAGGAGAGAGACGGAAGAGGAGATCGATAATGAGGGGATCAGGTCGGACGGAGATAAAGGGACGGAGCATGCATGCATGGCGAGGGGTTTGAGGGCATTGACGGCTATCACTAAAAAAAAACATAGCATAATATTTTTGAATTTTTAAATATTTTTTTTATTTTAATTATCAAAAGTCCGTTGGCATAATATATGTACCAACAGATCATATTAATTCCATCGGCAATATATATATATATATATATATATATATATATATATATATATATATATATATATATATATATATATATATATATATATATATATATATATATATATATATATATATATATATATTTTCGACGGTAATAAATATACATGTTGTTATTATATATAATTATATTTGATTTTAGTTTTATCAACGGATATGTAATATCCGTCAGTATTGAATATATATTTACCGACGGACATTTAAGATCCATCGGTAAAAACCCTGCAATTAACTTCAAACAAACCGTTCCCCTTTTCTTTGTTATCGATCTCAAATCCCACCTCCCCATTACCCTCCCCTCCCCTCCGACCGGCGAACCTCCGGCCTCCCCTCCCCTCCCACCCATGGTGCCTCCGGCCTCCTCTCCCCTCCGGCATCCCCTACCGCGCACCTCTGGCACCGGCTGCTCCTCCTCCTCCGGTGACTCCTCCTCCTCCGGCTGAGACCTCCTCCTCCTCAGGTGAGTTCCCTGGCCTCCTCCTCCTCCTCCCTCTCTAATTTGTTCCAATTCACACCCTAAAGTTTGAAATGTTAGCACAATACCCCTTTTGTCAACTATTTTGTTCCAAATCGTACCCTAAAGTTTGAAATGTTTGCACAATACCTCTTTTGACAACTACTTAATTTGTGATTTGATTATTTTTATCTAGAGATTATTTTTGGATGGATCGGATCGAAATATAGGTGTTCGAAAAATTTCCAAAATTTTCAAAATCCCAAATGGTATTCTTATTCCGATTTCAAAATTTTGGAATTTCAAAATCCAATTCCGATTCGGAATTATCGCAATTTTTCAGAAAGTTACATTTTTGAAAATTAGATTTAGGGTTTAGGTTAGGTTTAGGTTTAGGGTTTCAGAATCCCAAATATTATTCTGATTTTGATTTGGAAATTTCATCATTTCAAAATCCAATTCCGATTCGAAATTATCAGAATTTTTTGGAATGTTACATTTTCAAAAATTAGTTTTAGGTTTAGGGTTTAGGTTAGGTTTATGGTTTTCGAATCCCAAAAGGTATTCTGATTCCGATTCTGAAATTTCAGAATTTCAAAATCCAATTCTGATTCAGAATTATCGGAATTTTTCGGAATGTTACATTTTTGGAAATTAGGTTTAGGGTTTAGGTTAGGTTTAGGTTTAGGGTTTCGGAATCCCAAATGTTATTTTGATTCCGATTCTGAAATTTCAAAATCTAATTCTTATTCGAAATTGGAGGAATTTTTTGGAATGTTACATTTTTAGAAATTAGGTTTAGGTTAGATTTAGGTTTAGGGTTTTGGAATCCCAAGTGGTATTCTGATTCTGATTCCGAAAATTTGGAATTTCAAAATCCAATTCCGATTCAGAATTGGAGGAATTTTTCGGAATGTTACATTTTCAAAAATTAGGCTTAAGGTTTAGGTTTCGGTTTAGGTTTAGGGTTTCGGAATCCCAAATGGTATTCTGATCCCGATTTTGAAATTTTGGAATTTCAAAATCCAATTCCGATTCGGAATTATCAGAATTTTAAGGAATGTTACATTTTCGGAAATTAGGTTTATGGTTTAGGTTAGGTTTAGATTTAGGGTTTCAGAATCCCAAATGGTATTCTGATTCCGATTTTGAAATTTTAGAATTTCAAAATCCAATTCTGATTCAGAATTATCAAAATTTTTCAAAATGTTACATTTTCAAAAATTAGGTTTAGGGTTTAGGTTTAGGGTTTTGGAATCCCAAATGGTATTCTGATTCCAATTCTGAAATTTCAAAATACAATTCCAATTCGGAATTTCAAAATCCAATTTCGATTGGGAATTATCGGAATTTTTCGGAATGTTACATTTTCAGAAATTAGGTTTAGGGTTTAGGTTAGGGTTTAGGCTAGGTTAAATACAATTTGCTTAGAATATATATGTGTTTTAGATTTAGAAATATTATGTTTTAAGTCTTTTGTTCCGATGTCAGGAGATCATGTTTAGGACTATACGTTACTACCCTTGGCAGAAGCCGAGGTGGTGAAGGCTCTAGTTCCAGTTCTGATGGTAGATCCTTCCTCTACGAGGATGGCGTCAATGAGGCTGCTATAGAGTCAGGTAGAGCCTCAGCGCACGGCTTAGTATACTAGGCCAGTCGTGCAGAGGCCACGATGCCACAGATGCAGATTCTTTGGACACGTTAGGGCTTCTTGTCCCTACAAAGGAAAGAAGGATGTGATCTGGTTCAGGAGGAGCAACTGCTATATGAAATGCTACGTCAACGACCACCTCAGGAGAGCACATACTTACCAGTGTTATAGGGATAGGAGTATATGATTCACCTGTGGCCGGTTAGGGCACGTGCGAGTGATGTGTCCTTTGAAGGACGTGTGCTTGACGTGTGGCCTTTCAGGCCACCTGATGAGAGATTGCCCTCAGAAGGGCATTGGACATCCGCAGTAGGACACTAAGTAGTCATTCATCTATGTATATGTACTTTTGAAGTTTATGACTTTTTGGACGTGTATGTGTGTGTACTTGGATATAATCCGATAGTCATGTATCATCACATCTTTTATATATTTATATATATATATATATATATATATATATATATATATATATATATATATATATATATATATATATATATATATATATATATATATATATATATATATATATATATATATATATATATATATATATATATATATAACCTCTTACTAATAGGGGTTACTAATGATCCGGGCTGACCGTTCCCATTCGATGGAGGGCTGAGATCATCCGTCCCTCTCTATATCTCTTTCTCGCTCTCGATCAACTAACCCCCCTGACCCCGACCTTCCCCGGCTCCGGCTCCGGCCACCCCCCTCGACCGATCCCTCTCCCCGACCGCAGCACCCCGCAGCCCCCTCACCGACCGATCCCCCTCCTCGACCGCAGCACCCCGCAGCCCCAATTTCAGCGCCGGCGGGGGGGTCGATCTGTGATCGCGCCGGCGGTGGCAGGGTCAGTTTGCACTCGGCGCCGACGAGGGGGGGTCGATCTGCGCTCGGGGGGTGGGGGCGATCAGCACCGGAGCCGGAGGGGAAGAGCGGTTGGGGCTGCCGGTGTCGCCGGAAGGGCCGGTCGGTGGTCGGTGTCACCGAAAGGGGCTGCTAGAGCCAGAGCCGAGGAAGGTCGGGGTCGGGGGGGGTTAGTTGATCGAGAGAGAGAAAGAGATAGAAAAAGGGAGGAATGATCTCGGCTGATAAAGCTCAATTTTGTGCTTTAAAGCCTAAATTTCAAGGAAGCATTATTTAGATTTTTCGTTATCAATAGCGCAGATTGCATAAACTTTTAGACACCTCGCCTTTGTTCTTATTATGCATACTTTTATTTGTAGGTGTGTGGTTGCGGCTCAACTCGGACTAGGCGAGCACAAATCGGCATGACGTTGACCACCACTTAGCAATTAAATTGGGCAATACACCTTCACGTTGGCACATGAATATTATGTAGGACTACTCGAATCAGTCTGATCCAAAGCTCGGTTGTAGTTCCTAGTGAACACAGTAACTAGGTGCAGTCGAGTAATGAGAAAAGACCGATTATGAAGTCCTTTTTCTTCTATCGTGCAATTTGGTGCGTGGCTATGATCGACTTGGGCACACATTTGTCGGCAAACAGAGACGCAAGCACTAGCCAGACGTGCCAATCGATGGGTGCATCCTAACCCAATCCAATTCAAAGCAATACAAAATGATGGACCACTACTGAATTGGAGTCAAAACAGCCCACTAGTGGTGATTACTCGGTGAATATTTGAAGGCACTCACTTGGCATCAAATTCCACACCAAGCAACAGCCTCTAAAATGACACTAAATGTGATCAAGAGTACTACAACAACAAACAGCATCTTGACCTCTTTCCTTCCTTGGATTTGATCCAAGCCATCACGTCAAAGCAAGTCTTAATTCAATGCATTGAATGTTAGCTACACAAAGAATCTTGAAGGGATTACTCTTAAAGTCACCCAAGCATACAAAAGAGAATTCAAATTCCCATGGGCAACCACAACGGCTAGAGAATCCCATTATCCATGGGAGCATTTAATGCCTTGAAGAGTTTCCATCTCAAGCAACGAAGTGCATAAACAGTAGCCACTAGCTGTTACGAATTTAAATGGCATACAACTGATCCTAAGAGATCTCATCTCAAGGATTGAATCTATTAAATAAAGGGGCTCGGAATGGCTATAGGGGGGGAACGATTTTGGGAGGAATTAGTGATCCAGAATTTCATTCATCCACCCCTCTTCGATATTTTATTTTATTCCAATAATGAGTGGCTAAGTTCATCGCTAGGGTTAGAGAGGAGGTCCAAGCTCTCTCCCCTTTTGTAATTTTCGGAGGATTTACACCATGATTCAATGCTTAATGGAAGGTTCATTTTCTGAAATTTCTTGTTCTTGATTACTCATTTCACATTGTATGTCACGCATGCATTGTCGTTATTAGTTCAAGTTCTTTAAACTTCTAGACATTTCAATATCGGTGAGACGATGAGTAGTTTTGCTTGATCAGTGATATCATTGATGCCTGTGATTCACTCTTCGTGCCCACACCTGGACTATTCTAGGATTTGGTTTTCAAAGATTAAAAATGTCTTGTTGAGAATGAATCTATTATTTCTAAATTAATATGCTTTGATTTAAATATCTTTGTGAAAGGTAAACTTATTAGTTTTTCCTCCCATCTTGGTGTACACCTCTAGAAGGAGCAAAAGGGAAGGGTTTGGGTCACTCTCAATACCCTAGCTCTCTCTCATCTCTGCATCACTCCTTACAAAACTTCACCACCATTGGTGGAACAAATCTCTTATGCATACTTGCACCCATTTTCACCATCACATCTACTTACTAGCACCCATTAAATTATAGTAGCACTGTTCAATCGTTCACCAATCCCATTCCCTGTGGATTCGACCTTGGGACTCTCAAGTATATCTTGTCTACAACGCACTCATTGAGTGTGCACATTAAGGTTATAACAAGTTTTTGGCGTCGTTGCCGGGGAGTGGCAATCGACGAACGAAACAAGGGCAATATAGTGGAAACCTCATAGGGCAGTCATCTAATCAAACTTATCAACCCTCATTAAAATCCTTGGAGGAGACCCTACAATCTTTCATGCAAGCCCAAAGTGTTACCAACCAAACCATTATGCAATCTATCCAAAGGTTGGATAGCACAGTTAGCCAACTTGCTAGGGAAAAAGGTACATTTCCGGCTCAACCTCTTCCAAACCCTAAGGGCCAATTTGAATTAGGATCTACTACCACTCCGAAAGACCCTACTTCTAATCCTTCCTTTGAACAAGCTAAGTCAGTAACTACCCTTAGGAGTGGTAGAACCATAGACAAGAGCATTGGAATCACTCCTAAAGAGTCTCAAGTTAATGATAATATTGAGAATGAAGATGAACAAAACGTGGTTGTTAATCCAAAATCTCACTCGATAGTACCACCTTTTCCTTTGAGATTTCAACATGACAAGAAGTTGTTTCAAAATCAAGAGATCGTAGAAATCTTTAAGCAAGTCAAGATCAATATCCCTTTACTTGATGCTATCAAACAAGTGCCCTCTTATGCCAAGTTTTTGAAGGATCTTTGCACTTTCAAAAGAAAACTTAATATGCATAAGAAAGCCTTCTTGACCGAGCAAGTTAGTGCCATAATTCAAAATCGTACCCCACCCAAATACAAAGATCCAGGGTATCCTACCATATCTTGTGTGATAGGGAACCATCATATTGGGAAAGCATTGCTTGACCTTGGGGCTAGTGTGAATCTTTTACCTTTTTCGGTCTATGAACAACTAGGTCTTGGCGAGTTGAAGCCAACACATATGACCCTACAACTTGCGGATAGGTCTGTTAAGGTCCCAAGAGGCATAGTAGAGGATGTTTTAGTCCAAGTCGATAAGTTTTATTTCCCGGTAGACTTTATTGTTTTGGATACCCAACCGGTGCAAAACTTAAGCAATCAAATTCCAGTCATCTTGGGTAGACCATTTCTTGCTACATCTAATACTTTAATTAATTATAGAAATGGTGTTATGAAATTGTCTTTTGGAAATATGACTGTTGAATTAAATATTTTTAATTCTAGCAAGCTTCCTAATGAGCATGATAACATCCAAGAAGTGAATATGATCGATACAATTCTCGAAGATAATCTCTCTCATATAACTAGTACAGATCCTTTAGAGGTTTGCTTAGCCCTCTTTAAGGAGCTTGATGATGATGATGAATTTACTAGAAAGGTGAATTCTCTTTTAGACTCTACACCTCTATTGGACACTAATAGGTGGAAATCTAGATTTGAATCGTTGCCTATTAATGAGAACAAACCTCTCCCATCATCCATAATGTTTTCCAAACTTGATCTCAAACCATTACCTTCTGAGCTCAAATATGCTTACTTGGGTCAAGGGAAAATATTTCCAGTGATCATATCATCTGAAATTACAATGGATCAAGAAGCTAGACTTTTAGACATCCTTAGAGAACATAAGTCAGCTTTAGGTTGGACCATAGCAGACATAAAGGGAATCAACCCTGCCATTTGCATACATCGGATTCATCTTGATGATAATGCTAAACCTACCCGAGAGGGGCAAAGAAGATTGAATCCAAATATGAAAGATGTGGTTAGGGCTGAGGTCCTAAAACTCTTAGATGTGGGGATTATCTATCCTATCTCAGATAGCCAATGGGTGAGTCCAACACAAGTCGTTCCTAAGAAATCTGGGATAATGGTAGTTCAAAATGAGCATAATGATTTAGTTCCAACTCGGCAAACCACCGGTTGGAGAATGTGTATTGACTATCGAAAATTGAATTCGGTCACAAGGAAAGATCACTTTCCTTTACCATTCATTGATCAAATACTTGAGAGATTAGCTAGTCATAGTTTTTATTGTTTTTTGGATGGTTATTCAGAATATAACCAAATAGAGATTGCTCCTGAAGACCAAGAGAAGACTATCTTTACATGCCCTTTTGGAACCTTTGCATATAGGCACATGTCATTTGGCTTGTGTAATGCTCCAGCTACTTTCCAAAGGTGCATGTTAAGTATCTTCTCCGATATGGTTGAAACATTTTTAGAAGTCTTCATGGATGACTTCTCTATTTTTGGAAATACTTTTGATGAATGCTTGCAACATTTAAAAATGGTTTTGATCCGATGTGAAGAAAATAATTTAGTGCTTAATTGGGAGAAATGCCATTTTATGGTATCAAAAGGAATTGTTTTAGGTCACATTGTCTCATCTCGAGGACTCGAAGTGGACCAATCCAAAATAGATCTCATCTCTCAGTTGCCTATCCCTAGAAACATTAGGGAAATTAGATCATTTTTAGGTCATGTTGGATTCTATAGAAGATTCATTAAAGACTTTAGCAAAATATCAAGGCCCCTATGCAATCTTCTTGCTAAGGAAAATTCTTTAAATTTTGATGAAGATTGCAAAGATGCTTTCGAAAAGCTAAAGGCCATGTTAACTACGGCATCGATCATTCAAGCACCAGATTGGACCTTACCCTTTGAGATAATGTGTGATGCCAGTGACTATGCTGTAGGAGCAGTCTTAGGGCAACGAAGGGAAAGACTGCCCCATGTCATTTATTATGCTAGCAGGACTTTAAATGATGCCCAACTTAATTATTCAACAACAGAGAAAGAGTTGCTAGCTGTAGTCTTTGCCTTGGATAAATTTAGATCTTATTTGGTTGGATCCAAAGTGATTATCTTTACAGATCATACAGCTTTAAAATATCTTCTCTCTAAGAAAGATGCTAAGCCTAGGCTTATTAGGTGGATCCTCTTGCTACAAGAATTTAACTTAGAAATCAAAGATAAAAAAGGCTCTGAAAATGTTGTAGCTGACCATCTATCTAGACTTATTCTTGAGACCCATTTTGAGACTACTCCCATAAATGAAATCTTTCCCGATGAACAATTATTTCAAATCTCTCACACACCTTGGTATGCTGACGTAGCAAATTACTTAGTTACCGGTCATATTCCATCTCATTGGAACAAACAAGATAAAAGGAAATTTTATTTCGAGGTAAATAAATTCTTCTGGGATGATCCATATCTATTTAAATATTGCCCAGATCAAATAATTCGGAGATGTGTGCCTGAATGTGAACATCATTCTATTTTAGTGTTTTGTCATTCTGGTGCTTGTGGAGGCCACTTTTCTGCAAAGAAGACGGCTTTCAAGATTTTACAATGCGGCTTTTATTGGCCTTCTATATTTAAAGATGCCTACACCTTTTCTAAAACTTGTGATAGATGCCAAAAGTTAGGGAGCATTAGTCATAGAAATATGATGCCCCTAAATCCAATCCTTATTATTGAGATATTCGATGTTTGGGGCATTGATTTCATGGGTCCTTTCCTTCCCTCTTTTGGCTATCTATATATTCTAGTTGTTGTAGACTATGTTTCTAAATGGATAGAAGCCATACCATGCAAAGAGAATAACCACAGGGTTGTCCTTAAGTTTTTAAAAGAAAATATTTTTTCTAGGTTTGGAAACCCTAGGGCCATCATTAGTGATGGGGGGAAGCATTTCTGTAATAGGCCATTTGAGAATCTAATGCATAAGTACGGGATCACGCATAAAGTTGCCACCCCCTATCACCCACAAACAAGTGGGCAAGTCGAAGTCTCTAATCGAGAGATCAAGAATATCTTGCAAAAGACTGTTAACCCAGACCGCAAGGATTAGTCCTTGAGACTATCTGATGCATTGTAGGCATATAGGACTGCATTTAAAACTCCTTTAGGGATGTCTCCTTATCGTTTAATTTTTGGGAGAGCTTGTCACTTACCAGTTGAGCTTGAGCATAAAGCCTATTGGGCCATCAAGACACTCAACTTCCATCTAGACCAAGCCGGAGTTCAAAGGAAACTCCACCTTAATGAGTTGGATGAAATTCGAAATGACTCATATGAAAAATGCTAAAATCTATAAGAATCGGATGAAGATTTTTCATGATAAACATATTCTCCGAAAGTCATTCCAACCAGGAGATAAGGTCTTACTTTATAATTCTCGATTGCACCTTTTTTCTGGTAAGCTTAAGTCCAGGTGGAGTGGACCTTTCATAGTGAAGACTGTTTCTCTTCATGGCGTAGTGGAAATAGAGAATCCCAAAAATGGAAACATGTTTACAGTCAATGGGCAGAGATTGAAACAATATTTGGAAAATGTTTCCACAAAAACGATTTCCATACTCTTGGAAAATCCGGTCTATCAGGATTAGTACACATCCATCTCTCTCTCTCTCTCTCTCTCTCTCTCTCTCTCTCTCTCTCTCTCTCTCTTCTCTCTCTCTCTCTCTCTATCTTATCTATCTATCTATCTTCGAATAATTACTTGAAATGCAGGTTCATAGCAAAACTCCAGGAATAAAAGGTTGTATCTTTCCAACTCATTCTTATGCATTTTTTTTTTTTTTAGTTTTAGTACCATGCATTTTCTTTTCCAAAAATAAAAGGAACCATCTTTTTAATTCATTGAGGACATTGAATGGTTTAAGCTGGGGGGTATTTTGGGTAATTTTTTTTATTTCCTAAAAAAAAAAAAGTTTACTTTATTTTTAGTTTGCTAGAGGACTAGCAAAAGTTCTAGTTGGGGGGTGTTGATAAAGCTCAATTTTGTGCTTTAAAGCCTAAATTTCAAGGAAGCATTATTTAGATTTTTCGTTATCAATAGCGCAGATTGCATAAACTTTTAGACACCTCGCCTTTGTTCTTATTATGCATACTTTTATTTGTAGGTGTGTGGTTGCGGCTCAACTCGGACTAGGCGAGCACAAATCGGCATGAGGTTGACCACCACTTAGCAATTAAATTGGGCAATACACCTTCACGTTGGCACATGAATATTATGTAGGACTACTCGAATCAGTCTGATCCAAAGCTCGGTTGTAGTTCCTAGTGAACACAGTAACTAGGTGCAGCCGAGTAATGAGAAAAGACCGATTATGAAGTCCTTTTTCTTCTATCGTGCAATTTGGTGCGTGGCTATGATCGACTTGGGCACACATTTGTCGGCAAACAGAGACGCAAGCACTAGCCAGACGTGCCAATCGATGGGTGCATCCTAACCCAATCCAATTCAAAGCAATACAAAATGATGGACCACTACTGAATTGGAGTCAAAACAGCCCACTAGCGGTGATTACTCGGTGAATATTTGAAGGCACTCACTTGGCATCAAATTCCACACCAAGCAACAGCCTCTAAAATGACACTAAATGTGATCAAGAGTACTACAACAGCAAACAGCACCTTGACCTCTTTCCTTCCTTGGATTTGATCCAAGCCATCACGTCAAAGCAAGTCTTAATTCAATGAATTGAATGTTAGCTACACAAAGAAACCTGAAGGGATTACTCTTAAAGTCACCCAAGCATACAAAAGAGAATTCAAATTCCCATGGGCAACCACAACGGCTAGAGAATCCCATTATCCATGGGAGCATTTAATTCCTTGAAGAGTTTCCATCTCAAGCAACGAAGTGCATAAACAGTAGCCACTAGCCGTTACGAATTTAAATGGCATACAACTGATCCTAAGAGATCTCATCTCAAGGATTGAATCTATTATATAAAGGGGCTCGGAATGGCTATAGGGGGGGGAACGATTTTGGGAGGAATTAGTGATCCAGAATTTCATTCATCCACCCCTCTTCGATATTTTATTTTATTCCAATAATGAGTGGCTAAGTTCATCGCTAGGGTTAGAGAGGAGGTCCAAGCTCTCTCCCCTTTTGTAATTTCCGGAGGATTTACACCATGATTCAATGCTTAATAGAAGGTTCATTTTCTGAAATTTCTTGTTCTTGATTACTCATTTCACATTGTATGTCACGCATGCATTGTCGTTGTTAGTTCAAGTTCTTTAAACTTCTAGACATTTCAATATCGGTGAGACGATGAGTAGTTTTGCTTGATCAGTGATATCATTGATGCCTGTGATTCACTCTTCGTGCCCACACCTGGACTATTCTAGGATTTGGTTTTCAAAGATTAAAAATGTCTTGTTGAGAATGAATCTATTATTTCTAAATTAATATGCTTTGATTTAAATATCTTTGTGAAAGGTAAACTTATTAGTTTTTCCTCCCATCTTGGTGTACACCTCTAGAAGGAGCAAAAGGGAAGGGTTTGGGTCACTCTCAATACCCTAGCTCTCTCTCATCTCTGCATCACTCCTTACAAAACTTCACCACCATCGGTGAAACAAATCCCTTATGCATACTTGCACCCATTTTCACCATCACATCTACTTACTAGCACCCATTAAATTATAGTAGCACTGTTCAATCATTCACCAATCCCATTCCCTGTGGATTCGACCTTGGGACTCTCAAGTATATCTTGTCTACAACGCACTCATTGAGTCTGCACATTAAGGTTGTAACATCGGCCCTCCATCAAATGGGAACGGACGGCCCGGATCATTAGTAACCCCTATTAGTAAAAGGTCATTAGTAAGAGTATCTCTCCCCATATATATATATATATATATATATATATATATATATATATATATATATATATATATATATATATATATATATATATATATATATATATATATATATATATATATATATATATATATATATATATATATATATATATATATATATATATATATATATATGAGACGTGTTGTGTATTTCATTCTTTTTTCTGCTTCTGAAAAATTTCCTAATATTATTTAAGACCTTGTAGATTCTAAGAACTGGTGTGGCTTGCCACAGCCGATGACTGACCTTCGGGCATGGAATCTAACCCCATTAACTAAAATTGGGCGAAAGCTATCACCATTTTTTCAGTTCTAAAACTAAAATTGGGCGGAAGCTATCGCCATTAACTAAAATTGGGAGGAAGCTATCGCCATTTTCTCAGTTCCAAAACTAAAATTGGGCGGGCAAAAGCTATCGCCATTTTTCTATTTCCATAAGTAGTCGGGCCTTAGGTCCATTGGAACCATTTGGAGTTAGGGCGATGCTCTATACTCCATATGGAGACACCCAAATACTTAGATAACCGGTGTGGTTGGGACAGAGTCTCATAGACATAGTTTGAAATTACTGCAGGTGTATATTTGGTCAGATAAGCGAAGATGTCTTCAATCGATAAGAGTTGGATGCGTAATTCGAATCAGATGAGTCAAGAGTAAAGAGAAGAAGTCAGAAAATTCTTGGATTTTGCATTTGAGCGTCTTGCACCGCTTGATAGAAAAATTATGTATCCCTATATAGACTATGGAAGGGTGATTAGAAAGGTTCGAGATCAATATGAGGTTGATCTGATAATGCGTGGCATTAACATTAGCTATACTCGTTGGTTCTTGCATAGTGAGGAACTAGATGCAGTCCTCATGGCAGCTCACGATAAAAATACGAACACAGTGGTCGATGACGATGATATTAATATGGACGATGGCGATAACATGGAGGGTATCATATATGATTTGCAAGGTAAAATAGTCACAGAAACACCATTAGGTGATCAGCCCAATATTGAAGTGGACAAGTTCTACATATTACTTAAGGATGCAGAGCAACATCTATCCCCGGGGTGTGAGAAGTTTTTAAAACTCTTTCACTATAAAGCTTTTTCATTTGAAGTGCCTAAATGGTTGGAGTAATAGGTCATTTAATATGTTACCAGAGTTATTGAAAGAGGTTTTTCCCATGGGTGAGACATTACCAAAATTATTCTACGAGGTGAAGAAGACAATGAAAGATCTTAGGCTTGATTATGACAAAATATATGCATGTGTGAACGATTGTATATTATACGGAAGGAGTACGAACATGCACGGTCATACCACATATGCAGAGCATCGAGGTATAAAGAGGCAGATGCCGAATCAAGTACCAACCGAAGGAAAGAAAATGTATCTGCAAAGGTTCTCCTATACTTCGCTTAGGGACAGGCTTCAGAGATTGTTTATGTTATCAAAGATGGCTGAGCACATGAGGTGGCACGTATGAGAACGTACAAATAATGGGGTTATGACACATCCGACCGACTCTCTGATTTGGAAAGATTTTGATCAGACATATCCAGAATTCACACATAAAGTTCGCAACATCAGGTTAGGGCTTGCTAGCGATGGCTTCAACCCTTTTGGGAATATAAGTGTGTCATACAGCATTTGGCAATTTGTCCTAGTTCCATATAATTTACCTCCCTGTATGTGCTTAAAAAAGCCATACATAATGCTTTCCTTGTTTATTCCTGGACCCAAGTTACCTGGTAATGATATTGACGTTTACTTGCAGCCGTTGATTGAGGAGTTGAACGAGTTATGGGAGGTTGGGACCGATACATATGATGTCTCATTACGCCAGAATTTTTGGATGTATACAGCACTTCTATGGAACATCAATGATTTTTCTATATATGCCAACCTATCCAGATGGAGTACTGAAGAAAAATTGGTGTACCCTACATGCAATAAGGAGACAGATTTATTACAGTCAAAGAACGGAGATAAGTTTTATTATATGGGTCATCAAAGGTTTCTTCTTGACATCCATAAGTGGAGGCATAACAAAAGAGCGTTTAACGGCAAGAAGAAACTTGCAAAGGCTCCAGAGCACCTTTCGAGGGTAAAAGTCTTGTGTGAATTAGATCAGCTCGATGCGGTGTCACTTAGGAAAGGCAAAAATAAGAGAACGTTCGAAGACTCTGCGCGTGAGCATAACTGAAAGAAAAAGAGTATTTTCTTTAAACTATCAGACTGGAGCAACCTACTCTAGTGGCATAACTTGGATGTCATGCATATCGAGAAAAATATATGTGACAATATTATATGAACACTGCTGAATCTCAACGGTAAGACTAAAGATAATATTAAATCTTATCTCGATCTTAAGGAGCTGGGCATCCAAAAATCACTTTATCCTTAAAAGATTGGGGATAAGTATATATTGTCAGTTGTATGCTACACCATGAGCTCACAGTAGAAGACGATCTTGTGTGCATTCCTACGATCTTTGAAAATACTAGACGATTACTCTTCGTATATCGCACGATGTGTGCAAGAGAACGGCCGGAAGTTGTCTGGATTAAAGAGCCGCAATTGTCATGTTCTTATGCAGCAATTGTTATCCCTTGCTATACAATGGAATTTAGCCGAACAGGTGTCCGATCCGTTAATTAAGCTCAATACTTTTTTCAGGCAGTTATGCTCAAAGGTACTTAGAGTGGACCAACTTTATCAGATGGAGAGGGATATTACAATCATATTGTGCAAGCTAGAGATGATATTTTCACCTTCCTTCTTTGATGTTATGGTGCATTTGACCATTCACTTGGCAAAAGAGGCCAAACTCAGCAGTCCAGTTTATTACCGTTGGATGTATTTTATCGAGAGGTAAATGACTCATTCTTTAATGTATTTGATCGTTATTTGATATATTTATCCATAAATTTTTTTCTCAAATTAGGTGCTTACGAATATTGAAATCATATGTTCGTAATAAGAATCGTCCGGAGGGATAAATTGCTGAAGGATACCTGACAGAAGAATGTCTGATGTTCTGCTCAAGATACCTACATGGTATTGACATGAGATTCAATCAACTTGAGTGAAACTATGATGGTGGTCCAGTAAACTTCGATGGAGGTCCGTCTGTATTTGTCAAAATAAGTAAACCTCTAGGAAGAGGCAAAACCCGTCGACTGTCTGTAGATGAGATTCAATAGGCACATATGTATATATTGCGTCAGTATGATAAAAGTATGGTCATTCATTGAGTAAATATTTTATGATTATTTACTCATTTTTTTAGTCCATTCATTAAGTATATGTACTAATTATAATCTAATTCATAACCTACAATACAGGAAGCATAAAGCCATCATTAATAATCTGGGTAATCAAAATGAGTCATAATTTCATGATCGTGAATTCTTATCGTAGTTCGATAAACATTAAGTGTTCACATCATGACTGAATTTTATTAACAATAATTATCGAACAATAATTATGTATTCACATCATAAATGTCATATGATTATTATAGGCACAAGAGCTGCACAACAACCACGATCCGCTGATGAATAAAGATCTCTGGCGCTTATCTTGTAGCCCTTTGTAAGACGCGATATCATTTTATGGTTATATCGTGGATGATTATAGATTTCGGATGAAAGATAGTAAAAAATCATGAAGAACGCAAAATAATGGGGTTGTCGTCAACAGTGGGTAAAAAAAAATTAGGAAATATCGACTTCTACGGTATCCTCAACGACATTCTTAATATTACATACCTTGGCCAAAATCAGATCATATTATTCAAATAAGATTGGTATAATGTTAATAATCGTATGATGGGTTATAATATGGATAAATACGGTTTTATCAGCGTCAACACCGCCAAGAGATTGAATACCCAATATCAAGATCCATTCATTCTTGCCTCTCAAGCGGAGCAGATATTTTATGCACCGGATAATACCGCTCCATGTTGACAAATTATAGTCAGGTCACCCACCAGAGTTATTATGACAATGAAGACAAAGATACGGGGGTCGTCGCAGATGATTTGGATGCATACCAAAATGATGAAATAATTATCGTCGATGTTATACACGACGAAAATAAAGAGGTCGACAATATAAACTGTACTGCAAATGAAAATCAAATGATAATAGAAGAGGAATACAATGAGAGTGACGGAGATAAAACATAAAATGACTATTTTGCTGTTTTATATGTAAATTGGACTGATTCATATATAAATCAGACTGTTTCATATGTAAATTAGACAGTAAGAAAATAAATATCTTACTTTTTTATATATAAATCAAATTATTTCATATATAAATCATATTATTATATATATATATATATATATATATATCATATTGTTTCATACTTTTTCATATGCAAATCAAACTATTTTGTAATTATATCATATTATTTCGTATGGAAAAATATTATTGCTTTCAGATGGCATCACGGTCGAGGGCTCATAGAGGTAGGGGTTGGGCCAGCTCGGAACGCTCCGGTTGCCACCCTAGGGTCCGAAGTCGAGCCCTCTAGATCTGTGAGTGTCGTTCCTCTCTCCACACCAGCTCCTGAGGTCGCAGCCTTTGGAGCTTCGAGCAGCGTTCAGTACCCGGCTATAGTGTCTGCGTCCATAGGTAATATTTAGATCTAAAGTTTTAAACAAATTGTAAATACTTGTTCAGTACTGATATATATTTTATTTGCAGGGTCGACCATCGCCAAGCACATAGGCGACCAGGGCGTGATGACGGCCCAGCGCTTGTCGAGCTTACATGAGCCGCTTCCTCTATAGTGGAGCGGCGGGTCCTCTATGGGCGAGCACGCTTCGGATGTCACCACGTGGGTCGGCATGATACTACGAGAGGAGAAGAATGCCCCTATTATGGGGATGAAGGGGTGAAAGAACATCAATAAATCCTATAAGGAGAGAATATATCATGTCCTTTTGGTACATTAGTTTCATTAAAACATTTTAGAATAATATAACTTTTTCTAATTTGAATTGATAAAATTACTTGTTTCTAAATTGATTTTACAGCAGAAATTTAAATGGGAGAATATGGAAACTGACACCCACCAGGAGCACTTATGGAAGACTATGAGTGAGTGATACAAGGATTACCATCACGAGCTCTACCAGCTCTATACTTACTTGGTCGGCGAGCCGGTCGAGGTGTTACAGGCCAGGCTATGACCGAGACGAGAGACGCGCCTCCGCTACATATTCGATAGTTTTTGGTTGCTCACTGGGCCACCGCTCAGTTTCAAGTATGATTATTATTTTGTTGATTCATACTTGTTTTAATGTTATACTCAAAATTTGTATTGATGTTTGAAAATTTAATCGATTGACACAAACGAGTTCTGCTAAAGGCAAGCATAATAAAAATACCTCGACAACACTAGCTCCAGCAAGGGGGAGGACCTTCATGCCCTAGCTTGTCAACCAGTTGGTAAATGATATAAATATTTCTTTCTTTAAAACTCTATAAATCATATATCCACTTATCTATTTGTTTTATATGCAATAAAACAGACGTAGTCCTTAGGCCACGAGCCCAATCGGATTGACCTTTTTGAGGCCTCTACGAGGTGACGTACCGGGGCATTTATAGACGACAGTATTGCCTCACAAGTTATAAGTAATTAAGTTACTGTTAATACATTCTTACGTATGCCATTAAATATCACGCCATCCTCCTACTTGGACGAGAGGGTGTACTCTCGAGGGCTCAGGACACCCAGATCGGGGTGATCACATAGTTGCAGTCTGCGCTAGACGTGAAGCGTGAGCAAAGGCAGGCCCCCGAGCAGCGGCTTGAGAAGAAGAGCCAGGCCGTCGAGCAATAGCTTGCGAGGAAGAGGCAGACCGTCTGGCAGCAGCTTGAGGAGAAAAGAGAAGCTTGCAAGGAACTGGAGCATCATCTTGATGAGTTCATGAGCCGATACAGCGGTGGCTCAAGATCAGGTACTTACTAATCTTTATAATATTAATACAAATTATGCAACTTACTAAAATTGTTAGTTATGTAAATCATTCGTACAAAATTAATTAATCTGACAGCAAAACTTAATTGCTAGTTTCATAAGTCTGAATTATCGAATGTGATCCGATGACGATCCGATCGAATCCAAACCAAGTTCAAAATCCAACACACGCTAATTTATGATTTTTAAACACTTAGACTCTAAATTAGTCAATCGAAGGATAAAATTTTAAAATAACTACTAAATATTTGCTCGTAAGTCCGAAATATGAAAAATCATCCAAGTCCGAATTATCGGATGTTATCTGATAACGATCCGATCGAATCCAAACCAAGTTCAAAATCCAAAATATGCTAATTTATGATTTTCAAATACTTAGACTCTAAGTTAGTCAATCGGAGGGTAAAATCATAAAATATCTACTAAATACTTGCTCGCAAGTTCGAAATACGAAAAACCATCCAAGTCTGAATTATCGAATGCAATCTGATAATTATTTAGATCGAATCCAAACCAAGTTCAAAATCCAAAACACGTTAATTTATGATTTTCAAACACTTAAACTTTAAATTAGTCAATCAGAGGGGTAAAATCTTAAAATATCTACTAAATACTTGCTCGCAAGTCCGATATATAAAAAACCATCCAAGTTCGAATTATCGGATATGATCTGATTGAATCGAAACCAAATTCAAAATCCAAAACACAATAATCTATAATTTTCAAACACTTAAACTCTAAATTAGTCAATCAGAGGGTAAAATCTTACAATATCTACTAAATACTTCCTCGCAAATCCAAAATATGAAAAGTCATCCAAGTCTGAATTATTAGATGCGATCCGATAACGATCCGATCGAATCCAAACCAAGTTAAAAATCCAAAATGCGCTAGTTTATGTTTTTCAAACACTTAGACTCTAAATTAGTCAATCGGAGGGGTAAAATATTAAAATATCTACTAAATACTTGCTCGCAAGTCCGAAATATAAAAAAATCATCCAAGTCTGAATTATCGAATGCGATCCGATAACAATCCAATCGAATCCAAACCAGGTTCAAAATCTGAAACACGCTAATTTATAATTTTCAAACACTTAGACTCTAAATTAGTCAATCGGAGGGTAAAATCTTAAAATATCTACTAAATACTTGCTCGCAAGTTCAAAATACAAAATACCATCCAAGTCTAAATTATCGAATGTGATCCGATAACGATCCGATTAAATCCAAACTAAGTTCAAAATCTGAAACTCGCTAATTTATGATTTTCAAACACTTAGACTCTAAATTAGTCAATCGACGGGATAAAATCTTAAAATATCTACTAAATACTTGCTCACAAGTTCGAAATATAAAAAATTATTTAAGTTTAAATTATCAGATACAATCCGATAATGATCTGATCGAATCCAAACCAAGTTCAAAATCTGAAACATACTAATTTATGATTTTCAAACACTTAAACTCTAAATTAATCAATCAAAGGGTAAAATATTAAAACATCTACTAAATACTTGCTTGTAAGTCCGAAATATTAAAAACCATCCAAGTTTGAATTATCGGATATGATCTGATAATGATCTGATCGAATCCAAACCAAGTTCAAAATCCAAAATACACTAATTTATGATTTTCAAACACGAAGACTCTAAATTAGTCAATTGGAGGGTAAAATCTTAAAATATCTACTAAATACTTGCTAACAAGTCCGAAGTATGAAAAATCATCCAAGTTCGAATTATCAAATACGATCTGATAACGATCCGATCTAATACAAACCAAATTCAAAATCTAAAATACGTTAATTTATAATTTTTAAACACTTAGACTCTAAATTAGTCAATCGGAGGATAAAATCTTAAAATATCTACTAAATACTTACTCGCAAGTCTGAAATATAAAAAACCATCCAAGTACGATATATCGAATATGATCCGATAACAATCCGATCAAATCCTAACCAGCTTCATAATTCAAAACACGCTAATTTATGATTTTCAAATACTTAAACTCTAAATTAGTCAATAAAAGGGGTAAAATCTGAAAATATTTGCTAAATACTTGCTCGAAAGTCCGAAATACAAAAAACCATCAAAGTCTGAATTATCGGATATAATCCGATAACAATACGATCAAACCAAACCAAGTTCAAAATTTGAAACACGCTAATTTATTATTTTCAAATACTTAGATTCCAAATTAGTCAATCGAAGGTTAAATCTTAAAATATATACTAAATACTTACTCGCACGTTCGAAATACAAAAAATCATCCAAATCAAAATTATCAGATGTGATCCAATAACGATCCAATCGAATCAAAACCAAGTTCAAAATCCAAAACACGTTAATCTATGATTTTTAAATACTTAGACTCTAAATCAATCAATCGGATGGTAAAATCTTAAAATATATACTAAATACTTGCTTGAAAGTTTGAAATACGAAAATCCATCCAAGTCCAAATTAGCGGATACGATCCAATAATGATCCGATCGAATCCAAACCAAGTTCATAATCTTCGCTAATTTATTATTTTCAAATACTTAGACTCTAAATTAGTCAATCGAAAAGGTAAAATCTTAAAATATCTATTAAATACTTGATAGCAAGTCCGAAATATAAAAAACCATCTAAGTCCATATTATCGAATATGATCCGATAACGATCCAAACAAATCCAAACCAAGTTCAAAATCTGAAACAAGCTAATTTATTATTTTTAAATACTTAGACTCTAAATTAGTCAATTGGAGAGTAAAATCTTAAAATATCTAATAAATATTTACTCATAAGTCCGAAATATGAAAAACTATTTAAGTCCAAACTATCATATTTGATCTGGTAATAATCCGATCAAATCCAAACGAAATTTATAATCTAAAACACGCTAATTTATGATTTTTAAACACTTAGACTCTAAATTAGTCATTCGAAGGGTAAAATCGTAAAATATCTACTAAATACTTGCTCGTAAGTCCAAAATATAAAAAATCATCCAAGTCTGAATTATCGGATGTAATCCGATAACGATCCGATCAAATCCAAACCAAGTTCAAAATCAGAAACATGCTAATTTATTATTTTCAAACACTTAGACCCTAAATTAGTCAATCGGAGAATAAAATTTTAAAATATCTACTCAATACTTGCTCATAAATCTGAAATACGAAAAACCATCCAAGTTCAAATTATCGGATGTGATCCGATAATTATCCGATCGAATTTAAACCAACTTCATAATCTGAAACACGCTAATTTATGATTTTCAAACACTTAGGCTCTAAGATAGTCAATCAGAGGGGTAAAATCTTAAATATCTACTAAATACTTGCTCGCAAGTCCGAAATACGAAAAACAATCCAAGTCTGAATTATCGGATACGATCCGATAACGATCTGATCGAATCCAAACCAACTTCAAAATCTGAAACATGATAATTTATAATTTGCAAACACTTCTAAATTAGTCAATCCGACGGTAAAATCTTAAAATATCTACTAAATACTTGCTTGTAAATCCAAAATATAAAAAATCATCCAAATCCAAATTATCAGATACGATCCGATAACGATCCAATCGAATCCAAACTAACTTAATAATCCGAAATATGCTAATTTATTATTTTCAAATACTTAGACTCTAAATTAGTCAATCGGAGGGATAAAATCTTAAAATATATATTAAATACTTGCTCACAAGTCCGAAATACGAAAAACCATCCAAATTTAAATTATCAGATACGATCCGATTACGATCCGATCGAATTCAAAATAACTTCATAATCAAAAACACGCTAATTTATGATTTTCAAACACTTAGACTCTTAATTTGTCAATCGGAGGGTGAAATCTTAAAATATCTACTAAATACTTACTCGCAAGTTCAAAATATAAAAAAATATCTATGTCTGAATTATCGGATATGATCTGATCGAATCCAAACCAAGTTCGAAATCCAAAATATGTTAATTTATGATTTTCAAACACTTAGACTCTAAATTAGTCAATCTAAGGGGTAAAATCTTAAAATATCTATTAAATACTTACTTGTAAGTCCAAAATATGAAAAACCATCCAAATCTGAATTATCGGATACGATCCGATAATGATCCTATCAAATCCAATCCAACTTTATAATCCGAAATACGCTAATTTATGATTTGCAAACACTTAGTCTCTAAATTAGTTAATACGAAGGTAAAATCTTCAATATCTACTAAATACTCGTTTGTAAGTCGAAAATATGAAGAGCCATATGAGTATAAATTATCGGATGCGATCCGATAACGATCCGATCGATTCCAAACCATATTCAAAATGCGAAACCCAAAAACTTATGATTTGCAAACACTTAGTCTCTGAATTAGTCAATCCGATAATAAAATTTTAAATATCTACTAAATACTCATTTGTAAGTCGGAAATATAAAAAACTATACGAGTACGAATTATCGGATGTGATCTGATAACGATCCGATCGAATCCAAACCAAGTTCAAATATAAAACCCGAAAACTTATGATTTGCAAACACTTAGTCTATAAATTAGTCAATTCGACGGTAAAATCTTAAATATCTACTAAATACTCATTTGTGCATCGAAAATATGAAAAACCATACAAGTACAAATTATCGAATGTGATCCGATTATGATCCGATTGAATCCAAATCAAGTTCAAAATATGAAACTCAAAAACTTATGATTTACAAACACTTAGTGTCTAAATTAGTCAATCTGACAATAAAATCTTAAATTTTTATTAAATACTCGTTTGTAAGTCGAAAATATAAAAACTTATACAAGTATAAATTATCAGATGCGATCCGATAACGATCCGATCGAATTCAAACCAAGTTCAAAATCTGAAACTATTTTTTGTAAGTCAAATTTATCCTTTATATTAATTATAGATGTAAACTATTTTTTAAAAAAAATATAAGTTATTAATTGCAGGATGTGTAAGGTCAGGGCATGAGCGCAGCAGTGTTGGTGTCGGACAGCGTGAGGGGTTGTTGAGTTAGGGCACGCAGCTTCCCTCACTTTTTAATTATGTAAAAATAATTTTATAATATTTTTAAAAATATTATTAATATTGTGATATATTTTAGTATTGTGTTAATATTATGGTAAATGTATTGTGGTAATTTGTGCTAAATATATTATGGTAAATATATTATGGTAAATATATTATGGTAAATTTGTGGTAAATGTATTATGGTAATATTGTGATAAATTTGTATTGTGGTAAATAACAGAAATTAAATGACCCAATTTTAGCAATTTTTTTTAAAAAAATCAAGTTTTATTACCGATGGATAATATCATTTCCGTTTGTAATAATAATTTTTTTATTATATATATAACTAACTTTAATCGATGGAATATAATATCCATCGGTAATATATATATTATTACCGATGGGAATCATAGTATCCATCGGTAATAATAATTTCTTATAATATATATAACTAACTTTAACTGTCGGTATATAATAACCGTCGGTAATATAAATATTATTACCGCCAGGAATCTATTTATCCGTCGGTAATAAAATACATTATTACCAACAGATAACAAGAATTCCATCGGTATTAATATTTATTACCGACAGATATTTTAACCCATCGTTGTTTACTTTCCTAATGCCATCTTTCCCAACGGCTGGCGACGGAAATCCTTTCTGTTGCCATAAATCTATACCGACGAAAATATGTTTTTACCGATGGAATATATCCGTCGATAGAAACTTTTTTTTTGTAGTGTATGATTTAGTGAGGCATAGAAAGTGAAGGATCGATTAATAAAGAAATAAGAGAGAAAAAGTGAAAGAATGAAAAAAAAAAGATAGGTTTACGTAACCATCCAAGCCGTCCAAACTCATCAACTCTTTCATGTCAGGCCCTTGGCATTTGCATAGTCCTTCAGTGATCCAAAGCTAGCGATGTGTTGAGCTGGTGACGTCATATCGGTCGACTTCAAACAACTATCCTTTTCTGCATCATTCTTCATATGGGCCTCCAAACGGGCTGTGTATCCTTTGTCAAATCACTGTGATGATATCCCCAGCTAAGTTATGATACCATTGAGCTGATCGACTACGTTACGAACCGGGCCAATCCCCTAAAGAACACACATGAAATGATGCTTGTCAGGTTACGTGTGATTATCGATAAAAAGAATAATTTGGGCTATCGGGCTCTATATTTTACATGCATGAGTTGTATAAGAGCAAACCAATATGTTGTTATGTTCGTATTAAAGTCTACTATGCAGTGAAAGAGAATCATTCAGTTTATGTGTAGTATAAAACTTTTACGCAGCACAATGACGATATATGCATGAGAAGAACATGATAATTGGTACTAATTGGACGCTCAACACATGTTAGATTATTCTTTTCTCTAGATCGTCATTAGGGATTCGATTGTTTACCATGGTAGATTCATACACATACGCATGTGTTGGTAGATTTATACACATATGCATGTGTAGATTATTTCGATAAAAATTTTGAGATGTAATAAACACCACCTACGGTCTTCAGACTGGATTTGCTCATCTCCTGCGCACCTCTGATCACTGATTATATCCAATGAGGGTCCCCCAAAAATCAAAAGAATAACCCTAGAATCATGCCAAAGAGCAAACTAGTAGTGGAAGAATATCACCTCAATAAATCCTTGAGCAAGTAAGCTAATCTCGGACAAGATCTTCTTGAAAAGAGGGCTTCTCTTTCCTCTCGCTCTGATCTTCTACTTCGTCTCCTTCTTCACGGAGAAACCAAGAGAAAAGAAGACAGTTTTTGTCGATGATCGAATAATCTTAATAACTGAGATAGATAAATAGGGGGGAGAAGAGAAGAGGAGAGGGAAGATCCAAAGTTCACCGGATTCAAGGAATCAACTATGATGGATTCCAATACAGAAAACCATAGGAACTTGCAAGTAACTTTCTAATTCTATCCATATTTTTCATCTATCATTATACTATATTAATAAAAGATAAGGACCGGATCCTTATATAATGGACCCACTTATATCCATAACCATCCACGAACAGGCTGGGACTAAAAAAAACACCGATATAATGACTTGTTACCCAAGTCTAGAATTTGGCCTAATAATTGTAGCAAAAATGACAAGCTAAATAATAAATAAATAATTAAAAAAGATAATTAGCCTCTTGGGCCAACCTCTAGAGCAGATGGTGCAGTCGCCAAGGTTGGTCCCAATAATTCACCATAACATAGAAAAAACTCGCCCACGAGTTATGGAAAGTCAAAGCAGGAGTCGGGACTGTAGGGATAAGGAGGAGAAGGAGGAGTGGAACTCACCGGAGGAGGAGGAGGTTGTCTCAGCTGGAGGAGGAGGACTCACCAAAGGAGGAGGAGCAGCCAATGCCGGAGGTGCGCGGGAGGGGAGGGGAGGGGAGGCCGGAGGTGTGCCGGAGGGGAGGCCGGAGGTGCGCCGGTCGGAGGCGTGCGGGAGGGCAGGGGAGGGGAGGCCGGAGGCTCGATCAATTCGAGAGATAACAGAAAAGGGGATCAGTTTTCTGTCTTAAATCGCAAGGTTTTTACCGACGGACCTTAAAGTTTCATCGGTAAATATATATTAAATACCGACGGATATTATATATCCGTCGATAAAATAATATCAAATGTTATTATATATAATAATTTATAATACTGACGGGTATATTTATTACCGTCGGTAATATATATATTTTGTCGACGGAATTAATATTATCCGTCGGTAAATATATTATGCTGACGGACTTTATTTTACTGTCGGTAATTAAAATGGAAAAAATAATTCAAAATTCAAAGTTATTATACCGACGGATGTTATTATTACTGTTGATAAAAAGTACATTATTACCGATGGTAATAAAAGATTATGTCGGCAAAATACATCTTTTTTGTAGTGAAGGTAGCCTCCAAATTAAAGCATATTACTGCCATTTGGAACTGATGATGTACTCCCAGCAAATATGATCATACAACACTGTAGTCAATTCTTGGGTCTAATGCAAACAATTTGTTGGTGTCGAGCAGAGACCAAAACTGGAACAACAGTAACACCAACGACTAACAGTGTTCACCTGTGCAGGTTGATAAGCTGGCATGGAGGAAGCCGTGCCCAAGTACTGTGACGAGCAGAGTACTCGAGTTTCTAGTGCGTTGAGTAAGCCATTGGGGCCAGTGTGCTGCAGTCAACATCCAAAAGCTGCTTGGTCAAATGCTCAATGAAAAACAAAGGCAAATGCTGAAACTCCATTGTAGGCAAAGACGAAGGCAAAAACTCCATTGGAGACAAAGGTGGAGGCTCTACTGGGAACGATCATAGGTTCTGTTAGAAAAAGCTTATCAGAATCTCTACTAGTGGCACTGATGGAGGTATGGAAACATCCGGAGCCTCAATATGACTAATCAATGCCCGGATGTTATCGAGTGACTATTGGCATTTTGGTTGTCATTCTGTTTGTTGCTGAGCTTGTTGTTGTTGGCTAAGGCAGGCATGTGCTTGAATCTTTATTTGCTTCCATTTGGACTTAATTATATGAAGCACTTTAATAACATGACTATCTTTTTCCTTCTACCAAGAAAAAGGGGTTATTGGTGATAGGTCCTTCTAACATATGGTATTTAGAGATTAAGTCGATCAACATCAGTTATTGGTGATAGGTCCTCCTGATTAGTAAATATCTAAATTACCCCTACATGCAGCTAGTTGTACATATGAGCACCAGTCAGAGCTTGACATCAGTACCGTAGCAAAAAGAGTAACAATCTTTGAAAATCATTACTCTTTTGCTACAGTGAAATCACTATAGCTAAAAATAAAATTATAAAATATTACCATATATATATATATATATATATATATATATATATAGGGACATGCTATAATGCGGCATGTGGTACGTGCAGCACTGTACCGCAGCCGTCTGATGCACGCGCTGCGTGCATCTTATGCACGCAACAGTGCATCAGACGACTGCGGTGCGGTGCGGTGTCGCACTTACCGCATTATAGCATCTCTCTCTCTCTCTCTCTCTCTCTCTCTCTCTCTCTCTCTCTCTCTCTCTCTCTCTCTCTCTCTCTCTCTCTCTCTCTCTCTCTCGCTTTATATATATATATATATATATATATATATATATATATATATATATATATATATATATATATATATATATATATATATATATATATATATATATATATATATGGGTCAGGATCGGATGACCCAGCAAATTTTGACCCATTAATAACCCAGCACCCTTTGATGCACTTAGAGGTTATAGAATGGGCTGATTTTTTGTAAACATGTCGTCTATGGTATGTTGATCATCCTCACAAAAAATCAGCCCATTCTAAAACCTCTAGGTGCATCAAATGCGCTCTTCAAATCAACGGTTTTTTACTGTCAATTTTAACCGTTGATTTGAAGATCTCATTTGATGCACCTAGAGGTTTTAGAATGGGCTGATTTTTTGTGAGGATGATCAACATATCATAGAAAACATATCTACAAAAAATCAGCCCAATCTAAAACCTCTAGGTGCCTCAAAAGGTGCTGGGTTATTTGCTGGGTCAAATTTTGCTGGGTCATCCGATCCTGACCCTATATATATATATATATATATATATATATATATATATATATATATATATATATATATATATATATATATATATATATATATATATATATATATATATATATATATATATATATATATATATATATATATTGCTACAGTGAAATTACAGTACAAAAGAGTAAGAATCTATACAGATTGAGTAACGTTAACAATCTTTGTTGAGTAACAATCTATGCAAATTGTTACTCTTGCTAAAGTGAAATCACTGTAGCAAAAAAAAAATTTGAGAAATCTTGTTAGGAAAAAAATTGCTACAGCTAAATCACTGTAACAAAAGAGTAACAATGTTTGCAAATTGAGTAACAATCTTTGTTGAGTAACAATTTGTGTAGATTGTTACTCTCTTGCTACAGTGAAATTACTGTGCAATTTATTTTTTCATGAAATCGCATCCAAAAAAAATTGCTACAGTGAAATCATTATAGCAAATCCGCGGATTGAGTCATGTAGTAACAAGGATGGAGGTCATGCTCTAAGGGGCAATTTGGTCATTAAAAGGGGATAAAAGTCACATGTGGGACTTGATCTAAATGCATCCTTTTTGAGAGGGACCAGGTGCAATACCATCTTGTTGTTCGTCTTTCCCCTTAAACCGATCTCTTGTCAAGGACTGTTCACTATAGGTCCTTTTAACATATGGTATTTAGAGATAAAAGTCAGTCAACATGGGTTATTGGTGATAAATCCTCCCGATTGGTAAATGACCAACTTACCCCTACGTGCAGTACGTTGTACATGTGAGCACCAATCCGAATTTGACCCCTACGTGCAGCTGTACATGTGGGCTCAGTCCAAACTTAACATAAGCATTGTAGTGAAAAGAGTAACAATATTTGAAATTGTACATTACTCTTTTATTACAGTGAAATCACTATAGTTTTTTTTTTGTTTTTTTGAGAAATCTCATTGAAAAAAAAATTGCTACAATGAAATCAGTGTAGCAAAAGAGTGACAATTGATCTGTACAGATTGAGTAACAATATGTGCAAATTGTTACTCTTTTGCTACAGTGAAATCACTATAGCAATATTATTATTATTATTATTATTATTATTATTATTATTTGAGATATCTCGTCTGGGAATAAAAATTGCTACTGTGAAAACTACTGTAGCAAAAGAGTAACAATCTTTGCAGATTGAGTAACAATCGTTGTAGAGTAAAATCTACGCAGATTGTTACTCTTTTGCTACAGTGAAATTACTATAGCAATTTATTTTTTCATGAAATCACGTCCCCCAAAAAATAATTTACTACAATAAAATTACTTTAGTAATTTATTTTTTGTAAAATTGTGTCAACCCAAAAAAGATTACTACAATGGAATCACTGTAGCAAATCCGCAAGTTGAGTCATGTAGTGACAAGGACGGAGGCCGGGGCATGCACTAAGGGATAGTTTGGTCATTGAAAAGGGATAAAAGTCATATGTAGGACTTGTTCTAGCTGTATCCTCTTCAGGAGGGACCTGGTGCAACACCATCTTATTGATTGTCCTTTCCCTTAAACCTAGGGATGCAAACGAACCAAGGTGTTCGTGAGCAGTTCGCAAACAAGCTCGATAAAAAGCTAGCTCAAGTAGGGATGGCAACGGGACGGGCTAAATGGGAAACCCAACCCGAACATATTGACCTGGGTTGGGGAAGGAACTAGTTGGGTTTGCACGGGTTTGGGATTTATGAAATAAAACCCGATCGGGGTTTGGAAAGGGGCCGGGATTAGCCTACCCCGACCTAACCCGACCTAATTACATTTTTTTTTTTGCAGTTTGATAATTTACTCGAATGTAGTTTAGTATCCTAATTTATGTTTTACTAATACTGTAGTTAAGAAGATAATACAACTCATGCCTTTTGTTTAACTGGTTGTAAACTTGTAATAAGTTATACATTTTCATTGTCGCGCATCTGTTTAATTCATTCAATGTATATATGTTTAACAAAAACATAAAAACTGTTGTTTTATGTTATAATTAATTTAGTTCTCAATGTGTTCATTGATTCTCTTAACGAAATAAGTTTAGTTCAAAATATAATCAACTAATTTGGACTTGTCATGCATAAACATAATTGGGATGGGACAGGACAGGTTTGGGTTTTTACTAGTTTGAGTGGGATGGGTTTGGAATTGATCATTCAAACCCAACACAGGTTAATTTGGGACAAGTTTGGGATAAGATATTCCTTAGCGGGATGGGATCGGGATGACCCGACCCATCCCAAACCCAACCTGTTGCCATCCCTACGCTCGAGCTCGTTTGGTTACTAGTCAAGCCAAGCACAAGCCTAGAGTTTAGGCTTCTTTAATAGACAAGTCAAGCTCAAGCAGACCAAAGCTCGGGTTGACTGGGCTCGGAAACATGCTTGTTTAGGACTCATGAGCAAGCTTGTGAGTAGGCTCGTGAATAGGCTCATAAATGGCTTGAATAAGCCTAACGTATATAGTCTAGGCTTTCGGCGTTAGGGTACAAGCTCGATAAGGGACCGTTTTATCATTAATTGAGCGAAGCCATGCCTGAAGTTTAGGCTAGCTCGTTTAATAAACGAGCCAAGCTCAAGAAGATCAAAGCTCGGCTCGGCTCGACTCGATCATTAAACGAGCCAAGCCCAAGCTAGCCTTATGTTTAGGCTCGTTTAATAAATGAACAAGCTCATACAGACGAAAACTCGGCTCGGGTAGGCTCGTTTGTAGTTAAACTCTTAAACCGATCTTTTGTTAAGGACCGTTCACTAAGGGGGTGTTTGGCATTAATAGGAATCGCCCGTTCTATTCCGGTTCCGGATTTTAAAAATAATGACTAGTATTTGTTCCATCGGAATGAAGAGTTAGGAACGAGAAATCATCGCTCCATGTGTTTCTCTTCCAACCGCTCGCTAAACCATCGAATTTACACTAGATTTGGCTATTGATGGGAATACGCTCTGCTGGATGAAGATTAAGCGGAATAGTTGTTCCGCATGCCAAACACCCCCTAAGTTTCCCTTTTTTTTTCTTCTTTTTTTTGGTTGGACCTAGGGGTGACAATGGACTCCGAAAACCCAATCCAAAACATTGGGTATATACTTACAAATTTTATACCCGAAACATAGTTTGCATAGGGTATGGGTATAGGAACTCAACACAATTAACTTTTGGGTATGGGTACCTCAATACCCATACCTGAAACCCGACTATCCCTCTAGCTTGTGTATACTATAGGTAATACAATTGACTCCAAACTCATGGTCATATACCCAAATTCTAACTGAACCCATATCCCTACCCAAACATGTACTCTACTAAAACCATTGTAATAAGAAACCAACAGAGCTTCGTAACATTGCATTGTGATAACTTGATTTCTCTCCTCAAATCTAATAGTCTAATCTAATCGATATATCTATACTAAAATGGAAGCCTCTCTCCCGTGTTGTAACATGTGGACGTTTTTTAAAGAGTTAGAATTCTTCTTCCATGTGTGAAAGCGGCTCTCTTATAAATCCATTTAAAAACATACCATAAAGATGATAAATTTTCATTCAATGACATTTAATGGTCATTTGATGTTAATGGTTTCTTACTAGTAGTCTATACTATATACTAAAATGAAAGCCTCTCTCCCATGTTGTGACACGTGGACGTCTTTTAAAGAGTTCCCGTGTTGTGACACGTGGACGTCATTTAAAAAGTTAGAATTCTTCTTCCGTGTGTGAACGCGGCTCCTTTTTAAATCCATTTAAAAACCAATCATAAAGATGATAAATTTTCATTCAATGATATTTAATGGTCATTTGATGTTAATCTCTCTCTCTCTCTAACAAATGAATCACACTCACTTCAAATTTTACACTTTTTTGAACAGTTGTGATGTCGTCTTTGTCAAATGGCGTGCATCAAACACATTCGGGCATTGCCCAGGTTTCTTACTAGTATAATACTAAAATGGAAGCTTTTCTTCCGTGTTGTGACACATGGACCATTTTAAAAGAGCCATAATCATTTTCCCATGTGTGAACACGGCTCTCTCTCATAGCTATCTTTCATAAATCCTATTAAAAATCTATTGTAAAGATGATAAATACTCATGCAATGATATTTAATGGTCATTTGATGTTAATTACAAAATCATTAGTATTATTTTCTTTCTCTTTGCAACAAGTGAATAACACCCAGATGAGTGAATCACAATCACTCTAGATTTGCATTTTTTTTGGACGGCTGCGATGTCATTTGTGCTAAGTGGCGTGCATCAAGTTCATTCGAGCATTGTCCGGGTTTTATACTAGTATAATACTAAAATGAAATCATGTCTCTCGTATTGTGACACGTGGATATCTTTTGAAGAGTTAGAATCCTTCTTTCATGTGTGAACACGGCTCTCTCTCATAAATCCTATTAAAACTTTACTACAAATATGATAAATACATATTCAATGGTATTTAATGGTCATTTGATTTAATTAGAAAAATCATTAGTACTATATCTCACTCGATCTAACAAGTGATAAGTGAATCAAACTCACTCAAGATTGCACACTTCTTTGGATGGATGTGATGTCGTATGTGCCAAGTGGTGTGCATCAAGTTTATTTGGGCATTGTCCGATCTCTTACTAAAATGGAGCCCTCTCTCTAGTGTTATGATAAGTGGACCACTTTTGAAGAACCAGAATCCTTCTCCCATGTGTAAATGTGGCTCTCTCTTATAAATCCTATTAAAAAACTATTATAAAGATGATCAATACTCATTCAATAGCATTTAATTAGGAAAATCATTAGTATTATCTCTCTCTCTAACAAATGAATCACACCAGGACAAGTGAATCACACTCACTCCAGCTTGCACACTTCTTCGGATGGCTATGATGTCGTCTGTGACAAGTTGCGTGCATCAAGTTCATTCGGGCATTGCTCGAGTTTCTTATTAGTTATTGAATATATGATGGAGAAAAATAAACAAAATTATATCCAATTCATACCTTAAACCCGATTGGGCATGGATCGGGTATGGACCCTCTTCTAACCAAATGGGTATGGGTCTGGTATGGACCCTCCCATACCCGAATGGGTATGGGTATGGATAGGGGTAGGGTCCGACCCGAACCCGACCGATTGCCACCCCTAGTTAGTGTTGGAATGGAATCAGAGGTGCAGCAAAAGTCGGATTCGATCCCCGATGATCGATTTGTTGTGCGATCTATATTAAAATTTTCATCTGAATCTAACATTTACGCTATAAATGAACAAAACTGGATCGAACCCCCTACGGTCTTCTACCGAATCTAACATTATAGGTAAACATGCATGCAAGATCAAAGACCTAGGGATTTAAATAGTATATACCTTCGTGTCGGATTTAGCACTGCGATGTCAACCTACAAGGTTGATGATGAAGGAAGTATCCACGAACTTGAGCGATGGTTCTCTTCGAGTTCACCCTGTCTTGCAATCACGCCAAACCCTAGCACTCGAATCTCTGAGTGCCTCAGGATGCTAGCCCTCTCCTATTCTAGATCTCACAAACTCTCAAGAGATGAAGAGGTGAGAGAGAGAAAGAGAGAGAGAGAGAGAGAGAGAGAGAGAGAGTTTTCTCTGTTTTTTCGAGAGACTCATAGAGAGAGAGCGATAAAGAAAATGATACTTTAAAGAATTCAGACAAGAGAAGACTTCAACAAGGCCGATGCAAGAGCACAATTCAACTAGAGGAGGACTACACCCGTGCAAGTGGATAAACATTGGGTGCGATGATGGAATCGAATGATGACTACCTAAGCGCATTCTTTCCCCTCCTTTATTGCCCTTTCTTTCATTTTCTTCTATCTCTTTCCTCTTTTCTTTTCTCCACTATCAGATCGAAAACCTCAAGTTCCAACCGTAAAACACCTTTCGATCTATCATACATGATCCTAGCCATCCATAGTCCATCATTGTGAGGAATTCGAATCGCACAAACCCGAAACCCATGCACGTCCCAAGTCATGCACGACTTTTCTCTCTTGTAATTATTTTATTTTGCAACCAAAACCCATTCTAGTCTTTCACCCAGCCCTCATTGCATCCAAACCAAAATTTGAAACAAGTTGTACCCATAGCTTGCTCTCTAGTTTTTAAATCAAAATTCCAATGTAGCCAACACCCCATGTTCCATTATGCATGCATTATTTTACCTGATCCTCTCCTTCCCACTTAATCGTAGACATCCAACCCAACAACTCCCATTCTCGATGATCTCATCCGTCCGCACATCTGACACCATCGCAGTCGTCCCTTCCATGCAACATGAATGCATGCATGCAAAAACCCTCTCATCCAAACCCTACTCAACATAATCACCGCCGTCCGATTCACCCCAGTCATGCATGTGACCTCCCCTCCTCTTCACCGAACCTAGTTTCTCTCTCTTTAATCCCATCTCTCACCAACCACATCGCAGCCGTCCGTGCCACCTAATAGGCTAATCCCCACGTTTCACCCCAATCATACTAACCCGATTTGATCCTAACAACCCAACATGCATGCATCTACAACCTATGCAAAGCACCCATGCACACCATCACAACCGTACATTAGTTACTACCCATCAAGCCATGCCCTATAATTACTACCTTTAATGCCAACCCATGCATCCAATCCCACATGCACGTGACCCCATCTCATAACACCAATCCTCTCTCTGTTTCCCATTCTCTACCTAATCGCAGCCGTCCGTCCGTATAGATCCAACCCATGCACGTGACACTTTATTGACCCATGCATGCACTCCCTTCCTTAATTTCTTTCCTTTTTACCCGATTCTCTCTCTTCTCTAAATCCCATTCCTTGCTACCCCGAGACCAAACCCAGCCGGAGCACCCAGCGCCCAGATTTTCTCTTTCTAAAAGCTGATTGTGGGCATCGAAATTAGCCCACGGGTCGAACCCAATTCGCACACGTAAAATAGACCCGCACCCAACGGTCTTCGGGTCGAACCCGACCCGCACACGAAACTTGGACCCGCACACAACGGCCCACATGCGTAAACTTGGCCCACACACAACGGCCCGCATGCAACTCAGCCCAGACACAACGGCCCACATGCGCAACTCGGCCCATACACAACGGCCCGCATGCGAAATTGGGCCCGCACACAAACGGCCCGCATGCGAACTCAATTTGCGCGCCGCGGCCCAACTCAAAGCGAACGGGTCCCACCGGACCCGCAACTCGAACACAAAATGAGGGGCCCACCGGCCCCCCCTTCTTGAAAACCGTGCCCCCCTCCCCATGGGGAGGTGGGGCCGGCCATAAAAGGAAAAGAAAAGAAAGGAAAAAAAAAAAGAAAAAAAAGAAAAGAAAGGAAAAAAAAAAAAAGCAAAACCGCCTAGATGCGGGGGGAGGTGGCGTGGACGTCTACGCAGCCGTAGATCCGCGACGATCCCTCGATCCAAGGGACAAGATGGCGTTGTGTCGCCATCCGATCCAAAAGTGCAAAAAAAATAACAACTCAATCTTCGAAAATCGAGTCACATCTAGCCCGTAACCACCCCAACTAAAAAGGAGGGGATCGAGTTTGTTTCCTCGGATAAAGGAACAATATCTTGATGGTTATAGGGGGAGATATCGGATGAAACAAAAAGATTTCAGCCATATCTCCCCCAACCGCCCCCCTTTGCCTATAAATAGAAGGATTGGGGGAAGGCACACGGGTCCGAAAGGCGGAAGACGCAAGGGCTCTGCAAGAGAAGCTCCAACGCTCGAAGACCGAAGGCTTCACGAGGCACGGCAAGCAAGTCCTACGGGAATCCTTGGCCCTTCAAGTCCTCATCAACGTGAAGACCTTGTACTCGAAGATCAAAGCTTCGACTCCTCGCACGAAGAAGAAAGCTTGGAGAAGAAGACCCGGAGTTGTCATCACCCCGACTGCTCCAACGATCTTCATTAGCTCAGAAGACGCCATAAGCAAAGGCCGGAGAAGAAGATCGAAGCCGACAACACCCGTCGTCTTCAACAAAGGCATCAACTTCTCGTACGAAGAAGAAAGCCGGGAGAAGAAGGCCTGAAGCCGGTGCTACCCCTGCCGTCTTCGTCAACAAAAGCCGATGCTACAACCGTCGTGCGGAGATCGGTGCTACCTCCGCCGTCTTCATCAACAAAAGTCGACGCTACAACCGTCGTACGGAGATCGGTGCTACCCCCGCCATCTTCATCAACAAAAGCCGACGCTACAACCGTCGCACGAAGATCGATGCTACCCCCGCCGAAAAGCCAAGCCGACGCCACAACCGTCGAGGAAGCCGGAAGAATAAAGAAGCCTTGAAGAAGTAGCCATCGCCGTTCGAGAAGAAGATCGAGTCAAAGCTAAAGCCAAAGCCAACGCAAGAAGCCAAAGCAGACGCACCGGTAAAGCCCGCGCCAAAGCAACGCACGTGCCAAAGCCAAGCAACTACGACGGTCACGAGCAAAGCACCGCACGTTCTAGCCGATACGACGCGAAGTCCTGAAAAACTAAAGCATCGCAAGCCTCTACCCGCCTACGTTCAAGCGCAAGCGCCAAAGCAAAGCAAACGCCAGAGCCACGCCAAAGCTACGCCAAAGCCGAAAGCTAAAGCCAAAGCCGACGCCAAAAGCATGATCGATGCCGCGAACCGACGATTAAGGACGCCGAGGTCGAGCAAGGATCGAGAAAGACACGAAGATCGAGGAACGAAGCCCAAAGCCTCCCTAGCCGAGAAAGTGCGAAGCACGGACGGGACAAAAGCAACAGCGGAAACTCCTTAGCTTCTCAAGAAACCCTCACCCTGTAAAGACCTCTGTCCTGGGCAACCCCTTTAGAGCTCTCGCACGAATACCACGTGGAGACGCGGATCAAAGGGACCCTCCAGAGGATCTCTCCCATAATCTCCTGATCAACACTCGCCGCACCCGGACTCGCCACACCCGAGCCCCCGGGTCCCGGTGCACTCTGTAATCTCGTGTGATTCACAATAAAGACGACCCGTATCTTTATCCGCGCTCACAGATTTCTGGCACGCCCGGTGGGACCTCCTCTCCTTTCATCCGTACGTTTGAAGGAGTTGCTTCAAGTTCACCATGGCCGGGATGAACGATGATACGTTTGCTCCAACAAGCCTCTCACCTATCGCCGAGTCTCCACTACTCCAACACGGTGATCCAGAAAACCCGGAGGATGTCATTCCCCCGGTAGTACGCGTCTACACTCGGCGTACTCAAACTCTTGCGGACTTCTTCACGCCAGAAACTACTACCGAAGATGCTCGCCAAATCGCCAATGAGGCCTTGGTGCATGAAGAAACAAGCCTCGATCCTGGAATCCAAGTCCAGAAATTTGGGGAGGTCCAGCCCCAACCCGGAGCCCATTCGGGTTCTCCAGTGGACCTTGCACCTCCTTCGCAGGGGGCAAACGTCCGTCATCAAGCAGAAGCAAGTCAGTGCAACTACGTCTCCGACGACGATGGCGAGGGTGCGGGCATGCAACATCGAGACGTCCTACGTCATCATCCTCCGTCCGCTCTCCAGCTCCAAGTCATGCAAATGGGTAAACACATGGCTCAACTCACCCGACTAATGGAAGAGAAAGATCGTCACATCAACACCTTGCTTCAAAGGCTAAGTGCCAGGGATGCCGCAACATTTAGTCAACCCCCTGCTTCTCCAGTAGCTGCTCCAGCCCCGTCTCCAACTCCCGCTCTTGCAGAAGTTGGCTCGGTAATACTCGCAACTACTCCAGCACTTTCCTCGGCTCCCGTGCCAGTTTCGGCAGTCGCACAGGCTTCGATGGTAGCAATGATGAGTGCCCAGCAAATACAAGCATTGGTGGCCGACATGATGCGTTCTCACAGCGGTAGTCTACCTCCGATCACGGCGGCATACTCAAAGCCTTACACCACAAGGATCCAACAGCTGCCCTTCCTACCTGGTTTCCAGCCGCCAAAGTTCCAGCACTTCGATGGGAAGGGCAATCCAAGGCAACACATTGCCCACTTTGTTGAAACTTGCAACAACGCCAGCACATACGGCGATGAGATGGTGAAGCAATTCGTTCGCACCCTCAAAGGTAATGCTTTTGACTGGTATGTTATCTTTTCTATGATCCATTGACAGCTGGGATCAGATGGAAAGAGAATTCCTCAACCGCTTCTACAGCACTCGTCGCATTATCAGCATGACCGAGCTTACTGCCGTCAAGCAGAGGAAGGACGAATCGGTAATCAACTACATCGATCGATGGAGGAATCTTGCCCTAAATTCACGAGACCGCTTGTCCGAAGACTCGGCTATCGAGATGTGTACCCAAGGCATGCACTGGGGCTTACGTTACATCCTCAAGGGGATCAAGCCTCGGTCCTTCGAAGAACTTGCAACTCGAGCCCACGACATGGAGCTCAGCTTAGCAAATCGCGGGGATTCAAAGGCCAAAGACTTCCTGAAGGTGGAGAAGAAAGACAAACCACCGACGCCCAAATCAAAGCAAGTTAACGTCGCCGACATCGCCTCGGCCTCCAAGCCACTCAAAATCAGTGGTAAGTCAGATCAGGAAAAAGGAGTTGCCATACCACCGCCTCTACCCCAAAGACAGTCGAAAATGACTCTTGAAGAGCTTGAGGCCAAAGAGTATCCCTTTCCAGACTCAGAAGTCTCCTCCATGTTCGATCAGCTGCTACAAGAGAAGATGATCGAGCTTCCTCCTTCAAAAAGGCCCGAACAGATGCATCGTGTCAACGATCCCCTCTTCTGCAAATATCATCGAGTGGTTAGCCATCCTATTGAGAAATGTTTCGTCTTCAAAGAAAAGATCATGAAGCTCGTAAAGCAAGGGAAAATTGAGATCGACTCCGGTGACGTCGCAACAGCAAACATGACATCCATCACCTTCGGTTCGTTTCAACCAATACTCGTTGCTGCACACCAGAAAAGGCCCAAGTTGCTCATCAATCGCCAAAGACCAATCACAAAGTTAGCACCACGACGGAAAGTCTCAAGGCGATGACGGCACGCTCCTACGCTCGCTGAGGAAGAAACGTCACAACCCTGGGGGGAACCGTCGCCTACATCATCATCTCACCCGAACAAAACCATGTCCCAACAAATTCTCCAAACAAGGTACGAGCATGGAGACCCGGAGGTCGGTTTGTTAGGCCAGCCCTCAGGTAAATTCGACTACTACGTCCTCTACTCCAAACCTTCGCCTGTCTCAATAGAAGAAATCAAGCCCATCGGTTGGGAGTCAGAAGGCGAGCCACCAAGGTCCCCAGAGGAGCAGGTCTCCCCGACCCATGAAGAACCTACAGCTGCCACTCCAGACCTTCACCTTGGTAACGAAGAATCCACTAATGAAGATGCATGGGTCATGTTGCCTCGCAGACGAAGGTCATGGATGCCAAGAAGTCGCAAGCTAGATCGGGTAACAAGAAAGCTTCCGGAATGAAGAACTTACAAAAAGAAAAGCAAAGCTCTAGGAAGGAAGGCGTTCAAAGTACCGCCAGCAGATCCAGATGATCTTCTCCTGCAAAACCCTCCAGAACCGGCAACGTTGCAAGAGTTCTTCCCCGATCACTTCCTCCCAGCTGATCAGCAGCACGAAGCCTCCTGTTGCATGGTTGAGATCCACATGGCGCCGGAAGAAGAAGATAGGATCAAGTCTTCAAAAGAAAGCAACACCGACAACGAGGAGGATAATTCTGACAAAGACAGTGCTGCTGCCTACGATGAGACAATCTTGCACTTGCCACTCATAGAAGCACTACACCTCCCAAAGAAAGCTCGCCTAGCAATGGCCGAGGCTTTGACAGATCCAGACAGCTACAAAAGAAAGAAGAAAGACGCCGAGAAGGATAAAACTATTGTCTCATACGACGCAGCAATAACTTTCTCGGACGAAGATCTGCAGCTCGGAGCACGACTGCATAATTGACCTGTCTATGTCTCGGGATACATCAACGAGAAGCCGGTAAATCGAATCATGTTGGACTGCGGCTCCGCCGTCAACATCATGCCTATCCAAACAATGCGCCAGCTCGGCATCACCACCGACCAGCTCTCGCAAAGCCAGCTGATCATTCAAGGGTTCAACCAAAGCGGATAATCCACCATAGGAATCATTCGTCTAAAACTCTCCATCAGCCAGCTTGACACGACAGTTCTTTTCCACGTCATTGATTGTCAAACATCATATCGCCTCTTGCTAGGAAGACCGTGGCTGCATAAAAACGGTGTCGTAGTGTCTACCTGGCACCAATGCCTCAAGTACTACGAGGAAGGTCTGGAAAAGTGCATTATTGCAGACGATAGGCCATTCAATGAGGCTGAAGCGCACCTCGCCGATGCCAAGTTTTACCAAGCAAAAGACCTTGTTGCAAGAGTCCTTCCAGCTAAAACTCCTCGAACTCAGAAAGCTAAAAGGATGGAGCAGGATGAAGCTCTGCCAACTCCAAATCCAGTGCCACCATCTAAGGCGATACATGAAGTCAAAGAAGTGCTAGCGCCAAGACGAAGGATGCGCATCAGCTCCAAGCCAAGATCCATGAAGCATACTCCATTGCCTGTCCAAGCTACGACAGTCTTATGCCTCACGCCTTAGTGGCTTCACAAAGATGAACCACCATCTTTTGCCTCGCCAAAAGGGATGGTCCAGCCGCTATCGGAAGCTAATGTCATCACTCTGCAAGAGATGACACTGTCGCTACCCAGCCTGGGGCAAGCTTCAAGTCCGCCAAAATCTAGCGATTCCTTCAAATCCAGCCAACTCACATTCAAGCCAAAAGGAAGCTGGGGGCAAAATGCCACCAAGCTGCTGTTCAAAGCTGGCTACAACGAAGACAGTGCCGCACATATGAGTATGCTCCTGCCAGCTCCAATACCACACGGGATGACTAAGACTCAAGCCCACTTACTCCAAGGCAGTGAGCAGATCCCACCAAATCGGCGAGGCATCGGCTCCCTTCAAACCCCGATGGTCATCAAGATAATAGGAGAGAAGACCTTCACTTCTAACTACATTAAGGTAAAGTTGGTCGATGAAGCGGAAGAGGGATCGTCAGCCTCCGATGCACGCTCCACCAATGTCATTCATCCCGCTACAAAGGGTGCCAAAAGAAGGCGATATCAAGCTCGGCGTTGGACCATACCTCAGAAGCAAAAGAAGAGCATCAAAAACCAGGCAAGTCAAAATCCCATATCAGTATTCAAAAGACTTGGGCCAATCAGACAAGTGAAGCGTCAAAGGTCAGTATTCGACCGTTTGGGAAAGTCACCTACTGAGGTGAGAAATAACGTTCCCACCCTCCCACCCATAACATTCTTCCACACTGACGACGTCACCGATATCATTCTGGTCTCTGTTAATCATATAACAATTTTCGACACTCCAATCGATGCATCTTCTATTTCGGATGACGAGTTGCCAGACACCTCGCCAGTCCTCGAAGAAGGGGGGCAATCAACCATCGACAATTTAAAGGAAATCAACTTGGGAACGCAGGAGGATCCTCGGCCTACATTCATAAGTGCACTTCTGACACCCGAAGAGGAGGCTGCATACATCAAACTACTCCAAGAATACAGAGATGTCTTCGCATGGTCCTACAAGGAAATGCCGGGACTTGACCCCAAGATTGCAGTACACCAGCTCGCTGTCAGACATGGAGCTAGCGCCATCAAGTAAGGACAAAGACGATACTGGCCGGAACTAGTACCGCAAATAGAAGGTGAAGTCAACAAGCTCATTGAAGCCGGCTTTATCCGAGAAGTTAAATATCCAACGTGGATCTCCAGCGTGGTCCCAGTCAAGAAGAAGAACGACCAGATCAGAGTATGCGTGGACTTCAGGGACTTAAACAATGCATGCCCCAAAGATGACTTCCCACTGCCAATCACAGAACTGATGGTGGATGTGACAACTGGCCACGAAGCACTAACCTTCATGGATGGATCTTCAGGCTACAACCAGATCCGTATGGCCCCCAGAGATGAAGAGCTTACCGCATTCCGCACGCCAAAAGGGATCTACTGCTACAAAGTCATGCCTTTTGGCTTGAAAAATGCAGGAGCTACCTACCAACGAGCCATGCAAAAAAAATTTGACGATATTCTTCATCAGAATGTGGAATGCTACGTTGACGACCTCGTGGTAAAATCAAGACAAAAGGCAGCGCATCTTCAGGACCTCGAGCTGATCTTTAAACGACTTCGAAGGTACCAACTCCGCATGAACCCGCTTAAATGCGCATTTGGAGTCTCCTCGGGTAAGTTTCTCGGCTTTGTCGTACGACATCGAGGCATCAAGATTGATCAATCCAAAATAGATGCTATTCTCAATATGCCGATCCCAAAAACGGTGAGGGACCTTAGAGGTCTCAAGGGTCATTTGGCATATATCAGGAGATTTATCGCCAACTTAGCTGGAAAGTGTAGGCCCTTCAGTCGCCTCATAAAGAAAGGAGCACCATTCAAGTGGGATGAAGCTTGTCAGGAAGCTCTCCAAAACATCAGAAATTACTTACTTAAGCCTCCAGTTTTGATAGCACCAGTTCAAGGAAAGCCCTTGGTTCTCTACATCAGTGCCCAGGAGCAGTCCTTGGGGGCACTCCTGGCTCAAGACAATGAGCTAGGCAAGGAAACAACATGCTACTATTTGAGCCGTACTCTCATCGGCGCGGAGCTAAACTACTCCCCGATCGAGAAGGTCTGCCTAGCGCTCATCTTCGCTACAAAGAAGCTGCGACACTACATGTTAGCTCACGCTATCAGACTCATCTCAAAAGCTGACCCACTCAAATACATCATGTCGAGACCAGTGCTCTCCGGACGTTTGGCCAAATGGGCTTTACTCCTCCTTGAGTTTGACATCACCTTCGTCCCTCGTAAAGCAGTCAAAGGTCACGCTCTCGCGGACTTCCTGGCAGAATACCCCCTTCCAGCAAAATGGGAGCTATCGGAAGATCTCCCAGACGAAGAAGTATTCTGCATCAACATCGCCCCTTCTTGGAAAATGTTCTTCGACGGTGCGGCAAGGCAAGACGTGGCAGGAGCAGGGGTTATCTTCGTCACACCAAACGACGAAATACTCCCTTTCTTATTTCTACTATCAGAACCATGTTCCAACAATAGGGCAGAATATCAAGCCTTGATTATTGGCCTCGAACTCGCCAATGATATGAAACTTCAAGGACTCGAAGTTTTCGGCGACTCTCAACTTGTCATTCAGCAAATATTGGGAGCATACGAAGTCAACAAAGAAGATCTCGTGCCATTACAACTGCGAGCTATGAAACTCCTTGGTACGCTAAAAAGTGCTTCAATCCAGCATGTCCCCAGAAACCTTAATCAGCAGGCTGATCCGCTCGCAAATTTAGCGGCTACACTTCCGTTCCCAGAAAGAAGTCAACTCATCATCCCTATCTGTAAGAGGATGGTGATCACCGAGGAGGACCTCCCTATGGGAATCTTGGACCAAGTCAATGCAGTACACATTCTCGTGACCGATGAGCTAGACTGGAGACAACCATTCATAAACTTTCTTGTCCACGGGAAGCTCCCTGAAGATCCAAAGCGTAAGGTCGACATTCGCCGGCGGTCTCTGAAATTCTTTCACTTCAACAATGAGTTGTACCGTCGAAGCTACGATGGTGCGCTCCTGAGGTGTCTTACAAAAGAAGAAGCGGAAACAGCACTAGAAGAAGTCCATGCCGGTATCTGTGGCTCACATCAGTCCGGTCCAAAGCTTCACTTCCGCATCAGGCGGATGGGGTACTACTGGCCCACTATGATCAAAGACTCCCTTGAGTTTGCAAAAAAATGCCACACTTGCCAGTTGCATGGCGACTACATCCATCAGTCTCCAGAACCTTTGCATCCAACCATCGTATCATGGCCCTTCGATGGATGGGGACTCGACATTGTCGGTCCGCTACCCAAGTCATCCAAGCAACAACTTTACATCCTGGCTGCAACAGATTACTTCTCCAAGTGGGCTGAGGCAGTACCATTGCGAGAAGTTACCAGGCACTCTGTCATTAACTTCATCCAGAATGACATCTTCTTTCGGTACGGCATTCCTCGCTATATCGTTACAGACAACGGAAAGCAATTCAAGAATGTCGCTGTCAGCCAGTTTTGCGCCAAATTCGATATCAAACAAAGGTGTTCAACCATGTACAACGCCTCGGCCAACGGTCTAGCTGAAGCTTTCAACAAAACACACTGCAACCTTTTGGAGAAAGTTGTCTCAAAATCAAAGAAAGACTGGCATGAACGTATGGGTGAAGCGCTATGGGCATATTGCATCTCTTTTCGCATGCCGACACAGGCAACTCCGTACTCACTGGTATATGGAGTAGAAGCTGTCCTCCCGCTCGAGCTCCAGATCCCGTCACTCAGGATAGCCATTCAGGAAGGCCTCGTCAACGGCAACAACGCCCAACTTCGCCTAGCAGAATTGGAAGCCCTGGATGAAAAGCGCCTCGAAGCCCAGCAACGCCTGGAATGCTATCAAGCCAGGTTGACCCGAGCCTTCAACAAAAGAATTCGCCCTCGATCCTTCCAATTAGGAGAATTGGTGCTGGCAGTCAAACGCCTCATCATTCTTTCGCATCGAGGAGGAAAGAAGTTCGACGCCAAGTGGGATGGACCGCACGCTGTCAAAGAGGTCTACTCCAACGGTGCGTATCTTCTTACTATGCCAGAAGGGCTTACACTCGGCCCTATCAATGGCACGTACCTCAAAAGGTATTATGCCTAAAAGCAGGGCTACACTCCTTGCACAAAAAAAAAAAGGGAACTACGTGTGACTTGATCCCTCTCAGTAGGGTACGTAGGCAGCCTGTAAAGGTTCAGTCCAAATAAAAAACACAACCAAACTCTGCCATTCCAGAAGACAAGTCCAGAAAATAATTGCATGATATTAAGTTATCATCAAACGAAGGAAAGCAAAACTACGAGTCTATCCAGAAGAAATGACAAGAAAGAAAAGGAAATGTAACACTGCTAGTAAAGCGAGTTAAACTCTTTAAGACGTTGGAGCAGCTCGCCGCCAGTAACCTCCATGCGCTGCAGCTTCGAAAGACGAGAAGCTATCCGCTCCCGATGCGTCGCCAGCTCAACATGTTGCTTTGCGAGATTTGCTTCAGAAGATTTCTCGATCGTCTCAGCTTTCTCAAAAGATGCGCGAGCAGCCTCTAGCTTCTTCCGCGCCCGAACAAGGCTCGCAGTAGCAAGTGCATGCTGCTCTCCTAAACGACGCTCCTCGTCCTCGGCCTTTGCTAGTATCAGGGGAAGGTCATCTTCCATCAAAGCCCATTTCAAGCGATGAGCTTCACTGTCCGCCAAAAAAGCACGCATCCGTGCCTCAAACAAAGAGCCATCTACCTGGAAAGCCGTCAGACTCTTGCAAAACTCAGGTCCCTCGAGGACCCACCAGCCATTCAAAGCATCAAGACCTTCCTCCTGAAAAGGTGCAAGCGTCACCTGGATATACTTCCGACAGCTCTCCAAAAGAAGCGCAGAAAGAAGGCCTCGCGAACTGCACTTTCGCCTGTCAGCCCCTGAGTGCACAGGCAAGGTGGGCTCCGGTCCGAAAGACTCAAGTGCAGGAACCGCCTCCTGAACCATCGCCGTGATAACAGTCAGTGGTACCACCGGAGCCGAAGGAGAAGCTATAGGCAAACCTTCTGATGGAGCGACTGCGGGAGTAATCTCTGCCGAAATACCGGGCCTAACCAGAGGAGTCTGTTCTCTTCCCACACTGGAGACCTCATCCTCCTCCCCAAAGCCCAACTGCTCCATATCAATATCGTCCAGATTGACAGCACTGCCGGCAAAATCTGCTCCGCACGTTCCCAAAAGCTCCAAGTTATCCCAAGGTACATCCAGCCCGCCACTCTCAATCAACGTCGCTCTGACAGGAGAGCATTCATGCCCAACCCCCTTGGGGGCAGACTCGCAATCCAATCCAGCAGAACCTGCCAAAATAAGAATTAAACAACCCAGCCAACGGAAAAGGATTACAAGCAAAGAAATTCATAAGCAACTAGAAGCAAGAAATACCTGCGGCGTCCGATGAAGCTACCCCAGAAAGAGGGATTACCTTATCGGCAAAAAGCCCTATCTCTCCCTATCGAACTGGCTCTGCCTCATTAGTGTCATCCAAAGTGGCCTCACACAAGAGATCCAGCTTCCTTCTCTTGGGAGAAGTATGCCCACTCCAAGAAGTCTGAGTCTCAGGAAGCCTCTGAACCTTGGTAGACGGAGCCATCTCAACTTCTTGTACAGAAAGAGAAGCCCGGGACGTACTCTCTCGATGACCACAAGATCTCTCCGATCGTCGCTCCTCAGACCAAAGACGGCGATCCTCTGACCCCGCCAAAAAGTCAAAAGAAAAGTCAGCCCGCTCGCTACTAGCAAGGACGTCCAGTGGAAGGCTAGCCAGGAAGGGAAGCACTGACTCGTTGACCCAGCAACGATACTCAGGAGTTGCAGTATCCTTTCCGCCCGACTTGATCCTCGGTGAGAAAATACACCCAGTAAATCGATCATAAAGTGCTCCCTAGAGGCAGTACGCTTTCTGCAGAGTGTAACGTGATTGCATGCGCAAAGGAGTCCCTGGCAACTCCTGGCGGAAACCCTGCTGCCGAGCAAACCGGTGGGGAGAGTACCGTGCCACCTCCACTGCATCCCCACGATACCAAACGAGATACCCGGGCCTGCAACTCACCATACTCCAGTACAAGTGCTCGGGCATCTCCGCCCCATCACATACCAAAGATCTTGTAGAAGGTGCAAGTGCATTCTCCGATACAAATTCAAAGTCAGAAGGGCCCATACGTCTCAACCACTCTCGGGCACTGGGCCTTGGACGTTCCCATGCATAATAAGCATTCATCACACCTCCCACACAAGGAAGGAAGGGCACCAAGGTCGAAGGTCCACGCGCTGCAAAGATCCCCTTCGGAAAGTGGAGCCCAATCCAACCATAGAGGTAATGCAGGGGGCAAAAGGAACTGGCCCTGCCTATTTCCCCTCTTGCATTATCCGCACTTGATAGACTCCAGTATGTCCCACTAAGCCCTTGGTACAACGAGCAGAGGATCGCCGGTACCAGGTTAAGAAACTCTCTATTCACCATCCGAGCAGCTGCAAGGAAGGTCCCAGGGCGTATCACATCCCCATTCCAGGGCAGAGCAAAGCGGCAAAGAAAAAGAATCAACCCCGCTGACCAGTAAGCTGCACGTCAGGCATCGCTGCATTCCTCAAGTCCCAAAACCTCCCAGGGACGTTGCGCCCCGGCCATGGAGCACCATTCTTTCCTCAGAGATTCAATCAGTCGCCGGAAAGTGCCAGGCGCCGGTCTCTTTGACGATGCATACCTCCACATCGGGTGACTCAAAGGGGGGGCATGGCGATATTCTCCTCGAAACCAGAATTCCACCCAAGCTGAGTGGAGTACTCGATCTGACTGCTCATATGCTGCTATAATGGCGTATGCCTTAAAAAGCAAAAGACAGAAGTCAGGAGACTCGTCTGGATCCGTCAAGACTTCTAAAGAAGGAACCTCCTCCTGATAGTAGCTTCGAACTTCTGGACATCCAGAGATAATATGCACGTCACGAAGGGTAATCCCGATTTCACCAGCTCCGGTAAAAAAAGTGTTGGTCTCAGGGCACCACTGCTCACACAGAGCCCGGTACATACCGTCCGGTCGGCTGTACTCCCAACAAGCCGGCTCCACAAACCTCGCCAGACGCTCTATCCCTGGCTCTGCCTCCAACGCGCCAGACAGCTCACGCATCCAGTCACGGAAACCTCCCAGATATGTGACATCTCCACGCGGTTGAATCTCCACACCCCACCGTGTACGACGGGAGCATATCTTCAAAGCAATAACGGGGACCGGAACCGATTCCTCACCGGTGTGGTGGAACGGCAACCCCAAGCTTGGTCGAACGATTTGCTGGGAAGATCCTTCATCAGTAAGAATACGCTCGCCAAGTTTCAACACACGGCAAGAGCCGTCGACCACGCCATCCTCACAAACTCGCTCATGTGTCGAAAGCTGAAGTACTGACAGTCTGGCCTCCTATCTCGAAGCACGGTGGTTGAAGACTTGTGCAAAAAGGAAACGAAGATGCGTACTCCCGTGGGAGACCGCATCGACGATCCAGCCGGAACTCGGAAAACTCTCGTAACAACGAGACCTGAAAAAGAAAGGAAGACAAAGCCCAAGTCAGATAGCAAGAAAAGTACAAGTCGGCGTGAAAAAAAAAGGGGCCGCAGGTCCCGAATGCAGAAACAAAGAAACAGGGAGGGCCTCGGCTAAAAAAAAGTCGTCGGCCCCACATGCAAAACAAAGAAAACGAGGGGGGCCTAAGCAAAAAGGCCGCCGACGCCAGAGTAAATAAAGAAAAAAGGACGGGGGCCACGGCAAAAAGCCGCGACCCTCTCTCTCTCTCTCTCTCCTGTTAAAACCCGCAAGGGGGGGAGGGGGTGCTGCCGGCCTCGACCAACACCGGCCACCGCACCGCGCCGACCACCGCCTTCGGCCCGCAGCCCCGGCCGCGTCTCGTGCTCCGGCCTCCGGCCCACGCCCGGCCCGCGCCCCGCTTCCGGCTCGCAGTCCCGGCCGCGTACCGCGCCGGCCACCGCCTCCAGCTCGCAGCCCCGGCCGCGCCCCGCACTCCGGCCTCCGACCCACGCCCGGCCCGCGCCCCGCCTCCGGCCCGCAGACCCGGCCGCGCCCCGCCTCCGGCCCGCAGGCCAACCCGCGCGCCGCCTCCGGCCCGCGCGCCGACTCGCGCCCCCCGCGCACGCCCGGGGCCTGCTCTCTCCGGCCCGCGCCCTCCTGCCGCGCCATGCGAACCAGAAAAAGAAGAAGAAGATGAAGAAGAAGAAGAAGAAAGAGGAGGAGGATCACCTCGCCTGCAACCCTCCGCCCTCTGCAATCCGGCGATCTCCTCTCCTTCTCCAGCTCCATGGCGTGACCATATTCATCCTCCACGTCATCATCGCGAAGCAAGAAACCCTAGTAAGAGCCTCGTCTCCAAGCTGCCGGGAATCGTCAACAATGAAGAGAAACGAAAAACGGGGGTCCTTATAAAGACCTAATCCCACACGAATACGCAACTCAAGTCCAAGCGCTACGCGTTTCCCGCGGGTGCACTCAAACTTGAGGGGGCATTTGTGGGCATCGAAATTAGTCCACGGGTCAAACCCAATTCGTACACGTAAAATAGGCCCGCACCCAACGGTCTTCGGGTCGAACCCGACCCGCACATGAAACTTGGGCCCGCACACAACGGCCCACATGCGTAAACTTGGCCCACACACAACGGCCCGCATGCAACTCGGCCCACACACAACGGCCCACATGTGCAACTCGGCCCATACACAACGGCCCGCATGCGAAATTGGGCCCGCACACAAACGGCCCGCATGCGAACTCGGCCAGCGTGCAAACTCAATTTGCGCGCCGTGGCCCAACTCAAAGCGAACGGGTCCCACCATACCCGTAACTCGAACACAAAATGGGGGGGGCCACCGGCCCCCCTTCTTGAAAACCGTGCCCCCTCCCCATGGGGAGGTGGGGCCGGCCATAAAAGGAAAAGAAAAGAAAGGAAAAAAAAAGAAAAAAAAGAAAAGAAAGGAAAAAAAAGAAAAGAAAAGAAAAAAAAAATCAAAACCGCCTCGATGCGGGGGGAGGTGGCGTGGACGTCTATGCAGCCGTAGATCCGCGACGATCTCTCGATCCAACGGACAAGATGACGTTGTGTCGCCATCCGATCCAAAAGTGCAAAAAAAATAACAACTCAATCTTCGAAGATCGAGTCACATCTAGCCCGTAACCACCCCAACTAAAAAGGAGGGGATCGAGTTTGTTTCCTCGGATAAAGGAACAATATCTTGATGGTTATGGGGGGAGATATCGGATGAAACAAAAAGATTTCAGCCATATCTCCCCCAACCGCCCCCCTTTGCCTATAAATAGAAGGGGTGGGGGAAGGCACAAGGGTCCGAAAGGCGGAAGACGTAAGGGCTCTGCAAGAGAAGCTCCAACGCTCGAAGACCGAAGGCTTCATGAGGCACGGCAAGCACGTCCTACGGGAATCCTTGGCCCTTCAAGTCCTCATCAACGTGAAGACCTTGCACTCGAAGATCAAAGCTTCGACTCCTCGCACGAAGAAGAAAGCTTGGAGAAGAAGACCCGGAGTTGTCATCACCCCGACTGCTCCAACGATCTTCATCAGCTCCGAAGACGCCATAAGCAAAGGCCGGAGAAGAAGATCGAAGCCGACAACACCCATCGTCTTCAACAAAGGCATCAACTCCTCGCACGAAGAAGAAAGTCGGGAGAAGAAGGCCTGAAGCCGGTGCTACCCTTGCCGTCTTCGTCAACAAAAGCCGACGCTACAACCGTCGTGCGGAGATCGGTGCTACCCCCGCCGTCTTCATCAACAAAAGCCGACGCTACAACCGTCGTATGGAGATCGGTGCTACCCCCGCCATCTTCATCAACAAAAGCCGACGCTACAACCGTCGCACGAAGATCGGTGCTACCCCCGCCGAAAAGCCAAGTCGATGCCACAACCGTCGAGGAAGCCAGAAGAATAAGGAAGCCTTGAAGAAGTAGCCATCGCCGTTCGAGAAGAAGATCGAGTCAAAGCTAAAGCCAAAGCCAACGCAAGAAGCCAAAGCAGATGCACCGGTAAAGCCCGCGCCAAAGCAACGCACGTGCCAAAGCCAAGCAACTACGACGGTCACGAGCAAAGCACCGCACGTTCTAGCCGATACGACGCGAAGTCCGGAAGAACTAAAGCATCGCAAGCCTCTACCCGCCTACGTTCAAGCGCAAGCGCCAAAGCAAAGCAAACGCCAGAGCCACGCCAAAGCTACGCCAAAGCCGACGCCAAAAGCACGATCGACGCCGTGAACTGACGATCAAGGACGCCGAGGTCGAGCAAGGATCGAGGAAGACACGAAGACCGAGGAACGAAGCCCAAAGCCTCCCTAGCCGAGAAAGGGCGAAGCACGGACGGGACAAAAGCAACGGCGGAAACTCCTTAGCCTCTCAAGAAACCCTCACCCTGTAAAGACCTCTATCCTGGGCAACCCCTTCAGAGCTCTCGCACGAATACCACGTGGAGACACGGATCAAAGGGACCCTCCAGAGGATCTCTCCCATAATCTCCTGATCAACACTCGCCGCACCTGGACTCGCCACACCCGAGCCCCCGGGTCCCGGCGCACTCTGTAATCTCGTGTGATTCACAATAAAGACGACTCGTATCTTTATCCGCGCTCACACTGATCATAGCCGTCCCTCTCCACATCGCGAAGCCCCTCTCTCTAAATCTATCTCTCTAAACCGAGATCCCTTCTCTTATCTCTCTTGATCTCATTCTATCTCTTTTTCCGATCGTATTATCTATCTAAATCTCTCTAAATCTCCCCCACTACTCTCTCTAGCCGGCCAACCTGGCAATCCGAGAAAACCTGCGATCCGACCCTTGAGATCATCTCGGACTCCCCTTTAATCCTCTCTCTTTCTCCATATCTCTCTCTCCTTCAAAAACTGATCGCCCCATTTGGGAAACTAATCACAGCCATCCCATTTTATTAACAAAACCCATTAAAAACCGATCACAAGCTGCCTCTTCTCTCTCCTTAATTCTTTCTCCAGATCCTCTCTCTCTAAATCTCTCGGATTCTCCCTCATCCTCTCGATCAACAGAATCACAGCCTTTTCTTTCCCCTCGCAATCTTCGTTCCAGCTGTAGACGAGCCCACAAACGAGATTCAGCCATGCATGCACCGATCTCTCTTCCTTAAATCTCTCTTCTCTCGGTCTAACACCAAACGTCTCTCTTTCATACCCGAGATCCCATCTACCCAGCCGTCCGATCCAATCCTCATGCATGGAAACTCGAGAGCGGATCCCATGCACCATCAAAACCGTCCCGGTTCTCTCTCTCTTTCTTTCTCTCTCTTTCCATAACTGCACTATTCTCTCTCTAGATCTAAAGATCGTTGAACCCTACTTTCTCTCTCTTCTTTATTTCTCTTAAAAAATTCTTTTCTCTCTTATAATCCTTTCCTTACCCAGCTGTACCTCTTCTTTTCTCTCATTCTCTCTCTAGAAACCCATTCATAACCACCCATGCATGGAAACTACTCCGCGACCTAAGACTCTATCTCATGACGTCCGACACCTCATCTAACAACCGTCCGATCTCCTACCCCACGTAATCCGACCCCGTATCTCTTTCCTTATTCAGCCAAATCGCATCAACCCCTACCCGATCGCGAGTCCCCTCCTTGATGTTCACGAGATCCATGAAAACCTGATCACGTCCAGCCCGTCTCCTTCTTTCTCTCTCTTTCCATTACTATTCCTTCCTCAGTCGTCCCTCAATTCCTTTTCTCTCTCTAAATCTCTTAAATCATTTCTTTATCTTCTCTTCTATCGTCAGATCTGACCCATCAATTCTATCATAATTTCCCTAAATCTTTCCATCCTTTTCTCTTTCTAAATCCGAAACTCATGCATGGCAACCCATCGCCAACACCATGCATGATCTCCCCTTCCACCCGATCGCAGCCCTCCCATCTTTTCCTTCTCCCCCAAGCTTTCTCACTCTATTTAAAGGTGGACCATGGTAGGCTAAAGAGGGGGAGGACCGACCCACCCCTCCCGCTAGGGAGGGGCATGCAGTTTTTCCAAAGAGCTTTTTCATCATGTAAAAAGAGTGCGAAGTGTGTGTGTGTGTGTGTTTGTAATATTGTCTATTTTCTGAAAGAAGTTTTAAAAAGTAGTGGGCATAATTGTTCTTTGATTTAATAAAAGTGTCTTTTAGTTATAGTTTCTTATGCATTCATCTCTTTTTGCTATGCTTAATTTTTTTCAATATTTAGTATGCGTTCACATCATGCCCGGCTAAACTCCCTCCCGCTAGGGAGAGGGGTTCGATGCCATAGTGAGTAGCTAGCTTTATTTCTTTGCAAATTACTCTCGGTCTCGCTTAATGTATACGCCTCTTAATTAATTGATTTTAATTCTGAAGAGAGAAGAAGCTCACCCGTGTTTCTGTTCAATTGGGATTCGGGTGATACTTCAAATTCCGATAGTTAATCATTGGTTAAGTAGGTAAACTATTAATTTTATTCTTATCTAATTTTCACTATATAAATTCTCACAATTGAATTAGTTTTACTTCTTCACTATAAGAAAAATTCTATTCATAATATTGTGAGAATATTATATAATAAAATCAGATAAAGTGGGCTTTCACTCTAAATCTTCCGCTTTAGTCGGTAAAACTTCCGTTCTCAAGTGTGGATAAACGAGAGAAACATTGCAATAGAAGTTGGCACTATACCATGGTTTATCAATACCTCTCTTAGGTGGATTTATTTCTAGTCTATTTTTAATTTAATTATTAGTTTTTTGTTTTTTTTTCTTTCTAAAATAAATCATTTTCAAAAATAATAAAAATATACAAACTCCCTTCAATTCAATCTAACTTCACTTGTGATTTCTTCTCTATGCATCAACTTACGTTTGGTTCGATCCTTTACTTGTCCTATACTATTTAAACTCTCTGATTAATGTATGCAGGTATTGATAATTTTTGATAAATAGCTTTATTCCAACGACATAAGCAAAAAAAGCTAGTTATCAATAATTCAACTTTTATATATATTTTTTTGAATAATAGGCTGATACCTTTCATTAATGGGACCGATATCATTACAGCACTTCTACATGACTTATATTTGACAAACACTCGGGTGGATAGTGGGATAGCCTACCATACATTATTTGCGTATATGTCCATTATTGCAAGTTTAGTTAATATTTATTATATCTAATACACCACACATTGCTTATATTTTGTAACATGTGAAACTATATATATGGCTCTTAGAACAAAGATACCACAAACGGTGAGTAGAGACGAAGATACAAGTTATGCCAATTATAATAACAAAAATATTCTTCTGGGTAAGATACATAATTAAGTCTATTCATTCACAAGTTATCAAGTTAGTTATGTACTTAACAAAAATTATCTTCTTTATTAGTAACTAATTTTTTGAGCTGCTAAATTTTTTAAAACATTGGTCAAAGACCAAGAAAATCAAGAATTAAATAAATTGACAGAATTGTACAATCGTCATGAATGATGGTCTGATACAATCTTAAAGTATGCTAACTTATATGATAAAATTAAAGATAAAAACGATTAACTTTTATGACTTTGGGATTGTTCACATATTCTGATACCCATTAATCATGCCCAAAGACACTACTATTTAGGGGTTTTCAATATGAAAGCGAGGGTCATGATTTTGGTTGATTCATTAGAGAGAAATTCCATGACTGCATATCGGGATGATATAAATATATTTTTTGGTTTTTTTCCCTAGTTAATGCATTGCTTAGGAGATGCTACAACTCTACAAGGAAATAAGTGAAAAATACAAAATTCTTCATCTGAATTGAGAATGCAATCTAATAGGTAAAATAGTCCTTTATTAAATGATATTATATTTATTTTGAATTAAAATTAATTGATATGTAATTTATATCATATCTGATATTATAGATGGGATTGTGTCATTGTTCTGATGGCCTATGTCAGCTACTTTACATTAAATAAATACGTAAATTTTGCTCAAGCAGACATGTCGATCATTAGAAGGATGATAATTTATCAATTGCCGACAGGACATGTTGATGAATAATTTAGAGCCGATGGATATTTGTTTGAATTTATAACTATTTGAGTACTTTATGTGGACAATGTCTGTAATATTTTGGTGGTGGGTGTTGGTGGAATATTTTGGACAATGTTTGCAAATAATTTGACAAGATCTAAGGCTATTTGAATACTTGATGTGAACAAAGTCTGTAATATTATTGATGGTGCGTGTTTGGATTTTATTTATTTTTGGATAATATTTGGAGTTATATGGTTCCATGTTGTATTATGTGTTATGTGGTTCTATACTTGTTGTATAACATATGTTGTATTATGTATTATGTGGTTCTACACTTATTGCATAGTTTATAAATTTTAGGCGTATATGTCTGAGTCAGGGTTTGCTCCTATATGTTTGGATCTGTGTCCATGCGTCTTAAGCTTGACATAAGACTCCCAAAACTCAGAACCTCTACCATATCGATCCTCAACAAATTCAGGGGACTATGTATGCGATAGGTTTTACTCCTATATGTCTGGATCTGTGCCTATGCACCTTAAGCTCGACAAAAGACTCCCAAAACTCAAATCCTCTGCCAGTTCCTCAGCAATTTTAGACGTATATGTCTGCACCAGGTTATGCGCCTATACACCTATGTGTCTTAAGCTCGATAGAAGACTCTTAAAACTCAAAGACTCTACCAGATTCTCAGCAAATTCAGGCGTATATGTCTGCGCAAGGTTATGCGCCTATACGCTTGGATCTACGCCTATGCGCTTTAAGATTGACAGAAGACTCCTAAAACTCAGAGCCTTTGTCAAATCATCAGCAAATTCAGTTATATATGGCTGCGCCAGGTTATGCGCATATACGCTTGAATCTGTGCCTATGCTTCTGTACGCCTTAAACTTGACAGAAGACTCCCAAAACTCAGAGCCTCTTCCAGATCCTCAGCAAATTCAGGCGTATATGTATGCGGCAGGTTATGCGGCTATACGCCTGAATATGCGTCTATGCACTTTAAGCTCGACAGAAGACTCCTTATAGCCTCTGCCAGATCCTTAGCAAATTCAGGCGTATATGTTAGCGCTAAGGTTTGCGCCTATATACCTGGATCTGCGCCTATGTGCATTAAGCTTGACAGAAGACTCCAAAAAACTCAGACCCTCTATCAGATCTTCAGCAATATTGACATCACCTAGAGAACAACTATAATATTAATTTTTTTTACTATCTAAAATAGTTAACAGAAATACTTCCAATGAGTCTATCCCAAAAGTTAACAGAAATATATCCAATTTGTCCTAAAAGTTAACAATACATATCTACTATAGTGGAATAGAAAAGTTACACGATTTTCTGTTATGCCCTGCTCGTTTACTCCTGCCACACTTAATTGTTCTGTGTTCTTCACCTTGAGAGAGTGTTCTTTCTTTTTTGGCCGCTCTGCGGGATTCTTTATGATTGGTACCAATAATTCCTCACCAAGACTAATTTCCTCCCGATGTTTGATATCGACTTTTATCTGCAACCGGATAAATTTACTCTTCGTATATTGACCGATAATTGTTTGTGGAATAGTAACGCGTACAATAGTTATACAAATCCAACTTGTATCTTGCAATACTGGTTAACGTATATGAATATGGTAGTGACATAACATCAAGTTTACGACAACTGTATGTATGCTTCGTTAAGTTAACATAATCATCACCCTGCGGACCTTTTATCATAAATTCATTAGCATTAATACTAAAACAATCTATGGGACAAGCTCTTACCATGTTGTTTGGTAGCTATGTTAACCCAATTGGCTAGGATATTTATTATCTTTGCCGCTCAGTTTCATCGTTTGAACCACAAACTATGTACATTCAATCGGAATCCCTCAGTAAGCATAGTGATTGGTAGTTCTTTAATATCTTTATGCACATTATTGTAATTTTTTGACGAGTTTATCGTTACCATGTTATACCTTCTATGAGGAAAATACATTGTAGTCCACCTTTCTTTCTCAATATCATTGAGCTATTAATATGCATCATTATTCAGAGTTTGTACCATTACCAATACCGAATGAAAGATTATTATCCTTGACACCTTCGCGGTCGTGTAGAAATAGGAGTACAACCGTTATTGCTTGAATTTTTCATAAAGATTCTGTAATAAATGAAAAGCACAGTAGCTATGAAAGGTATAAGGAAATACTCATGGAACCTGAAACAGTAATTCCTTGTGTCTATCAGACATAATCACTAAGTCATTAATAGGACCAAGCACATCACGTAATTGTGACAAAAACTAATTCCAATTGTCATTGTTCTTAACTTCGCCAACCACAAGTGCAATGGAAAATATATGATTGTTACTATCCAATGCGGTCGCAGTGAAACATGTTCCTTTGTACTTATCTTTTAAGTGTGACCCATCAATAGATACTACCAGTCTAAGTAAGTTCCTTCGAATAGTTCTTATGCATGGACCAAAGGCAATAAAAAATCGTTTGAAGCTATCTTATTCTTATAAAATATTTGTCATAGTACTTGGATTCTTCTTCATAAGCTCATGATAATATACATAAAATATAGTATTAGAATCCTCGAATGATCCTCTTACAATATTAATGACAAACTCTCTTCCCTTCCATTCTTTGATGTAGAAAATCTTCACACTATAATGTTGCTTGATATCATATTTAATAGCCTTGGGCATGTATAATACATTGCTTCGAGGCGAGCCATAACATACTCACTAACTTATTTGTGGCTTGTTGATGATCAATTACCCATTGCGATAAAGAACAAGTATGTACAGATATTAATAATTTAATTTGGAAAACTTCATTCTCCTTCAACTTAGATACATGCAACCTCCATGAATATTTTTCAGCTTTGCACCTTATCGTATATATACTTTTGCTCGATTTCAAAACCATATACTCAATGTTTGTATATAAAGCATATTTACTTAATACCGATATCATGATCAGTTTGTCCTTAAATATTTGGTAGAGCTGAATATTATTATAGTCATTACTTATTTATATAGCATTCACAAAATCATTTTGCATATACGTATCATCAAACGTAGCCATGGATTAGGGTATTATCACTTGCTGCTTGTTCACCGTTACATTCCACTAGTATCAACTATTTTTTTATATTTATCCTTATCTTGCATTGGAGTTGTAGGATGAATCATGAAAACACAACTATGATGGTATGAATTAGTAGTATATATTACATAATGATAACTTTATAATAAATACGCCAGTAGATGCATCATTAAATGCGTCAGTACATGAAATTTTGTTGGGTTATTAGAAGCTACATGAGGGTTTAGGGTTTACCTCAGACGACAGATGACATATACACGGAACCTCCAGCGACCTCGGATCTGAAATAACAAAATCCGACGACATACGGCAACTTTCGACATGAACTACCAAGGTCTGGTGGCTCCGCGACACGCGACAACCTCCGTCGACGACCTCCAATCTCCGACGTGAACTACCAAGGTTTGGTAGCTCCGGCGACACACGGCAACCACCGTTGACGACCTCTAATGTCTAACGTGACAGATCAAGGACTCAACCACCTCTTCAGACGGATCAAGGCCTGATCTGGGGTTTGGAGCAGAGATTTGAGCAAAATGGAAAAAAATATGGTGAGGAGGTGAAGAAAGGAGGAGAAGACCTCTATGGTGTTCCGATTTGAAAATACGTATAGGATCAAAAAAATAATAGTAAAAACAGCTACTATCACTTTGACTAATACGTGTACATTGGTGGTCAATTTGCTAAATTCCTCTATTTTCTTGCATAGCATGCTGTTGATTTCTTTCATTGCCGACATCATCAATTGCAATCCTTATAGCATGAGTGTTGAGTTAGAGGGCCAGTAAGAGAGTTAGCCCTCTACACACAAACCCATCGTGCGCACACACATCATACATATGCAAACATGTGCCTCGCACTCCTATTTGCACACCGCGTATACACATACTCGCACACTCGCGAGCACACAAAACTGGTTAAAGAGAGAGAGAGAGAGAGAGATTCTACCAGTTACCAGTCGGGGTCCCTACTGGCTTCCGGCACCTGAGGTACAGAGGGGGAGGGGCGTGAGGTTGGTGGCTTTTCTGTGAGGAGAATAGGGACTGGAGCGGGTTTATAATAGCCCCGCCTTCAACATCAGCTACTCGAGTATTGGGAGGCCACTAGTTAAGATCCCATCCACACATTATCTGACCTTCATTTCTTGGGTGATTTTGACCTGTAATTGGATATACTCCCCACACCCACACACACCAAAATTAATCATAATTAGATATAACACCCTCAAGAAAATGGTATTTAGGTCTACCCACTAAAAAAATAGACTTGCAAAAATTAATCATTAATCATAATTAGACATACCTACCACCTCAAAAAATATGTTATATAAACTTATCCCCTAGAAAATTTGACTTACATCCCCATAACAATATGAAATTTCCTTCTGGCTAAATATCATGCAGTAATTTGGGAGGTAAGTCAAATCGAGGGGTATAATTACAAATAATTTGGAAGAGGTTTGTCAAAATACCATATATTTTTGGGGGGTAAGTCAAAATTACCCTTGTCTTGTACCTATTTTATCATCTGTTCGACCCCTTGCAACATGTAAGGTAGCCATGTGCTGGGTATAAGGGAGGAAAAAGGGAACGATGGCGTGGAAAAATAAACAGCACTCAGACAACCACCAAATTGTTCTTAGAAGATTTTCAAAAACAAAAAATTGTTCTTAGAAAATCTCTGAGAATTACGCAAATAGAGAGAGAGAGAGAGAGAGCTTAAAGATAGAACAACACTCAGTAACCTCCCTTGAGATCGTTGACGACGTCGTAAGGAATTGGGGTGACCGTCTCGAGCGTCGTACCCTCCACCATGAAACCGGGCTTGGGGCCCTTCGGCTGCCGCTTGGTGCTCACGACCTCACCACGAGCCTTCGCCTCTGCCTTCAGCTGATCGTTCTTGATCTTCCTCTGGTGGAACTCCTCGGTGCACCTGGAAGGCATAACATGCTCCACGCGCACATGGATCCTCTTCTTGATGATCTTGTTCCGTACCTGATCATGATACAAAAAGAAGCCCATATATGCTTTAGATTAACCCCAACATAACTTGAATGGAGCAGCACTGAGTACTGCATACCTAGTAGACAATAGTTGCTATACTTTCAGATAACTAGATGGTTAGTTGCTAACTAGATGATGCAAGCACATAGAACTGAGTTCCAAAAATTCGATAAAATTTCAAAGTAATCCTCCCTGCTATCTCAGCTTTCGAATTCCTTGATTGTTGCAGCAATATGTAGCAGATGAATCGAACCGTTACAATGGGAGAGGTAACGTCAATTGAAGCCGGGCCTTTTGAGGAGGAGGAAAATGATAATAGGAATAGAATAAGAAAGAGGCCAGGTGCTTAAGTAAAGGAGTAGTTAAGGGACATCAATCCAAGCATTTGGCACCATGGAATCCATGGATAAACAAATTTCAATCTTTCTCGGATATTTTGATTTTGTTGCATGTCTCACAAGTACAGAAGAGGGCCATAGGAGATAGGCTTGGAGGTTACAGATTCGGCTTTGACGCAAAAAAAAACTATTCCCAATGCCTATGGATCTCACCAGAGGGTGGTGCCTTGCTTTCACGAGTGCTATTCCTCCTTGATTGCGCGTGATGCAAGACACCCTATGGTGCTTTTCTTCAATAGCATTCTCACTATCCGTGTGCTCAACCCAATTATTCCCACCCGATTGAGAGAGGAAAGGACGAATCGAAGGTTCAAGTTTGGCTTGGAATTGCTAAGAAGAGCAGAACTCTTTAAGTTAAGGAATGGATTAGCCATATCCTGCTATCAATCCATTAGATGTCTCCCGAATGCCCTACTAGATAAGGTAATGAACATTTTAAGATTCCCACTAAAATCCTAAGGTGTAGATTACTACTCCAAAGATGAAGTAGTCCATTACTGAGATGGGTAAAACCTGCCGTTGTCGGAAGAGATCACAGTCTGGTTGAGATTGCCAGTGCCAATGCGCCTTCGATAACTTGATTTCCTCATTTTTCTAGGTTGATTGCTCCAATGCAACCGCCGAAAAGATGAGGATGCTACTCAAGCTCTATTGATTCTATCAAATTGATTAGAAATACAAAGAAAAGAGTCTTTCCTAGGCATTTGTTCTATTTTTTTCTGCACTCTGCGTGAATGGCAGCGACAACGAAGACTGATTAGTTATTATCACCCCTCTTTGTCTATTAGGCTATTGATTCTATCAAATTGATTAGAAATACAAAGAAAAGAGTCTTCCTTAGGCATTTGTTCTTTTTTTTTGCACTCGGCGTGAATGGCAGCGACAACGAAGACTGATTTGTTATTATCGCCCCTCTTTGTCTATTAGGCTATTGGTCATCTGGTAAAGCCGTGTTCCGGGAACAGACAGAGAGAGAGAGAGAGAGCAGGGAGGGAGGGAGGGGGGGTTGTAGCAAGGTTGTCAATCTACTAATATTAGTAATATACAACAAATAACAAATAAGCGAAATACCAAACACACCCACCAATTACTATAATTTGATTCAACAAGTAAGATCCTCTTGATCAACTAGCCAATTTAATAGCCCAACTGCTTTGCACCTGAAGTAGACTGAGCTACGTTCATTCAGGTCACATCAAGACAAATTTTCAGTTCGAAACTAACTCAAAAACATCTCTTAAACCATTTTTTCTTATCTCCCTGCAAACAAGTCTTTGGCATAGAGCATAATTAATCAAGTTGGATCTTCGAATATGATGAATGTATGTGCAGAATGCAGATCCCAGTTCCAACCAATAAGGATAACCATCAAGCCTCAACTCATCCAGATGCTCAGTTCAAACAATGCAGATAAATATATATATCTGGTCACACAATGGGCCCATGTCGAAAACAAGTATCAAAATCCATACTAGATCCATGATGAATGCTTTATATCCATAAACCAATTTGGCCAAGCTGCAACTCCTTGAGAGAATTCAAATGGAAGAAATCGGAGGCTTTGGCTTATGCCTTCAGATATGGGAGTGCAGGCGTGCATTAGACATAATAGAGACCAACTGGCACATCAATGTTTTCAATCTCTAAACAATTAATATCTAAAATGTGAAGGAATTCAAAGCTAGGGATGCGCCTAAAGATAGAAAATTAAGCTTTGTCTAATTCTTGACCCACGCCATGACGTTACAATAAATCTTTAGGTGGATCTAGGCCTATATGGTACGGAAAATGGGGTGACGCATACGCTAAGACAACCACAACTAATAGAACCAGCTTCTACAGCAAAGGCAGTGAATTATGTTGCAAAAACCTATTCAACTGAAACATAATCATTATCAAGCAGCTGCCAATGCAAGTCTAGCAAGAATCTAGTTAATAGATCACTTAGAGCATCTCCAGCCCTTACTCAAATTTCTACTCAAATTTGAGTAAAACTTTGAGTAAAAACACAATCCGATACAGAGCTCTTCAGCCCTTGCTCGTATTTGAGTAAAAACTCAATTTGTTATGAGTTTGAGCAAGGGCTGGAGCTGGTTTTGGAGCTTTTACTCAGATTTGAGTAAAAACGAAGCTGTTGGAAGGCCCTTTTGGAGCTTTTGCTCATGAAGTTTTTACTCAAATCTGAGTGAAAGCTCCAAAATCTGCTCCAGCCCATACTCAAACTCATACCAAATTGAGTTTTTACTCAAAATTGAGCAAGGGCTGGAGTTCGCTGTATCAGATTGAGTTGTTACTCAAATTTTTACTCAATCTGAGTAAAAATTTGAGCAAGGTCTGGAGATGCTCTTATACACACAAAAGTATATCCTACCACATGAGGAATAATATGAAACCGTATGAAACTCAAAATGGCTCCTTGTTTCCTTAAAACAATCAAAATACACCATGAAATTTGGTAACCCTAATTTTTTCACCACCCAAAATGCTAAATATTACGATATTATATTGCGAACTACATGGGTATTCACGGGTATTCATAAAAATATCTGAGATCGATAGTGTCGATATATCAGTCGATATCGGAAAAAAAATCCTTGACAGAACTTTCCATCCAATAAGCTTCCCAAAGATTCATCTTATCCCTTTTTCCCTACCATAAAAATAAAGCCTTTAACCCAAAAAATAAAAAATCAAAATTTCTCCAACCCAAACCCATCCAAAAAACATGACACCCTCTCCTCCCTAACAGAACTCCACGCAGACAAACACAGATCACTCCCAAACCGAGTAAACCTTCCCCATAAAGATTCAGCCAATGAACAATCTCTAATACAACAAATTACTGAAGTATAAGAGATCCTACAAACAGCATTAAAGACTGAAATCACAGTCATCAGATACTTATCCGTGATTCACAAACATGAACAAAAGAAAGATTAAATCCTAAAACGTTTTAAAAAATTCGAAAAGGGGGGCGAGGAAATCGACCTGCTTGTTCACCTCGACGCCGATGGCGCGCTTGGTGACGTTCCAGACCTTTCCGGTGCGGCCGTGATAATACTTATGCGGCATCCCCTTGTGGACGGCGCCGTTCACCTTGATGTCCACGTACTGCCCGATCTTGTACGTCCGCAGGTACGTCGTCAGCGGTATGTACCCCTTCTTCCTGAAGGGGCGAGCGAACAGATCCCGCGTTCTCGACCGAAGCCCGTGACCCGCCGGCATCGCTGCTGCTCCTCCTCCTCCCGCCGCCGCCTAATGTTACTCGGAGGGATTGAAACCTAGACGGAGCTATATGTAGCGTGCCATTTGCATTAAAAGACTCTAATGCCCTTTGCTTTCTATCTTAATTATTTGCAGCGGATATGGGCTGGACTGGACTGGGCTGGGCTGGGCTGGGCTAGGCGAGCTCAAATATGAGTTATAATCCAGTGGTTCGGACTAGGGGTGGACATGGTCGGGTTGGTCGGGTTTGGAAGTCTGATCATATTTGGACCAAGTTGCATCATCTTTGTCCAAATTGACCGAGTTGCCCAAGGAACCCGTAGAGGGTTTGCTTGTGTTTGGATCATGGAAATTCATCGGGTTGCTCGGGTTACCTAGATTTAGTCAATCTAGTTGGCTGGTCGGGCCTAGTTTGTGCAAACATAAAACTGTCATTAGGTAATTTCTTCAAAATAAGATTATTTTTCAACTTGCTTAAGTATTAGGCTTCCACAAAAAAAAGGATTGTCTTGCAATTTGTTTAAGATTGTTTCATTAATTGCTCAGGTTGGTCATACGACCGACCATGATTGCTCAAATTCGTATTTTGGTAAAAAAAATTGTCCATGCCTGTCCAAATTCGTAAATATTATTGCCCATGTTTGTCCAAATTTATACCTGTTATGTGTTATGTCCAATCATCTCTCTCTCCAACTTCTCTAAGTACATCAGAGTTGACTAGTTCCTAGTGTGCTGATATGGATTGACTATCATAACCATAAAATCAAAATCATCAAGTCTTGTCTCTGCAATCTGGGGTTGGCATTATTAATCCTTTTTCATCAGTCATGTCAATTATGAGCTATCTCCTTTGTTACTAAAAAATTTTTCAATATCTTTTTAACTACTTCAATCAATGTTATTTTAGGCTTATATGAACCGGTTCAGATTTTGGCCGATCCAAACACCCGAACCCACATTATATCCCAAATCAGATTTGATTCGGATTTGGTTCAGATTATTGTTCTATTAGTTTGAATAGATTATAGTGCTATTAATTTGAATGATATACATATAGTTACTAATTATTCCGTGATTCATTGCTCACAAGGTTTGGATCTAAAAGGCAGGTTTTGGGCCCGAATCAATCAAATCAGACCCTAATTTCTTATTTCTTTTTCTGGTTTTTACTCTTTTTCGGGTGAGGTGATTGAAATGGCCAAACCTGAACCGATTAATTGTTTGCTTAACCGAACCCAAACCTGAACCCGCATTCTCAAATCTTGAGTCATACGAAACCCTCTCTTTACAAGGTATATCTCTGTTTTTCATTGCACATGCATATATTGTCTCTATATGTTATACCACAACTCCAACATTTCCTATATTATAGTCATTCCTTCCTTTATTAGAAGAGAGTTTGAGACATTTGGCATTTGGATGCTTCAGAGTTCTATATCTATCTTAAAGCAAATGATACAGTGGACAGGCTCACGAATAAGGCAAAGCATCTGGAAGGCTGGAAGTTTCGCACGGAGGCATTTGCTAAGGAGTTGATGGACAGTGTGCCAAGGGACAAATGTGTGGTCTTATCCGCTTTTGCGTAAATCTTTTGTATGAGATCCAGTATGATGTTTGTTTGTGTTTTTTTTACAATTAGTATGATATTTGTTTTGTTCTATTGTTTTGTTATGTAAATAATAAATGTTTACAAAAATGTATAAAATGATCAAGTGCACTCTAGAATATCTATAAAGCAAGACCAAAACATCGAAAAATGTTTATTGTAGCATAAGAAACTAAAGTAACATATAAACATAACTAGATTTTGATTAGACAATTTCCAATAATATCTAAGAAGCATTCAAATGAGAGATTGCACACGTTGTCTTAGAGAGAGTTTTAAAACCTGTATCTGCATTCCTTGAGGAAGGCTGATCAAGAGTCAATTTCAGAAACAATATAGTTGCCAGGTGTGGAGGTTTTGCAATAAATGAAACTAGCTGAAAATCATTTGCAACGAGTGAGGCTAGTTGCTAACCTTTCTGTATGGATCCTAGCCTTGGTACAAAGTTTCCAAATATTTCATGAAGTCTAGCAAAATGTTTTGGTTTTTCTGACTTTGAGGTAAATGAGGGGGGTCATAAATATTCAAAATGAAAACTGAAAATTTCAAAAAAAATAGTTCTCAAAATTTTCTAAATCGCAAACCCTAAACCCTCTGAGAAGCCCGTTTGATTTCTCCAGCGTGAATTTTCTTCAAAAATTTTTTGTGGATTGTTAAATTTGTCATTTAACACTAATTTGGGGAAAACAAATCAACGGAAAATGTTTGATCAGATCGAAACCTTCCTCCTCAAAAAATCCAAAAACAATAAATCTTAGCTTTCTTTCAATTAGTTCACTTCTAATTGTGTAACATGATATTGCAAGAACACCAAATCTATCACGATTTGATGTTCTTACACCCAGATTTGGGGATCAATTGTTGAATTTTTGGATCTACCCATAGAAAATTTGGGGGGTTAAAAAAAAAGGTCTTAAAGTTTAAATCACTAGAATTTTGGATATGTTGTTGGTCTTAGATTGGTATGTATCTATGATATGGGGGACACCTCTAATTGAGCCCTCAGAACCGTGTCAACCCGTGTCGATATGGATTCCCGTGTCCACCCATGTCGACACGGCATATACCATCACTCCATATTATTAAACCTAATGTTGTGAGTATCTCCCTTCTCCAATTGGGTGAACAGAGGGAAATGGTAGACCGTGTAAATCGAATTCCAAAGGGGTATTAATTTCAAATTTATATCAAATTTATAATTTTGTTTATATATATATATATATATATATATATATATATATATATATATATATATATATATATATATATATATATATATATATATATATATATATATATATATATATATATATATATATATATATATATATATATATATGTATATATATATACCCACGTGTCTTTGTATCCATCTTTTATGATGTTGCCGTGTCTGACTCCCGTGTCCGTGTCGACATATGATAGGTATGTATCTTCACAATATGCATAGAACTGCATACTACATAGAGTTTCACACTAGTAAATAGTGAAACTTTTATTTAAGTGTTCAAAAGTGTGTATCGATGCTTGAGTTATGGTTGTCAATGTTTTGTTGAAAAAATCAACCATTAATGAAGATTTCCACTATTCCTATATAATGGCAATATTCCCGGTCATAATATTTCCACACAAGTATTTCATATCATGCCATGTCGAAATATAATGGCAATATTCCCAGTCATAATATTTCCACGCAAGTATTTCATATAATGGTAACACGACACCGACCGGGTGACCTCACCGTCGTCCAAGCCCCTCACGTCTCCAACCAAGATGTCCCCCTTGGACCCTCTGGTGCTCTTGGTGCTCCGCACCTCCGGTGCTCTTGGATTCCCTCGGGTGCCTAAATCAGAAACCGCACCGATTGATACAGTCAAAATAAGTAGTAGCGCCATTATAGCATCGCAATGACAAAGGGAGGGAGCTCACCGAGATGAGGTTGAGAAAGATTATTCAGTGTTCGGGAACTCCTTTCTGTATGAGCAGCTCTATAGCTTGGTTTGCCAAGTTACCTTGGAACATCAATATGATTTACATCATTAAAAATGAAATTGTTATAAGAATAAGGGGTGATTATCTCTGATTTACTATTGAACATGTGGTATCAAAACACGATTTTTTTTTCGTTTTTTGGTAACCAACAAAGTAACCAAAGCATATGAACATGTAATTTATTCTCATTTGCTGAAATTTCTGGTCCTAATGTGGAGGCTAAAAATTTCTGACAAAATATTAGTGTTTTACTTGATGCTTTGACATTTTTACTTCTTTTCAATGTTTTGATTTCATCTACAATTGACCCACAAAAACAGGTGTTTAGTAAGACGGGTTTTCTAAATCAGATTAAGCATATGCTCGTATAGATAATGAATTGGACTAGAGAAAGAACATTGTGGCGGAAAAAATCAGCAATAGAATACATATTAATAATGCAAGATGCATGGATGCTGTTTCGTACAACAATGAGGACTCCTGACATTCAATGCCTCTTTGGCCAAGTTTGTCAGAATTAGCAGAGAGCACATCAATCAAAACTCATAGTTCAGACACTAATCAAGGAAAGGGCCGGTGCCACAGACCAATCTTTTTTTTTTTGCAATTTAGTGCATTTTAATCTTTACAGGAAGTTGAGCAGGAAATATTGCAAGTGCAACGTAAATAAATCTTAAACCTTACAAGATAAATTCTTTGATTAATAAAAAAATACGACTCACCTGTAGCCAGAATAGGGTCTAGAAGTAGAACTTGTCGTTCAGATATATCCTTTGGTAGCTTCCCATATATAAGCTGATTTTCACAAGGCACATCAAATATATTTGCATATATAAAGTTCAATCTCCCTAAGTTAAAGAAATAAACAACCTATCAAGTCATCCGAATGCTCACCTGTTTACCCTTGTCCCCATCTCGGTGAATAAGAATTTTTCCAATTTTGATTCCCTTGCAACATGCCCGCAAGGCATTCTCCATACTTTCACCACTGCAATCAATCAATAACATCGGTTCTTAGACGTAACAGGTGAACTGTTCACTTGAGCATGTTTTATTTTCCCAATGTTCTTTTCCACTTAGATGTAATCAGTGGTTATAGAGTGTGAATAACGAGAAAAAGAAAATTAATTATTGGAATAAATAGAGGAGGTTTATGAGAGAAGAAATAGAAGATATGAAATTGTGTGTGTGTGTTGTATGTGTTTATTCTATTTTAATACCACCCCAGCAAAAAATTACAATAAATTGCTTCTTTAATTATGGTTGTGATATTAAAAGTCCAAGATACACGAACCTAAGATGTATCTACACATACAGATAATCTCAACCTTACATGCTACAAGTAGCTTTTAGAAGAACCTAAAGTGATACTTGATTTAGGGCTCACCTTCGGATAATGGAAACTCCACAAAGTTTCTTGTAAAAGTCAACTCCCATAGACACAGATCCTGTAGCCGAATGGGCAAATATAAATTCATATATGCGACAGATTACGAAATGTGCATACAAACAAATGACAAACCTCATCACAGTACTGCTTTAAGCTTTCAAGATCCCACATGTCTAGCTATTTAATATAACAAAAGCAAAATATGAATGTTTGGCTACAAAAAGGTTAAAGTAGTTCTAGTTCCAATCCAACAAATGTACGTAGCATTAAGTGGTCACTCCCTTATACCTGTTATGTGTTATGTCCAATCATCTCTCTCTCCTACTTCTTTAAGTACATCAGAGTTGATTAGTTCCTAGTGTGCTGATATGGATTGACAATCATAACCATAAAACCAAAATCATCGAGCCTTTTCTCCACAATCTGGGGTTGGCATTATTAATCCTTTTTCACCAGTCATGTCAATTAAGGGCTATCTCCTTTGATACTAAAAACCTTTTCAATGTCTTTTTAACTACTTCAATCAATGTTGTTTTAGGATTATATGAACCGGTTCAGATTTTGGCCGATCCAAACCCCTGAACCCACATTATACCCCAAATCAGATTTGATTCGGATTTGGTTCAGATTATTGTTTTATTAGTTTGAATAGATTATAGTGCTATTAGTTTGAATGATATACATATAGTTACTAGTTATTCCGTGATTCATATCTCACAAGGCTTGGATCTGAAAGGCGGGATTTGGGCCCGAATCAATAAAATCAAACCCCAATTTCTTATTTCTTATTTCTGGTTTTTACTATTTTCGGGTGAGGTGACTGAAAAGGCCAATCCTAAACCGATTCATTGTTTGCATAACCGAACCTAAACCTGAACCCGCATTCTCAAATCTTGAGTCATACAAAACCCTCTCTTTACAAGGTCTATCTCTGTTTTTCATTGCACATGCACATATTGTCTCAATATGTTATGCCACAACTCCAACATTTCCTATATTATAGTCATTCCTTCCTTTATTAGAAGAGAGTTTGAGACATTTGGCAGTTGGATGCTTCAGAGTTCTATATCTACCTTAAAGCAAATGATACAGGACAAGCTCACGAATAAAGCAAAGCATATGGAAGGCTGGAAGTTTTGTATGGAGCCATTTGCAATGTAACATCCGCCCTAAACACACAAGATATTGTCCACTTTGCTCATTCCCGCACGAGAACTTCCTAGGGTGGTCAACCATACTAGTACTACTCTCGTCCGAGCACGCTTAACTATGGAGTTCTTACGAAATCCGTAGCAACGCACTGTTTTAAAACGCGTCTTCTATATTTGGGAGGGGAAATTATATAAGTAGCTCAGGATCTCCTTCTCTCAAGGCGATGTGGGGCTAACTCATGGCTTTGTACACCTCACTTTACCTCATCCATCTTGGCATCACAGCCTCAGGAGTCTTGGCTCTTGGCCTATTGGATCTTGCTCGTCGCAATCCACCCACCTTAGTGCTACACGTCCTCGTGTAGGGTTAGACCCCCCCATAACGAGGAGAACCGGCTCTGATACCATTTTGTAACACCTTAGGGCTAAACGTCTGCTTTGCCTGTGCCCGCAAAAGAACTTCCCAAGGTGGTCACCCATCCTAGTACTACTCTCGCCTAAGCACGCTTAACTACAGAGTTCTTATGGAATCCGTAGCGGCGCATGGTTTTAAAATGCGTCTTCTATATTTGGGAGGGGAAATTATATAAGTAGCTCAGGATCTCCTTCTCTCTAGGTGATGTGGGCATAACTCATGGCCTTGTACACCTCACCTCACCTCATCCATCTTGGCATCACAGCCTCAAATCTTGGCTCTTCGCTCTTGGCCTATTGGATCTTGCTCGTCACATACAAAATAGCTGATGGATAGTGTGTCAAGGGCCAATAGCCAAGACTCCTGAGGCTGGGATGCCATGATGGATGAGGTGAGGTGTACAAGGCAACGAGTTAGCCCCACATCATCTGGAGAGAAGGAGATCCTGAGCTACTTAAATAATTTTCCCTCCCAAACATAAAAAGACGCGTTTTAAAACTGTGTGCCGCTACAGATTTTGTAAGAACTCCGTAGTTAAGCGTGCTCAGGGCGAGAGCAGTACTAGGATAGGTGACCTCCCTGGGAAGTTAATTCTCATGCGGGCACGGGCAAAGCGAACAATATCTTGTGTGTTTTGGGTGGATGTTACACTTACACCCAGATTTGGGGATCAATTGTTGAATTTTCGGATCCACCTATAGAAAATTTGGGGGGTTAGAAAAAAAAAAGATCTGAAAGTTTAAATCACTAGAATTTGGGATATGTTGTTGGTCTTAGACTGGTATGTATCTATGATATGGGGGACACCTCTAATTGAGCCCTCAGAATCATGTCAACCCGTGTCGATATGGATTCCCATGTCCACCCGTGTCGACACGGCATGATACCATCACTCCATATTATTAAACCGAATGTTGTGAGTATCTCCCTTCTCCAATTGGGTGAACAGAGGGAAATGGTAGACCGTGTAAATCGAATTCCAAAGGGGTATTAATTTTTAATTTATATCAATTTCATAATTTTGTTTATATATATATATATATATATATATATATATATATATATATATATATATATATATATATATATATATATATATAGTAGTGATACATTGCGGCCAGGCTTAACGTGCGGCTTCCGTGCGGCCGGCCGGGAGGCGTACGAGCCGTCCGATCAACCGATCGAACGATCGGTGTTCACCCCGCCCACCGACCGCAGTTGTTACTGTAGCGGGCACAGTAACAGCGATTTCGGTGGGTGGGGTGAATCCTGGCCGTCCGATCGGCGTGAATCGAACGACCAAATATCTCTCCGGCCGGTTAAAATTTTTAACCGTTCGATCGAATGATCGAACGGGTGAGATCCCGTGGGAACAATCAAGGACAAAAGATAGTGGGTGGGGTGAACCCTGGCCGTCCGATCGGCGTGAATCGATCGAGCGGTCAAATATCTCTCCGGCCGGTTAAAATTTTTAACCGTTCGATCGAATGATCGAACGGGTAAGATCCCGTGGGAAACAATCAAATAGAACAAAAGGTAATGATTACAATCATTACCTTTTGTCCTATTTGATTGTTTCCCACGGGATCTCACCCGTTCGATCGAGGATCGAACGGTTAAAAATTTTAACCGGCCGGAGAGATATTTGACCGCTCGATTCACGCCGATCGGACGGCCAGGGTTCACCCCACCCACCCAAATCAAAATTTTAACCGGCCGGAGAGATATTTGGTCGTTCGATTCACGCCGATCGGACGGCCAGGGTTCACCCCACCCACCGAAATCGCTGTTACTGTGCCCGCCGCAGTAACAGCTGCGGTCGGTGGGCGGGGTGAACACCGATCGTTCGATCGGTTAATCGGACGGTTCGTACGCCTCCCGGCCGGCCGCACGGTAGCCGCACGTTAAGCCTGGCCGCAATGTATCACTACTCTATATATATATATATATATATATATATATATATATATATATATATATATATATATATATATATATATATATATATATATATATATATATATATATATATATATATATATATATATATATATATATATATATATATATATATATATATATATATATATATATATATATATATATATCTATATAATATGTTAGGGCAGTTCGGATTATTTACTACCCTGCCATCCTCAAAATCACGGGAGACAACTTTTGGAGACAAGTTGTCCATCCGATCTATCTGTACGTGTCACACACATCTTAGTATCCCCTCAAATCGAATGGATAAAAAAAATTTAAAAAACCAATCAAAACTGAATTTATCACCTGTTGCTACACGTATCCCTCTCTCCCAACCAGGTTAGTTATCCCTTCACCCCCCCCCCCCCCCCCCCCCCCAAATCCGGCTTCCATGCTAACAATATCCCCTTATTACTGCACATCGCCAACGTTATTCCCCCCAACCCCGGGTTCTCTTCTCCACACCGACTCTCTTTCTCAACGTCCCCATGGCCACACCACCGAGGTTCCTCCCCCTCTCTCTCTCTCTCTTAACCCTCCCAGGTTCTTCTATGTTATTTTCTCAGTTTAAGTACTGATTTTTTTTTCACAATTACCTTTATTTTTTCCCAGATTTTCACTATTTTTTTTTCAGTTTCAGCATTGTTTTTTTTTCCGGTTCTATCTCTCTCTCTCTCTCTCTCTCTCTCTCTCTCTCTCTCTCTCTCTCTCTCTCTCTCTCTCTCAAACCCCCAAGGTACGTCTGTTTTTTTTTTCAGTTTTAGCATGTTCTCTTTTTTTTTGCTTATTTTTCTTATTTTTTTTCAGGAACTTCTATGTTATTTTTTCAGTTTTAGTACTGAATTTTTTTTTTTTCAGTTGTCCCTCTCTCTTTCTCTCAACAGAAACCCCAAGGTTCTTCTTTGATTTTTTTTCCAACTTCAGCAGTTTCTTCTTTGTTTATTTTCCCAGTTTCACAATTTACCTTTATTTTTTCTTTTAAGTTTCAGCATTGTTTTTTTTTCGGTTCTCTCTCTCTCTCTCTCTCTCTCTCTCTCTCTCTCTCTCTCTCTCTCTCTCTCAAACCCCCAAGGTACGTCTCTGTTTTTTTTTTCAGTTTTAGCAGGTTCTCTTTTTTTTTGCTTATTTTTCTTATTTTTTTTCAGGATCTTCTATGTTATTTTTTCAGTTTTAGTACTGAATTTTTTTTCCAGTTGTCTCTCTTTCTCTCAACTGAAACCCCAAGGCTCTTCTTTGATTTTTTTTTCTAACTTCAGCAGTTTCTTCTTTGTTTATTTTCCCAGTTTCAAAATTTACCTTTATTTTTTCCCAGATTTTCACTATTATTTTTTTGTTTCAGCATTGTTTTTTTTTCGGTTCTCTCTCTCTCTCTCTCTCTCTCTCTCTCTCTCTCTCTCTCTCTCTCTCTCTCTCTCTCTCTCTCTTTCTCTGTCAAACCCCCAAGGTACGTCTCTGTTTTTTTTTTTCAGTTTTAGCAGGTTCTCTTTTTTTTTGCTTATTTTTCTTATTTTTTTCCAGGATCTTCTATGTTATTTTTTCAGTTTTAGTACTGAATTTTTTTTTTCAGTTGTCTCTCTCTCTTTCTCTCAACTGAAATCCCAAGGTTCTTCTTTGATTTTTTTTTTTCCAACTTCAGCAGTTTCTTCTTTGTTTATTTTCACAGTTTCACAATTTACCTTTATTTTTTCCCAGATTTTCATTATTTTTTTTTAGTTTCAGCATTGTTTTTCTTCCGGTTCTCTCTCTCTCTCTCTCTCTCTCTCTCTCTCTCTCTCTCTCTCTCAAACCCCCAAGGTACGTCTCTATTTTTTTTTTTTTTTAGTTTTAGCAGGTTCTCTTTGTTTTTGTTTTTTTTTTTCAATTGTCTCTCTCTCTCTCTCTCTCTCAACTTAAACCCCCCCCCCCTCTCTCTCTCTCAACTGAAACCCCAAGGTTTTTCTCTGATTTTTTCCCCCCAACTTCATCAGTTTCTTCTCTGTTTTTTTTTCCAGTTTCGCAATTTCTCTTTATTTTTTCCCAGATTTTCTCTATTTTTTTTTTTTGGTTTCAGCATTGTTTTATTTCAGCTGTTAATGAAATGCTATCAGTTCAACTGAACCCCCCCCCCCCCTCTCTCTCTCTCTCTCAACTAAAACCCCAAGGTTCTTCTCTGATTTTTTTTTCCCAGCTTTTCTCTATTCTTTTTCAGTTTCAACATAGTTTTTTTTTCAGTTCTATCTCTCTCTCTCTCTCTCTCAACCCCCCAAGGTTATTCTTTGTTTTTTTTTTTTCAGTTTTAGGCAGATTCTCTTCTTTTTTGTTATTTTCTGAATTTTTTTTCAGTTGTCTGTTTCTCTCTCTTGAAACCCCAAGGTTCTGTTTTTTTTTTTTTTCAAGGTTTTCTCTATTTTGTTTTCAGTTTCAGTATTGTTTTTTTTTCCAATTCTCTCTCTCTCTCTCTCTCTCTCTCTCTCTCTCTCTCTCTCTCTCTCAACCCTCCAAGGTTCTTTTCTGTTTTTTTTTCCAGTTTTACCATTGTTTTTTTTCAGTTGTATCTCTCTCTCTTTGTTTTTGGTGGAGGGTGGGGGGTGCGCCGGGGTCCATCACCAATCCGGCTCATCTGGCCCACATCGAGGAACATGTGGACAACGTCATCGGGGCCCACCAAGGCCCCGGCGAGCAGCGGCGGGTGACGGTGTCGATCAGATAAAAATCTTTAGCGTAAATTACACTTTGCCCCCTGAAGTTTAACTTAAAAACACTAAACCCCCTTATAGCTATAAAACAACATTTTACCCCCTTCAATTTAGTTTCGATCAGATAAAAATCACCAAACAAGGAAATTATGTAGTTGACAAAAGGGTGTATTGTGCTAACATTTCAAACTTTAGGGAGCGATTTGGAACAAAATAAACTACATGGGAGATAAGTGTTTTTGAGCAAAACTACAGAGAGGCAAAGTGTAATTTATCCTAATCTTTGGGAAATTTTATTCATACCCCAAAAAATCTATAACTAGCCCCCGTCTCCTAGCCCCCGTCGCCCTATCGTTTCTCAATAACTTACTAAGCGACCCTTTAATACCAACATTGCCCTTTTTTTTTGTACCCCAAACCTCAAAGCCCTAACTTAGCATCTTTTGTACCCCCAACCAACACGCGATCTAGTGTTGTTTGAACTTCCTTAGCCCTAGCCTAATCCGTCGGGTTGGCCAGGTTGATCAGGTTGTGCGGGATGTGTTGATCGGCTTCAATATGGTAGAGGAGAAATAATTCGGGTTGGGCTCGGGTTGGGCTCAGGTTAGCCCGCCCAAATTTGGGTTGGTTTCGGGTTGGGCTCGGGTTGGGTTCCGATTGGCTCCGCCCAAGTTGCATCCCTACGTCTGCCTTCGAGTAGGGGTGGCAATGGGTAGGGTTGGGTTGGTTGAGACACAGGTATAAGGGCAAAACACCCAACCCGAACCCGACCCGTTTAATAAACAGGTCAACAACTTAAACCCAAACCCGACCTGACCTGTTTAACCCGTTTACTAAACGGGTCGGGTCGTGTCCGGTCGGGTTGGCTCGGGTTGGCTCAACAGAACCCATGTAAACCTACCGGGTTGGGTCAAGACAAGTCAGATTGTGCTGGATTTGATCGATTGGGTCGGGTTGGCTCGGGTCGGGTCGGGTTGACACGACCCATTTGGTAAACTGGTCAAGTCGAGTCAATCGGGCTATAAGTACAAACCCGAACCCGACCCATTAAATAAACGGGTCAATCGGGTTGACCCTAATATGACCCGAACCTGTTTAGGCCAAATCTAAACCCGCTAACTTTCGGGTTTAGAATTTCACCTTAGGCCTCAGTTTGTATCGAGACGGCTCTGCTCTGCTCTCTCTCTCTCTCTCTCTCTCTCTCTCTCTCTCTCTCTCTCTCTCTCTCTCTCTCTCTCTCTCTCTCTCTCTCTCCCCCCGGGGTAGCGGAGTTGGTGGGTTGGTTGGTCGCACCGAAGGCTCTTGCTTCGTGCCAATCGGCACGGGCATGCCGAACGCGGTCGGGTGTGTTGTCGTCGCATACAACGGTGGGGGGGTGGTGATGCCCGGGGGGGGTGTTGCCGCGCCTGAAGGCGGCCCGCTGCAGTGCTGACAGGCACGGGTATGTACTAGTATATAATATAGGGGAGGGATACTCTTACAAGTCTATACTTACAAGCAGCTCTTACACCGTCGTCCAAGCCCCTCACGTCTCCAACCTATATGTTCCCCTTGGACTTTGCGGCACTCTCGGTGCTCCGCACCACCGCATCGCCCCCTAGCATCGTCATTGTGAAGTCGATCATGTACTCCGCTGAGGTCGTGCACCGCTTTGTCTCCCCCCTGTTCGGTGACCACACGCAGTCCGCTACCGTGTCTGACACCCCCTTCCCCAGTGCCATGTCCACTGGGATACCAAACACCTGCACCTCGGCGGTGGAGAACAGGATCTGCCCCGTAATTGAACGCGACAGGAACGATCGTGCGAACATCGTCGTGGGTAGAGAGAGAAACCTGCAAGAAAGAGAGAGAGACTGCAGGATAGAGAAAGGAACAGTGAGAAAAAAAGAGAGCGAGAGAGAGAAGACAGAGAATAAACGGGTGGGGGTTAGAGAGACAGACGAACATAGAGAGAGATAGAGAGAGAAAGAGAGGGAACTTAGAGAGAGAGAGAGACGAACAATAAAAAACATAGAGAGAAATAGAAAGAGAGAGAGAAAGATAGGACCTTGGAACCGGGGCGTGGGGGAGTTTAGAGAGAGAGGGAGAGAGAAAGAGGAACCTAGGGGGGCAGGTTAGAGAAAGGAACCTACATGCACGGTGGGGGGTAGAGAGAGAGAGGGAGAGAGAAAGAGGAACCGGGGGGGCGCGTTAGAGGGTGGAACCTACATGTAGGGTGGGGGTAGAGAGAGAACATAGAGAGAGAGAGAGAGAAACCGAAAGAGAGAGAGAGAGAGAGGGAGAGAGAGAGATGAAACAGGTGGGGGTAGAGAGAGATCCAGAGAGACGAACGTAGAGAGAGATAGAGAGAGAACTTAGAGAGAGAGAGAGACGAACATGAAAAAAACAGAGATAAATAGAAAGAGGGATAGAGAAAGAGAGGAACCTACATGTAGGGTGGGGGGTAGGTCGAGAGAACTTAGAGAGAGAGAAACCTGCAAAAAAGAGAGAGAGGGGGAGAGAGAGAGAGAGGGAGAGGGAGACTGCTGGATAGAGAGGAACAATGATTGAAAAAAAAAACATAGTAAGAGAGAGAGGGGGGAGATGGGTCGGGTTTTTTAAGAAAAAACAGAACCTTGGGGGGGGGGGGGGGGAGAGAGAGAGAGAGAGACTGCGGGATAGAGAGAGAGAGGGAGAGGGAGACTGCTGGATAGAGAGGAACAATGATTGAAAAAAAAAACATAGTAAGAGAGAGAGGGGGGAGATGGGTCGGGTTTTTAAAAAAAAAACAAAACCTGTGGGGGGGGGAGAGAGAGAGAGAGAGAGACTGCGGGATAGAGAGAGGAACAGAGAAAGAGAGAGAGAAACTAAAAACAGAGAGAGAGAGAGAGAACATGGGGAGAGATGGGTTGGGGGTTTTAGAGAGAGAGTGATTTGCTTAATTGCAGAGAGAGAGAGAACCTAGGGGGAGAGTGGTGGGATGGGTTAAAAAAATAGATAGAGAGAGAACTTGGGGGGGTAGAGGGGTTGAGCAGTACCTGTGTGTGGAGAGAGGAACAGAGAGAGAAAAAAAAATCAAAAACGGAGAAAGAAAGAGAACATGAGGGAGATGGGTCGGGGTTTTAGAGAGAGTGATCGGCTTAATTGCAGAGAGAGAGAGAACGTGGGGGGAGAGTGGTGGGATGGGTTAAAAAAAAAAAGAGATAGAGAACTTTGGGGGGGGAGGGGTTGAGCAGAACTTGTGGGTGGGGAGGGAGATATAGAAAGGGATCTAGCAGAACCTGTGGGTGGGGGGAGAGAGAGAGAGAGAGAGAGAGAGAGAGAGAGAGAGAGAGAGAGAGAGAGAGAGAGAGAGAGAGAGAGAGACCTCGGTGGTGCTGGGGGGACGTTGAGAGAGAGAGAGTCAGTGTAGGGGGAGAGAACCTGCTGAAACTGGAAAAAAAAAATCAGAGAACTGCAGTTTTAGTTGAGAGAGGGTGAGAGAGAGACAGAGAGTGAAAGAGAGATAGAGAGAGAGAGTGAGAGAAAGTGAGAGAGAGAGAGATCGGGGGAAGAGAGGGAGAGACGGAGAGAGAGATCTGGGAAGAGAGAGAGAGAGAGATCGACGGCTCTAATCATGTTCCTTTTTGTCTAGTCAGCTTTTGGTTCCGTTTTGTCCTAGTCAGCACAAAACCGTCGTGCCATGTTATATAGATTAGAAGTTACATGAGGGTTTAGAGTTTACCTCAGACGATATCGACGATATGCAGAACCTCCGGCAACCTCGGATCTATAGGTAGAGATATAACAGTAATATGATATAAAATCTTGACTGAAATATCATACTCGATCACGGTAGTATTCATAACATAATAGATTTTCTTAACGAGTTTGGCATAGCCAGCCGATGAAGGCAAAAGAAAAGTTTTAGTTGTCCCCCCTTTGTAATCATATTTATCCTTGTCTTTAACAATTTCTCCATCAAAAAGAATCAAAACAGGTAGTTTTAAAACCATGTTTAGTACACTATGAGAAAAAATATTTATATAAGGATCAAAATTTGATTAGACAACAAAAATAGTACAAAATATGTTGATTAATTACCAATTGTTAGACAATGGCGTCAGTTTAAACTCTCATACATACGATCGTGAATCCGCTAATAAATGCTTCAAAGAATATGCTAATAAATGCGCCAGTAGATGCATCATTAAATGCGTCAGTACATTAAATTTTGTTGGGCTATTAGAAGCTACATGAGGGTTTAGGGTTTACCTCAGATGACAGACGAAATATACGCGGAACCTCCGGCGACCTCGGATCTAAAATAACAAAATCCGATGGCACATGTCAACTTTCGACATGAACTACCAAGGTCTGGTGGCTCCGCGACACGCGGCAACCTCCGTCGACGACCTCCAATCTCCGACATGAACTACCAAGGTCTGGTGGCTCCGGCGATACACGACAACCACCGTTGACGACCTCTAATGTCTGACGTGACAGAGCAAGGACTCAGCCACCTCTTCAGACGGATCGAGGTCTGATCTGGGGTTTGGAGCAGAGATTTGTGCAAAATGGGAAAAAATGTGGTGATGAGGTGAAGAAAGGAGGAGAAGACCTCTATGGTGTTTCGATTTGAAAATACGTATAGGATCAAAAAAATAATAGTAAAAACAGCTACTATCACTTTGACGAATACGTGTACGTTGGTGGTCAATTTGCTAAATTCCTTTATTTTCTTGCATAGCAGGCCGTTGATTTCATTGCCGACATCATCAATTGCAATCCATATAGCATGAATGTTGAGTTAGAGGGCCAGTAAGAGAGTTAGTCCTCTACAAACAAACCCATCGTGCGCACACACATCATACATATGCAAACACGTGACTCGCACGCCTAGTTGCACACTGCTTATACACATACTCTCCCTCTACCCACAGACCCCTCACAGAGAGCGAGTTCGGAGACGTGCAAATGTTTGATGACGATGACTTCGGGCCTCCTGTAGATACGGACGCACACTCGCAAGCACACACAACAGAGAGAGAGAGAGAGAGAGAGAGAGAGAGAGAGAGAGAGAGAGATATTCTACCAGTTACCAGTCGGGGTCATTGCCAGCTTCCGGCACTGGAGTTACAGAGGGGGAGGGGCGTGAGGTTGGTAGCTTTTCTGTGAGGAGAATGGGGAATGGACCGGGTTTATAATGCCCGAGCCCGCAGAGCTTCTCTCACGACATCAGCTACCCGAGTGTTGGGAGCCCACCAGTTAAGATCCCATCCACACATTCTCTAACCTTCATTTCTTAGGTGATTTTGACTTGCACCCCAAAACTATTTGGTGATTGGATATACTCCCCCCACCCACACTCACCAAAATTAATCATAATTAGATATAACTCCCACAAAAAAATGGTATTTAGGCCTACCCCCTAGAAAATTAGACTTACAAAAATTAATCATTAATCATAATTAGACATACCTTACCACCCTCAAAAAAACGGTTTCTAGCGCCGAGGACGAGGTCAAAGTTACCCTTATGTCTTGTACCTATTTTATCATCTGTTCGTCCCCTTGCAACATGTGGGGGTAGCCATGTGCTGGGTGTAAGGGAGGAAAATGGGAACGATGGCGTGGAAAAATAAACAGCACTCAGACAACCACCAAATTGTTCTTAGAAGATTTTCAAAAACAAAAAAATTGTTCTTAGAAAATCTCTGAGAATTAAGCAAATAGAGAGAGAGAGAGAGAGAGAGAGAGAGAGAGAGAGAGAGAGAGAGAGAGAGAGAGAGAGAGAGAGAGAGAGAGAGAGAGAGAGAGAGAGAACAACACTCAATAACCTCCCTTGAGATCGTTGACGACATCGTAAGGAATTGGGGTGACTGTCTCGAGCGTCGTACCCTCCACCATGAAACCGGGCTTGGGGGCCTTCGGATGCCGCTTGGTGCTCACGACCTCACCACGAGCCTTCGCCTCTGCCTTCAGCTGATCGTTCTTGATCTTCCTCTGGTGGAACTCCTCGGTGCACCTGGAAGGCATAACATGCTCCACGCGCACATGGATCCTCTTCTTGATGATCTTGTTCCGGACCTGATCATGATACAAAAAGGAGACCATATATGCTTTTTAGATTAACCCCCAACATAACTTGAATGGAGCAGCACTGAGTACTGCATACCTAGTAGACAATAGTTGCTATACTTTCAGATAACTAGATGGTTAGTTGCTAACTACATGATGCAAGCACATAGAACTGAGTTCCAAAAATTCGATAAAATTTCAAAGTAATCCTCCCTGCTATCTCAGCTTTCGAATTCCTTGATTGTTGCAGCAATATGTAGCAGATGAATCGACCGTTACAACGGGAGAGGTAATGTCAATTGAAGCCAGGCCTTTTGAGTAGGAGGAAGATGATAATAGGAATAGAATATGAAAGAGGCCAGGTGAAGTAAAGGAGTACTTAAGGGACATCAAGCCAAGCATTCGGCACCACGGATAAACAAATTTCAATCTTTCTACGATATTTTGATTTTGATACACGTCTCACAAGTACAGAAGAGGGCCATAGGAGATAGGCTTGGAGGTTATAGATACGGCTTTGACGCAAAAAAAAAAAACTATTCCCAATGCCTATGGATCTCACCGGAGGGTGGTGCCTTGCTTTCAAGAGTGCTATTCCTCCTTGATAACGCGTGACGCAACAGACACCCTATGGTGCTTTTCTTCAATAGCATTCTCACTATCCGTGTGCTCAACCCATTATTCCCACCAGATTGAGAGAAGAAAGGACAAATCGAAGGTTCAAGTTTGGCTTGGAATTGCTAAGAAGAGCAGAACTCTTTAAGTTAAGGAATGCATTAGCCATATCCTGCTATCAATCCATTAGATGTCTCCCGAATGCCCGACTAGATGAGGCAATGAACATTTTAAGATTCCCACTAAAATCCTAAGGTGTAGATTACTACTCCAAAGATGAAGTAGTCCATTACTGAGATGGGTAAAACCTGTTGTTGTCGGAAGAGATCCTGGTCTGGTTGAGATCGCCAGTGCCAATGCGCCTTCGATAACTTGATTTTCTCATTTTTCTAGTTTGATTGCTCCAATGCAACTGCCGAAAAGAAGAGGATGCTACTCAAGCTCTATTGATTCTATCAAATTGATTAGAAATACAAAGAAAAGAGTCTTCCTTAGGCATTTGTTCTTTTTTTTTTTGCACTCTGCGTGAGTGGCAGCGACAACGAAGACTGATTAGTTATTATCACCCCACTTTGTCTATTAGGCTATTGATTCTATCAAATTGATTAGAAATACAAAGAAAAGAGTCTTCCCTAGGCATTTGTTTTTTATTTTTGCACTCGGGGCGAATGGCAGCGACAACAAAGACTGATTTGTTATTATCGCTCCTCATTGTCTATTAGGCTATTGGTCATCTGGTAAAGCCGTGTTCCGGGAAAAGAGAGAGAGAGAGAGAGAGAGAGAGAGAGAGAGAGAGAGAGAGGGGGGTTGTAGCTAGGTTGTGAACTTACTAATATTAGTAATATACAACAAATAACAAACAAGCGAAATACCAAACACACCCACCAATTACTATAATTTGATTCATTAAGGTCACATCAAGACAAATTTTCAGTTCAAAACTAACTCAAAAACATCTCTTAAAACCATTTTTTCTTATCTCCCTGCAAACAAGTCTTTGGCATAGATCATAATTAATCAAGTTGGAACTACGAATATGATGAATGTATGTGCAGATCCCAGTTCCAACCAATAAGGATAACCATCAAGCCTCATCTCATCCAGATGTATAGTCCAAACAATAAAGAATATATATATATATATATATATATATATATATAGAGAGAGAGAGAGAGAGAGAGAGAGAGAGAGAGAAAGAGAAATGCTATAATGCGGCATGCGGTAAGTGCGGCACCGCACCGCAGCCGTCTGATGCACCGCTGCGTGCATCGCATGCACACAGCACGTGCATCAAACGGCTACGGTGCGATGCCGCACGTACCGCATGCCGCATTATAGCATGCCCCATATCGAAAACAAGTATCAAAATCCATAATAGATCCATGATGAATGCTTTATATCCATAAACCAATTTGGCCAAGCTGCAACTCCTTGAGAGAATTCAAATGGAAGAAATCGGAAGCTTTGGCTTATGCCTTCAGATATGGGAGTGCAGGCGTGCATTTGACATAATAGAGACCAACTGGCACATCAATGTTTTCAATCTCTAAACTATTAATATCTAAAATGCGAAGGAATTTGAAGCTAGGGATGTATCTAACGACAAAAAATTAAGATTTGTCTAATTCTTGACCCATGCCATGACGTTACAATGAATCTTTACGTGGGTCTAGGCCTATATGGTACGGAAAATGGGGTGACGCATACGCTAAGACAACCACAACTAATAGAAACCAGCTTCTACAACAAAGACCGTGAATTATGTTGCAAAAACCTATTCAACTGAAACATAATCATTATCAAGCAGCTGCCATTGCAAGTCTAGCTAGAATCTAGTTAATAGATCACTTAGAGCATCTGGAGCCCTTACTCAAATTTCTACTCAAATCTGAGTAAAACTTTGAGTAAAAACACAATCCGATACATAGATCTCCAGCCCTTGTTCATATTTGAGTAAAAACTCAATTTGTTATGAGTTTGAGCAAGGGCTGGAGCTGGTTTTGGAGCCTTTACTCAGATTTGAGTAAAAACGAAGCTGCTGGAAGGCCCTGTTGGAGCTTTTGCTCATGGAGTTTTTACTCAAATCTGAATGAGCTCCAAAATCAGCTCCAGCCCATACTCAAACTCATACCAAATTGAGTTTTTACTAAAATTTGAGTAAGGGCTGGAGTGCTCTGTATCAGATTGAGTTGTTACTCAAATTTTTACTCAATCTGAGTAAAAATTTGAGCAAGGTCTGGAGTGCTCTGTATCAGATTGAGTTGTTACTCAAATTTTTACTCAATCTGAGTAAAAATTTGAGCAAGGTCTGGAGTGCTTTGTATCAGATTGAGTTGTTACTCAAATTTTTACTCAATCTGAGTAAAAATTTGAGCAAGGTCTGGAGATGCTCTTATACACACAAAAGTATATCCTACCACATGAGGAATAATATGAAACCATATGAAACTCAAAATGGCTCCATTGTTTCCTTAAAACAATCAAAATACACCATGAAATTTGGTAACCCTAATTTTTTCACCACCCAAAATGCTAAATATTACGATATTATATTGCGAACTACATGGGTATTCACGGGTATTCATAAAAATATCTTAGATCGATAGTGTCGATATATCAGTCGATATCGGAAAAAAAATCCTTGACAGAACTTTCCATCCAATAAGCTTCCCAAAGATTCATCTTATCCCTTTTTCCCTACCATAAAAATAAAGCCTTTATCCCAAAAAATAAAAAATCAAAATTTCTCCAACCCAAACCCATCGAAAAAACATGACACCCTCTCCCTACCCTAACAGAACTTCACGCAGACAAACACAGATCACTCCCAAACCGAGTAAACGATCCCATAAAGATTCAGCCGATGAACAATCTCTAATACAACAAATTACTGAAGTATAAGAGATCCTACAAACTGCATTAAAGACTCATATCACAGTCATCAGATACTGATCCGTGATTCACAAACATGAACGAAAGAGAGATTAAATCCTAAAATGTTTTAATAAGTTCGAAAAGGGGGCGAGGAAATCGACCTGCTTGTTCACCTCGACGCCGATGGCGCGCTTGGTGACGTTCCAGGCCTTTCCGGTGCGGCCATGGAAGATTTTGTGCGGCATCCCCTTGTGGACGGCGCCGTTCACCTTGATGTCCACGTACTGCCCGATCTTGTACGTCCGCAGGTACGTCGTCAGCGGGATGTACCCCTTCTTCCTGAAGGGGCGGGCGAAGAGGTCCCGCGTCGTCGACCGAAGCCCGTGACCCGCCGGCATCGCTGCTGCTTCTCCTCCTCCCGCCGCCGCCTAATGTTACTCGGAGGGATTGAAACCTAGCCGGAGCTATATATATGTAGCGTGCTATTTGCGTTAAAAGACTCTAATGACCTTTTCTTTCTATCTTAATTATTAGAAGCGGGTATGAGGGCCATGAGCTGGACTGGACTGGGCTGGGCTGGGCTCAAATATGAGTTATGATCCAGTGGTTCGGACCAGGGGTGGATATGGTCGGGTTGGTCGGATTTGGAGGTCTAACCATGTTTGGACCAAGTTGCATCATCTTTGCCCAAATTGACCAAGTTGCCCGAGGAACCCGTAGAGGGTTTGCTTGTGTTTGAATCATGGAAGTTCATCAGGTTCCTCGGGTTGTTCAGGTACCTAAATTTAGTCAATTTAGTTGGTTGATTGGGCCTAGTTTGTACAAACATAAAACTGTCATTAGGTAATCTCTTCAAAATAAGATTATTTTTCAACTTGCTTAAGTATTAGGATTCCACAAAAAAAAGGATTGGCTTCTAATTTGCTTAAGATTGGTTTCATTAATTGCTCGGGTTGGTCATACAACCGATCATGATTGTTCAAATTCGAATTCGGGCAAAAAAAAATTGCCCAAGCCCGTCCAAATTCATATATATTGTTGCCAATGTTTGTCCAAATTCAGAATTTGGTCTGGTTGCTCAGGTTCATCCGGACTAAGTCCCAGCCCTAGTTCGGACTCAATATCTACTGATTTATGGAGTCACAATTGGTTTTTGGGTTGATTTTGGAGTCCCACTATGCACATGTAATGGGAATTGCAAATTTCATCTATGGAATGACGTAAATGCCCTTGTAATCTATATAAGAACCCGATGGGCCCCTCTTATGTAACTTTATGTTGGATTTTACTTTCTTTTCTAGTAGAAGCAAGTCAGGAGAGTTGTGAGGCCTCATCTATACCTTTTTATAGGCACAGGTCAAGATAGGTTAAGGCCAAAACTGAATCACAACCGTCCATTGCATCCAACCCGATCGGTGAATCGTACTCAGCGCCAAATGTCGAGCAAAAGGACGGGCGCTCAGCACCAAATGAGCGGCTGTGTCTTTAACCTATATGATCATCTTGAGGTTATAACCTTAGAGGATCCATGCCCCTTTTTTTTTTCCTCTTTTTGCACTTTCTTAGATTATGCGCAATACAAAAAACTGAAACCAAACCTCCATTAATCCACCTTCAAACTTATAACAATCAAAAACCCTGGTGTCCCTCTCCGAAGAGTTCATCGCAAACCCTAAACTCAAACCAAAACTTCCATTAGAACCCTAAAAATCCCATTTGAATCCTAATAAGTGCCCTAAAACCCACAAAACCATCAACCCAACTTGCCAGATCTAAAGCTCTAACGTAAGCCATATCGAAGACCTTTCACCGGAACCCCGCATTCGTGCCAAAGACCAAAGACGCTTTCGCTGAAATTCAAAGTCTGCACCTTCACGTACGGTTTCTAGCGCCGAGGACGAGATCAATCGCCACCCGACGGAGTACTGGGCAATGCCCGGAAAGCCCAGTTTCCATCTGATCTTCTACCTGTAGTTTCAGTGTGGCTCTTTTTGTTGTTACTATAATTGCGAGCAGGTGTCACTGTATGTGCATATGTAACTTGATACACTACAAGGTAAATATGTTAATAGGCCTCTCTCATACCTATGTACTTGGTCAATCAGCTGATCCTTTTTAACCTGCTATGGATGAAGGCAAGGGAATCAACTCTTTATTCTGGATCCTGGGTCCAATGGCATCACAGCCGTCTGATGTTAGGCTCCCCCAACACGTGAATCACGGTCGATGGGCCCTAGATCGAAGAGACTCATCAAAGGTTGGATTGGGTTGAAATTTGTCTGCATTAACATTACATCAATGATCTGGCTAGCGAATAGAACAATTAGATCCCTAAACTATGCTCCATCTGCATTTACCTTCTCCATCAAATTTTATTCCGAAAATGCCCTTATCTTAGTAAGGCATAAATAAAATATTTTAAAACTTTTGGTCAGAAATTGATAGGGTATTTTGGGATAGAAATTTGACGGAGGGGTGGCTAAATGCAGATGGAGCATAGCTCAGGGATCAAATTGTTCAAAAACAAAGTTGAAAGACCAATATGAAATGAGGTGTATAGTTCAAGGGAGGCTTTTGTAATTTGCCCAAAAAAAACCACCAATTGTTAGATCACATTTTACAAAAACTCTGAAATGGTACAACATTTTTTTCTTCATAAATAGTACAGCTTTGTCATAGTCGGCATGGTTTGAGCGACAGCAAGCTCCACCAACTCTTAATCTTGGGGAAAAAATTCAAATTCTAAGGATCACAATCTAAGGAACAGGTGCACAGGAAGTCATCCGCAATGGAAGCCGGTCTCGAAGATGCATCATCAGTTGTCGGTGCCAAAATAGCGGTCACCAAACTCTCCCAACCCAGGGATAACACGGAACTCCTCGTTCAACGCGACATCGATCTCCGAGGTAACAATCTTCAAGGAAGGGAAGCGCTTGCAGACGCAGTGGATTCCCTCGGGTGCCTGAATCAGAAACCGCACCGATTGACACAGTCGAACAAGTAGTAGCGCCATTATAGCTTCGTAATGACAAAGGGAGGGGGCTCACCGAGATGAGGTTGAGAAAGATTATTCGGTGCTCGGGAACTCCTTTCTGTATGAGCAGCTCTATAGCTTGGTTTGCCGAGTTACCTTGGGACATCAATATGATTAACATCATTAACAATGAGTGTGTTATGAGAATAAGGTGTGATTATTTCTGATCTACTACTGAACATGTGGTATCAAAATAAGATTTTTTTTCTTTTTTTGGTAACCAACAAAGTAACCAAAGCATATGAACATGTAATTTATTCTCATTTGCAGAAATGTCTCGTCCTAACGTGGAGGCTAAAAATTTCTGACAAAATATTTGTGTTTTATTTGATGCTTTGACATTTTTACTTCTTTTCAATGTTTTGATTTCATCTACAGTTGACCCACAAAAACAGGCGTTTAGTAAGACACTAAGACGGGGTTTCTATATCAGATTAAGCATATGCTCGTATAGATAATGAATTGGACTCGAGAAAGAACACTGTGGTGGAAAAAATAAGCACTAGAATACATATTAATAAGGCAAGATGCATGGATGTTGTTTCGTACAATAATGAGGAGTCCTGACATTCAAAGCCTCTTTGGCCAAGTTTGTCAGACTTAGCAGAGAGCACATCAATCAAAACTCATAGTTCAGACACTAATCAAGGAAAGGGCCAATGCCACAGAACAATCTTTTTTTTTTTGCAATTTAGTGCATTTTAATCTTTACAGGAAGTTGAGCAGGAAATATTGCAAGTGCAACGTAAATAAATCTTAAACCTTACAAGATAAATTCTTTGACAGATAAAAAAATACGACTCACCTGTAGCCAGAACAGGGTCTAGAAGTAAAACATGTCGTTCAGATATATCCTTTGGCAACTTCTCATATATAAGCTGATTTTCACAAGGCACATCAAATATATTTCCATATATGAAGTTCAATCTCCCTAAGTTAAAGAAATAAACAACCTATCAAGTCATCTGAATGCTCACCTGTTTACCCTTGTCGCCATCTCGGTGAATAAGAATTTTTCCAATTTTGATTCCTTTGCAACATGCCCGCAAGGCATTCTCCATACTTTCACCACTGCAATCAATCAATAACATCGGTTCTTAGACATAACAGGTGAACTGTTCACTTGAGCATGTTTTATTTCCTCAATGTTCTTTTCCACTTAGATGTAATCAGTGGATATAGAGTGTGAATAACGAGAAAAAGAAAATTAATTGTTGGAATAAATAGAGGAGGTTTATGAGAGAAGAAATAGAAGATATGAAATAGTGTGTGTGTGTGTGTGTGTGTGTGTGTGTTGTATGTGCTTATTCTATTTTAATACCACCCCAGCAAACAATTACATGAAATTGCTTCTTTAATTTTGGTTGTGATATTAAAAGTCCAAGATGCATGAACCTAAGATGTATCTACACATACAGATAATCTCAATGTTACATGCTACAAGTAGTTTTTAGAAGAACCTAAAGTGATACCTGATTTAGGGCTCACCTTCGGATAATGGAAACTCCACAAAGTTTCTTGCAAAAGTCAACTCCCATATACACAGATCCTACAACCGAATGGGCAAATATAAATTCATATATGCGACAGAATTTCATATATGCCACTATCTTAACATACATATCGCACAATTTGATCATAGGATACAACTTAAGAAAACGTTTGACAAGGTGCAATAGGATAACTTGGCAATCTTTTGTGTTTCCTGAAGGTATAGTGAAAAAAGAGCATATTTCCATGCTTACAGATTACGAAATGTGCAAACAAACAAATGACAAACCTCATCACAATACTGCTTTTAGCTTTCAAGATCCCACATGTCCAGCTATTTAATATAACAACAAAAGCAAAATATGAATGTTTGGCTACAAAAAGGTTAAAGTACTCCTAGTTCCAATCCAACAAATGTACGTAGCATTAAGTGGTCACTAAGGACAACCCTTATACCTGTTATGTCCAATCATCTCTCTCTCCCACTTCTCTAAGTACATCAGAGTTGACTAGTTCCTAGTGTGCTGATATGGATTGACTATCATAAGATTCATAACCATAAAACCAAAATCATCGAGCCTTGTCTCCGCAATCTGGGGTTGGCATTATTAATCCTTTTTCACCAGTCATGTCAATTAAGGGCTATTTCCTTTGTTACTAAAAACCTTTTCAATATCTTTTTAGCTACTTCAATCAATGTTATTTTAGGTTTATATGAACTGGTTCAGATTTTGGCCGATCCAAATCCCCCGAACCCACATTATACCCCAAATCAGATTTGATTCGGATTTGGTTCAGATTATTGTTCTATTAGTTTGAATAGATTATAGAATTTATAGTGCTATTAGTTTGAATGATATACATATAGTTACTAGTTATTCCGTGATTCATATCTAACAAGGTTTGGATCTGAAAGGCAGGATTTGCGCCCGAATCAGTCAAATCAGACCCTAATTTCTTATTTCTGTTTCTGGGTGAGGTGACTGAAATGGCCAAACCTGAACCGATTCATTGTTTGCTTAACCGAACCCAAACCTGAACCCGCATTCTCAAACCTTGAGTCATACGAAACCCTCTCTTTACAAGGTCTGTCTCTGTTTTTCATTGCACATGCACATATTGTCTCAATATGTTAAGCCACAAATCCAAGATTTCCTATATTATAGTCATTCCTTCCTTTATTAGAAGAGAGTTTGACACATTTGGCAGTTGGATGCTTCAGAGTTTTATATCTACCTTAAAGCAAATGATACAGTGGACAGGCTCATGAATAAGGCAAAGCATCTGGAAGGCTGGAAGTTTCGCACGGAGGCATTTGCAAAGGAGCTGATGGATAGTGTGTCAAGGGACAAATGTGTGGTCATATCAGTTTTTGCATAATCCTTTGTATGAAATCCAATATGAATGTATGATGTTTGTTTGTGTCTTTTTTTACAATTAGTATGATGTTTGTCTTGTTCTATTATTTTGTTATGTAAATAATAAATGTTACCAAAAATGTATAAAATGATCAAGTGCACTCTAGAATATCTATAAATCAAGACCAAAACATCGAAGAATGTTTATTGTAGCATAAGAAACTAAAGTAACATATAAACATAACTTGATTTTAATTAGACAATATCCAAGATGTATTCAAATGAGAGATTGCATACATTGTCTTAGAGAGAGTTTTAAAACCTGTATCTGCATCCCTTCAGGAAGGCTGACCAAGAATCAATTTCAGAAATAATATAGCTGCCAGGTGTGGAGGTTTCGCAATAAATGAAACTAGCTGAAAACCATTTGCAACGAGTGAGTCTAGTTGCTATCCTTTCTTTATGGATCCTAGCCTTGGTACAAAGTTTCCAAATATTTCATGAAGTCTAGCTAAATGTTTTGGTTTTTCTGACTTTGAGGTAAATGAGGGGGGTCATAAATATTTGAAATGAAAACTGGAAATTTCAAAAAATTTAGTTCTCAAATTTTTCTAAATCGTAAACCCTACACCCTCTGAGAAGCCTGTTTGATTTCTCGAGCGTGGATTTTCTTCGAAAATTTATTGTGGATTGTTAAATTTGTCATTTAACACTAATTTGGGGAAAACAAATCAACGAAATATGTTTGATCGGATCGAAGCCTTCTTCCTCAAAAAATCCAAAAACAATAAATCTTAGCTTTCTTTCAATTAGTTCACTTCTAATTGTGTAACATGATATTGTAAGAATACCAAATCTATCACGATTTGATGTTCTTACACCCAGATTTGGGGATCAATTGTTGAATTTTCGGATCCACCTATAGAAAATTTGGGGGGTTAGAAAAAAAAAGGTCTTAAAGTTTAAATCACTAGAATTTTGGATATGTTGTTGGTCTTAGACTAGTATGTATCTTCACAATATGCATAGACCTGCATACTACATAGAGTTTCACACTAGTAAATAGTGAAACTTTTATTTAAGTGTTCAAAAGTGTGTATTGATACTTGAGTTATGATTGTCAAACGTTTTGTCGAAAAAATCGATCATTAATGAAGATTTCCACTATTCCTATATAATGGCAATATTCCCCCAGTCATAATATTTCCACGCAAGTATTTCATATCATGTCATGTCGAAATATTCGTCTAAATCAAAATTTCAAACCTTTATTAATGTTATAATGTTGTACCTATCCAATTCATGTAGCAATTACCCTAATACATGAGAACCCACATTGAATTTCTTTTCTGAACAATGTTTTCAATACATAATAGAATGATTCCTAGTTTACTGAAGCCACTCAATATCTTAAAATACCCACCACCTTTTATATGTAGGGTACGGTTGCAAAAAATAGAAACTTTATTAATAAGTAAATCCTTCTTTACTGTACCCGTGGGAGTGACCACCTGCTTCTCAGTGAATGGCAAATGGCCAAGACCATGCTCCACAACCTGACATGCAACTCATTATGTTGCAATACAACAATTAATTAGTATGCATGTACACTTCTATATAAAGAACATATTATCCATTTGCCTACATCAAATACATGAAGTAATATAGTTATAAGGCACAATATACCAGACGAATCAGCCGATCCGAATAGAAGACAAAGTCAGGTGTTGTTATATCCCTGTCACGAATAAGTGTGTGCATTCCTCTTATCTGCTCACATGAACCTTCAGAAGTATCAATAATAATGCAGTCTAGCTTCCAAAAGTATTAGCAAGAATTGAATATGCAGTGTTTTGAAAATAGGACCGGACAGGGCGGTTTAACCGGTTTGGACCGGAACTGGAACATGTTTCGGTTCGGTCTTTGAATAAACCGGTTTGTATGTTAACCCAGAAATCATACCTTGCCATTGAAGAATTTATTAAATATCTATTTAAGAAAACATATTTGCATGCGGTTCAAACGGTTGAATCACCGGTTTGAACCGATTTGGACCGAACCGGATGCCTTTTCGGTTCGCTTTCCGGTCCGGTTTTGAAAACACTGTGAATATGACAATCTAGATTCAGTAGATAAAGTATACAAGCACCAAAGGTAAAATACCAAAGATCGATACCTGGAATGTCGTTTGAATGACAAATACAGTGGAATAGATTTTGCACAAGTCATGCTGACCAAGCTTTGTACGGATATGTTGTACAATTAAATCAATTGCAACATGGTTATCCCCTCCTCGTGGTATGATCACATCAGCATATTTCTTCGATGGAAGAACAAAATCATCAAATGCAGGCTTCACAAATCTTCCGTACTGCACATCCAATTTAAGGTGATGCTTTACAAAATAAAAAGTAAGATGATTTGAGAGTATCCTCAAGAAACAGTTTATCTCCAAGCCAAGAAGAAAATTAAATGCTTACAAACTGGGAACTTCCAGTTATCTAACTTTAGTCATGAAACCTCTTCATTTATCCTAACCCAGGGCATCTCCTAAAATACTAGCTTAAAGATGATCATGAGCTATCTACAGAGAAACACAATGGAAATTCACAACATTATTCTTTGTGATAAAAGCCCATAAGAATTTCCATCCAACGATGTCACCTTTTACAATGTTGCTTGGTTCTTCTCGTTTTCAATAAATATAGGGAAACTAGAAAAGCTGGGGGAGAAGACTAAGTGGAATAACACCTATTATTCACTTGATATTTAGTTAGGTGGGCAGCACACACGTTAGTCAAACAGTGGGAAAATTTGCTCCTCCAGTTGTTCGAATCTTGAAGGAGATTATTGTATGACATAGACGACAAAGAAAGATGGCGTGGGTGCATAAAAAATACACTCCACGCACACCCACGTGGACCAATCTAAAACAAGCAGGCATCAACAACAACTGAGACATTGGGCCCCACCGAATCATGAAGACGGCATGGGAGGATGTCGCATGTGCCGATCAGGTTGCCACCGGCGATTTGACTCAACTCGACGCCCCCAAGACAGAAAGAAATCAAGCAACTATGCGGAAAGCTAGAGACAGCGCCCGCAAAGGCAACGCCCTACAATCATGTCGCCTGTGAAGACAGCACACTGCAACAGAAGAAACCTCCAGAGACGACCTTGTCAAAATCGATGTTCTTGACCAAATTTTTCCTCCAAAACCTGCGACACTCACCTTATGATAGGACAACACACTGCAACAGAAGAAACCTAGGTACATCACCAGCTGGCAGTGACGACGACCTGGGTAGGCTGGGTGGCACCCTGCACATGTTGCTAAGGTTCGTCGCCTCATCACTGACAGATGTGACAAGACAGCCTGGCACCATAGAAGGGTCACCTCAAACAAGAGGCAACCTCGACCACACAAACATTGACACATGTACATCCAGGTTGGCGCCCTTACCAACCCCCTTCCTCAAGTTCCCCCTTATAAATAAGAAGGGGAGTTCTGAAAGAAGGTGAGACCAGTACCCTTACTAAGCAATTTACCACCTCTGCCCTCCCAAATGCAGGAGAGCCATATATGTGTACACCTCGCCCTTCAGGCTTTAACATAGTGGATTCAGCCTACGGGCGTCGTGGTTTTCCCCTCCTCATTAACAAGAGTTTTTCCACATAAAACTTGGTTTCTATCTCTCTTACTCTACCTCCACATCGTCCCTCATATATGCCTACTACATTATCATACCACCACTACCACTCTGCACGCGTAACTCGTCTCGAGACAAGCCCGGACCGGACCACAAAAAATCCCCCACAATATCGGACGCCCACCGTGGGGCCTGTCCAAGGTGATCGACGCAAACGAGATGCTTTTTGGGAACTATACAATGACATGGCGCCATCGACAATGGACAACTCCCTACTACAAACACCTAGCCATAAGAGACATCCGACCTCCCCATCAAAGGCGTCATCCACCTGCACTGTCCTGCCAAAGACAACGCCCAGAGGAGACCAGCTCACCAGAGAGACCACGACCCTCCATAGAGTGACCCCTGAGGGACCTTCGAAGTCATTCTACACTACACTACCCGCTTCTTAATAGGCGATCGTAGCCGAGATGGAAATGATTCAGCGAAACTACCAAGAGGTTTGTGCCGAGATCCAAACGGTCACAAGGAAAAGCACGCCCCACGTCGCACACGCAGGCGTTCTCCCGTTTGGTCTCCAAGGAGACACGATGGAGGAGACCAGAAAGACTCTTACTGTCATGACTACTACGCAGGCAACGTCGTCAAACGCCTAGCGAACTCGCCGCATGGTGAGGCACCCCCGCCTTCCGCAAGGATCGTCCCTGTGGCAACGTCGCCTACCATGAGGCAGCCAGGCAAGAGCCCACCTTTTCTTGGCGCTACATCAATGTCTTGTTATGTCTCGGTCCGGACCGCCATGCCCTCCCCGCACGATAAGCTCTGGTTCATCGGGGACTAGGTGGATCAGCCGAATGAAACCAATCGGAGACCGCCTACAACCTGCATCACCACCCTAGTCAACCCGTCGGGATCACCCCACTTCACCGCCAATGAGGGGCAGCTCAAATTGAAGACAACCTGGTGATGGGATGCAGGTGCTTGAAAGAAAACCCAAGTGCTGAATTTTAAACAATTAAAGACATAAATTCTGCATATATGAATCAAATTTCAGCAAAGACTATGGCCACGGATCCTATTCATCAAAGACATAAATAACTTGATGGGATGCAGGTGCTTGAAAGAAAGTCAAGTGCTGAATTTAAAACATTTAAATACATATTTCAGCATGTCTTTAATCATATTTCAGCAAAGCCCAAGAACCCTATTCATCATTCAATCATGCCCAAACATATTTAATTTAGCAAAGTAATAAAACTAACAAGATGAAGACTAATTTCAGATTCTAATAAACAAGTCCAGTAATAAAGGAAGAACAATATCTCAAACATAAGCCAAAGTCTCAAAGATAAACATTGATCTAAACGATAATAAACCTAATGGATGAGATTCTCCGGAAAACCAAATATTTTGGAACCCTAATTGAAATTCAGCAATAAGGCCGGTTGGAAAGAAAGATTTATCACACGAAAGTATCGAAGGACGATTCAAACCGTGCTTTGGTCAATGTCGGCCGCTATCAGAGGCTCCGTTATTGTAGATGAAGGGCGGAAGAGGGGGCGTGGTACGGAAGAAAGGGTGAAGAAGCCGAGACGATTTGATCTTTGAAGATGGATGATCTCCGCGTCGATCTCCCGCGAAGTCGTAGACGAAGGCGTGGTGACGAGGTAGAAGCTTGCGGAAGGAAGAAGAAGACTAGATGTGTGGGTGCAAAATCTGGCTAACGCCCAACGGTGGGACCCGCAGCCCTGCTTGGGGCCCATGGGTACGACGGTGGGACCCGCAGCCCTGCCTGGGGCCCACTTGCACTATCTGAGGTCTGGTAAATCCCCCCGGGTATTTACCAAACCCTGGATATTTCTAAGAATATTCCTGGAATATTCTCCAGATAAACTAAGCCCTTATAAATAGCAAACCTGTAAATGATTCCAGATCCGAAATTCCAGACCAGAAACCCACTTTCTGTTTTCCAGAGCTCCTTGAGCTTTCTGGTTTTCAGACTCCTTTTCCACCATCTGATTACTTGTAAGAAGCACTCCTCGGCCTGTCGAGAGTAGCTCTACTGTTTACTCAGAGATAGTGGATTCAAAGGTTGCGTATTACCGCACGGAGACGTAGGCTTCGACCGAACTTCGTCACCATATCCTGTGTCATCTCTTTCTCTACCTTTCTACTCTACAGTGCTTGTGTGACAGCCCAGCAAGTCACAACTCAGCGCTTCGAAGCGCGCCACATCCCGAAGGGTCAAACCTTCAATCGACTGTTGGAGGAGGGTCACGTACGACGGCCGAAATCCTCCCCCACAGTTTGGCGCCGTCTGTGGGATAGAGATCCTCTCAACTTACAACTTCTAAGCTTCCAAACTCCTTCAATAGCAGCTACTGGTTGCCCGGGCAATCCGTCTATCTCCATCGTTAAACCCGAATGGCAAAGACACCAATGGACCAGCCGGAGGAAAGCAGCATGCACCCAGACACTCGACATCCGACGACTCGATCAATGAGTCATCGGTTTGCAACGAGCCAATATCCGGAACAGCAACTCGCTGTCAATTTGAGGAGTCGTCCGTCGGTTGATCGTGCCGCCCAGGCTTAACTTCGACAGTCGCCTCAACTAGCCAACCAAATTCCTCAGTGCTTGGGAAAAGCACACATCTCTCCTAGTGCTGATACTCAAGCGACGTACCAAATCACGGCAGAGGACTTTCAGCTCCTCACTCTCATGAAACAGAATGCTGCTCTTATGGTTGAGAGAGACTCTCTCCGACAAATCACCGTCAATGCAAGAATCAATCCCCCGCAGTCAACCGCCGGCATCAACGACGGAGCAAACGTCCGCCGGTCGGTCGACCAATCTTCCGCTCCTTCCAAACGATCCACCATCAACATCCCTCGACATTCTTTTAAATCCCTCTCGAGTGGACCCTCACCTGCTCCTCCCAGGCCGACTGTCTGGGAGCGTCTAAATGAGTCTGCTCGTCATCCCGAGTCTCTAGGCTCCGGGTCATCCTCCGATACTTACACCAGGAGAGATGTTCAGAATAATCGACACCGCTCCAAAATTCGGCAACATTACAACGGCAATCGAACCCCAGTTGGGCATCGGATGATAGGATGGACTCCGACGCCCTCTCTACCTCCTCTTCCTCCAAGATGCCTCTCCGACCAGAAAGGCAATAGACGGAAAGATCATGCCTCCGAAGGCCCACTTCATCGGCATATTCTCCATGCCCTGTTTCCTCGAAGCTGGAAAGCCCCCGCTCTACCCAAGTTCAACTGCTTGACTGGAGATCCGACGCTGCACATCCTCGCTTTCAGGCAAGCATTAACGCCACATGATAGAGACAACCAGGTTCTATGCCGCACCTTTGCTGGCAGCCTGGACGACATGTCACTGGACTGGTATCACAACCTCCCTACGGCCTCCGTAAGTCAATTCAGGGATTTGGCAGACCTCTTTGTTCAACACTATCGGCTGAACCTCAAGCCAGAGAAAAAGTTGGACTCCCTCTACCGGCTCAGGATGGGATCAGATGAAACCCTCCAGGAGTTCTCTCGAAGGTTCCGGAACGAGCATGCTGCACTCGCCGGACACCACCTCGACGATGAAGCCATCATGCTTGCATTCCAGAATGCCTTACGTTTTGACCTCCACATCTACAATGACCTCATCCGTAATCCTCCTGCCTCCCTCGGAGTGCTATTCGATCGAATTCAAAAGGAGATCGAGGTGGAGGACGATCAAGTCACTCGCAAGAAACGTGATCTCAAAAAGCGTCTTTCTGACAAGGAACCAATGAGACCAACAGCTCAAGCTTACAACGCAGAGGCTGAGGAAGATAGAACCTCCAAGAGGTCAAGACGTGCAGACGATAGACCCGCAGAGCCTCAGAAGACCATAAATACCAAAGAAAAATAGCCCGTCGACCGATCAGAGTAGAAGACCGCCGACTATCAACAACTCGGAAGATCCCTCATCTGAAACCCATGATGTAACATCTTCCAAGTTATCAATGAAATGACAATTGCTTCAAGTTCTATCAAAGACTATCAAATTCTATCTCAACTTTTACTCAATGCCACAGTTAGTTCGGTTCGCGTTGCGATACGACCGACTAACCTGCAATGGTACAAAGCTACGTGTCCCGATACGTAGATTCGACTGAAACGGCGCTTCGCCTAAGTCCAACCGATACAAGGGCGCTACGCTAAGTACTCCGAATCATTGGCGTTGCACGTGCTCCCGTTGTCACGTAAGGACACATGCATTAGTGCCTCGCCACAGTTAGTTCGGTTCGTGTTGCGACACGGCCGACTAACCTGCAACGGTACAAAGCTACATGTCCCGATACGTAGGTTCGACTGAAACGGCGCTTCGCCTAAGTCCAACCGATACAAGGGCGCTACGCTGAGTACTCCGAATCATTGGCGTTGCACGTGCTCCCGTTGTCACGTAAGGACACATGCATTAGTGCCTCGCCACAGTTAGTTCGGTTCGTGTTGCGACACGGCCGACTAACCTACAACGGTATAAAGCTGCGTGTCCCAATACGTAGGTTCGACTGAAATGGCGCTTCGCCTAAGTCCAACCGATACAAGGGCGCTACGCTGAGTACTCTGAATCATTGGCGTCGCACGTGCTCCCGTCGTCACGTAAGGGCACATGCACTAGTGCCCTACCACAGTTAGTTCGGTACGTGTTGCAACACGACCGACTAACCTGCAACGGTACAAAGCTACGTGTCCCAATACATAGGTTCGACTGAAACGGCACTTCGCCTAAGTCCAACCGATACAAAGGCACCACGCTGAGTACTCCGAATTCATACCCCCGTCAATCAGTAAGTCCAAGGTCCCACCCTCAGCATACAAAGACAAAGCCCGAGATGGCGACATCATCTCGACCCAAGGTGACAGCCTTGGCATTCAAAAGTAAAATCCGAGGCAGGCTTCACCGCCTCGGTACCTGACGAAGCCCGAGACATCGGCAACGTGCCCGAGGCGACCTTCGCCTCGGCATTCGAAGACAAAGTCCGAGGCAGGCTTCACTGCCTCGGCACCTGACAAAGCCCGAGACATCGGCAACGTCTCGGCCCGAGGCAAACTTCGCCTCGGCATTCGAAGACAAAGTCGGAGGCAGGCTTCGCTGCCTTGGCACCAGACAAAGTCCGAGACGGCGATATCGTCTCGGCCCAAGGTGACAACCTTGGCACTCGAAGACAAAGCCCAAGGCGCCTTCGCCTCGGTATTCAAGGAAGCCCAAAGCCCCCGCTTCGGCATTCAAAGACGAAAACCGAGACAGCCTTCGCCTTGGCATCCGACGAAGCTCGAGGCGGTCTTCACCTCGACATTCAACGAAGCCCGAAGCCTCGCTTCGGTATTCAAAGATGAAGCCCGAGGTGGCCTTCGCCTCGGCATTCGACAAAGCCCGAAGCCCTCACTTCGGCACTCGAAGACAAAGCCCAAGGCGGCCTACGCCTCGGTATTCAACGAAGCCCGAATCCCCCGCTTCAGCATTCGAAGACGAAAACCGAGACGGCCTTCGCCTCGGCATCCGACGAAGCCCGAGGCGGCCTTCACCTCGACATTCGACGAAGCCCGAAGCCCCGCTTCGACGTTCAAAGATGAAGCCCGAGGTGGCCTTCGCCTCGGCATTCGACAAAGCCCGAAGCCCTAGCTCACTTCGGCACTCGAAGACGAAAACCAAGACGGCCTTTGCCTCGACATTCGACAAAGCCCGAAAGCCTCGTTTCAGCACTCGAAGACGAAACCCAAGGCGGCCTTCGCCTCGGTATTCGACGAAGGCCGAAGCCCTCGCTTCGGCACTCGAAGACGAAGCCCATGGCGGCCTTCGCCTCGGTATTCAACAAAGCCCGAAAGCCCTGCTTCGGCACTCGAAGACGAAGCCCGAGGCAGCCTACACCTCGGCAAACATACCCCCGGCTGACCCTTGGCAGGGGGTCGGTGCGTGCGCGGTAGCTGATGACAGACGACGCATCGGTACGTGCGACGATCGACGCCGGAGTTTAGACTCGCTTGATAAACGAGGCAAGCACAAATCGGCCAAAGCTCCTCTCGGCCCGGCCCACTCACTCACTCGCTAGTCACTGATTATCCCCACCTACTGTAGTACACCATCATCATCATCACCACCTCCATCTCCATCACTTACGACAAGCCAAGCTCGGTTGCGCGAGCTTGTCACCCCAGTGGGGGCAACACGATGGTTTGAATGCTTGGGGTCTGGTACATGGGTTGGGTGCAATCTATGCTTTGACGTGGTGGCCCCCTGCCAGTTCAAAGCTGGGTAGTACGTGACTCGCCCTTAGAGGTGGACACCGTGGCAGGTTGACTTCAATGAGCCCGGTCGATGCATTACACTCATACTATTTGGTAGGTTGCGACACTACGAGGGGGACATCCGATCGCCGTATCTCGAGAGCATGTTATCATTTGCCGGAATTAGCACTCTCAAACAAGGGACAAGGTCACAAGGCTACATAACTTCAGAACAGGAGGTCTCCAACTTGAGAGGGAGGGAACCTCTTCAGTTCCATTAAAATGCCACCCACTCACTAGTGGGCACTGGGCTCCGTTGAGGACAAAGAGCTCCCATCCATTGTGCTGTTGAAATGAATTTTATCCGAAGCGCTCAACATTAACGGCCATGATTCGATCTCCCCCGAGCCCGAGCCCGAGCCCGAGCCCGACCCCCCCCCCCCCCCCCCTCTCTCCGTTTCAGCCGCCCGCAAGAGTGGGTAAGAGAGAGAGCAGAGAGAGTGAAAGAGTGGGTGAGAGAGAGAAAAGAGAGAAAGAAATAGAGAGAGAGAGAGAGAGTGAGAGTGGGTAAGAGAGAGAGCAGAGAGAGTGAAAGAGTGGGTGAGAGAGCGAAAAGAGAGTCAAAGAGAGAGAGAGAAAAAGAGTGAGTCAGAGAGTGAGTGAGAGAGAGTGAGAGAGAAACAGAGTGGGTGAGAGAAGAGGGAGTGAGAGAGAGAGAGAGAGGGAGGGAGGGGTGCCACCAGCCCGACCCCCCCCCCCCCCCCGTCGCAGCCGCCCCCGCTTCACGCCGCAGCCGCGCCCCCCCCCCCCCCCCCCCCCCCGCGCCCCGACCGCCTGCGAGCCTCTCGACCTCAGCCCCCCTTCCCCGTCCGACGACCCCCCCCCCCCCCTTGCATTTCTCCCGACCCCCCCCCCCCTCTGTCTCTCTCACGAAAATACCGACCCGCTACACGCCAAAAGACTTCTACCGACCCACTAAAGACAAAGGCTGAGGTGGCTCAGATCACAGCCGTTTGATTCGGACTCGGTGCACAGCATTCTCACGGGAACTCCATCGTGTGGTTTCAATTTCATTGAATGTAATCAAACGATCAGCATTTCTACCGACCCCCACTAGGAGAAAACCCCACCTACCACCCCGGGTGCTCTTGGGTCTACCCCGGGAGGCTTCCTGTACACTTCTACCGACCCCCCAAAACCCAACCTGGGTTTTTGCAAAAAACCCCCCAGTCCTAAAATTTTTTGCCCAGAACCCCTTTTATCACTTTTTGACAATAAACCTAGCCCACAATTTTTTACACAAAAACCCCTACAACCCAGAATCTTTTGACCAAACCCCCTTGCTCTTGATTTTTTACACAAAATTGACCCAAATTTTTACACATAACCCCTTACCTAAGATTTTTTGCACAAACCCCCCCCAACCCCTAACTTTTTGCACAGAACCCCCTACCTCTGACATTTTGCACCACCTTCCCCATGATTTTTGGCACGAACCACCCCTGCTTCTAACTTTTTACACAAAACCCCCTGCCCCTGACTTTTTGCACAAAACTCCATGTCCCTAATATTTTTTGACCAACGCCCCCTAGGTTTTTTAGCCTGAACCGACTTGCACGCAGTTATTTTTGTGACCCCAGTCAACCAGATTACCACCTACCCAACTGGGAGAGGGTAACACACCAGTAGTCGGTCCCACCAACGGGTCGACAGACGCACAGTAGTCGGCCCCGGACAGAGGGTCGGCAGGCAGGCGACGATCGACCCCGCACAACGGGTCGGCAGACAGACGATGGTGGCCCCGCGCAACGGGTCGGCAGACGCACACCCGACCGACCCCTGGCAGCGGGTCGGCGGGCCCACTGGTCGGCCTCACGTAGCAGGTCGACAGACAGATAAGGACCAACCCCGGACAGAGGATCGGCAGACGAGCGACCGACTTTGCACCAGGAAATCCCAACCAGCTAGGTTAACACCTATCTAGCTGGGAGGGGGTAACTGTGGGTGCAAAATCTGGCTAACGCCCAACGGTGGGACCCGCAGCCCTGCCTGGGGCCCATGGGTACGACGGTGGGACCCGCAGCCCTGCCTGGGGCCCACTTGCACTATCTGAGGTCTGGTAAATCCCCCCGGGTATTTACCAAACCCTGGATATTTCTGAGAATATTCCTGGAATATTCTCCAGATAAACTAAGCCCTTATAAATAGCAAACCTGTAAATGATTCCAGATCCGAAATTCCAGACCAGAAACCAACTTTCTGTTTTCCAGAGCTCCTTGAGCTTTCTGGTTTTCAGACTCCTTTTCCACCATCTGATTACTTGTAAGAAGCACTCCTCGGTCTGTCGAGAGTAGCTCTACTGTTTACTCAGAGATAGTGGATTCAAAGGTTGCGTATTACCGCACGGAGACGTAGGCTTCAGCCGAACTTCGTCACCATATCCTGTGTCATCTCTTTCTCTACCTTTCTACTCTACAGTGCTTGTGTGACAGCCCAGCAAGTCACAACTCAGCGCTTCGAAGCGCGCCACATCCCGAAGGGTCAAACCATCAATCGACTGTTGGAGGAGGGTCACGTACGACGGCCGAAATCCTCCCCCACAAGATGCAGGATGATTCTTCGGAAGATATGTCAAACAAGCGATCCCGCTTCTCCCTTCTAGGATGTCAATTCAATATTCATCGTCCCTCTCATCAATTAGGGTTTGTAGATTTATAGAGAGGAAACACTCAAAGAAACAAAAAAGGAAAGAAAAAGAGAGACGCGCGGGAAGAGAGGAGACGCGGGCACGCTTCCCAAGGCGTGCCCGCGCGGGTATGTCCGCGGGAAAGGAAGGCCGGCCGGGTGAGGGGGTTCGGTTAGGGGGTTTTAGGGTTTTTGGCTTCCATTTGAATCTCATCCATTGAGATCTAAACCGACTTAAGATCCTACGGCCAAAAACCTAACATAGAAACGAGTCAGTTCGGCATCTGTGGCTCGAACCGAATGCGAATATAGCTCGCACCTACCCAAACCAGAAATAAAAAGACAAATAACTCAAGATCCGTCAGTCGGATCGATAGAAAATAAAAACCAAAGTCATAGATCATCGAACGAGCTTTCCACTAATGCAGACGGATTGGCAATCGGCTTCCTGGATCTCCGTAGGGAATGAAAATACGCCATCAGCTGTAAAAATCTGTACGTAGTAGGGCTCGTCTGCATCACCTGGGGTCGGCACCCCCTCGCATTTACGATGCCCCCGATTACAACCATCTCGAATAGCTCGCTGCAAAGGGAATCTCTAGCTCTCCATTCGAGGTGGATCTTGAACCGGGCCCCTTTCTCGCGAAACTGGAACCAACTGAAATTCAAAAGGATCGACGGAGCATGTTCTCGCCTTCCGTCAGGCAGTCCTCTAGCATTATGAGAACCGCATCCTCTGTCGAGAATATTACCTAGTAGCCAGACTGACTCCGCACTCATGTGGTTCCACAAATTACCATGAGGATCCATCACCAGCTTTGAGACGTCATGTCGTCATTTTTTCGCGCAGTACAAATGTAACTGAAGGCGGCCCAAGCACCTAGAATCTATTCGGGATGACAATGATGCCCTTAGAGACCCTACAGGACTTCATCGTCAGCTTCACAAAGCCCTACGTCAACCTCGCGACATCACCCTCAATGCATCGCCTGATGCCATCCTCGAGTGCTTCAAAGAAGAAGCCCATCTCAAATGACCCCTCCCCTCAAGGAGGTGCCCGACGGCTCAGGTGACCAAATTCGCCACTGCGTCTACCACAACGACCATGGCCACACCACCTCGAGTTGCTGGTCGCTCCGCCAAAGCATTGAGCACTTGATAAGGGCGAGCTACCTTCAAGAATAAGTTGCACATCGAAAGGAAAAGGAGGTTCCATGTGGTGCAAGGGCCCTTGCACCCCAGCACACCACTGCCCCCACCATCGTCGGACGACGATGCCCCTATCTACACTATCCACAACGTCGCCACCTCCTCCAACAAGGTCTAATTACGGGTGCGCCTGGTGGAGTAAATTCACTGCATTCACCAGGTGAACCTCGACCCAGTGGTGGTCCACCCCCTGATTATCGGAGCATCGAGGAGTCAATCACCTTCACCAAGCAAAACCTCCTGGGGGTGTCAACCCTGCACACCGACCCTAGACCTCGGGAGCATGATCAACATCTTTTTACTGACAGCATTCAACGATCGACATTTACTACAATCGGCCTCATGCCAACAATGTCATTCTCCTACCACCAGATCCTAAAGTTCCCTTCCTCCCGTAGAGTCTATGGATTTGTGGTGATCATATTGCCATTGTGAGAGCCGAACTCATCGTCGTTTGCCTACGGTGTCTGGAGTACAGGCATATAGCGGCATTATCCAGACCGTTCGCATCACGCCAACGTTTCGCACCCTTGAGGGCGAGGAGCCTCGTAAAGTTGTCCTCTCATAGCAATCAATACAACCTCCCACGGCGTCTAGCCAAGGTGTGGGGAGGGTCCGCCTCTATCGAACCACTCGACGAGTTGAACCTCGGTGACCCCGAAGATCCAAAAGTCACATTCATAGGAGTCCATCCGTTTGGCCCGAATCGACCGGACCTGGTGGCTCGAGATGTCGTTGCCTGGTGCCACGACGACATGTGTATACGGCGTAGGGACATCTACCACCAGGCACCAGCTCACCATTCGAGATGGTGCCAAACCTGTTCGCCAAAAACCGTGTCACTTGACGCCCTCCAAAGCCATCGCGGTGCACGAAGAGATCGACAAGCTCCTTGGCACCAGGCTCATTCATGAATCCCAGTATCCAAACTGGATTTCCAACGTCGTCGTCGTCCTCCTCAAGAAGAACGAAAGTTCGAGTTTGCGTCAACATCACTGACTTGAATCGGGTCTGCCCGTAGGATAGCTCCCCCCCCCCCCCCCGATCAAGCAACTCGTGAACGTCAGGCGTTGTCATCCATGGAGGGTATTCGGAGTACAAAATTATGATTGTAACAAAGGTTGTCATATCACATATTATAAGGTAACTATTTTTCTTTTTTGTGTATCGTGTCGTATCATATCATGTATCATAAGATACAGTAAAATTGTATATGTACATGTATAAATTTATAAGAAACACTCAACATTTAATATGAAAAGTTAAAAGTAGAAGAGTAAGACATTCCCCTTCATCTCCCAACAAACATAGTATACAAAAAGTATGGTGTGTATACTTGTATAAGAAAGAAACCATACACAAGTATGATCTATCTATATATTTGTTTCATTGTAAGATTTATTCTACCCTTTTTTTTATTGGTTTAAGTTAAAAAAAAAAGTAGAAAATGTTTCTTACTTCTTTGAGGTGCTCGAAAAATGAAATTTGAACTTCACCTTCTTTAACAACTCTTTGTGGGTCTCCAATGACACTTTTTTCCAAATCTCTTCAATGCTTAAATTTTGAAAAAGTATGCATTTTTTGCCCCCCCCCCCCCCCCCCCCCCACACACACACACACAACAAAAGCTCAAGAAAACTTGAGAAACAAATGACACTGGATTCTGAAACCTCTAGAGAACGATAAAAGAAGATTTGTGAAACCATAAAAACCACTCAAAACCCCAACGCTGAAGGCCCAAAGTGCATCGTGCAATCGTTCAGACCAATCTCGTTTGTTTCTTTTGGTTTCTGTTCTTTTCTTTAATAATTTGACCGAACACAATCCTAGGTGTGGTATAACAAGGTTCGCACCTTCCAAAACCACTATCGTTGTCTGTTCGAACAAGATTATGATACTTTTCAAGGGAAATGGCATTCTTACTTGAGTTCTGAGTCAATGCATGTGATTAATGTTCCCATTCCCAACGAGTATGTGAGAAATCGTATTCAAGTTCACTTAACGGAGGATGTCTTCTCTCTTCACCCAAGGTTAGAAATGGTTATAGATTGTTTTTTTAACTCAGATGGTAGTATATAGTCCTTTCGGAACTTAAAATAATATATATATATATATATATATATCATTTTAGAAATTTCAAAACAAACCAAACCCAAAAGCACTCACTTTTACTTTATCGTATCATATCGTATTATCGTGTATCGTATGATATGGTACAATAACGATACGCATGCCCGTATCATACTATTTCTCTCCTGTATCGTATGGTTTTGCATTGTACGTATCGTGTATATTGTAAGATACTAACAACCATTATTGCTAACTATTTTTATTAGGATCAATGAGGTCACGTACTTCTAAAAGGGGGAGGTACATAGGGAACTTTGAAGTTTTGCGCGTGGGAGGGGATCATGGTTCGTTAGTATTTATGGTAGAACCTGTATCTTTTTGGCACTTGTCAATATGGCCTCAAACTAAGATGATCACGTCTACAAGCATTTTTCTCAAATTTGAGAGCAACTAGATCTGTGAGTGCAATCCCAAAGAGCGCTTGCTTCGTTTTTGGATTGGAGGAGTTTAACCTAAAGAGCTTCGTGTTTCGGTTATAAAATTTCCATCCAAACATCATACCGAGCAACATTATTAGATGCATAGCTTCCCTCATGTCAAGTCATCCTACTTGTTAGGATAACAAAACAAGTCACAAGCTCTTAAGTAATAAATGTTCTCTTCCATGAAATCACACCAAAATCTCTTATGATATTGTTGACTTGTGAACAAACGCTATGTGTTTGCTATTTGGTAAAATCTCTTAACGGTAAATTAGCTTTCCATCCTTTAACTTTAAAGCTTCTTCTTTACGGAAGCTAGAGGTACTAAATGTCAAAAATGTTAAAATCAACAACTGGCCTAAGCTATCAAGTAATGCAAGTGTTAGAGGTCCTGGCATTTCATTATATGACTCCTGAGAGACTTTGTGGTTTTGCATTTCCTTCTATTTTTTTCAGCTTTTATACAATTCTACTTCCATAGCATCTTCTTGGTATCAGAGAACTTTCAATGATTCAATTATAGAGTGAAATTTAACATCATGAAAAGTTGTGTCTGTTTGTAGGTACCTACATGTCCATTGTTGTTGAACACATGCAGATATTATGAGAATAAATATCCGAACTAACAATGTCAATTCTAAAGTAAAAACTACAAATTAACTAAAAATCGACCTTGTGCAAAGAACTATGTATACCTGATCAAGCACTGAGTTCACATCTCTACCTCTCTCAACTGTATCACGTCTTATCCTCCGGGCAAGCCTAACATCAGCATCTAAATACAACATATAGCAGAGAAAAAAAAAAAGAGAAATAACATTTGTAGAGGCCTTGCAGCATAACATTATTTGAAGCATAACTAACTATAGGATGATGTCTGCATAAGGTTTCATACGAACTAGAATCACCTTTTTTAGAGTACCTATTCAGCTAACTGAATGACAACAAACTTTTGCTTAACTAGAAATTTTATACTGATAGTAAGTCTATATGTATATCTGAAATATAACACGAAATCAATAGCTCAAAATGATATTGATAGTCGATTTTATTTTGCAGTTACAAGCAAAATAATTTCTGCCCCAAGATGTATAATAGGCCAGATAATCAGTTCTCTTAACATACTCTGCAGCATGTCATGTACTTAATTAGTTACATCTTTAGGTACTGATTAATTTTCAGAAGGTATAGCTTCTAATAGACAAATCAAGCTAAAAACATCTGACAACAGACAAGTCCAGATAGAGTTCATTTTGATCTGACTGAACAGAACACTTAAATGGGAAGAAGTTACTATACAGGAATTATTTCAAATGGTTTGATAAAAGAGCATGAAACTTTCTATCCAAACAAGCATATACTTAATTCTAAAAGAAAAAATGTTGACGGTTCTTTTAAAATGATTCAACTGAAAGAAAAGATAATTTCTAAACTCTGAAGTTGATTTTCTTTAAGATTTTTTTTTTCACGGAATTCCTCTTCAAGGGGGAGAGAATGGGGTTAAGCCATACCCCAAGCTATTATTAATAATAGATAGAAAGGGAAGTTAATACAAAGAGCGATCACAGGGTTGATCTTAGCACTCAAACTAGCCAAAAGCCCCCCAGACCAGTTCTTCATTAGGGAATTATGATTTTGTTTAAGATTTTCAAGGTTAGGAATTATGGGTTCGGGTTCGGACCTGATGAAAAGAACTAATTCGGCTTCTAGCCTAGACGTTTTGGCTAATGTATAAAAAAAACTACAAATATAAAACCAGCACATAAAAATATATAGAAATCTATCTAGTTTAGTAATGAAAGAACAAATTTTTTGTAGTTAAATGGGACCAAGAGTAATCAATTTATTTACTGAAATTCCAGCAAAGCAACAATAGTTAAGATATATAATTCGTTTATCATAACTGCAGGGAAAATCATATTTAGTGACAGGAGATAATCTTCATCAAATATTGATACCACTTTATCATAACAGACTAACAATCGTTTGTCACTCAATTGAGAAGGAGAGGACGGGGTCACTGCACTTACAATAGATGGATCACAGAAGATAGGGGGGACGCGACTCGCGAGAAATAAGAGGGGAGGGATCACAGGAGAAAAAGAGACGGGGTCAAAGTTGTAGGAAGAGAGTCTAGAGATCACGAGAGAAGAATGCACAGGTGAAGAAGAAAAGAGATCATGGGAGGTTGGATGTCAAACCCATGAAGGTCTAGACCGTCAGACACCCATAATCGCATGTCGATCAGAATGTCTAGACTCTAGAGGATCAATCAAGCACCACCAGGGTCACTTTGACCACGCAAAACCGGATGCACATGAGCACATCACTTTGGTCATATGGGGTAAACCTTATTCTCCCGAATCCCCCGTGAACTAAGCCCTATATTTTCTATTTACAAAAGACCCCACCGAACCCCGGGAACCCGAGAGCACCCCATGAACAATCGACACCTAAACGAAATGATATGCGCCGATCGGATAGCTCTTGAGCAATCCGATCGGATTCAACCTGGTTTGGATTTGATTCGGCCAATTCGGTTGAACCAAATCCGAGGTATATTTCGGGTTGGGGGTGTTTCGGTTCAAATCAACTTAAATCCAAACGAATTCGGTAAAGTGACTTTGGTTCAACTGAACTGCGTACCATGAAATTTTTTGGCCATTATTGAGTGAACATCCTGTAATTCATCATCATCATCATCATCGTCAACGTCATTGTCATCAAAGCCTAATATCATCAAGATGGGTCAACCAACGAGGACAAATCTAGTTGAGAAGGCTCCACAAAATGATCAACAAAAAATTTCTAACCGGGTGTCAATCTTACATTCTTATGTCAACCCTTCAATATAGGCACCAAAAGAACTAACCAAGGCATCTTGGTACGAGATAGGTTTGCCCAAAAAACTAAAAGGCCAGTTGGTGGGTAGAGAGAACTGCCATATTGGCTATGCAGTTTAACCCCATGCAACCAAGGAGTAGTGAACATAATCAATTTTGAAAAAAGTATTTCTTATATCCCACTTATGCAAGTTCCTCATGCATCCCCACATACATAATTGAAAAAATCTTTGAACGTCATTAAATAGACCTAGCGCAATCCTATACTACTTATGTAGCCAGGTTATCAACATATATCAATGGATGTGATGGATCAGCAAAACAACAATTAATGAGCATCGAGGCACGTTAAAGAAAATATTCAGATTGGAGTTGACTTTCGATTAGAATCCCAGTTACGATTAGATAGTATATACAAGCTTTATATCTGTTACAGACCTCTTACAACTTCATTCAATCCAGTGAGGATTACTTTGACCTCTCTAAAATAATAACTTTGAAGGCAATTCTATTACTTTCTAAATATTTGCGATAGCAAGTTGCTTAAGGATGGGCTTGGGCAGTTGTTGATTAAACAAGGTTACTTTATATATTTGACAAAAGAGGAAGGCTATTTAGATGTTTAAATCAGTCTTAGACTATTTATGTGCATAATTAGAGTCTATGGGTTATGTATTCTATGGATGAGAATTCCGGATCCATTCGAGTTCAAGAGACAGGATTTAGGCTAGCTAGCTGTTATGGGAGAATCAGGCAATAACTTGTTATTAATTAGGCGCCCTAAAAGGACTCGCTAATGGTAAAAAGATGGGTCTCCCTATCCTTACCTTTCTACAAATTCTTTTCCTAGCTAATTAAACCACCAACCAAACACACTCTAAAGTCTAAACACTGATAGACAGAAAGGGAGATATATCACAAGGGACGACTGTTACATCCATCTGCTCAAGTCCATTCGCTGAAACAAAAATGAAGAGATGTGTTTGTCATTATTTTTTAATATTGATGAAGTTGTTAGAAAAGACATGGAAAAACTTGCATTGACAATAGCTATAACCCTAAATAGGAATGAATTGCAAAGAAGGATTCAAATAGCCAACCCCAAGAAGATGGGACATGGCTTGATGGTTACGGTATGTTTATCATTATTTTTCATCTTTGGCTTCATCTTTTAGTTTTTGTTCTAACAATATATTTCAACTAAATGATATAGCTAACTAGCTAAGAAACCAAAGAGGTTGTAATGGCGTGGTTCTTCCAACGTACTATGAGCTTGGTTCATTACAACTCGAAACTCATTAGCGCCCACGCAGCCTCCAGTTTCCTGCCCCTTCAAGTTGCTATTCTAAAGCTCAGTGACCCAACTCTAGATAGCAGTACCCAGAATAGGCCAGTAAGATTCCTTATTGGATCAACAGTAGAAACAAAATCCTATGAAATATTACAACAATTCACAATTCTTCTCGAATTGATAATTGTAAGCCTTCTTCCCAAGTCTCACAATTCAACGACGAAGAATAAAAAACTTGAATTGTCAATTTATTTCCATAATGCATGATTTTCTTGTGAAAATTACATGAATTTTATGAAACATGTTCATTTCATTAAGTTCTACTTATTCATCACGATTTTTCCAGTATTCTTAAACTATTTCTATCTTCTGAATTCATTTTAATCTAATTCATGTTATTTCCTGATTTTGTGTCAGTTTTTAACCGAGTTGCGAACTTCTACCCTTGGTAAATTAATTTCTAACCTTAACTAAGATCAGTCTTTGGATCACCCACTTATCATCCAGGTAAAAAACAAGGCAATCCAACTTGAATCCTCAGATGATCAAGGATCCAACACTTTCAGGTTTCTAGAAATCCTCCTGTAGTTTTTATGTTGATGACAAAACGATTTATTTTATCTCATATTTTGACTGAGTAGTTTAATTTATTACTATTTTAAGCCCCATTCCGAGATGGTAGATCATACTAATCATAGTAATTTGACGATGCAGACTTTACTCCCGAGTTTGATTGGTCTTCCTTTTATTGGGACCATTGTCCTTTTTCATAGGTTCTCTATATCAAAGATATAATTATTATCAATACTTTTGTCCTAACTCAGGATCTAACTCATTTGAGTTGTAGATTCACTCTCATAAGGACTAAGGAGAAACAAAAGCAAAAAGATTTCAAACTATGCTCAATCTCTCTATAAGATAATGCTTTGATTTTAATCAACAATTTCACTCACCATTCTTCTCCTCTCTTTTTAGCTCCTAAAGATGTTCTCAAGACAACCAAAGTAATCTCCTATCATGGACTTCACTATTGAAGCATGTCTAGCCTATCTCATTTCTCCACAAAGAAATGAGGCTGCACAAGAAAGTACATGAAAAGGCTTTCAAATGTTGCCTCTACTACTAGTCTGTTATGTATGCATAAATCCCTTCCAAGGTAAGAATCAATGATTCTCTCTCATGAAATTAAAACCAAAGGAAACTAAGTAAGGTTGTGTTTGGATTGATCGATTAGGCATGAGATGGAATGTTGATTTTGTTCCTATGTTTGTAAAACTTGTTTAGTTTGACCAAACTAATGGACTAAGTGATTCCATTCCAGCCAAATGGTGGGAATAGCACTCCTTTTGATGGAGTGAGAAATGTCATTCCATTACTTCGAGAAATGAGATAACGGTCATCTTTTCTTTTCTTTTTTTTGGAAACCGACGGTGCGCCGAAACCATTCGGACAATGGACGATCGTCGGGCTCAAACTAGTCCCTTCAGGAATGCACACTAACCCACTCGGAAGTTTCCCTACACACTCCTGGGTAAATCAAGAGGGGAGGAATCGAACCCACAACTTCCTCACCCAAGATCAGTTGCTTCGCCAACTCCCCTATCCCCTAGTGGGTATCTAACTACCGTATTTATCCATTCACCCCATCACCACATACAACAGGGTGAGGCCAAGGTAAACGACTTAGGAATTGGAAACATACTAATTAAACCTGAAGGAGAACTTGATATAGGAAAATTCATCATCTCCAAAGCACAAAAAGCTAGCCCTATTCAACTTTATGATCGTTTGTTTATCTCATAAAAAACATGTTCCCACTTTAATATGGCAATAATAGTCATTGAGATCAACCAACAGATAGCTTGAGCTGTAATTATAACTAAAAATGCTCAGAGTCAGCTGTCACATACTGAAACAAACTAAAAGAAAAACCAAGACAAAAAAAAAAAAACCTGTGTCAACGAAAATCTTCATGTCCATCAAGTTACGGACTCGAGTATCATGGAAAACTAAAATCCCTTCCAGAATAATGACGTCTGATGCATTGACCTAGCAGAAGATGTTTAAATCAGAACAACTCAAAGAGTTATACTTCCAAACTAAGATATCTGCAAGAACTACGTGCTTTATGTTACATAACAGTAATAGTATTTCCTACATCACT